>CM075071.1:29641114-32041114 GCA_037428765.1 Rubia yunnanensis | reverse complement strand
CAAAACGTCCTTCTAGACGATGGGTTACGACAAACGACGCATCCCACGCCAAACTGCCGAAACGGGCCAAGTACTATTCACCGGTCTGCACCTACTATTCATCGATCTGTGCCAAATGACTCTACGTAAGGGAAAGGTTCATGGCAAGTGATTCGGCACAAGGCATTATTCATGAGCCATGCCACTATTTATGGTCCGCATAGCCACTCCTTTTCTCACTATTCAAGAAAAATTCAGCTGTAAGAGGGAAATGTGATTAGGGTTTTTACCTAAGGTGGCATATTTTGGGCCTATATTTAGGCCCAATCTCTACTACTTCCTCTATTTTAGCTTAAATTACACCTAATTTAAGTATGATTAGTTTGAGGTAAAAGTCTATCACGCATGTCTCTGTAATTTATAATTTCTAGCTATCACTTATCACCTGATGAATAACTGGTCTTGAGTACCAGGCATTTATGTATGATTACACCTATTCCATATTCTTAAAACCTATTTAAGTATGATTAGTTTGAGGTAAAAGTCTATCACGCATGTCTCTGTAATTGGTAATTTCCAGTTATCACTTATCACCTGATGAATATGGTCTTGAGTACTAGGAATTTATGTATCTAAAGAACTTTGGGAGAGATGGGAATTTAGTACCTATGTGAAGTAGTAGAGGGCTATGGCCTGAGGTTAATCTACTAAGAGTTTGGATAGAGGATGAGGGAAAGTTGGCAAGCCATGAGATTGTAGCTAAGCCATGTTCAATCTCTTAGAAGTAGGACACCTAAGTCTTTAGTAGGACCAAGTAAAGGTATTTCTTATTGTATATATCTCAGTAAGTCCATTAGTTTCAATGAACATCCTGAAATCTCTAATGCTGCCTAAGCTGGGAGTAACAGGGCCTCTATATTCGTTTATGGAGCTAATAGCGTTAAGATCACCAATAAAGACCATCTGTTTTAATTCTGTTCTAGGACCTTTCTACATTTTCTTGGACATTATAATGCATATGATTTATAAAATATTAACTTTGAGTGTTTCATATTTTAGTAGTAATTAATATATGTTAACCTGGGATTCAAGTAATAGTTAAGGTCAAAAATTTCAATTGATGTTTGTATATAGAAAGTCAAGTAAGGGATCAGACGGTTAATTATAGCCGGGTCTATTGATTTTTTTTTATAAAAGGAGAGTCAAGTACGCGTCGACCGTTGGTAAGTCAGTCAAGGTCTAACTGATCCACACTCCATGGGGTCACTAATAAACCCACGGCAGACCACTAACCCGCAGAGTGCTAAGAAGACCAAAAATAAGAATTTATATAGTTGCTCTCATACTCACTACAAATTACCAAAGGGTAGCTAGTGGAAAGTTCCAGATCGTCCATAGAGATGCTAGCTATCAAATCTAACTACACAAGACTCGCAATCGGTTGTCACTTTGATTGCGTGTCAGGAATAGTCAGTGTCGTAAACATGGTTTTTTAGGGGGGGGGGTATCTATAAACTATGAATCACCAAAATAGGCACCGGTGGACATGAACCGGTGCTAATAATTACATATTGTACCGGTATAGTAATCAATGCATTAACAACCAGAAATGTAATATAATCAATGGCTGTAATGTAATATAACCGGAACAAAACATACTAGTGCTTAATATTGGTACCTATAATAAAGAATATTTTGGTAGTTTTGAGCACCGGTACATTGGATACAGGTGCAAAATAGTTATGCTAGAAAAATATTTGCGCATGAAACCGTAAAATACGCACCGGTAAAGTTAGAGGACCGGTGCGTTGGAAACAAAATGGCGGGAAAGTGTTAAGCACCGGTAACCAACTTTGCACCGGTTGAGTTATCCTGGTGCTCAAAATTTTAAAACGCTGGAATATATTAGAGCACCTGTCATATGCGCCGGTGCTTTTGAGTGAAGATTTGGAAAATGCGGGAAATAAGTTAAATTTATGCACCGATTTAGTATTTTAGTTTTTGCACCGGTACAAATACATGTGCTAGTGCTTCAACTGCACTTTTTGCACCGGTATTATAGGTTTCAACCGGTGCTATTGATGCATTTAATGCTTACCTACCACCATTTTAATCGGGTATAAAAAGCAATGAAGAGGGTTTTGGAGTACATTAATGGCAATTTGGGGTTAAAGAAGACATTACATGCTCATAAATGAATTCCCTTGAAGGTACATCATGTTGTTTTTAATTTATCATTTATGGTGAAATATGTGTGGAATCATATGTTGCAATATATATCTTGTGAGTTTGAACATTGTAATGTTGCTTCACACTCTTGATGAATAGGTTTTGTTAGCAAGTATTGTTAGTGTAATGAATGGCTTTGAATGCATGTGATTTGATATATAGGGTGTTGTGGGATTGTATTTGTGTGTGATGTTGCATGTTACATGTTTATAGGGTGTGTTATGAATAAGCTTAATGTTTATAGTGTAATTGCATATTGCTTTGGGTGTGTAAATATTGCAAATTGATTACATTGTAGACATTTATTGTGGCATTGAGAGGCGTAAGCATGTGTATCACAACGTTAGTTTGGTGAGTGATGAATTTATAGCTTTTGTTAGGGACTTCTTGGACCATGCTTTTAGTCACGAAAAGCGCATCCTATGTTCATGTCGTGGTTGTAAGAATCGTAAGCGTACTGGCGATCGATACTTGTTGAAACTCCATTTGTACAAGAGATGGTTCTCGAAGGATTATTTGGTTTGGACTTTTCATGGGGATAAATCACCTTTGGACGTGGTTGTAGGTAGCAAGGAGGAATATTTTGGGGATTCAAAATTGGATGACATGTGTGAGGAATTGGTGGATGAATTTAGGGAGAGGCCCGAGGTTCTGTCAAAATTTCTGGATGAGAAGGATGAACCGTTGTATCCTGGTTGCATGAAGAAAGCCACTGTAATGTTATGTTTTATAGAGTTTTTCAACTTAAAAGGCGTTGGTTCGTGGATCAATACTAGCATGGATAAGTTGTTGAAATATTTGAGTGAGAAGCTCCCCCCCCAGAAATGGTTTACCAGACAACCTGTACGATGCGAAGAGAATTTTGTGCCCAATGAGAATGGAGTATAAAAAGATACATGCATGCCCAATGATTGTGTTTTGCATAGGGATGATTTGGAAAAAGCGGTGGCTTGCCCCATATGCAAGGTATCTCGTTATAAGCAAAGAAGAAATAGTGTTGTTAATGAAGAGGTTGTTGTGAAGGTAAGGAAATGGGTCCCTGTGAAATGCTTGTGGTACCTTCTTATTGTCCCCAGGCTGAAGAGGTTGTTCAAGAACGTTGAGGATGCAAAAAACATGACATGGTACAAGGATAGGAATTGTGCTGATAATGATATCACTAGTCACCCAGTAGATGCAGATTATTGGAAGAATTTTGACAAGAGGTATCCTAAATTTTCAGCTGAACCAAGGAATTTGAGAATGACTTTGTGTACTGATGGGATGAACCCTTTTGGTAACATGTCATCGAAACATAGCTCAGGGCCTATTTTGCTATATATTTACAATCTGCTTCCTTATCTATGCATGAAGAGGAAATATGTTTTGATTCCATTTATGATTTTGGGTCCAAGGAAACCCTTAAATGATATCAATACTTATCTAGCCCCACTCATAGAAGATTTGAAGCCATTGTGGTCAGCGGTATTGATGTGTTTGATGGTTATCATGGGAGAAAGTTCAACTTGAAGGCCACACCGTTCTGCACAATTAATGATTTTTCGGCTTATGGTAATATTTTGGGTTACATTGTTAAGGGTTACAAGGCATGTCTTGTGTGTAAGGAAGCTATTTATTTTATGCAGCTTAAAAATGGTCAGAATACTGTGTATCTTGGTCATTGGAAATTCCTCCCAGTGAAGTACAAGTTACGAAATGACGATATTCATTTTGTTGAGGGGAGGGAGAGGAGGAAGACGCCAAGAATATTGGGTGGGTTTTCCATCCACAACAAGGTGATAAAACTCAGTGTTGATCTAGGAAAAAAGATATCTAAAGTGGTTGCCTGAAATGATGGACCTTAGAAGAAAAGATCGATGTTATTCGATTTTCCATATTGGGAGACTTTGGAGGTTCGCCATTGTTTGGATGTGATGCATATAGAGAAGAATGTGTGTGAGAGTTTAATTGGTACTCTACTCAACATTCCTGGTAAGATGAAGGATAGCTTGAATGCATGGAACGACCTGGTTGAATTCGGTATACGAGTGGATTTAGTTATGGAGGTGAAAGGTAAACTGACGTACCTACCACCAGCCCCTTACAATCTTTCTATCAGTGAGAGGGGGTTGGTTTGTGAGTGCATTGGGGGAATCAAGGTACCATCTGGCTACTCTTCTAATGTAAGTCTGTTTGTGAATGATGAATTGCGTCTTAATGCACTGAAATCCCATGATTGTCACGTGTTGATGCAACAAATCTTGCCCGTGGCTATCCATGGTGTCCTGGAGGAATAGGTGAGATTCTGCATCATGTATATGTGTTTCTTTTTCAACTCCATTTTTCGTAAGAATATTGGAAGAAAACAGCTTAATGAGTTGGAGCACGAGGGGATACTTGTGCTTTGTTTGTTTGAGAAATATTTTCCCTCAACATTCTTTGGCATTATGGTCCATCTTGTAGTCCACGTTGTAAGGGAAATTAGAATATGTGATCCCATTGGGATGCATTGGATGTATCTGTTTGAGCGGCACATGAGGGTCTTTAAGGGTTGTGTACACAGTCAATGCCGACCTGATGCTAGCATTGTCCATGGGTATGTCACGGAGGAGATCATTGAGTATTGAACTTCAAATTTACCTGGGAAAACAGCAGTTGGAGTTCCCCAGCATGTCCAGAGTCGCAGGAAGAATGAGATCCCACATAAGAAAGGTACCCTATACACCATTTAATTCTGAGTTAATGAAAGTTCATCTTTATGTTTTGTGTAACAGTAGTGAGACTGCTATGTATGTTGATGAGCACATGTCAATGTTGAAAGAACTGCATCCCGAATGGCCATCGAAGTTGCAACTTGAGCATTCTACAACGTTTATTAATTGGTTTTATAATCGTTGTAATATGGACGAGATACCGTCTAAACTTTGTGTGTTTGCAAGGACACCGGGTTGCACGGTTAAGAAATACCAGGGCTATGATATCAATGGATACAGTTTTTCAACTGTGTCTAAGGATAGAGAGAGCACAACTCAGAATAAGGATTTTTTTTGGAATCTGAATCCACGTGGTAGTTGAGCAAGAGAGACAAAAAAACCAATCGTTGCCGTCATGGCATTTTATGGGATCATCGAGAATATTTGGGAGTTGGATTATGTTGAGTTTAAAGTGGTCGTGCTCAAGTGCCAATGGGTTGACAATGGTGTTGGGGGTACATACTGAGATGCTAATGGGTTTTACGCTTGTGGACTTGAACCGTGTGGGCTACAAGAATGACAAGTTCATCCTAGCAGCTCAAGCTCAAAAAGTGTTTTATATTCGAGACCCGAGCAACGAGAAATGGCATGTTGTACTCCATGGGAAGTACTTTTTTTTAAGATGAACGGGAATTCTTGTCAAATTCGACATTGCAGAGTTTCCTTCTACATTCCCTAGTTTGGAGGACATCGATGAACCACCCGTAATTAGGCGATCACATTAGGATGGACTGTGGGGTGGACGAGAATGGTAATATCGTGGGTAGTGATGTTGTCTTGAAAAGGAAAAGATAAGGTGGTCCATTTGTTTTGTCGATCCTTTTTGTACCATTTTGTCTTGCCCGTACAGTATTTATAGTGGATTTCATTACTTATGTTTGAAAATTGAAGCTAGTTACTTACTTTATAATGAGAAATTAATTATATGGTTAATCATAGCACCGGTAAAAACATTGAAAACCGGTGCTACAAGCTAGGGAAGTTGCTATGTTTAGAACCAGAGTACTACAAAAACAGAGTTTAAGCATCGGTAGTTGAGGTTTATGCACCAGTTTGTGTATCGGTGCTCAACACTTTGTCAAAATTGCGTAGAGTTGCCCTCTGGTTCAATTATGAATAATTAAACTGATTTCAAAGCAACTGCGTCAGCTACTCTTTTAAAACTGCACCGGTATGGTTTGTTTATGAGCATCAGTTTGAGTACCGGTGCTCAACATTTTGTTAAAATTATGAAGAGTTGCTCTCTGGTCCAATTCTGAATAATTAAATTGATTTCAAAGTAGCTGCGTTGGGCTATTTTTTAAAATTGCACCTGTATGGATTGTTTTTGAGCATTAGCTTGAGTACCAGTGCTCAACACTTTGTCAAAAATATGAAGAGTTGCTCTCTGGTCCAATTCTGAATATTTCAATTGATTTCAAAGCAACTGTGCCGGGCTGCGTTTGAAGAATTGCATCAGTATGGTTTGTTTTTGAGTATCAGTTTGAGTACCGGGGCTCAACACTTTTTTGAGCATCAGTTTGAGTACCAGTGCTCAACACTTTTTTTAGCATCAGTTTGAGTACCAGTGATCAACACTTTGTCAAAAATATGAAGAGTTAATCTCTGGTCCAATTCTGAATAATTAAATTGATTTCAAAGCAACTGCGTCGGGCTGCGTCTAAAGAATTGCACCGGCGTGGTTTGTTTTTTAGCATCAGTTTGAGTACCGGTGCTCAACACTTTGTCAAAATTATGAAGATTTTCTCTCTGGTCCAATTCTAAACAATTAAATTGATTTCAAAGCAGTTGCGACCGGTTGCATTTAAAGATTTGCACCGGTATTGGTATGTGATATCGGTGCTATAAAAAGTCAATGTTAAGAAAATCAAACAAACCATCCGTGATTTTATCAAACATCCATAACCTCTTCTTCTCATATACTAAGAGCAAACCCTAGTTCCCCTAAAATGGTGATTGTGCTTGAAAAAAAGGTAATGTTCTTTCACTCCTTAAACATTGCAATGTATTGGAAATCTTTTACATTTGTGCTTGAAACCGGTTTCCTGTAGTTCATATCAAAATTTTGAAAATTCCCATTCAATGGTGATTCTAGATTGTTCTATGTGCACTTTGTTTGGTAGTTATTAATGTTTTATAATAAATGTGCTAGTATCCTTACTTTTTAAGTACAAATGTACAACGATGTAATTCAAATATGGTTGAACTTTTGGTAAATTGTCAATGCAAACAAGGTGTTTGATAAAATGCCTCTATGTCAATGTATAGGATCAAAGAGGCCTAGGAAAGAAGGGTGTTCTTCACCTTCACAAGGTTCGTACTTGAGGGTGGTGGAGGAGATATTTGTGTCTGAGGAGGCAAGGTTGTTGGCCTAGAGTTACAAAATGAGGAAGCATTATCAGGAACGTGGACTTGAAGCAAATCCACCCTTTCAAGAAACTATTTTTAGTAACGTAAAAAATAATTTAAAAATTTTTGTATAAGAAACTGCGTGAAATAATCGCGAATAGCAAGAATTAAGTGCATTGTAGTCATGGGAACACTTGAAACAACAATTGGGTCATTTTGTAATTTTCTAAAACAATGAAGTTTATGTTCAAATCTCACAAAGGACGACCTTCCCTTCACCCAGACATTTCTAGTTGATTAAAATTCATTTCTCAAACATTGAATTTCATTTCTTCATCACTGATTTTGTATTTTGACAATTTCAACTTTCTTGGAGGGACTAAAATGCAAAAAGCAAAAAGTTTGCTCGAAACTTTAAATTGAAATTCATTTGAACATTATGGTACAATTACACTCCATGATGTATTCTACAACCAAGAATATAATTTAATATCACTTATAGGGTCGTAATAAGTCTCCATAAAAGTCCCCGAAATCCCAAAGTTAACACTACGTAAGCATCTCTTGCTAACTCTACAACATACACTAGCACTTTAGCTCATGTTCCAGCAAATGAATAATTATTTTAATTCTTCATTTTTATCCTATGAAATGAGATATCATGGGTGTTGTTCACGTGTAAGTTTAATTGGAGCGTTTAGTTGGAGGGCCTTTTTGCAAACAAATTAAAATTTCACCCCCGGGACTGCAATCGGTGAAAATTAATCTTCTGTACCTGTTCCCAGGTATATCGTGTACCTAATTAATACCCATCAAGTAGCCATACATGGTCATAAACATTTCAAAAACTTATTGGTCGCTAATGTAGTTTTACTATAGTATCTGATCCCCCATCGATCAAATGAGATATTGGGAGGTCGTCATCGAACCTCCCAAAGTTATATTTTTAATCCCTAATGCTTACTATCTACAATTAAGTAGATAATGACAAGTTGGAGTAGTCCACGAGAATAGGGATCTTTCCAAGTGTTTAAACATATAGAGCTGAAAATATACTTGACATATATATATATATATATATATATATATGTATATATATACATATGAAAGCATGTAACAGGGGGGGGGGTGTGGTTGGTTTTAGGTGCTAAGTTATAATATTGAAAGACAAATTAACAAACGAGCAAGTTAAATATGCAAAGCATGCAAGAACAACTAAAAGGTGATTGAACCAAAAATTAACGGAACCTTAGGCGCAATTGACTTCCCCTTCCAAGCCTCTTATCTATCATTGAACATGCAACCTATTTACTACTTTTACTACTTATTGTGAATACTAAACTTCTATCCTTCTTAGATAGTAGTTTGCAAGAGTTAATTTGACATCTCCTGTCAAACATCACCAATGACTCCGTTAGCCAAAACACGACTAAAAGTATCCCATTAATGGCATTGAACACGAAGAATCAAAATGCTTGGCAACACATAAACACTACACCGCGTCTAAGCATTTAACCAATGTATGAATTTACACAAGATTAGTTAAGAACGTTCAACGTTCATAGACTTATCTTATTTGCTACAAGCAACAGACATGACAAAGAGTTCAACATTATCATATTCATCTAGCAATTATCAATCCTCAACACAATCAAAAGCTCTGAATCATACTCTTTGATTTCCTATCAAGAAAAGGGGAAATAAACCCATTTGCCCAAACCCTAACAAGCATATCATAAAAGCACTTCATATACTCAAGCTTTCAAGAACATTAAGGACATTAACAAACACGTTCAATGCTTCATAAATGCACAATAGTAAAGGCATTAAATAGGCTACAATATGATCTTAAGATATGAGCTTGGAAGTCTTTATAAATTGCTCCCAAGAACTATATTTAGCTACTAGAATTCATACTAACTAATGCTAACGAACCAAACATAAAACAAAAGAAATCAAAGATGAAAATATTGGAAAACTAGGGTTGGAATAGTACCAAAGTCGGTTCTTAAAGATGAATGAAAGATGGGAAAAGGAAATGCTATTTATAATACAAAGGGATAAGGTTGTGTTCTGGCCACCCGTGCGTTGCAACTTGCGACGGGTTTGTCGCGATTCGTGATTGGTTTGTCGCGATTCGCGAAGGGTTTGTCGCGATTCGCGACGGACGCCAGAACATAACCGTGTCTTCTTTTGATCTTCTTGTACCAAGCACTCTTCTTCACACTAATTCCTCTCATTCTTCAAGTCTTCAAATCTTTGAAGCAAGTCTTCAAAGTCTTCAAAAGATGATCTTCAACGGCCTCCAGTTTTCAAGTCTCCATGTTCTTCCTTTGTCATGCAAAATCCACTTAGAAAAGGTAAAAGAGCGTAAAGTCGTTGTTACTTCTCCTGAGAGAATTTCAAGGTAAAACACAAGCTCTTGATAACAAAAGAGCACAAAAGTGATCCTAGAAAGTACTAAAATATGCACATAAAACGGACACATCAAACCTCCCTGCACTTAAACCTTGCTCGCCCTCGAGTAAGAAAAGATTCATGCACACGAAGGAATTGGCGTATCCATATCTTAACTACTATTCCCCCAACTCAATACCTCGCAAAACTCTCAATGTTACACATCTCAACGTTAAGATAAAATGAGAAGTTGCCCACATCCCCCATTCCTAGATCTACCCAAACTATATCAACCTATCAATTCATTGATATCCCTAAAACATCTCCGAATCCCGAATTGACAATCCCAAATCCAATGGTACAAGGTGAAGCTAAAAGCATGCATAAAGTTCAAACACATACTCCACTTTATACCAATATATTATCCTAAAAATGAAGTATATCAACAATCCAGAATTTCATAACTAACTTCATTTTCCCCACTAAATTCCCCAATCCCAAGAGGTCTCAAGATGTCAAACTACCCGATCCATCCATGTGGCCACCGCAACCTTATGACTTCAATGCCGACAAATGAGCGAACATATAATATATATTTTTTTGTCTTTCTCTCATTTTTCCTAGGAGCCCTTTTGGGTTTTCATCCTAGCCACACATCATGTTTCTTTGGCTCACATCTCACATTTTTCCGCAAATTTAGCCTCTTATTTTTACCTAGGTCGCCCTTTTGGGTTTTCGACCTATCCGAGCCCTCAATGTTTCCTAAGATGCCCTATCGGGTTCTCAACTTAGCGGGATTCATTTTAGTTTTATTATTTTTCTTTTTCATTTTCTAATTTTTCTTTTCAATTTTTTTCATGTTTTCCAATAAAAAAAGTAGCAAAGTGCTTTCCAAATGTTAAGGCTAAGAAAAATATCAAAGCTAACATCCTCCAAGTACATCAAAAGGAAAGCATCCCCAAAACAAAGGGGGAAAATATCCAAAATAAAGCAAAAAATATCCCAAAAGCATCAAGTCTAGAAAAATATCCCAAAACCAAGCAATGAAATCAGTAAATACCCATCCCCACACTTAAAACGTGACATTGCCCTCAACATAGACAAAATAGGGCAATAACATACATAGCAAAGTATGGAATGGGTAATGTAATGCTCACAATCACTGTTGTGAGGATGAAAGACCATCACTAAAATAACGTTACTGATAATGAGCCAGCCAATTTGTGTTCCGCTGCCTCCTCGCTTTACGCCTCTCGACTCCAGGATCAGGGCTCGAGGCACAACCTGACTGGGACTGCATCTCATGAATGCGAGCTAACAAATGGTTAATCTCCTCATCCATGTCTATCAAGCCCTAGGAGACAAAAACATTGTGCTCCAATATCATGGTGTCCTGATAACGACATCCATCATGCATAGTCTGCATCATACGCTCGTAGAAGTCAGGCAAAGGTTGGGAGTAGTGAGGTGGCACATGATTCTGATCCCTCCTACATGGGTTCGATCTCTGGTGGAGGCTGTGAAGAATGATGCTGTTGTCGCTCATTGAAAGGAAAGCTACTATCGTTAAGCTGAACAGGGGATGGACCAAGATCATTGAGCTTGCACTAAAATTCCTCTCTATATGAAGAGTAGGGTGGAATTGCAAAGTCCACCAAGTGTATATGAAACCCTAAATTGGTCTTGTTGGGCTGAGGAAGTGCCATGAAGGTGACCTTCCTGGCACCTTATAACCAGTGAAACACCCTCGTAGTCAAAGTGGTGCCAAGCATATCAAATTGCACCAACCTCTCTTTATTGATAAAGTAGGAAGTGCGCCTCCCCAATCGTGTAAAACTAGCCGGTGGGACCAATCCTAGGTGCTCTGCTAAGAGGCCGATCATGCCTCCAACAATAATCTTCCCCTTTGGCTTCCCAGCACCTCTACGACCCTCTTCATCCACAGCTCAGCCTATAACCCATATCCCAACCCCTCACTCGTCAAGTGCCATAAGAAATGAATGTTGTTGTCCAGCATATATGTTAGCTCCACCGAACAGAGCACTGTGCCTGCCAAAAGTCTGTGCACATACGGAGTGTGGGATGGATGATAACACTGCTCTTGTCATGGGAGTTCTTCACCCTCATATTGATGACACTCTATAAATGCATGTCGTCCTCAATCGGTCGGCCCTGAGCCTATGGGTTTAATCTCACCCAGATTTTAGCCGTGTCCCATCCAAAGGCTTCCTCAACCTGCGAGACGGTCATCTCTAGGGGTATATCATCTAATTGGAAAGTGATATACCTCTTGCATGGCTGATCATCCCTCATGCTGTATATCCTAACCGTGGATGAGAAATCTAGTGTGTATCGCCGGAAGGAGGGGGAACTTTTATCCCTGAAACCTTCCAACCCTCCTTTGGCGAGGATGCATCAGACTGGCTGGGTAGCCCAAAAGCGTCTAGTGTGGGCACATCAACAAAGCTTATCATCTTCAGCTGGCGGTTGACCAAAACATCCCACCTCTCTGCATAGGGCTCGGTAATCCAGGTCAAACCCATGTACCTATCAGGAGGGGGAGGTACAGGGTTCGACTCCGGAGCCGGGGTGGAGGTGGAGCAGCGGTGCACCCACCTCGTGGAGGAGCCCTAGGTTTCTTTGTAGGGGCCATATCTAACAATCACTACAAGCAACTCAAACACATTAGAATATACATACATTCAATATAAAAAAATCACACTCAATTTCAAACTATTTTAACCAACATCACAATACAAATCAAGTCCAAGCCAACTAGTTCAAGTCCTAACCACAATTGCATATACAATCCATGTCACATTCAACATGCCCATAATTTCAAGTCGATTAGGTTGTCACATAGTTAGACATCCAATATGCTATATCCTATAATCACAGTCATGCCTAACTAGTTTAGCTACCATTAGTATGTTCATAACATTAACATTCAAGTGCCATAGCTAAAATACCTTAAATGTGATAACATTGCATACAAAATATCAACTATGTTTAATCAAGCCAATATGCCAAATCCCTAATACAAGCCACAACCGAATTCTCAACCAAAGCAACAATATAAACACAATGAAAACACAACAACAACATGAGCAAATCAACACAATCAAAATGAGCACAATGCTATATCACATCCAAAATTCCATATGAATATAATCAATTCAATCCACCATATATAATCAATACTCTATGGCTAAGATCACCATCAAACCAAATCATAAGTACAATATGCACAAGTCCTAGTCAATGCTAAACTACAAAGCATCACCCACATTTACCATTGCAAAATATCCAACATAATGATCTACAAAAGATATTTTCAATTCAAGGCACAAATTGTGAAGAACTATTATAACATACACAATATATCATCATTCTTAAAATGCACAATTTTCACCAAAATTAAACTACAAACAATTCACAATTCAAGTGTTCAAAAGTGAGGAATCGTACCAATATTGCATGTAGGAGGATGAAACAATGAAGCCCACAAATAATTTGAGCCTAATTTGCCTAAATTTAAGAAATCCCCAAAAACTAGGGTTTTGGGATTTTCACTAATTTGGTTTATTTGTGGGTGTTTGTGGAGGATTAAGAGGCTAGGGATAATGGGTTATGGATGTGCAATGGATTTATGGTGGTTTAGGATTGATGGAAATTGGTGGAGAGGATGGAGGGGATAATGGGAAGAAGAAGGGGTTTTGACGGGAAGAAGAAGAGTTGTACAAAAATGAGTGTTCTGTCTGTTATTTAAAACAATCATGCACGTTCATCGTGACTCGTGACATGCAGGTCAACCGTCACCTCTGGTCAAATCAAGGGTTACGACTCGCAAACATTCCATCGCGCCTCGCGATAAACCATCGCAACTCGCGATGTGACGGTCGCGAGTCGCAAAAAGTTGATCTGTGAGGGGGAAATTTTGTAAAATGTTTCTAATTTGGTCGCGATCGTTACCAAATAGTCATGCTCACAATGGCCAGTTGTGGCTCACGACATGGCCATCGTGGATCGTGAAAAGTTGAGCCTGAGGGCTCCAAAATTGGGTCATTTTTCTGATCTTGTTGCGACTCGCGATGGGCAGCCTACTTGGTACTTAGAAATTATTTTTCAACCTCATCCATTGCCCAAAATTTTCCATCATGACTCCAAGTATTTCTCCCTTCATCCATCCAATGCCTTGGGTTCAAATTACTACAAAAACATGGAAAAATAAACCGTGACAAGCACAAAGCAAAATAATGAAACTAACGACAAAAACTAAAAACCAAACAACATCAACAGAAAGTTACGAATGATGATCCAGATGATCAAAACCAATTTTATTTAATGTCGTCGGTACAAATCACTCCCTTTTCTTGGAGCTTACTCATAAACCAGATCAAGGAGATCAGCAACCTCTCCCTTTTCCGGCACAAAACTCTCGTGGTAAGATTTCAAATGTTATCCATTAACTTTGAATGTATTGGACTTAGCTCAATCTAGGATTTCCACCACACCATGCGGGAATACCTTCACCACCTCAAAAAGACCAATCCATCGAGACTTAAACTTATCGGGAAATAGGGGAAGGCAGGATTGAAATAGGAGGACCTTTTGACGTCAAATTCCTTCCTAATAATCATCTTATTGTGCCACACCCTTGTCTTCCCCTTATAGATTTTGGCCTTCTCATAGGACTCCTTTCATATCTCATCTAGTTTGTGCAATTTTAGCTTCATATGCAAACCGGCCTCATCTATATCAAGGTTGAATTCTTTGACTGCCCAATAAGCCTTGTGTTGAATTTTCACCGGTAAGTGACATGGCTTACCAAACACTAACCGGTATGGTGACATACCCATCGGTGTCTTGTAAGCTATCATATACACCCACAAGGCACCGTTCAACTGAGAACTCTAATTTTTCCAATTAGGGTTGACCATTTTTTGAAGGATGGATTTGATTTCCCGATTGGAAACTTTGGCTTGCCCATTGGTTTGTGGGTGATAGGTGATAGATGTCTTGTGAGAATACCATATTTCTTCAAGAGTTCCTCTATGTTTCATTTGCAAAAGTGGGTGCCATGGTCACTAATCAAGGATCAGGGCACACAAAACCTAGAGAAGATGTTATCTTTCAGGAATTCTGCAACCACTTTAGAATCATCAGTCCTAGTGGGTTTTGACTCAACCCACTTAAACACATAATCAATGGCAAGAAGAATATATGTAAAGCCACAAGAATTAGGGAAATTCCCCATAAAGTCAATACCCCAAACATCAAAGATTTCACAATACAAAATAGGCCTTTGGGGTATTTCATTCCTAGAGGAGATATATCTTACTCTCTGGCATTCATATCAAGATTTTCAAAAGGTATATGCATGCTTATTCAATGTAGGCCAATAAAAGCCACTTTCTAAGACTTTCCTAGCGGTCCTCTTTGCTCCAAAATGCAGCCACACGCATGTGAATGACAAAATTCAAGAATTGAGTGTACTTCATTATCAAGGATACATCTCCTAACAACTTGATCCACACAATGTCTCCACAAAAAGGGATCATCCAACACATAATATTTAGCTTTTGGTCATAGAAAAATGAGAAGAGAATTTACCGGCGATGAGGAAATTTACAATGTAGGCATACCACGGCTAGAGGTCCCTAATTGTGAACAATTGTTCATCGAGGAACTCTTCCCGTAGTTGCTCCTTTATTGAGGAATTTACCTCAATGTCTTGGTGTGGAGTCAACCAGCTCAAATGATCAGCCACAAGGTTCTCTGCGCCCTTCTTGTCTCACACCTCCAACCCAAATTCGCTCAAAAGAAAGATTCATCTAATCAAACTTGGCTTGGCTTCTTTCTTCATCATCAAATGACGAAGTATTGCATGGTCAGTGTACACAATAACTTTTGTACCAAGCAAATATGATCGATATTTTTCCAAAGAAAATACCACCGCTAGCAATTCCTTTTCTGTGGTGGAGTAGTTTCTTTAGGCCTCATTGAGAGACATGGGTGCACAGTAGATGGCGTGAGGCACTCTCCCCACCTTTTGACTAAACCTCAATCTGACGGCATAATCACTGGCATCGTACGTGATCTCAAAAGGCAAAGACCAATCTGGAGGTTGTATGATAGGGGCCTAGACTAACCTTTCCTTCTATGTATCACTTTACAATCCTCACTCATCACAAATTACACCTCCTTTTGCAAAAACTTGCACAAAGTAGATGCTATCTTTGAAAAGTCCTTGATGAACCGACGGTGAAATCCTGCATGGCCAATAAAAGAGCGCACTTCCTGCACATTAGTAGGATAAAGCAAAGTTTGAATCGTGTCTATCTTTGCTTTGTCAACCCTAATACCCTTTGAGCAGACAACATAGCCTAAGACAATGCCTTGCTCTACCATAAAATGGCTTTTCTCAGAATTTAACACAAGAATAGTATCAATGGAACGTTTAAGAACTTGTGGAAATTTGCTAAACAATTGCCAAAAGAATTACCATGAATGGTGAAATCATCCATGAATAGCTCAACAAATATTTCAACAAATTCTGAGAAAATACTTACCATACACCTTTGGAAAGTAGCGGCGGTGTACAAAGCCCAAAAGGCATATGCTTGTAAGCAAACGTACTAAATGCGCACGTGAAGGTGGGCTTCACTTGGTCTTCTGAGGTAATGGCTACTTGAAAATACCCCGAGTATCCATCCAAAAAGAAATAGAAGGGGTGGCTTGCTAACCTCTTGAGCATTTGATCAATGAATGGCAACGGGAAGTGATCCTTCTGGGTCTCAGAATTTAGCCTCTGGTAGTCAATGCAAATGCACCACCCATTTTGGACTCGAGTGGGCACCATTTCACCCTTCTTACTATCCGATGTTGGATAGATCATACTCACTTGGAGCAACTTGGGGATTTTTTCCTTCACCACCTCTATCATAGGTGGGTTAAATCGGCGATGGGGTTGCCGTACTGGCCTTGCATCTTCTTCCAACAAAATTAGATGCATGCAAGTGGATGGACTTATGCCTTTGATGTTAGCAATAGTCCATCATATTACTTCCTTATTCTCTTGTAACAGCACCATTAACTTTTCTTCTTTCTCTTGGGTGAGCTTGTTTGAAATGATAACCAGGAGCGTCTCCCCTTCTCCAAGAAATGCATACTTGAGGTCACTTGGTAAAGGCTTAAGCTCTATCATTAGAGCCTTCAGAAGTGATGGAAGGAATTCTAGTTCCTTGGGTTCTTCTAAGAGTGGAGGGGTGGTGGGGGGATATTACATTGCAAAGCAACTAACAAGGAATCATCACCACTTAGATCAAAAACATCTTGCACAACATGTTCAACAATATCTAAGGCATGTCAAGTATATTCTTCACAAGGATACTTCATACAGTCATTTATGTTAAACTCTACTTTTATTCCATCAAATTCCATAGTGAGGGTACCCTTATGTACATCAATCATTGTCCTAGAAGTTTTCAAAAATAGCCTCCCCAATAAAATTGGGGCGGCATGTTTATCATGCTCCATGTCAAGGACATAAAAATACGTAGGGAAAATTAAGGAGTCAACCTTAACCAACACGTCCTCGACAATACCCTAAAGGTATGCACTAGAACGATGGGCCAATTGGATTACCACCTCGGTTTTGTGCAAAGTACCCAAGTTGAGGCTTTCATACAAATAGTAAGGAATCAAATTTATCGATGCACCTAGATCAAACATGACTTTTTCAAAATGTGTATTTCCTATTATGCAAGGGATTGTGAACATGCCGGGATCGTTACACTTAGGGGGTAGCTCTTTTTGACACAAGGCAGAAACATACTCATTTTCTCCATTTTCAACTTATTTTTGGCTCTTTGTTTTCTATTCACAACACATAATTCCTTAAGAAATTTAGCATATCTAGGAATTTGTTCAGTGGCATACAAGAGTGAGATATTTAACTCATATCTATGAAAGACTTCGTAGATGTCCTCGTTGTCCTCCTTCCTCCTGTTTTCTTTCAAAGCTTCCAGAAATGGTGGTTCCGGTACATATGGAGGAATCTCCACCATTTTTGCCTTTTTGTGAGAAGGGAATGAAGGTTGACTTCTCAACAATAACCTCTTCTTCCTTCTCCTTCCTCTTCCTTTCTTTCTCCTTGGCCAAATTCTCGACCTCTTCTTCAACCTCTTTCTCAAACACCTCAACCCTTCTAGGCTCCTCTTCAACAATTTCATCACCCGAGGAAGTGCCAGCCTCTCTACCACTTCTCAAAGCGATAGCACTAGCATTTTGTTGAGGGTTGATCTCCAGTTGGGAGGGTAGTTTACCCTTTTCCCGAGCCTCCATCCGATTCACCACTTGAGCTATTTGGCTCACTTGAGTTTTTCAAGTTCTTGATGCTTGCCTTGGTTTCATCTTGGAATTTTTTGCCTTTCTCCATGAACATGCTCAACCGGTGAATGGCTTGTATCACCTCATCTTTTGTCAAACCCGAACTCTCCCCTTGATCTTGGGGCTTGTCTTAGAAACTTTGGTATTGTTGTTGAGGTGACCGGTATTGTTGAGCATTTTGGCTTCCTTGAGGGTTTCCATACCGGAGATTTGGGTGATCTCTATTACCCGCATTGTAAGGCCAGTTTTGGTAGCCTTGGCCACCTTGGTACCCTTGATTTATTTAATATCCTTGCACACCTTGGTAGCCTTGATAGTTTTGGTTGCATTAACAGCCTTGGTTACCTCGATACCCCATGGCACTGATCTTTTCTTCACTATCATCTTGTAAAGTAGGGAAAGCATCCGTAGGATGCGATGCGCGGAGTAAAAAATTCACAAGATTTAACATGTGGCACATTTCTGGGTTTGGTCATCAAGGATTTCATCATAGAAGCAAGGGCCGAGACTTGGTCCTTAGGCTTTCCATGATTAGAATGGTCACTTGTAGGCATTGGATTTCTTCTTCTCAAATCAGCCCTCGAGCTAAAGTTCCTTGACTCCTCTGCTAGCTCCTTGTATGATTGCATAGCCTCCGTTGAAGTCTTATTCCCAAGGGTACCACCACAAGAACTCCTCACTAGGCTTTGGTCCTCATCAAGAAGACCATTGTAGAAATAGTAGACCAAGTCTCCCTCCGAATAGCCGTGGTATGGAAAAATTGTGAGAAGCTTCTTGAACCTCTCCCAATAGTTAGAAAGAGACTCTTCATGCTATTGGAGAATGATGCTTTTGTCGTTCTTCAAGGTAGCGGACTTCGAGGCTGGGAAGTACTTGGCTAGAAATTTTATCTTCATTTCAAGCCAACTTTTGATGCTCTTGGGTGGTAAGTAGTGGAGCCAATCCCTTGCACCATCCCTCAATGTGAATGGGAATACCTTCAACTTGTAAAAGTTTTCATCTACTCCGTGGGGGACCGTACCACCACACAAAAAATGGAACTTAGTAGGATTCTTGTTGGAATTTCCCCTTGACTATCAAGGAAGATAGGTAGCATGTTTATAAACCCGGTCTTGAGCTCAAAGTGCCCATTCGGTCCAACCAAAGGATACTCAATACACATTGGTTGTTGATCAAGGTTGGGAGCCATAATGTCCCTCAACAAGGCGTGCCCCAGAGTAATCTCCCTTCCTTGGATGGGAGGGGCTCTTCCTTGGAGATGAGGATGTTGAGGTCCTCCTCCAGGATGATCATCTTCATGCTCATGTTCATGCTCTATAGAAGTAGAGATATCTACAAAATGGTCACTAGGGGGGTGTTATTCACACTTTCCAAAGAATGCCTCCTAGCCCGTCTCAAATTCAACTCTAACTCGGGGTCTTAGTGTAGGGGTTCTTGTGAAGAGGATCGCGTACGAACCATACACCAAGAACTCAAACAATACGTCTCCAAGCCAAGCAAAAATGACAAGTAAACTATGAAATCAAAACAAAAGAAAACTAAAAAATATTTATAAATAGCACATAATCACACATAATATGACCAAATACTTAAAAATAAATGCCTCCTCCTCGGCAGCGGCACCAAAAATTTAGGAGGTCGTCGTCGTACCTCTCAAAGTTATATTTTTAAGTCCTAATGCTTCCTATCTATAATTAACTACGTAATGACAAGTTGGGGTCATCCACGAGAAGAGGGATCTTTCCAAGTGCTTAATCATATAGAGCAGAAAACATACTAGGCATAGATATATATAGATACATATGAAAGCATGTAAATGAGAGGTGTTAGTTTTTGGTCCTAAGTTATAAAATTGAAATACAAATTAAATAACGAGCAAGTTAAATATGCAAATCATGCGACAACAACTAAAAGGTGATTAAACCAGTAATAAACGAAACCTTGGGCGCAATTGACTTCCACTTCTAAGCCTCTTATCCATCATTGAACATGCAACCTATTTACTACTTTCACTACTTGTTGTGAAGACTAAACTTTTATCCTTCTTAGATAGTAGTTTGTAAGAGTGAATTCGATATCTCTTGTCAAACTTCACCAATGACTCCCGTAGTCAAAACACAACTAAAAGTATCCTATTAATGACATTGAACACGAAGAATCAACAAGCTTGGAAACACTTATAAACACTACACCATGTCTAAGCATTTAACCAATCTATGCATTTACACAAGATTAGTCAAGAACATTCAACGTTCATAGACTTCTCTCATTCGCTACAAGTAATAAACATGACAAAGAGTTCAACATTATCATATTCATATAGCCATTATCAATTCATCAAAACAATTAAAAGCTCTAAATCATAATCTTGGATTTCCTATCAAGAAAAGGGGAAATCAGCCCATTTCCCCAAACCCTAACAAGCATATCATATAAGTACTTTATATACTCAAGCTTTCAAGTACATTAATGACATTAACAAACACATTTAATAATCCATACATGCACAATAGTAAAGGCATTAAATAGGCTACAATATGTTCTTAATATATGGGCTTGGAAGCCTTGGTAAGTTGCACCCAAGAACTAGATTTAGCTACTAGTGTTCATACTAATTAATACTAACAAACCAAACATAAAACAAGATAAATCAAAGATGAAAATGGTGGAAAACTAGGGTTAGAATAGTATGAAAGTTGGGTTCTTGAAGATGAATGAAAGAGGGGAAAATAAAAGGTTATTTATATTACAAAGGGATAAGGTTATGTTCTGGCCACCCGTGCGTCGCGATTCGCGATGAGTTCGTCGCTACTTGCGACAGGCGCCAGAACATAACCCTGTCTTATTTTCTTCTTCTTGTAGCAAGCACTTTTCTTCACACTAATTCCTTTTATTCTTCAAGTCTTCAAAGTCTTCAAAAGGTGATCTTCAATGGCCTCCAGTCTTCAAGTCTCCATGTTCTTCCTTTGTCACGTAAAATCCACTTAGAAAAGGTAAAAGAGTGTAAAATCACTCTTACCTCTCTTAAGAGAATTTCAAGGTAAAACAAAAGCTCTTGATAACAAAAGAGCACAAAAGTGATCCGAAAAAGTGCTAAAATATGCACATAAAATGGACACATAAGAAATTAAATTGTACACCAATTTAGACACGGCTTTAAAGTGTGAATTAAACATTTATTTGGTTAATTTTGTAAACCAACTAATTCCAAAAAGTGTGGGGGTGGAAAACCTAATAAATCAAAGTTTTAAGATATGTTAGAACCGGTACGTTATTTATATTATCGGTGCTACAAATTTTGTGGGAAATGAAAATAATTTGAAATTTCAAACTCCACAGGTGGGAAATTGAATTTGTTTAGCACTGGTACAACTATGTTTAGGCATCGGTGTGATATACCGATGCTCAACACTTAGAAAAAGTATAGGTCATTTCCTCTCTGTCCAACTGTAAGAAATAAAATACTTGTAAAAGCTGTTGCGCGTAGCTGCTTTATGTAGAAAAAAGCATCGGTAAGTTATACCGATGCTCAAGACTTAGAAAAGTTTCCGTACGAATCTCTCTCTGTTCAAGTCAAGAAATAAAAAAATACAAAGTAGTTGCGTTATGTACAAAAAGCACTGGTTTTGTTTACTGGTGCTCAATACTTAGAATGTTTTTAAGCACATTGATCTCTGCCCAAATATGAAAAATAAAAAATACATACAAAGCAACTTTGCATAGCTGCTTTAACCAATTATAGGCACCGGTATTATTGATGTACCGGTGCTATGAGATATCATATATAAACCTCAGTGGATTCTTCCACTACCACAACCACCTCCTCCATAGACGCTCTAACTTCCTCCACCATTGACAATCACTTTCTAGCAATCTTCCACACCTCATTCACCCCCGCTGCCTTGATTCTTTGTCCATCTTCAACATATCCACCCTAAGTCTCCGAACTCCAGCTCATCAGTCCACCACCGGCCATCTTCAACCACCGGCCATCTTTCACCTCCAGTCCAAGGCCAGGCAATCTCAAGCCTTTAACCATCTTCCACCGCACATCTCCTCCACCTTTGACGTAAGTCTAGTCATTCTCTGTTCACGTTTCTTTTTGCCAACCTAAGCCTAGTCATTCTCTAGTTCTCTTCATGTCGTCCACTGCACCTCCACCGGTCCTCCACCGGTCAATCCCGTGCTGAAATCTTAAGGCCATCTCATTCAAGGTGAGTTTCCCCCATCGTAAACTAAGGTGGTTTTATAATTTTATTGAGTTGGAATGTGATTTTTATTATAATGTGGTTGTTGATGTACCGTTGTGATATCGTTGTGATGTGGTTGTTGATTTACCGTTATGATTGTTATGTTATTACCCATTCTACACTTAGATTGTGATTATAAGTTTTGATTGCGAGTTGTGATTCGTTGAGTTGTGGTTCGTGACTTGTGATTAATGAGTTGTACTTAATGAGTTGGGATAATCGTGCATTGTTAGTTGTGAGTTGTGGTTTGTGAGTTGTGATTAGTGAGTTGTGATTGTGAGTTGGGATAGTCGTCTTTGTGATTGTGAGTTGGGATTAGTGAGTTGTGATTGTGAGTTGGGATGGGGGGAAATCTATGCGATTGTCTCTAACGGTCTCATTACTGTACTCTGTGTGCGATCAACGTGCGATTTCACGCAGTCGTCTTTCTTCTTCTTCACCTCCATTTCTAATTGCTACTGAATCTACCCAACTCTCGCTGATACGAATTCATTATTTGCTTGTTAGACACTTCGGCGGACGATAATGGCGTCGCCGACGCCTCTTCCGCCTCCGGAACCTAACCCTAAGCCACTGGTAGCTCGAAGCTTTGCCCAAGCTCTCAACACAAAACAACCTCCCCTCCTCTCATCCCTTCCGGATACCCCTAACCTACACCCGACAACAGAATACAAAGGAAAGATAGCATATATACTCCCTCCCGAAGAGGGAGAAATCCTAGCCTCACACTACCAGAACGCCCTCGTCGGGAAGTTCATCAGAGGGAAACCGCAGATGGAATCGCTACAGCAGTCCTTTAAATCAATAGGTTTTAAGTCGAAATTTCAAATTGGTTCTATTGATTATCGTCACGTTTTGATTCGATTTCAGGAAAATGAAGACTACCAAAGGTGCTGGATGAAGGGACAGTGGTCAATACAAGGTTACACAATGAAGATGCAGAAATGGACACCAGATTTCTCCCCATCAGTTGAATCTTCGATAGTACCAGTCTGGGTAACATTTCATAAACTACCACTTCATTTTTATAACAACTCTGCTATAATTGGAATCAGTAGCCAGGTTGGAAGGTTTCTTAAGATGGATGCTGCAACAATGGCTTTAACTAGACCTTCAGCAATTAAAGTTTGTGTAGAAATAGATTTGTTAGCTCAGCTTCCTAAATCAATTATGGTAGGAATAGGAAATAAGGTAGCTGAATATCCAATTGAGTATGAGGAATTGCCAACATATTGCTCTCACTGCAAAATAATTGGCCATAGTAACACAAGCTGCAACTTTCTACATCCCAATCTGAGGAAAATAGCTAATAAGAAGTTAGAAAATACTGACACTATAAAGCAGAAAACAGGCTCTCACCCAACAGAAACTAACTTGGGAGGAACATCAGCTTTAACAGTTTCACAAAAGGAAAAGGATGTTCAGAACCAAACAATAAACACAGGAATCTTAACTGACAGCAACATAAATTTCTTTAAGGTAAGCCATAGAAAACGAAATGGTCCATTTTATTCACTAGATGATATATCCAAGCCAATAACCACATCCATCTGGAGAAAAAAGAACCACTCCCCTATCCACTCCCCCACAATGGAAAAGGAAACAAATAAGAACACAGTTACAATCTCTAATGCCTTCCAATCCTTGGAAGACAGTGATGATGAACAGGTAGGGGAAGGTGCAGAGATCTTCCATGAAACAGTTGAGTCACAGGAAGTTACATTATCTATTGATATTAATACTAATCAAAATAACTCCCCTGTGTTTCTAAAAGAACAAGTTCAAAGGGAGTTGGAAGAGACAGCACAAAAAGAGTCAGCTGAAGGAAGCTCCAGCATAGAGGATGAACTGAAAGAAATAACAGCAGAAACCTCTGAGATGGTAAGTCTGGAGAAAGAAAGTGAGCAACCACAGGCTCAGGTAAGACCCTCACAACAGAATACTTCAACTGTGATTACTAATAATATTGGTAAGTCAGGAGAAAAAGGTAAAAACTCAGCTAAGACTAGTAGAAATCTCAGATCAACACAAAAAGCCAACCCCAAAATTTTTAAATGATAACACACACCATAATTGGGAATGTATTAGTGTGGAATGTAAGGGGAGTTGGTACCTCAATAGATAGACTTAAGATACTGAAACAAAAACATAATTTAGACATAATGTGCCTAATAGAACCTTGGCAAGAAAATCAGAAGATTACTAAGTTTAAATATGACCTTGGATATCAAAATGCTTACCCTGCTCAGAAAGCTAAAATCTGGCTATTTTGGAATCCGTCTTTTAGCATCTCAGTTTTGAGTGAGACCGATCAGTATGTGCAAGTTAATATAATTGATTCTTTATCTTCTCTGAGTTGGAATTGTGTATTTATTTATGCAAGTGTTCATAGATCAATCAGAGAATCATTATGGGTGGACTTACAGGCAGCAAATCTTCCTCATTCTATTTTTATTGGTGACTTTAACACAGTAGCTTCAGTATCTGAGTATAGAGGGAGGAAGTCAACCCCAAAAAAAAGCATGAAACAGTTCAATAATTTTTTACAGGATCTAGATTTGCATGAAATTACCACTGTAGGTAACTCCTTTACATGGTGCAACAACAGATATAAGGAACGATGTAAAGAGTTAATATTTCAAAGGTTAGATAGGGGACTTTGCTCATTAGACTGGTTTGAAAATTTCCCCAATAGCTCAATACAGGTTCTAAATAGACTGTCATCGGATCATGCTCCTCTTCTATTATCCATACAATCATCTGAGGAACAAGCCCCTAGACCATTTAGATTTCAGGAAATGTGGACTAGTAGAAAGGACTTTCTAAATTTAGTAGATTCTAATTGGAACTTGGACTCCCCCTACAGAGGAATGTATAGGATGGTCTATAAATTAAAAAGGCTTAAAAAGGAAATAAAGCAGTGGAACATAACTCACTTTGGTAATGTGGATCAGAACCTGAGTCTATATGAAAATAAGGTTAATGATTTGGAAATCTCTTTCCAACAAACCCCAACTGAGGCCATATTAGGAGATCTGAATAATTCAAAACAATTGCTGATGAGGGCTCAAAAGGAGAAAGTAATCTATCTTAGGCAAAAGGCAAGACTTAATTGGTTTAAATATGGCGATGCTAATACTAGTTACTTCCACCACTCAATTAGGGAAAGAAGATCTAAATTTAGAATCAGTAAGATAAGAGATGAAAATGGAAACTGGATCTCTGATCCAACAAAGATTAAAGAGGAAGCAGTAGGATTTTATAAAACTCTTTTCAATGAAGAAGAACCACAGAAGCAAGGAACTTATATGAATCATTTTCTAGCTGAAATACCTGGAGTAATAACTGAACAAGAAAATGAACAACTGTTATCTCCCTTCCTGATCCATGAGCTTAAGTTGGCAGTTTTCAACCTTAATAAGCACAGCTCACCAGGTCCTGATGGTTATTCTGGTTTTTTCTACACCACCTTTTGGGATATTGTAAAAACAGATTTACTTGAAGCTGCAAATGATTTTTTGAAAAGTGGTAAAATTCCTAAGGCTATTTCTAGTACCTGGCTAGCATTAATTCCTAAAAAATCAATTCCAGTCACTTTCTCAGATTTCAGACCAATAAGTCTTTCAAATTTTGTGAATAAGGTCTTTTCTAAGATGATGATGGAAAGGATTAAGCCTTTCATGTCTCAACTAATATCTCCTGAGCAAAGTGCTTTCATGAAAGGGAGGGATATCTCAGATAACATAATATTGATGCAAGAAATGACCAGAATGTTAAAAAGGAAATCAAGGAAGCAGAACCTAATCATCAAATTAGATATGCAGAAAGCTTTTGATAGAGTATCATGGTCTTTTCTTAATTCAATTCTCCTTAAATTTGGTTTCCATGGAGTGTTTGTGAACCGGATTCTGCAGAATATAGCCTCAGCCCATTTCTCAGTGATAATTAATGGTGTAGCAACAGGATACTTTGCTTCAAATAGAGGAATAAAACAAGGAGATCCCCTCTCCCCATTTCTGTATAATATATTATCAGAGGCCTTTTCCAGAGGAATTAAAAAACTTTTCAACATAGGTTTTCTGAAAAACTTTGATTTACCTAAGACATGTCCACAGATAACACACCTAATGTACGCAGATGATACTGCTGTATTTCTCGGTGGAAATAAGGAAAACCTGAAAAGATTTAAAAGATTCCTCACTGCATATGAGCAAACAACAGGTCAGAAAGTTAACTTCACCAAATCTAACTTCTATGTTGATCCTGCCACCCCAGCAGATAGAATTCAGACCATAAGGAGGGCACTAGGGATGACTGTAGGAGAGTTTCCTTTTCAATACCTAGGTATTCCCATATTCACAGGAAGGAACACTCAGAGATATTATTACCCCATACTGGAAAGACTAGAAAAAAGCATAAATAACTGGAAAAATAGGTGGCTTAGTACAGGGGGGAAGATTATATTAATAAACCATTGCTTGCTTGCAATCCCAACCCACTTGTTTGCTATACTAAAACCTCCTAAGGTAGTCTTGAGAAAGATGGAAAGGATGGCATCTGGTTTGTTCTGGGGAGCAACTGATAGTGTAGTGGCAAGAAAAAAATGGAGAGCTTGGAGTAAAATGAGCATGCCAATACAAGAGAATGGGATAGGGTTTAGAGACCTTCAAGCCACAGTTGACTCATTCTCCTGCAAGTTATGGTGGAAGCTCCAAAAGAACACCACTCAATGGTCTCACCATCTGTGGTCTCTACCTGTATCCTATAGGACATCTCAGGTATGGAAGAGAATTTGCTCTATTACTGAAAAAATAAATAGATTGACTAGAGTAATTCATGGTAAGGGGGAATGTTCCTTTTGGAACTCAAATTGGTCAGGAGAAGGTGCTTTATATTATGAATGGCCTCAGGATGTGGAACTTCCTTTCCCTGATATCACCTTAAGCACCTTCATACTGAACAAAGATTCTAA
The DNA here is from genome assembly GCA_037428765.1 of Rubia yunnanensis. Lineage (NCBI taxonomy): Eukaryota > Viridiplantae > Streptophyta > Magnoliopsida > Gentianales > Rubiaceae > Rubia > Rubia yunnanensis. Next base: position 32,013,815 of record CM075071.1, on the reverse strand, counting down.
TCTCCCTTCTCTGGAGCCACATTTGGCTACCAATATAGTTACAATATTACAGGAGGTAGCCATCAAGAACTCACATGAGGACAGACTTATCTGGGAACCTTCAACGGATGGGAATTTTTCAGTCAGCTCAGCTTACAAGATTCTGAGGCAGAGGGGTAGAAGTATCAGAAGTTTACACAAGGTATGGTCAAATTTCATTCCAGTTAAAATGTCTATATTAATTTGGATAGCTTTGAATGGAATTTTGCCTTTTGAAAATGTTTTATGTAAGCTTGGTTTTTCACTAGCCTCTAAATGCCCCTTGTGCTCGAACCACTCGGATTCAATCAACCATTTTTTTAACTCATGTCACCAGGCAACTGCAGTGTGGAAAAAAGTCAATAGTCTTCTGAATTTACATCCACCTGGTTTTAGGAGTTTCAGTCATTTAGTTGATTACTATCTCTCCATCAAGGTAGGGTCTAAGAATCTGAATTATGTATACTTAGCTGCACTCATTGTTACAACATGGTCTCTTTGGAAGCATAGGAACAAACTACTATATGAAAATCTTGCTTTTTCAGTAGAAGCATGCTTTCAGAATACTAAGGACCTGCTGTTCATAATCTTCACTGCAAATCCTTTGAAAGGAAATCCTGATAAACATAAGAAACTAATCCAGGCAGGAATCATTCCTAGTATAACTCCAAAAGGGAAGAAACAAATCTCAATTTCTGCAGTAAAATGGGAAAAACCAACAAATGGTCTTAAGTTGAACATGGATGCTTCATGGGTTAAAGGGGGTAACTCTTCTTGTGCTGTAATAATTAGAGATTGGAGGGGAGATGTGAAACTAATGAGAGTTAAAACCTTTAAATCAGACTCCCCTTTGCAAGCAGAGCTGGAAGGTATTCTTTTTGCTTATCAAATCTGCTTAGAACTGGACATTAGAGGCAGTATATTAGAGTCAGATTGTCAGCATGCAATAAGAGCAATACATGATCCTTATTCTGGCTCATGGAGACTATTTTCTCTTTACTATCATCTGCATGACATGCATACAGAAAACCAAATCCAATATGTCCCTAGGGAAGCAAATACGGTTGCTGATTTCATGGCAAAATATGCTAGGGAAAATTCCATTAATGGTGACTTAAACTCAGGCAATACTCCATCTTTCCTAAAAGGCTTGATAATGCTAGATAAATATGGAGTTCATGGGGTCAGAATAGGAACTGCAATAGGCAACATAACACACACATAATATGGTTTTCTTGGGAACATGTTCCCTACAGGAACAGAGACTGCTTCTTTCTTGTTTCCTCATTGCAGATTTATAGGCTGAGGAGAAAGAGGAGTAACCAGAGTATGATGATTGGAAGAATGATGACACACTGGATGGAAGAACGATGACACACAGAGACTGCTTCTTTTCTGTCTCCTTCGTTGTTCTTTTTGGAAGAACGAAGACACACTGGAATGATGACATATGGCAGTAAAGACTGGACGAAATGGTGAACAACTCAGGAAGATTAGAGGCTGAAAATCAAGATACCAGATAGCATTGGCAAACACGAAGACTTAGAGGATATGCCGAATTAGGTTAAGGTTGCCTTTGACTGACTTGTGTCTCGTCTAACGATTCACTAACAAGTTCGAGCAACAATCACCTAGCCATTAGTACATTTCTAAGTTTCTGCCCAAGGTATTTTTAACTTTTTTTGGAAGCAACAAGGTGTTGCTTTAAGAGCAATACGCTCTCACATTGTAAATAAACTAAGCCTCAGCTTCTTTTTAAGGTTTGGGAAGCCTAATACAAATTTCCTCCATCCTAGGATGGTTTCAATTAAAAAAAAAAAGATTGTGAGTTGGGATAGTCGTGCGTTGTTAGTTGTGATTTGTGATGTGAAATGTGATTTTGCTTTAATGTCATTTTGTTGAGTTTTGATTTGTGATTGTGAGTTGTGATTTATGATTTTCCCAAATGTGTAATGTGATTTGTAATGTCATTGTGAGTGATTTATGATTTTCCCAAATGTGTAAGGTGATTTGTAATGTCATTGTGAGTTGTAATTTTTGTTTTGCCAAATGTATAATATGATTTCTAATGTGGTCTGTGAGTTGTGATTGTGAATTGGATATTGTGATTTAGTTTGGTATTTGTGACTAATGTTATTGATTTGTGTTTCATGATAGTGATTCTCTATCATTTGGTTTCGTTGTCCTAAATTAAATACCTCCCAAGGGTAAGAAATTAGTAACAAAGGGGAAGAGAAAGAGGGGTTAGAAGGTAGTGGGAAACGTTATGGAGGATAATGACACAACCACACCGGCCGTGGACGATACTCAAACCACCGTTCCACTCATATTACAAATTAAGGAGCCCAGTGCGACAATTGAAGAGCATCCAGCCAATGAAGAGCCTCTAACCTCCATAAATGATATGAATGAGTCTCCATCCACCAAAGATGGGACCTTGAATGACGAAATGAAAAATGATGTTTCCAAGGCAGAGGGGAGCATGGAAAATCCTTTGACAAGTTTGAAATTAAAGCATGGTGCAAGAAGCGTGGTACAGCCACATGCCAGTCAGTAATGCTGGCCAAGGAGAATAACTTGGTGCCAATAAGGTTCAACCTATCTGACATGGTTTACACAAAGAATTGGATGGCGTGAACTGAATACACACACTACATATTCCGGTGGGGAATCAAGTTTGGGACACACAAGCAATGAAATAACATCCCCGATGACATGAAAGAGGAGGCATGGAAATACATTTTGGCGAGAAAATTTCATAACTCATATATCTTTAAGTGCATAAGTTTACCTTATTAGCTAAGATGAATTCCCATTTGTTATCGATAACTACAAGCTAACAGAGGTTTTTTCCCAATGTAGACGAGCTTTACATTTGAGCAGAAATTGACCCCCAAACAACTTGAAAAATTGAAACAGATTGTGTACGTTGCAGCCGGCAATGCCCACCGCAACTGGAAATCAAAAGTTGGAAAAAAATTCATTCTTCAGGTGGCAGACGACACACATAAGTTACAGTACCAACCATGGGACAAGTACAAATGAATGGATGAAGAGGAGTGGCACAAGTTCGTAAAAATGAGGACAACACTAGAATTTAAGGTACAGTGTATATCAACATTCATGTCTTCACAACACAGATTCATTACGATTTACTTATATCAATTACATTATACTAACTTATATTTTTTTTCTTTGGATAGAAAATATGTGTAAAAAATAGTGAGCACTCAAAGGAAAAGGTTTACACACATCAGACTGGACAGAGCAGACACTGGGTCACTTGGGGAAAAATCATCGAGAAAAAGAAAGAAGAAGAGAGAGTGAAACTGGCTGTGAAGGGCTTAGCGGAGGAGGAGATTGAGATTGATCTTGAGAGCAAGGATTTCAATGTGGACAAGTCCTTAGTCTACCTTGAGTCCATCAAGATGGCAGACAAAACCACATACATTAATCTCATCGACAGAGCTATTGCTGAAAATATTGTAAGTTTTTTCATATAAATTAGTCCTTCCAATGTTTTGTGATTTTTCTTTTAATGTTATTATTATTTTTGCAAATTGAGTTTAATGTTTATACTTTATGCCCCATTGCATATAAGAATGAATGAAGAGGCTGCTAGGGGCATATTAGTGCTCCAACCAGGGGAGGTCATACTGATAAGGGCGACCGGCAAGCAGGATCACCCAGGGAGGTATAGGGGTACTCAAATTAACCTCCCTAAAGAATTTTCCGTAACCCATCTGTCCTGCAGCAGAAGCAAATGCGGTAGAAGCTCATCCCCCGCTCCAGCTACCCAAAAGAGGCAAACTGCAGAACAACCAGTGATGAGGGGAATTGTGTCATACATTAACCAGCCAGTCAAGGGGATTACATCAGTAGGAGGGATCCAAGTACCAGCGGGCCTTGATGATCCCAAGTCCTTCATAGAAATGGCATTAGCCGAAGTAAGCGCGATCCAAAAAAAATCTGATGGTGCTCCAAGCAATGAGGAGAACGATGAGGTGGTAAAAAAATGGATTACCATTCTTAATTATTTCTTTCATCAATTACTTGGTCTATTACGAATTATAATATTTTGTTACAAAAAAATTTCTACGATCAATGACAGAATGACAAGAGGGTTTATTTGTTCGTGAAGCAATTCGATGGGTCAAGTGCCCTCGTGTCTGAGTATCTAAGCCAGTGTTCCATGCCAAAATAGGCTTGTCGTCCACCATCTAAACATTCATTGATGTTGGAGGGGCTCTCGGACATGTCGTTGACTGGCCAAAGTTATTGATCGACCAGGATTTAGACACCCCTAATGAAGAAGAGAAGAATGTGCTTGTCAAAGACTGTGTGGAAAAAGAATGTGATTTCCTTGAGGTTCCCGATGACGAGGTATAACAAATAAATTATTTCAAATATATATTTTTATTATTAACATATTCCAAGTGTTTGAATTTATGTTTTTTTCAAATTACATTCTTACTACTTTGTCCACGCAGCCTTTCGATTCGACCACAAGTTACAGGCTGGGGAGGAAAATATACGCGACACCGATCTCCCCGCTGAAATTGGTAATGCTATCATAGCTCGTGAATAAATCCTCCACACATATTTCAAACATTTACATATCATTAACACATGTTTTTTTTACTAACTACGTGCAGATTAAAAACAATTGTGCCTTAAGGGACCATCCAATTATGAGGGAGTTCATCAACCTGTGCAATGAGAAGGCAACAGAAATGAATGCTACGAGGAAGGTTGTATATTACAACTAGTTTCCGGTATCCACATTTTCCAAACCATGCAAAACTGCCATTTGCATTCAGCAACTGTTTAAGTTTGGAGACAAGCTTGGGAATTGTCATGGCATGACATGGATCTCCAATGCACAGATGGATATGTGGGTGGGGTAGGTTCCAAACAATTCAATTCATGTTTTTCATTCGTTAACTTATTCGTGACATAAAATAACTTGTGCTCTGACAGGCACATGTGAAGTAAAATGGAGACCATGAACAATGGTAGAATCTTTTTTTTGTCTCCAACTTAGGAAGAAACGACAACTTGTTTGTTGATGAAGACATAAATAACCGGGTTACCCTTATCTGGGACTCGATGATCCGATCAGACCCCGCCATTTATTTGGTGTCATACCTTAGGAGGTCAAAAAAATTAAAATATAAATTAAATTGATATCTATTTGGTAAAATTCAACTTACAGATTAATTTTTAAATTACTAACGCAGGTCACATTGGTTCCTCTTCCTCATTTGTCCCGGAATTAACCATGTCTTCACATTGGACACACTCACCGGTGGTATTAGTCTGATGATTACAAAAAATCACTAGTTCTTTCCAGGTATTAATTTTAATTCAGTAACCCTACTTTTTCCAATAATAGTATTTTCATAGTTACTAATTCAAATAAACGTATCACAGGCTTGTGTGTAAATATGAGAGGTTGAAGAGGAAGAATGAGCCCTCACCCAACTTCAACTGGGAGATAACAAACATTAACGTAAGTATTCAACATAAATAGTTAAACACACTCAAGAATTTTCTTCTTTCCTTACACTAATTATTCATTATCGATTTTTTATTCTATCTTAGCACCAAAAACAAGGAAGTAACTGGGAATGCGGCTACTATGTCATACGATTCCTTGAGGAGCTCGCCTTGAAGACAACATCCAACAATCCTATTGACCTAAGTATCAAAACTCCAACACAAATAACATAATATGTGTCTGGCTTCTATTGCAGTAACACCATCATACAAGTTAACATTTAATCTAATTGAATCCCAGATTTTTCTAGAGAACCAAGGCCAGTTCAACGCCTATGGACTTGAGGAGGTGGCATGCAAATGGTGCGATGCATGGGTTAACATGTATGCAAAAGAGGCAAAGAATGATCCCACCCAATTTGTTGATTGATATGTGTGGATGGGTGATGGGAATTTGTGGGTTATGGATTGATATGGTTTGGTTGTAGATTGACATTGACATTTCATTATTTCTTTTCTTGTACAATGTGTTCATTCGTATATACATCATTAGTTTACTAGTAATTTTTCTGACATTTCAATGGAATTATTTATAATGCTTTTTTACCGTGGTTGATCTAGGATGGAACAACAATTTCAAAAATTGCCCATGCAATTTTTTTTCAAAATTAGCACCGGTAGTAAATTGAATTCCAAACCGGTGTCATAAATTGATACCATTCTACGAAACCGGTGCCAAAATCAATACACTCCTATCGGTGCTATTGTTATACATACCGGTTCTAAAAACTATGTGGGAAAAAAATTTCACCGGTATCTAACTACTACCGGTGCTAAAAAATGACTACCTACATCTTTTTATACCGGTGCTAAAAATTATTAGCCGGTTCCATTTCTCCGCATCTAACCCAGGTTTAAATGCACTAGCACACTTTCAAACCGGTGCTATAACATAAGCACCGGTACATATCCTTATTATCGATGCTCAAAAATTGTACCTAGCATGCTGATTTGTGCATCGGTTAAATAAATTTTTGAGCACGGGTACAAAACATACTAATTCTCAACAATAGTGCCAGTATGACTTACCGGCGCTATTAACTCTACCTTTTTCACCGGGTTATTTAGGCACCGGTATCCCAGTAGGGAAAATTCTGGTGTTTATAATGGGTTTTTACCGGTGCTAATGGTGTGTCTTTCCAGTAGTGGAAACATGCAAAATAAGAGATCAAACTATAATAAGCTAAAACTTGGAGACATTTGTGTAACATGATCGGTAGATTTGATCCTAGATTCTATATAATGCAAGATGTATAAACCTATCCCAATGTTTATGTCGCCACTACAAGAAAAATGGTCTTCGTTAACACCTAAAAGTGTTGTAAAAAATACACTTATAATTACACTTTTTGGTATCCCAACACTTTTTAATGTGTAGTTTTTGCCAGTGTTATTATAAATCTAAAGTGTTATAATAAGTATTTTTAACCTTAATTAAATAATTGAATATATATATATATATACTTGAGTATATATATTCAATTATTTAATTAAGGTTAAAAATACTTATTATAACACGAGTTGGGATGGATATAATTTTCTCACACACACACACATATATAAAATATGATGATAAGTAATTATCATTTAAAATTTAGATTTAGAAAACAGATACTGTGGGGATAGGTATGTTAATTCGACAAACAATTGTGTAGGGATGGATAAGTTAATACAACATTAGTTTGTGTTTTATTTTGAAAGTATTATCACAATAATTTGATGTCCCAATATATCTCATTAGGTGTCACATTTATGCATGTCACGATTAGTAATAAACTCACACATATAACTGTCACACTATAATCTACATAGGATAATATTTGGTGTTGGATTACAAGTGTTTTATCACACTAATGGAGTGTCTCATTAGTACACAAAGGATAACACTTGTATGTGTTACAATTATACAAATAAAGTACATCCAACTATGTCCACATATATACATAACTTATCATAACTAACATGTATTGTGAAATCAATGATATCACATAATAAAGTGTCATTTTATGTGACATGTGAAACACCTTGTGATGTAATCTCTCAAAGCATACATAACGGGATTATAATGTTGATTTAAATATAAACTAAATAAATTACTGTGACAATCGAAAGCAATTAAGAACATTTTAAAAGGTTAATTAAATATTTAAAATTCTTTATATATGATGAAAAAAAACAATTCATATTATTGTAATCTAATTGAAAGAAATCAATGTTAATTTAATAAAAATAAACTGAATATTCTAATATCTTTACAAAGATGGTTTCTTAAAAACATTTGGTGAATAAAAAGAATATGCACCGAATCCTCCAAATCTCCAAAACAGTTCTAAAATCCGTTCAATGTGTCAAATCTCCAAAACAGTTCTAAAATAAACATTCAGGATTCATATATATATATATATACCCAAAATTGTACTTGCTATAGTTAATCAACTAATCTCTTCAAAAAAATTAGCTCTAAGATTGCTCCAAAACTTTTTGGATTGGCGATCTCCCATACGCTCCTTCCCCTTCTCTACGTTAGCACTGTCGTGATGGCGGAGCCACCAAACACTCCTAATCCACCAGTTACCTATGCTTAAGCCCTAAAAGATGAACTCTGCAATGCCCTAAACCTCAATCTGATAAAAAAACCCATTGACCACAGTGTTCCCTTCATTCCAAAATAAAAAAATGAGCATTTGGGCGAACCTGGTCTACACTTTACAGATGAGGAATGCTCAATGCTGGAAGCCCCTTTCCGTTGGACACTGGTAGGGAAGTTTTCTCGAAGCCAACCACAAATGGATAAACTTGGGAAGGACTTCCGTACTACAGGTTTCAAAGACCACACAGATATTACTTCGTTAGATAATCGCCAGGTTCTGATATCTTTTTCATTACCTGATGATTATTATTGTTGTTAGCTTCACAAAATATGGAATTTTGGTTCGTATTCAATTCCTATGAAAAAATGGGTTCCTAATTTCAACCCCACTGCAGATTCCCCATTGCCCCTATTTGGATTGCCCTGTATGGTTTACCACAACTTTTCTTTGATTACCGGGTGTTCATGTCAACTGGTAATCTCATAGGTACTCTAATAAGGGTAGATAAAGCATCACTAAATAGAACTAGACCACATGCAACAAGGATCTGTTTTAAGGTTGATGTCACAAAACCCACGCTAGATAGAATTTTGTTAAGCTTTAGAGACATAGGGTTTTGGCAATCCATTGACTATAAGAGAGTACCTATGTATTGTTCTAACTGTCTTAAACTAGGACATACAACTACTGTATGCAGGTTTGATAAGAACACTTCCAACTTCACTTATTGGAGGCCAAATGAATCAAGTAACCAGACGGGTAATAAATTCATTCCCATAGATGAACAGGGGAGAGCCAAAGGTAAAAGGAATTGGTGTATACCTAGCCCAAAGGCTGGGCCACAGGCCTGAAGTGGCAAACAAGCCCAAGACTAGCCCGCGAAGTGAGCATAGATAGACATAACTCATAAACCGTAAAAAGTGAAGGTCGTGGTTACACGTTAACCATGAACCATCTTCCTTGGATCCACGATCAAGCATCCGATGGTCAGCCCAAGAGAAGTAGAGCCACGATTTAGAGTAAGCTATAAAAAAACTAAGAGGTCACAGATGCAGGAAAACGTAGCTATCTAAAGAAATTCAAATTCTTAAAGGAGATACTGACTTGATCACCAAAGTAGTTCTCCTGGAATCACTTATGGGAATAGTTTTGCAGGTAAAGAAGGTTTTCGGGTGAACAACAAGTGATCCACTTGAATAGACCCCCACATCATTTGGCGCCGTTTATGGGGACCAATTGTTTTTCCATTTTAGGGTTATTCAGGTAATCAATGGTGTTCACTAGGAGTGAGAAGACCCACAATCATCAGTCGCAAGAGCAAATCCTAGGCGAGACAGATGAATGCATCATCATTAGGATCACACCCCAAACAGGGAAAAAGAACATAGTAAAGAAGAAGTGGAATGGGAAGAAGTGGAAGCAGAATCCCTGAATACTGATTAAAACAAGGAAAAGAGGGCATTCACGACTTTCTTAGAAGTGAATAGAGAAGGTCTTTACGATCAATTTTTTAAGACGCTCAAGAAGAAACCCCCAAAACTGGAAAAAAAAGTTATTTCCGGAGCGTGAGAATCTCAACTATGAAGAAGAATTGTGTGACATCGTTGTAGAAGACGACAAAGGCAAATCACCCCTAGCACCACATCTGTGAGATTTTAAGATGCCGAATGACTTTAAACTTCCTCTGCACGTTAAAATCTACAATGGGACCACAAATTGAAAAGAATTCCTACATTCATACAGGAACATCACGAGATTCTGCGATTCAAACATCGAATTAGTGTGCAACGTGTTTCCCATTTTTTGTCAGGAACAACGGTCACTTGGTATGAAGACCTTCCAAATGGAAGTATCAAGTCCTGGGCACTATTGTCAGACCTATTCTTAGGTCATTTCTATCAGAAGTAAAAATTAACTAAATCTATCGTAGATCTTAACAACATAGCCCAGCGAAGTGATGAAAGCCTGGCAGAGTATTATAACCGATTTGTCACGGAAAGTCTACATGTTCACGAGTTATAATTCTAGTCATCATTAGGAGTATTCACATGAGGCATGCAATAGGAAGAGTTCTACAAAGAACTGGCAAAGAATATGCCTGGAAACTATAAAAGATGATTGAATAGCATTTGCGAACAGAAAAAGAAAACAACCGCAAGATAGAGCGGGAAAGAGGCAAAAAATGAACGATGGAGGATTTACAAAATGGATTTATGAAGAAGAGAAGAGGAAACATCCCTTTCAAAGGAAGAGAGCCAGGTTTTTAGGCTGCATCATTCCAGGATACGCCTCTGACGAAGCCAAAGAAAGTGATATGGTATGCGAATGAGGAATTATTTTGAGAACCAGCGCCTATGCTGGCACCACCAGAAAAGACCAGGGAGTATTATTGTGCTTTCCACAAGGACCATGGTCATGATACTGACTATTGTAGAGACCTAAGAGGACAAATTGGGAAAAAATTGAGGAATGGATTTTTAGGCCAGCACAGAAAGGAAGGGGGAAGCCAATATGGTGACACTGGTAAAATAGCAAAACCCTTAACAAGGAATCAAGGGATGACATCCATATTGCCAAAACACCAAAAAATGACTACGGCAGTTGATTGCAAGGATGATGCAAATGATGAAGTACCAGAAATAGTCATTTTGTCCATACACGGATCTACAGAATCACTGTCCAATAATGCTTTGAAGGCTAGGGAAGAATACTCTCCCCCATAAGAACCGGTTGACAAAATACTATGCTCGGATGAGGAAATTACTTTCAGTGAGGAAGATGCAGTGCCTAACGCTTCGCCTCACAATAACCCTATGGTAATTATTGCAAAAGTAGGAAATGCTACTATACACAGGATGTTCGTGGATGATGGAAGTGCAGTGAAAATACTATTTGTGGGCTACTTTGACAGGTTGGGTTTCAAGCAAACTAATCTAAAAAAATCCACATCCCCGTTAGTTGGGTTCACAAGGTGAGCAGAGACGCCTTTAGACAATATACAACTCCCTGTCACTATTATGGACAACAGAAGGAATTGCACCATCACGTGCAACTTCGTAGTCATGGACACTCTAAGTATGTTTAATGCTGTCATAGGAAAGCCATGGATGAACAGAGCAAAAGCGAAATGGTCTCCTTACCACCTGGTCATAATATTCCCAACTCTGACTGGAATTGCGATTATAAGAGGAAACCAGCAAACGACGAGGCAATGCATGGTCATCGCAATCAAGGCAGGCAGAGTGGGAGACAAGGAGAAGATGGTTAACATAATCTCAAAGGGTGGATCATTAGTTCATCCAGAATCAGCAACAGACCTAGGAGAAGAAATAGAGCTAGTTAGCCTGGATGATGAAGATAGCTCAAAGTGTGTAAGGGTAGGAAAATGCCTTTCAAATGAGAATAAGATGAGAATTATAGAAATCCTACGAAGTCACAAAGAAACTTTTGCATGGAATGTTCAGAACATGAGAGGAGTAGACCCAAACATTGCTGTCCACTCCTTGAACATTAGTGATGCGGTCAAACCGGTTAAGTAAAAGCAGCATTGTTTCACTAGAAACATCCAGAAATCAATCGAACAAGAAGTTACAGCACTGTTTTAAGCTGGCATATTAAAGGAAGTCATATATCCAAGGTGGCCAGCGAACCCAGTCATGATAAGGAAGTCAGTTGCATGCTGGAGAATGTACATTGATTTTACAGATCTAAACAAGGCATGCCTAAAGGATTGTTATCCTTTACCAAATATCGATCAACTAGTTGAAGTCATTTTAGGGTACGAGGTACTAGCATTTTTATACGCGTACAAGGGATACCACAAGATATTGATGAGTCTGGAAGACGTAGAGAAAGTGGCTTTTATAACAAGCTTTGAGATGTTTTGTTACGTAAAAATGTTGCTCAGGTTGAAAAATACGGGAGCCACATACCAGCGAGTGGTTGATAACACATTCCATAATCAAATAGGGCAAAATATAGAAGTATATGTTGATGACATGGTTATTAAAAGCAGGAAAGTAGATAGCTTAGCTGCAGATTTACAAGAGACTTTGGACACATTACGTGCCGTAGGAATGAAACTCGACCCCAAAGAATGCATATTTGGAGTGGGCGCGGGAAATTTTAGGATACAGGGTGTTCTCAAAGGGTATTGAAGCCACCCTATAGAAAGTCCAGGCCATAGTCAATCTTCCCCAACCGCAAACCATCAAACAAGTACAAATTCTAATGGGGTCACTGGCAGCGCTTAGCAGGTTTATCTCGAAAGCGGCAGAGAAGTATTTTCCACTATTCAAAGTTCTAAGAAAGGCTAAGAAGTTTATCTGGAATAAAGGTTGTCAAGAAGCATATTACGGTTTAAAGGAACAACTTCTAGATCTGAAATCTCCCACCCTAGGGGAAATGTTATACTTGTATATAGATATCTCACGGAATGCAGTCAGCTCGGTTTTGGTTTGCCTTGAAGACCTAAAACAAGTACCAGTTTATAATATTAGCAGGATATTGCAGAATGTGGAAAAATCCTATATGCCGGTTGAAAAATTAATCCTGGATTTGGTATACTCAGCAAGAAGGCTACAAATGTATTTCCACAATCACCGCATTGTGGTTTACACTGGTTTTCCAATTAAGAGCGTTATCAAAAAGCTAGAATCTTCAGTCAGATGAAGAAGTGGGCCCTAGAATTAGGTCAATTTGAAATCCAATTCCAACTAAGAACAACGATTAAATCCCAAGCACTAGCAGACTTCATTGCAGAGATGACCAATGAAGAAGCGCAGAAAATGACTATGTATCAGAGCCTAAGAATCGATAAAGGCAAGTTAAAATGGGAACAAGTGGCATGGACATTGTATGTTGATGGCGCATCCAGCAGAGAAGGTTGTGGGACAGGATTGCTATTCGTAAACCCAAACAGAGGTGAACACAGATACTCACTACGCTTTGATTTCCTGCTCACTAATAATGAAGCAGAATATGAGGCCTTGATTTGTGGACTGGATCTTACCATCAAAATGAAGGTTAGAAGCATTCAAGTGCTTAATGATTTGCTAATTGTGGTTCATCAAGTGTGAGGAGACTTTGAAGCATGAGAAGAACAGTTGGCAAAGTATTAAAGGAAAGTTCAACAACTCATAGCCCAGCTCGAATACTTCAACATAAAGCACATACCGAGAGGCAAAAATGCAAAGGCGGATGCACTAAGCAAGCTAGCGATAGCAGGGTTTGATTCTCTCAGCGAACATAGAGACGTATTAGTAGAGTCATTCAAGTCAGAAGCATGGTATCAATTGTCATGTCGGAAATTTGAACAGATGAATTAAACTGGATGACATCACTACTAGATTTCTTCGTGAAGGGAACATTGCCTGAAGATAAGGTGCAAGCTAGGAAGTTAGAGTCATGCTCTCGTAATTACACCTATGAAGATGAGACCTTATACAAGAATGGTTTTTTGTCTCCATGGATAAAATGTGTAAGGCAAACACAGGCAGCATAAATTTTAAAGGAAGTTCATGAAGGGTTGTGTGGAACGCATAAGGGAGGGAGAATGATAGCAAAGAAGATTATCCGAGCTGGATACTACTGGCCGACTATGTTAAATGACACGCACAACTTTGTGCATAAACGTAGGAGTTGCCAAATCAATGCTTCGCTATTGCATAATCCACAAGCAGCTTTGACAGGATTATATAGAGCCTGACCATTCGATAAATGGGGGATTGACTTCGTTGGACCATTCCCAAAAGGTGAGAGCAATGCCAAATTCCTAGTTGTTGCAATGGACCACTTTACAAAGTGGGTGGAGGAAAAACCATTAGGACAAGTCACAACTGAAGTCACTAGGAAATTTGTATTGCAAAACATAGTATATCACTTCGGGGTGCCACATACCATTGTCACGGATAATGGTATGTAGTTCACAAGCGGTGTATTCATAGATTGGTGTTTGAAGCTCGAAAATTTTAAAAAAAATAACAATTTTACCGCACCCTCAAGCTAACGGCCAAGTGGAAGTAATGAACAGGACTATTGTTTAAGGACTCTAGAAACAACTGGAGGGAAAACAAACTGGATGGGTAGATGAATTACCAAACATCCACCCTATGGTCATATAGAATGACTATTCGAGACCCAACAGGGAAGACACCATACTATCTGGTCTACTGTCACAAAGTAGTTATACAAGTGGAAATTGGCATTTCAAGGCTTGAGGTGTGCGATTACAAGGACAAAGACAACCCGGATACGATGAGGTTGGAATTGGATGAGCTGGAAGAAAAAAGAGATCTGATAACAATCAGAGAAGCTAAGTATAAGGAAAGAATGGCTAGAGTTTACAATTAGAAGGTAAAAAAACACAGTTTCAAATTGGTGATCTATTGCTCAGGAAGAACGAGGCTAGCCTGGATGAAGAACATGGAAAATTATTCCCCAAGTGGGAAGGGTCATACAAGATGACAAAGGCGCACAGATCAAACTGCTACGAGCTAGAGAGAATGAACAGTGGCCGTGTTCCTAACACTTGGCACATAGTTAACTTAAGGAAGTTTTATGTGTAGAACCAGCAAAGTGGCAGGAAAATCTAGCTCCTATGTATAGAAACCATGAAATGATCATTAGTGGTGTTCACTCCCAGAGTTTGTGTCGAAGGTGATATTATCGCAATATGAATCTTTTGGAATATAATCTTTCCTTTTCAAAAGTCTATACTTTGCATTTGCAACACTAAGTTACACATTCTTAACAGACCATCAAAGGGAGTTAATGGCATAAATGTTAATCATGAACGCTACTCAATTCCATTCTTCTAGAAAACATAAACGAAAGCAATTCATTAGCTTGGCAATACGGAAAATATGCTCACATCGAAGTAAAAGTGATTAATAGATCTCGCAACTTTGCACTCTCATTAACCCGCAATCTATAGATCTTTTTATCACGCTAACATGCCTCTAATACTACGACAAAAGCAAGCAATAGATCTTGCGTCTTCGCACATTACATACTCTCAACAAAGCAAGTAATTGACCTTGTTGCAAGGCAGATATGCCTATAAAACAAAGGCTAAAGCAAACCATAGATCTTGTGGCTTCGCACAACAAAGCAAACAATAGATCTTGCTACTTGGCGGATATGCCTACAATACATCGACTAAAGAAAACTATAAATCTTACGGCTTCGCAATAAACAGAGCTAGTATACTCCAAAACAAAAGTGTTGGATATACGGGAAACTAGTCCGACAAAGATAAATTAAGTGCGCATCCAAAGGCATTCAAAAGTGTGAAGGTAGAATATAAAAGAAGAGACAACCACAACATCCGAAAAATGCAACAAAAACAATATCATTGGAAATGTCATCACATTTTATCTACACCTAGATGCTCGTGAGAAACCAGAAGAAGATGAACCACCACAGTGATGGTTGTGCTCATCTTCGCGATGGAGGTGTTCAGCCCAACGCCAATTTTCTTCAATTTCACGCTCCTCACTAACCATATGGTCATATCGCCATTTAATGTGTAAGTAAGAAGGATGACGTATTGCACCCGTTTGCTCTATATGACTAAGATATCTAGCATAATACGCCTTGAAATCGGTGATAGGGCCTAACACCTCGCGGTCCAGCTGCATACACATCACATTAACGGTCTCCTTATACCGCTTCATTTTAGTCCTTAAACCCTGCACTTTGTCCTCTAACTTGCGAATATGTGCTCGAACAGACTCAGATAAATTGATCCGTTAATCACCGATTCCAACAATGAGATTTCTACAGCTAGTACCTCTGCGAGATGAAGAAGGGAGAGCCTGAAGTTTATCTTTCAACTCAACACATGTTTGCTCGAGTCGGTGCACTAACGAATCAGGCCGAGTGCACTAAGTGCAAAGTCTCTCATTTTTACTTTGCATTTCTGTGTTTATAGTACATAGAAATTCAAATAAGGTTGAGCATTGATTAGTTAAAGTCAAACATTTTTATTCGTATTTATATATACTAATTCAAATAAGGATTGACTGTGATTAGTTAAAGTCAACTTAGTTATTAGTATTTATATATACAAAGTCAAGTAAGGGTTGACCATTTATTAGTTAAAGTAAAACATTTATATTCTTATTTATACATACTAACTTAAGTAAGAGGCGACCGTTGATTAGTTAAAGTAACCTTAGTTATTAGTGTTTACATGTAGAAAGTCAAATAAGGGTTAACCGTTGATTAGTGATAGTCAAACATTTTTATTTGTATTTATATATATTAAGTCAATATCAGTTGATATCATCTCCACTGATGAAGACATATCAGTTGATATCATCTCAGCTGACGAACAATTTCTCAATCCATTACAAGAGAACTTGGATTCAGTAGTTCATTTGCTAGTGCAAATTGTAAAATTTGGATTATTTGGGATGAAGACATATCGGTTGATATCATCTTCACTGATGAACAACTTCTTCTAACCAAAATCAAAACGCATGTTCTTTCAACAAAGTGCCAAGTGGGCTTCATCTATGCTAAACACACCATCAAAGAAACAAATAAATTGTGGCAGATCTTAGCACAACTGAATAAAGAACCTCTATCTCTAATTTAAGATTTTAATGTGATTTCAAAAAATGAAGAGTGCTCCCTCCGTCCTAGCTATTTTTGTGGAGAGAGAGAGGAATTTTTTAAGAGTTCATTATTACATGCTTTCATGCCCATGTGGTGGTGGAGTACCTTCATTTTATTTTCCTTTTCCATTTAATTTCATCATTTTCCAACATAAAAAATGAATAAAAACTGGTCAAAAATGGAAATAAAGTGAAGAGTGCAAAAAGATCCGGGACGTCCCAAGAGGAAAGAGTGCAAAAATAGCTGGGACAGAGGGAGTATTTAGGAAAATCCATACCTGACCAGAGAGGTATTAAAAACTTTAACAGGTTTCTAAATAATCAAAATATGTCAGAAATACCTACCTCTGGGAGCCTTTTTACATGGACTGGAATGAGGCCAAAAGGAAGGGTTTTGAAAAGATTGGATAGAGGAACCCCTAACAATCTTTGGTGGTCACTGTTTCAAGATTCTAAGATAAAAACACTAGCAAGAGAAGAATCTGACCACACTCCCATAATATTTCACATTTCGGAATCTTCCCCAAGATCCAATCCAAAACCATTCAAATTTCAAGAGTGTTAGATCAATCATCCAACATTCATGAAGACTATTGAAGATGTTTGGAATATTTACACCAATAAAAAAAAGGAATGAACAGATTAGCTTTCAAATTAAAATTTTTAAAAAATACTCTAAAAGTCTAGAATAAAACCCCCTTTGGAAACTTTTTTGACAATGTTCAAATCTGTGAAGAAATGGTGTTACAAGCAGAAAAAGACTTGCTGAGAGGACGTTGTCGTACCTCTCAAAGTTAATATTTTAAGCCCTAATTCTTCCTATCTACAATTAAGTAGATAATGTCAAGTCGGGGTCATCCACAAGAAGAGGGATCTTTTAAGTGTTCAAACATTTAAAGCAGAAAACATGCTAGCCATACATATACATATAAAAACAAGTAAAAGGGGGGGGGGGATTTTTGGTTGGTTTTTCCTAAGTTATGAAATTAAAAGACAAGTAACTAGCAAAGCAATAAAACAAAGCTAATCATGCAACAACTAAAAGGTGATTCAATCAACAATTAATGAAGACTTGGGGGCAATTGATCCTCACTTCCAAACCTCTAATAGATTCTAGATTCATTCACTCATTCACTGACATTTATTGCCTATGGGGAATACTGTCACTTTCCATTCGAAGATCAACATTCATTTCTTCTTAATAGTAATTCACAAACACGTTCAGCGACCATTTGCAAACCTCATTGACAATCACTTTAGGCGTTCAATGGCCATAAAAATATTTCATCAATGGCATTATACATGAAGAACCATAGATTTGATAACAACAAGCCTTCTACCAAAGACATAGCCATTTAACCAAACAAAGCATGTATTAGGCTAACCCTAGAACAAACCACATTCAAGGTCCAACCTGTCTTTACTTCTATAGGATAAATATGAGAACAATCTATGTTAACATACTTATCTAGCAAGAATCACAACACATTATACACAAGAAGTTCTAATTCCATGTTCTTGGATTTTTATGCCAAAGGGCTAAGAAATTGGCCACTTTCCTAACACCCTAAAATTTCAATCATACAAAAACTTCCTATTCTAAAACAACCCATGATATAAATAACGTAAAACATAGCATCAATGGCCCAATAAATGCTTCCCAATATATGTTCATCAATTAGCAAAATCAAGAATCTCACTACATGGGTTTGGAAGCTTCAATCAATTGCTCCCAAGAGATTAAATTAGCTACTAGAATCCATACTAATTACCAACATCAAACCAAACATAATCAAAGATAAAACAAAGCTGAAAAATGGATGAAACCTAGGGTTTTGCAGTAGAAATCACAGAAGAAAAGAAGTGAGAAGAGAGAGAAGATAAGTGTTGTTTATAGTACAAGAAAAAGGAGAATAAATCATGGGCACTCTTCCTTCTCGACTCATGACCATGTTCATCGCGAGTCGCGATGGATGCCCAGAACAGAATTTCTGGTTTCCTTCTTCCTTTTGTCTTCTACCCTTCAATCCATTACACACTCCTTCAACTCTTCAAGTCTCTAAGTCTTCAAATCTTCAAAGCTAGTCTTAAAATCTTCAAAGTCTTCAAAATATGATCTTCAATGACCTGTGGTCTTCAAGTCTCTAGGTTCTTTCCTTGTCACACAAAATTCACTTAGAAAAGGTAAAATAGCGTAAAAGTCGCTCTTACCTCTCCTAAAACAATTTCAAGGTAAAACACAAGCTCTTGATAACAAAAGAAAGAAAAGTTATCCCAAAAATTTCCAAAATATGCACAAAAAATGGACACATCACTTGCAATATTTAGAAACAAATGAGAATTTGCAAGCAATGAATTTGGAAAAACCATATCTAAAGCAAGCTTTAAGAAACCAAGAGGTGTTTTGGAAATAGAAATCCAAATTAAAATGGATGAAAGAAGGGGATGCCAACTCTAAATTTTTTCATCAATCAGTCCAAAGCAAGCATAAAAAATAGATAATCTCTTAAATTTAAAATACTGAGGGTCACTGGTTACATCAACTAGAAGCAATAGAGGATGAAGCAACCAGATACTTCTCCAATCTCTTAACAGAAGCACACCAGGATCCTTTAGGTGTAAATACTGCATGGATCCTGGAAAACATTCCAAGAGTAGTAACTGATAACATGAACTCTGAGCTAATTAAACCTATTATAATGCAAGAACTGACCGAAGTAGTAAAGTCCATGGACAGTCAATCAGCCCTCGGATCTGATGGCTTTTCTGGTATTTTTTCCACAAATGTTGGAAAATAATAAAAAAAAGATGTATCAATGATAGTTGAAGAATTTTTTTGATGAAAAATACCTACCTAAAGCCATCTCATTAGCTCTAATTGTACTAATCCCTAAAAAACATGTGTGCTCCACATTTAAAGACTATAGACCTATAAGTCTTTGCAATTTTACAAACATGATATTTTCAAAAATAATATCTAATAGACTAAAACCCTTCCTAGATTTGATAATAATCCCTGAACAATCAGCTTTTGTTTCTGGCAGGGAACTAGCTGATAATGTCCTTTTAATGCAAGAATTATCTAATCATTAGTCCAAAGCAAGCATAAAAAAATATTCAACTCAATTAAAAATACTGAGGGTCACTGGTTACATCAACGAGAAGCAATAAAGGATGAAGCGATCTGATACTTCTCTAATCTCTTAACTGAAGAACACCGAGAACCTTTAGATATCAATACTGAATAGATCCTGGAAAACATTCCTTGAATCGTAACTGATGACTTGAACTCTGACCTAATTAAACCTATAACAATGCAAGAAATGACTTAAGTACTAAATTCAATGGATAGACAATCAGCCCCCGTACCTGATGGCTTTTCTGATTTTTTTCCCACAAATGTTGGGAAATAATAAAAAATGATGTAACAATGATAGTTGAAGATTTGTTTTTGAAGAAAAAGACATACCTAAAGCCATCTCATCAACTCTAATTGTACTAATCCCTAAAAACGATGTGTGCTTCACATTGGAAGACTATAGACCTATAAGTCTTTGCAATTTTACAAACACGATATTTTCAAAAATAATATCTAACAGACTAAAACCCTTCCTAGATTTGATAATAAGCACTGAACAATTAGCTTTTGTTTCAGGCAGGAACTAGCTGATAATGTCCTTTTAATGCAAGAATTAACTAATCATTTACACACAAAAGTAAAGTGACATAACGTGATCATCAAGTTATATATGATGAAGGCCTTTGACAGAGTATCATGGACCTTTTTATTTAAAATTCTCATCAGGTTGGGTTTTGCAAACAAACTGGTTAACTTAATCATGTTGAACATAAAATCAGCTTTCTTTTTATTACTAATTAATGGAAAGTCAGTAGGTTTTTTCTTAATAGTATTTTGCAACATTCATTCCTTCTTAATAGTAGTTTGCAAAGACAAACAACGACCATTTGCAAACCTCATTGATGATCTCCCTAAGCAAACAACACCATAGAGGTATTTCGTCAATGGCATTTCACACAAAGGACTATAGGTTTGATAACAACAGGCCTTCTACCACAGGCATAGTCACTTAACCAAACAAAGCATTTACTAGGTTAACCCTAGAACAAACCACATTCAAGGTTCAACCTTTGTTTGCATCTATGGGATAAATATAAGAACAATCCACATTAACATACTTATCTAGCAAGAATCACCACACATTATACACAAGAAGTTCTAAATCAATGCTTTTGGATTTCATGTCAAATGAGCTAAGAAATTTGCAACTTTCCTAACACCCTAACACTTCAATCATACATACATTTCATATCATCAAACAACCCAAGGTATAAATGAGGCAAAACACAACATTAATGGCATAATAAGTGCTCTCCAATAAATGTTCATAAATGAGAAAATAGAGAATCTCACCATATGAGTTTGGAAGCTTCAATCAATTGCTCCGAAGAACTAGATTTAGCTACTAGAATTCGTACTAATTAATGCTAAGAAACCAAACATAAAACAAGAGAAATCAAAGATGAAAATTGTGGAAAACTAGGGTTAGAATAATACCAAATTTGGGTGGAAGAAGAGTTATGAATGAGAGGAAAGAGAATGCTATTTATAGTACAAAAAGGATAAGGTTGGGTTCTGGCCACCCGTGTGTCGTGACTCGCGATGGGCCCCAGAACTTACCCTTGTCTTCTTTTCTTCTTCTTGTAGCAGGCACTATTCTCAAAATAATCCCTCTCATTTTTCAAGTCTTCAAATCTTTGGAGCAAGTCTTCAAAAGATGATCTTCAACGGCCTCCAGTTTTCAAGTCTTCAAATCTTTGACGCAAGTCTTCAAATCTTTGACGCAAGTCTTCAAAGTCTTCAAAAGGCGATCTTCAATGACCTCCGGTCTTCAAGTCTCCATGTTCTTCTTTTGTCACACAAAATCCACTTAGAAGAGGTAAAAGAGCGTAAATTTGCTCTTACCTCTCCTAAGAGAATTTCAAGGTAAAATACAAGTTCTTGATAGCGAAAGAGCACAAAAGTGATCCCCAAAAGTAATAATTATGCATATAAAATGGACACATCAAGGATTGACCAATAAAACTTGGGACATATAATAAGCAATTACCTGTAATGCTTCATGAAGGACTTCTGCAACAGCAAGCCTCAAAGACTTGCAAAGCTCGTTGTTTGGGATTTTCCATTGTGACTGCCTTTAAAGAAACTCCTTAAACAGAATGTTGAAGGTCTTGAACCTCTTGATGTAACACTCCTATTGCCTTAGTGGAGCTCTTCCGACAAAAGGTTTGTAATGCTGAGGAGAACTAGGTTGGTGTTGTTGGGAAGCCGTGGCCAAGGGTGTGTCATGACGGTGATGCTGTCGACCATGAACTCTGGTGTACTCGTCCAGGGATAGTACACAACCTTAAATGGCTGCCCAAACACATAACCTGGCTACCATTGTTCTTGGAAACAAAAATCCAAAGGAACCAGTATACTAACTCCGGTGATTACCACTTTCAATAATCACAACCAGATGCATAGAGAAAATTCACAAATTGGAATAAAAAAGTCTAAATTTTGCAAAAATAACAGATTCTGAGAGATTTGAGCTCCACTTATTGTATACATTCTAAGATTGGCAAAATAAAGAGACAAACCAAACCGAGAATACCAAAAAAGAGAGAAGGAATCATAGCTAAATGCAAAAACATAATTAAAAGACAAGCCAGAATTCCGCAGCTGTATTACATGTGACATTTCTCATACATCAATTAAGGCCAATAGAACATAATTGATTATTTTAGGGCGGCTACTTTATCGCGTTTCAAATTCTATCAGGAAGAAAAAATGAGTTCAGTGTTTATCATATTCACCAAGATAATCAATAAAACAAATCTTGAAGCATGTAGAAAGCGGCTCATAACTCACAAGAGAGTGATGCTAAACATAACCAACCAGTCCAGTTTCCATCATCAATGCCAAAGACTCTTGTAGAACTTCTTCTCCATTTAGGATCCTTTGCACGCAATAGCTCTCAGTATCATCTCTTGTAATTGGTGCAACTTCACAAGTATAATTTAGAATTTTTAAAAAAATGACAATGCCCACCACACATCATAATATGCAAATACCAAACAACAATAATTAGACCTATGCTTTTAGGGGGAAATGGAAATGGTAAGTGATCACAGTATAACCCTAAATCCTAATCCCTATAACGGTATTTTAACATGAAACTGGATTGTTCTCGAGTCATCTCATCCAGGTGGTGGAGGAATTAACATTATCCATGGGAACAACATAGGGATGTGTTGATGAGCTTGCTGCTAGTGGTATCTAGGGCTTGGTTGTTGATGCAGGTGGCTCTGGGGTGGAATTCGATGGAGAAATCGCACTGGTCGTCGTTGTCGCAAGTGTTGGAATTGGCAGATATAAACAGGGGGCTTACACTAATTCTTAGGAGTTTTTTAGTTTACGTGAGAATTTAATTCTTGCAATAATTTTTATTTCATAGGAAGTTATTTCCGTGATAAAATTATTAGGATATACATAAAATGTGTTTGGTTGCATATGAAGGAATTTGTATTTCCTGGGATTTATATACCTTGAAGTTATTTGGCTGTACAAATGGAAGTGGAAAAAATTACGCTTAATGGAGGAAAATGGAAATTTTTATGTGCATTTTGTGGGATAAAAATGTAATTACACGTTAAAAGCATGAAGGAATTTCATTCGACCGAGGGAGATCCTCGGTAACATATTTCCCACATTATGTGGGAGGCTTAATTTCCTCTAGCATTTCAAATTCCCATGTTTTTATTAATTTACGTCAACCAAACAACTCTACCTATACTAAAATCATGGGATTTTATGACTGTCACACATCTTACTACATACCAAACAACTCCTTAGTAGAATGAGTAACTCTTATAGTAATTTCAATTTAAGTGCTTTATTGAATCTTCTCCTCATTGTGTGGGATGTGATTCATTTGATTGTTCCTGTTTAGCTATTTTATATTCCCTCTGTCCCACTGGTAATGACATATTTACTTTTTTAAAGTTAAATTTGGAAAACTTTGACCATAAATATAAATTAATATGTACATAATAAAAATATCATGTGATTTATTTTTAGATTCATCTTAACATCTATTTTCTAAATATTAATTTTTTTATGTGGAATTGTTATGTGTAGCTAGAGATATCAATGGTAAAAAATGATCATTGAAGACTGTAAAAATTAAGTATGTCATTACCAGTGGAACAGATGAAGTAGAAATTATAGACTGAGTTTGTTTGATACTCCTATTTAGTACTCCCTCTGTCCCAACTCTTTTTGCAGAGAGAGAAAGAGGAAGTAAAATTAGTAGTCTTGTAAATTTCCAACCTTACACCCCCCCTAGTCCTTCATCTACCTCCCACCTACAGCCTACCGCTGCAACAACTACCACCGTCCCGCCACCACCACCTACCACCACCACCACCTACCACCACCACCACCTACCACCACCACCACCTACCACCACCACCACCTACCACCATCACCACCATCACCACCAACACAACCACAGAGCCACCATTTCCTGCACAAAAATACAATCTTCCACACATAATTTTTCACCCAAATCGATTAAAACCATCAATCAGTTAAAATCATCAATCGATTAAACTCACAAAGCCACCATCTCCTACACAATATACAATTTTCCACCACACAACATTCATCCAATTCGATTAAAACCCTCAATCGAAAAACCCTCAATCTATTTTTAGAGATTAAAAACCTCGGTGTATAGATCCTCTTGATTCCATTCGGATTGAAATTGTTGCCACCACCGCCCGCTGCGATTCGTTTGCATATTGCTATCGTCAATTATGAAAACAAGGAATATTCGTTGAAATTCTCTGGTAACGCACCATCTCAATATTGCAGATTCAGACACCAAGGAAGAACACTGTGAGTAAAAGGAGATGAGTTACTGGTGGTGGTGATGGAGATGATAATGGAGAAGGAGAAGGAGGGTCGATGGTGACGAAAGAAGAAGGTGAATTAATGGGAACAAATCTGGGACTTTGGGGGAGTACAGAGGAACAAGCGAGAAGAAAAAGATGATTTGAGGGAGAGAGAAAGTGTTTTTACTTTTAATTTGTGTAGAATGTAAATATTGAGAGCTTTAGGGGTAAGTAAGTCTTTTATAGGGCTGAAAGTTTCTAAAACTGGAAAGAGTGCAAAATCAGTTGGGATATCCATAAAAGGAAAGAGTGCAAAAATAGCTAGGACGAAGGGAGTATTTTTCACAAATCTGTTGCCGGTAATTTGTACATGTTATGTACTCCATTTGATTACCTAATAGTTTCTTGCATTTTACTTTAGATTTTGAAAAAAAGTGCATTTTTAACCTATATTTTGGTTAAAAGTGCATAAATGTCCTTGTAAAATTTAAAAGTGCAAAAATAACTTTGAATTTCGTTGACCGAAATGTCAACAATCAAATTGGTCAGAAATGATAAAATGACCATTTTACCCTTTTATTAAAAAATTAAAAAACAAAACCATCGTAAAAGATAGTAATGTCGTCCCTGTTTTTTAACAAAACAAATATTTTCTTACGATTTCCCCTTTTTCCTTGCGATTTCTTCTTGCGCCACCGATTCTGCCGTCCCTGCACTGCCTAGTTTCTGCCACTCCCAGCTAAGGAAGGAAGCCCAAGTTCTTCTGCTTCTCCACCACGTCTCAGTCCATATTTCCAGAGCCCTAGCTTCGTGGTCTTCTCCGCTTCTAAACTTGAGCATCTGATGGTGGTATTGCGACGGCTCCTCCACCTTGGTAGATGACGATAGCCGATCTGGCTCAACGGCGATCAGAGTTGGTGGTGGGGCTGTGATAGCCGGGCAACTTGGGTAGCAGAGGGTGAGGGCAAATGAGGAGGGAGGGAGGGAGGTGGCATCGGGAAAAGAGCAGTCGAAGAAGGTGACAGATTGGCAATAACTGCTAAGCCGAAGAAGGTTACAGATTGGCCATCTAACATGTCCAGTTTCTGTTTTTTTGAAGTAAAGGGAAAGTATCATCGAAATGCTGGGAGTTTGAATGATGTCAGGGTTAACATACCAATATTCATGTCCATATTGCAATTGCTTTTAGTACACTCAGCGACGACCGGAGCTAGTGGCATTGGTGCCGTGACGGCAGGGCAGCAGAGGGTGAGGGAACGGTGATCGAACTGTATCCTGATCGAGTAGGGTTTATAGGCGAGTTAGTAGCGGGGCTGGTGGGGGATTCGTGGCAGTGGCAGTGGGTTTGGTGGCGGGGGAGAGGTGGTTCTATGCGGAGCTGGTAGTTCTGGGAGGCGGATGTGGTGGTGGTGGGTGCAGGCAGTGGTAGAGTGGCGGATTAGCAGGTGGTGGGCGGAGGTCTGGCGGCAAAGTATAAGTGGAGCGGCGGAGCAACGATGAAGGTGTGTTTGAAGAAGGGTAGGGTTAAAATGATCCATAAATTTCTAGTTTTAAACTTAGGGGTATTTATATCTTTTCATATTTGGTCAATGGCTGACTTTTTGAGTCAATGTCGGAATTTAGCAAAATGGGTATAATTGCACAATTTTACAAAAATATAGAGTTAATTTTACACTTTCACATTTTACAAGATTATATTTGCAATATCTTACTTTTGCACTTTCCCTTAGATTTTATACCTAATATTTTGTAATTATATTGTAATTTGAGAAACTCTTGCATACTTTTAAATTTTTTTGGATCAATTATAATTTAATAATAATAGTGAGAAACGAATTATTTTTTAACATAGTATAGTAAATTATTAGAAAGTTTATAGTTAGATATTCTAACGATTTGACCAATCATGAAAATGATCATTTCAATAACATTTAGGGTTAAATTATAATTATTTATACATTACAGTCTATTTTAAAAGTTGAGTAAATTATTTTTTTAGTCCCCTACAAAGTATCTTATACCATGTTTTGGTCCCCGTTTGCAAATCAACCCTTAGACGGTACCCCACAAATTCAGAACGATTTGTTTGGTCCCCAAAGATGGTTTTCAGGGAAAGTCAACAGTAAATTGGTCAAAATATGTAAAATGACCATTATACTCGAGTTTAAAAAAATAAAAAAGAAAAAGAAAAGCCTTCGCCAACGTCTTCTTCATTCTTCAACTACCTCAAAATTACATTGATTCCACTGGCGTCTTCTTCAATCAATCATACCATTGATTTTGCCACCTTCTGCCGCAGCTTCATTGGCGGACTATTCTCCGGTGTCGCGACCGCCTTTACAACCTCAACTGCCTTCCACCGCCTTCCACCGGAGATGCCTTTAATCCTGAGTCACGGCGGAGCGTTTCCACTGTAGAACCGGGCCATGGAAGACAACATCGCTGGCGATGGGGACTTCTAGCAGGGCCTCCCAAGACTTCAAGTTCCCGATCAAAGGCTTACGGCGGTAGGGGATTTCTACATACTAAGAACCGATCCATCTGAGCACGTTATCCAAAGTTTATCGCGCCGACCAACATCCAAGCGCGATTCATTGGAGGTGGGAGACTCTAAGAAAAAACGGAGGATGAATCGAAGATGGGACTACTGGCAATGATGGGATTAAAATTGAGTTTACGGAAGTCGGGGCTACTGGATGGGATTAAATTGGAGTTTTTGGACGGCGGCGGCAGAAGGGGAATAAATTAGTAATTAATTTAACATAAAGCTAATTAGTAATTAATCTAACATAAAGCCTATTAATTAGTAATTAGCTCTAATTAGTCCAAATTAGAAAATTTTAATTGAAAATGTTTGTAATTGGTAAAATTACTATTTTACCCCTGACTTTACCGGAAA
Source organism: Rubia yunnanensis (assembly GCA_037428765.1). Classification (NCBI taxonomy): domain Eukaryota; kingdom Viridiplantae; phylum Streptophyta; class Magnoliopsida; order Gentianales; family Rubiaceae; genus Rubia; species Rubia yunnanensis. Next base: position 31,986,168 of record CM075071.1, on the reverse strand, counting down.
ACCATTTAGTCTTACCGGAAAACCACCTTTGGGGAACAAACAATTTTTTTTGGAATTTGTTGGACCGTCTAAGGGTTGATTTGCAAATGGGGACCAAAACATGGTATAGGATACTTTGTAGGGGACTAAAATAACAATGACAAAGTCTTTGGAATGACCGTCTTTCCATAGGCTTATGGAAAGAAGGGGTTTAATTGAAATAATAAAAGGTAACAGGTTTTAGTTGTAATACTAAAATTTTATTATACAGTTTATAATAATAGAGACATTTCAGATAACATACTTTATCTGCAGGAAATGTTAAGATTCTTAGATAAAAAGAATATAGTGCCTAACTGTATTCTCAAATTGGACCTTAGGAAAGCTTTTGATAGGGTTAATTGGGATTTTCTAAGGAACATACTAGGTAGATTTGGTTTTACTGGGAATTTTTTGAATGCTGTTATGAACAATTTATCCCAAGCTCATTTCTCAGTTCTTATTAATGGCAATCCAGTGGGCTTTTTTAAAGCCACCAGAGGCATTAAACAAGGCGACCCCCTTTCTCCCTTTCTTTTTAATATCTTCTCAGAGGCTTTCTCTAGGAGCCTCTCTTTTATATTTTGGAATAATAGCCTCTCATACTTCCAGTTACCTTCTACAATCACACCAGCATCTCACTTAATGTATGCTGATGATTCCATCATTTTCATGCAAGCCTCTAAATCTAACCTGATTAAGATTAAAGCCTTCTTAGAGATCTTTGAATCTACCTCGGGCCAGAAATTTAATTTTGAGAAGTCTGACTTCTATATAAGCAAAAGGGCAACCGTTGCTAAGATAAATCAGGTTAAGATGATCTTAAAAATGAAAAAAGTATCTTTTCCTTTCAAATACCTAGGTTGCCCAATCTTTAAAGGTAGAACCCTTAACATATACTTCCAACCTTTAATGAAAATTCTGGACAAAAAGCTGATGAAATAGAAAAACAAATGGCTAAGTTCAGGTGGAAAATTGACCTTAATCCAATACTGTTTATACTCCTTACCTCAACACCTATGGACTGTTACCAAACCCCCTAACCACATAGTTAAGACATTTGAGAAAAAGATGTCTAAATTTTTCTGGGGTGAGTCAGATGGTAAGAAGAATAAAGTTTGGAAAAGGTGGTTTAATTTTTCTATGCCAAGGTCTCAGAATGGTCTAGGTTTCAGATCAGTTCAGGCTATAATTGACTCTTGTTCACTTAAACTCTGGTGGAAGAGTCAATTGGGAACTACTATGTGGGCTAAAATGACCTGGTCCTTACCTCATACACATAGAAAATCCATGACCTGGAAGAGAATTTGTTTAGTTAATTCCTTTGCAGAAAATAACACTCTGATTATTCATGGCAAAGGTAGCTGCAATTTTTGGTCTACTAACTGGTGCCTTAAGGGGCCACTTATGAACTGTATCCCCAGCTCCATCTTTTCCCCATTATTATACTGCTCTGTGGTTGAGTTTATAAGTAACAAAGCCTCTATTCTACCACAAATTTCTTCCTTCCTGGAACATGATACTCTCTCCTTTCTTCAGTCTGTAGAAATTACCCAAGATAGGGAAGATATACTGATCTGGAAATCAGAAGGTGTTTTCACCTTCAAATCTGCGTACAAGAAACTCACTTTCTCCTCAGGTAACTTCCCTGCTACCCAGCTTATATGGAATCCTAAACTACAAAATAAGGTTTCTATTTTTACATGGAAACTGTTGCATTCTTTCCTACCTTCTGATGATGTGCTAATCAAATGTGGTTTTAGTCTTGCTTCAAAGTGCCCAGCATGTTATCACTCAGACTCTCTTCAACATTTTTTCATATCCTGCCCCCTTGCTCAATTAATATGGAATAAGATGGCATCTTTGTTAGATTTTCACCTTAGTGGTCTGGATTCAATAAATGAAAGATTTTTCTTGTTTTAGAATAGCCATGATCTTCCCAGATGGCACCAACAGTTGTGTAAAATTCTCCCACCACTGATCTGTTGGTGTCTCTGGAAGGCAAGAGATAGTTTCTTTTTTGATAACAAACGGTTTTCTTCAGAGCTCATATGCAAGGAAGCTTGTGATCAAATTTATCTGTCTCTCTCTGCTAAACCTTGCCACCACAGTTCTTCCCTACCTATTACACCTAGCTTTTCGCATCTGATCCCCCACCATAGACCACCTTCGAAGTCTACTATATCTATTGTTTTTTGGGAAAGGCCAAAGCCAAATTGCATAAAGATTAATGTTGATGCATCCTGGTCCTCTAATAATTCAACAGTTGGCCTGATTGCTAGAAACAGTGATGGAACCCCATGTCTTGTAAAATCCATTGCCATTACTGCAGTTTCTTCACTTCAAGCAGAGATTTTAGCTATTCTATTTTCCTGCCAAACCTTTCCAGAGCTAGATAACTCTTTTACTATTGAATTTGATTCTTTGCTGGCCATGAACATGATCAGGGACCCCTACACTGCTCATTGGCCTTTTTATGATCTAACCTCTAAAGTGCAGTCCCTGTTAAAAATGCCAAACTTAAACATGTTTTTAGGGAATGCAACTCTGTGGCGGATGCAATTGCTAAGGATCACTCAGTACATGATCTGAGTTTAAACCTTTCTAATTTACCCACCCACATCAAAGGCCTCATTTCTTTGGATAGGGAGCATACTCCCTATATTAGATTACATAGGCATGGCTCTAGAAAGAATTGATACTGCTAAGATTTTTCATTTAATTTATTACAGGTACTGCAGTTTTTACTCTAATTCCAACTCCCTTCTGAAGCACAGGTGCACTCATATGGAAATCCATCTAAAATGGTCAACCTCTCCTTCCTGTTGCGGACAAGAGAATGGAATGCTCCATAATTAGATTTTTGCTACTCATAGATCCAGCATTTGGTTTCTGATTTTAACTTTTAATCTTGAAGTCTCTAGAATGAAGTTGCCTGGCCAAGGGAAAGAATTAACACAGGGGGTGGAGATTCTTTCTTTTGGAATCGTAACTTCCATAACTATCCTCCTACGTACTTGCTAGATCCACTAATTTTACTAGTAGATAGGTATTCTTTTGGAGGCAACTATGTTTCCTCAATGATCTTAGTGTATGAACTACTACTTTGTATTTTCCAGTTTTCAATTAAGGCACGGGGAACCTTATACATAATCCCCCACCCTAGGGTGTTTTCATTTAAAAAAATATTATATATTATAACCCGAATCATGCAACCCAAAAAATTTATTTTCATTTCTTCTAATTTGCACTTTAAACCTTGGTCTTTCCATAAAGTTATGGAAAGACCGTCTTTCAAGAGACAGACCCAAAAACAATTTAGTCTTAAAATTTTTTCAAAGTTACAGGATTCTCGTTTCAATAAGTAAAAACATACATCAAATTACCTCATTAATTACATCAGTTATAAAATAACTACATCTAACGATTAGTATGTATAAAATAAGAATTTGTGAATTATTTATTATAAAATTTTAAATTAAAAGAAATTTATTTAATATTTTGCAAAATATATATAAAAAAATTTTAGTTTCTAAACTTTTATTTGAATATGTATTATTTGAAATGTTCTTTTTATGGATAAGTACAAGTCTAAAGAGGGGACAAAGCTTATATTCATTGCTCTACTCTATACTTCTTACAAATAAAATAATTATTTTTCTCATATATTTTCAACCTTTAACCTATTATGCCCTTACTATTTTTTTAAAGTGTATTTATAAAGGGTGTTCATTGACTGCTGCACGGCATTTGGAGTGTCTGCCACTAATTTCCTATATAATTTTCCTCCAAGTACACTACAAAGAAAAATGATCTTTTATATCGCACCTTTTACCTCGGCTTTTTTGTTAACCACAAAAAATCAAAGTAAAAAGTTAAAGTAAAAGATTTTTTTAAGGTAAAAGAACTTTTAAAGTCGATTATAAAAAAGCGAGGTAAATAATTGGTTTTTTACTTCAGTTATTATATGAACCAAAGTAAAAGATTAACAAAAGAAGTCAACGTCGATTATGTTGTGCTAGAAGCAGGCCAGATATTGCCTAACACGTCATTTCAAGCGATAATATCGCGAATCCCTTTGCAAAGTCACACACATGTAAAAGATGGGTTAAAGTAAAGAATTTTAAGGTGATAGAAAAGAATCCTCCCCTAATTCATACACAACCAATACCCCCTTTGTTCAATGTTTTTAAATCATAGGATTATTAAAAGATTTGTAAAATTAGACTTGAAGGCTAATTCTTCTCGGATCGTTCTCGGACTTTGACACAACTCATCGAACCACGATTCCCCATTTATTCATTGCCCACTTTGATTTCTGTTGCCGCCTATCTTTGACTCCAATCTCCTTCTAAATAGTGCTCAGAAGAAATCACACATATAAACACGTACAGTCAATTATATAATGTTTAAACAAGATACATAATTAATTAGAAAAACCGTAGACATGAGAATATCCTTACAAATAGTACATAAATTCGAAGAAAAATTTTTCTTAGTTCACACATAACAGAAATTACAATAAACTCAATCAGCTCGAACAATGATGACCTTGAAGATGATTGGTACCCTAGTTTTCATAATCTCAAAGAACAAGGTGTCCATGGTGTAGGTTTTTTCCCCTAAGGAACTCGCCAAAACCCTTTGGGGAAAGGGCCTTCATCTTCCCTCCCCCGAGTAGTTCATATGCTAGTTGGTGTATACTTAGCCCATAATTAGCATCGTTCGGCTGTAAGCCCAACCCAAACAATGAAAATCAGTTAGGTTGACGAACCACTAAAAATGGATGCTGGTCGAAAGTATGCTCCCACAAACTGATGAAGACGGGGACATGATCAAGATTCGATGAGGAAGTTTAGCCATGAACCGGATATGTAGAGATTGTGGTATAACCCACGATCCAAGAAAAGAGAGATGATGAACCACAATAGAGGATTTCTATAAATATAGCAAGAACAACACTGAAGAAGGTAAGTGCCACTAAATTGAGGAATTCCAATTCTCTAGAGAGGAGACTGACTTGATCGTCGGAGCTTTTTCCCCTAAATCACTTCTAGGATCTGTTTTGCAGAAGGAAGAGTGTTGAGGTGAACAAAAGTGTTTCTACTTGTCGGAACAACCATGTCATTTGGCGCCGACTGTGGGGACTAAAATTTTTTTCTTGGGTCTAAGATCCTTCAGGTAAACAATGGTGTTCACCAGAAGTGAGAAAATCCATAACCATTAGACAAGACCAGAAGTATATCCCTAGTAGAGAGAGGGAACAAAATATGGAAGATACCGAGGATGAAGAAGAGGCAGAATCTTCTAACACAAACCTGGAGACAGGAATGATGGCATTCGTGGCATTCTTGGAAGCAAAAAGAGAGAGCCTCTATAATCATTTTTTGATAACACTCAAGCGTAAATTGCAGGGAATGGATAAGAAAATAAGTCAAGAACACGAAAGTCTTAAATACGAGCAGGAGTAACGAGACACAGTGGCAGATGACGATGCTGACAAATTACCCCTAGCACTGCATCTTTGAGATTACAAAATGCCTAAGGAATTCAAGCTCCTTCTCCATGTTAAAATCTATGATGGGACCAAAAACCCAAAAGAGTTCCTAAACTCTTACCGAAATAACATGAGGTTCGAGATGCGAACGTCAATATGGTTTTCCAGGCATTTACCATTTTCTTATCAGGAACAACGATCACATGGTATGAAGACATGCCAAATGAAAGCATCAAATCAGGGGCGCAATTGTCAAATCTATTTTTGGGACACTTATACTAGAAAAAAATTCACAAAAACAATTGCAAATTTGAAAAACATAGCTCAGCGAAGCGACAAAACTCTATCAGAGTATCATAAAAGGTTTGTCACTGAGAGATTGCAAGTTTGGGATCTATCATTTCAATCTTCATTGGGAGCATTCACAGGAGGCCTTTGATCTGAATAATTCTACAAAGAGTTAATGAAAAACATGCCCAAAAACCCCAGAGAGTTACAAAAACTGATAGAGCAGCATGCGCAGACAGAAAAGGAGAATCATCGCAAAATTAAGTGAGAGGGAGGAGAAAAAAGAATGATTGAAGACTCACATAAGTAGTTAATGAAGAAGGGAAAGGGTAACATCCCTTTTAAAGGTAGAGAAACCGGGGATACATACGGCATCAATCCAAGAAACCTTCTGACGAATGGATCGAAGCTAACCTAGAGAAAATCCAGGCTATAGTAAATCTTCCCCAACCATGAACAGTTAAAGAGGTACTGATATTAATGGGATTGCTTGCAGAACCCAGTAGGTTTGTTTCAAAGGCAGCTGAGAAACACTTCCCACTCTTCCAAATCTTGAAGAAAGTCAAGAGGTTTAGCTTGAACAAAGAATGTCAAAAAGCATACAAGGCATCAAAATACCTGTTTCAAACGTTTCCGCCATTGAAGTCACCAATCTTTGAGGAAACTCTTTATATGTACTTGGAAGTTTTCACAATGCAGTAAGTTCAGTTCATGTGCGCCAAGAAGGCCAAAAACAAGTGCCAGCCTACTATATCAGTAAAATATTACAAAGTGCAGAAAGGGCATACTTGCCAGTTGAAAAGCTAACTCTAGCATTGGTATACTCAGCAAGAAGGCTGCGAACCTATTTCTATGGTCATCAGATTATTGTCTATATGGAAGTTTTTGCGTGGAAGTTGTTTGTAGATGGAGCATCCAACAAGGAAGGGTGTGGCGCAAGATTACTGCTAATTGACCTGGAAGGCGGGGAGCACAGATACTCACTCCATTTTGACTTCCTATTGACCAACAATAAAGCAGAGTACGAGACATTAATATATGGTATGAACCCTACAGTCAGAATGTAAGTCAAGAGCATGCAAGGATTCAGAGACTCCCAAATAGTAGTCCAACACGTTCGTGGAGACTATGAAGTCAGAGAAGAACAAATGGTTAAAAACATAAGAAGGGTTTGACATCTCATTACCCAGCCTGAGTACGTTGACATCCAACACGTGCCCAGATCTGAAAACAAAAAAGTGGATGCGTTAAGCAAGCTGGCAACTGCTGGGTTAGATACATTGATCGAACAAAGAGATGTAAGAGTGGAAGTCATTCTAGTTAGAAGAACAGCGATCACAACTGTGTCATCAGTTCAGATAGATAAAGTAAGCTAGATGATGCCACCAATAGAGTACCTCACAGAAGGAAAGTTACTAGCAGACACCATACAAGCCAGGAAGTTAGAGTTGCGATCTCACAACTACATCTACGAATGAGGAATCTTATAAAAGAAAGCCTTTCTATCCCCATGGATAAAATGTGTAGGACAAACAAAAGCAAGGGAAATTATAAGAGAAGTACACGAAGGGTTGTGTAGAATACATCAAGGAGCTAGAATGATTGCAAGGAAGATCATTCGAGCTGGATACTACTGGCTGACCATGTTTAACGATGTGTACAACTTCGTGCTCAAATGTAAAAGTTTCCAGATGAATGATCTATTGTAACATAAGCCATAGGCTGCTTTAAGAGGTATATATGGAGCTTGGCCATTTGACAAATGGAAGATTGACCTATTTTGACCCTTCCCAAAGGGCGATAGCAACGCAAATTTCTAATTGTGGAAATCGGCTACTTTACAAAGTGGGTAGAGGCGAATCCATTAGGACGAGTCACAACTGAGGTAACAAGGCCTGGTAGAATATAGTGTGTCACTTTGGGTGCCACATAATATTGTCACGAACAATGGCACATAGTTCATGAGTGGTACCTTCACTGATTGGTGTTCGAAGCTGGGGATTCTCCAAATGTTTACATCTATAGTGCACCCTCAAGCTAATAGACAAGTAGAAGTAATGAACATGACCATCTTTCAAGGAATTCAAAAGCAATTAAAGGTAAAGCGAAGTGGCTGAGTGGATGAAATACCCAACACCCTATGGTCGTATAGAATGACCGTTCAAGAAGCAACAGGGAAGATGTCGTACAGTTTGGCATATGTTCACGAAGCGGTGATACCAGTGGAAATTGGTAATTTAAGCCTTTGAGTATGCAATTATGGGAAGGAAGAATATTCGAACAAGATGGGGTTTGATTTATGAACCGAAAGAAAAAAAGAGAATCGGCAGCGATCACAGAGGCTAAGTATAACGAAAGAGTGGCTAGAGCTTACAATTATAAGGTTAAAGAAATGCAGTTTCAGATTAGTGATCTTGTGATAAGGAAGAACGAGGCACGCCTAGCATAATAAAAAGAAAAGCTATGCCCAAAGTGGGAAGGACCTTACAAGGTCGCGAAGGCTCATAAATCCAATTGTTATGAGCTAGAAAGGTTAGATGGCAGCAGTGTCCCCAACATATGGCACGTGATCAATTTGAGAAGGTTCTATGTCTGGAGTTGGGGAAATACATAGGCAGCATCTAGTTATACAGAAACCATGAGATTATCACTGGTTCCATTCGTTCTTTTATTTTCGAGGTGACATTATCCTAGTCGTACATTATAAAAACCATCTTTCTCTGACATGATTACATTTTTAGTTCGCTACTTTTAAATTTTACATGATATCACATTTTTAGCATATTGGAATCAACGCAACAAGTTCTTTCAATTGTCAAAGGTAAAATACAATCATGTGTGTCATAACAAACATCGAACTGCAAGCTATAGTTCTTACAACTTCGTAAATCCTACATCCTCAAGCTATAGATCTTGCACAACTACCGATACTTGAAGCTTTGGATCTTGAAATTTTCTAACCTTACGATCGCAAGCTATAGGTCATGCACATGGGAAGATTTTCTCTAAAAGTCACACAAGCAAGCAATAGATCTTGCAAAACTACCGAAACTTGCAAGCTTTGGATCTTGAAATTTTGTGAACCTTACGATTGCAAGCTATAGATATTTCACAAGGGGATTATTTTCTCATAAAAGTCACACAAGAAAGCAATGGATCTTGCACGTTAAAGCTCTTAAATAAGCAAGCAACAGATCTTACAGCTTCGCTATACTAAACATGCAAGCTATAGCTCTTGCAAAAAGGTAGGAAAGCACAACAAATTAAATATAATTAATGAGATACGAGCAAGTTATAGACCCTTCAACTTTGCAAGCTCAATCAAAAGACTCACATAACCAAAAAATAGTTGCCAGCATAAGCATTAGCGGAAGATAGCCTATTAAGTGATAGCAATCCTGCAAGCTTACAAAATCACAACTAAAATATGCAGAGCAGTACAAGAAAGATGAAGTAGTTTAAAATAGGATATTTATCTATGCCTAGATTCTCTCGATGATCCAAATGATGACAAACCACCACAACGGCGATTGTGTTCAGCTTCGGGATATGACTGATCAGCCCTGCACCATTTTTCTTCAGCATCACACTGCTCACTAACAATGTGATCGTATCACCATTTCATGTGCAAATAAGTAGGATCATGTGTTAGACCCTTTTACTCCATATGACCAAGATATCTAGCATAATATACCTTGAAGTCAGTTATAGGGCCGAACTCCTCACGATCCAGCTGCATACTCATAACATTAACTATTTCATACCTCTCATTCTCAGCTGTCAAATTTTGTACTTCTTCCTCTAGGCACCAAATATGCGATCAAATAGCCTTAGACAAGTTAATCCTATGCCCACCAAATTCAATAGTAAGATCTCCACGACCAGTCTCCCTTCAAGATGATGAAGGAGGGGCCTGAAGTTTTTCCTTGTACTCGACACAAGCTTGCTCAAGTTGGTGCACAGATGAATCAAGCTGGTCGCACTCAGCTCAAAGCAACACATTCTCACTTCGTAGCTGAGTATTGATTGCCAAAGCAGCCAACAAAGAAGCGGTGGATTGCAGTCGGTTGGAATTCAAAGCAGCCAACAAAGAAACAGTGAATTGTGGTCCGATGAGTTTTGCTAAAGTCTGAGAATACTCTGAAAGAAATTAAACTTCAAGGATGATTCCATTGAATTTTTCTTCTCGAGCACTACAAAATCGACTACTATAACTCTCAAATCGGATTAACAGTTCACCCATAGCAAAGGAAAGAGGTTCAGCCTGCTAAGGTATAAACTGGTCAGCAAGAGCCGCTCATGCATAGCACCAACGACCAGCGCTAAAGGAGTTGTTTCGCGCTAACAATGTTCAGCATGAGCTATGGCACGACCCGCGCCAAATACCATGGGCCGCAAGCACAAGTTTCAAGTCCACTTAAAATTGGCTAAGTATGGATGCAGATCATCCCATTTACGATAGCCCACGTTGTTCCAAGTCTAAGATGCCAAGACCAGCTGAAGGCTCGCATCAAGGGTCGCGCCCGGTGCCAAGTTTCTAAGCAAACCGATGCTCCTGACAATGTCCACCGTTAAAGGCTGTATCCCGTGCTAAATTTCTAAGCAGACAAAGCCTTCTGACGATGGCCCGTACCAAGACCTGTGCCCCACGGATCAGTAGTTCCAAATCTAGCACACTGATCACGTCAAAGGTCATAGTCCGCGCTAGATGATGCGATGCAGCCTGCGCCAGATCCAGCATCTCGCTACGAATGAAGAAGCATAGCCTGCGCCAGATCCTGCAGGCCGTGCAGAAATATGGGCCACAGACTGCGCCATCCACGACAGTTCGCGCCAGGTGGCGGCTGAATTAAGGTTTACTCATTTTTGGCTTATTATGGGCCTATTTTTAGCCCCAATCCTATCCTCATATAAATCTTGCCTTAGTCTACTAGGTTAACTATGTAGATGGAGGTTAGATAATTTTTAGACTATTAGGAGAGCAACTCTAGAGAGAGAAACACTTTCTTATTTTCTTTTCTTTCCTTTTATTTTTTCTTTTATCCTATAATGTTGAATTCAAATCCACATTTTGAATTCCATATCTATGAAGTAGATTTTATAGTTTGAAGATAAATTGTAGGTGCATGGTTTAATCTTTGTTTTGTGAGATTCTATATATAGTTCATCCTAATTTTGTGTTCATGATATTATTGTGACATGTTCTTTAATTTTTGAATTGCATGAATAGTACACCACATATTATATTCATGTATGGTGAAAATATTGATGCCCCCTTGGGAAGGGAAACCTGGATGTTTGTATGGGTAAGGGAGTACATAACATCTACGTGGGTGTGTGCATGGGAGACCCGAGTATTACTATCACTTATTTTCCATTGCACCAGCCTTAGCTGATTACGTAAAGTAATCCAAGAGGTTACAGGTAGAGATAGTGAAAAAGTAGCAAGCTAGGGTTGTAAGTGGCCCTTGTATCATAGATAAAGTGCCAATAACCTTTGACCTAATTGATAGGTGATTGGGAAGTAGTGCATTCGTGGTGGAAGCTCGCGACGTAATCACACGGGGGAGAAACAAACATACAACAATGCTCGGACCTTGTTGTACTCCCCTTATTACGATTGCAGTGTCGTCGATGGAGGGTTGCGAGTGCATCCTATGTAACAGGTACGGGAAAGTGTATGCCATTGGCCACACCACGTGTTATGAACATCCTATTAGGTTTGTCTAAATCTCTATGTAAATGAATCGGGGATCGAATCATTAGATTAACCATGTTGTGCAATGACTCCCCAAGTGCTTAGCTTTATAGATTAATTGTTCTTTTTACATTTTAGTTTAGTAGTGTTAATTGAAAAACCAAAAAACCCTCATTGTTTGCATTTACTAGCTATTCATATCACTTGTATAGATTAACGACCCATACGAGGTTGTGTTTTCATGGTACTTAGGCCTTAGCATCTCTGTGGACATACCCCGGGCTTACCGCTAACTACCCTATCAGTAGCGTAGTATTGAGAATAGGGGTAAAACATAAATTTTTATCTTTGACCTCTCATAAGCCCTCCGCCCGGGTTAATTAGCTACAATTAACAACCCATGGTCAATTGTTGATGGTGAATAAGATCGTTCTGCTTGTTGGAAATCCCTCGTAAGTCACACACAGTGTCCTGAGTGTCCTTTACAGTCTTCTCCCACTTTTCTTCAAGATCAATTATACCCAAGAGCATGTACTTTTGGATAACACCTAAAGGTAACGGCCATTCTTAGACACAGACAGGGAGGTTAAGCGAACACAAGTACACACCAGCGGATTCAAGATCAGCCAAGCCACCAACATTATCCTTGCCAAGCGATTCAAAATTATAACCATTGGGAACAAACTTGCTGCAGGAACATGTTGTGGAAGGAGATGAACATGGATTGGAAATAGGAACTTTCCATCCAAGGTATAAGGGAAGCGACTCCAAATGAGAGATAGGATTAGAAGAAACAAGCTCATTGTATTCTTCAGTTAAACAGTGGGTAGCCTGAATCAATCCAATGGGGTAGTGAAAATCAAGTTGCAAAAACCCGTAGTGATCACAAAGTCAATTAGTAGATCTCAGATTGTCAAGTTGTTCCAAAAATTTATGATCTACCAAAATATCATGGACCTACACATAAGTAAGTGTGATGAAAAGTCATAGAAATTGAAGGCCGAACCAAAAGTAGTATCCATAGCCATACAAATAGTACATACATACACTAAAGTATGTTCTTAAGTTACAATTAAAAGCCTAAAAATCAGAATGCTAAAGATTAGCTAACATAAGAGGCGGAAGCAGATGAAGGCTGGACAACGATAGCAGCATCTTCCTTGTTTGCTTGCTCGGCAGAAACTTCAGTGTTCGCATTGACCTCAGTCATCGTGGGAACATAAAAATTCTGAGGCAGCATAATAGTACGAGAACCAAATGGAAGGTCTTCGAAGTAATTAACCTCGCACCTCCCTCTCAGCAGCCACTGCATGCTCTTCAACAACTTTATGAGAGACAGTCATGGGCGTGCACTTCTTTTTAGTGGACCAACATTTATCCACAAGAGAACCATCTTCCCTAGAAAATTGGGGGACTCGTTCGCTGACAAGGTGAAGACTCTCCCCAACCTGAGTATAAGTTTCGATGAACAAAAGTGAAAGCACAACAATGGAACAACATCAAGTAAAGTTAAATACACATTTATGTTTGCATTACTAACAGACATACTACAACTATGGTTTCATGGAGCGATCATTTAGACAAGGTAGCAAAAATAGTATCCTCTACCATTAATTCTTGGCTCAGAGAAGGAAGCTTCGTGTCAGAATGTCCAACATGCCCCCTTTTCTTCGGAGGCTCCATGGTACTCGACTGCCCACCAGTCCTATCCTTCATCCCCCTTCTTTGAGAACTATCAGTTGTTTGATGATCGGCACCCTTCCCGTTACCATCACCAACAACCTCAGTAACTAAAGGTTACAGGTTGGCAACAATGGCATTTTCCTGAGACACGCCAATCACAGATGTACATTCTTCTGGGCGACAGTGGCCTCCGATTCGTCGTTATCACTGCCAAAAAATGATCTATCCATGGTTGCTTTGGCTAAGTCTACGTTTGTAATCCATCACATAAGAGTACGTAAAACAAAAGAGAAAAAGTATTTCGACAATGCAAAAATGATGATGAGGAAGCAGGACAGACAAAGAGAAGTCTCAATGAAACCATAAACACCTTCACCCTCACAATCGCATGTCGAAGAGAGATCGTATGCCAGGCGAGTGTTAATACAACCTCAGATTTAGCATTAAGGCAAACCCTGGCCTTAGGAAGTTTAGATTTAGGAATGTTATAGTTCCAAACTTGCAAACACCGTTCACTCTCAGCACAAAGTCTTAAAAAGAAAATTATTGTACGCCACACTCCGCAGTTGTTGGTAAACACGCTAACAGACTCAGCATCAGGAATAACGGGATAAAGGGAGAATTCATCTAGGGAATTTTTCACCTTGTGAAGCTGGTAAAGTTTGCAAAATAGGTCAATCGAAAAAGGGACCTTAGCGACTTTGCAAACGTGGTAAAATACAACAGAAATAGATATAGCATTAGGATGAAGTTGTGGTAAGGCTACCTGAAAGTGGTTAAGTAAATCCTTGATATGTGAAGGAAGAGGGAAGCCAATTCCAAATTTCAGATAATCTAAGTAGCAAGAAAACTACTTTTTAAGTTGTCCAAATAGTAATCCAATATTACTCTACCGGCGGTGGAGGAATTGGTGGGATGGTCGGAATCCTCCCTAAATCAACATGGGTATCTAACACATCCTTCATTGAGGTTCACCAACGATAGGGATAGACATAGATGCAGACATTAATCCTAAAAAGCAGATGAAAAGCCTATCAATCATAGTTGACAGAACACAACTGAGTTCACTCAGATAAAATATTATACAAATTCAGTGCACAACCGGAGAAAGAAAAATAGAGCAAGAAGAAGGGAAAAAAAGGGATATAATGATGGAAGGAATTCTAGATTAGAAACAAGAGAAAATATAGGACATAAGGAAGAAATACAACGCAAAGCTTATGAAATCAGGAATTTATTTGCAGGAAAGAAACAAAGGAGATATAAAAGAAACCTTACGGATATTGAAGATGACAAGTTGCTGGAACAATAAAGGAGAGGAAGACTCCAAATGGGAATGAAATTTAATATAAGAAGCTGAAAAGTTGAAAGAAGTCAAATAAGAGAATGAACAATGATAATAGCCTGACAAAAAAGTTACTCACCTTTTTAGGGATACTCATCAATGGACTTCCAACATCTAGTTGGACGGACTTGTCAATTCGCTAGTCGCCTTCACATTCATAATGGCGTACAACGTGGAAAATGGTGGTTCAATACAATTGATTTTCAAATTCATATTAACATGTCAATAACGTTGTAACATGTTATTGTATTAGTTGATATATTTTTGTTTCTTTGAACACATTATTCACTTCATACATTAATTGAACACAATTATATTGTTGTATGACGTTTTAATTATTTCATGATTTATCGCATTTTTAATAACATGTAATGGCTACCGATGAACGCCAATTTGTGTCATCAAATAATAAATATTTTAATATTATACAAGAAATGATGTCTAAACGATGCAACTGCAATGGCACGTGAACCGGTGCTGAATTGGAACCTGACCGCATCGCACAAACCAACCTAATTTTTATTATCAATGTTTGTTACACAAAACGATGTTGTACTCATCTACATTCCACGTTATTAGGCAAACAAAGGGGTTCCCCACAACAAACGATGTTGCATTCAATGGTATGCAATGTCACTGATCAGCAGACCAAAGTCAACTACGGCGATGTTGCAACATTTTCTCTCCGATCGGCTGCTTTCCTGTATCAACTGACATTGCATGCATGTGGATACAATTTCCATTTCAAACGACGTAGAAGATATGATCTGCTCCAGATTCCTTAATCGACGTCGTACAACAAACCTACCAACATCAGTTAAAAACAGAAGTAAAAGGTAAATTTTACCTCGGTTCCAAACCACGGTAAAATGCACTTTTTACTCTGTATGTATTCACCTCGGTTCTTCCAGGACTAAAAACCAAGGTAAAAGATCCTGCGGAACTGAGGTTAAAGTTTATGTTTGTAGTAGTGATATAAGCTCTCTTCTGTGCATGTAGAAAGCTGAAGTTGGTTCACTGGAATTTTGTTAAAAGATTCACCAGATTCGTCACCATCTTGGTGAACTTCTTTAGTTTGTAAAATCGTGTGAGCAGGTTTTGTCCAAAGTCATGATAGTCGGTGGTCTGCCCCATGAGCAAAAACTCAAACCATTGTACAGCTTCTCCCCTTAGGTATGACCCTACTAGCTTCAATCTGATACTTAGAGAGTTATCCTATGATGACATAACCTATTGGTAGGTCATGAAGAATTGTTTAGGATCAAACTCTTTATCACATGTGGGGACATTGTACGAAAGCTTCCGCGTTGGGTTCCATGGGATTGCTGCTATGATTGGTCTGAATGGTGAGGAATCCTTATTATAGTGTATTTTGGGATAACATAAATATAGAAAAACAATATTGTTTTGTCAAAAGAGAGATAAATATATTTTTTTAAAAGTCATTAATGCCACTGACTGATAACAAGGTGAAACTGTACAAAGGCATAGAAACTTTATATAGTGTGCTTTGGGATAAATTATATTCCTCGGTCTCAAATCAAGTTGTTTGGCTATTCAGGTAATCTGGACTTATTAATTTTGACCATGAAATGAAATCGGAGTGTGAGAATGCTATTGTGTGATATTGTGTTAAATTCATTATAACATTAAATTTTAAATATTAATTTTTCACAAGTTTTATTTATCCTTAATAAGAATATTAAGAATCAAATATTTTTGAATCAAATGTTGAAAGTTAGAGTGTGCATTTTTGTATGAGACACAAATAGTACTAATTGATTTTTTTTTATAGAATCAATAATTGACTAATTTGTTGATATACCTTACAAATTATTGAATAATTTTAATTTCTCTTTTAACACATACAAATCACTACTTTAAAAATTATTGATTAATTTTAGTTCCTATAAGAACACATATAGGAAATGGTGTGGTACTTACTATGGCAAGCTATTCTATAGAGGCACAAAGTTTGTTAGAGGCTGAGCTTGTGGCAATAAAAAAAGGAGTTCATCTATTACAACTAGCCTCTAATAACTGCTTAATTGAATCTGATGGTTCACAAGCTATAATGAATATTATGGATCCATATAAAGCTCCATGGCCCTTATTTGATTTATGCTACGAAATTAAGTTGAGTCTTGCAAATATAAAGCTGGTGCATACACTGAGACAAGGTAATGTAGTGGCAGATGCTCTGGCCAAAACTACGGTTAATAGGCCGAATGGTAATCTTCAATTGAATTATGTTTCTAATGAAATCAGGGGGCTGATTTCTTTGGATGCAGTTGGGATTCCAAGTATTAGAATTCATTGATAGAATTGGAAGTGCTAATCATGTTATTTTCATAATGTTCCATTGGGACAACATTGATTGACAGCTTTCATAGTTCCAAGATTTTTTGTGAGCATCTAACTAGTACCCTCGAGGTCTCGAACACTGCCGCCCCTCGATGTCTCGAACAACATTAGCATCTCGAAGTCTCGTACTAGTATTATCAGCCCTCGAGGACTCGAACCACTAATGCCCCTTGATGTCTCGAATCACTAGCGCCCCTCGAGTGCTAGAACTGTTCGAGCGCTCGAACAGTTAGAACACTCGAACCAGTACCCTTTGAGGTCTCGAACACCACCGCCCCTCGATGTCTCGAACGACAACAGTATCTCAAAGTCTCGTACCAGTATTATTAGCCCTCGAGGACTCGAACCACTAATGCCCCTCGAAGTCTCGAATCACTAGCGCCCCTCGAGTGCTCGAACTGTCCGAGCGCTCGAACCAGTACCCTTCGAGGACTTGAACTAGCACCCCTCGAGATCATGAACCACTACTGACACTCGAACCATTGCTGCAAATTTTGGTCAGATTCAAATACTTTGTTGATGAATATTTATGATATGCTTGAGATTCTATAAAGGATAGATACTGCTGATGTCTGTTCTTTGGATTATTACAGGTTCACATCACACTCTCGGCTGGTGAAGATCAATCAAACCCCAGTATATTAGCTACGACTCGGCTGTGAAGGATGCTCTCAAAACACAAGGCTCCCTGTTGCTGCTACTCCTGCTATGCTGCCGTGTCCTTTTCATCTTGAAGTGATAGTATGTAGTTGCCTGGCCAAGGGAAAGAATTAACACATGGGGTGGAGATTTTTTCTTTTGGAATTGCAACTACCATATCAAATCTATTAATCCAAACTAATCGATCAGACATAATCTTTAGCTGCTAGGTATTCTTTTGGAGGCAACAATGTTGTCTCAAGGATCGCTCTTGTAATGAACTATGTTTTTATACAGGCTTGGGGAACCTTATATAATCCCCCACCTTTACGGTGTTTTATTAAAAAAAAATATAAATCGATGTTTTAGGTTTCATTTGAAAAAGTTCCATTACTTTTATTAGTGAACTAAAAAATAAATTATTTTAAAGTAGATATAAAAAAGCAAAGTATTTTTTTTCTAAAATAATTTATGAAAGCAAAGCTTTCTTAAAAGGGGAAAAATAAAATCTTGGGAAAGACCGTCTTTCCACATGCATATGGGAAAAATGGGGTTGAATTAGAATTACAGAAAATTAAAAGATTTTAGTTGCAATATCAAAATTTTATTATGTAACATGAAATAGTTACAAGTTTATGACCCGATTAATGAAATCCAAAAAAATTGTCTTCACTTCTTCTAATTTTCAGTTTAAACCTTTATCTTTCCTCAATTTATGGAAAGAACGTATTTCAAGAGACGGACTCAAAGGGAAAACACTTAATAATCATATAACATATAAAAAAATTTATTTAGAAAAAAGAAAGAAAAATGAAAAATAACGCCGGAGAATAAGGAGAAATAGAGCTCTAAAGTGGTACAAAGAATCAAAGAAGATATTTGAAGAAGATGCTCTTTAAAGAGAGGAAAACAATATTTGTAAAAACTTTCGGTGGGTTGTGGTGATTGAGGAACAGAAGTTAAAGGAAAAAGAGGTACAATATGTATTTGTTATAAAATGCTTATTGTGAATGTTGTTTATTTACTCTACTAGTTATGGCTGGTTATATGTAATCTAAGAGTAAATAAATTTGCATTTTTTAGTTTTTTTGTTTCAGCAAGGTAAGGTAATCGATCTCGTTCTTCTGCTTGTGGGAGCAAGGTTGTTTTGGGAGCTTAGCGAGTGGCTGATGTGCCAATTTTATATGGTTATATTAGGATTTTTAGGATTCAATTCTCATTATGAGAAGGGGCCATTCGAGCATATTTTTAAATAGATACTCTATTTACATATGAATCCCTGCACACTTTTGTACTCTAAATGTGCCATTTTTCCTTGAAATTCTCAAAGGAGAGTTAAAAACGACTTTTACGGTTTTATTACTTTTCTAGAGAATTTTGTGTGACAAGGCAATTTGTTTGAAGACATTGAAGAATACCTTTGAAGATTTGAATACTTGTATTTGAGCTTTTGAAGACTTGAAGAATTGAAGAAAAGTAAAGTAAGGAGGAGGGCATGAAACAAAAAGAAGAAAGAAATCAAGATGCTGGAACTAGGCACCGTCGCGACTCGCGATGGACGTATAGCCAGAAATCTTTCTTGCGTTTTCGTATTATAAATAATTACCTTATCCTCTCCTCTTGACACCTCTTCTTCCTACGATTTTTCTGGTTACAAACCCTAGTTTTTCTGTTATTTCTTTTCTTAGTTTTTGTAGGTTAATCATGTCTTTTAATTATGTAGCTTAGTTTAATCTTGGGAGCGATGGATTGAAGCTTTATCTCTATGTAGTAAGAACCATATTTGTCTATTTAGTGCTTTTGCTATTGTGCATTTATTGAGTTTTGAATGTGAATTGTTAATGGCATTGATGTTGTTAGAAGCCTGAGTATATGAATTGCTTGTATGATTACTTGTTAGAGTTGGGAGAAAGTAGCTTATTCTCCCCTCTTTTAATATTGAATCCAAGAGCATGAGTTAGAACTTCTTAATGATGTTAATGTGTTGATAATTTATAGATGAAAGTGATGATGTTGAATTTGTTGTCATGTTTTTTAGGTAGCAAATGAGATAGTTGTATGAATGTCGATCGTTCTTGACTAATCTTGTGTAAATGCATGAATTGGTTAAATGCTTAGACACGGTGTAGTGTTTATAAGTGTTGATAAGCTTGTTGATTTTTCATGCTCAATGCCACCAATGGGATACTCTTAGTTGTGTTTCGACTAAGGGGGTCATTGGTGAGGTTTCACAAGAGATGTCGAATTCACTCTTGCAAACTACTATCTAAGAAGGATTGAAGATTTATCTTCACGAAAAGTAGTGGAAGTAGTGAATAGATTGTTTCACTCATTCTTGAATCCTTTGTTATTTAGCATTCATGTGTTCTTAATGCTATGCTTTACTTCATTTATGCCATGGGTTGTTTGATAATATGAAGTGTCCATATGATTGAAGTGTTAGGGTGTTAGGAACGTGACGAATTCCTTAGCTCATTTACATGAAAATCTAAGAACATGAACTTAAAACTTCTTGTGCATAATGTGTTGTGACTCTTGCTAGATAAGAATGTTAATGTGGATCATTCTCATATTTATCCTATAGATGCAATGAAAGGTTGGACCTTGAATGTGCTTTGTTCTACGTTTAGCCTAATGAATTCTATGTTTGGTTAAATGTCTATGCCTTTGGTAGTAGGCTTGTTATTGTCAAATCTATGGTCCTTCGTGTATAATGTCATTGATGAAATACCCCTATGGTCATTGTTTGTCTAGGGTAATCATCAATGAGGTTTGCAAATTGTCATTGTTTGTCTTTGCAAATTACTCTTAAGAAGGAATAAATGTTGATCTTCCATTGGCATTCCTCATAGGTAACGAATGTGGTAGGATGAGTGAATGGTTCAATGATATACATTTGGTTTGGAAGTGGATGTCAATTGCCCCCAAGGCTTGTAGTAGTGATATAAAAATCCTTTTTCTTAGTTTCTTTGATGATTAGCATAGTTACTTAACTTCGCTAGTTTTCTTGTCTTTTAACTTTAATAACTTAGGACAACAAACCAACCAAACCACTGCCCCCCCTTTACATGCTTTTATATGTATATAAATATATATATCTACTCCTACCCTAATATCAACCTTCTGTGTTTAAACGATTAAGAAAATCCCTTTTCTTCGTGGACGACCCCGACTTGTCTCTATAAACTTAGTTGTAGATAGTAAGAATTTAGGGCTTATAAATATTAACTTTGAGAGGTACGGCGACGACCTCCCAAATTTTGGCGCAGCTGCCGGGGAAGAGGCGTTTATTTTTAAGTGTTTAGGTGTATTTGGTTGCATATTAGCTAGTTGTTTTTTAAAATTTTCCACTCCTTGGTGGTTGTTTTTGTTTGGAGTAGGTATTGCTTAAGTTCTTGGTAAATTTTTATCGAGAATTCACGCAATATGATTTTGGACTTTTGAAAATTTTTAAAAAATAAAAAAAATAATAGAGCGTCTCACCTTGAGGTAACTCATGTTGAGAAGAGAGGCTCAACAAGCAAGGTTTTGTAGGATGTGTCATTCTGACCATCCTACCGAGTCTTGTTATTTATTGAAGGAAGAGCACTATGAAAGGGAAAGAACCCTTGGTTTCCAAAACCAATGGTATTATGAAGAGTGCTACCAAGAGGTAGGAGATGTTGGTTTTCAAGGGCAAGAAGCTCAAGAATGGTATCCATACCACAATCCTTACAATCCGGAATGGAGTGGTAATACGGATTGGTGGTATGAGAATGAGCCAGAAAACCAACAATATGAACAAAATAGTTGGCCACCACCACCTTATTCCATAACCCAAAACCAAGCCCAACATGGAAGTTCAAGTTTGACACGTAAGAAAGTCATGAATATGATAGCAAACTTGAACAACTTTACTAGTGAAGAACCGAACACTCGACTCTCTAGTGTTGAGGCTATTGAGGGGCATGCGAGGAGTATATTAGAAGCATTGGCCCAAATGGAAGCTAGTGATTCCAAAAATACACCATCCCAAATTGAACTCGAGGATTCGGTGAGTGAAGTCACCATGGGAAATGATCCTGAGTTTGAAGGGAATGAGTAGTTGGTTGTTGAGGATGATAAAAAGGAGGAAGAGGTGATTGTGCTACATTCACTGGCATCATCTCCCCTACCCCTACCTATTGAACCAACTCCACCATTTTCGGAAGCTTTGGGGGACATAAGAGAGGAGCCAAAAGACTACCTAAGCCTCCTAACCACCCAACTCCCTTTAAACCATCTCCACCTCAACAAGAATTTCCTCTTGAAAGTCTTGTACCCCCACCTCTGTACTGTTGGATACTCATGGTGAAGGGGTTCAACCTTCACTATATGGATAACATTAGGGTCGTGCCGATGGCCTTAAAAATACGGAGCTTTGTCGTGTCGACGACGTAAATAAATTCGGCCTTTATTTTGATTTTTGCTGTTTAGTTTTTATTACTTTGTCTTGTTCTTTTTACGGTGTATTTTTCTGTGATTTTGTAGCAAAGTGAAGTGCATTGCATTGGAGGAGATGAAGGAATGAGATCCATGAAAGAAGGAAGAAAGCTTGGAATGTTGGTAAGAAAAGATTGAATTTTTCCTAAGTGCTGGGAAATCCTGTCATCACGAGTCGCAATGGCCTCGTCGCGAGTCGCGATGGACCATCGTGAGTCGCGATGAAGTGGTCGCGAGTCATGATGTGATTAGAAATATTTTGTTAAAAATCATCTCCGAGCCTCCACTTTTCGCGAGTCGCAACGAGCCTGTCATGAGTCGCGACCAACGGGTCCTCGAGACTAGCCTCAAGACGTCATCCTTCATCCTTGAGGTCGCAAGACCTCGACTTGAGCCAAACTCAAAAAGACATCAGCCCCTCGAGACCAACCCTTCGAGACCAACTCCTCGAGACATCATCCTATCGAGACCTCGACTCGAGCCGAACCCATAAAGACATTAGCCCCTCGAGACCAGCCCTTCGAGACCAACCCTTTGAGACATCATTCCCTCGAAGACCTAGGGTCCTCGAGGTCGCAAGCCCTCAACTTGAGCCAAACCTAAAAGTCCATCACCCCTCGAGACCTAGGGTCCTCGAGGATGCACTCACTCGACTCGAGCTGAAGCCCTCAAGACCTCGGGTCCTCGAGGCTGCAAGCCCTCGAGACCTCGGGTCCTTGAGGCCGTAAGACCACGACTCGAGCTAAAACCCTCGAGACCTTAGGTCCTCGAGGCTACAATCCCTTAACTCAAGCTGAAGCCCTTGAGATATCATTCCCTCAAGACCTTGGGTCCTCAATATCAGAAACCCTCGAGACTAGTGAAGCCTTTTAGCCCCTCGAGACCAACACCCCTCAAGACGTCATCTTTCATCCTCCAGCCCGCCAGACCCGAACCCCTCGAGACCAAATCTTTCATCATCGAGACTAGCCAGACCCGAGCCCTCAATACCTGTCATGACTCGCGACGATGCATCGCGAGGCACGACCAATACTGTTGCAAGTCGCAATAGAAAAATCAAATTTTCAACTGTGTTTAAATACTGCATAATCCTCCCTTCTTCTCCACCAAATACATCCCAAGAACCACCACATCTCCACTCATTCCTCCACCATCTTACATATATTGACATATGAAAATTCTTGCATCTTTATAGTATCTTTGTTGATTGTAGTATGCCGACTTCATCATGGTGACTATAATTGCTATATTCTATAATGATGCTTGGATATGTGTCGATATATGTTGGATATTTTTATTGGACAACCTTATATTGGTGATGGTATGATGGATTGCTTGTTCTTTAAGAATACTATGGTTATTAACTCTTGATGTTAAACCTAGTATTACAAATCCTTAAGTACTTGTGAGTTTGATGTTGTTTTCTGTGGTGTTAGTCATGATCAAACGGCGCCAAGGAGACAACATTTTTCTCAAGGGGTGAGTTCTTCTATGGGAATTTTACTCCCCTTTCGGCTCTGAAACCAATTTTGGGACCGATTATATACAATTACATTGGATTGTGCCATATCACCGGTGGCTATGTGGAGAAATGGGTGTCACTCTACCTCTTACCTTGAGTTTTATTGTTCTTGCCTTACATGTTTACATTGAGGACAATGTAATATTTTAAGTGCTGGGAGGTTAGGGGTTAGAGGACTCACATGCATGATAACTTCATTTGGAATGCTTTTTGCTACTTTGATTGGAAAAACATGAGAAAAAAAAGAAAAAAATTGAAAAATTGAAAATTTTGAAAAAAATAGAAAATAAAAAAAAGAGAAAGAAAAGAAAACCAGCTAAGTTGAAAACCCGCTAAGTTGAAAATCCAAGAGGGCAACTTAGGCAACATTGGGGGCTCGGATAGGTCAAAAATCCAAAAGGGCGACCTAGGCAAAAATGAGAGATCAAATGTACGGAAAAAGGTGAGATGTGAGCCAAAGAAACATGATGTATGGCTAGGATGAA
This sequence comes from Rubia yunnanensis, assembly GCA_037428765.1. Lineage (NCBI taxonomy): Eukaryota > Viridiplantae > Streptophyta > Magnoliopsida > Gentianales > Rubiaceae > Rubia > Rubia yunnanensis. Next base: position 31,962,168 of record CM075071.1, on the reverse strand, counting down.
AACCCAAAAGGGTTCCTAGGCAAAATGAGAGAAAGAGAAAAAAGAAAAATTCTATGATTTCATTCATGTGCCGGCGTTGGAGTCATAAGGTTGCAGTTGTCATACGGATGAATCGAGTAGCTCAATATTTTTAAACCTCTTGGGATTGGGTAACTTAGTGGGTTGAAAAACGAAGTATGATTATGAAATTCTTAATTATTTTAAACTTCATTTTGGTTGATATATTGGCATGGGGTGAAGTATGCGTTTGAACCTCCTATATGGTTATGACTTCATTTTGTGTCATTGGATTTTGGTTGATATATTGGTATGAAGTGAAGTATGTGCTTGAACCTTTCCTATGGTTTTAACTTCATTTTGTTTCATTGGACTTTGGGATTATCAATTCAGGACTTTGAAACGCTTTTATGGGTAGTGAATTGATAAGTGGTAGGTTTGGTTAGGTTTAGGAATTGGGGTTGTGTATGTGAAGAATTCTCATTTGAGCTTTGATTTTGGGATTTATGATATTGAGAGTTTTTGTGAGGTTTTGATTGGGGGAATATTAGTTAGGATGTGGACAAATGAATTCCTTCGTGCGCTTAAATCTTGTCTTACTCGAGGGCGAGTAAGGTTTAAGTGCGGGGAGGTTTGATGTGCCCATTTTATATGGTTATATTAGGACTTTTAGGATTCAATTTTGTACACTTTTGTGCTCTAAATGTGGCATTTTGCCTTAAAATTCTCTAAGGAGAGTTAAAAGCGACTTTTACACTTTTATAACTTTTCTAGTGTATTTTGTGTGACAAGGCAATTTGTTTGAAGACTTTGAAGAATACCTTTGAAGATTTGAATATTTGAAGACTTGAATAATTGAAGAAAAGTGAAGTGAAGAGGAGGACATGAAACAAAAAGAAGAAAGAAATCAAGATGCTGGAACTGGGCACCGTCGCGACTCGCGATGGACGTATGACCAGAAATCTTTCTTGTTTTTTTTGTACTATAAATAATCATCGTATCCTCTCCTCTTGAAAACTCTTCTTCTGGCGATTTTTCTGGGTGCAAACCCTAGATTTTCTCTTCTTTCTTTTCTTAGTTTTTGTAGGTTAATCATGTCTTTTAATTATCTAGCTTAGTTTAATCTTAGGAGCAATGGATTGAAGCTTCCATCTCTATGTAGTAAGAACCATATCTATCTATTTAGTGCTTTTGCTATTGGGCATTTATTGCGCTCTGAATGTGAATTGTTAATGGCATTGATGTTGTTGGAATCTTGAGTATATGGATTGCTTGTATGATTACTTGTTAGGGTTGGGAGAAAGTAGCTAATTCTCCCCTCTTTTAATGTGGAATCCAAGAGCATGAGTTAGAGCTTCTTAATGATGTTGATGTGTTGATAATTGCTAGATGAATGTGATGATGTTGAATTCGTTGTCATGTTTTTTTAGGTAGAAAATGAGATGGGTCTATGAATGTCGATCGTTCTTAACTAATCTTGTGTAAATGAATGAATTGGTTAAATGCTTAGACACGGTGTAGTGTTTAAAAGTGTTGCCAAGCGTGTTGATTCTTCGTGCTCAATGCCACCAATGAGATACTCTTAGTCGTGTTTCGACTAAGGGAGTCATTGGTGAGGTTTGACAAGAGATGCCAAATTCACTCTTGCAAACTACTATCTAAGAAGGATGGAAGATTTATCTTCACGAGAAGTAGTGGAAGTGGTGAATAGATTGTTTCACTCGTTCCTGAAGCCTTTGTTATTTAGCATTCATGTGTTCTTAATGCTATGCTTTACTTCATTTATGTCATGGGTTGTTTGAGAATAGGAAGTGTCCACATGATTGAGTTGTTAGGGTGTTAGGAACGTGACGAATTCTTAGCTCCTTTACATGAAAAATCTAAGAACATGAACTTAGAACTTCTTGTGCATAATGTGTTGTGACTCTTCCTAGATATGTATGTTAATGTGGATCGTTCTCATACTGGACCTTGAATGTGGTTTGTTCGAGGTTTAGCCTAATGAATGCTATGTTTGGTTAAATGGCTATGTCTTTGGTAGAAGGCTTGTTATTGTCAAATCTATGGTCCTTCGTGTATAGTGCCATTGATGAAATAACCCTATGGTCGTTGTTTGTCTAGGGTGATCATCAATGAGGTTTGCAAATGGTCATTGTTTGTCTTTTCAAATTACTCTTAAGAAGGAATGAATGTTGATCTTCCATTGGTATTCCCCATAGGTAAAAAATGTGGTAGGATGAGTGAATGGTTCAATGATCTACATTTGGTTTAGAAGTGGATATCAATTGCCCCCAAGGCTTTGTTTTTGTAGTTTTAAAACCCTTTTTCTTAGTTGTTTGATGATTAGAATAGTTACTTAACTTTGCTAGTTTTCTTGTCTTTTGACTTTCATAACTTAGGACAACCAACCAACCAAAACCCCCCCCCCTTTTACATGCTTGTGTGTGTGTATATATATATATATATATATATATATATACTCCTAGCCTAATATCATCCTTTTGTGTTTAAACGCTTAAGAAAATCTCTCTTCTTCGTGGACGACCCCAACTTGCTGCTATCTACTTAGTTGTAGATAGTAATAATTTAGGGTTTATAAATATTAATTTTGAGAGGTACGGCGACGACCTCCCAGTGGCTATTGACATGTATCATGATGTTTGTGTGTAGATGAGATGAACTAAATTTCATGTAATTGACCTGCGATATAATCAGTTAAACCACTAAAATCATCAATTATGCAGATTTTTGTTCTTAATCTGTTCCACTTGTGTATTTGATTAAGTGTACTGTTGTGTTTGAGTTCTCTTTCTTTGCTGATTTTGTGCATTCATTTAAAGAAGGAGAATATACTTTACAGTACTTTTCAAGTGCTTGAAACCTACATTATTGGGTGGTAAAAAACTTGGTTTTTCTTTATTTTACTTTGCAAGAAATTAATGGAATTCTAGGAGAGAAGCTATAATATAAAGATTAAGAGGAGATTTGTGAGAATTTGAGGATCTTGAAGCGCATGTTGTTTTCATTTTCCTTTTGCAAATTCTGGTATACTTAGAGCCTCTCAAATACTTGGGAAAAGAATTTGATATAATAACTCAGTCAAGTTTGGGATATCTCAAGAGTCTTAAAGCCTGGTGGAACTGTGCTATTGCACATGACTTTTGAATCTAATGTTTTGCGGGTGTTAAAGCTCTTTTGGTCTTTCCTGTGGCTTGTGCATTAGAATTCCATAGCTCAGATATGTTTTCAGGTTTCAATAACCATTAGTACCTTGAATGTAAAATTATTTTCTTACTTCCTCAAATACTCAGTGCTGCAATAATTCGATTTTCCATGATTAGTCTTGTCTTTCCTAGTTCTATGTATTGGTATTTGACGTTCACGATCCGTACACTGGCCCTCCATCTGATCCAAGGTCGAGTAATCCAGTATATTTTCCATGTCTAGAGGAGCGTATTCAACAACTAATAGGTAGTACTTATTGAAGACTTAAAACACTAGTCCTGGTTCATTGTATCTAGTTTATAGAAATAGTTTACTTTCCCTAATCAATGGGATTGCTTCCCTAATCAGTGGGATTGCTTACGTGTAAATCCTATCACTAGAACTAGCACTTGTAGTATAAATAGATACGTACAGAGATGAATAAAGCATTCATTCACATCATATCTTTTACATGGTATCAGTATAGCCTCGTTTTTCACATCTCCATAAACCCTCATCATGGCTGACAACAATCAATCCAGCCAAAATGCTTCCGCCTCCTCCATCCTCTTCACCGCCTCCGGCGGCGCCTCGGCAAACTTACAGTTTCCGGCCCTGGCAGTTCGCTTGGACCGCACCAACTACTTCCTTTGGCGCGACACGGTTCGTTCGGCTCTGGAAGCCTACGAACTGGAGGATTTTCTCGTCCTCGGCAACGCTCCATCTCCGTTCATCACGCCGAAGGAATCCACCTCTACACCGGCTGCAAACCCAGACTTTACATCATGGAAAAGAAAGGATCAGCTTGTTCTCTTATGGCTCCCATTAACTCTCACAGCCCCTATGCTTGGTCATGTCGCTAGGGCAACATCAACCTCTGAATGTTGGATCATTCTCGAACAAATGTTTCACTCCCAAACTCAGGCTCGTCAAATGCATCTCAAACAGCAACTTCAGATGCTTCAAAAGGGTTCTCTGTCCATTCTTGACTATGTTGAGAAAAAGCGCGCCATCTTGGACTCATTGGCTGAATGCCTCACGGTGGTCTCCGACAATGACTTTGTGTCCTTCATAATCTATGGGCTAGGCCCTGAATATGGCGCGTTTCAAACTGCCTTAGCCATGCGCACCGCTCCGGTCACATCGAATGAACTGCTAGGCTTGCTGCTACAGGAGGAGCAGCGCCTTCTGGAGTCCTCTTCTGATGCGGCTATGCCAACGGCGTTCTACTCCAACAGTCGCGCACCAGGCCGAACCCCTGCCGCTGCCTCTCAGCCCACTTCGGGGATGGACGACTCCAACGCTGACTGCGGCTCCGGTTCTATCCCTCTCAAATGTGACATCTGTGAGAAGCCCAATCACAGCGGACGGAACTGTCACAATAGGCTCAACATCGCAGCCTATCCTCCTACCAGCCGTCGTACAGCTGAACGCCAGCGTTAGTTCCAGTCCTCGGCAAAGACAGCTTACACAGCTTACAACTCCAGCAGCGGCGCGTCTCCGTCGGCACTCCAGGACCCGTGGGTGGTCGACTCAGGTGCTTCACACCATGTCACTGCTGATCTAGGCAATCTGAACCTGCATTCGGACTACATTGGAGCTGACAATCTGTTCATCGGAAATGGTGAGTCCCTCCCTATTACTCATTTAGGTCACTCTACTTTAAATGCACAGCATGCTTCTAATTCCTTGTCATTAAATTAAATCCTAGTTGTCCCAAAAATATCCAAAAATTTGCTAAGTGTCTCTAAACTTTGCAAAGACAATAATGTGTTTCTTGAATTTCATCATGACCATTGCTGTGTTAAGAGTTGGGAGAGAAAGACATTGCTAAAAGGAATAGTTGATGATGGTCTGTATCGAATCCCAGCTAGTTTGTCCTCTTCCAGCCCTCCTCGCATTTTCGTTGGAGAACGAGCCTCGGTGGCATGTTGGCATCATCGCTTCGCTCACCCACATGAAAACGTTTTACGTAGCCAGTTATCACATTTCAACTTACCTATTTCTTCAAACAATAAACTTGTTTCTGTTTGTGAGGCTTGTCAGTTAGGCAAAAGTCACAAGCTATTTCTTCCCTCTAGTCATGTTCCCTCAAAACTTCCTTTTGATTTGATTTATTCTGATGTGTGGGGCCCTGCCTCGGTACCTTCTCTCAATGGCAATAGATACTTTGTTCTTTTCATTGATGACTGCACAAAATTTGTTTGGGTTTATTTTCTCACTGCTAAATCTCAAGTCTTTCAGGCCTTTTCTCTATTCAAATCCATGGTTGAAACACAACTTTCTACAAAAATTAAAGCTTTTCAATCTGATTGGGGAGGGGAATATCGAAATGTCTTAACCTTTCTCCAAAGTCATGGTATTTTGCATAGAGTTTCTTGTCCCCACACCCCTGAACAAAATGGTGCTGCTGAAAGACGTAATTGCATTGTCGTTGAAAAAGGCCTTGCTCCACTCTCCCACTCTCATCTCTCAATCTCATTCTGGGAACATGCCTTCCAAACTGCCATCTTCCTTCACAATCGTACCATAACTCCTACCCTCGCCAATGAATCTCCCTACACTCGGCTTTATCATCGCCAACCAGACTATCTGTTTCTCAAATTCTTCGGTTGTCTCTGCTATCCTTACCTTTGTCCATATAACAGCAACAAGTTGGAGTTTCGCTCTGTTGCTTGCATCTTCGTAGCAGCACCAAACACAAAGGATACCTTTGCTTTCATGTCCCCACCTCTCGCACCTATATATCCCGTCATGTTGTGTTCGATGAGTCTTCCTTTCCCTTTCCTGACCACAACTCCAAGTACTCCCCATCACCCTTCTCCGATATATCCCTTCAAAGTCTGCACCTTGCCTCAGACATTTCTTCCTCACCTATCCCTCCACCCGTCACCAATCACAGTCTCCCTCCATCTCCACGTAGTCCTTCTCCTAACCTCAGTCCCGGACCATCACTCAATCCGTCACCATCACTCAGTCCATCTCCTCCACCCAGTCTCACTCAGCCAATTTCACCGTCTCCCGCCCCTTCTCATCCTTCTACTCAGCCTTCTACTATCAGCTCTCATATAGCTCCCTCATATTTCCGCCCGGCTACCAACTCTACTCATGATATGAAAACTCATGCGGAAACTGACTCTCTCAAGCCAAATCTCTACACTGCTACAAAACACCCATTACCTTCTGACGGTTTAGATCTTGAACCAAAATCCTTTCTTCAGGCCAAAAAGAATCCTAATTGGCAGCATGCTATGCAGTTAGAGTATGATGCCTTAATGACTAATAGGACTTGGGACTTGGTGCCCAGGTCATGTGCCTCTAATCTTGTTGGTTGTAAGTGGATTTTCAGGATCAAGAAGAAACCTGATGGTTCAGTTGAGCGCTACAAAGCTCGCCTTGTTACAAAAAGGCTTTAATCAGGCAGAGGGGGTTGACTACTTCGACACATTCAGCCCTGTCATCAAACCCACTACCATTCGGGTGGTCCTCGGTTTGGCTGTTACTCAAAATTGGCCTCTTCTCCAGGTTGACATCAACAATGCCTTCCTCAATGGTGATCTGTCTGAAACTGTATTCATGGAGCAACCACATGGTTTTGTCTCACCGCAACATCCCTCTCATGTTTGCCGTCTTCGGAAAGCTCTTTATGGTCTCAAACAGGCACCGCGAGCATGGTTTCAGAAGCTCAACCAGGCCCTTCTACGGCACGGCTTCAAACCATGTGTTTCAGACACCTCTCTCTTCATCAAACATCATGGGTCCGATGTCATCTATGTTCTAGTTTATGTGGATGATCTCATCATCACTGGCTCGAGCTCCAAGTTTATTGATGAGTTTGTTGGCTATCTCCACTCGGTTTTCTCTTTGAAGGACTTGGGTGCTCTGAATTCTTTCCTTGGGATTGAAGTTCTTCGCAACTCTTCAGGTATACTTTTATCTCAACGGAAATACATTCTTGATCTTCTTGACAAGAGCAAAATGGTTGGTGCAAAACCAATTGCCTCTCCGGCCATTCCGGGCTCGTGCCTCGTCATTGGTGGTGATCCTTTCCCAGATGTCCATCTCTATCGCAGCATTGTAGGAGCTCTCCAGTATGTCACCATTACCCGGCCTGAGCTTGCGTATTCAGTCAACCGAGTTTGTCAGTTCATGCATCAACCTGCAGAGATTCACTGGGCCGCTGTGAAATGCATACTACGGTATCTCAATAATGGCTTACTCATTCGGCCATCTCGGGATGATCGCCTTGTATATTTTACGGATGCTGGTTGGGCCTCAGATCCTGATGATTGCCGCTCTCAACATGGCTTTGCTATTTACCTTGGTGGTAATCTCATCAGCTGGTCCTCCCGTAAACAACAGGTTGTCGCCCGCTCCAGCACTGAAGCTGAGTACCGGGCGATCGCATTTGCCTCAACGGAGCTCATCTGGCTTCAACAGCTTCTAGCCGAAATGGCTGCGCCTGTCTCTCAGTCTCCTATCCTCCTCTGTGACAATCTCAGTGCTACGTATCTTACTGCCAATCCGGTCTTTCATCAGAGGTCTAAACACATCAAGATTGATTTTCACTTTGTTCGAGAACAAGTCAAAGCTAGGGAACTTGTTGTTCGACATGTGAGCTCTGTTGATCAGATTGCTGACATCTTCACCAAGGCTTTGGGTTCTTCTCGCTTTGATAACCTTAAGTCCAAGCTTCTCGTTCATACCCGATCGTGAGCTTGCGGGAGGGTATTGAAGACTTAAAACACTAGTTCTGGTTCATTGTATCTAGTTTATAGAAATAGTTTACTTTCCCTAATCAGTGGGATTTCCCTAATCAATGGGATTGCTTCCCTGATCAGTGGGATTGCTTACGTGTAAATCCTATCATTAGAACTAGCACTTGTAGTATAAATAGATACGTACAGAGATGAATAAAGCATCCATTCACATCATATCTTTTACAGTACTGATAACTTACTTCAGTTTCTTGACCTTGTGTGCTTGCTTAACCTGCTTAAACTTGTTAGCTTGCTTGACCAGCTTAACCTTGTGCAGACGTTGTTTACAATTCTTAAATTTTTTGTGATGTCTTGCTTCATATGTGCTCAATATGGGTTTAAGGGAATATTTACTTAAGCACTAGTGTGGCTTAACTAGCTTTTTTTTATGTAACCAACCATTGTTTTATTTTGAACTGTTGTCCCTGAAATAGCTTTATTTTGAACTGTTGCCCCTGAAAATCGTGCGGTTTATATATGATTGTATTTTCTACATTTCCTCCTTCCTCGTTTCTTTTAAAATGATTTAGATTTAGTTTCTTTTTCTATTGTTGTAATGAAGTTCTACATGTTCCTTGTCTTTGACAACATTGATTTTTCAGGTGTGGGATTTTTTTTTTTTTTTAATAAAACCACACCATGGTGGAGGGGATTTATTGGGCACCCTAAACCCCAATGGTGGCCAAAATGGCACTTAGAAGTAGAGTTAATACAAAAGAGATTTACAAGCCAAATTTGGCAAGAAGCAAGTGAGGTTCCAAAAGATAGTTCTAGAATAAAACTACATCTAGTCTGGGTTTGGAGCAAAATCAAGGTGTACTTGATGCGGATTTAGATCATCACAGTCCAATTTGTTGTCAAGGAGCAGTTTAGTGATCGAAAATTCGAAGCACAACTTAGCCACTTGATCAAAATTGGACCATAAACTAAATCCATTCAAAGTGGAAATGAGCAAATGCATCTTTGTGGTTCTGGTACTGTGAGCAGCTCACCATGGCACTGGCACTGTGAGCAGCTCATGTTTGCAGTTGAGCCTCTCCCGAATGAGTCCAGAAGACACTGTCCATCCATATGAGTTGAGCTCCAGCTGTCTCCTGCCAAAAAACAAAAACATTAGCAGTACCTAGTCCTTTCTTATGTTTGGAACTCCCAGTTCATCCAGAGAAATCAGTCCTCTGAGTTTAGTGGGAGCTTCCAACAATGAGATGGTTCCGGAGAAGGAGCAGTGGCGACTTCTCTTAGATAAAAAATCTGCCACAGAGTTTGCCTCTCTAAAAACATGCCTCAATATGCCATGTAGAGAATGATTCAGATTGTAACACAGTGTAAAACAGGTCCAATTTACTGAAGAGGGGATTAAAATTCCTGACACAGCCATTTTGCAATCAGATTCAACAAGGAATGAGTCATGCAACTGTCTTCCAATCTGAAATCCCCACTCAATAGCTAAAAGTTCAGCATGCAAAGATGATCTAGTAGTAACACATTTCATTTCCATGTGTGATACCTTACCGTTTTTATCTCTAACCACTAGTCCTAAACCTGCTTTATCAGGAGATAAAAAAGAGGCATCAACATTTATTTTCAAGCCTGAGTCTGGGGGTTCCCATTTTATAGATCTAAAAAGTTTTGGCTTTTTCCTGTTGAGGAATGGAACCAGACCAAGCTGTATTAACTCCCCATGTTTCATTAAACTACCAGCCAGAGGGATTGCACGGAAATTTAGAGATACCTTGCTGATAGTGTCCTCTAGGAGAGAGAGGTGACTAGGATGTGTGTTGTCATAAAGAATGGAGTTCCTCTTTCTCCACAAATTCCAGAAAACAAAAATCATGGCAGTTTTTATCACAATCCTATGTGTTTTTGATGGTCCCTGATATGCCAAGTAATATCTAATCCTGTGTCTTGCATTAACAAAGTGGGGGGTTGGCATGGAAAGAATGGCATGCATATGATTAAAGAGAGCAACATTATCACCACATTCATTAAAATAGTGATCCAGGGAGTCAACATTGCAGCACAGAGGACATTTTGATGGGATGTTGAAACCGAATTTACACAAGATATCATCAAAATGTCCTCTGTGCTGCAATGTTGACTCCCTGGATCACTATTTTAATGATTGTGGTGATAATGTTGCTCTCTTTAATCATATGCATGCCATTCTTTCCATGCCAACCCCCCACTTTGTTAATGCAAGACACAGGATTAGATATTACTTGGCATATCAGGGACCATCAAAAACACATAGGATTGTGATAAAAACTGCCATGATTTTTGTTTTCTGGAATTCGGTTTCAACATCCCATCAAAATGTCCTCTGTGCTGCAATGTTGACTCCCTGGATCACTATTTTAATGAATGTGGTGATAATGTTGCTCTCTTTAATCATATGCATGCCATTCTTTCCATGCCAACCCCCCACTTTGTTAATGCAAGACACAGGATTAGATATTACTTGGCATATCAGGGACCAGGTGTGGGATTTGATAACCTCCAACGGTATGATTCCCTCGTGCTCTGCGATACCCGGCTTGATGAGAAATAAAATTGAAAATATGCGTTGTAATGCAGAGTTGAATATATATAGGATGGTTTGGCATTATTTTTTGCATTACATTCCAGTTTTTGCATTGTGGTTATTTTGAATGAAGCGAGCTTCTGAGGCCGCTTTCAGCTGGAATAAGCTTTATTTTTGCTGTCTCTTACTATATGGCTCTTGAATATGCTTGGATGTTCAATATATTGTGCCTTGTGGAATTTATTTTTGTTGTCTCTTAATGTTTCCTTATTATTCTTTTGCATTGGAAAAATATACAGTCAAAACGAAGATGTCTGCTTATAAGACTTAAATTATTATCTGAATTGTTTGGTCTTTACTGCTCTGTTGTTTGTTTTCATTTTGGGAATGAGATAATTGATTATACATGACCATTATAATGATTTTGGCAATGCTGCATAGCTCAAATTTATTGATTTGTCATTCTTCCACATCTACTTTATATTCTAGAGGATTCTTTTTTTACTTAGCTCTTCTCTTTTCATAAAACTTTGCCCCAATCATGCATATCACATTCTTGAGAATAGGATTTTGACACGACCCGTGCCATGCCTCGTGCCATATGACACTATTGCAGTCAGGCAAAAATTTAGAATTTTGACAAAAATAAAACTTGCCAAAATGAGCGTTTTTGCCACATCAGGTCTACAGTTTTCTTTTCCCCAAATTGGTTAGTGCTAGTGTGGTACACCACGCAAAAACATCTCCTCTGAATATGAATTCATGAAGCTTGAACTCCAAAAAAGTTTTCTTTTCTCTCCAAACCATTACTACCTTTTTTTTGTGTCCCTCTTCTAAACAACCCATTTGGAAAACATCATTAAACCCCTAAATCCGATCTCATCATATCTTCTCCGATCAATGAAGAGAACTTAACTCATCTCTATAACTTCAAAAAAATCACTCTCATTTCACAAGAGCTAAAATTTGAAAAAATCACTCTCATTTCACAATGCTTTAATCCTTGTGTTTACTTGCTTTCATTAGAATGATTGCGTTGTATGGGGGGGAACTTGAAATTTGAAAATTTTGGGTGTTTTGTGGGTATATGTGAGTTATGTGCATGCTTTTATGTTGAACTATGTGTGGGGAAAGACTATGAGTCTTTAGTTGGGGTTATATGATGTGCTAAATGTTGGATGTTAGGAAGCGGATTCTTGCCAAGTGATGGTTTTCCTTGTGCTTACGATTTATTTCTTGTCATTACCATTTTCTCTTGTCTTTTGATTGAATGGGTCCTAAGAAGAGTTGACCTAAAGAAGAGACTACTTCTCGAGTTGACAAGGGCCAAACCCTCCCGTGGTTTCTACTCTTACAATTGTGGATACAATCAGGGGATTGAAGAAAATTTCTGGGGGTGCGATTCGGAAGTGGAAGAACCTCGATAGGCCAAAGATGGTGATCTTGGAGACTAAGTTTGCGTGCAAGGAGACATTGGAGACACTAGGCCTACTCCAACCCGTGAGTCCGTAACTTACTAGTTGGGACAGATAGGCCTAGAGGGCTTTCTCAAGATGCATGCTAAAACTTACATTCATTGGACCTTGGAATTCTTGGCCACCTTAGAAAAAGTAACAGACAATTAAGGGAAAATAACCATCTCTTTCCACCTCAATCACTAGGAGTACTCAATGACCCATCAGGAGGTTGCGAGAGCCATTCAAGTGGAAGTACGGGAAGGATGTGCCAAAGACACATAAGCAAGGTCTTCCGTTCTCTTTGGGAAGCTTTTGGGGGGAAATTTCCTGGCATGGATAGGAGTCATAGGGGTAGGAATACCAAATAGTCCACCCAACTTTGCAGTATGTCCAATGCATCCTATCTATAGGAGTTCTATGCCATGGAGAGATTGCTCATTTCCCTAACAGAGATGTGCAAATTCTTTAGGCCATAACTTTGGAGTGAAGCATCTATCCCAACATCGTGGAAATATTTGTGGAGGAGTGCACGTTCATTGGGAAGAAGAGATCCAAGATGATATTGATGGGAGAAATGGTCGGCCTTCTTGCACTATATCTCTGACATGAAGCACCACTTCGCCTTTCCTTGGTGAACTTGGGTCATTTAGGGACAAAGTACACCATGGAAAAGTTGGTGAAGGCTTCCATAATTGCCACCACCACTATGGGGGACCAGTTTGTATGGCTATATGGTGGCACATCCATGGGAAATTTCATCGTTCTTCCACAACCCGAGCGAACGACCATCGCTTATAATACCACTTTGGAAGAGCTCTTCATAGCCCTCGATCTGAGATTCGAGAAAGATTTCTATGACACCTTGTTGATGCCGGATGTAGAAATTGAAGAAGAATGTGAAAAATCTCCCTAGAGTGTTACCTACCCAAACCAACCTACTGGAAGACTTCTAATGATCAATTCCGCTCATTTGGGGGAACAACTCATGAGTTTAACCCAACTAGTGCAAGAAGTGAGTCATGTGGTAGGAGGGATGAGCTTACAAATGGAGGAGTTTGTGATAAGGCTTGATTCTATAGAAGGGAGCATGAGGACTTCGGAAGCTAGGCTTGATTCCATAGATCGAGAAGTGAGGGAAGAGTTCAGTATAGGGGATGAGAGGGCCAATGTACATGTAAAGTCCATGGAACAATTGATGGAAATGATACATGCCTTCAATCTAGAGGTCTTCCACGACCTCATTCCCTATGAAAGGCAAGAAGAGAGAAGGAGAAGACGCGACACCAGGCTTGTGAGAGTGAGCCTAATTAAGAGTATGTGCTTACCATTCTCCCTACCCCACTTTAGGTTTCTACATTGTATGTATCATGCAATGAGGACAATGCAAAGTTTAAGTGTGCGGAAGGGAGTAGTTAGACACTAAGAAATTTTAGCAAGATTTCTTTCTGTTTTTTTATGTTTTCCTTATTCTACATGTAGTATGTAGCCCACATTGGGGCATTTTGTGCTGCACAAAAATATTCAAAAAATATACCTGGCTAAGTCGAAAAATTGAAAGGGCGACTTGGGCAAAAAGGGGATGGTCTGGATATGTTGAAAAACTTATGCAAAAATGAGAGGCCAAATGATGTGAAAAAAATGTGAGGGTGATCTTTGAAAATGAAAAAAAATTGTGAAGTTAGGATCAAAATCTAAGAGGGCTCCTAGGAAAAATAGAGAAAATTAGAGAAATTGAACTTATTCTATGCTTCTCTTGGTTTGTCTGTTTGGTAACTTCTTTGGTAGAATAAACTAGTTTTACACATACATATATTGAACCTCGCCTTTGGTCATGTTGGTTGTTTAGATTGTCTTAGTTTTTGTGATATGAGAGTGTGAGAGATTCTTATGTCTTGGGGACTAGGTTAGTCTAGGAATAAAATGTTGGGTATTTTGGGAAAACCTTTGCATGCTACTGTACGCTTAGATTTTTGCTTGTTTTTGTTTACTCGAGGATGAGTAAAGGTTTAATTGTGAAGAATTTGATGAGACGTCAAATGCATGTATTTTCCAAAATATTTAACATATCTTTTATTGTCTTTTGCGTGGTAGATTGCTAGATTTAGGTAGGTTTACATTATAAAGGGTCTAAAGGACCGTTTGCAGTTTTTATTTCTAAATCCTTCATTTTGTAGCCTACTTTAGATCTAATGGATTTTTGTCCTTACGAGCATCTAAATTCTTTTTGTGAGCTTAATTATGTAGATCGCTCGTAAGCACTTTATGCTATTTTTAGAAGGCTATTTCGCAAGGATGGTAGTAGGACGGAGGCAATGAGACAAAATATGGTAGTAGATAATTATGACAAAGAAAGGAGCAAGTTCCGAAGAAATCAAAGAATGACACGGGCCGTGTAGCTTGGTACGACTTGTTCCATAATTCGTGCGGATGAAACAAAGGCCAAGGAAGAGGATCGTGCAAATCAGCAAGTCTCATGCTCAAGGAAAAGAGGAAATTCACAAGGCCAAAAGATGGGCCATGCACTTTGGCATGGCCTGTGCCATCAGAATACGAAAGAACAATACTCCAGACGATTGGCTGTGGACTTTATACCGGCCCATGCCATCAGAAGCCGAGGAGAGACCCTCCAGACCCCTACCATCAGATGCCACGAAAGAGAGCTCTAGACGATAGCTGTGTGCTTTGGAAAGGCTTGTGCCATCCAAAAGGTGTAGAATGCCCCTTTAGTCCTTGCCCACTATTCTTTTATACGGGTCGCGCCGGCCGACACATGCAATACAACACGAGTCGTGCCAGCATGGCATGCGGTGCTGCTAGGGTTTTATCCTCTTTTTGGGTCTTCAAAGGCCCAAAACTCATATACTATATAAGCTATCCTTAGTCAACTAGGGTTTAACAAATAAAAAATAAGTAGTCATTATTGTAGATCTAATTTAGTAGGTAGGAAGAAGGATGCTCTCTCATCTCTTCATTTATTTCTCTAGTTCCTGTGTTATGGAATTAAATCTAACAATTGCATTGGTTTAATGTCTCTAGAGTGATTATTATCTTGCAATAGTATTTGTATTCATGACTTGACTATGATTTTGTGAGATTTTAGATTTGCCGATTTTACATGTCTTATGAATATTTGTGTATGATATGTGTTTCTTATTCCTGTATGATTTAAGGCATGTTATGCCTTATAATGCATTTATAATCTCATACACAGTATAATATCGTGCTAGGCTATTTAATGCTATCTTGAGAGTGTTAGACTAATGATCATGTGGGCTCGAGATACCGGAAGATGAGTGAATTCATGTTGCCTTGACAGTGCCGACCCAAAAAACATTAACTCTAATTGGCTAGTCATGTGAGTGATCACATGTTAGGAGCAGTGGACCGGGGGTTGCCCTTTTAAAACTCATAACAAGGGGAAACCCTTGGCTTACCCCGATAGATAGGCATTGTAGTTTGAAGCGCCTAGTAGTGGCAACCGTAGAGTCATCACGAGATGCCAATTACTTTGCGTCTTTAGGCCTAGGGTTGGTGTCCATAGTAGAGTGCTCAAGACGTAATATACTACTTTCATATCTAATGGTTTCTACCCATGCAAATCTAAGATCCTTTAAGTGAGGGTGTGTTAGCATCAGGAGTGAGATGACGGGGAATGAACTGCGGTACCGAAAGGTCGATCGAAGCGCATTCCCTTATTACGGAAGCAGTGAGGTGGCTCTTAAAAGAAGAAAAACCTTTGTGTGACAGACATTTGGAATTCCTAGCCATCTCCACACTATGTGACATAGGCATGAGAATAGGTTTATATGGTTATATATGATAGAATCTAGGATCAAAGTCATTAATCGGCCATGTTACACAAATACCCCCAAGACTAGTTAATCATAGCTTTTGATATCTTTTCTTGCATGTTCAGTAGTTTGTTAGACACAACCCTTACCCCCCTAATTATCTTTTAAAGCACTAGCTATTTCCGACACACAATCAAAGTGAAACCCGATTATGGGTTGTGTAAAGATAACTTTTGAATCCTAGTATCTATGGTGAAGTCCCCCAGATTATCCACTAGCTACTTTGTTGCAGTTACTAGTAAGTACAAGAGAAACAATATAAATTCTTATCTTTGAGACGCATCCCGTGGGTTAAGCTCTCCTGCAAGGTTATGAACGGCCTCGTGGGGTGTGGGTCAAAAGTAAAGTAAGGATCAAGCTTTCATTAATTAGAATAGGACTGTTGATTAGTCTTTATGAAAGGAGAGTCGGGTATGGATCGACCATTGATAAGTCAAGGTCAAACATTTCAATTAGTGTTTATATGTGAAAAATCAAATAAGAGATCAAGGGTTGGTTAATTAGATTCGGGCCTTTTCATTGGTGTTTATAAAATGAGTGTCTTATATGGGTTGACCATTGATAAGTTTAGGCCAAACATTACGATTGATTTTTGTATTTCAAAATTCAAGTAAGGGATTAAGCGGTGGTTAATTAGAGTCAGTCGTGTTGATTATTGTTTATAAAAGGAGATTCAAGTACAGGTTGACTATTGATAAGTCAAAGCCAAATATTTCAATTGGTGTTTGTATGTGGAAAGTCAAGTAAGGGATCAAGCATTGCTTGATTAGAGTCGAGCCTGTTGATTAGTGTTTATAAATGGAGAGTCAAGTATGGGTCGACCGTTGATAAGTCAAGGTCAAACATTTCAATTTGTGTTTGTATGTGGAAAATCAAGTAAGGGATCAAGTGTTGGTTAATAAGAGTCGGCCTTTTTCATTGGTGTTTATAAAATGAGAGTCATGTACGGTTGACCATTGATAAGTTAAGGTAAAACATTACATTTTGTGTTTGTATTTGGAAAGTCAAGTAAGGGATCAAACTGGGGTTAATTAGAGTCGAACCGTTTGATTAGTATTTATAAAATGAGAGTTAAGTACGGGACGACCGTTGATAAATCAAGCTCAAACATTATTTCTGTATTTTTATTTTTTTAAACCTTAACCTTAATGAATTTGCAATAGACTCAGTTCTTGGGATTCCAGAAATCTTTCGTATGCTGGAAGATCTCAGTTAATAAACATAGTACCTTTGAGTATAATAGGCTTCTAGTTAGGGGTGTTTAAATTACCTGAGAATGTGCATGAAGAGATAGTGAAGAGATGTAGAGCTTTTCTGTAGAACAAAAAACCTGAGAATAGATACTTTACACCTGCATCATGGGATGCAATGTGCTGGAACAAGAAAATAGGAGAAGTGGGTTTCAGGGATCCATCATTATGGAATCAGGCATCATTATGAAAACACATCTGGTGCATACATGAGAAAAAAGATCCGTTATAGACAAGATGGATTCAAGAGTACTATTTGAAGGGGAAGAAGTTTGATACCTACCAGACACAAGTGGCCCATAGCTGAATATGGAAAGCTTTGAATAGACTAAAGGAGAAAATGAAAGGTCAACTGAGTAAGTGTGCAAATTCTAGGGGAAAGTTCAGTATTGCTGCTGCTTATAACATTTTGAAAGAAGAAGGGAAGATTGATCCAATGGCTAAACTAATCGGGAACTCAAAGAATTTTCCTAAGCATAGATTCTTTATGTGGATGCTGCTGAAAAGGAGATTGGCCACAATAGATAGACTAAGTAGTTTTAACATAATTTATGCTCATCAATTGCGTGTACTATGTGAAGAAGAGGAAGAAACTGATGTTCATATGTTTATCAAATGCAGGTATGCAGTTAGTGTATGAAAGGGGCTAAATCTGCATGTGATTGCAGATTTGAGGGAATTGAAGAAATCTTGATGATGAATCTGGTAAGAGGGAAAAGAATGAGAATGGGACTGTATGTTTCAGCACCGTATCAGTTGTTAGAGGAGAAAAATACCAGGCTGTTTCAGAGTAGGAAAATGGAGGAGTTGGTATTGAGGAGGAAAATAGAAGAAGATACGTTATTTGCTTTACAAGAATTAAAAGAGGCTATTGAATTGGGCTTTTAATATAGGACTTATAAATCTTTTATCACCAACTAGGGCTACATTTTTATTAAAATTTATAGCCCAAAAACGGTGGTAATATGGTGATAAAGATAGTCTAATTGACATAGCTCTAAGGCAAAGTTTTGGGAAAGACGGTCTTTCCATAGGCTTATGGAAAGACGAGGTATGATTAGAATAATAAAAGGTAAAAGGTCTTAGCTGTAATATTAAAGTTTTAGTATGAAACATGTAGTAGTTATAAAATTTATAACCCGGTTCATGCAACCCAAAAATTTTATCTTAATTTCTTCTAATTTACACTTTAAACCTTGGTCTTTCCATAACTTATGAAAAGACCGTCTTTCAAGAGACAGACTCTAGCTCTAATACAATACTCTTTTAATTTTAGAAATTTTGTTAGAATCCTAGAGTGAGGGATTATAGTTTGTAAATATTTTTTTGATCATGATGAGAAATCCACGTGTTATGAACACTCTACTAGGTCTGTCTAAATCAAGTATTTAGCTTTATAGATTAATTGGTCTTTTCTTTTATGTCTCGTAGTTGTTAATTGAAAAACCACCTCCTCTTGTTTTCTTTACTAACTATTCCCATCACTCGTACGGATTGATGACCCGTACGAGGTTATGTTTTAGTTGATTCTTAAGTCCTAGAATCTCTGAGGACATACCCATGGCTTACCTCTAACTACCTTTTAAGTAGCGTAGTAGAGAGATTTGGTGTAGAATATAAATTTTATCTTTGAACCCCTTTGACTTCGGTGCCTCTGCTCAGGTTAATTTGCTATAATTAACGACCTCGAGTAGAGGCGGGTTAAAGTTGGGCGCCCCTACCGGGGATGCTATTCAGCTTTAATGTTAATTAGCATAACATGTTAGTAGAGTAGTTAGTATTTGCTTTTGTTTTTTCTTTGTTTTGATAATTTGTGTGTTGATCTGTTGTGAAAGTTATTTTGTTACCTTTTGATCTGTTTGCCAGTGTTGTATTCAGAAGGGTATTGTTAGCCCTAGTTTATGGTACGCATTTGTACCACAAATCTAGGCATTTTACACTACCTGACTAAGAACATAGGTGTTGGAGGAGAAAGAATCGAAGAACTGGGGAAGAAATTTAACTGAGGTGGGTAGAGTTAGTAGAAGGGCAGCAAAGAATGGCGGAAGATAACCAAACCTTAAGGGAGCTTATGGCCCCGAACCTGGAAAGTCAGTCACTATGCATCACATTTCCCCCATTACCAGTGAGTTGTGAGCTAAAGAGTTGAATGATCCACTATCTTCCCACCTTTCATGGTATGGCGGGGGAGGACCCGAACAAGCATCTATTGGAGTTCACTTGGTGTGTACGAACATGAAGCCACTGGGATTTTTTGAAGATGGCTACAATCTGAGAGCCTTCCTGTTTTGCCTTCAAGATGGAGCTAAGGGCTGGTTCTACTATGAAAAACCCCGACCGTAATGAAGTCAGTGTGCATGTAATAGCTAGAGTTTAACCAAACATTTCAATCTCTTATCTAATTCCCTTGACTATTTTTAGTTTAAAAAAAGTGAAATTCGGGCAAGTAGACATGAAAATTTATCCAAAGTGAACTTCGGGCAACTGGACATAAAACTTATCCAAATGAGGGTTAAATGGATAATATTTTAGGTGTTAGGTGCCACAACCCTATGTC
Source organism: Rubia yunnanensis (assembly GCA_037428765.1). Taxonomy (NCBI): domain Eukaryota; kingdom Viridiplantae; phylum Streptophyta; class Magnoliopsida; order Gentianales; family Rubiaceae; genus Rubia; species Rubia yunnanensis. Next base: position 31,942,571 of record CM075071.1, on the reverse strand, counting down.
ATCATCTAGTAAAAATAGCAATTACTGTCTTCCCAAACTTACAGCCTTAAGATATTTTCTTACCAAAATAAGAACAATGGTTGAGCGGTGATAACGTAGAAACGGAGGTTACCCAAGCCAAGTCTAACTGAGGTGAGTGTTGTATCTTTTTAGCACGAATTGAATTAAAATGAGTATATATATATTTACACACACACACACACACACACACACACACACACACATATATATATATATATATATATATATATTTACACACACATAACACACACACACACATATTTATATATATATATATATGGTGCCAACCTTCACCTCTCGAACCTTCATTGGAACCTTCACCTCCCGAACCAGAGAATACCTCTCGAACCCTCCACTAGAACCTTCACCTCTTGAACTAGAGAATACCTCTTGAACCCTTCACTGAAACCTTCACCTCTCAAACCAGAGAGTACCTCTCAAACCAGAGAGTACCTCTCAAACCTTTCACTGAAACCTTCACCTCTCAAACCTCCACTGGAACCTTCACCTCTCGAACCAGAGAATACCTCTCGAACCCTTCACTGAAACCTTCACCTCTCTAACCAGAGAGTACCTATCAAACCCTTCACTAAAACCTTCACCTCTCGAACCTCCACTGAAACCTTCACCTCCCGAACTAGAGAGTACCTCTCGAACCCTTCACTGAAACCTTCACCTCTCAAACCCTCCATTGAAACCTTCACCACTCAAACCAGAGAATACCTCTCGAACCCTTCACTGAAACTTTCATCTCTCGAACCTCCACTGGAACCTTCACCTCTCGAACTAGAGAATACCTTTCGAACCCTTCACTGAAACCTTCACCTCTCAAACCTCCTCCTGAATTGTATTTCTCAAACCATACCTCTCAAACTGTACCTCCTGAATCGTACCTCCCGAACTGAACTTCCTAAACAGTATCTCTCGAACTGTACCTTCTGAACCATACCTCTTGAACTGTACCTCCCAAACCGTACCTCCCGAACTGTACCTCTTGAACCAAGCCTCCCAAACTGTACCTTTAGAACCCTCCTCCCAAACTGTACCTCTCGAACCGTACCTCCCGAATTTTACCTCCCGAACCATACCTCATGAATTGTACCTCCCGAACCTTAGGTCTTAAACTAGTACTACTGAAACCTTTACCTCTCGAGCTCACATCTCGAACCTTACCTCTCGAGCTCACTTCTCAAACCTCTCTAAATGAACCTTACCTCTTGAACCTTACCAACTGAACCTGTACCTCTAAAACCTCACCAACTGAACCAGTACCTATCGAACCTGACCAACTGATTCACTACCCGTACCTCTACAACCTGATACCCGTACCACTTGAACCTTCTCCACTCAAATCCTCTACTCGAACCCCCTGTACTCGAACCCAACTACTCCAACCCTGTACTCGAACCCATCTACTCAAAAACCTGTACCGAACCTTATACTCCAACCTCTCTACCCTTTACTCGAACTGTGAGTACTCGAACCCCATTAGAGAGAGATATGCCTGTTAAACTTAAAATGATAGTATATATCGACTATTAAATTAAGTGTGTATTACTGTGCTCAATTATCGTGAAACTCAGTTTATGAACTGCTCTGATATTTTTGTGTGAATGACCGGCTCGTAGTTTATCTTGCCGTGTCAAACTTGAATCATATAATGGTCTAATATTTTATGTGGATGACCGACTTGTAATTTATCTTGTCGTGTCAAAATTGAATTATTTGCTACTTGATTACTTATCTGTGATTTTGGGGTCCCCAACGTGATTTTAGTTTGGTCGAAGTTGGCGGGGAATGGTATAGATCGGATCGTCTTACTACACGTGGAGTTTCTGGTATGCTAGCATAACCATCCGGATCTAATATGAGCTCGTAATTGAATATATGATTTGGAGTGATTGGGGAGAATGAATTCTAGACCGATAGCCTTTGGGCACTACTGAGAAGGTTATGTCTTGTATGTTAGTCAGAGTTGCCATATAGGCACTTGACAGCAACTCGGCATCAACTACCCGTATCCTTTTACTGTGTGTTAGGACTTATGTGGCTATTTTTTTTCCTGTGATCACTAAAACTCAACTGGGTAAATACTGGCGATGGAATCTCACTAAGCAAGAAGCTTACCCTAGAAAAGAGCACTGGTGCCTTTACTTCTTTTGAGAAAGGATCCTGGTAGTCCAGTAGAATCTTTCGGATATATTTTCAAATAGTTATGCTAACGTGAACTTATCCATACCGAATCTTTTAGAACGTTGATCTGTAACGGTTAGGTGAAACTTTTGTTCAACACTTGTACTAATCCTTTCACTGTAATAGTAAGCTAGGTTTTGAATTATCCAAGTTTTCTTCCGCATAAAATTTATCTGCTTGTTACTACTAGAATTCTCGGTAGCATGCTCAGATCCGACCCGATACTTGCGTTGAGCAGGTAGGTCATGGGTTTGGGGGTGTTACATCTATTACTTGTTGCCCGGATGCATAGGTTCTTAGATGGACATGAAGCGAAGATTCTTAGAGAATTATTTTCCAGAATCTATGTCCGCCAGGCTAAAGAAAGAACTATCAAACATCACCCAAGGGGCTACCGAGAGCTTGTATGATTATTAGGAGCGCTTTAAGATATTATTAGCAAGTTGCACCTACCATCCCTTCAAGGAGGGGGATCTAGTGTATTATTTCTTTGAGGGGTTATGCGATGAAGATATGTGAATGGTGAACGCTGCTTGCAATGGTTCGATAGCGAACAAGAGCCTTAAGGATGGAATGGCTCTCTTTGGTGAAATGGCTAATAATATGCAAAAATTTGGCACAAGGTCAAGGGTTGGAGTCTTGGATGAACCCGCACAATCACATAAGTTAGAGGAGCAAGTCCAAGCTCTTGCTTTTATGATAAAGGAGCTCTTGCAAGGAAAAGTGCATGAAGTAAAAGTGTGCAGGGTGAGAAACTTAGACCACAACACCAAGGCATGTCTCGTAGACAATTTGCAAGATGTGAATGTTGTTGAGTACAACAACCGAGAGAGACCACAATTTTCAAGGGGCCAACCACATGGGTTCAGGGGGAGCCAAGGAGTGTAAGGCTTGATCCATATGCCAATTTCCTTCAACCTAAGGAATCAAGATCATCCAAATTTCCAATTGAAGGATGATAACCAACCTCAAGGATATCGGGGTGTGTAAGCTCTACCCCTAGTGTACCCTAGAGGTGAAGGCCCTTCCAAAAATCATGCCTCAATCTACAAATCAGATCGAGAAGAGATCTTAGAAGCTATCGATCAATTAGGGAGGAAATATGAAGTCTTCGTGGAGAGGACAAGGCATGAGATTGAAGACCTTGGCAATAGAGCTTTCTCAAGTATAAAAAATCTTGAAGTTCAAGTTGGGCAACTTGCCACCTCTGTGAGCCAACATAAAGCCAATGAGTCTGGAAAACTCCCTTTCCAACCAGAGATCAATCCAAGGAACGTGAGTGCACTCAAGTTGAGAAGTGGGAAGGAAGTTCGTGAGTCCTAGAAGAGGGTTATTCAAGAGGACAATAGAGTATTGGAGGCTACCAAGGCACACTTCGAAGAAGATGAAATTGTGGTCAAGGAGGCACCTTTCAAGGAGTTTCCACCGCCCGAGGCACAAGTTACAATCCCACCTCCATTTCCAAATGCTTTGAGGGAAAAGCCAAAGGTGGTGACCAATGATGCAAACATTCGAAAAGTCTTCGAAAAGGTTGAGGTAACAATCTCTATCTTGGAATTGATTGAAAATGTGCTATCATATGCTAAGTTTCTTAAAGTCGCATGCACAAAAAAAAAGAAGTAGACCAACTAATAGGTTAGGGCATTTGAAAATGAGAGGATTCACCGTTTTGAACCATAAAAATTTGCCTAAAAATGCGATCCCAGAATGTTCTCTATCCCTATCTCCTTAGGTGGAAAACATGTTGAAAATGCCATGATAGATTTAGGCACATCCATCAATGTGATCCCAGTTAGTCTATATGAATGCTTAGAAATAGGTGAGCTTAGGTAAACTAGAGTCCAACTCGCCGATCATTCCCAAGCTGGCCCTCATAGACTAGTAAAGGATGTGATGGTGCAAGTTGGAAAATTGGTTTTTCCGGCAGACTTTTATGTCTTAGACGTGGTGCGCGATAGAAGTGCACCCCCAATACTTTTGGGGAGACCTTTTCTTAAAATGTTTATAACTAAAATTTCTATCCATTTGGGAACCTTGACTCTAGAAGATGATGTGGACAAAGTGGAATTTGATATCTATAAATCTAGGCATGATTCACCAAATTATTCTTTTATTTACAAAGGTGTGACCCTATATAATGAGCATGAATTCCATGAAACCTCTTGTGTTACCAATGAGCATGAATACTTGGATGAGTCCCGTGTTGAAAATATTTTTGATCAGTCCGATGAATTGCATGATGCAATTGATAGTATGTCTGTGCTAGATTGCTTTTCTATGCCAACTAACTTACAACGGGAAAGGAAGAATGTTGAGGGTTTAAAACCTTATTGACCTCCTCCTAACCCCAAAGTGCAGATTCTATTTTTCAGTAAGACACGGAGATTCATTTCCTATGACGGACAAGGGGTCTGAAGGTAAGGATGGCTCGTTGTGGAGACCTATCCACAACGATGTCATCATGGGTAGAGTTGCCGATGGCGATTCCAGAGACCCACAGGTAGGTGTTTCTAACTAGATTGCATGAAAAGAAAATAATTCGTGAGGACGACAATAAATATACACTGTTTCTCTCTGCTTTCATGTTTTGAGTAATGATTATATAGATTTTTACATGTTCTTGTTTGCAATGAGGATTTTTTAGATGAAAATCTAGTTTGATTTGAAAATTTGAGTTCGAGAATCTTGATAATGTTTGGATGGAATTTGATTTGATTGGTGACATTTTTTTAAAAAAAAAAGAGGGAAAAAACTAAGGAATGGGTCAAAATTTGTGGCAATCTATGCCAAAACCTAACACAGTCGGCGCCAAGCGTCATGGTCCATTTCAAAAGAGTTGGCACAAGAGGATGCTTCGTGCATGAGAGTTTGGCACGAGGCCTTGGTTCATGCTAGAAGTTTAGCACAAGGCCTTGTTTTGTGCCAGAATTTTGGCACAAGGCTTTGGTCCATGCTAAATATTTTCTGCGCCAGCTACCAATTTTCCGCTGTCAAATTGTTCCAAAAATGCAAATTTTTGAAAATTCTGAATTCCAAACTCAAAAATGCATTTTTGGTTCAAATGTATTTTTGAAATTCCCTATTTCCTTAGGATATTTTATGCAAATAGTACTTCCAACATCCCTTGGAATAAATTGATTGGTACTATTGTCCCCGAATTTGCAATTTTAAAATCCCATTCTTATCCTAATTGTACTTTTCTCTCTTATCACCTATGATGAAATTCTAAACCCACGGTACATTCTTACACCTAATTTTATCATTTGACTCATTCTTCCTTCTCAAGAAACACTCACTCACACACACACACACACTCTTGGTGAAACTTGAAATTTAAAGCCTTTCTCTCAAAAAGTAACAATTTTTGCTTCTTCTTGAGTGGATCTTGCAACTCTTAGCTTCAAATTCAAGGTAATTCATTGAACTCTTGGTTGCATAGTCTTATTAATGGGTTGGTGATGATTTACATGAGATTGTTGTTCAATGAGGATGTTCTTGTTTAAATAACCTTCATGCTTGGATTGTCATGTTTTTAATGTCTAGGCTATTTAGGAAGGATCTACTTATTAAATGATAATGTGAGTCATGCCTTGTTTTGAATATCACATTACCACTTTTTACCATGAGCCGGTGACTCCTACTCTTCGTAACCCCGCATTTGTGACCGAGGAGTTCATAATACTATCCAATATCTATATAACTGCAGCATGGAGGTGGAGGAATTTGAGAGATCCAAATAGGATTGTACTAGAGACCAACTTTGCATGCAAAGAGACACGGGCGGCTCTGGGCTTACTCGAGCCTGTGTCCTATCTATTGGGCTGGGTAGGTCTAGAGGGGTTCTTAGAGAAACATTCTAAGACTTACATCAGGTGGACCCTAGAGTTCCTAGCTACTCTTTAGTTCGTCACAGGCGGGAATGGACACAAGGCAATCAAATTTAATCTTGATGACAAGGAGTATCAGATGACCCACCGGGAGATAGCCCACGCCTTCGGATGGAGGTACGGTAAGGAGATCCCTAAAACACACCATCAAGGGATGCATTTTTCTCTCGGGAACTTTTGGAGACAGTTGACAGGGACTGATCGTAAGAATATGTTCAAGAATACTACCTTCGTTCATCTGGAATATTGTTACGTTCACCGATTATTGGCAATGGGGGTTTTCTGCCACAGTGAGCTAATGCAATGTCTGGGTTTGAATGTTCACTGCCTTTGGGAAATGGCTCCTGAAGATAACTTCTACCCAAACCTGGTAGAGAACTTTGTACATGAGTGCATGATGATGAGGGAAAGAAAGAGTGGTAAGATATCTACGGACGGCATGGTAGGTCTACTGGCACAATACTCAGGGCGTCCGATCACACATAGAGCATTGGCTAACTTGGGAAGATCGAGTACAAAGTATAACATTGAGAAGTTAGCCAAGGCCTTCATGGTGGGGCCTATAACATTAGAGGGTCGATATGTATGGCTTTACGGTGGAGCGAGCACTTGTAGTTTCATGGTACTTCCTTAGCCGGAGCGCACTACCATCAACCATGACACACGTTTGGATTACCTATTTATTGAGCTGGACCCGTGCTTTGAGATAGAGTTCTACGGAGTATTAGCCACTATGGAGGTAGACATTGAGGAGGCCTAGGGTGAGACCTGTTCGAGAGCACATCCTAGCCATTCTTGCCTATCCATGGATATCATTGACTTGGGGATTAGTTTTTGAGCTTTACTCTAGTGTTGCAAGAGGTAGTCCAAGCGATATGAGGGGTGACGATGCAAGTGGAGGATCTTAGTTTGAGGATGGATTGCATCGAGACCGCGCTTCAAGCAACATGATAAATTGAGAGGAACAATACTAGTCACAACGGGGAGGAAGGTCCTTCGGGGCCGCAAGAGTAAGTGTCACTATATCTCCCAACCTCTCTTATGTTTTTACATGATTGTTTTTGCATTGAAGACTATGAATTGGTTAAGTGTGAGGGAGGGAGTAGTGAGCCCTTAGGAAGTTTTATTCTTGGATTTTCTCGATGCATTTTATGTTTTTCTTGGTAGTTTTATCTTGTTTGTTAGTTATTTTTTTTAATTGTTGTGGGATGTTTGTGGATGGATATTTGGTGGCATGACATGATATGCTAGGATTTCTAGTTTGCATGGAGTTGGTTTTAGGATATTGGTGGTGTAATTTTTGTGATCTTGTAGTATGAAGCCCACTTTTGGGGCAATTTTGTGCTACACCAAAAACATGTAAAAATAAAAAAATATATATAAACTAGGACAATTTGAAAACTTGAAAGGGAAACTTGGGTAACATTGGGAAAAGCTTGGACTGGTCGAAAAACCTAGGTAAAAGTGAGAGGGTAGGCTCAGCTAGCTAGGCTTACGAGCCTAGGCAAAAAATGAGAGGGTGTGTTGAAAAATGTGAGAAGTGAGTACCCTTTGTGTGTTAAAGCTAGGATGAAAGCCCAAAAGGGCTCTTAAGAAAAATGAGAGAAAACAAAAAAACTAGATTGATGATACATTTGCCTCCTTGGTTGTAACTAGGTCGAGAATCACAAGTTATCCCTAGGTTGCAACCAAGTCGAAGAATCTTTGATTTCCTTGATGGATTGGTATTGGGACATGACTCTTTTATTACTTTTGGGATCATTTTGGGGAAAGTAAGCTATCTTGACACTTGTCTTCTTTGCTTACCCTTTTCCACAATTTACTTTTTGGTGGTTAGATTGCTTATGTTCTTCGGGGAGTGTTAGAGTTTTGAGATTCTTGCTCTTTTTGGGGAAATAGGGTAATCTAGGAATAAGTTGGATACCTCGCTTAACCTATGCTAACACGCTATATTTTGCTTAATTCTTTTCTTGTATTTATTTACTCGAGGACCATTAAAGGGTTAAGTGTGAGGGATCTGATGTGTTTCATTTTGCATGCATTAACCATTGCATTCGGCATAGTCATTAGCTTGTTTTTTATATGATGGATTGCTACTATTAGTTGAGTTTACGTGACAAGGGGTTTAGACGACCATGTTTGATTTTCTTGTCTAAATCCCACATTTTGTAGATTTAATTAGTACTAATGGATATTTTGTATCCATGAGCTCCTATATCTTCATTGTGACCATCTTTAGTAGGTCGTCCGTAGGTACTTTTTGGTTACATTCTATTTGAAGGCCGTTCATAAGGGTGGTAGAAGATATTGAAGGTTGTTTTCATGGATGGTAGAAGAGATCAAAGGTCATTCACCTATAGAATGGTAGTAGATTAAGGCAAAGAATTTCAAAGCATGGTAAAAGGATATTGGAGCCAAGGATAGGCGGCAACGGAGTTCAAAGCAGCCAATGAAGAAATAGGGAATTATGGTCCGATGAGTTGCGCCCAAGCCTGATAGCTATCCAAAAATAATTAGCCTTCAAAGATGATTTCATTGGATTCTTCCTCTTGAGCACTACATGATCGACTACTAAAACTCTCAAATTAGACTAACGGTTCACCAGCAGCAAAGGAAACAAGTTCAGCCTGTCAAGGTACCCCGGGCCAGCGCAGGCCATTCATGGTTGGCACCAATGGCCTGCGCCAGAGGAGTTGGCCCACACCAAAGGATTTAGCACAAGGCAATGACGTGCACCGCGCAAAAATCCATGGGCTACACGCATAAGTTCCAACCTTCACTCAAAATTGGCTAAGTATGGGCATGGACCGTGATGTGCTTCATTTTGCGTGCATTAACTGTTGCATCCGGCATAATTTTTGGTATGTTTTGTGTGGTGTATTTATAGCATTAGTTGAGTTTATGTGACAAGGGTTTAAACGGCTATGTTTGGTGTATCGTCTAAATCCTGCATTTTGTAAACTTAATTAGTACTAATAGACATCACGTATCCACTGACTCCTAGATTTTCCATTTGATCATCTTTAGTGGGTCACCCGTGGGCACTTTTTTGTTACATCCTATGTGAAGGCCGTTCTTAAGAGCAGTAGAAGATATTAAAGCCCGTTTACAAGGATGGTAGAAGAGATCGAAGGTCATTCACCTCTAGAATAGTAGTAGACAAAGGCCTCGAACATCAATGCATGGTACAAGAAGATTGGAGCCAAGGATAGGCGGCATAGGAGTTCAAAGTGGCCAATGAAGAAATGGGAAATCATGGTCAGATGAGTTGTACTAAAGCTTGATAACTATCCAAGAATAATTGGCCTTCAAGGATATTTCCATTGGATTCATCTTCTTGAGCACTACTAAATCGATTACTAGAAGGCAAAAATTGGACTAACGGTTCTCAAGTAGCGAAGGAAACAAGTTCAGTCAGCCAAGGTACCATGGGTCAGCACGGACCATTCGTGGCTGAGCACCAACGGCCCATGCCAGATGAGACGTCCCGTGCCAATAGCTCCTACACGAGGAATGATTCATGCCAAACGATTTGGCACGAGGCAATGGCGTAACCTGCACTATACACCACAGTTCACGCACAATGATTCATCCCATGACAAAGTACTTAGCACAGACGCGCCATCTGCGGCGGTTCGCGCCAGTCGGCTGCTGAACTATGGCTTCTCACTATTTTTGTCATAACTATCTCAATTCTTATCTTTTTTTTCTGTACTGTATATCAAAATCGTCATGTTTCCAAGATATATCCAATGCATTAGGACTCAGCTCCAAAAGATTCACAAATTTTATCATTTTAATCGAGAAAGGTTTAGCGGCTAGAGGGCAAGGGTGACTAGGGTTTTGACCTAATTTTTGCCTATTTGGGTCTATTTTTATACCCAATATGCTAATACTATATATATATATACACAACTTAGTTTTCTACTAAACCCTAAGTAGACATAATGTAAATCTTTTCTCTTTCTAGTTACAGAGAAAGAAGAGGAGAATTCTCTCTCTAGAGTTCTTCTCCTCTTTTCCTTTCCCTTTTTTTTCTAGATCTAGTGTTTATGTACAAAGTAGATAAGATCATTAGGAGTGCTCTTAGAGAGGGAGAAACACACTCTCTTTATCATTTTTCTTTCTTTTCTTTTTGTGATCATCATCGATGTGGAATTCAAATGCGTATTTGAATTCCATGTCTATGGAGTAGTTTCCATAGCTTGGGGATAAATGTAGCCCATGTTTTAACTTTAATATTTATGTGAGATTCATTAGATTCATCCTCTTATATGTGTTCATGATATTATAATTATTGTTCTTGAATGATTAAAATGCATGAATATTACACCACATACCGGCACACACTTTGGGCCGTATTCATGTTTGGTGCATTTATCAATGCCTCCTTGGGAAGAGAAACCCAGATGTTAGAATGGGTAAGGAAGTACATTGCATCTGCGTGAGTGTGTGTATGGGAGACCCAAGTCATACTATGACTAATTTCCATCGCACATGTCTTAGCTAATTACATAAATTTTTCCAATAGGTTGCAGATAGAGATATCTAAAAAGGTAGTTAACTATGGTGTGAGAGACCGTAGATCATAGATAAGGTGCCAACGACCATTGGGCCTAATTGATAGGACCCGAGGGAAGTTGTGCATTTGGGTGGAAGCCTGGGATGAAATCGCACAGGGGATAATCCAACCTACAACAATGGTTGGACCTTTTTGTATTCCCCTAATTCTGATGAAGGTGCCAATGGAGGGTTACGAGTGCACCTGGCGTGACAGGTATATAGAAGTGTATGTCATTGGTCACTCCACGTGTTGTGAACACAATATTAGGCTGCTTAGTAAATCTTGCATGTGAATGATTTGAGGATCGAAACATTAGGTTAATCATGTTGCGCATTGATTCCCCAAGTGCTTAGTTTAATTGTCTTACTTGTTGTTTTAATTTTATGCATCGTAGTTGTCAATATGAAAATCCCATGTTTGTTTGCAATTACTAGCTATTCCTTTCAATCGTACAAATTGATGACTTGTACGAGATTCTTTAGTTAATATTTGAGACCTAGCATCTCTGTGGACAAACCCAGGGCTTGCCACTAACTACCCTCTAGGTAGTGTAGCAGTGAGAACAGGGTACAGAACTATAGATCTTATCTTTGACCATTTCACGGGAAAAGCTTTCCCTCGGGTTAATTAGCAACGATTAACGACTCCGGGTGGAGGTAAGTCAAAGTTTGGCACCGCTGCCGGGGATGCTTTCCAGCTCAAGTGTCAATTAGCACAACGTGTTTGTAGAGTAGTTAGTATTTGCTTTTATTTTTTTTGTTGTTTTCCGGAGTAGGTATTGCTTGAGTTCTTGGTGCAAACCAAGGATCCTTCCACTACAATTTTTAAATTTGTCTATTTTCTTTGCTTGTGTCTACTTGAAAAAACAAAAAAAAAAGTGGGAAACTACTTAATGGATGGCACTTTGTTGGATGTGTCATTATTATTATCCTATGGAGTGTTGCCCAAGGTTGAGTGAATTTGGGAGAAGAGAGACTCACAGAGTGATATTTTGTAGGATATGTCATTGCGGCCACCTTACGGAGTAGGATATTTTGTAGGAGTTGTTGGTTCCCAAGGCCGATGGGATCAAGATTGTTACCCATACCACAACTCTCCGAATTCGAGGTTTGGTGGTAACTTGAATTTGTAGTATAGAGATGCATCAGGAAACCAACACTTTGGGACAGATAGTTGGATTTCACCAACTTACCCAATGGCCCAAAACCAATCCCAAGGATTGCTTCCCAAATTGGGTTGTGCAGAAATTTTGCAAGTAATAGCAAATGTGACCAAGTGTAGTGACTTACTCCAATCACAAATTCTTATTGAGATTAGCGATTGGGGAACTCAACTATTCTCAAGCATTGAGAAATTTGAGGGGCAAGTGCTTGATTTGATGAAAAGGGTGAGCCAACTGGAAACCCAATATTCCAAAAATGAACCATCCCTAGTTGAATGTGAAATTTGGATAGATGAATCTAAAGGGGATGGTGAATGTTTGTTTGAGAGTGAAAAAAGTCGAGGAAGGGGTGATTGTACTTAATTTTCCATATTACTTATTTTCACCCCCTACCTCCACCTATATAACCCACCTTCACATTTTTGGAAACCTTAGAGGAAACAATGGAGAAGCCAATTGAATATACCAAGCTTCCAAACCACCTATTCCCTCCAAGGTTGACTCCTCCTCTACTATATCTTCCTCTTGGGAGATTCTTACCTCACCACTTTTTGTTTGGTTGTCCAAGGTGATGGGGTACAAACCTGCACCTTATGGATAACATTAGGGTTGTGCTGACAACCTTAAATATACGGTGCTTCTTGGGAGGTAACCCGAGCTTTGAAAAAACTTATATTAATTTAGTATTTTTGGTGTGTTTTTCTATTTGTAGTTTTTTTTTGGTTTTTGGGAAACTTACACTTGGTGTGCATGTTTGTTTTGTAGGAAGCATATGGTTCTTCAAGGAAGGTTAACAAATAGGGAGTCCATTTCATGGACCATGTAGACGTACATGGTTCGTGATGCTCAAAATGGTGGACAAGGAGGAGAACCAAACCCAAATTCACGGGGCTTGTAGACGTGCACGACCCATGAAGCTCACATGATTTCCTACACCACCCAATACCAATTTATTCCATACCACCACCCTACCACCACCAAAATATCACCCAAAACCCACCTACCCTAAAAACCCTTGAGACACACATATCGAAACCTAAGAGGTAACTCTCCACTGTGGTTCAATTCCTTATTCGATTTGTGATGCATGATAGTGGTTAGATTGAACTTTCTTGATTAGAGGTTAGGGAAGTATACTGGGGTGATGGTAGTTTATTCTTTACATTCCATGATCGTGCCATCAAGTGGTAGATTTTAGTGTTCATTTTCCTTTATAAGTGCTTTCCTATTTCTTTCCATTGACATGTGTTCTTTGATTTTGTATATGCATTGAGGATAATGCAAGCTTTAAGTGTGGGGAAGGGGATTAGATAGCACTTATGATTTTTAATTGTTTCTAAGTAGCTAATAGCTCTTCTAAGAGAATTTTGAAAAATATGAAAAAAATACAAAAACCTGGACGAGCCGAAAACCCGAAAGGGCAACATTAGGAAAATCCCGGATAGGTTGAAAGACCTAGGTAAAATGAGAGGCTAGGCCTAGCTGAGCTTACAAATCTAGGAAAAAACAAGAGACCATGTGGAAAAAGGTGAGAAGTGAGTACTCTTTGTGTGTTAAAGCTAGGATGAAAACTCGAAAGGGCTCCTAGGCAAAATGAGAGAAATTGAGAGAAAACAAAAAAAACTAGGTTGAAGTCACATTTGCTTCTGTGGTGGATTTCTTTTGGAGATGACTCTTTGATTTCTCTGGGATCATTTTGGGAAACGTAGCTAGCTTAACACTTATCTTTTGGGCTTACCTTTTTTCACATTTTATTTTGGGCGGCTAGAATGCTTATGTTCTTTGGGGAGTGTGAGAGTTGTGAGATTCTTGCTCTTTTTGGGGGAAACAGGGTAATCTTGGAATAAGTGGGATGCCTCGGTTAATTTATGCTTTGCATGATACATTTTTCTTAATTCTTTGTCTTGTCTTTTGTTTACTTGAGGCCGAGCATTTTACGTGCGTTAACCATTGCATCCGGAATAGATTTTGGTATGTTTTGCATGGCAGATCGCTAGTATTAGTTGAGTTTACGTGACAGGGGGTGTAGATGACCATGTTTGGTATTATCATCTAAATCTTACATTTTGTAGACTTAATTAGTACTAATGGACATCATGTGTCCATGGGCTCCTAGATCTTCCATTTGAACATCTTTAGTGGGTCGCCCATGGGTAATTTTTGTTTACATTCTATGTGAAGCTCATTCAAAAGGTGGTAGAAGATATTGAAGGCCATTTGCGAGGACGGTAGAAGAGATAAAAGGTCATTCACCTCTAGAATTGTATTAGATGAAGGCCACGAACATCAGTGCATGGTAGAAGGATATTGGAGCCAAGGATAGGCGGCATTGGAGTTCCAAGTGGCCAATGAAGAAAGGGGGAATCGTGGTTTGATGAGTTGTGCCAAGTCTGAGAAGGATCGGAGAATAATTAGTCTGCATGGCATGTTTCATTGGATTCTTCTTCTTGAGCACTATAAAATCGACTACTAGAACTCAAAAGTCGAACTAACGGTTCTCCTGTAGTGAAGGAAACAAGTTCAGCCGGCCAAGGTACCACGGGTTAGTGTGGGCCATTCATGGCCAAGCACCAACGGCCCATGCTAGTGGAGACGCCCTACGCCAACAGTTCTAATGCGAGGCAATGATTCATGCCAAATGATTTTGGGCGAGGCAATGGCGCGACATGCACCATACACAACGTTTCACGCAATTCAAGTTCAAAGGTTTACCCAAAATGGATAAATATAGGTTTGGACCATCTCATTTATGACAGCCCACGCCATTCCAAGATTAAGATGGCAAGACCAGCCAGCGGCCCACGTCAAAGTCTACGGCCCGCGCCAAAATTCTTAGCAAACCATGCCTTCTGGCCACGGCCAGCGCTAAATATCATGGTCCAAGTCGGAGCCTTGTGCCACAGACCTACACTAGATCAAGTGCCCAACGCCTATGAAAACCCACAGTCTATGCACGATGTTGCATCCTTGGCATAGACCACGCCATCTGCGACAGTCTGTGCTAGGCGGCAGCTGAACAATGACTTCTCACTATTTTGGTCATATCTCTCTCAATTCTCATCCATTTCCCCTCTACCATATATCAAAATCTTTGTCATTCTAAGATCTATCCAGTGAAATAAACCTTAGCTCCATAATATTTACGGATTTGAACAATTTATTCGAGAAAGATTAAGCGGCCAGAGGGAAATGGTGACTAGGGTTTTGACATAATTTTGGCCTATCATTAGGCACAATATCCTACTACTATATATAGGAGAATTATTTTTCTACTAAACCCTAAGTAAACAAAATGTAGATTTTTTTATCTTTCTAGTTAGATAGAAGGAAGAGGAGAATTCTGTCTCTAGAGTTATTCTCCTATTTTCCTTCCCTTTTCTTTTCTAGGCCTAGTGTTTATGCAAAAAGTAGATAAGATCATTAGGAGAGCTCTTAGAGAGGGAGAAACACACTCTCCTTTTCCTTTTTCTTTATTTTCATTGTGTGTTCATCCTCGATGTGGAATTCAAATATGTATTTGAATTCCATGTCTATAGAGTAGTTTCCATAGCTTGGGGATAAATGTAGCGCATGTTTTAACTTTAATATTTTTGTGAGATTCATTAGATTCATCCTCTTATATGTTTTTATGATATTATTATGATTTTTTTAATGTTCTAAATGCATGAATATTACACCACATACCGAAACACACTTTAGGTTGTATTCATGTATGGTACATTTATCGATGCCTCCTTGGGAAGAGATATCTGAATGTTAGAAAAGGTAAGGGAGTATGTTGCATATGCGTGAGTGTATGCATAGGAGACCTGAGTCATACCCTGGCTTATTTTCCATCACACCAGTCTGAGTTGATTACGTAAAGTTTTTCGATAGGTTGCGGGTAGAGATAGGTAAAAGGGTAGAAAACTAGGGTGTGAGAAACCCTAAATCATAGATACGGTTCTAACGACCCTTGGCCTAATTAATAGGACCCGAGGGAAGTTGTTCATTCATGGTGGAAGTCTGGGTCGTAATCGCACGGGGGAGAATTAGACCTACAACAATGGTTGGACCTTGTTGTACTCTCCTAATTACGATGGTCGTGTCAAAGAAGGGTTGCAAGCGCATATGAGGTGACAGGTACGGAGAAGTGTATGCCATTGGCCATACAACGTGTTGTGAACACAATATTAGGCTACTTAGTAAATCTTGCTTGTGAATGAATCGAGAATCGAAACATTAGGTTAATCATGTTGCACATTGATTCCATAAGTGCTTAGTTTAATTAGCTTACTTGTTGTTTTACTTTTAGGCATCGTAGTTGTTAATCTGAAAATCCAAACCCCCCCATTGTTTGTTTGAATTACTAGTTATTCCTTTTACTCATACGGATTGACGATCCATATGAGGCTGTGTCTTTAGTTGATACTTTATCCCTAGCATCTCTATGGAAAAATCCAGGGCTTGCCGCTAACTACCCTCTAGGTAGCTTAGCAGTGAGAACATGGTGCAGAACTATAAATCTTATCTTTGACCGCCCCACAGAATAAGCCTCTGCTTGGGTTAATTAGCTACAATTAATGACCCCGGGTGGAGGCCCGGTCAGACCAACTCATTTACAATGGCCCACACCTTTCCAAGTGCACAATGTTGAGACCAGCCAGCGCAGTGTGGAGAATTAGATGGCACGTGCCAAGTTTCTAAACGAAGCAAGCTTCTAGATGGCAGTGTATGCTAAGGGATACATCCCGTAGATCAGAAGTTCCAAAACGAGGCTTCCAGACAATGGCCCGTGCCAAAGACCATGGTCTACACCAAGTCAGGCAGCTCATAGCCTGCAGCAGAACGGAGAAGTGGCCCACGCTAAATGCTGTGCTCCACGCCATATGACTAGATGAGGCTTGCACCAATAACGACAAGTACATGGCTTGGACCGTACCATCCGCGGCTGGCCACGCTAGGCAGTGGCTGACCTAGTGTTTTAGATGTTGTTTGCCTATTTTGGGCCTATTTTTAGGTCCAATCCCCTTCTACTATAAATATAGCCTTAGTCTACTAGGTTAAGAAGTAGATCATTTTTAGTTCATCTAGTAGTAGGAGAGCAACTCTAGAGAGAGAAAAAATCTCTCCTCTTCTTTTCTTTTTTTTTAATTTTTTTGTTTTAATCCTAGGATGTGGAATTCAAATCTTTATTCGAATTCCATATCTAAGGAGTAGTTTCTATAGTTTGGGGATAATGTAGGCGCATGGTATTTTATGTTTTGTGAGATTCACTAGTTCAACCTAATTTTGTGTTCATGATATTATTATGACTAGTTCTTGAATGTTTGAATTGCATGAATAGTACACTCCATATAAGCTAGTCTATATTCATGTTGGTGCAAATATTAATACCCCCTTTGGAAGGGAATCCTGGATGTGAATGGGTAATGGGGGTGTGTGGGTGTGTGCAAGGGGAACCCGAGTAATACTTAGAATTATTTGCTATTGAATCAGTTGAGGTTATGACATAATTTAGTTTGATAGGTTGCGATTAGAGACAATGAAAAGTAGCAAGCTAGGGTTGTAAGAGTTCTTAGTGTCATAGATAAGGTGCCAACGACCCCTTGACCTAATTCATAGGCCATTGGGAAGTAGAGCATTTGTGATGGAATGCCCGGGATGTAATCGAATGGGGGAGAAACAGATCTACAAAAATGGTCGGACCTTATTATACTTCCCTAATTACAATGGAGGTGTCGATGGAGGGGTGCGAGCACACCCGACGTGACATATACAGGGAAGTGTATGCCATCGGCCACACCACCTGTTATGAACACTTTATTAGGTTTGTCTAAATCTCTATGTGAATGAATAGACGATTGAAACATTAAGTTAACCATGTTGCGCAGTGATTCCCCAAGTGTTTAGATCTATAGATTAATTGTTGTTTTCTTTTATCTCTCGCAATTGTTAATTGAAAAACTAGCCCCCCCCTCCCCTTGTTTTCTTTACTAACTATTCCTATCACTCGTAAGGATTGATGACCCGTATGAGGTTATGTTTTAGTTAATTCTTAAGCCCTAGAATCTCCGAGGACATACCTAGGGCTTACCATTAACTACCTTTTAGGTAGTGTGGTTCTGAGATTGGGTGTAGAATATAAATTTTATCTTTGAACCCCTTTGACTTTGGTGCCTCTGTTCGGGTTAATTTGCTACAATTAATGACCCTGAGTGAGGGTGGGTCAAATTTTGGTGCCGCTGTCGGGGATGCTATTAAGCTTAAGTGTCAATTAGCATAATGTGTTAGTAGAGTAGTTAGTATCTACTTTTATTTTTCTTTTTATTTGATGATTTGTGTGTTGAGCTGTTGTGATGGTTGTTTTGCTTCCTTTTGTTCCGTTTGCTAGTGTTGTATTTGGAAGGTTATTGCTGGCCCTAGTTTAAGGTACACACTCATACTACGAATCTAGGCATTTTACACTACTTGACTGAGAACACAGGTGTTCGGAGGAGAAGGAAGCAAAGAACTAGGGAAGAAGTTCAACCAAGGCAGGTAGAGTTGGTAGAAGGACCGCAAAGAATGGCGGAAGATAACCGAATTGAGTGGAGGTGGGTCACGGATTAAATGGGCCACGCCAGATCTGGCGCCCCGCGCCGGCACGAGCCTTAAAAGTGACACAGACTGCGCTAACCGCGACGGTCTGCTCCAGTGGCAGCTGAACTAGGGTTTTACTCATTTTTGGCTTATTTTGGGCCTATTTTTAGGCCCAATCCCCTACTTCTATAAATATAGCCTTAGTCTACTAGGGTTAAGAGGTTGGATCATTTTTCATTAGTTCATTTGTAATTAGGAGAGCATCCTAGAGAGTGAAATATTCTCTCTTCTTTCTTTCTTTCTTTCTTTCCTTTTCATTTTGCTTTGATTCTGTGATGTGGAATTCAAATCTATATTTGAATTCCAAGTCTAGGGAGTAGTTTCCATAGTTTGGGATAATTGTATTCTTGTGTTGTTTTATACTTTTGTGAGATTCTTAGTTCATCCTAAATAATGTGCTTATGATATTTTAATACCTTGTTCTTGAATGTTATAATTGCATGAATGATACACTCCATTAGCAGACACACTAGTTGGTGCAATTATTGATACCCCATGGGGAAGACAAACCTGAGATGTGATATGGAGAGCAGGGTCCAGGTTCACGTGGGTGTGTGCACGTAGGTCTTTTCTAAGTTTTACTGATACAATGCCAGCACACCAATCTTAGCTGACTATTTAGAGTAGTTAGAAGGGCTACAGGTAGAGATAGCAAAAAGTAACAAGCTAGGGTTGTAAGAGGTCCTAGTGTCATATATAAGGTGCCTACCCCCCTTTGCCTTGTTTATAGGCCTAGGGAGTAGAGCATCCATGGTGGAGTGCCAGAATGTAATTGCACAGGGGAGAAATAAACCTACAATAATGGTCAGACCTTGTTGTGCTCCCCTAATTACGGAGGCGCTGTGGATGGAAGATTGCAAGAGCAGCCGACGTGACATGTACGGGTAAGTGCTGACCATCGACCTCACCACGTGTTATGAGCACTAGATTAAGTTGTTGAAATCTCACATGTGAATGAATCAAGTATCGAAGCATTAAATCAACAATGTTACACAAACATTCCCCAAGTGTCAAGCTAATATAGTTTAAGTTCTTTTTACTTTCATGTTAGTAGTTGATAGCTGAAAAACCAAACCCCCCATGTTTACTATACTGTCTACTCCGAGCAACACGTACGGATTGACAACCCAGACGTGGTTGTATTTAATTGACAATTATGCCCTAGCATCTCCAGGGCTTACTGCTAACTACCATATCGGTAGCATAGTAGTGAGTTGGGTGCAGAACTATAAATTTTATCTTTGACCTCTCAAAGCCATTGCTCGGTTTAAACAATGCCAAGTGGAGGAGGGTCAACCAGGTTTGGTGAGTGTGAATTATGGCTAAACCAACTGAAAATTTTGGGACCTTGATGAGCAAGTGAGTGATGTCAGTAGATTCCTCTAAAATCAAAACCATCTTTAGTTAGAAGGTGCTGACCGATAGCAAGGATATTCGAAGTTGCCCAAGATAGACTGGATAATGTATGCGATTTGTTAGAGATTTCTCTAAAATAAGCCTCTCCCTCGTACCATCAAACCCATAAGGGAGTCAAGTGTGAATTGAAAGAAAATACGAAAGCCAACGTCTAAGAATAGAAGAAGCAATTGACAGATCCCCCCAATCATTGCGCTACCCACGAGAAAGGGGGGATTTTATTATATATTGATGTTTCAATAATGCAAGCAATTGATCTTGCTACACGGAATATATGCCTATGAAACAACTAAAGCAAGCTATAGGTCTTGCAGCTTCGCGATAAATAGATTTTCAATGCTCAAAATGAAAACAATAGATATATGACAAAGAGTTCTTGTAAATAAAAGAGAATCACACAGTCAAGAGCATTCAAAAGTATGAAGACAGAAAAAGGACAACCACAACATCCAAAAGCCGCAACAAAAAAACATCATTGTTCGAAAGAAAAATTCATTACAAATTACCTACGCCCAGATGCTTGTGATAATCCAGAAGAAAATGAACCCCCACAATGATGAATGTGCTTAGCTTTGGAATGGGAGTGCTCAGCCCTGCACCAGTTTTCCTCAGCCTCACACTCCTCGCTAACCATATGGTCATATCGCCATTTCATGTATAAATAAGAAGGGTGGCATATTAGACCCCTTCACTCCATATGACCAAGATATCTAGCATAGTTCACCTTGAAGTTGGTTATAGGGCTGAACTTCTCATAGTCCAGCTGCATACTCATAACATTAACAATTTCCTCATACCGCTTCATTTCATCCCTTAAATTTTGTACTTCGTCCTCTAGACTGTGAATATGCCCACTGATTCCCACAGTAGGACCTCAACAACTAGTAGTTCTGCGAGATGACAAAGGGAGAGCCTGAAGTCTATCTTTGTACTCAACACTAGCTTACTCGAGTTGAAGCACTGACAATTCAAGCCAATCACACTCCACACAAAGTTGCTCATTTTCACTTCGCATTTGTGTGTTTCTAGCAAACTGTTTGTCAAACATACTTTGCCAACCGAGTGCGGAAGATGAAAAGTGATCACACTCATCCTGGTTTTACTTCAACTTATCAAACAAATCATCAATATGAGTACATTTTTTATCAATGATCAATGTCTTCTGATGGGCCTCGCAAGTCTTGCTTGCAGTGTAATTCCTAGCCTCTTCCTTTTGCCAGAGCACCTTCACTATGGTCAACTATTAACGTTGGATATGACCATTCTACTCGTTGTAAATCCTACGTAAATTGCACATAGCATCCTAGGTGTCTTTTACAATCGTATCCCACTTCACTTCAAGATCATTAATACCCATAAGCATGTGCTTTAAATGAACACCTAAAGATAATACCCACTCTTGGACACAGATAGGGAGGTTAAGTGACCGCATGTAAGGACCAGCAGATTCAAAATCAACCAACCCACGGACAATATCCTTGCTAAGCGATTCAACATTCTGCCTATCAGGAACAAACTTACTACAAGGACATGTTGTAGACAAAGATGGAAATGAAGTGGGAATAGGAAGTTTTCACCCAATGCATAAGGGAAGCGAGTGTATACGAGAAAAGTGATCAGAAGAAACAAGCTCCTCACTCTCTGGTGAAAGATTGAGTGGCACAAAGCAAACTAATAGGGCACTGGAAATCATGTGGTGAAAATCTGTAGCGATCAGGAAAATGATCAATACATCCTAGAAAATCAAGTCGTTAGAAGTATTTTATTATCAACCAAAATATTAAAACCCTGCACATAAGAGCGATGAGAAAACGTAAAACAAAGAGAATACATCAACATTTATAACTGAAGTCATATAAATAGTACTGATATACATCAAAATATTGTATTAAGATTAAAATTAAAAATCCAAAAAGCACAGTACACTGGGAATCAACTAACTTTGGAGGTGGAGGTAGGCGAAGGATGAACAACGATAGCAGCGGCTTCCTGGCTTGGTTGCTGAGCAGGCTCACCCGGCTGCTGAGCGAGGGGATTAAATGCTCGAATTAACCCCAAAGGCGACACTGGCATCAGGATTATGAGTCGGAGTAACAATGCGAGATCCAAATGGAAGATATTCCAGATAATCCACTTCATAGCCCTTGAGTTCAGCAGCAGAAGGAAGACATGGAAGGCTGGAAAGATGTGATAGCAAGCATAAGGATGTCCCCCCATCAGTAATCTTTTTTATAAAGGCTTTGTTGAGTTTTTCCTTATGCTTCTCCAAGGTCTCAGTACACTTCTTCAGAGAAGGAAGACTCTTCAGCGTACAAATTGGATTCCACCTGTGCTGATCCTTCACAGTCTGGTAGTAACCAACGGTGTGAGCATTGCTGGGAACCTCCTCAAATAATTTATAGAATGACTTGTTCTTGCAGATCCAATCTACCAGAATTTGAGGGTATTCAGAGGAGGCGGGTTCATTGGTGTGCATCTCATCTAACTCAGAACAAAGCTGAGTCACATCCACCTCTGCGAGCTTGACATGCTCTTTTACACTGTTTGCCCTCTCCTGAGCAGCTTTAAGGGAAGTTTCTAGAGTTGCACATTTTGTTTCATGTGCCTTATACTTCTCCATGACCGACTCATCAACGGGAGAGAATTTAGAAAGCCGCACACTTGTGAGTTGAAGGCTTTTTCCGATCTTACAAAACAAAAACACATGGGACAAAGGTAGTCAACATTTTACATACAAAATATCAAGATAGCGAAGGTCACTAAAATATAGCTGCGAACTTACCACAGCAAGTGTATTGGGCAAAGAGAGGTTGGAGAGAATATCATATATTATCCCCTCCACTAGAAGTTCTCAATTTGCGCCAGAGTTTGCGAAAGAGATTAGTTACCACTCCCCTTTTTCACTGGAGGAAGCGAATGTCCTAAATGTCTATCACTCTTATCCCACTTGTGCTTCTTCTTCTTCTGCCCATCAACGAGGCGATGATCACCTGTCTCCTCGCCTTCAGTGGACTTACCCTTATTACTAGGGTCCATTTTGTTAACATCCTGCCAAGATGTGTAACTCGTAGCAGCATTATCAGGTTGAACAATGATCTCAGACACCTCCTCATCTTTGCCATCAAAGAGTGATTTGTCGATATCACTTCCAGCTAGATCTATGTGTGAAATAAAATGAACATCATAGATCAAAGGAACACATGAAAAACTTAACCGTTCATCAAAATAAGAGAGAATAAAGATCAAACACATCAAAACAATAATGAATAAAACACCTTCAGCATCAAAGTCAGCTTGGCAGAGATGTTGTATATGAGCATGAAGTGTGACCACGATTTCCGTCTCAACAATAAAACAGACATTCAAACCAGGAATCTTAGACTTAGTAACCTCGTAGTTCCAAGAAGGCATAGCCACTTCAGGATTTTGATTAAATTTTATAAAAAGATATTTTGTACGCCAGAGACCAACGTTACTAGGGAAACCGCTCACAAGCTCAACCCCATCAATCACAAGATTAAAGGTAAATTCATCTACTGTGTTTTTCACTTTTCAAAGATGATAGAAGTTGCGAACAACTCAAGACTGAAAGAAACGTCCGCTTTCTCACACACCTGAAGAAAATCCCATTATGATAGTGATTCCCTTGGGGTGAAATTGGGACAACACGACTTTGTATGAATAGAGAAGATCAACCACATGTTAGGGGATAGGAAAATAAAGGCTAAAGTTCAAATAGGCTAAATAACATGATATATATATCCAGGCGGAAGAGTGCGAACACAGTCAGAGTTTGCGGGAGAGCGAAGCTTAAAAGGAGTTTAAAATGGGGAACAGTTCTTCATGTTATCTAAAAATGAACCAGACAACATACTGTGTATGGTAGAAGATCCGGTGACACGACTGAAATCCCCATCGAAGTGAGCATCTTCTACGGGAGACTCGGCGCGGTTAGAGGAAGACGTGTGGATAAACGAGGACCCTAGAGTTGGAAATAACAACCTTAATTAGGGTTAAAGACCTCATATATAAGTTTTTTTAGAGCAAAGCTCAACAGAAGACACGTCAAAGAAGATGACCAGAATATAGTAAGAAATGCAACAAGTACTAAAATTACCAGAAATTGAAGAAGAAATACAACTTATTAAGTCCAGAACATGCAGGAAATAAATTGGAGATTAAGTTAAGGACAAAACTTACTCTTACAAAAGATGAGGGAAGATGATACGCAGAAAACCTAGAGATGATCGAAGGAGATGAAGGCTTGGGCAATAGAGGAGACAAACAAAAACAAAAATGAGATGGGATACTTAAATATCAAAAAAATGAAATGGCAATATTGAGGAAGACATTCAGTACAAAAAATGCAATGATGATAATCTGCAACAAAAGCAAGTTACCTTTTGCATATATCGAAACGGCGGCAGTATATGAAAAGACAACACATTGAATGAGGGCAAGATTAAAATATTCGTATCAAATTCCTCATTAAAAAAGTAAAGCGAGAACGAATATCAAAAAAATTTGAGATGGAATTGCGAAAAATTAGGATCGAATCCCAGCCTTTAGAAACAAAAATTTAGCAAA
Organism: Rubia yunnanensis; assembly: GCA_037428765.1. Classification (NCBI taxonomy): domain Eukaryota; kingdom Viridiplantae; phylum Streptophyta; class Magnoliopsida; order Gentianales; family Rubiaceae; genus Rubia; species Rubia yunnanensis. The sequence goes on along the minus strand of CM075071.1, from coordinate 31,918,120 downwards.
TACCTTATCATAAACATAACAAGGACTAGGAATTAAAAATTCAAATTTTCAAATTTGAAGAAGGATCAAGGACATAGGTATAGCCAAAAAGCTAACGTCACTTCGCAATGACTACGGAGGTAGCATTAAATGACGAACAGTTTGTGGATGAACAATATTAGCTCGTATTTAAGCCACAATCGATGCCATTACTCAGTGTTTTTCAATCTTCATGGCTAAGGGGGGCTTATGGTGTATACCTATCCCAAATGCTAGGCTGCAAGCCCAAAACCACAAATAGGCCCGAGGCTAACCTGCGATGCGAGCTGAGACAGAGTCAACCCACGAACTATGAAAATCGGAGACCATGATCTGGTGCCAGCCATGAATTATCCTTATCGGAGCCACGATCAAGAACACAATGGCGAACCCGAGAAAGGTGGAGTCACGTTCGTAATAGACTATAAAAGAAATGGAGAGGACACGAATGAAGGTAAGTGCAAGTAGACTAAAAAAAATTGATTATGAAAAGGAAGGAACTGAATTTGGCGTTGGAGTCTTTTCCCCAGAACCACTTTCGGGATCTCTTTTGCAGGCACACCGCGGTGAGCAACTATCAACCGTCGGATTGGGAATACTACAATGGCGGTTATTTGCTTCTTCGGTTCGCACATACTACTCAATCATGTTCTGTAATTCTCGTGGGTTCTCCAGCATGTTCTTTGTGAGTTCTCTGTAAAATTCTCCTGATCGCATGCCTCCTATGAACACACCAAAAGAAGATTGGAAGGACAGATCACGAACCTGCAAACTTTCCCTGACGAGCCTACTGTGATATTCTGCTAGATTTGCGTCACTTCGTTGAGCTATATTGTTTGGGTAAGCTATTGTCTTTGTGAATTTTTGCTTTTGATAGAAGCGGCCCAAGAACATATCCGAGAGTTGTGCTGGTGAACATCGTTGCACTCACCAAAATAATCAGCAAACTCTAAAAATCAAATTAGCACAATAGTAAGCAGAGTCGATCCCATGAGAAACGGAGCAATAACTATAAAAATTACAAACTAATATTGAACACATTTGGTGTAGCCACCACGCCTTAATTTTTAGATTTCTCTAGCAACTAATAATGCAACTTACTAATATAAAATATAAAATAATAATGCAACTAACAAACATAAAAATCTAGGAATTATGTGATGAATGTAATCGGCTCGGAATAACATACATAAGTTAAATATCGATCATCGGCCCAAAGATAAATCAATTCATATGTACCTATCAGTTATAGGAAAATAGGTATGCTTAACCTCCCTAATTCTTTCTTACTTGCTCGATAATTAATTAATTGTAATTAACTAACTGTTTCCCTTGCCAAAATGTCCCCGAAAATTATTCGCTAAACCAGATACACATTTTGATAGCATTAAGAATTAAAAAGAACTTCATATAACAATTACCAAAGTAAAAGCAAATAGTAATGCACACTTAGTTGTTCCTCCATCTTGCTGTTACAGTCTTAACTAGTTATCTGTATAGCTTTCACAAGAACTCTTTACTTACTAAACCTTTCCAAAGATTACGTATTGGTGGAATTAGATAGCAATATCCCAATAATATTCAAGTTGATCAGAATTAAACATATCAAGAATAAAATTAAACCAAGAACAGTCAAGCACACATACAAATCAATTATAAAATAATTAGTCTCACAATTCATAAACTAATGTGTGTTATTCCATGCCAATATGTAAATTATCTACTCATAATAATTAAACTAAATAAATAAATAATATTAATAAAAAACATTATTAACTAATAAAACGAAACGAAAACGCAAACCGTGACTTTGTAATGAATGAAGCAATTGTCTGCGCACAATTGTGCAGAACCAAATAATTATTCACCCCAACAATCCTGCGGCTGCTTTACGAAACGAAAGCAAAACAAACCAAAACCTGTGACAATAAAAGGATTTGTCCGTCCGGCGTGCGGATGCATTTATACGTACTCAAACCATACTTCTCCAACCATACTTTTCCAATCTTCTAAAGAAATTAGAAAGTAAATAAAAGTCTATGGAAATTAAAACTATTAATATACCTAACTAAATAATAATAAGAAAGTAAAATCTCTTTTCTTAAAATTATATAATTTGCAAATGTCAAAAATCAAGAAGTAATATTTTCTCCATTAATTCTTCATCTTCTCTTCTTATTGCTTCTTTTCTTATTTTCTTCATATCTGGAAAAATGACTTATAAAATAAGGTCATTTTTAATTGGAGCACATCGCCTCATTAAAAAACCTTGACTTGAAAAATCTAGTGGGGAAAAATCGTAGGTTAAGAGAAAAATAGTACAATGTATAGCTTCTTCTCAATTATTCAATCAATGAATTCCTGCACCAAAAATACCTAAAGTGCATATTATATCTCAACAAAACCTTAATAAACCCACAAAATATGAACACAATATAACACACATCAAATATCCTCACACTTGAATCATGCTTGCCCTCAAGTATGAAGTGAAGAACAAGATCAATCAATAATCATAGAGTTCATAAGTTCTTATTACCTCATAAGACTCTATCTAAAACGATCCTAAAAAATAAAAGGAAAATGGAAGATAGAAACACAGATCACACAACGAGACAACAAAAAATGCAGCATTTAAAACTCTAGATCCTGCTCTTATAACGATCAATTTTACCCTGCCAAGGAGTAAAGGATCATGTTAACACACCTGAAAATCATCAATCCTTAAAGTAATTGAAATGAAAATATTCAAGATCAAGAAATCTAATCATCAATTTAGAAAAAATCGGACAAGCAATGAATATTTCTCACGGGTCACTCAATCACTCTCAATATATATATGAAAGACAATCACTCAAATAATTCACAAGTTATATGATAGAGAAATTAATATGCAAATCAGGAAGGTCTTTCTCAAAGGTTGTAACGGGACTAGGGACCATTCAGATTGGTGAGATCCTAAGGGTTCTAAGCTTAGGCAATATCGATCAAAATATTATGCATGTCTTTTTCTTCAACCATCATTTATGTATAGTAAACATTCACCAACAATCTTCATCTCATGGCTATTATGAGAGAGCCAAGTAATATCACATCAAATGTAGGTGCCATATTATTTAATTTTTTCATTTAATTTTTTTTATTTTTCCAGCACTAGTCTTCTTCAATATAGCCCAAAATCAGTACTTTTGAGAGAAAAATCGCAACATTAACAATAAGAACATTTTTCCTTTTTTTCTTTTTTTATTCAGTTGCCCATCCAGTTTGGCCAAACAGAATCTTTTTTTAAACATTAATCCAATCTCACATATATAGGAACTGATATATTCTCCAAATCAAATACAACTTGGACTATTTTTTTTTCCCGTGAAAGCACCCGAGGGTGAGGGTTAATATATTGGTACCCCAAGCCAAGATGAGCGAACCAGAATGATGAAGTAAGTTTTTACAAAAGGCAACAACATTGCCTCCAAAAGATCAGTTACTACTATCTATGAGACTATGTATGTGCCGAAAGTAGAGGAGGTAGTTGCGATTCCAAAGTAACGAAACTCCACATCAAGTGTTATTTCATTACTTTGTCCAAGAAACTACCCATTGGTGAGATCCATGAGTGAAAACTGTCAAAAGAAATGAGCTAGTATGCATGTCGATAACACGGAGGTCCCTTCGAGCAGTCACAGATCCCTTCAAGCAATCGCAGATCCCTTCAAGCAATCGAAGATCCCTTCGAGCAGTCGATGATCCCTTCGAGCAGTCGATGATCCCGTTTAGCAGTCGAAAATCCCATCGAGCAGTTTGTAGTCCCCTCGTTCGTGAGATGAAAGTCACCTCCAGCACACGGGAGTCACCTCGAGAACACGGGGGGTCCCTTCGAGTAGTTGAAGATCCCATCGAGCAGTCGATGATCCCGTCGAGCATTTTGTAGTCCCCTCGTGAGTGAGATTGTCCCTTCGAGCGTGATATAGTCCCCTCGAGCACACTAATGCCACCTCGAGCACTTGAATGCCACCTCGAGCACTCGAATGCCACCTTGAGCACTCGAGAGCCACCTCGAATGCCACCTGGAGCACTCGAGAGCCACCTCGAGCACTCGAAAGCCACCCCGAGCACTCGAGAGCCACATCGTGCACACAATTGTTCCCTTGAGCACTCGATCAGAATTCCCTTCGAGCAGTCGAAGATCCCGTTGAGCAGTCTGTATTCCTTCGTGCATGCGATTGTCCCTTCAAGCACACGAGAGTCACCTCGAGCACACAGTAGTTTCCTCAAATACACTAGAGTTCCCTCGAGCACTCTAAAGTCCCGTCTAGCCACGGGAATCCCCTCGAGCACTCGAAAGTCCCCTCGATGTGATAGTTGTGATTCCAAATGGATGAATCTCCACCCCATGTGGAGTGGATGAGAACCTGACAAATTGCACAAACACATCAGCAGTATCTATACTATGAGAAGGTCATATGCAGCATATTATCAGGTAACATCTATAATCCAAGGGATTCCACATCCATCTATATAAAGGAGTCCCTTAAGAAAAGGAGGGGCTAAATTCAGTTCTAGGTCCCCATTTAAGTTATTATTTAAAGCAAATTTGGCAAGGAAATCCGCTGCATTGTTAGCCTCTCTAGGAGTGTGTTGGATTGGGTGTATATAATGTTTTAAATTCAGAGATTGGCAAATAGAGAAAGTCCTCCAGGGTGAGGTATTTGGGTTTTGAATACCTTGTACTACCACTAAACAGTCTGATTCCACCTCACATCCATTTAAATCCAATTCTGAACATAGCTCATATCCACTTTGGATGGCTATCCATTCTGCCTGTAAAGGTGATAGGGAATGAAAAGATTTTACCCTCATTTTAACCACTTTCCCCTCACAATTCCTAACTATCACAGCTAGAGCAGAAAAACCCCCTGTAATCCATGTTGCATTTGTATTTATCTTGTAACCGGTAAGGGGTTTCTGCCATTTCACTGCAGTAAAAAATTTCCTTTTCTTTTGTTGAATATGAGGAATAATGTTAGCCTGTGTCCAATATCTGTTCTTGTCTAGATTACCTATCAAATGATTCACTGAGAAAATTTGATAGATCATGCCTTTTATTTCATAGATACAAGCTTCTTGGGAGAAGGAATCATTATCAAACAAGATTTTATTCCTTCTAATCCATAGAATCCAGATTGTTACAAGAAGAGCAGCAATGGTGATATTAGACTGAATACTGGATTCTGCCTTAAAAGAGAGATAGAATTCAACTCTGCTCTTCAAGGTTGGAAAAGAGTTGTGTTGGATCTTTAAAAAATTAGTTACACAATTCCATACAGCAGTAGATGAGGTGCAAGAGTTGAAAAAGTGATCTAAAGAGTCACTGTGATTCTGACACAGAGGGCATTTAGATGCTAAATAGAAGCCTAACCTTCTTAAAATGTTGTCAAAAGGAAGTAATCCATTCAGGGCTCTCCATAGAAGAACTGACATTTTTTTGGGAATGAAGGGGGACCATACCTTTTGAAAATGGAGGATCTTCAGCTTTCTCTGTCTGAGAATTTTGTTTGCTGACTTGATGGAGAAAATTCCATTTGTAGCTGGCATCCAGATAAGCCTATCCTCATGTATATATTCCAATTTAGCTTCCTGCAAAATAGAACACAGATTGGTCGCCAAAAATAGCTCCAGTTGAGGAAGGATAGATGCTTTGTTGTTAATAAATGACCTAAGTGAGAAGTCCACAAAGGGGATGTCTCTTCCTTGAGGCCATTTATAAAATAAAACTCCTTCTCCAGTCCAGTTAGCATTCCAAAATGAGCAGTCACCGATTCCATGTATTACTCTGGAGTTGCTATTAGCTTTATCTATAATAGCACATATTCTGGACCACGTATGAGAGGTTTTGTAAGACTTAGGGAGTGACCATACGAGAGAGGTCCATTGCATGGAGTTGAGTTGCAGTTTCCACCACAATTTACATGAAAAAGCATCAACAGTTGCCTTTAAATCCCTAAAACCTATCCCATTTTCTTCAACAGGTACACTCATCTTTTTCCAAGACCTCCATTTTTTCTTTTCCCGATTATCCGAATACCCCCAAAACAAACTAGAGGCCATTTTCTCCATTTTTTAAACCTATTTTTGGAGGACTCAAAACAGCAAAAATATGAGTTGGAATTGAGAGAAGACAGTGATTTATCAGAATAATTTTACCTGCAGTAGAGCGCCATCTGTTCTTCCAATTATGGATTGATTTATCCATTCTTTCCAGTAGTGGTTGGTAGTGTACCTGCAGATTTCTACCAGAAAATATAGGAACTCCCAGATATTTAATTGGGAAAGATCCTTTTTCCATCCCCAGAATCTTTTTAATAGAGTTAACAGTAGAAAGGGTGGTTCTGTGGGATACATAAAAATCCGATTTTGAGAAATTGACCTGTTGTCGTAAGGTTTGTTCATAAGCAATCAGGAACTTTTTGAACATCTTCATGTTTCTAGGGTTAGTATTCAAGAAAACTGTTGTGTCATCAGCATACATTAGATGTGAGACCGGAGCACAAGTCTGAGGCAGAGAAAATTTTTGAAGGTACCCTGTGCTAAAAAGTTTCTTTAATCCTCTGGAAAAAGCTTCAGAAAGAAAATTATAGAGAAATGGTGAAAGAGGATCACCTTGTATAATGCCCCTAGATGATGCAAAAAAAACCTACAGTAGCTCCATTGATTAAAACCGAAAAATTTGCAGCAGATATGTTGTGCATAATAAGTTTGACAAATTTCCCGTGAAAGCCAAAATGAAGAAGAATGGAGTTCAGGAATGGCCATGAGACTCTATCAAAAGCCTTTTGCATATCTAGTTTAACTATTAAGTTAGGAACTTTTGATTTTCTGAACAACATCCTGGTCATCTCTTGCATCAGGAGGATATTATCAGTGATTTCCCTTCCTTTAATGAAAGCACTTTGCTCTGGAGAGATTAGGTTGTGCATTAGAGGTTTAATCCTTTCCATAAGCATTTTTTAGAAGACTTTATTGAAAAAATTGGATAAACTAATAGGTCTGAAATCTGAGAAAGAAATTGGAATTGGTTTTTTTGGAATTAAAGTAAGCCAGGTGCTTGTGATGGCCTTAGGAATTATGCCTCCACTTATAAAATCATTTGCTGCCTCCAGAAGGTCATCTTTAATAGTTTCCCAGAAAAATGTGAACAAATGACCAGAGAAAGCATCAGGTCCCGGAGCACCTGCTTTATTTAAGTCAAAGACAGCAAATTCCAATTCCTGTATTTTGAAAGATTCAAGCAGGAGTTGATTTTGTTGTTCAGTAATCAGAGAGGGAATTTCCCCTAAAATTTTTTTAGATAAGTTCCAGTTTTTTGAGGAGCCTCCTCATTAAGAAGTTCCTTAAAAAATCTAACTCCTTCATCTTTAATCAGCTGTGGGTCAGTAATCCAGGTCCCATTTCCATCTTTGATTTTACTGATTTTAGATCTAGCTCTCCTTTCCCTGATGGTGTGGTGAAAATAACTGGTATTTGCATCCCCCTGTTTAAGCCAATTTAATCTTGCCTTCTGTTTTAAGAAAATGTTTTTTTCTGTCTGGGATCTGAGAAGTAAGGCTTTGTGCTTATGGAGATCAGCTAAGTCAGACTCTGTTTGGGACTGTTGAAATTTTATTTCTGGATCACTGACTTTTGCTTCAGCTTAGACCAGGCTTTGATTGACATTTCCAAAAGTATTTATGTTCCAAACTTTAATGTCAATCTTAAGTCTCTTAAGCTTATGCACTAATCTGTACATTCCTCTAGAGGTGGACGGTAAATTCCAACTTTTTTCCACTAAATTGTGGAAGTCTTGTCTATTTGTCCACATTTCTTGGTATCTGAAAGGCCTAGGAACCATTTCTTCAGAAGATTGAATGGACAGCAATAATGGAGAGTGGTCAGAGGTCAATCTATTTAGTACCTGAATTGAGCTGTTTGGAAAGAGTTCCAACCAATCCAAATTGCTTATGCCCCTGTCTAACCTCTGGAACAGAAGATCCTTACATTTATTCCTGAATCTGTTATTACTCCATGTAAAAGAATTTCCTGCAGTGGGGATGTCATGCAAGTCCAGATTATTTATGAAGGCATTAAAATCTTTCATGCTTCTTGTGGGGGGAGATTTCCTTCCTTTATACTCAGATACTGAGACCACAGTATTAAAGTGTCCAATGTATATAGAAGGTTCTGGAGGGGGGTTTTTTAGATCATTCCAAAGAGCTTCCCTCGATTGTCTATTTACACTAGCACATATAAAATAGCAGTTCCAACTGACTGATGAGTAAATTTCAGTAATTCTAGCCTGAAGAAATTGATCTGACTCTTTTAAGCTGATTACATTAAAAGCATGATTCCATAAGATCCAGATTTTAGCATTTTCAGCAGGGAGAGCATTTTTGAATCCTAGCTCATGCATCAGAGTGTTTATTTTCTTTTTTTCATGCCAAGGCTCTATCAAACAGAGAATAGCAATCTTATGAGACAGCATAAGAGATTATTCTATCCAAGGATGTTCCGTAGCCTCTAACATTCCAAACTAAAATGTTTCCAATTATGTTGTATTTAATCATTCAAAACAGGTGTTGGTTGCTTTCTGTGAGGATCTAAGGTTTCTTGTTTTAACAGCAGTGGCTTTACTATTCTTTGATTACTTATCCTGATTCTTATCAAGTTTATCTAAACATGAATTAGGTATTGGTTTGTGTGTGATAACCTTTAACCGTGCACTTTGAAATACCTTTGTGTTCTGATCAGTTGTGGATTGAGCTCCCTTATTTACCACTGTAGGAACTGGCTGGGGTTGAATATTCGGCCCCTGAGTCAGCCCAGCATCTGTGATGAATAGTGGATGATGGTTGATGCCAGCAACAGGAGTGACAGGTGTATTTGTTACTAAAGTAATGGGGAGCTTTGTGAGTCTGTCATGGGGGCTGATTTCTTCTGAGGGAGGAAGTTCTATTTCGTCTGCGATCTTGTCATTTGTTTCTTGAGATTCCAGTGTTTCATGGAATATTTCTGCTATTTCCTCCTCATCATCTCCCTCATTTAAAGCTTCTAAGGACTGAAAGGCATTTGAAATCTTGATAGTTTTTTCTGTTGTTTGGGATTCCTAGATAGGTACTGACTCAATCGGGTGTTTTTTCTTTCTCCAAATTGTGGTTGTAATAGGCTTAGAGATGTCATCCAGAGAATAAAAGGAACCTGTTCTTTTCTTATTAATATCAGGGAAGGCTTGTACCATACTATTTTTCAGATGAAGACCTGTCTTACTTTGTTGTAACAGACACCCTACTTCTTTCTGGGAAGCTGATAGACTCGAGGACTCTGCCACATCTAAGACCAGTGTAGGATGGGGATCTAAGGCTTGAGAGGGTTCCACCTGATCTGTGGCTTTGTTTTCCTTTTTTCCAATCGGAAGGTGCTTTTTCCTCAGCTCTGGGTGCAAGAAGTTACACATAGCATTACTATGACCAATTATCCTACACTGAGTACAATATGAAGGCAGCTCGTCATACTCAATAAGGTACTCAGCTACTTTGCTACCAATTCCAACCACTATAGTAGATGGCAACTGAGGCATAAGGTCAACCTTAACACACACTTTGATTGCAGATGGCCTAGTCAGTGCACTAGTTGCTGCGTCCATTTTAAGGAACCTACCAATTTGACTGCTCATACCAATGATTGCAGATGTATTATAGAAATGAATAGGGAGTTTATGATTTGTTACCCAGGCTGGAACAACAGATGATTCAGCTACAGGGGAGAAGTCAGGTGACCATTTTTGTACTTTCATTATTGAGCCTTGAATCATTCACTGTCCCTTCATCCAGCATCTCTGATAGTCTTCACTCTCCTGAAATCTGATAAGCACGTGGCGGTAATCCAGATATCCCAATTGGAACTTTGATTTGAAACCTATGGACTTAAAAGTGGCTTGAAGAGTATCCATTGATGGCTTTCCTCTGTTGAACTTCCCGACCAAAGCATTCTAGTAGTGTGATGCCAGTAACTCGCCCTCCTCCGGTGAGAGAATGAAAGCAATTTTGCCCTTGTATTCTGTGATAGGGTGAAGATTAGGCGTTTCGGGTAAAGAGGTGAAGAACGGAGAGGGTTTTGCGTTCAGAGCTTGGAGGAAGCTCTTACTAATGGCAGGGGGGTTTCTGTTTGGAGGCTTGGCGGTGGCAAAGCCATGGTCGGCGGCCAATTCCACCGCTTGTGACCGTTATCAGGCTGGTAAGGTGAAAGAATATAAGTAAGAAGTGGTGTTGCGTCAAAATTTCCAGTCGCACACAAAATTGCACACAGTGTCACACACACAAATAGTAAAATCGCACACAGTGTACCGTTTGTGTCAAGCCAACTTGGACTAGATATACCCTGGCCAAACAAAATCACAACATCATTGTTCATAATAAGATTTAGCCTTCAAATTCGAAATCGTTCAATCTAGGCAAACTGAACACATATTCAGTAATGTCATCAACTCAAGAGAACACAATGGATGATTTCTTCAACATCAACTCCAAGAGCATGCATAAGAGGGCCATGAGAAAGGATAAGGAAAGATTTTGGCTAAATATATAGTAACGCATGTCAAAGAACATATTCAAAACTTCAAAGTATTTCACTAGAGGGTTAATGTAATTGGTAGGCACTTTAAGCTGTGTGGTTGCATCCTAGTGCCTTCCATCACTTTCAAATATGACAACTCCAATTATAACAATGTGATCTCTCAAAATAAAGATTGATGTAGTGACTGCTCTACTCTAGCTCAAACCTCATTTTAGTAGGCTAAATATTCAATTCAACTCATCCTTTTTCATCATCCCGAAAATCATATCAATTAAATTTCACAAATCAAAGAAAATATCACTCAAAAATTTTGTAGGCATATCAAATTTTACCAAGTTTGTTAAACAATGAAGTTTACAACCGGTTGGGTACTTTTATCAAGAGCCACTAGAACTTCCTCATGCCAAATTATCGACTCAAAATAACACAAAAACAAAAATTGATTTTTTTAATGTGAGTTTTTTTCCAAAAATACAAAATAAAACAGACCATAAACCTCCTCATACTTAAACTTTGCTTGCCCTCGAGCAAATAATGCAAAGCTCTAATGGGAAAAAATTTCACACATAGTCAAACAACATGATAAATAAAATAAAAGGGAAAGAGGGATATTATAGTGGTGGGATTTGGAGAAATTTCCAACAAGAAGAAAGCATTGGATCTGAATAAGGTTCTGCCACATGCCTCCAGTTTGTCAAACGGAACCATGTGAGTCCCAGCTCTCCAAAGGTGTGAATTCTCCATGGTGAAAATACAAATACTTCAACTCTGTGGATCAAGAATTGAGAGCAAATGATAAATTAAAATCCTAACAATAAAAAAAATCATAAATAATAAATTAAAAGAAAAAAATTAAGAAAATTGGGTTGCTTCCCAATTAGCGCCTTTGTTTATAATATTTGGTTAGACTTTTATATGTCTTTAATGATTATTTGTTGGGCACAGTGGAAGAAGTATCATAATACGGCGTAAGGCGATGACCATCGATGAGGAATGCCCTTTTTGTGTCTGTACTTATAATCTCTACTATCTCATCAAGCCAAACATATGTCACTTCGAATGGTCTAGTCCACTTAGATTTGAATTTCCATGACATATATCGAAGGTTGGACTCAGAAATAAAAACTTTCTGCCCAACCACAAATTTCTTAGACTTCAAATTTATGTCATACCACACCTTATTGCGCTCCTTGTACCACATAGTTTGATCAAACCCTTTCCATCTTCGATCTCCCAATTCTTGGAGTTGAAACTTTTTTTCTTCCTCACACTTGAGCAACTCCATACTCATTGGAAGAGTATCATCATCTCCTCTATAAAATGCTTCAGAGCAGGTTGTAACACTTTCAACTCCAAATTTGAGGTTTTCACATCCGATGGGACTTGTCTGGCGGACGGGTCCCATTTGGCCAAACCGGACCTTGTATGCACTTTAGAATTTTTCCGAACATCCGATTCGGATTGAGTTGGGGTAGACACTCTGTGGCTTATTTCAGTGCTGGAAACCACTTCCTGGGAGTGCATTGAATTGGGCAACTCACGATTTTCCTTATCGCTCGAGCCTTGAACATTTACCGCGTATGGACTTGAAGGAAATTGAATTTCCATCTTATCCTGCAAAACTTTAGTCTCAAGAGTGTCTTGGACAAAAGGGTCAGTATGATTAATTGCATTCACATTCTCAGCATATATAGATTTCTTCATGGGTTTATCAATGTTGAATTTGTACTTATCACCAAAATAATCAAGAGAAATAGTTCCATTCCCAACATTAATAATGGTGTGTGTTGTTTTTAAGAATGGTGACTCAACAATACCCTATGTGTTCCCTAATCACTGGTATGATTCATCTTTACCACATAAAAGTCCGCTGGATAAATGAATATATTAACTCTCACAAGCACGTTTTCCAACGACCCTTCAGGAAACACGCAAGATCTATTAGCCAATTGAATTAATACTCCAATTCCTACCATTTCAGCTCCATTTAAAGTTTGATACATTGATAATGGCATAACATTAACTGAAGCTCCTAAATCACACATGAAAGCATCGATCTTCTTATCTCCTATATAAAAATGTAAGGAAAACACACCTGGGTCCTTGCACTTTTGAGACAGTTTATTTTGGATCACAGCCGACACAGATTCACCCATCGTGGTCTTGCTCGAATCTCTTGGCTTCCCTGCTATAAAATCTTTCAAAAACTTCCTTACTAGTGATAATTTTATGGCCTGCAAGAACGGATGATTAATAAATAGTTTTCCAAAAATCGAGACAAAATTCATATCATCATCTTTTTTCTTTTCCAATCTACAAGGGAATGGGGGAATAATTTTAATAGAGAGACATGTGAGGTTAGCTTTTTTACTTACCTCCGCTAGCATCCTGGACTTACCTTCATGCATGAACTCTTGACGTTCAGGATTTGGGTGTTGTATGATGGTGGAATCTTCTTTTTCCTCTGACTCTTGAATCTGATTTTTTGTTGCAGGGTTCCGTTTGGACAAACTGGACCCCCATCAGTGAGTTCTTTCATCTTTTTTACCACAGATTTAAAAGGAAATGCACCAAATTCTTCCCCACTTCTCAATGTGACTTGATTTACCGTCTCATGTGGATTTAACTGAACTTGAGAAGATAACCCTGGCTATTTCATTCTGAGTTCGTTCATGGAGTTCGATAAATGGATGATTTGTCGCGTATGCTCTTCTAAAGTTGTTTCGATCTTTTAGAACCTTTTGTGTTGCTTTTGCATCATGTCCAAATTATCATTCATAGATTTCCCTTTACCACCTAGCGGGGGTCAAGGAAAAACTGGGGTTTCTCATAGCATTAGCGGAACATAAGGCTACTGAGGATGGTGAGGGTGGGTACCTTGGTCTCTCCAATGAAATCTTGGGTGATCCTTATATCTTGGATTGAAGTTGTAGGGGTATAAGTCACCCTTTTGCTTCATCTCATTGTAGTTTCCCATAGCATTGCTTGAATAGGTATCTCCCCTATGGTAAGAATGCATTGCGATATCATATGGTTGAATGCTCTACATATATCACAAGGCCCTTCTTGTACATATGCAGATCTTGTCAACGAACTTAGATAGCATCTTCTCTATCCTTTCCTTAATCTCCTTAATCTCATCTTGTTTGGGACTGGATGTTTGTGCTACCTTCTTCAAGATTCGGACCTCCTGTTGATCATACTCCTTCTTGGAATCCACCAACCTTTTGACGATCTCTCTAGCTTCATTCACTCAAAGGTGAGAAAATACACCACTACTGGAAGAGTTCACCAAGTCCTTGTTTATGGTTGTCATTCCTTGATAAAATCACTGGAGCAATTGGCTTTTTGTCATTCGATGATTAGGGCAGTTATCCACCAACATTCTGAACCTCAGCCAATAAGTACCCGATGGTTCAATATAATCCTGCTTGATACTTGTGATCTCCTTCTTCAAAGCATCTGTCCTTGTGGCCAAAAAATAATATTCCAAGAACAATTTCTTCAATTCGGACCACGTTTAAATGGAGTTGGGTGGAAGGCTTGAAAACCACTAATTGGCTGCTCCTATTAAACTGAAGGCAAATGCCTCCAATTTGAATTGATCTTCAGTCTTGGTGGATGGCCTCTTCTAGACCTTACAAATCTTCATAAATTCGCTCAAAAAGTTGTAGGGGTCTTCGGTGCTTCTCCCTTGAAACTTTGGAAGTACATTCAGGAACGCCAGCTTGATCTCAATCGGATTCTCGATCTTTGGTAGCTGAATTGGGGGGGGTCATCATCACTATGACCAATAAGTTTCCACATGTGAGGGTTGTTTGGGTTCTGCCCAGAATTCACGTTTCCTTTAGCTCTGTCCATGTCGGTATCGATTTTTGAGTCTGAGGTGGTTACCGAAACCGTAATGGGTCCGGTTTGGCCAAACTGAAGGGTCGCGACAGCAGCTAATTTCTGCTCCTTCATTCTCTTTTGGTTCTGCTTGGCTCTTTTTTCAACTTCCGGGTCGAATACTAAATTCGGCCTTTATGATCTTCTCAATAACCAATCACTACACACAGATTAGTTGGAAAAACAATTATAGAAACTGACTTACTTTTCCTCGGCAACGGTGCCAATTTGGTGAACGTCATTTCACTCACCAAAATAATCTGCAAACTCTAAAAATGAGATTAGTACAGTAGGAAGCAAAGTCGATCCCACGATGAACGGAACATTAACTATAAAAATTACCAACTAATAATGTAATACTTTTGGTGCAGCCACCACGCCTTAATTTTTAGATTTCTCTATCAACTAATGATGCAACTTACTAATATAAAATATGAAATAATAATGCAAACCAACAAATATAAAAATCTACGAAATATTTGATGAATGTAATCGGTTCGGAATAACTCACGAAAGTTAAAAATCGATCATCGGCGAAAAGATAAATCAATTCATATGTATCTATCAGTTATAGGAAAGTAGGTGCGCTTAACCTCCCTAATTCTTTTTTACATTCTCGATAGTTAATTAATTATAATTAACTAACTGTTTCCCTTAACAAAATGTCCCCGAAAAATATTCGCTGAATCAGATACATATTTTGATATCATTAAGAATGAAAAGAACCTGATATAGCAATTACCAAAGTAAAAGAAAATAGTAATGCACACTTAATTGTTCTCCATCTTGCTGTTACAATCTTAACTAGTTATCTTTTTTTTTTCTTTTTTTTTGAGTTAAACCATCCAAATAGATGGGGGGAATATATTTGGCTCCCCAAACCATATAGTTACCCATGGGATAGCAAAAGAGTTACATCTGTACAAGATCATGCCTGTGATGATCCAAAATGGGAAGCAAGATATGAATACTACCAATTCGGCTTGTATACATGTACTACGCTGAATAGAGTGTAAAGAGGGATCATTCGGACTAAGGGACACGAACATAGTCAGGGAGATGAAATTCAAAACCCTTATCAGTCAATGTCCCTTAGCCGTGCATTGCACCCCTATATTTCTTTGCTAAAAAGACAGACTATGTAGCCTCATGCTCTGATGTGCCCAGACCTCTCTCCTGAGCAAGAAATCTGCAAAACGGAAAGAAAAGAAAAAACAGCAGTCTCTGTTCCACAACAATTATAACGTGCCTTGAATTATAGCCAGAAACAAAAACCATCCTATGTGTGATCTGAGTTACCATTTGCTGTTCTTATTCTTACCCCCTGAACTCCATTTTTATCTAGCATAATCAAACCTTTAAGGAAAGAAGGGGCATTGCTAATTTTAAAATCTCCATTTAGGGATTCCTCCCTTGCAAATTTTGCCAAAAAGTCAGCAACAATATTAGCTTCCCTTGGAGCATATTTGATTGGGTTGTCTCTATGCAGCAAATTCAGTTGACAGTTAAGAGAAAAAAGTCTCCATGAGCCAGAATAAGGATCATGGATTGCTTTAACTGCAGGTTTGCAATCTGTCTCAATAATACTACCCTTAATATCAAGTTCTAAACATGTCTGATATGCAAATAGAATGCCTTCCATCTCTGCATGTAGAGGAGAATCTGATTTAAAAGTTTTGACTCTCATATGTTTCATATCTCCCCTCCAATCTCTAACTATTACTGCACAAGAAGAGTCTCCTCCATTTACCCATGATGCATCAGTGTTAATCTTATAAGCATTTGTTGGTTTTTCCCATCTAACTGCAGTAACTGTGGTTTCCTTCTTCTTCTTTTTTTGAGTTATATGAGGGATGATTCCAGCCTGTATTAATTTCTTATGCTTGTCCAAATTGCCTTTCAATGGGTTTGCAGTAAAAATTATGAGAATCAGTTCCTTTATATTCTGAAAGCATACATCTACAGAAAATGAATGATTATCATAGAGTATTTTGTTCCTATAAATCCAAAGAGACCAAATTGTGGCAATGAGTGCAGCAGTGTACACATGATGCAGAATCACAGAGCCTGCCCTAATGGTGAGATAGTATTCAACTAAATGACTAAAACTCCTGAATTCAGGTGTATGTAGATTCAGCATGCAGTTAACTTTATTCCATACTGCAGAAGCCTTACAACAGGAATTAAAGAAATGGTTGATAGAGTCTGAGTGATTAGAGCATATAGGGCATTTAGAGGCTAGTGAAAAACCTAACTTACACAAAACATTTTCAAAGGGCAGAATTCCATTCAAAGCTCTCCAAGTTAGTACTGACATTTTGACAGGTATGAAATTTGCCCATACCTTATGAAGATGTCTGATGCTTGTTCCTCTCAGCCTCAGGATCTTATAGGCCGAGCTGACTGAAAAGTTTCCATCCACCGAAGATGTCCATATCAGTCTGTCCTCATGTGAGTTCCTGATGGATACTTCCTGCAAAATTGAAACTATATTGGTAGCCAAATGTGGCTCCAGAGTAGGAAGATTAGAGTCTTTGTTCAGGACGAAAGAGCTTAGTGTGATTTCAGGGAAAGGAATTTCCATATCATCAGGCCATTTATAGTATAAAGCTCCTTCCCCTGACCAGTTTGAGTTCCAGAAGGAGCATTTTCCTTTTCCATGAATAACTCTAGTCAAACTATTAGTTTTTTCAGTTATGTTACATATTCTCTTCCATACCTGAGAGTTCTTGTAAGAATCAGGTAGTGTCCAAAGATGCTGAGCCCATTGAGTAGTGTTCATTTGAAGCTTCCACCATAGCTTACAGGAGAATGAATCAACTATAGCTTGAATGTCTCTAAACCCTATCCCATTCTCTTGTACTGGAATACTCATTTTTCTCCATGCTCTCCATTTTTTCCTGGTCTCTGTACTATCAGTAGCTCCCCAAAACAATCCATAAGCCATCCTTTCCATTTTCCTCAATACTAACTTTGGAGGCCTTAGTACAGCAAACAAGTGAGTTGGGATAGAAAGAAAACAATGGTTTATTAGAATTATTTTACCACCAGTACTCAACCACCTGTTTTTCCAGTTATTAATGTTTTTTTCCATTCTCTCCAATATGGGGTAGTAGTATCTCTGAGTGTTCCTTCCTGTAAATATTGGGATCCCTAGATATTGAAAAGGAAACACTCCTCTAGCCATCCCTAAATTCCTACTCAGAATCTGAGATCTCTCTACTGAGGTGTTAGGAGCAACATAGAAGTTAGATTTAGAAAAATTTACTTTTTGTCCTGATGTTTGCTCATATGCACAGAGAAATTTTTTAAATCTTTTCAGGTATTTCTTATTTCCACTAAGGAAAACAGCAGTATCATCAGCGTACATTAAATGAGTAATCTGTGGACATGTTTTAGGTAAACTGAAAAATTGCAAATAACCCAAATTAAACAGTTTTTTAAGTGCTCGGGAGAATGCCTCAGATAAGATATTGAACAGTAATGGAGAAAGGGGATCTCCCTGTTTTATTCCTCTATTTGATGCAAAGAAACCTGATGCTACTCCATTAATTAGCACTGAGAAATGGGCTGAAGCTATGTTCTGCATAATTCGGTTAACAAATATACCATGGAAACCAAATTTAAGGAGAATTGAGTTGAGAAAAGACCATGAGACTCTATCAAAAGCCTTCTGCATATCTAATTTAATGATTAAGTTCTGCTTCTGTGATTTCCTTGTTAACATTCTGGTCATTTCTTGCATCAAAATTATGTTGTCAGAAATATCCCTCCCTTTCATGAAAGCACTTTGTTCAGGGGATATAAATTGAGACATAAACGGCTTAATCCTTTCCATCATAATCTTAGAGAAAACCTTGTTAACAAAATTAGAAAGGCTTATTGGTCTGAAGTCAGAAAAAGTGACAGGTATTGGTTTTTTTGGAATTAGAGCTAGCCAAGTGCTGGAAATTGCCTTTGGGATGTTTCCACTTATTAGAAAGTCATTTGCAGCTTCAGGTAAATCAGATTTAACAATTTCCCAAAAGGTGGTATAAAAAAACCAGTGTATCCATCAGGTCCAGGGGAGCTATGTTTGTTTAGGTCAAAAACTGCAAACTTGAGCTCATGAATCAGGAAAGGAGCCAGCAGTAAATTATTCTCTTGTTCAGTTATTACTCTTGGTATTTCAGCTAGAAAATGACTCATATAAGTTCCCTGTTTCTGAGGTTCTTCCACATTGAATAAAGCTTTATAATATCCCACTGCCTCCTCTTTAATCTGTGTAGGATCAGAGGTCCAATTTCCTTGCTCATCTCTACTCTTACTAATTCTAGTTTTAGTCCTCCTTTCCCTTATTGAATGGTGAAAATAACTCGTATTTGCATCACCATATTTAAACCAATTCAACCTTGCTTTTTGTCTAAGAAAGATTATTTTCTCTTTTTGAGCCCTCATTAAAAGTTGTTTAGATTTATTCAAATCTGTCAGGGTTGATTCAGTAGGAGTTTGTTGAAATGAGATTTCTAGATCATTAACCTTATTCTCATATAGTGACAGATTCTGGTCAACATTGCCAAAGTGAGTTGTATTCCAATGCTTTATTTCCATCTTAAGCCTTTTCAGTTTATTTATTAACCTATACATCCCTCTGAAGGGAGTGTCCAGATTCCAGTTAGATGCCACTAAATTAAGAAAATCCTGTCTACCAGTCCACATCTCTTGAAATCTAAAAGGTCTAGGGGCTTGTTCCTCTGATGATTGTACTGATAAGAGGAGAGGAGCATGATCCGAAGACAGTCTATTAAGAACATGGATTGAGCTATTAGGAAATTTATTAAACCAATCTAATGAGCAAATTCCCCGGTCTAACCTTTGGAATATTAACTCTTTGCACCTTTCCTTATATCTATTATTGGTCCATGTAAAAGAATTACCTACCGTAGGTATATCATGCAAATCCAAGTCACTTAAAAATTTATTAAATTGCATCATACTCTTTTTTGGGGTTGACTTTCTCCCTTTATACTCTGATACAGAAGCTACAGTGTTGAAATCTCCAATATATATGGAAGGGGGAAGATTAGCTACCATTAAATCACTCCACAATGACTCTCTTATTTGTCTATGTACACTTGCATAGATAAAAACACAGTTCCAGCTCAGAGAAGATAAGGAATCAATTATATTAGCGTGTACATACTGATCAGTCTCACTTAGAACAGAGATGCTAAAAGACTGGTTCCAAAATAACCAGATTTTAGCACTGTGAGCACAGTAGGCATTGTGAAATCCCAATTCGTTTTTAAATTTTATGATCCTCTGATTTTCTTGCCATGGTTCTATTAAACACATTATGTCTAACTTGTGTTTAAGTTTCAAATTTTTAAGTCTGTCAATTGAAGTGCCAACTCCCCTAACATTCCAAACCAGTACATTCCCTATTATGGTGTGTTTTATCATTTAAAAATTTTGGGATTGGCTTTTTGTGATGATCTAAGATTTCTACTAGTCTTTGCTGAGTTTTTGCCTTTTTCTCCTGATTTTCCATTGCTATGACCAATAATCCCAGATAACAAAAGATCTGAAGGACTTACCTTTGCCTGCTCACCTTCTTTTTCCATAATGCTCGGATCAGGAGTTGTTGTAGTTGTTTCTTTCAATCCTTCCTTGTTGCTGGTACTATGCTCTGCAGAACCTGTTTGTGCTTGCTCTATAATCTCCAATTGTGCTATGTCTTTTTGTGCCACGGGGGAAATAATGTTATTAGCAGAAACATCAGAGATAATGGCAAGAGGTGCTTCCTGTGATTCGACTGTTTCATGAAAAATCTCTGCAATCTCCCCTTCCTGCTCTTCCTCACTATCTTCTAAGGATTGAAAGGCATTAGAAATTGTTACAGTGTTTATGTTTGTTTCCTTTTCAGGTATGGATGTTTGTTCAAGTTGGTGGTTCTTTTTTCTCCATATGGATGTGGTTATTGGCTTAGATATATCATCTAATGAGTAAAATGGGCCATTACGTTTTTTATGACTTACCTTATAGAAGTTAATGTTACTGTCATTTTGGAATCCAGTGATTATTTTTTGATTCTGTACATCATTTTCCTTTTGTGAAACTGTAAGAGCAGATGTACCTTCAATGTTTATTTCCTCTGTGGGGTGGGAATCTGATCTCAGATTGTTCTTATTTGCAATATTCTCTATCTTCTTACTAGTTATTTTCCTCAGGTTGGGGTGCAGAAAATTGCAGTTTGTGTTGCTATGCCCAATTATTTTACAATGAGTACAATATGTAGGCAGGTCCTCATACTCTATTGGGTATTCAGCAACCTTGTTTCCTATGCCTACCATAATTGATTTAGGAAGCTGAGCTAACAGGTCAATTTCTAGGCAAACTTTAATAGCTGAAGGTCTGGATAATGCCATAGTTGCAGCATCCATCTTAAGAAACCTTCCTACCTGACTACTTATACCCATGATAGCAGAGTTGTTATAGAAATGGATTGGTAGTTTATGAAAAGTTACCCAAACCGGTACTATGGAGGATTCCACAGACGGAGAGAAATCTGATGTCCATTTCTGCACTTTCATTGTGTAGCCTTGAATTGACCACTGGCCCTTCATCCAGCACCTTTGGTAGTCTTCATTATCCTGAAATCGAATCAAAACATGTCGATAATCAATAGAGCCTAATTGAAATCTCGATTTAAAGCCTATTGATTTGAATGACTGTTGAAGTGAATCCATATGTGGTTTCCCTCGGATGAACTTTCCGACGAGGGCGTTCTGGTAGTGCGAAGCTAGGATTTCTCCTTCTTCAGGGGGGAGTATGTATGCAATCTTGCCCTTGAATTCTGTTATCGGGTGAAGGTTTGGAGTATCTGGGAGGGACGCTAGGAGAGGGGATTGTTTTGTATTAAGAGCTTGGACGAAGCTTCGAATAACCGGGGGCTTCGAGAGAGTAGGGTCCGGGGGTGGAGGAGGCATCGGCGACGCCATGATCAACAGCCAAAGTAGTTGCCGAGAAACAGTAATATGACCGTTGCAGATAGAAATGGAGGTGACGAACTTGAGGAAAGGAATAGTAGTGTGATGTGTGTTAATCGCACCGTAAATCGCACATAGGAACAGTACACTCCAGAAGAAACTCGTGGATGTATCTTAACTAGTTATCTGTATAGCTTCCACATGAACTCGCTATTTACTAACCCTTTCTAACGATTATCTATTGGTGGAATTAGATAGCAATATTTCAATAATATTCAAGTTGATCAGGTCTAAACATATCAAAAATTTTAAAAAATTAAATCAAAACACTCATCCCTGATGAGTGGGGTTTGTTTATTAAGGGATCCCACTCCCTTTATTACTGCCCAAAATAGAAGCTTACAAGAGGAGTAGACGTTTTACATAGAGTTCTGGTCTCGGATGATTTTTGTTGGTTGTGATTCCTTCGATAAGCTCTCCACCCCCTGTGTGAAGCTTACGAAGGCCAGACAATCAACAAGAATCAGTCCAAGAATCAGTTCAAGAATCAACTAGAATCGACTAAAACTCATCTAACTGATTAAGTAATTCTTCCATCTAAATTGCGGAAACAAAGTTTCCCTACGATCAAGAAAGTTGAACCTGATCGACTCTTGAATTTCCATAAATGGAGAGGAGAGCCTTCTTCTAACTGCTAGTTTAGCTAGGAAGTCCGGAGTTTGGTTGCCATCTCTATGGATGTGAGTATATGTAACAGATTGGAACCTTGAATCAGCCATTGTAATCTTCTCTCGGATCTTCATGAGCGGCCACGGGCAGATATTTTCACCAAGAATTTGTATCGCAATTGAGCAGTCTGATTGAATGTGTACTTGTTGAGTCCTGCCCATTGCTGCTTCAAGACCTGCAAGAATGGCAACCAATTCTGCATTAAGGACTGACAAATGAGGGTGGGGCAGGATATCAGTGTAATCTATGTAACATGATACTGCATATTTCACTCTCCTAAGGTGGTCTCTCACTACACACCCAATTCCCATTGAATTTCCTTGTAATGCAGCATCACAGTTAACTTTCAGTCCATAATCAGGAGGCTCCCATTTAATTATGTTCAATTTTTCCTGTTTTTCCGTTTATACGGAGGTACTAAGTTCCTGATTACCAAACTACACTGTGAATGACAGCAGAATTTGTAATTAACTAAATAGATCATATGGCACAAATCAGATACATTTTTCCACAGATTATTAGCACTGCATCTCGTGTTTTCATGTATCATTTTATTTCTACTCTTCCATAATTGCCAACATATCAAACCTAAGAGAGTGAGCATGATGGAATGATGAGGTGATGCAGGTTTGAAAAGCCAATAGAATTCCAATCTATCCCATATGGTGTTAAAGGATCTAACAGGCAGATGTAATGCTTCATGAAACTTATCCCACAAAACCGAAGCTGGGCCACATGAATTGAAATAATGGGATATAGAGTCAATATGATCACATGCTGGGCATTTAGAAGGTAAATGAAATCCTGATCTCATAAGAATATTAGCAAATGGAAGAGCACAATGTATCATTTTCCACATAAAAAAACTGACTTTCTTAGGCAAAACCTTATGCCAAATTCTTGTAAAAATCTCGGATTCTTCTTTTTTTGGTCTAATAATCTGGTAAGCAGATTTAATTGAAAAATTCCCATATATATCTGGTTTCCAGATCATATAATCCTGATGCTCTTTGATTTGTATGTCCTTAAGTAACTCTAATTGTATGTTAGAGTCAAAGAGATGAGAGAGATGTGGTATGTAATTACCTTTGTTGAGTTGAAATTCTGCCACATTAAGAAAGGGAAAGGGAACATTTACCTGATCTTCCACCAGATTAATAAGAGGTCCCAAGCCTAACCAATTTGCAATCCAGAAATTTGAAGAACCTTTGCCTATAATTACCTGAGAGGAAGATTCTGCAATAATATTTATCTTCCTATATCTAGCCCAAGTTTCTGACTTTCTTGCATGTGAAGGTAATGACCACATGAACTTAGACCAAAGAGATTGTCCCAATTGAAGCTTCCACCATATTTTAATCGAGAATGCATCTATTATTGATTGAATGTGCCTTATACCTAGCCCTAGTTCTTTCTGGGGGTATGAAATCCTATTCCATGATAACCAGTGTTTGTTTAGTCCATGGTCTGATTTACCCCAGAGGAAATCACTGAATATGGACTTCAGCTTCTTAACAGTATGAGAAGTTGGAGCAGTTACTGCCCAAGTGTGTTGTGGTATAGCTGTTAAAATGTGATTTATCAAAACAATTTTCCCCCCTCCTGACAACCATTGATTTTTCCAATTTGTAATTTTTCTATTTACAGAGTCAATTAGGTTTTTAAAATGCAAATTAAGTTTTCTACCCTTAAAGACTATGACTCCTATATATAAAAAAGGTAATGATCCATGAGTAATGTTAGTAATATCTTTAATCTCTTTTACCTTGTTTACACTTAACCTACCTGAGTAAAGAGCACTCTTGGAAAAGTTAATTTTTTGTCCTGTTCCTTTTTGGTAGATATCCAAAAACCTGATTAAGTTTTGCAAAGATTTTTTAGTCCCTTTGAGAAATATCACAGTGTCATCTGCAAAAGAAAGCTGAGTGATATTGTTTGCTGACCCTGGAGTCTTAAATTTTTTAATGTTGCCATTTTGAAATTGAACCCTTAAATTTCTGGTTAAAAGTTCAGTTAAAATATTGAATAGGAAAGGTGAAATTGGATCCCCTTGTTTTAACCCTCTAGTAGGTTTGAAGAAACCACAAGGGGAACCATTTATCAGCACTGAAAATCAAGTAGAACTCATGTTGTTCATTATTACTTTAACTATGTGACCATGAAAACCTAGTTTCAGTAGAAGGGAGTTGATGGTAGACCAAGATACCCGGTCAAAGGCTTTCATCATGTCCAGTTTCAGGATTAAATTTAAAGATTCATTTTTCTTATCTAACATTCTAACTGCCTCCTTCATAATTAGAATATTATCAGCAATGTCTCTCCCCTTTAAGAATGCAGACTGTTCATCTGAGATAAGTGAGTTCATTAATGGCTTAATTCTTTCAACCATGATTTTAGACATGAGTTTATTAATGAAGTTAGATAGGCTTATGGGTTTAAATTCACTGAAATTCCTAGGGGTGTTTGTTTTTGGTATTAAAGCTATGAATGTGCTAGCCACAGATTTAGGAATTGGAATACCAGCTTGGTATTCCAATATAGCAGCCATTAGATCAGATTTGATTATATCCCAAGCCTTTCTGTAAAAAAATACCTGAGAAACCATCAGGTCCAGGGGCTGAAGTAGCAGATAGTTAAAAAACAGCAGTTTTAATTTCCTCTACTGAAATGGGTTGCAAAAGGTTGATGTTATCAGTTTCAGTGATTACAGGAGGGATTTCCTTCATTAGGAAAGAAAGACACTGACCAGATGGGTCATCATTACCATCTGATAACAATGATTTAAAGAATGATACTGCTGCCTCTTTTATTACAGGTTGTGTGTTTAGCCAGGTTCCATCGAGAACGAGTCCGTCTCTTGAAAGATGGTCTTTCCATAAGTTATGGAAAAACCAAGGTTTAAAGTGTAAATTAGAAGAAATTAAGATAAAATTTTCGGGTTGCATGAACCGGGTTATAAATTTTATAACTACTGCATGTTTCATACTAAAACTTTAATATTGCAACTAAGACCTTTTACCTTTTATTATTCTAATCAAACCCTGTCTTTCCGTAAGCCTGTGGAAAGACCGTCTTTCCGTAAGCCTGTGGAAAGACCGTCTTTCCCAAGACTTTGCCATCAAGAACACATATGAATCAATTATAAACAATTAGCTCTTACGATTGATAAACTAATATTTATTATTCCGTCCCAATATATAAATTAGCGGCTCATAATGATTAAACTAAATAAATAAATAATATTAATACAAAACATATTAACTAATAAAACGAAACGAAAACGTAAACCGTGACTTTGTAATGAATGAAGCAATGATCTGCGCACAATTGTGCCGAACCAAATATTTATTCACCCCAAATAATCCTGCGGCTGCTCTACGAAACGAAAGCAAAACGAACCAAAACCTGTGACAATAAAAGGATCCGTCCGCCCCTGCGCGCGGATGCTTCTATACGTCCCCAAATCCTAGTTTTTCAATTTTCTAAAGGAATTAGGAATTAGAAAGTAAATAAAATTCAATGAAAACTAAAACTATTAATATAGCTAATTAAATAATAATAAGAAAAGTAAATATCTCTTTTCTTAAAATTATAAAATTTACAATGAGTCCGTCTCTTGAAAGACGGTCTTTCCATAAGTTATGGAAAGACCGTCTTTCCCAAGACTTTGCCATTTACAAATGCTAAATATTAAGAAGCAATATTTTCTCCATTAATTCTTCATCTTCTTCTTACTGCTTCTTTTCTTCTTTTCTTCATCTCTGGAAAAATGACTTATAAAATAAGATCATTTTCCATTGGAGCACATCGCCTCATTAAAAACCTTAACCTAGAAAATCCAGTGTGAAAAAACCGTTGGTTAAGGGAGAAATAGTACAATGTATAGCTCCCTCACAATTCTTCACAATGCATGAATTTCTGCACCAAAAACACCTAAAGTAAAAATTATATCTCAATAAAAGCATAATAAACCCACAAAATGTGAACACAATATAACACACATCATGTGCCCAAGACTTAATACTTCCGTTTGGAAAATCCTCATACCATGTTCCCGATAGAAAGATAGGTAAAGCCTTACACACCAAATCAATCTCTACATTGCGAAATCTCATGTTGTTACAATAGGAATGTAAGAATTCCTTTGGGTGAGTAGTCCCAACTTAAATTTTGACGTGCATCGGGAACTTGAAGTCTTTTGGCATCTTGAAGTTGCAAAGATGTGGTGCTAACGGTGACTTGTCTGCATCGTCCGCTGCCATTATATCTCTTAATTCATCCCCATATTTAAGATCCTCGTTCTTTTGACTCAATTTCTTACTTACTCTTGGGGGTTTCGGCTTGAGAGTGGCTAAGAATTGATTATACAGTTGTTCTCTGTTAGCTTCTAGAAACGATGCAAACACTCTCTTTTCTTTTTCTTTATTCATGTTAGGAGACTCTGCCTTCCTCATTTTTGGTGTCTTCTTTACTGTGTTCCAGTTCTCTACTAAGAATATATTCCTGATCTTGGCTGAGATTCATGCTCCTGTTGCATGCAATAGTTTGCTCTTGTGTAAGATGGTTTTGGCTTCTTTCACTTCTGGTGAACACCATTGTCTACTTTGCAGAGAATGAATGACCGAAAAAAATTTCTCATCCCCACAGACGGCCCAAATGTTGTAGTATTACTGATTTACCCAAGTGACCTTCGTTCACCGTTATTGCTCCTGCAAGAGAGCTCCCATAAGTGATTCCGGGGAAAATACTCTGATGCTCAAGTCAGTAGTTTTCCTTTTGAGAATTAGGATTTCTCAATATAGTTGAACTTCCTTGGACTAGTGTCCTTTTTCTTGTATTTATAACAAATTATCATCGTGGCTCTGCATTATCAGAGACCACGATCGTGAGATGCGTCATGGTCATATAAATCTGATTCATGTCTATCGTTCTGGCTGGAACATTATCGTGGTCTCCACCTCTCTCGGTTCGTGGCCTAGTCCCTTCCGGCCCGATTCCACTTTTATCGGTTCGCATGTAAGACTAGTTTGAAACTAAATTCTAGGCTAGGCTTAAGCCCAACATTATGGGATATGTATACAACAGTATTAAAATGGAAGTGATAGCATTCTTCATAAGTAATGAATGTGATAGAATAAGTGAATGGTTCTATGATCTACGTGAGGTTTGGAAGTGAGAATCAATTGCCCCCAATGCTTTGTCATTTGTGATTTTACCATCTTTTAGTAGCTTGTTACATGGTTAGTATTGTTACCTTACTATGTTAGTTGTCTTATCTTTAAATTCACAACTTTGGGAAAAAAAACAAAAAATTTCCTCTTTAATTGCTTATGTGTGTGCGCGTGTCTGTAGGGCTCTCTTCTTTTGTTTTTTTTGAGGGGAACCTGTGAGGTGTCAGTCATATGTTTTCTGAATATTTATGCTCTGTGAAGTGGCTACAATCAATATGGACAACAACAAACAAAGTTAATTATATAAAATTCATACATTTTTTTTGCTATATTTTAAAATGAGTATCTTATTTTTATTTTTCATCTTTTTGCATATTATTACTATTTAAAGTAATTATTTATAATAAAATTATGATGGATCTTAGTTTCGTTTTCTTATGTATTTTCTTTCTAATATCATTAATAATAAAATTTAACTACATGTGTTTATTATTTCACTAATATAAATACACTTGCTTTTTACGTAGATTCAAAATAAATTAATGTGTAATAGGTGAAAATTTTTGTAGATAACAAAAAATAAATATATATTTAAGGAAACATAAATATACAGACGATAATAACTTGTCGAAAAAATTGACTTGAATGTTAAAGGTGCTTAACTTAAATCTGGTAGGTGATTTAATTATGATTTGTAGGTGTTTTAATTAAGTAAAAGGTGTGGGTGCTTGAAATAATATTTTTGGTGCTTTGAATGTTTCATGTCATTTTAATTATTTATTTAAATTATATTGAGCGTAAATCGTAGGTGCTTCAAAAAAAAATTAGGTGCTCTTATGTTGTGTACAAAGTGCTTCAATTTCTATCTATTGGGGCTTTGACTGTTTGATGAAGGCGTTTTGATTTTTTTATTTTTTTATGGGCCTTTGTGATGAAAGTGCTTCAACTTATGTGCATAGGTTCTTTAAGACAAATGTGTGGGTGCTTGAAAGTAGTATTTTTGGTGCTTTAAGAATTTCATTCAAGTTTGATTATTTGTATAAATTATATTGAGCGTAATGTATAGGTGCTTCATGTTATTTCCAAAGGTGCTTAACTTAAATGTGTGGGTGCTTGAAAATGGTATTTTTGGTGGTGCTTTAAGGATTTCGTGCAAGTTTGATATTTGTATAAATTATATTGAGTGTAATGTATATGTGCTTCAAGTTATGTACATAGGTGCATTAACTTAAATGTGTGGGTGCTTGAAAATGGTATTTTTGGTGGTGCTTTAAGAATTCCGTGCAAGTTTGATATTTGTTTAAATTATATTGAGCATAATGTGCAGATGCTTCAACTTATGTGCATAGGTGCTTTAAGTCAAATGCGTGGGTGCTTTAAAATAGTATTTTTTGTACTTTAAGAATTTTGTGCAAGTTTGATTATTTATTTAAATTATATTTAGCTTTATACGTTGGATTATTAATTCGAAAATAGTATCTAAAATAATTAGTTTGATTATTGGCAAATTTTGGGGAAAGACCATCTTTCCATATGCTTATGGAAAGACAAGATTTAATTAGAATAATAAAAACTAAAAGGTCTTGATTACAATATTAAAATTTTATTATGTAACATGTAGTAGTTATAAAATTTATAACCCGATTTATGCAACCCAAAAATTTTATCTTCATTTCTTCTCACTTGCTTTAAACTCTAGTGGCTCTTGATTATTTAGTAAATAGAGTTTGGTTCAAATAATTAGTTTGATTATTTAGTGATTAGTTCAACTCTGATTACACAGCTAACACAGCTAACGAGTTTGAACCAGACCCTCATTTACTGGTTTGACCTAGTCGTTGGATTATTTAGTCGCTTTTAAATGTGTGTTAATTCCCAGCCGTTGGATTATTTATTTTAGTGGCACAAATTTACCACCCATATATATATATATATATATATATATATATATATATATATATATATATATATATAATTGGGATCGGGTGAGAACACCTCCTTAATATGAGAACAACCAATTATGTGAGAGCAGATCATAACCATTGAAATACTTAACAGATGGCTGACATTTAATATTCAACTATTGAAACACAATTAAAATAGGGATAAAACACTCGGATTTTTTATCGGGTAAAGAAATCCTAACAGGTCATAGCACACTCTTCCTCTCAATTCTTCTCAACGCTTGCAATTTCTTTCTCCGATATCTTCCAGCGGAATTGAATCTCTCCACCCTGACTAACCTCCGACCTCTCATCTTCTTCTAGCTTACGACTTCACGATGGCGGAAGAAAATTTGTGAAATCTTCCCTCACTCAATCGAAGCATACTCTTTTGATGTAAACTATCCTTTTTCGAGGTGTTTTCAATTTGAATTCC
This sequence comes from Rubia yunnanensis, assembly GCA_037428765.1. Lineage (NCBI taxonomy): Eukaryota > Viridiplantae > Streptophyta > Magnoliopsida > Gentianales > Rubiaceae > Rubia > Rubia yunnanensis. The sequence goes on along the minus strand of CM075071.1, from coordinate 31,888,365 downwards.
GTTGGTTTTATTCAGCAGAGATGACGTGAATTGTAAAGAATAATGTTGATTTGACCATAATTGTATATGTTTAGCCTTGTCAGATAACCCTCTCTCAACAGATCCCTCACCGAATATAGCCATTATAGAAAATTTGGAGGAAGCGGGATGAAAAAATGAGAAAACTTATTGATTTGCGAAGAGAAAGAGATAGTGATGATGGTAGAGTGAGAAAGATTACAGCTCTGTGAAATGTTCTTTCCAAAAATACCTGCAAAAGAAATGAAAAGAAGTTGAGAAAATGGGCAGTTAAGAAGTCTGAAACAGCGGCCAGATAATGATTATCTTAGGAAACTAAAATTTTTGAAAAGATGAGAGAATCTTTTCATACCTTTTTAGAAAACTGCCATTCACGTGCCCATTCACGCAACTAATTGAAGCACACATCTTTTTGAATTCCATGAGAGGTTAGGAATGAGAAAACTAAATAACACCTCGAGTCTCGAGACAATGTACAAAGAATTTTTACTCCATCATGAGCTCATGGACTCGATTCTTTGAATTATCGTCTCCAGGGCCTTCGAATCACCATATCAAGACTTCATGGCCTTGAGGGCATCTTAAGTTTTCGGGGGGGCTTTTGATAATGGTTTGATCTAGTGAAAGCCCAAATAGCATTTTGGACTTATTTTGGCCGAATAAGGATGTTAGAAACGGTTAGACTTAATGACCGCATTTTAGTGGTAAATAAGAGTTAGAATTGAAAACAAATACTACTAAGGTTATGTGGTATAAATACAAGGTACGTATTCATTTTAGATTCATTCTGTCTTTATACGGTATTCATACATTTTGCTGACTTAAAGAGTTTTCCCCTATGACCTCCTGGGGCTTGTTTTCTTGCAGATTGCGACCAAAGGATTCAACGGGGTTGTTTAATCGATTTTGAGCCGCATTAACCATGTAAAACACTTATTATATGACTGTCATTGTAATAACAAGTTAGGTTTTGAAATTCTTGAATCTCTTTCGCATAATCTATATTGATTATTACTGCATATAAATAATTGAACCCAGTTGAATTCTTGGTAACACGCCCAAGTCCGACTGATAATTGTGTTGAACAAGTTGGCCGGAGTTTGGGGGTGTTACACTAGCCTACATGTCCTCCTTCCTGTTCTGGCTACTTCTCATCCGAGGATCATATGCGAGGGTATTTTCACTTGTGTGTGGGACATCAGGCATAAAGGTGACACTTTCATGCCTCTGATTCTTAAGGCCAACCCAGTTGGTGCAGCATTATGCACTAGCCTCCATACTAAGAATTTATTTTTTATTTCTTGCACTTTTTGAGTGCCACAAATTCTTCCAGAGCTTTTGGTTGGCCCCTGTGGTTGGCATCGTTAAGCCAGGTGGTTTCTCTCTCATCTTCGTGGCACATGCCTTGTGGTACCTAGTTTTGAGAGTGTACTTTCCCAGCCAGTCCTTATCCCATAATTTATAATCCTTCTATCTGAATGTTGCAAGAGGGATATGTGTTCCCATTATGTCTTTTACTATTTCCAGCTGAAAGTATAACTTCAATGGGGGCATGCGTCATTGATTGACATTGTCAATTAAGGTCAGTGACTTTGAAGCCAAGTAGAGGTAAAAGTTGGCGATTGTACCTTGTGGGGGTTTTTATGGTTTAGGGTCCATTTTCTGGAATGCCTATGTCACAACCATTCTTCACTTTCCATCTGAGCTCTGGTTTGAGAAGGTCATGCCCCTACAAAATGCCCCTTGATCCCTAGGTTGCTCCCTGTTTCGATTTGACCTCTTAGAAGTCTTGCTTGTTGCAATACTTGTCGATGAACAATTAGAAGAAGAATGAGTCCTTGTCGGTGATGTTTTCCACACTATATACCCCTGGATAGCTTGGTTCATTTGTTTTGTAGACCACACTTATAATTCTATATGCCACTTGGAGTGACATATATGCTCTCATGACTTCCAATCAATCCCTCTCCCTTCTATATCCCCGGTCCAAATAATATTGCCAGGTTGGCTGTCTATTTTATTTTCCATTATGGATGGTATTTTGAATGTACCCATAGTGTATTGTGTTGTGCTAGATAGAACATGCTTGCTTAAGGTAACCATTCCATGGCTAACATGTCACCTACTTTCCATATTGTCATCTTTACTTTGGCTCTCTGGACTAGCTTCCTGAACACGTTGAGCTCCGAGCCTGCAAAGTTCATATTGTGGCCCAGGAAGTTCTCTTTCAATAGATCTTCAAATACTCTGAATATTTGGCTGAGTCATTTATTTATTCTTGGGTGTTTACTTGGGCTGACTAAGAGAGCCAACTTATGAAATTTTATTTGTTAGCCTGAGTACACCACAAGAGATTAATAAGGGCATGCACCATTTTCCTTGATCCATTGTCCAATATGTTTAAAAAGAGGATGCATCATCCACAAATATCGAGTGTGATACTAGCTGAACCGTTCTACCGATCATGACTCCAGGTCAGAGTCCCTAGAATGCCTCATACGTTATCACAGATAAGAACACTTCCTAGCACAGCCGGAACATGATGAGTAAGAGTGGGCACCCTGCCTATGTCCATGTTTGGTTGAAATGGGTTGGACCTTTATGGAGTATGAGCCTGTGGCATCACTCCATGATCCACCCTACCCAAGTATTCAGGAAACCCATCGGTCTCATCGTTTGCGCGAGGAACTCCCAAGATACCTGATCATACGTCTTACTCATGTCGATCTTCATTGCCGCTATATTTTGTTTCCCATTTCTCTCTTTGAGAATGTATTCAATGGGCTCAAGGATTATCAGTAAATTCTCGACAATAAATCTTCCTTACACAAACGTCGATTGATTCCCGACGATCAGAAAACTCAGAACCTTTTTTATTCTGTTTGCCAGAACTTTGACTATGATTTTGTTTGTAACATTGCATATACTGATGTTATAAGCTAACATGAAATACACATCTTCACCTCTTAAAACCATAATGTTAACATAGTATTTATCTTTACAATGTTTTTTTACTTAACATCGCAGCTTTTTTAAATTTATACTAGGTTGATCGTATATGTATCAAATTCTTTTACCCGAAAACCACCATTCATATAGAAAATAACCATTCTTTAGTAACTTTTTTCAAGAGTAATGGGAGATTAATGCTCTTGAATTGAGCATATAATGGTGCAGTTGCACCTTCATAAGATATAAAAATTATAGAGAAAAGTGTCTTATAACCCTACATAATTGGCACAAGTGTCAATATAACATTTCAGTGTTCAAAAGTGCTAATATAACCCAAGATAATCAGTAAAAGTGCAAAAATATCCGTTACGGCAAATTTTGGCCGTAATTATAAGAAATTACTATTTTGATCCTTTGGGAAAAGATTTTTAAAAAAAATATGAAATGATTGTTATGCCCCTAACCCTAATTTTCTCAAACTTCCTTTCTCCTCCTCCTTTTCTTCTCTACCGTTTCTCCCATTCTCCGTCATTTCTCCTCTTCTACCCTTCATTCGTTCTCCGGCTTGACTTTTCTCCACTTCTATGTTGTCGTTTTCCTCCTTTTTCCTTCTACGGGACGAGGGTGGTGGGCTTTGATTGGTAATCTGCTATAAATTCAACCTTATGGCACCATAATTTGCTAGTAAGTAGCCTTCGTACAACTATTTGAATTTGAGTTCATGCGACTTTTGCCTCCGTGTGGATTTACTAGATATGAAAATTTAGCTGATTTTGGCTGGGGACACGTCTTCTTTGATGCTATAGATGCTTTAGAAAGGTAAAATAATTGTTTTTTTAGGTGTGAACATGCGGAAATGTTGAGTCAAGAGTTTGGGTTTTGGGAACCTGTTAGAGGAAAAAGGAGAAGAGTTTGTGATGGTAGGCTGCAGGACGAGGGTGGTGTTCTCTGGGTGGCAGGGCCGATAGAGGGGTGGTGGTGGTGGCTGGTGGATGGGATGGCTAGTGGAGGGGGTGGTTGTGGCATGAGGATAAAATTGTCCTAACATTTTTAGACTATAGGTCAAAGGGCATTTTGATCATTTTATGTGCAGTCAATGCCGAAAATGTGGTCTTAGAGTTATATTGGCAATTTCATCTAGTTAGAGTTATTTTTATACTAAAAATTATCTGAGAATTATATTAACACTTACTCAATTAGGTATAGTTGTATTTGTATATATCCCAAAATTATATTTGATTGATTGGTCTCATATTATTGACAAAAAAATTAGCTTAAGGCACTTCATTTCTTTAGGTCTCATTTGATAGAAAAATCTGTCAAATCACATTAAGCGGTTAATCTACCACCAGATAACAAGGGCATATGTCTCCAACTAAACTATTTTAGAATTTGTCCATAACTGTTTAAAGGCATTGCAATCATACCAGGACTTGGTAACTGACCTCAAAAAAGTATAAATCTTAGAAAGGAGCTCCCTCATGTAGTCTAGAGGCGGGGATGAAAAAATTCAGGCTTTGGAATTTGATCACCGTACTCTAGCTCTGGGAAGTTTTCAAAAGTTTAAAAAAAAAAAAAAAAGATGAAAATAATAGGAGGGAGATAATGGAAAAGGTTTCACAAAGTTTTATGGAAAGAGAGAGGCAACCAAAACATGCAAAAGCGAAAAAATGATCAAAAAGACCCAATTACTTGGAACTGCTATCTACAGAACCCCAGAGATTTCACTCAAAGAAAAGTAAGGGTAGACATCATGATTCGGAAATGTATAAATCCAGCAAGAAAATGCGCCAGTTACACGAAAGTACTGACAAGGACAATAACCAAATACACTACATAATTCATTTATATGACCTGGATAAAAAGTTGAATATGAACAGTACTTATCATGTACTCATCCTTTCAAGAAACACCATCACTCTCTCCCCGGAATTACTATGTAACTTGACGTCATACAGTAGGAAGCAGTGCCACTAACACTCTTATTTGGTTGCCTGAGCAATTATGTTGCTTATTGAGCTTTCCTGCTCTTTCGCAGCCTCAACCAAAGAATCCTGCAGGCCAGTTAAAGTTACTGGTTAGTTTTTCACGTCTCATTATTATATGAATGAATCTGTTTACTGGAGTGCAATACCTGTGCAGCTATAAGACGTGCCACTGTTTTCTTGCTAGATTCTTGAAGTTCGCCAGCAATTAAGAGTTCGTCCAATATGTAATAAGCCTGCCAATCATTTGAACCAAAATGCTATGAATGACAAAACAAACAATAGACATCAACAGTAGCAGCTGGAATAGCAAAGGCTGTCTAAAGTACAGGAGTTGGCACAAAGAATCCAACTTCATGAACTTGCAATAAATGAGTGTCTTTATGCGTAAAGGTCTTGACTTTTTCAGTTCATGAATTCTAAAATAAATCGAAAAGCATAACTTGTAAAGGCACTCAGAATTGTACTTATGAAACATGGTACATGACTCCTCTTGAGATAATGGAGAAAAGTTGTCCAAACGCTATTTCTGGCTAACAATTCATTGAAATCTTTTCCAAGCTCATGATGACAACTGGTAAGTAATAAAAAAGTTTCAGATAATGGATTGCCAAGCAGGCCGATATACAAGGAAAAGAGAACAGTAAAACATCACACTTCACCAGAGGTCAAAATTGATTAAGTTTTGTATGATGGTCAAACCATCTCTATGTCAATAAATACCAGTATTTGACAATAAAAATACCTTTTAACTTTTTCGCTCAGTAAATGGCCAAAGACCTCATCTATATCTATTTCCAGATAATTAACATATTTTGTTACTCAGGCTAAATATTTTATTACCTATCTTACTCAAGAAACCCATCAATGACATGTTCACAATGAGATTTTCTGCTTGCGCAAAATCATACAATTTCTGAAAGACTAATCTTGTATTGTTACACAAAAAAATAGCTCAACAAATGAGAGGAAAAGATTTCCCATTTTTTGCCAAGACAAACAATGATCTTGGATAAATGCCCACCCAGGGAATATCCAAAAATAAATTCACTGCCAAATCAAGATTCAGAAAACTACATACATGAAACTTTAGAGTAGCTGAAATCCCCACCTACATGAACTATCAACCCCGAGATCAACTCTCTCGATGCACAAATAAAATGGAACTAAATTCATCCTTTGACCTTAGTTTCCCTTGAAAATGTCTTGTCCCCAATGATTTTGGAGTTAACGACTAATGAAATATGCAAAAAAATATAATTTCATTATAATTATTAATCACCCTTGATGTACCCTTGCTAAAAAAAATTTAACGGTTTCTTTGAATATAAATGTGTCCAAATGTTTTGGTATGTATATTTAGAAAACTAGGTTCCTGGGACCCTGATGTAATCTGTCTCACCAGCAAAGCACTTCCAATTCATAGGCTCCGTGCACTTCAATGGACACACATGGCTTGTAAAAGAAAAACAGAATCCAACACTTTATTTACAATCGAGTAGAAGTTATACCTTGTGGAAATTGAAGATCAAATCCAACTCACAAACCTGCGTAACAAAATAAGATGTCGCACATACGAATCCCATTAGATAAGATAGTGGAATCCGTATCTTTAACAGTTTTGCCAATTACAAGTCAATATTCTGTAGAACTACCATTGATTGTATCAGAATTAACCAACCTAGAATATAATTTTAACGTGCAACTGCCATAAACACACCTTGAAATATAGAAAGATGTAGAGAAAAACAGCTTGAAAATTAAATCTCGCAACAGGAAAAGAATGAATGGCTAGGAAATCAGAACAAAATGAGTATGCAGGCATCCGACCCCACTAATCCAATTTCCCCACATCGTTGACTGGAGGATACCTTATCACCAATTATCTCCTCAAGGTGGAAAATATATTGCATGCACTCTGCTTTCGTCACACCTAAACAGTTATAAGAGAGGAAAATTCGTACTTTGATAATTTGGTTCACACATTATACTGGTTGGGAGTATTTAGTTCATGACATTCGGATAAGGGGTAGAATAAAGGAGAGGAAATCCATGGCTGATCATGGAATATTACTCTTCCTGGACAACATATTCAAATTTTCAAGGAACAAACTAACAAATTGTAGAAAGATTTACTGCATCTGCAACATCACAGAGTTACTCAGTTCTGTCTACGGATACAGATTTCTGAGACAGGGGGTTTAGGAATCCAAAAATTGTTTCATTAGTACATGTGGTTCTAAATGTAGTTTTCAAATCAGAAAAGCTCTCCATATAATTTGGAGATATCTCAGATGAGTACAAAGTACTGCAAATTAACGTTGAGGAACTCACACTTCCAAAATAACGATCTAGAATCTCTACGAAATGGTGGATGATTTCAAGAACCTCCAACTCATTGTCATCCTCATCAGCACACATGCAGAAATAAAGGCTGGCATACCTGCAGGATTCACAAAAAATGAGACCAAAGTTGCTTACTGAAGCACGGCTAGAAAGAGAAAGAAGTAACCACTGCAATATATAAACAAGGATAGCAAACCATACGTTACCTTTTGTAAACAACCTTATATCCTCTCCACTCTACAAAGTTGCAAAGTTTGGGACCTCGACTGAGAATTGAGCCACTAAGTTCCCGAATCACCTGTAAAAGTCATGTAAAACAAAAGTCATGTTACTAATACCTTGGTATCGAAAAGCTTTAGCAAATCAACTAGACCAGCTAGGACAATCTGCACATCAACATTTCAACATGTGTCTTGTACATAAATATATGTACATTGCTTATCCTGAAAGTGATGACAAAAAATTATACAACCCCAAGCTTCCAGCCCACATGGGCCGCTGAAGCTGAAGAGGTTCATTGTCGAGAATTGGCACAAAAAAAATGTATCACGGAATTACCTTTGTTCTTTCTTTTTGGGTATAAGGTGAATACCACTTGGTTAACCTCACTTTTCCTTGCCGGCTAATTAGAAGAACAAAATGAATCTTCAGAAGGAAAAATAAGAAACTCAAGTTAGTAATGTGGCGCTCAGACCTAACCAGAGATCAAAAACCTCAAAACCCTTCACATGCTAGGATTGTTCCGACTTCAGAACCACGGCAATTCAAATCCAATTTTCTTTTCACACTAGTTCCAAGATGCAACCATGCGAATATGCGATACAGTAAATTCGAATCAAAACGACACAAGATCCAAGCAGTAGCAGATGACGCTAAATTAACAACATACAAACTTCATTTGACATTAAATAAGGATATAAATTGCAATCGAATTACAAGTTTAATGTAGGTGGAGGCTACCATGATGATGATCCGGAGAGGGAAAAAAACCCTAGATTTACTCTGCAGCAATTCAGGACTCAGGATCCTTGAATCCTTAAGGATGGAACTTGAATACAGAATGAAGATGGCAGTACAGAATGAATTTACAGACAAGAGCGATGAAAAATAGGAACGTAGTAGAGGTGGTGTACGGTTCGGTTTGAACCGAACCGGCCGTTCTGGTTTTAAAGTTGGAATCGTGTTATGCAGTTCTAAAACCGAAATGATACTCTCTCCATTTTGTTATATTGACATCATAGCTTTATGCACAGTTATTTTTGCAACTTTAATTGTGTTGAGAAAACTAGGTAGGCAAAGTAAAAAATTTAATGAATTGTTGAAAATAATTCACATTTTATCATAAAAGAAAATGTGTCAATTTTAACAAAATATACAAAAATACTAAGTGTGATGAAATTTTATTTTACCTAATCAATTCAGTAATTATTAATGTGTTCAGACATAACCTATTCAACCAAGTATGCAATAAAGTGAAAGATTGACACCCGAGATTTGGTTACGCAGTTCGGTGAAATTCACATACATCTACGGTTAAGAATAAACCCATAAACCAGAAAAAACATAGTACAAAGTACATCATACAATTATACTTATCTTCTCTAATATATACCGTTTGGATTTTGCAAACTCCCATTGCTACCGATCCGCCTTGATGCATCCTCCTTGAACTTACACTTGGGCTGAAATTGTTCCTTTGCCTGGGCTCCCCTCCTGGTTCTGCAAAACAACTCAGATCTAAGTTAGACAACCCGGTGCTTTACCAGACCTGCTCCGACGATCTTGTCAGAGGGAGCTTCTAGGATTTCTTTGTCTGAGTGTAGGTTTTGTGCATTGAAAATGTACCTTGGAAGCATGCGTTCTCCCCATGTTTATAGGGAGTGTTGGTGGCTGACTTGACAGCTCGTGTCAAGTCAGTTTGTGGATCGTTGCTCGCTTAGCTGTCTCCCAACGGGCTTCCAAGCTTGGGTTGTAATGAGCTTAGTGGGCTGCTAGGCCCAATCTTTATTAAGTCCCCCAGCCCAGGCTCTTGTTTCTCCTGAGTAGGACGAATGGGCTGACTCTGTCTGTCGGAGCCTGCTGGTATGCCTTCTCGCTTCCTGCTGCATGTAGGTTGGTCTTTCGCGGGAAATGCCTGCCATATTTATTTGAAAAACGACGCCTTTTCAATTCTTGTTGCCTCATTATTTGCTCCCCTATGCTACTTGCCTCGATCGTCGCCACGTTTCCTTCCTTTCTAACGCCGTCTTAACCACTCATTGCTGCTTCGTCACCTATTTCCAAGGCAAGTCACTCAGCAGTCGCGTATATATGCATCCGATCCTGTGAGATTTTTCATAGTCATTTTCCTTTTTCTCCATTCTCTCCGCCTAAGTCTTCTCTTTGTCTTTCCAAGCATCCTCCCAGGTACCTTTCTTTCTTCCTCCTCCATTTTCATGCTTTTTTCTTGTATCTATTTCATTTTTTCTTTTCTTTTGCTTTCTCTCATCATGATGTCAACTGTCAGGCCTCTAAAAGCCCACTCGTACTGCGACGTGACTGCCGATGAATGTCAGTACATTTGCCGGCTTTGCAAGGTGGTCCTCGCTTCTCGGGGTGAGAGGCATGATGATTATGGCAGTCGTATCATTTGTCGGGATCAAAGGAGATGGTGTTGGACGTCCCTCAGGGGATGGTAGCCGTCTACCTGGAAACCATCGAGAACGGTGGTTTTCGGTTTCCCCTCTTTCAATTCTATCAGTCCATCCTAGGTTACTATGAATTATTCTTGACCGACCTCCCTCTAAACTCCCTACGTCTGCTTATGGGCTTTGAAGTTCTATGCCTGGGTTCTGGTTTTACCCCCTTGATCCCTCTCTTTAGGACCTTCTATACACCTTCCAAAATTCCCCCTATCTTAAATTTTGCCCTGGCGGGTTTAAATTCTTGGTTGATTTCCTTACACGTGTCGAGTGGAAACAATGTTTTGTCTTTGTGGAAGAGGAACTGGTAATGGGGCCGAAGATTCACACGAGCCCTTTTCCGGCCAGTCATCTCAGGACGAGGATAGCACGTCCTAGCGTTGCGGAGATATCTGAGGGTTATCAGTTCATCTTCGTCCTGGAGGACCTGTCAGTTAAGGTAAGCTTCATCCTGCACGACCCTGTGCTACGCGCTGTGGGGCTTCCCTTCTTTCCAATTGGGGTCGTGCCTCTGGATGGTCCTAGTGGCCTCATGGTTACATGGCTTTCCGTGTTTACTTATTTTACGTGCTTTATGTGATGTTTCCTCTTTTTTATCTCTCTATAAGCTTTTTGCTCACTTCTTCTGATTTCACGTATGTTTATCGCCAACCTGATCGGTGATCTCTTACGACTCTCTCACCGCAGGACTTCCAACCGCTCAACTCGTCAGGCAGATGAAGCACATGGGGAGGTCTACTGCCGGAGCTCATCATCAACTTATCTGACACCTCGGTCACCATGTTCATGTTTGTGGATATCGAGGAGGATGGGCAACTTGAGCTTAAGCGCCGCAGGTCTACTCGCCGGTCCTCTGATGTTGTTCCACAAACTTCTCCTGCCGTAACTACTCCTGCTATGACTACTCCTGCTATGCATGCTCCTGCTTCTGTCGTCCCTTCATTGCCTGCTCCTGCTTCTGTCGTCCCTTCATTGCCTGCTCCTGCTTCTGTCGTCCCTTTATTGCCTACTCCTGGACCATGCTCCCGACCGCTTCTTCCTGTTAGCTTCAGTCCTCTTCGTCACCTAGGAGCATCCACCTCCCACCTCGTTCCTGAATCTGAAGTTATCTGTGGGCCAATCGCCCGGTTTGAGTTCTTGGCTCGTGTTATCCCTCCCAGCCACTTCAATGCTTGGCTTCAGAAGCGTGTTCTCAATGTTACCTCCTTTGTCAACATTGCTGACTGTCATGTCTCTGCTGCTCTGGAGGTTGGAATTTGTTTTCTTCATATGTTTGTTTTTCCTTCCATTTATTACTTTTATTTCTCTGCTTGTCGTACTCTTGCTTTACAAAAATATTTTCTTTCTTTGTCTGCTTGTAGCACATGTGCGCGGCCTTTGCCATCCAAATGGAGATGGGCAAGATAGCTGATGGGTAGCCTGACGTTTAGCAACGAGCCGATCATGCTGAGAAGTCCGCTAAAGAGGCTGCCTTGGACCTACAGCATGCTCGTGCCCGGGCCGCATTGGAAGGGGATCTGGAGCTTGAGAGGGGCGTGCCAAGGTTCCTGGAGCTGACAGTCAACAAGCTTGAGGTCGAGAACAATGTCCACAGGGAGTTCCGCTAATGGGTGTTCATCTGTGGCTTCACTAGCATCAATGCGAAAGTGGCTCAGAGCCGGCGTCCTTCCAAGCTTCTTGTTGCTACTTGTGCAATGCCTCCGACTTGGATGCCACCATAACCAACCCTCAGGAGCTGCAAGAAAAACTTGGAGGGGTGTTCGTCCCTTTCAGAGAACATAGCTTTTCTGAATACTTCTCCTTATTGGACCCCACGATGACTACCGTTGAGCTTGACGCTTGGAACTCGGATGCGGCGACTGCTCAGACTGCCGCATCCTAGTCCCAGGCTGGCGCTCACCCATTAGCGGCTGAAAATGAGCTGAGCCAGAATGCAGGTGACATGGAGGCACAGTAGGACGAGGATGAGTCAAGGCAGGCTGGAGGTGGAGGCGTGTGGAGCTCAGTAAATTGATTGAATTTTCTTGAATTTGTGTTTTGATGATGTTCACCAAACAATCCTTTTTTTTTTGGAATTTGTGGTTTTGTAATTCTCATAAGGGGTGCCTTTTCCCCCCATTTTGCTTTATTTTGGTAAGAAGCGCTTTCTCCTCCCATATGCTTTATATGTGCTTGCTTGATGCATAACCTCCTCCCCCCTCCCTCCCTTTTTTTGAGGCGGAGGGGGGGGGGGGGGGGTTGGGTGTGGTGGACTTTGTGTCTGGTTTTCTCCAGCTAAGGTGTTTTTCCTTAGGTCGTGACCTTTGTCACATTTCGGGCCTGGGGCCTTTGCCTCAGACTCTAATTAGCTTAGAAAGCTGGCTAACAGCTCCCTGCCTGCGGGGGGCTAGGGGTGTTTTTCACCAACCCCTTTGGTCTGGCTGGCATACACTTGACTGCGCAGTGTCAGGGATGCTTTGTGAATGAGTTCCTTTGACTCGTTCCTTATTTTTATTACTGATTAATTGTTGCACTTCATTTTATTGGTTAACAACAAAATACTCACAGGGGTATTGTACAAAATTCCCTCGGATCGTACCCTTTATGGGTTTACAAAAGATTTGATCCATAAGAAATTTTGACCTCCCTATTCAAAATGACATAGATTTCCCCGCAGCTATTTAAAAAGAAAGAAAATAAGGTGGTACCTTTCTATGCATAGAACTTCCTGAGTTTGGTCATGTTCCAGTTGCGTGGAACTTGCTTTCCATCCATTGTCTCCAGCCTATATGCTCCTTTGCCCGGCACCTTAGCCACCATATAAGATCCTTCCCAGGTCCGTCCATCTTCTTTTCTCCTTGCGCTCTGCTTGCCTCGTTCTTTCTAAGAGCTAGCTCTCCTTACTTCAAGCTCATTTCCCTAACTTTGTTTTTGTAGTGATGTTCTGTCCAGAATTTGTATGTGGTTTCCTTTAAATCCATTCTCTCCCTGAACTCCTCCAGGTTGCTTCTGAAGGCATCTTTGTTGCCGCCAACGTTAGTGGTGTCGTGACCCTCTTGCTGGGTACTGCGATTTTAGGTGGGATGATTGCCTCTACAACGTAACACAACATGTACGATGACTCTCCTATTGTCGTTCGAGGCGTGGTCCAGTATGCCCACGACACCTTTGTCAACTCTTCCTCCCATTCAGTTTTGGCTTCCCCCAATATCTTCTTTAAGCCCTGCAAGATGGTCCTATTGGTTACTTCAGTCTAGCCATTTGCCTGTGGGTGGGCTACGGAAGTGAATTTCAACCTGATGTTTATCTCCTTACACCAGGAGACAAACGGCTCTCCTGCAAACTGTGTGCTGTTGTCACTGACTATGACCTGTGGAATCCCAAATCTGGATACTATATTTCTCCATACAAATTTTGTTACCTTCTTCCCTGCAATAGTGGTAACAATCTCCACCTCCACCTATTTAGTGAAGTAGTCTATCACCGCTATCAGGAACTTCTTCTTCCCAACATCTTTAGGAAAATGGTCTCACTATATCTATCCCCCACTTTGCAAAAGGCCAGGCTGATTGGATGCTGGTCATTTCCTCAGCAGGGAGCCTGGGTACTGGAGCATGCTCCTGGCACCTGTGGCATTCCCTAACAATCTTCTTGGCATCTGCTTTCATTCTTGGCTAATAGTATACTGCCTGGATAGCCCTTAAAGCCAGCGTCCGAGCTCCTTGGTGGCTGCCACAGCTTCCATCATGCAGCTCTCTCAGTACTACTTTTCCAATAACTCTGGTCCTGTGCACCTAAGCCATGGCTCTACAGACCCGCGCTTGTATAATAGGTTGTCCTTGATTTCTTATTGCAAAGCATTCCTCTTTAGCGCCTTGGCTGCTCTTTATTCTATTGGGAGGATTCCAGCTTCCACAACTTTCTGATCTGTGGACCTTCTTTCCAGTTCTTCCACTAGGACGAACTTGGTAAGATGAGCGTGCACTGAAGAGGCCAGCATGTTGAATGCATCTGCCCTGGTGTTCTGTGATTGAGGGACCCTGATGATTCTGAACTACTCAAACTTTGACGCTAGGCTCCTTACTATGTCCTTGTACTTCATCATGGCTGGCTCCTTAGCCTCATACTTCCCACTGTATTGGTTTCCCATTAACATTGAATCTCCAGATGCTTGCACCTTTCTTGCTCCCATTTTCTGGGCTATCTCCATTCTTGCTATGAGTGCTTCATGTTCGACCTCGTTGTTTGAGGCAAGAAATTTGAAATGGAACTCATACGTGGTTTCCACCCCCTGCGGGTCAGCCACTACTAGCCCTACACCTACTTCCTCGACTTCTAAGGCTCCATCTACATGCAGGCTCTAGACATTAGGTCTTGTCAGACAAGGTCCCTTCCCTATTACAGGCTCCTTCTTCTGCTCTATTCCTTCTTCTTTTGGGACTTCTACTAGGAAGTGTGCGATGACCTGTCATTTCATTGCTTTTCGTGGTGCGTACTCGATCGTGTGCTCTCCAAGCTCCACCGCCCACTTCACTAGCCTCCCTGAGGCTTCAGTCTTCGTAAGTATTAACTTCAATGGTTGGTTCGTCAGCACCACTTTTGGGTGCGCCTAAAAATACTGGCGTAGCCTCCTTGCAACATGTACCAAAGCCAGGGCTAGCTTCTCATATCCCGCATATCCCTTTTCTGCGCCTTACAAGGCCTTGCTAACATAGTACACTGGCCTCTGGACTTTCTCTTCTTCCTTTACTAGGGCTGCACTGACCACCTCGTTGCTGGCCGCCATGTACAAATAGAGTGTCTCTCTTGCCTGGGGGCTGGTTAACACATGTAGCTTTTTCAGGTGTTGCTTCAACTTTTTGAAAGCTCTTTCTTCCTTTTTTCCCCATTCAAATTTTTGAAAGCTCCTTCTTCCTGTTCTCCCCTTCTTGTCTATGCATTCTTTCAAAATTTTGAAAAAAGGAAGCGCTCGCTCCACTGCCCTGGACATGAAACATTTCATCGTCGCCAGCTTGCCGTTCAGTCTTTATATCTCCTTCACTATTCTGGGTGACTTCATTTCTAGGATGACCTTTACCTTTTTTAGGTTTACTCGCAGCCCCTCATTTGATACCATGTATCCTAGGAACTTTCCTGCTCCTACTCCATACTAACACTTTGTTGGGTTCAACTTCATGCCCATTTCTCGAAATCTCTTCAGTGTTTGGGCCATGCCCTTCACAAAATCTTCATATCCTCTGATCTTTATTAACATGTCATCGACGTATACCTCCAGGTTCTTACCTATATGTTATTGAAATATTTTTTCCACCACCCTTTGGTAGGTGGCTCCCGTGTTCCTTAAACCGAAAGGCATCATGCAATACCCAAACTCCCATTTCCGTAATAAATGCTATTTTTTCCACATCACATTCTAAACTTCGAGATTCGATGATATCCCTTATATGCATCTAATAAACATGTTGGGTAATTAGTGAGGTAATCTACCTTTTGATCAATGACTGGCAGTGGGTAGCAATCCTTAGGGTAGGCCTTATTCAGGTCCGTGTAGTCCACGCACATCCTCTAGCTGCCATCCATTTTCTTCACTAGGACAGGGTTGGCAAGCTAGGTTGGGTAAGGGACTTCTCTCAGTATCCCTGCTCCCACCTTCTTTTTGATAACCTCGTTCCTTTCTTTGCACAACATCTTCCTCTTCTGCTTGACAGGCTGATGCCCTGTGACAACTTTCAGCTCGTGGCATCCTAACTCTTTGGAGACGCCGGTAATATCTTTTGGCTTCTATGCAAATACCTGGGCCTTTTCCTGCACTGTCTTTATGAGCTCCTTCTTCACCCTGGGCGGCAGTGCGACTCCTACTTGTACCAACTGCTCTTCTCCCAGTTGCACCTCCTGCATCTCTGACCCTAGCTTTGATGGATCATTCCTGCCTATTATAATTTCCACGGCATTGGCCTCCCAGGCTATTTCTCTTCCTTTTGTACTCCTGTGTCTCTCTTCCACTTGTTGAGGGTGATTCGATGACACTCTTTTGCCTTCTGCTGATCTCCTCTTACTGTTGTTATCCCCCTGTTGGTGGAAACTTCAGTAGTAAGTGCAGAGTGGATACTATCCCCTTAAAAAGTGCTAAGGTGGGTCTCACTAGGATCATGTTGTAGGGGTTGTTTGCCTTCACAACAATGAACTCTATGTCAACTATTTTGTTTCTCACCTCATCTCCCACAGTTACTGGGAGACATATGGTCCATTCCGGCCATACCATTCTATTTGCGAAATCCACAAGAGGCATATCCGTCAACTTCAGCCTCCTCCTCGTGTTCTCATATAATTTTTCAAAAAAATGCCAATACATGATCTCTGCTGAGCTTCCTCCATCCACATATGCTCTATGTATTCTCCTCTACATCACCTTCACATGGATTATCACTGCATCCCCCTCTATCGGTCTTTTGGGAATGAGATCCTCGGCTTAGAAGGATATGATCTCATTGGGTCCCAGCCTCCAGTCTACGCGAGTTGCCTGAGGGGTCCGTCTGCAGCGATCCTTTCTCTGTGACTCCATCCTGCCTCCTACGCTGCCACCGATGATGGCATAAATGTCTGTGGCTATCATCCTGGTACTATCCTCTGTTGGTGTATTCTCTCGCTGCCTCTTGCTACATTCCTTGGTTTCTTCCCTGGCTACTTCTTTTCCTTTAATCTTCCTTTTGGTTTCTGGGGACCTTTTTCTGCTCGGATCCCCCTGTTATTTGTGGTGGTTCCCAGAAATACTGCTTCCTCTTATTTTGTTCTGGTATGTGTCCTTATTATTGGCCCTTGCCTCCTTTGCCAGATGGGCTAAATCTCCACTGCGGACACTGTTCTCGATCGCCCGCTTCAGGTGCATGGCGTCGTTTGTGTCGTGATCGTGATCTTCATGGTAATCGTAGAAAAATGCCTTGTTTCTCAGGTGTGTAGCAGTCAGAAGCTTCCTGGCAGGCTCCAGGATGTTCTTTCCTGCCACCAGGGTGAAGATCTCCTTAAGTGTCTTAAGGAGCTGGGTGAACTTCCTGTCGAAGTTCAACCTGACTAGACGGATCGCCTTCTTGTCATTCTTTCGTTTTTCTGCTCTAGGCTCTATTTTTTGCACGTCTGCAACTCCCTGGGCCTCCTTCCTTCTCTTGTTCGCAGTATCTTCTCTCGAAAAGTTCTCCACTCTCCTCATAAGTTTGTTCATCATCATGGGTGGATTTAACATGCAATTCCTAAGCAAGAGCTCGTTCTTGAGGCCATTCATGAATGTGTTCATGAGAAACTAGTTGCTCCTATCCTCTACCTAGTTTGCCTTGTCGTTGAACCTCTCTCAGTACTCTCCCAATGCCTCCAACGGTTTCTGCTTAACAGCTAGCAGCTCTGACCTCGTCTTTGTGAACTTCCTCTTTTGGATGAAGTGCGCAAAGAATTTCTTTTGCAGCTTCCCAAAGCTGTCTATAGTTTTGTCCTCCAGGTTTTTGAACCAAACCATGGTTGCACCAGTAAGGGTGGTTGCAAACACCTTGCATCAAATGGCCTTGGGTATTGGGAAAGTGGCCATGTTGGTTGACAACGTGTGTAGGTGGTCTTCTGGATCAGCATCCCCTGCACACTGCCCTAAGTTAGAGGGTATCTTTAGCTTAGGATCTGCCTTGTATCATTGGATTCTTCCTGTCAACGGGGTCCCTCTCCCTATTTCTGCAATTACCTCTCCTTGCTCGCGCACCTCCTCCGCTCGTGCTTGTTCCTTTCTCTTTTTAAAAGATGGTATGACACGTGCCAACTGTCTTCCGAAAATGGCTGAAATGGTTCCATCTTGCAAGCTTCAGCTTTCTTTTCCGTCCTTGCTCTTGGAAGCGACATGGCTGGTCTCCTCGCCTCTCTCTTTGCGCTTCGAGCTTTCCTACTGTTTGTTCTGCCAATGAAACAAATTCGTCGGTTTTACAATTTGCTTCTGCTTCCCTAAGCTACCTTCCCTAGCTTTTTCTCGTTCTTCCATTGTGTTCACCTTTCTCATTATCTCCTTTTGTGAGGTAACGATGGTCTGTAACAGATTAGAATTTCCTATCAGTTCCTCCATCATCCGGAGCAAGTGCTGCTCTCCTATCGACGTCAACGTAACTTCCTTTTCTCAAATCCTCCAAAAAACATGGTCGAGAATATGTCCCATTGGTGATGATGCTTCCATGGTGTTTGAGCTGCATGAATGCTAGAGATTGAAGTGTCCCCACAATCGGGGCCAATGTTGCATCCTCCTTAAACTTAAACTTCGGCTGAAATCGTTCCTTCGTTTGGGCTCCCCTCCCGGTCCTTCAAAACAACTCGGATCTAAGTTAGACATGTCGTTGCTTTATCGGGCCTGCTTCGACGATCTTATCAGAGGGAGCTTCTAGGGTTTCTTTGTCTGAGTGTAGGTTTTGTATGTTGAAAAAGTACCTTGGAAGCATGCGTTCTCCCCATGTTTATAGGGAGTGTTTGTGGCTGACTTGATAGCTCGTGTCAAGTCTGTTTGTGGACCATTGCCCGCTTAGCTGTCTCCTAACGGGTTTACAAGCTTGGGCTGTAATGAGCTTAGTGGGATGCTAGGCCCAATCCTATTACAAACTCCCCCTGCTACCAATCCACCTTGAACAGACTCCCCCTAACATTGAAACTCGTCGACGCTGGACCGAGGAATTAAGGCATAAGCTTTTGAACTAACCAACAGGTTACGGTATGTTGGAACAAATGATATATGGCTCTCGCAGTACTCTCGGAAAGATAAAAAACCTCGATACAAATTTTCGCTATTAATTTTGTGAGTAACACAACCGTGATGTCCTTATAGTCTACATGCAGATTGAAATCTCCACCTTTGTCTCAAAATATTCCATTTCCAAATCTGCAGCTTAATCATATCAAAATCCTTTGAATCTAAGGATTTTCCTTATCTCAACATATCCTCCAAACAAATTAATATTCCATAAATCCAATTACCTTAAGAATGGGGATTTTCCATATATCCAATGTGCTTTAATCACACGCATAGGTTAATATTGTGAAATCTTCAATCTTTCACAAATAAATATTAACACAATATTCTTCTAAGCTCCACCTTTTCGTATGTTCCCACATGGAAAGTTATCTTTTCCAAATTAGTACACAAATGTCAATTAAATAATAAGTGCACAACATGTGACTTTACAATCTTCCCCTTTGGCATTTTGTGGACCCAATCATTTTGGAATTAAACGCATGAAGAATGTTGGACCCAATCCATAGAATGTTGGAACATATACTATCCACAAAATTTGAATTAAAAGGAATACCAAAGAACCAGAAATACAAAAAATCCAATAATTAAGATTACAGAGCCACAAAAATGATATCCAAAATTCTCAAAATATTCTCCCCCTATGACCATAAATATGTCAAAGGCAACAAAAACACAAAGATTAATAAGGAAATACAATAAAATCTGCTCCATGAAACTAATATCTGGTGTATATTAGAACATAGCTAGATCATAAACTTTGAGCTTGTTCAGGAGCTATCATTTGTGCCATCAAATGTGCCTTCTCTTCCTCAATTTTGGCTGTCTTTGCCTCCAAAGTAGCAATCTAAATATGCAGAGCTCCCAACTTAGCATTCATGGCTGCAAGCTTAGCTTTTTTCTCATCAACAGCAAAAGTAGAAACATTGGGATTCCATGGAAGATCATGCACTTTCCTTGAATCAAAAGTCCTCTTATTTGGTCTAAGTGGCTCGGGTTCAAAAATCACATCACCAGTCTTGGAATTTACCCTTTCACCTCAAACCAAAGCAAAAATAATGTAGGTATATACTAGTGCATGCTTGGCTTTTAGAGAGATGTCTTGTTTCACAATGCTCTACTGTATGAGTAAGCCCGAGTTTACTGACTTTTGTGTTCCAACACAATACAACCGTTTTCCATTTCTCTTGTGAAAGCAATAATATTGGTTGATGAAAACCAACAGTTTACTGCTATTTATTAAAGGCTAAAAACCATGAGGACAAGAATGAGGCTTTGGTGTATCCAGTAGCTGGACACTATGACTTGTATCCACCTGATATCTGAGCCACAATCTGGTCATAAATGACCCCAATTCCTCAGAAAATATCCCATCAAATTTAGGATTTTCCATCCCCATTAGTCTGTTAATTCTCCTAGCAAAACAATTAATAGCCCTGCCTCTCACATACACCCTATCACACCAAGGAGAATCCGCTTCTAAATTTCCAGCCATCAGATTACAGTAGACCTCATAGACCAGCTGCTTATTGTAATCCTGATACAGTGTAACTGCTGTCTTCAACCCTATGTATTCCACAAAATTAGAGAATCCACACTCTATGTATGCTTTCAAATCAAGTGGCTCCTCAGTGATAATTTTCCTTGGAGCAAACAGCTCTTACATTTCTTCACAATCAGAATCATAAAAAAGTTTCTGAGAGAGCATCAATTTTTGGCTGTGCTGGTAGGATAGACTTCTTCTTCTTGGGGGCTGGAGCCTCTTTCTTACTTTTCTTAATTGGTTGGGATGACTCTAGTGCACCCTCCTTCCTCTTAGCCTTCCTCAATCTGGCCTGGACAAATTCATCCAAAATCTCATCACTGGAGTATACCAGATCCTTCCCGTGTATTGGAACATGGTCAGTCTACTTAGTTTTTGCTGCGGTGTCCTGTGTTCCAACATGCTCCAGCTCAATCATGGGATTATCTCCCCATGTCCTCTCTACCTTTATTTCCACCACATGTACATAATTATTGCCTCTATCATCATTCACCTGATTTTCTTGACCACCCATATCAATTATGTGAACCATAGGTCAGGTTTATAACCTCCATAGCTGCAGCAGAATCTCTCTCATGCTTCATGTCTTGGAACATACCCAACACCTTAATCACCTTCACTGTCCGAAATCACAATAACATGGAGGTGAACTCAACTTCTTATTCCTCTTGGAATCTCTACGGTATAGGATTATATTGATGGCATTCATGTGTAATTTTTCACTTTGATATCCTCATATTTAGGCTTTTCTGACTCAAGGATTTCTAACTCCTCAATCTGAACACAACAAGGGCTAGAAGCAGTAGCGTAAATTGTAAAACATTCCTCTCCATCTTGCTTAGTAAAGCACCCCTTAATAATTATAGGTTTGCACTTCTCTACCTTCTCAATGTCATCAAACTCTCCAGTCACTAACTTCTCCATATCCACGTCAAAAATATTCCCCCCCCCCAAATTTTTAAGTCCAGTCAATTCTATAGGCATATTATTCAACTTGTGCCAATACAAACATTCCTTAACATACTTGTATTCTCTACCATAAAGACTAATTCAAGAAGCATGTAGAAAATCAGGACCAGTCACTAGGCATATTATTCAACTTGTGCCAATACAAACATTTCTCAGCATACTTGTATTCTCTACCATAAAGACTAATTCGAGAAGCATGTGGAAATTCAGGACCAGTCACCTTGACCTTGCTTCTGAATGGGAATAGTGCCCTGCATGTGTTTGCTTGAGCTCCTTGGTTGGTCATTCTAGTTTTTTTCAAACACGGAGAGGTTGCAGCAAGGAGGATTTTTAGTAATGAAGGGTTTGTGTTTCAACACAACTGAACTTCTTGATAAAATTATGAGCAAAAATCCAAAATTATTTTGCTATAATCTCTCAACAAGGCTTCCAAAATTTGAAAAGGGCAAGAAACTAGGGAGTATGGTAACAAAAATAGAGGGAAAGTGAAGAGATGGAAAATTTGAAAAAGAGAATAACTTCTAACCTTTTTCACCTCTATAGCCGCATCAAACATTTTACCTTCCCAAGTACAACCACCATTACCTTTTCCCACTTGTCAACTCATGTCACAACATACCTTCTTCTCCTTTCCTTTTTTTTTTTCTCATTTTCTCCTTTCTATTTTTTTTGTATTTTCAGAAATTTATATACAAAAACAAAAGAACTAAAACTGAAAAAAATATAACGAGAAAAAAAAAACCTCAAACTCGACATACACCTAAGTGTTGTATAGGAGCTCAAAAGTTGCAATATCCAAAGGTTATGTATAAATATTTACAAATTGCTCAGATGTTGGAACAGAGGAAACAATCACTTCCTTTCAACCATATATTGAATAAAATGATGCCTTATATCAATGTGCTTTGTTCAAGAAAGCTGAACTTGATTTTTTGATATATCAATTGCACTCTTGTTGTCACATAACACTTTTAGCGGACCTTTTTTTAATCCGTAATCATCCAACATTTGTTTCATTCACAATAGTTGTGCACAATAACTTCAAGCAACAAAATACCCAGCTTCAGTATGTAATTAGGAGATCGAATTTTGTTTCTTACTATACCAGGATACCAAATTTTCACCAATAAAGAAACGACCACCTGTGGTGATTTTATGATCATCTGCATTGCCAGCCCAATCAGAATCCCTATAACCAACAAGATGAGAGTGTTGAATTTTAGAATACCAGTTTCCATACTCAGGAGTACCACTAACATATCGAATTATCCTTTTGACTCCAGACAAGTGAGATTCCTTAGGATTAGCCTGAAATCTTGCACATATTCCTATGCTGAAACATATATAGGTCGACTTGCTCTAAAATACAGTAGACTCCCAATCATACTCCTGTACAATGTGTGATCAACTCCAACTTCTTTCTCATCCTTCACCAATTTATCAGTAGCCCCCATTAAGGTTCGTTCAACTCGAGAATTACTTAGTCCAATCCAGTTTACCAAGTTCATAGCATACTTAATTTGATTTATAAAAAAGCCATTATTTCCTTGTTTCACCTGAAGTCCTAGAAAATAGGTGAGTTCTCCAACTATACTCACTTTCAAATTCAGCCTACATCAAAGTTATGAAATCCTATACCATAGACGGTGAAGTAGAGCTAAAACAATATCATCAACATGGATTTGGGTAATCAAAATATTTGATGATTTGTTGAAAACAAACAAGGTGCGATCTACCCTCCCCCTTGATGATAACCTTTATGAATATGAAAGGTAGTGAGTCACTCATACCATGCCCTTAGTGTTTGTTTTAATCATACAAAGCCTTTTTGAATCGATCGCATGATGTGCAAAGTGAGATTCTTTAAATTCTTTAGGTTGTTTCACATATACTTCCTTATTAACCACGAAATTCAGAAAAGCACTTTTGACATCCATCTGGTACAGCGTAAAATTCACAGTGCAAGCAATAATAAGTGTAATGCGAATAGATTCTAACCCGGCGATTGATGCGAATGTCTCATCAAAATCAACCCCTTCAGCCTAAGTGTAGCCCTAAGCAACCAACCTTGCTTTATTCCTTATCATATGGCCATCAACGTCAAACTTGTTCTTGAAAATCCACTTTGTGCTAGTAACATTTACACCTTTAAGACGAGGAGTGGGATACTATACATCATTGTGTTCAAATTGCCCTGAATTCTTCTTGCATTTTCGCAATCCAATATTCATCAAGGAGAGCTTCCTTGTAATTTTTGGCTCCATGAGAGAGATGAAACATTTTAATCCTGCAAGCTCTCTGTAATTTACCAGAGGGATTGTACAAGTTCTCTTGATAATGGGTTCATACTGCACTTGTGTTGGAACATGAGGTGTTGCTGTAGGAGTAAATATTCCAACATATTGGATTTCATCAAGTTTAACAGAACTGTTGGATGTTCCAACATAGTCTGGTTGGTCAAACAGTTTATTTTGTGTTGGAACATAGTCTAAACCTGGTTCATTTTCTTTTTTACCTGATACATGTTTATTATCAGAATCATCCACAATAACATTTATGGATTCCATAAGAGTACTTGTATGAAGATTGTACACTCGATAAGCTTGTCTGTTTACAGAATACCCAAGAAATATTCCAATCACCATGGATGTCAAACTTTGGCCGTTGTTCTCTATCTCCGAGAATATAACACTTACTCCCAAATACATGAAAATATGAGACGTTTGGCTTCCCGCCCTTTCAGATTTCATATGATGTCTTTCTCATGAATGGTCAAAGATACACTTAGTTTATAGTGTAACGGGTTGTATTGATGGCTTCTGGCCACCATTTCTTATGAATACCTTTCTCAGCTAGCATGACTCAAGCCATTTCTTATAGAGTCATGTTCTTTCTTTCCACAATGCCATTATACCGAGGAGTGATTAGTGAGGAGAATTTATGTTGAATACCTAGGTCATCACGGAAATCACTAAACTAGGAGTTTTTAAATTCCTTGTCGTGATCATTAGGAATTCAGATGATCTTAAAAATTGGACTTTCTTTCCCCGTATGTAATTTGATCACTAAAATTTTTAAAACTTCCACCATATAAGATTTTTCATTAAGAAAGGCCACCCAAGTGTATCTGGAGAAATCGTCAACACATAAAGATATACTTTTTGTCAATTACACTAGGTGTACTAACCGGACCCATCAAATCCATGTGCAGTAATTCAAGTGTTCTAGAGGTGGTAATATATTGAACTGATGAGTGGGTGATCAAATTATTTACCTTGTGGACAAAGTCCACACACAATTTCTATTTTTCCTGTAAGTGTAGGCATACCTCATAATGCCTTCAAGTTGGCAATTTTCACAATGGTTTTATAGATGATCATGCCCACGGTTCCAATGCCACGTTGTTCCTTCATCTTGTTTAGAACTAAGGCACTTGTTCCAATAAGTAACAGCTGTCTGAAGACCAAATTCCAGAGAGTACTTTATCTTCACCATGTTTCACTATGCATTTATCTTTATGAAACCCACCGTCATATTGTCATCACACAACTAACTGATACTCAATAGATTAGCCTTCAAATCTTTCATAAGAAGTACACTTGTAAAGATAGGAAATCTCTCTATTTGCAGTTCACCCTTTCCTATGACACGACTCTTCTTTCCATCGCAAAAAGTGACAAACCTTCATCACATGGTTTGATCTTTGCTTGAAACTCTAGAGTTCTAGTCACATGTTTAGAACACCTTTCATCGAAGTACCAAGAGAATCTAGAGTGTACAATAAGAGAAGTGTGATCAACAAGAAAAATAGTTTTTTTTGGAATCCATACCTATTTGACCATCTTTGATTGTTGGACATCATCTATGTTGGAACATACTGTTAGTTCTCATCCATTCATGATGTCTCTGAGAAGTTTAAAACAATGATCTTCTGTATGGCCTTGATAGATACAGTAACTGCAAACAAGAGGTTTGTGTTGCTGTGATTTGACTACTTTTCTCCACATGTGTTGTACTTATGATTTGAAATCTACAGTGCCGATAAATGGTTTTTCGTAGTCTATACCTCACTGATTCCCAAAAATCTGCCTTTTAGTGAGCACATCATCCAATTTTGCTTTTCCAATGTTCAACATTTTTATTGGTGTCTCAGCCATTTCAGCTCTCTTAGTTGTTGAGCTCAGATTTAGTTCAAATGTTCAATCTCTCTTTTGAGTTGTATAACCAGGAATAACATCTCCTTCTCCTTTTCATCAATTTGATTTTTCTCCGCTTTTAGGACTTTATTTGAGTCAACAACCTTCAACCATATCTCATACATTTTTTCATATGCTGTATATATATCTTCATCACTCACAGCAGGGTCTTCGTTATCACTAGAGAGGTAGTCTTCAACTAAATTTTTTATGTTGGAACATACAACCTTGTCTGCTATGTTGGAACATGTATTGTTAGTTTCTCATTTGTCATGAATTTTTGCTCCAAATGCTACACAATTTCTAATAAGTTCCTTTTCATCTTTTTCTCATCTTCACTTCATAAGGTCACATATGACTAGCCTAGCTTCCTTCTAGTATTAGCACATTTAGCCTGGATGTGTCCATATGCCTTACATTCTCTACATTGAATCCTTCCTGGTTGTTTTATTTTACCACTCCGATTTCTTGAGAACTGCTGATTGGTTTGTTTCATCCATGTTCCACGATTATTACCAAGGCCTTGAGTAATGAGAATTTCTTGGTAATGAGTGCCAGTTCTTCACTTCCATCATCACTGTCAACTTCATGGGAGATTTTCTATAACGAAGCTTTGAAAGAAAATTTCTTTTGCACTTTCTTTGTTGGATGTTCCAATGTCATCTCATAGGTTTGCAATGATCCCATTAGTTTATCCAGAGTTACAGTAGCCACATCTCTTCTTATTAAATTACTGCAACTTTGATAGCAAATCTTTAAGGAAGTGATCTCAAAGTCTTCTTCACCGGTTTGGAATCTTGGTTATACAACTCAAAAGAGAGATTGAAAGAGAGCTGAAATTGCTGAGGCACCAATAAAGAAGTGGAACATTGGAAAAGCAAAACTGGATGATATACTCACTATGGGGCAAATTTTTGCACTTTATCTGTTGGATGTTCCAATGTCTTCTCATAGGTTTGCAATGATCCCATTATTTCATCCAGAGTTACAGAAACCATGTGTCCCGCTTCTTAAATTGCTGCAACTTTGACAGCAAATCTTTGAGGAATTGATCTCAAAGTCTTCTTCACCAGTTTGGAATCCTTATAATATCTGTCAATTTCCCATTGAACATAGCAATAGTGACGGTGATGCATTAATCCTTGGCTTTCAAAGCTTCAACGTTAATTTCCCATTAATTAACACATCATATTAGTGATCTATATCAATTTCCCATTAAACATAGCACTAGTTTCATCCCCCTTCTCTAATTATTCAAACTTTGTGGCAAACATTTGTAGTTTGGATTCATATACATGACTTGTTCCTTCATGCAAAGTCTGTAAATTATCCCGTGCTTTTTTTTTTCTGATGACATGTAGAGATGAGCTTGAACTGGTTTTCATCCACGATAGTGAATATAGCATTCAATGCTTTAGAATTTTCTATTGATGCCTTCAGTTTATCTAGAGACCATGATGCCTTAGGTTTAAGTTTTGGCTCCTTTGAACTGGATTCTCCTTCTTTTAGACTAGATTCTCGATCTCTAGTGCTCATAGTTGGTGGATTCTACTCTATTTTAAAACAATATCAAGCTAGTTCATCCAGTGAATATTTGGAAACTCTCATCTGGGCCTTCCAGCAATTGTATTGCTCCTTCCAGCAGTGGTGACCAAGACACAAAAGCTCATTCTTTGGTCGCCATTGGTAAAACTGGATCACACTTTCCTTGTCACAACCAAGGTAAGAGCAAGTGACTTACCTCTGATACCAATTGAAATTTGGTTTTACCTAATTAATTAAACAATTACTAATCCAATATAACCTATTTAACCAAGTATGCAATAAAGAGAAATATTGACACAAAAGGCTTGGTTATGTTGTTCAGTGAAATTCACCTACGTCTGTGGGGCTTGGCCCAATTAAGAAGAAATGCACTAATCAGAGAAGACATAGTACAAAGTACACCATGCGATTATACTTATCTTATTAAATTATAACGTGTGGATTTTGCAATCTTCCTTTCTACCGATCTTCCTTGATCAGACTCGCTCTGATCATGAAACTCGTCAACGCTGGATCTTCTCCTCCCGAGGAATTAAGGCATACACTTCTGATTTAATCAACACGTCACATGATCTACACCAAGAAGCATGTGTTTCCTAATGCATTTAGCGCATTTTTAGTAGCTTTTGTATGGTTTATTGCTAGATTTAGGCATGTTTACATTACAAGGGGTTTAGATGGTCATTGTTGATTTTCTTATCTAAATCCTTCATTTTTAGCTTATTTAGATCTAATGGATTCTATGTCCTTACGAGCATCTAAATTATATTTTGTGAGCTTATTTGTAGATTTCTCATAAGCATTTTGGAGTAGTTTAGTGAAGACCATTGTGAGAATGATAGTAGATTGTAGAAGGCCACTTGCTAGGACGATAGAAACCTTTACGTTACAATGTTTTCTCTAATAGTTTGTTAATCAACCTCCCCCCCCCCCAAATTTATTTACCACACACTTAAAGTGACTTCTTCATGTGTTTTTAATTACATTTAACACTCAATAAAAGCCCCCTCTTCCTCATGTACGACCCCGACTTACCATTAGCTACTATCTAATAGTTAGTCATAATTTAGGCATATAAATATTATCTTTGAGAGGCACAATGACATCCTCCCAAATTTTGGCACTGCTGCCGGGGAAAAGCTGTATTCTATTGAGTGTTAGTGTACCTCTTTGTGTTTTGTGTTTCTCTTTATGTGTTCTTGTTTGTTCATAGTTTGAGCTTGTATTGTGTTTGTTGTATTTTGGAAGGACGTATTGCCCTTATTCTTGGTTTATGGTACATGCTTGTTCAAAGAACTGAGAACCTTTGGCCTATGAGCTCAAATTTTTTGTGCTTCTTTTTTTTTATTTACTTTTGTTTGAAATATGTATTGCTTGAGTTCTTGGTGTACTTCTATTGAGAATCCTTGCACTACTATTATGAATTTTTGTTTTTTTTTGGAATATCTCACCTTGAGGGAACTCATGATGAGAAGCGAGGCTCAACAAACAAGTTTTTGTAGGATTTGTCATTCTGACCATCCTATCGAGTCTTGCTATTGGTTGAGAGAGGAGCACTACGAGGAGAATAGAGCCCTTTGTTTTCAAAACCAAGGGTATCATGAGAAGTGCTATGAAGAGGTTGGTGTTTTTGGTTTCCAAGGTTAAGGATCTCAAGAATGGTATCCATACTATGATTCTTACAATCCGAAGTGGAGTGGTAATCTGGATTCGTGGTATGGGAATGCACCAGAAAAACAACACTACGAGCAATATGATTTTCTTTCATCACCTTATTTAATGTCCCAAAACCATGCTCAAGTAGGAGGTTCGAGCCCGGAGCATGAGAAACTCATTCAAGCAATATCGAATATGGTCAAAATTTTGGAGGCTCGCTTTTTCTCTAGATTCACAAACTTGGAAGACCAAATCTCCTCTTGATTCAAGAGCTTCGAGACCCAAATTAGCCAAATTGCATACTCCATAAGCCATTTAAAAGCTAGAGATTCCGGCAAGCTCCCATCACAACCTGAGGTGAACCCTGAACTAAGGGAAAATCCTTCTACCTTGATGGCCGAGGTGGTGAAGGAAGTTGAAGATGAGGTCCAAGGGGATGAGGAGTTGGTTGTTGAAAACAAAGAAGTTGAGCAGGGGATGATTGTCCTATATTTATTATTCTTGCCATCATCACTCCCACCCTTACCAATTGAACCAACTCCACAATTTTCGGAATTCTTGAAGGATATAATAAGGGAGCCAAATGATTATGCCAAGCTCTCAAACCACCCATCTCCTTTAAGATAAACTCCACCTCCAAAAAATCCTTTACCAAAGGGATATATACCCCCATCTCTCTAATTTTGTAAGCTCGTGGTGGAGGAATTCAAACCTTCACCATATGGATAACATTAAGGTTGTGCTGATGGCCTTAAATATACAGAGCTTCTCGTGAGGCAACTCAAGTTTTAAATTATTTTAGTAGATTTTTATTTTGAAACAAATTGAGAATATTCCCTCACCCTTGTCCTCACACTCTTACCCCAAAACCCCCAAAACACCACCACAATCCATCACCAAAAGCCACCACCAATACCACCCATTTAGGAGTACTACTAGTTGTTCCTTTTTGTGAGTGTTGATCGAGACTTGCATAGTTGTGGATTTGTAGTGGATGGGTTGAAGTTGCATAATGGGAGGAGTTTGACAATATGGAGGAGAGAACATTTATTGAGAAGTGAGCACTGCTACCACCGGGAAGGACCTTCAAGGTCCCATTTGTAAGTTTTTTTTCTTTCTCCCTTATTTCTTTATCATGTCCTTTTGTTCACATTGAGGACAATGTGTGTTTCAAGTATGGAGGAGAGATATATATCTCATTGTATTATATTGTAGTATGCACATGCTCTACTTTGATTTGTTTTGATCAAAAGATAATCCCGCTAATTGAAAATTGGAGAGGGAAACTTAGGAACTTAGGAAAAATTGAGGGGCCCGGATAGGTCGAAAACCCGAAAGGGTGACCAACGCAAAAATGAGAGGCCTTATGGTGTGGAAAAAGGTGAGGTGTGATTTTTGAAAGAAAAGAGAGGTTAGGATGAAAACCCGAGAGGGCTCCTAGGTAAAATGAGAGAATTGAAAGAAATGGAAATATGTGAACTCTTCTCTTGTTTTTACCTATTTGTGGAATTTCCAAGTAGAGTAAGCTATCTTCTTGACTTTCTTTGGATGTTTATGCCTCATTCTTATTATGTCGATATTTTGTTGTTTTGATTGTTTAGGACTCCTAAAGTCGGGATGTGAGCGTTGGAAAGCTCTTATGCATCGGGTTAGAATAGCTCTATGAACAATGTGTTAGTTTTGCTCTTGGAAAAACATAGCTTAGAAATCACCTTACAACTTTGCTTGTTTTTACTCGAGGATGAGTAAGGGTCCAAGTGTGGGGGAGTTCATGAGACGTGATTTTGATATTTTCTTAGTACAGTTAACATCCCTCTTTAGCTTGTTTTGTTGGTGGTTAGTTAGATTATTAGTTTTTTTAAAAACAAAATAGGAGTTTAGAATCACCTTGTTTTAGTTTAGCCCTAATTTTCCCTAGTTTGTAATCATTTGGTGTCTAACTTGTTTTACCTTTATGATTTGGTTGATTTATACTTGTTTTGTTAGCTTATTTGGAGACCGTTAGAAGACCATTCTCAAGGATGGTAGAAGATTTAATAATGCTATTCATAATAATGATAGAAGAAGGAAGACCACTTAAAAAGTGGGAGAAGATAGGTTGAAGAAGGAAGGAAAAGTAGCGGAGGAAGAATGATCTGGGTTTTTAGATCCAATTTCTGAGAATGATCCGAGATGAATTGGTATCCATGGATAGCATCATTTGATTTATCTTCACGAGTACTATAAAAAGTGACTACAAGAACTCCCAAAATGGATTAGCGGTTCACCCATATCGATGGAAATAAGAAGAGGGCAGAAGCACCTTCGCAGGCTGCGACATATACCACACCTTGCAAAATTAACCCATAATTTGACATTTTTTGCCTCTTTCCCTCTATTTCCTTGGACTATAAATAGCCCCCCTTCTTCCCCATTTCAGTAAGCCCAACTCGGGACCTCTAAAACCTTAGTTTTTGCATTTCTCTTTCAATTTATTCCTTGTTTCTTTGTTATGGGTTTAGCTAATCAAGGCTAAATATACTCTTGGAAGCAATTAGTAAGCATTTCTAGTATGAATTTGTGAGATTTGGTTTATCTTATTTACTGCTTTGATTATCAAGTAAATTTTGTGTTTTCTTGTGTAAGTAATGCATGATTTAGACTAGGATGATCAACTAGTTGATGATTGTGAATTAATTGTTTGCTAGGTTTTTGTCAAACCCAGAAGACTTCGACTTTTTGTCGATGTGATTATTGTTGGTTGATGTTAGTTTATAATTGGGTGTGGAAACTAATTATGATTACTGATTGATGAAATTATATAGATTTAGGATGAATTTGAATGGGTTTGCCTATTATTTAAGTAGTGCACTAATAATACCTAACATAAAGGCTGATCCTTGTAGTCATCATTAGGGAACATAGTTGTTCTATCCCATTGTTTCTCTCTTACAGGACATTGTGTTGTCATTTTTACTTCTATTCTCGAGGAAGTTTATGATGCCGATCATCTTGAGTGACCCAAGGGTAAGGGTTATTGTGTGGCACCGATCTCCCATTCTAACTATAACCGATGAGAGGTGAGAAATGTATACACTCGAAAGGTGTTAAAAAGTTCTCCACAATACGTAGTTAATGCATAAATATAAGAAAATTAGTCGATGATCAAAGAATAATTAGAAATTTAAACCAATTGCACCCAAGACTCGTTATAATCTTAGTTACATTTTCTATGCTAGTTGTAATCGTAATTACACTGTTTGCTCTAATCATTTGTTAGTCTAGTTTTTTAAGGTAATCGTAGTGTTTTCTAAAATCAAAACCCCCAAATTTGTTACCACACACTTAGAATGACTTCTTCATGTATTTTTAATTACTTTTAACACTCGATAAAACCCCCTTTTCCTCGTGGACAATCTTGTCTTGCCACCAGCTATTATCTAGTAGTTAACCGTAATTTGGGCATATAAATATTATCTTTGAGAGGTACGATGACATCATCCCAAACATCATCATTAATAGCAACAATAAGAGACATATTTATAAAAAAGGCTACCGTACTCAAAGCCTCAGCCTAAAAGGAATTAGGTAACTTTGCCTCTGAAAGCAAGCATCTACTCTCTCAACCAAGGTTCTATTCATCCTCTCTGCCAAACCATTCAACTAAGGAGTCTTTGGAGAAGTGTTCATGTGCACCTAGAAGCATGTGTTTCCAAAAGCATTCAACACACTTATTAGTAGCTTTTGTAGGTTGCTTGCTAGATTTAGTTTCGTTTACATCACAAGGGGTTTAGATAGAATTTTTTGGTTTTCTTGTCAAAATTATTCCTTTTGTAGATTTATTTAGGCCAATGAATTCTTTGTCCTTAAGAAATCTGATCCTATTTTGTGAGCTTTATTGTAGATCGCTAGTAAGCAATTCAGAGTAAATTAATGAAGGCCATTTGCAAGAATGGTAGAAGATATTTGAAAGCCATTCACAAGGATGGTAGTAGACTGAAGTCCACAAGCTTAATTTTGGTAGTAGATGAAATGTGCCAAACAGAAGGAGTTGAATCCTGAAAGATCTCGAAGACTGGCACAACTGTGCCAGCGAAGATGGTAATACAGCTAAGTATAGGTGTGTGCATGTCGTGTCCTTTTGCATGACCTATGCTAACCAAGAGGATCGTCCATCTAAGTACTAGCACGAAAGTGTCCTTTAGAATAACCCGTGCACCTGGAAGAGCAAGACTTGAAGACCCAGCCCAGGCCCCGCAATGATATGCACGACCGCGCCATCAGAAGCTGAAGAACTCAACTCCAGTCCGCGGCCTGCAAGGATCTGCGTGGCCCACGTTGCTCAGATGGCCAAAACACCCTTCCGGTTGGTGGCTCACAAGGAATTGCATGGGCCGCACGCTCAGTTAGTCGAGAAACCTTACCCAGTTGAAGGCCCGTGCACTTTTGCACCAGCCATACCGTGTGGGCCGAGTGCTTCCGTGCCGATGTACCAGCCTAGGGTTTCCCTTGTTTTAGGCCTTTTAAAGGCCCATTTCCTATCTACTATATAATAAGCCTTAGTCTACTAGGGTTTAGTAGTTAGAGAGAGAACATTCATTAGTTGTAATTCTATTATCCTAGTTTCTAAGAGTAGGTAGAGAGAGAAAATGAATAACCCTTCTCTCTTCTTTTAATCTTTCCTAATTTTTGTCCTAGGGCATTGAATCCAATGGTAAATTGGGTTCAAAGCTTAGAGAGTATTTTAGTTTCTTGGGGATCTAATTTATATTCATGACTTGGTAGAGATTTTGTGAGATTTTAGTTCACCTTATCTTATTTGTGTATGAATGTCATACTTGGTTTGCTCTTTACATTCTTGAAATAATGCATGTTAATTATACCCTTATATGCACCCTTGTTGTACGTGACATAAATCGTGCTAGGCTTGTTTGTCCTCTTGAAAGTGTCGGTTAGGATATTTGTGGGTTTGAGAGTTCTCGACTATGTGAGTGCATGCATATCAACCGTGAGCACCATTCATATGAGTTAATCCTAGTTGACTTGTACTGTTCTCCAATAGGTGATGTCATGATAGTTTGTAGCAACTAGGGTTGTAGTGTAGTGACCGTCGTCATTTCAACCTTAGAGTAATTATAAGATGCTGATTCCTTTGCCTCTGCAGGCTTAGGGAGAAGCGTCCACAGTGAAGGCCCAGGATGTATTTCTTTAGGGGAAAGAGGAGCGCATTATAGTTTGACCGTTTGATGCACTTTCTCTAATTACGGAGGTGACATTGATAGGATGGATGTAGGCACCTTCATGTGACAGACATTGGTAAGTGTCAACTATTAACCACGCTATGTGACATAAACATTGGGATAGTTTTATTGGTCTTGTATGAGATGGAATCTAGGATCAAATTCATCTACCAGTTATGTTACGCAAATAACTCCAGTCATGTTATGCTCAGTAGTTTAAAGACAAAAAATCCCCCCAAAACCATGTTTGTGACACTAGCTATTTTCGACACACTATCAGAGTGATGCCCGATTGTGAGTCTTGCGTAGTTAGCCTTTAAATCCTAGCATCTCTGTGGACGACCCTGGACTTGGCATTAGCTACTCTTTGGTAGTTGGTAGTGAGTACGAGAGCAGCATTATAAATTTTATCTTTGGTTTTATAGTGCTCCACGAGTTAGTGACTGCTCTCTTATGAAAATGATTGGTTTGTTATTAGTTACCCCACGTAGTGCTGATCAAATTTTGGTGCTGCTGCCGGGAATGCTAGTTTAAAGATTTGATAGTTAACTTACATTACTAGTTGGTAGATTAGTTAGTGAAAATTATATGTCGTGTGTGTTATTTTATAGAATAGGTATTACTTGAGTTCTCAGTGCCGACCAAGAACCCTTGAACTAAAATTCCAAATTTGTGTAGAGTAGATGCTCAACGAGCAAGATTTTGTAGGGTATGTGATTACGTTCACCCTCCAGAGTCTTGCTCTTGGTTGAGCGAATATGAGAGAGAAATGGAAGTTGTTGGTTCCCAAGGCCAATGGGAGTGATAAAGGACTCCTATAGGTAAGGAGGGTGTACTATTATTATAATTTTTAGCAAATCATGCTCATCTAAAATGGGTTATTTAGGAGGGAGGTACAAAGGAGATGGTGATAGTTTATGACAGAATATAAGCTTTGGGGGACAAAAATGTCACTCAATTAATGCTCAAGGGAGGTGGTGATGTTTAGAATTGTACTATTTGTATCACTAATCCTGGGGAATAAAGGATTTGCTGAATTAATGGGTCAAAAGTACATTTGGTTAAAAACTTGAATTTTTGAAAATATGCTCTTTTGCCTCATTTTCCAGCCTATCACAAGGCAGTGGCACGGAAGTGCCACAAGGAGATTCATGGTGATGCCCTCTAGCACGAAGCAGCCTCGTGTTGACCTCCTTTTACACGAGTTGTGCTGCACCAAGGACATGCTGCATTGGCTTCTCCCTTTCCCTTTTGAAAAAAATATTTTTCACCCACAAAGTCTTACCTTCCAAAAACTCAAAACACAAGACTTGATCTTTCATTTAATGACCAACAATATTTCACACTAAGACCCTTTGTCAAACACAACAAAACATGCAAAATCTATCAATTTACAGAAAACATCATATCATAGCAAGAAAGAGCATCGTATGTTTATTTTGTTTGTCACGACATATTTTTCTCATTCATTTCAAATAAAAAGTACCTACCTTTGGGTCTCTAGAGTCGCCATTTGCAACTCCACCCATGATGACGTCCTTGTGGAGGGGTCTCCACAAGGTGTCATCCTTACCTTTGCGCCCTTTGTTTGCCAAAGAAGATGTGTGTCCATATCCAATTAATGATGAATCCCTATATTTTTCCTTTGTCTCTGGAGATAGTTCATGGTTTAATATCCTCATCATTATTTGATAACCGCTGCAAGTTAGTGAGCATAAATAAACATTCTGAGATGGACACATCATCACTAAAGTCTTGCAATGCATAGAATTCATCATCGATGTCATCACTATCAAAGAACTCATCTAGGCATTCTTTTTCATTAATTATGCAAGAGTTTTTAAATTTATCAAACAAGGTAACACCTTGCACACAAAAGATGAGGAGATGAATCATGCTTTGAATTGTAAATATCAAACCCGACCTTATTAATGTCATCCTCTAGGTTAGTGTTCCCAAGTGAACATTGATCTTTGTCTGTAACATTTTTAGGAATGGTCTCCCCAGTAGTATTGGGGGTGTACTACCATCGTGAGCTACGTTAAGGATATAGAAGTCCGTCGGAAACATTAAGTTTCCCACTCTAACCTTTACATCATTCACCAAACCTCGAGGGCTAGGTTGGGAGTGATCAGCGAGTTAAACAATTACCCTAGTGTCCCTAAGTTCACCCATGTCCAGGCTTTCATAAAAACTATAAGGAATCACATTAATAGATGTACCTAAGTTAATCATTGCATTCTTCACTAACTTCCCACCTAAGGAAATAGGCATTTAAAACATCTCGGGGTAATCACATTTCTTGGGCAAATTATTATGGTTCAAAGTGGGGACTCTCCCTATTTTCAATTGTCCTACTTTCTTTATTGGTTTGTTCCTCTTTTTAGTTCATGCATTTTTCAAGAATTTAGCATAAGAGGGAACATACTCAATCAACTCCAAGATGGGAATGGTTACCTCAAAAGTTTCAAATATTTTTTGAATGTTTGCATCATTTGTCACCACCTTGGGCTTCCCCCTAAATGCACTTGGAAAAAGTGGTGGAAGGGTCACTCTCGCCTCGGTGGGTGGAAGCTCTTTTGAAGGATCCTCCTCAGAAATTATCTCTTGCTCTTCAAAATTGGTTTTGTTGGCTTCCACAATTAAGTTATCCTCTCACACCATATGTTTCTCGGCCTCTCGCACCTCAATCCCACTTCTTAGATTTAGTGCGCTAAAATTCCTTGGGTTTACCTCAGCTTGGAAAGGTAGCTTTCCAGACTCCTTAGCCTCAAGTCGGCTCACCAAGGTGGCAAGTTGCCCAGCTTGGACTTCAAGGTTCTTGATGCTTAAGAACGCCCCAGTTCCAAGCTCCTAAATCCCTCTCCTTGTCCACTTTGCAAACACATCATGATTCTTTTGCAATTGACCAATAGCATCTAAGATTTCTTCCTGATCCGACTTGTACAGGCGGCGTTGTTGTTGAAGGGCCCTTCTTCCCTAGGATATGGTTGAGGTTGTGGACTATGAATGTATCCTTGACCTTGATTCTCTTCACGCCAATGAAAGTTGGGGTGATCGCGATACCTAGGGTTGAAGGTGTTTGCGTAGGGATCTTACCTTTCAATTCCTTGGTTCCCCAGAACCCTTGTTGTTATTGTTGTCCCCTCGAAAATTTCCTATTACCTCCATTGAAATCCAACACAATCACCCCTTCCACATCTTCGACCACATGTGGGCACATGTTTGTGGGATGGTCTAAATTGCATATTCTGCACACTTTGACTTGATCCTCCCCTTCATGAATTCCTTCATCACAGAGGCAAGTGCTTGCACTTGCTTTTCCAACTTAGGAAATTGAGTCGGCCCATCCAACGTTTCCACTCTTGATCTTGTGCCGAATTGCCTTGTTCTATTTGTCGTTTCTTCAAACAAAGTCATTGCGTCCTTCGGAATCTTGTTGGCGATGGAACCAATACAAGCTGCGTTTACCATCCTCATATCATCATCATCGAGCACTTCAAAGATATAATACACCAAGTTACCTTCCTTGAACGGGTGATAAAGGCAACCAGCCAACAATATTTTGAATTTTTCCCAATACTCATATAGAGACCCATTTGTGTTCTGGGATATGTTAGACAGTTGTTTCTTCAACCCTTTAGATTTTGAGGCTGGAAAGTACTTTTCAAGGAAACGCCTTTTCATATCCATCCACAATGTAATGCACCCCAGCGGAAGATAGTATAATCAATCCTTTATCAAATCTTGCACCGAAAAGGAAAATGATCAAATGTTGTAATCCTCCTCCAATACTCCATGCGGCTTCATGTTGGTGCATACAAGATGGAACTCTGAGAGATGCTTGTTTAGATCTTCCCCAGCCATCCCATGGAATTTGGGAGGCATTGAATCATCCCACTCTTTAAGTTGCAATTAAAACTGGGTAGCAACGGGGGAAAAGTGATGCAAAGGGGTTGATTATGCAAATTTAAAGTTATGAACTCCCTCAAAGTGTGGTTGTCGTCCTCCATGACTACTTGCTCCTCAAAAATTGGTTCTTTTGGAACCTTTTCTCTAGTCTTCCTTTGCCTTCTCCTCCGACTACTTGTGCCTTCTAGTAGTTCTTGAAAGTTTCCTAAGTTCATGGTACGGGTATGTACCATAAACTAGGAACCAAATAGAAACCAACCCAAAAAAAACACAAGCAAATGGGTTTAAATCAAATGGAACAACTATAAACACAGGCTAAACACTAAAAACCACTATAGCAACAAAGATAAAATAAAACAAAAACAATACAAACTATTCAACTAACCTGCTATACAAGTTAACAATTAAACTTTTAGACTAATATCCCCTGCAGCGGCGCCAAAATTTGGCCCGCCTCCACTCAGGGTAAAAAAAGAACCACAAGAGATCAACTAAAAACCCAAGCGAAGACATCTAAAGAAACAGTGATCAAATTTAAAATTTATATTTTGTTCCCAAACTTACTACTAAGCTACCTATAGGGTAGATAGTGGCAAGACC
This sequence comes from Rubia yunnanensis, assembly GCA_037428765.1. Taxonomy (NCBI): domain Eukaryota; kingdom Viridiplantae; phylum Streptophyta; class Magnoliopsida; order Gentianales; family Rubiaceae; genus Rubia; species Rubia yunnanensis. Next base: position 31,850,000 of record CM075071.1, on the reverse strand, counting down.
GGGTTTGTCCACAGAAATGCTGGATGTCAAAAAGTCAACTAAACACAGCCACGTTCGGGTTGTCAATCCAACCGTGTGTTAGAAATACCCAAATATTTCAAAACAAGTTTTTTTGGGGGGGGGGGGGGGTCAACTAACAACTACAAACATGCGAGATCATAAGAGAATAAAATTACAAATACTAGCACTTGGGAATACTTGCATAACATGATTGGTGAAATGTTTCAATCCTTGATTCCATCACATACAAGCAATTAAAACTATTTTAGTGTTCATAACACGTGGTGTGGACAATGGTTAACACTTCCCCATACCTGTCATGTAGGGTGCTCTTGTAATATTCTATTGGTACTGCCTCCGTAATTAGGAGAGGCAACAACGGCCCTGCCGCTGTGCATATCTATTTCTCCCCCATTGACCCCTTCCACCCGGGGTCGTTAATTGTGGATAATTAATCCAAGTGAAGGATGAGGAGCTCAAAGATAGAATTTATATTCTGCCCGTTCTCACTGCTACACTTCTTAGAGAGTAGTTAGCGACAAGCCCTGGGTTTGTCCACATAGATGCTTGGGCTCAAGTATCAACTAAAGAACATAACCTCATATGGGTCATCAATCAGTACGAGTGAAAGGAATAGCTAGTAATTGCAAACAAAGGGAAGGGGGGGTTGGATTTTTAGACTAACAACGACAAAGCATAAAGTAAAAATGCAAGTAAGCTAATTATACTATGAACTTTGGGAGTCACTGCGCAACATGATTAACCTAATGTTTTGATCCACAATTCATTCACATGCAAGATTTACTAAACAAATTAATATTGTGTTCATAACATGTGGTGTGGAAGATGGCATACACTTCCTCGTACCAATCACATCGGGTGCACTCACAACCTTGCATCGACGCTGCCATCGTAATTAGGGAGTACAACAAGGTCCGATCATTGTTATAGGTCTGGTTCTCCCCAGTGTGATTACGTCCTGGGCTTCCACCACGAATGAACAACTTCCCTCGGTACCTATCAATTAGGACCAAGGGTTGTTTGCACCTTATCTATAATCTAGAGTTTCTCACACCCTAGTTTGCTACTTTTATACTATCTCTAACCGCAACCTATCAGAAAACTTTACGTAATCAGCTAAGACTGGTGCGATGGAAAATAAATAAGAGTATGACTCGGGTCTCCCATGCACACACTCCACAGACGTAAAGTAATCCCCTACCCATTCTAGCATCCAGGTTTCTCTTCCCAATGGGGCATCAATAAATGCTGCTTATCTTTGGCCGCTTTGATCTCCAATGCTACTTATCTTTGGCTCCAATCTCCTTCTACCACGAATTGATGCTCGTGGCCTTTATCTACTGCCATCCTAGAGGTGAATGGCCTTCGATCTCTCCTGCCATCCTTTCAAACGGCCTTCAATATCTTCTACCATCCTTACGAACGACCTTCACATAGAATGTAACCAAAAAGTACCCACGGGCGACCCACTAAAGATGATCAAATGGAAGATCTAGGAGCCCGTGGATACATAATGTTCATTAGTACTAATTAAGTCTGCAAAACGCAGGATTTAGACAATAAAACCAAACATGGCCGTCTAAACCCCTTGTCATGTAAACTCAACTAATACTAGCAATCCTCCATACAAAGCATACCAAAAACTATGACGGATGCAACGGTTAACGCACACAAAATGAAGCACATTAGATACCCCACTCTTAACCGTTTGCTCATCCTCGAGTAAACAAAGACAAGACAAAGAATTAAGCAAAATGTAGCGTGCAAAACATAATTTAGCCGAGGCATCCCATTTATTCCTAGATTACCCCGTTTCCCTCCAAAAGAGTAAGAATCTCACAACTTTCACACTCCCGGAAGAACATAAGCAATCTAACCACCCAAAATAAAATGTGAGAAAAGGTAAGCCAAAAAGATAAATGTCAAGCTTGCTTACTTTTCCCAAAATGATCCCAAAGTAATCCAAGAGTCGTCTCCAAAAACAATCCACCAAGGAAATCCAAGAGCCATCGACTTGGTTGTAACCTAGGGATAATTTGTGATTCTCAACCTAGTTACAACCAAGGAGTCAAATGTATCGTCAACCTAGTTTTTTGTTTTCTCTCAATCTATCTCATTTTGCCTAGGAGCCCTATCGAGTTTTCATCCTAGCTTTAACGCACAATGGGTACTCACTTCTCACCTTTTTCCACATGGCCTCTCATTTTTTCCTGGACTCGTAAGCCTTGCCGGGCCTAGCCTCTCATTTTTACCCAGGTCTTTCGACCTATCCAGGCTTTTCCTATTGTTACCCAAGTCGCCCTTTTGGGTTTTTGACTTGTCCAGGTTTTTAGTGTTTTTAAAATTTTTTTTTTCAAGTTTTCCATTTTTTTTGGCGTAGCACAAAATTGCCAAAAAAGTGGGCTTCATGCTAAAAAAGATAAGATCAAACATAAAACACACACCACCAATATCCTAAAACAACCTAGCCCATGCAAACTAGAAACTCTAGAATAGCATGTCATACCACCAAATGTTCATCCAAAAGCATCCCTCAACATAATACAAACAAAAATCACCAACAATCAAGAAAATATACTACCACAGCATATCATGAAATGCACCGAGGAAATATAAGAATGAAGACTCTCTAAGTGCTCACTACTCCCTCCCCACACTTTACTGATGCAAAGTCTCCAATGCACACAAATCATGTCAAAACATAAGTGAGGTAGGGAGAGTGGTGATACTCACTCTCACGGCCCCAAAGGGCCTTCATCCTTGTGACTCATGAAAATCCTCTCCTTGTATCTAGTTGCTTGAAGTGTTGCCTCAATGCTATCCATCATTGAGCTAAGATCATCCACTTGCAAGCACATTCCTCCTATCACTTGGACTACCTCTTGCAAAACTTAAGTAGAGCTCGAAAGCTTGTCTCCAAGTGAATGTAAGTGGTTAATTATATCCATGGATATGCAAGGGCAACTAGGAGGTGCTCTCGAAGTGAACTTGCCCTCGGCCTTCTCAACATCTATCTCGAGTTAGATAAAACTCTATAGAACTCTCTCTTAAATCTCCGGTCTAGAAAAATGAATAGGCCATCCAAGCTTGTGTCATGGTCAATTGTGGTGCACTCTGGCTGTGGAAGTACCATGAAGCTACAAGTGCTCGCTCTGCCATAAAGCCATACATATCTACCCTCTGATGTCATAGGTCCCACCATGGATGCTTTTGCTAACTTCTCTATAGTGTACCTTGAGCCCGGTCTTCCTATGTTAGCTAAAGCCTTTTGTGTAACCGGATGACCTAAATGTTGTGCCAAAAGACTAACCATGCCTCTTATAAATTTTTTTTCACACTTCCGATCTCCCATCGCTAGACATTCTTGCATAAAAGACACCACCAAGTTTGGGTAAAATTTACCCTCAGGAGTCATTGCCCAATGGCAATGAACATCAAAACTCGGGCATTGTATTAGTTCACCATGGAAAAATACACCCATAGCTAACAGACGGTGAATATAATGGAACACTGGATGAACAAAGGTGGTACTCTTGCACAGGTTCTTCCGACCAGTGCCTGTCAATTGCACCCAAAAGTGTCTCAGAGAGAAAGGTAACCCTTGTTGGTGTGTCTTCTGGATCTCCTTACCATACCTCCACCCAAAGGCACGCGCTACCTCCCGGTGGGTCATCTTGTACTCCTTATTGTCCTGGTTGAATTTGATCGGCTTGTGTCCATCATCGTCCACGAATGGCCATAAAGTAGCTAGGAACTCTAAGGTTCACCTTATGTAAGTCTTGAAGTGTTTCTCGAGAAACCCCTCTAGTCCTACTAGGCCCAATAGGTAAGTGACCGACTCGAGTAAACCTAGAGTCGTCAAGGTGTCCTTGCAAGCAAACCCTGTCTCCAAAATACTCCTCTTCGACTCTCTCAAATTCCTCCACCCCAGACTGTAGTTCCATAGATAATGGATAGATCCATAAACCCCTCGGTCACAAACATGAGGTTACAAAGAATGGAAGTCACCGGCTCGGGGTTTACACCTATCGCCGACTTCTTGCTCTTCTCTCCCCAAGTGGACTTGCCCTTCTCCGAAACATATTTCTTGGGTGGCATTATAACAAAATGAGTACAAGGGTGGTGATATGATCATAAATAAGGCATGTCTTATATTATCATTCAACAAGATAACATTCTTCCAAATAGCCTAACCATTCAAAACATGATGATCTAAAGCATCAAGGCTACTTAACTAAGAATATTCCTTTTCAAGTAACAAACTCATGTAAGTTATCACCAACCCATCAATAAGATCATGCAATCAAGATTCATTCTCTCCTAAATCATAAAACACATGAATATCACATCATTCAAGCCTAATAGTAAATCAATCTACCCAACTCTTTCTTCAACACAAGATTATGCATACAAACCCAAACACATTTCTTAAAAACACACACTCATTCAAGAATCATGATTTTCATAACATCACCACAATCTCAATAAAGCCTATAAATAAAGAGTTAAATGGTTTACTCAAAATTTGAAGCTAGGATTTGTAAGACCCACGGAAGAAGCAAAAAATGCTAATTCTTGGAAGAAAGCTTCATTTTTTCGAGTTTCTCCAAGAGTGTGTGAGAGTGAGTGTTTCTTGAGAATGAAGAAAGTGTCAAATGATAGAATTAGGTGAAGAAATGTACTCTGGGATTATAAATTTCAGCCTAGGTGACAAGTGAGAGAGGTACAATTAGGATAAGAATGAAAATTTTCAAAATTGCATATTAGGAGACAATAGTTCAAATCAATTAATTCCAAGGGATATTGGAAGTATTTTAAAAAATCCTAAGGATTTGGGGATTTTAAAATTTTTAACCAAAAATGCATTTTGAGTTGAAAATTCATAATTTTTTGAAAATTTGCACTTTTGGAATAAGTTGGCAATGGAAAATAAAAAATTGGCGCAGTAGTTGTTCGGTGCGGAACAAAGCCTCGCGCCAAATATGTTGGCATGAGGTATCCCCTCATGCCAAACATGATGGCACGAAGCTTCCCCTCGTGCTAAGCTCTTGCTGCAGACCGAAACCCTTGGTGCGAACCGTGCCAGGTCTTGGCTTAAGATTGCCAGAATTTTGACCTAATCCTTAGTTTTTTCCTCTTTTATTTTCAAAAGACTATGTTACCCCTCAAATTCAAGTATATTCAAACACAATCGTGAGTCTCGAAATCAAATTTCCAAATCAACAAGAGTTTCATCTAAAAAAATCCTCATTGCAAAACATGCAAAATTTATCTAATCTCTACACAAAACACAAAACCAAAAAAGAAACACCGTATATTTATCGTCATCCTCACTACCTAATTCCTTTTTACTGCTTTCTAGTTAAAACCACCTACCTGTGGGTCCCCAAAATTTCCATCGGCAACTCCACCCACAATGATATCGTTGTGGAGAGGTCTCCAAAATGAGCCATCCTTACCTTCAGACCTCTTGTCCTTCATAAGGAATGAATCCACGTGTCTTGCTAGCATTGAGTCCGTAAATGTCTCTTTAGGGTTAGGGGGAGGTTGAGGAGGTTTTAAAATCTTGACCATCTCCCTTTTCCGCTACAAGTTAGTTAGCATGGAAAAATAATCTAATACATATATACTATCCATAGCATCGTGCAACTAATTGGACTCATCATTAATATCATCAACATGGGATTCATTCAAACATTCATGCTCGTTAGTAATACAAAAAGATTCGTCATGCACATCACATAGGGTTACACCTTTGCACATAAGAGAAGAATTTGTGGAACCATGCCTATATTTATAAATATCAAACTCCACTTTATCCATCTCATCTTCTAGAGTTAAGGTTCCCAAGTGGACATCAATTTTAGTCTTGGACATTTTGAGGAAAGGTCTCCCCAAAAGTATTGGGGGTGCACTACCATCTTGCGCCTTGTTTAGGAAATAAAAGTACGCCAAACAAACCAATTTGCCAACTTGCACCATCACATCCTTCACTAGTCTACGTAGACTAGCTTAAGAATGATTGGAAAGTTAGACAATCAATCTAGTCTCCTTAAGCTCACCTAGTTCTAGGCGTTCATATAAACAATATGGGATCACATTGATGGATGCACCTAAATCTATCATGGCATATTTAACAAGTTTACCACCTGAAGAGATAGTGATAGAAAACATTCTGGGGCTATCACATTTCTTAGGCAAGTTCTTATGATTCAAAATGGAAACTTCCCCCATTTTTATATCCTAATCTCTTAGTTGGCCTACTTTTTTTTTGTACATTCAACTTAAAGAAATTTAGCATACGATGTCACATGTTCAATCATTTCCAAGATAGGGATGGTTACCTCGACCTTTTCGAAGATCTTTTGAATGTTCGCATCATTGGTCGCCACCTTCAGCTTTCCCTCAACACATTTAGAAATGGAGATGGAATGGTAATTTGGGCCTTGAGTGGTGGAAGCTCCTTGGAAGGTGCCACCTTAACAACAATTTCCTCTTCTACAAAGTGTGCCTTGGTATCCTTCAATACCTTGTCATCCTCTTGCATATCCCTTTTCTTAGACTCAGGAACTTCCTTCCCATTTCTCAATTTGAGTGCACTCATGTTCCTTGGATTGACCTCCGGTTGGGAAGGGAGTTTTCCAGACTTCTTGGCTTCAAGTTGGCTTACCGATGTGAGAACTTTAACTTCAAGGTTTTTGATACTCAAGAAGGCTCTATTACCAAGGTCTTCAATCTCTCTCCTTGTCATCTCCATGAAGACTTTATGTTTCTTTCTCAATTGATCGATGACTTCTAGAATCTCTTCTTAATCCGACTTGCAGAGTAAGGTATGGTTATTGGAAGGGCCTTCACCTCGAGGGTATGGTTGGGGAGGGGCTTGTCCACCCTGGTATCCTTGAGGTTGGTTATCCTTCCTCCATCAGAAATTGGGATAATCTCGATACCTCGGGTTGAACGAGTTTGCATAGGGATCTAGCCTTGTGTTTCCTTGGTTCCCCCAAAACCCTTGTGGTTGACCCCTAGCAAATTGTGACCTCTCCCAATTTTTGTACTCAATGGGCTTCACTTCTTGCAAATTATCTACTACTGTGAGACATTCTTTGGAGTTATGGTTGAGGTTGCAAACTCCACACACTTTGACTTGATGCAGTTTTCCTCGCAAAAGCTCCTTCATCATGGAAGAAAGAGCTTGGACTAGCTCTTCCAACTTGGTGATTGTACGGGTTCATCCAAAACCTTAACCTTTGATCTTGTTCCAAATTGCAACATACCATTAGCCATTTCTTCAAAGAGGGCCATTGCCTTAGGGCTCTTGTTTGCTATCGAGGTAAATATGGTAAAGAGTATAAATGGCGGAACGCCACGATAGGGCCCCATAAAAGTACTGGCGACCCTAACAAATACAAAATAGTGCAAACCCTAGGCTAAATGATGGAACTTAGGGAAAAAATGAGATGCGGGAGGGGGGGATACCCTAGTGGTTACACCCCCCCCCCAAATTTTTTGAAGAACTGGTAACCCTAAGCTAGATAGTGCTAAGCCTAGGGAAAAATAAATGCAAGTCCAGATGTGTGTGGGAATCTGGACCTATACATAGCAACCAGAAATGTGTACTGGCTCTTCATATGATGACCTCATCGCAGCCGAGACTTGGGTCTAGAGTCTTGAAGAAAGAATGATGAAGAAGCCGCCAGTGGTAGACAAAAAAATGTAGCAAGTGTGGTGTACTTAGGTCTTGAATGGTCGCCATGGTGTGCTGGTGGTGCTGAATCTGAATGAAGCTAGGACCGCCAATGGAGGAGGAGCTTCTACCATACACACCCCTAAGATGAAGAAAGAGGGGTGTTATTGGCTTTCAAATGTTCTTGTGGTATGAACCGAGGCTATTGTAGAGGACAAGAGTGTTTGTAGGCAGTGCCAATAGCTCTTGTGGATCCCACTAAAAATAGCCCCCCTAGTGATGGAGAGAATGGACACAACTTATACGGCGTGTGTCAAGCCTGGCGATTATGTAATCGCCCACTCCATTTTAAGCAAATGAACAGCTGTATGCTAATTTAACACAAAGTGTAGCGTGAGCATAGAGCGCGTTATAACCATCAAATCGAAGTAAAAACTAGCAGTGGGTTAATTAATTTTACGTACGCTAATTAATTAACCCACTACCCAACTCCTATGGCCGTGCAACCAAATGAAGAAAGACTGCTCTCCCACCCTCATCGCCCATAGTGCACAAGTATTTCCAAGGGGAAATTGTGCAATTAAAGCATGGAAAAAACTCATACATCCGCCCGATACAATTTTAGCCCGAAGAGAAGGCCAAGACTCAACAAAAATCCTCAAACTAGAGGCCAAAAATGAAGCAAATTCGGCCCAAGTCTAATCCAAGTAGGCTGAAAATTCTCTATTTAATTAGGCCCAAAACTCCTTGAATTCAGCCCACTTGAATGGTACCAAAATGGTTCCAAACCGGGTTGTAAGAATAGCCGTTTCCTCCTTTATTCAATCCATCCACCCATTTTTCCATTTTTGGCCCAGCAGCGCCTTTTCTTTCAGCCCAGCAGCTCGCCCTAGTTCCCTATCCACTAAGGTTTGAGTCGTGACCCGGCCGCCTCCTTCAACCAGATTTCAACCGGGTTATAAGAGGACCCAGACCTCATTTAATTCTTTGGCCCAACAGGTAAATGAAATGGCCCAGTGGCCTTGGCCCAATAGCTAGGGTTTAAACCCTTGATCCGATTGCCTCCTTGAGCGGGTCATATGACCCGGCCGCCACCAATCGGGCTAAAACCCTAACTAGCCTCTGCCCCATTTTACCTTGCTCGGGTGTAATGAATCGGCGGCATGCAAAACCGGGTCGAGCACCCAGATCCACATCCTCGCCGGACTCGCAATTTTCCGGCGTCGAAGAACCACCCGAATCTGGGAAAAGTCGTCGGAATCAGCAAATATATGCCAAAAAATTCCACCTAAATATGGGCACTCTTTCATTGTGCAATTATGACCGGATTTAGCACCTAAAACAAGAAAATTCATCCTCCAAATCCGAGCATGTGTGTTCCAGTCAAAAAGTTACCATTCACCTTGCCGGAATTGCATTTTCCGGCGAGCAAAAACAACCATATCAACACTCCTCTATTCTCTTTTCCAGCCGTGAAATGCATCCCAATCATGAAGCAATAGGAATCCGAGTCTAGGGACAGAGAATCAAGGCTATTTCATGCATTACCTGTGCCGGAATAGCATTTTTCCGGAAAATTTCGATCGGAAAATCCGAAACTCTAACCTCAAAATTAAACTTGAATCCAAAATTCCCAATTGCTTTTCCGATCGGATAATGCATAACCAAACGAAATCCAAATCCTTCGAGGCATAATAAGCATTAAAACTCGCCGGAAAAATGTGTTTCCGGCGAACCCGATCGGAAAATTCTAACCATCATCATCCAAATAATCCATCCTTTATGAAAAATCTTGTCCTCCATTTATCTAGATTTGAACATTATCATGAGATTGAAACAACGAGGAAAATACCTTGGGCCAATTGTCGTTGATGATCCCAATTAAACTTATTATCTCCAAACATCTGTCTTGAATCCGACTAATCCCAAACCATTAACCCCATATAACAATAACATTCAAACACCCAAAATCTTGAATTCCACATGAGTGTTCATCATTCAAGAAAATAAATTTTAATTCTTGGCATAAAAACATAGTAATCTGGTCGAAAATTCCAATTAAAACAAACAACCATGGCCAGAACAGGAACCGGGATCTGATCACATGATTGCCCTCTCATCGAATCCATCATGAACTCTTCCAAATACTAAAACATTTATGCCTCCAAATTCATCTCTACTCCCAATCCAACATAAACATCACATTAACTATCCACCATAAACAAATAATCTTCCATACAAATTCACACAGATTCATTATAAATAAACCCCTCAGCAATCATCCAGATTAGATCTATCAACGAAAGATTAAAACTTGCTTGGAACAATGATAGATATTCATCTAATCCACGGTATTAACAAATTCAAGATCGAAAAGGCTGATCTTCATCCAAAAATCCAAGATCCAAAGATCAAATCTTCAAATTCAAGAACAAATCATACACCGAAAGATGCCTGGTAAGGAATCCGACATTAATGGTTGATTCCTTGCTGGAAACTCATAATTGTAGTAGAGAAATTGGAAGAAAAATGGCTCTGGTGTTCAAGAGAAGGACTGCGTCCTTTTTTTCTCCAGAGAGAATTTTCTCTCTAATTTCTTGTTTGCTATCGAACCATTGCAGGCGGTGTTTACCACTCTTATATCTTCATCGCACAACTTCTCAAAGAAATAATACACCAGATCCCCCTTCTTAAAGGGATGGTAGGGACAACTTGCCAAAAGTCGGTTGAAGCATTCCCAATAATCATACAAGCTTTGGGTAGCCCCTTGGGTGATGTTTGGCAATTGTTTCTTTAGCCCCGCCAACTTAGACGCTGGAAAAAAATACTTCTCTAAGAACCTCCAATTCATGTCTATCCAAGAACCAATACATCCTAGTGGCAAGTAGTATATCTAGTCTTTAGCTCCATCTTGAAGGGAAAATGGAAAGGCTTTCAAGTTGTAGTTATCTTCAGAAACTCCCAGTGGCTTCATGTTCATACACACCAAGTGAAACTATGAAAGATACTTGTTTGGATTCTCCCCCACCAATCCATGAAATGTAGAAAGGTAATGGATCATGCCACTTTTAAGCTCACAACTCACATTGGCAGGCAATGGTGGGAAGGTGATGCATAATGGCTAATTCTCTAGATTTAGGTCTATAAGCTCCTGTAAGGTATGGTTGTCTTGCGCCATTGCTAGCAGATCTTCTACTACTACTTCCAGCCTCCGTTGAACTTCTTTCCTTCTCCATCACCTTCTCTTTCGAACACCTGTGCTCTCAGTCGGGCAGTGTAGGATGCCTAGATTAGTGGTACAGTTGTTTACCATAAACTAGAGCTAGTAACACCCTTCCCAATACAACACTAGCAAATATATAAGAAGGTAACAAAGAAACTAAAACAACAACTCAACAACTAAACTAATAACACAAAACTAAACAAAAGTAAAAGGTAACTACTAACTATTTCAACTAACAAGTTATGCCTAATAACCTATCTCTACTCGGGGTCGTTAATTGTAGCTAATTAGCCCAAGCGGAGACTGAGGAGGTCAAAGATAAAATTTATATTCTACTCCCATTCTCACTGCTACGCTACCTAGAGGGTAGTTAGGCAAGCCCTAGGTTTGTCCACAAAGATGCTTGGGCTCAAGTATTAACTAAAGAACACAACCTCGTATGAGTCGTCAATTCGTATGAGTGAAAGGAATAACTAGTAATTGCAAACAAAAGGGGGGGGGGTTGGATTTTCATATTAACAACTACAAAGCATAAAGTAAAAAGCATAAGTAAGCTAATTATACTAAGAACTCGGGAGTCATTGCACAACATGATTAACCTAATGTTTCAATTCTCGATTCATTCACATGCAAGATTTACTAAACAACCTAATATTGTGTTCACAACACGTAGTGTGGCCGATGGCATACACTTCCCCGTACCTATCATGTTGGGTACACTTGTAACCTACCATTGATGCCGCCATCGTAATTAGGGAAGTACAACAAGGTTCAATCATTGTTATAGTCCTATTTCTCCCCTGTACGATTACGTCTCGGGCTTCCACCATGAATGCACAACTTCCCCCGGTACCTATCAATTAGGCCCAAGGGTCATTTACACCTTATCTATAATCTAGGGTCTCTCGCACCCTAGTTTTCTACTTTTATACTATCTCTACCCGTAACCTATCAGAAAACTTTACGTAATTAGCTAAGACTGGTGCGATGGAAAATAAGTCAGAGTATGACTCGGGTTTCCCATGCACACACTCACGCAGACGCAAAGTACTCCCTTACCCAGGCTAACATCCAGGTTTCTCTTCCCAAGGGGGCATCAATGAATGCACATGAATACAACCCAAAGTGTGTGCCGGTTAATAAATGCACTATACATCAATAAATACACTATACTATTTATGGATTTGGAACATTCGAGAACAATCGTAATAATATCATGAACACATATAATATGATGAATCTAATGAATCTTACATAATCACAAAGATTAAAACACGTGCTACAATTATCCCCAAGCTATGGAAACTACTCCTTACACATGGAATTCACATATAGATTTGAATTCCACATCTAGGATGAACACAAAATGAAAAGAAACAAAAAGGAAAAGGAAAGAGTGTTTCTCCCTCTCTAAGAGCTCTTTTAATGATTTAATCTACTTTGTACATGTTTAACCTAGTAGACTAAGGTCATATATATAGGGTAAGGGGATTGGACCTAAAAATAGGCCCAAAATAGGCCAAAAGATGCTAAAACCCTAGTTTAGCCGCCGCCTGGCGCTGATGGCGCGGTCCGAGCCAAGTACTTTGTCACGGAACACATCATCGCTTGTGGCCATGGGTCTTTATAGGCGCAGGGCACTTAATCTAGCGCGAGGTTGTGGTATGAGGCTCTGGCGTGGACTGTGAGCTTTGGCACGGCCGAACTTGTTTCCTTTGGTACGGGAGAACCGTTAGTCTAATTTTTAAGTTCTAGTAGTCAATTTTGTAGTGCTCGAGAAGATGAATCCAATGAAACCAGAGTTTTTAGATAATTCTTATTGCTTATTTCTCAGAGTTTGCACAACTCATTGGACCACGATTCCCCATTTTTTCATTGGTCGCTTTGATCTCCAATGGTGCCTATATTTGGCTCCAATCTCCTTCTACCATGCATTGATGCTTGTTACCTTTGTATACTACCATTCTAGAGGTGAATGGACTTCGATCTCTTCTACTGTCCTTGCGGATGGCCTTTAATATCTTCTACCACCCTTATGAATGACCTTCACATAGAATATAACCAAAAAGTACCCACGTGTGACCCACTAAAGATGATCAAATGGAAGATCTAGGAGCCCGTGGATACATGATGTCCATTAGTACTAATTAAGTCTACAAAATGCAGGATTTGGACGTTAAAACCAAACATGGCCTTCTAAACCCCTTCTCATGTAAACTTAACTAATACTAGCAATCCGCCATACAGAACATACCAAAAACTATGCTGGATGCAACAGTTAATGCACGCAAAATGAAGAACATCACCCGTACGATTACGTCCCGGGCACTGCACAAAGAATGCTCTATTCCTAGACCTATATAGGTAAATGAAGTAGGCATCTTATCGATGGCTCTAGGGTCACAAATGTGCCAATCCCAGTTTTCTAAAAAATATTATCTCTACCCGTGACCTTTCGGACTAACTCTCCAGCTTAACTAGTGTGCTGTCATCATAACGGTAAAACTTGGAAAAGATCTACTTGCACACACCCACATGGACCCGGACCCAGCTACCCATATCACATCTAGGTTTCTCTCCCCGTGGGGTATCAATATATGCAACAAAAATGTAGACTACGGTGTGTGCCAAACTTAGTGTATCATTCATGCAATTAATAAGAATGTGAAGAACAAGCCAACATAATATCATAAACAAATAGAAATAGATGAATCTAAGGAATCTCAAAAAACCTGTACCAAACCATGAATACAAATATAATCCCCAAGCAAATTAACTACTCCCTAAGCATTGAACCAAAGTATTTCATTGGATTCAATGCCCTTAGGCAAAACCAAGAAGAAAAGAAATTAGAGAGAAGGGCTATTACCTTTCTCTCTCTAGAATGCTCTCCAAGAGTGTAGAATAATGTTCCAAACTAAGAAAAACTTAAACCCTAGTAGACATAGTCTTAAATTTAGTAGTAGGGAAATGGGCCATGAAAAAGGCCCAAAATAGGCTGAAAAACCCTACCAGTGGCAATTTACATGTGATGACTTGTGTGGTGCGAGGCATGCTAGCCATTATTGGCATGGGCTGTGTGGTATGGCACAGTCATGTTGGGTGCCTCTAGCACAACCCGTGCTGATTAGCATGATCGTGTTGGGCACCCTTGGCACGGGTCGTGCCAACAGACACATGCAGTTGGCTGGAGCTCAACCTTGCTTTTTGATCATGTGTGCCCACATCATTTAGCTCGGGCCATCAGCTGGGAGTGGTGTCTAGACCAACTGAATAGCACAGGGTGTATGGAACTTCACGGAGCATTGGCTGGGCATCGGTTTCTGAGGAAAATGATGGTACTGGCTGTTGAGAACTTCACACCGCATTGCCTGGACTTTGAATCTTGAGTTGAAATGACATGGGCCATGTGAAAAGAAGTTACCCACATCCATACTTAGCCAAATTTGGGATATTGGATGACACGGGTCATGGTGAGACCGACAGCTCGTACCAAAGGAGCTAGCACGGTCTGTTCTTATTCGAGTGCCTCATGCTAGGGGGCACTGGCACGGGCCATACTGGTCCGGGTACCTTGTGCCAAGAGGCACTGGCATGGGTCGTGATGAACTGGGCGTCTTGGGAGGTCTCCTTTGTACCTCTCAAATATACAATTTATAAGCTCTAACTTACTAATTACAATTGAGTAGGTAGTGGCAAATTGAGGTCATCCACGAAGAAGAGGGATTTTCCTAAGGGTTTAAACATATAAGGTGGATATATAAAAGAAAGTAATGAGATGGTAGGGGATGGTTGGTTTTTCCTAAGTTTTGAATTTAAAAACAAGACAACTACTAAGGTCAAGTAACTATTCAAATCATGCAACAAACTAAGAAAAAAGGATGAAAACTACTAATAACAAAGCCTTGGGGGGTAATTGATTCCCATTTCCAAACCTCATGTAGATCATAGAAAGATTCACTTATTCCATCATATTCATTACCTTTGGGGAATGCTATCACTTCAATTTTGATAGATAGACATTCTTTTCTTCTTAGTATTAATTCACAAAAGTGAGAAATGACTATTTGCAAACCTTATTGATGATCCCTTTAGATGATTCACGCCATAAAGTTATTTCATCAATGACATCATACATGAAAGACCATATATTTGATAACAACTACAAGCATTATACCAAATGCCTGGCCATTTAACCAAACAAAGCATTCATTAGGTTAAACCTAAAACAATCAACATTCAATATTCAACCTTTTAGTGTTACTATAGGATAAATATGATAATGAACCCTATTAACATATTCATCTAGCGAGATTAACATCATTTAACTAACAAGAAGTTCTAATTCCATGTTCTTGGATTTTCATGTGAAAGAGCTAAGAAATTGTACACTTTCCTAACACCCTAACACTAAATCATACAAACACTTAATATTCTCAAACAACCCATAGTATAAATGAAGTAAATACACACATTAAGAACACATAAATGTTAAACAAAAAATACTTCAAGAAAGAGTGAAATAGAGGTTCTTAGTACATAGGTTTGGAAGCTTCAATCAATTGCTCCCAAGTAGAAAACCAACCTAGATAATGATAACACATAACTAACCTACAAAAACTAAGAAAAACATGTAGAAAATCTAGGGTTTTTAGCCCCAAGTCGCACATGAAGAAGAAGAGAGGTAAGAGAAAGGATAATATTTGGTAATTATAGTACAAGAAAATAGAAAGGATTTCTGGCATCTTGTCCATCACGACTCACGACACATTCTTTGCGACCCGCGACGGATGCCAAATTCAGCATCTTGTTTTATTTCTTCTTCTTGTCTAGTCCTACTCTTCACTTCACTTTTCTTCAATACTTCAAGTCTTCAAAAGTTAAGTCTTCAAATCTTCAAAACCTCTCTTCAAAGTCTTCAAACAATTGCCTCATCACACAAAATCCCCTAGCGTAAAAATTGCTCTTAAATCTCCTTAGAGAATTTCAAGGCAAAATGAAACATCTAGAGCATAAAAGTGTACAAAAGTGAATCCAAAAAGTCCCAAAATAACCGTACAATAGACACATCACACCTCGTGCTTATGCCCTTTGGCACGGGCTGTGCTACTCCATGGGGCTCGTGCTGGTGCCTTCTGGCATGGCCGTGTTGGCTGGCAAGGAATGTGTCAGTTGATGTGGCCGTCCTTTGTCTTTAGAACTTGAAGCTCGACTCCACCCTTTTCCCAGATTCTCTCCATCTACTACCACACTTTTAGATCGTGTTTTAACTTGAACTTGAGAAAATGGCTTTCTACTGTCTACTACCATTTTTGCAAACGACCTTCTACAAAATGATGATAAAATACTCACGAGACACCTACTTGTAAGATCACAAAGGAAGATCTAGGTGCTTGTGAATACAAAGTGTCCATTATTTCCAATTAAATCTACAAAACTTGGGATTTAGATAAGGAAACCAATAATGGTCATCTAAATCCTTTGCCTTGTAAACTTAACTAAAACTAAGAATAAACGAAACAAAATATAATAAAAAGTGTGCCAAACACATTAGTTAACGCATCCATAATGGTGCAAATCAGTGTACAAATCAAAACCTGCACTGGACTCATTGTACCCCTTCACCCATCTTTAAAACATCCATCTGAAACTTCCAGCAAGCTCAAAATGTTTCATTGAGCGGGTCACAGCCCCCAAATGAAGTACAACATCCTTTCCCATATGCCTGTTGGTATTCCTTGTGACACTAGACAAAAAATCACGAGTTTATCTAGTGTAAGTAGGGTCCGATTGTCATAATCCCAATCCTCCATGGGAGCACCCTGACTGGTTTATAGAATTTGAGGCCCTTAAGGGTCCTCTCATCTATGAACTTCGTCTCTTGGACAGTGCACCTAACTAGAAGACCCCACCTATCCTGATGACTCTCATGGAGTGTGGTCAACCCGATAAAGGGTACACAAGGCTCCCCTCCCTGTCTACGAGGCATGATGGAAAATACAACACATAAATAGCCCAACAACAAGAACATTCTAATACTCCTCAACCAAATACTCCAAACTCGAAAGAGCTCTCCCACAAGTTTCCATTAATAACAACAAGGCCCCCAAAATCAAGATGTACTAAATATTTAGATACGAAAAACTCCAAAGAATTCAAAACTCTAAACTTTCCAAGAGTAGTTTGGCTGAGATAACATGGTGGATATCGGCAGTGGCGGAACTAGGGGGGGCAAGGGGGGTGCTAGCGCCTCCCCTAAGATCCGGCGGCCCAGAATTTAGGCCTAGGGCCACCGGAAGCCACCGGATTCCGCCCCCCCTTGAGTTGTCGTCATTGTCGGAGCGAGGGAGTGGTTGGGGAGGTGCTGAGGTGGAGGCGCGCAGCGGCGTGAAGGCGGAGGCGCGCAGCGGCGTGCGTGAGAGGCGGAGCCGCGGTGGCGTGCGCAACGGCGAGAGCGAGGCGGGAGGGAAGAAAGCTGAGGAAGACAACATTTTTTTTATTTTTTTTGGTATAACTAAACAAAACGACGTCGTTTTGGCTAAGTGAAACGACGTCGTTTTGCTTAGCGGGTTAAAAAAATAAAAGGCCAATTGGGCTGAGCCCAATTGGCCCAAACAAAATTAATAACCTAACCTAAGAAACTAAGGCAAACGAAGTAGCAGCAAGCCAGCAATTAGCAAAGGCCAAACTTGCCTCTCCATTCTCCAAGACTCCAAATCATCCGCCACTGCGCACACACCGCCGCCGCCACCTGCCGCCGCCGCCACCTGCCGCTCTATCCCTTCTACAACCACTATCAGCAACCAACCAAGAGCAAGGTATCAAGAAAAATTTTAACCTCTTTTTCGCCCCCCCTAACATATACTCCTGGTTCCGCCACTGGATATCGGGGCTGAAATTTTGCAAAATTATAATCAAGAAGCATGAGGGATTCCTCCTAGACCAATTTGCAGCAATCCTCAATACCAAAAATGGACCAAAAATTGAGTTCTTGGGATAAAATGTGAGAGATGGCCAAACTAAATTCGGAAATTCTAGGCTGAATCTTGATGTTTTTGGAAGAAATAATCAATGGGTTTTGTTGGGCTTGTAAAAACAATGATTTTGGGACAAATTCGAGTGAAATCAAATTAGAATTGAGAAAGTTTTGGCCAACAAATTAGATTTTTAGAGAAAGAAGAAGAACGGTCGGCTTTTGGGTTTAAGGATGAAGGGGAGAGAGAACAAGGAGATGCGGAATAAGGATGGACATGAGGCTTTATAAAAGGTTAGACATTATTTGATTTGTTGGCCGGGGCGATATGGTGATGTGCTCGAGGGAGCCTCGTGTTGGCGCGGGATGCCTCGTACTAGCGCACGACTGCTTTGTGTTGGCACAAGTTCACTGTACCTCCGCCTCATGCCAAGGCCTCGTGTCGCACCTATAGCTTTGTGCTGATGTGGCCTGGTACGGGCCATGCTATGACACTTTCATGCTGGGCTGCTCTAGCCTGAGGCTGGCTAGGTTTATCTCCATCTAAATTTTGTAGCACAAAAACACAAAAACCAAGAGTAGCACTGTTCCAAAAACACAAAAACCGAGAGTAGCACTACCAGATAATATTTGATGAATAATAATCCCTAGAAACACTACCAAAAATCAAATACATTACCAAAATTCACTAAATGTGTTGAAATACTACTAATTGAAAAATGAAAACACCGTTTATTTATTGTCGTCCTCACAACTTATTATCTCATGCAATTTTTGAAACACTAAGAAGAGTGGATTGATTGGTTTCCGGAATCACCATCCTTGACGCCACCAGTGACCACGTCTCCATGGACTGGTCTCCACATCATTCTCGGTTTACCCTTTACCTTTGGAGAAATAAACCAAATGCATCTATCTCTTTCAATAATGGTAAATACATTTTTTTTGAGTTTGGGAGGACAAAGGGGCTTAGAAGTTTTTAATTCCGTAGCTCGCTTCTTTCTCCGCTACATGTTAGTGCGGCGCCAAAGTTTGATTCGTCTCCACTCGGGGTTATCAATCTAAGTAATCAATTAAACCCAAGCAAAGGCTTCACAAAGATAAAGATTTGTAATTCTACTCCCATTCTCACTACTAAGCTACCTAAAGGGTAGATAGTGGCAAGGCCGGGTTTGTCCACAGAGATGCTAGATGTCTAAAATCCAACTACACACAGCCACACCCAGGTTGTCAATCTATCTGTGTATTAGGAATAACTAATATTGCAAAATATGTTTTGTTTTTTTTGGAGGGGGGGGGGGGGTTAACTAACTACTACGACCATGCGAGATCACAAGAGAATAAAACTATATATTCTAGCACTTGGGAAATATTTTCATAACATGGATGGTGAAATTTTTTGATCATTAATTCACTCACATTTAAGACATATGAACCTATTCTAATGCCTACAATACGCAGTGTGATTGATGGTCAACACTTTCCCATACCTGCACGTGACCCTGCCGTTGTGAAGGTCTGATTCTCCCCCGTGCTATTGCGTCCCAATCACTACATTATGAATGCTCTACCCCTAGGCCTATAGAGAAAAAGAAAGTGGCATCTTATCAATAACTCTAAGGTTTCAAATACGCTAAACCTATTTTGCTACCAATGCTATCTCTATCCATAACTATTCATACCAACTCACCAGTTAGACTTGTGTATTGTCATCGTAATAGTGACTTGGAAAAGACCTATGTGCACACTCCCACATGGACCCAGACCCCGCTGCCCATAGCACATATAGGTCTCTCTTCCCCAGGGGATATCAATACATGTACCAACATAAATGTAGACTATGGTGTGTGCCAATCTTAGTGTGCCATTCATGCAATTAACATAAATATGAAGAACAAGCTAACATAATATCATAAATACATAAAATAGGTAGATCTAAAGAATCTCTAAAAACATACACCAGATCATGAATACAAATACAAAACCCAAGTTAAGTAACTACTCCCTAAGCATTGAACCTAAGTATTTCATTGGATTTAATGCCCTTGGGTAAAATCAAGAAGAAAAGAAATAAATATGGAGAGCAGGGTTGTTTCCTTTATCTCTCTAACTACTCTTGAAGATTAGAATAATGAGCCAAGCTTAAAATCTAGTAGACAAAGGCTTATATTTATAGATGTAGGGAAGTGAACCTTGAAAAGGGTCCAAAATAGGCCAAAAAACCCTAGCAGCGGCAAATGGCACAAGTTGTCGCGCATGACACAATCATGCGGCGGTGCTGGCATGGACCATGCAACCAAGCATGGTCAAGCTAGCTAGCTATGGCATGGGATGTGCGGGTTGGCATGGGCCGTGCTAGCCAGCCTTGGCATGGGCTGTGCCGGCTGACACAGACCACTGGCTGGGGATTGGTCCTTGGCCTTCTGATAATGTGCACCCACGTCATTTGGCACATGTCATTGGTTGGGAGCTTTATTTCACTTCTAAACAATGCGGTGCATTTGGAACTTTGTAGGCCGTTGGCAGGGAGTCAGTTTCTGAGCAAAACGATGGAACAGTAGTGTAGATAGTCACACCCCGTCAGCCGGTATTTGAATCTTGAGTTGAAACAACACAGGCCATTTTGAAGGAAATGAACCACATCCATACTTTGCTGATCTAGGGTCTCGGGTGGCAAGGGTAGTGCTGGAGTTGGCAGCTCGTGCTGAGAGATGCTGGTGATCTGCTTCACTACGCATTCGTTAACTGATGCATCTGTCATACTTTTTAGTTAGTTTTACTTGGTGGATTGATAATATTAGTTGAGTTTAGATGATAAGGGGTTTAGACGACCATGTTCAGTTTTCTTGTCTAGGTCCAGCATTTTGTAGAATTAATTGGTACTAATGAACATCTTCTATCCATGAGCTCTTTGATCTTCCTTGTAATCATCTTTAGTAGGTCGCCCGTGGGTACCTTTTGTTTACATTCTATGTGAAGGTCGTTCGTAAGAGCGGTAGAATATATTGAAGGCTGTTTGCAAGGACAGTAGTAGAGACGAAGGCCATTCATATAAGAATGGCAGTTGACAAAGGCCATGATCATCAATGCATGGTAGAAGGAGATTGAAGCCAAATGTAGGCGGTAACGGAGTTCAAAGTGGCTAACGAAGAAATGAGGAATTATGGTCCGATGAGTTGTGCTTAAGCCTAAGAATGGTCTAAGAAGAACTATTCTTCAAGGCTAGTTCCATTGGATTTGTCTTCCCGAGTACTACAAAACCGACTACCAAAACTCTTAAATTAGACTAACGGTTCTCCCGTAGCGAAGGAAACTAGTTGATCCAGTCAAAACATCAATGGGTTGGCGCATGCCGTGCATGGTTTGGCACCAATGGCTCGCGCCAAAAGAGATTCCCCACACCAAGAAGACCAAAGTGAGGCTATGGAGCAGCCCGTGCTAGAAGCCATGGGTCGCCAACCCAAAGTAAAGAACCCCCCACGAGGCTACATATGGGTGCAGGACGTTCCATTTTTGGAATCCAGCGCAGTTCCAAGTTTAATATACCAAGACCAGCCAGCGGGGTGTGGAAAATCACATGGCCTACGCTAAAGTTTCTGAGAAAAGTACCCTTTCATACCACGTCCCGCACCAATGGTCATGGGGGTGGATCAGAAACTTCATTTTCATCACCCCGATAGCATCCTGCATAAGATGACGTGACCTATATCAGAGGTAAGACGTGGCCCACGTAAAGCCTCACGCCCCGTATGACATGAAGATTAGTGCCATGCCTTATAACCCACACCCCGCGCACAAGAATGGACACGGCCCATGCCAGTCCTTACGCCCCACGCCAAGAACATACCACAGGTTACATCATCCGAAATGCCCCATGTTAGGCGGCAGCTGAGCTAGGGTTTACTTTATTTTGGGGCTATTTTTATGCCCAATCTCCTACTACTATATATAGAACCTTTTTCTTCTAGGTTTTCATATATTAGATACTAGATAGATTAGAAGGGTAGCTTGTAGACTCTCTCCTTAGTAGAAACTTTATATTTTTCTTCTTTTTATTTTTCTTTGATCCTAAGATTTGGAATTCAAATCTTTATTTTAATTCCATACCAAGGGAGTAGTTTCTATAACTTGGGGATAAATTGAAGTGACTTGGTCTAATATATAATCTTTAGTTCTTCCTAATTTTGTGTTCATGATATTATTGTGATTTGTTCTTGAGTTTAAATGCATGAATAGTACACCACATATAAGCACACACTTTGGGCTATATTCATGTATGGTGCAAATATCGATGCCCCTCTGGGAAGAGAAACCTGGTTGTTAGAATGGGTAGAGGAGAACGGGTTCGTGTGGGTATGTGCATGGGGGATTCGAGGTCACTCTAATTTACTTACAATTGCACCAGTCTTAGCTGACTTCCTAAAGTCATTGGAGAGGTTCCATGTAGAGATAACTAACTAGTAGCAAGCTAGGGTTGCAAGAAACCCTAGTATCTTGGGCCTAATTAATGGGATTCATGGTGGAAGCCCGTGATGTAATTGCACGAGGGAACAATGGTCAGACCATGTTGTACTCCCCTAATTACGATAACGGTGTTGATGGTGGGTTGCGAGAGCACCCATCGTGATAGGGGATGGGGAAGTGTATGCCATCGGCCTCACCACGCATTATGGACACTCTATTAGGTTTGCCTAGATCTCTATGTGAATGAATCGAGGATAGAAGTATTAGATTGACCAAGTTGCTCAATAACTTCCCCAAGTGCTTAGCTTAATATTGTATTTGTGTTTTTACTTTTCATGCTTAGTAGTTGTTAGTTGAAAAACCAACCCCACCCCTATTTGCATGTTTCCTTTACTAGCTATTCCTTTCACTTGTATAGATTGACTACCTGTACGAGGTTGTGTTTGAGTTGGTACATTAGACCTAGCATCTCCGTGGATAAACCCAGGGCTTACCGCTAACTACCCTACATGTAGCATAGTAGTAGGAACATGGTGCAGAACTATAAATTTCTATCTTCCGACCACACCTGCCTCCAACCAGGTTAATTCTTAGCTATGGTTTTAATGACCTCGGGGGGAGGTAGGTCAGAATTTTGGCACCACTTATGGGGATGCTATCATTCTATGTTTCAATTTAGGCATAATGTATTAGTAGAGTAGTTAGTTTAGCTTTTAATTTGTTTGTTTATGTTGTTGATTCTTGGTTGGGGCTGTTGTTATAGTTATTTTTGTTACCTTTTGACCTGTTTGCTCATGTTGTATTCGGAAAGGTATTATTGGCCCTAGTATATGGTACACACTCATGCCACGAATCTAGGCATCTTGCACTACTAGAGTGATTACACAAGTGGTCAGAGGAGAATGAGGAAAAGAACTGGGGCACAAGTTCAACCGAGGCTAGAAGTAGTAGTAAAAGATCCACTAGCAATGGTGGAAGACAATCGCACCCTACGGGAGCTCATGGCACCCAACTTGGAGAATTAGCCTTTGTGCATCACCTTTCCACCATTACCCGCCAATGTGAGCTGTGAGCTAAAGAGTGGCACGATCCATTGCCTTTCTACATTTCATAGACTGGCGGGGGAGGATCCGAACAAACATCTTTCCGAGTTCCATATGGTGTGCACGAACATGAAGCCCTCGGGAGTGTCCAAAGATAACTACAATTTAAGAGCCTTCCTGTTTTCCCTTCAAATGAGTGCAAAAGATTGGCTCTACTACTTGCCACTAGGGATGATTGGTTCTTGGATGAACATGAAGCGGAGGTTGTTAAAGAAATATTTTATGGCGTCTTAGTCGGCCAGGTAGAAAAGGCAATTGTTAAACATCACCCATGGTGCTACCAAGAGTATGTATGATTATTGGGAACATTTCAAGTGACTTTTGGTGAGTTTTCCTTATTACCCATTCAAGGAGGGGGATTTGGTTTTACTTCTTCGAAGGATTATGTGATGAAGATATGCAGATGGTGAATGCCTCTTGTAATGGTTCGATAGTGAACAAGAGCTCTATGGATGCAATGGCCCTCTTTTAAGAAATGGAAAATGCTATGCAAAAATTTTGCACTGGGTCAAGGGTGAAGTTCTTGGATGAACCCGCGCACTCACCTAAGTTGGAGGAGCAAGTCCTAGCTCTTACTTCCCTGATGAAGGAGATTTTACGAGGAAAGGTGCATCAAGTCAAAGTGTGTAGGGTTTGCAACCTTAACCAAAAATCTGAAGCATGCCCCAAAGTCATAGATGATTTACAAGAAGTGAAGGAAATTGACTAAAACAACTGGAAAATACCACAATTTTCTAGGAGGACCACAAGGGTTCCGAGGAACCAAGGGGATGCGAGGCTGGACCCCTATGCAAATTCATTCAACCCATGGTATAGAGATAATCCTAATTTTTGATGGAGAGAGGCCAACCAACCTTAAGGATACCAGAGTGGACAAGTTTCACCTCAACCTTACCTAGGGGTGAAGGCCCTTCTAACAGTCATGCTTCACTTTACATGTTGGAACGAGATAAGATCTTGGAAGCCATCGGTTAATTGAGGAAGAAACATGAAGTCTTCGTGGAGAGGACAAGGATAGAGATTGGGACCTTGACACTAGAGCTTTCTCAAGTATAAAAAAATCTTCAATTTCAAGTCAGTCGACTTGCCACCTTAGTAAGCTGACTTGAAGCCAATGAGTCTGGAAAACTACCTTCCCAACTGGAGATCAACCCAAAGAACGTGAGTGCACTTAAGATGGTGGAGGCTACCAAAGCACACTTTGAAGAGGAAGAAATTGTGGTCAAGGAAGCACCCTCTGACCCACCCTCAACCCTATCACCATTTAAAACACGAGTCAAGAGACTTATTGATCAAAGATAGAGATTTATATTCAGCACCCATTCTTACTGCTAAGCTACCAAGGGGTAGTAAGCGGAAAACCCTAGGTTTGTCCACAAGGATGCTAGGACTCAAGTACTAGTTAGAAACACATACCCGTGTGGGTCGTCAATCCGCATGAGTGAAAGGAACAACTAGTAGTGTAGACATGAAACTTGGGGGGGGGTTGGTGTTTTCAACTAACAACTACAAGCATGTAATTGACAAACAAGTAAACTATTTATAATAAGTTCATGAGAATCATATAGCAACATGGTAGTTCTAATGCCTCAATCCTCAATTCATTCACATCTAGACATACAAAAGAACTATTAGTGTGTTCATAATATGTGGTGTGGACGATGGCATACACTTCCCCAACCTTGTCACGGTGGGTACGCTCGCAACCCTCCATTGGCACCGCCATCGTAACTAGGGGAGTACAACGAGATCCGTCCATCATTGTAGGTATATTTCTCCCCCATGCTATTAAATCCAGGGTTTCCACCACGAATGCAACTACTCTCCCCCGGGTTCTATGTACGCTAGGCCCAAGGTTTGTGGGCACCTTATCTGTGATACTAGGGTTTCAACACAGTACCTAGCTTTTACTATTCACCATCTCTACGTGAAACCTCTAGGGCAACAGTAATGAAGTTAACTAAGACTGGTGTGACGATAGATAGGTCAGAGCATTCTCGAATCCTCCGTGAACACACCCACGTGGATACGCTCTCCCCTACCCATTCTAACATCCAGGTTTTTCTTTCCAAGGTTGAATCAATAATTGCAACATACATGAATATATCTCAAAGTGTGTGTTTATATGTGGTGTACTACTCATGCATTTATAACATTCAAGAACAATCACAACAATATCATAAACACAAAGATAGGTTGAATCTAATGAATCTCATAAAGTATTTAGAACATATCAAGTGCCAAATGAATCCCAAGCTAAAAATATACTCTAAAAAGGTTAGATCCATGGAAAATATTAGGTTAGATGCCATGGATCTAGAAAATAAGATGAAAGGAAAAAGAAAAAGAAAAAGAAAAGAAGAAGGAAGGAGAAGAAGAATTCTCCTTTTCTTTCTTGCTAAACTAGAGAGAGAATCTACTCTATATTATGTCTACCATGGGTTTAGTAAAAGACTAGGTCTCTTATATATAGTAGTAGGAGACTGGGCCTAAAATTGGCCCAAAATAGGCCAAAATAGCAAAACCCTAGGTCAGCCGCCAAGGCTTCACAGTCCGGGACGGATGTCATTATCCATGAAGCCTTCAAGCACAGGGCGTGGGATCTGGCACGGTTTGCAAACAATTAGAGTTGCGGGCATTGGTATCTAGCGCGGTCCGTGAAGCCTATCTCGTACCACATTCCGTGAAGTGTTTCACGAACTGTGAGCAGCATGTGGTCTCTGCTCAGAACATTTGTCAGGACCCGTGAAGGTTTTCACGGACCAGCTCCATACTTAGCCAAATCTTCAATTCTTCATCTCCAAGCTCCAAGCTCCATGGTCCGAGGTCTTTGTCATAGCCCGATGCCTTTGCCTCATGAAGGTCTTGTGCTGGTTTAGTGCAGGTCTTCCTGGAACCTCTAGGTTCTTGTGTAGTGCGGGCCGTTAAGATGTTCATGGGCCTTTGGAGCTTAACCATGCGCGGTCTGTGACTGGCCGCTGGTGCTTTATTTACTGAACTTCGTTTGCTTGTCACATGTGAACCATTAGTTTGAATTGGGAGTTCTAGCAGTCGATTTTGTTGTACTTGAGAAGATGAATCCAATGATACCAGCCTTGAAGGATAATTCTTCCTAGATCATTCTTGGACTAAGGAAGTACTCCTTGGACCACGATTCACCATTTTCTCCTTTGACCATCTTGAACTTCAAGGCTGCCTATCTTTGACTTCAATCTCCTTCTACCACATATTGATGTTCGTGCCTTCATCTTATACCATTCTAATGTGATTGGCATTTGCCTCTTCTACCATCCTGGTGAATGGACTTCAATCTTCTACCACCCTTGCAAATGGCCTTCACATAGAATGTAACCAAAAAGTACCCACGGGCAACCTACTAAAGATGATCGTAAGGAAGATTAAGGAGCTCGTGGATACAAGATGTTCATTAGTACCAATTAAGTCTACAAAATGCGGGATTTAGACAAGAAAACTAAACATGGGAGTCTAAACCCCTTGTCATGTAAACTCAACTAATACTAGCAATTCACCAACTAAAACTAACTAAAAAGCATGCAAAATGCAACAGTCAGCGCACGCAAAATGAAGCAAATCAGAATCCCCACACTTAAACCCTTACTCGTCCTCGAGTAAATCTAAGATGAGAAAAAGAATCAAGCAAAATGTAGCATGCAAGCATAAGTTAACCAAGGCATTTAACTTATCCCAAGCTACCCTGGTTCCCCTAAAGAAGTGAAAATCCTTTCAACTCTCACACTCCTCGAAGATCCTTAAGTAACCTATCCACCAAAAATAAAATGTGGAAAAAGGTAAGCCAAAAAGATAAGTGACAAGCTAGCTTACTTTTCCCAAAATAATTCCAAAGCAATCAAAGAGTCATCTCCAAAAACAATTCACTGCGGAAGCATTCAACCTAGTTTTTTTGTTTTCTATCAATTTATCTTATTTTGCCTGGGAGCCCTTTCGGGTTTTCATCCTAGCTCTATCCCACAAAATGTGCTCACCTCTCACCTTTTTTTCTCTTGACCTCTCACTTTTTCCCAGACTAGTAAGTCTAGCTGGGCCAAGTCTCTCACTTTTACCTAGGTCTTTTGACCTATCTGGGCTTTTCCTAATGTTAACTAAGTCCCCCTTTCAGGTTTCGACTTGTCCAGGTTTAAATTATTTTTTCATTTTTCAAAAAGCTCTAAGAGCCATTAGCTACATAAAAAAACTAAAAATAATAAATTCTATCTAATCCCCTTCCCCACACTTAAAGCTTGCATTGTCCTTAATGCATATAAAAAATCAAAGAACAAATGTCAAGGAAAAGAAATAGGAAAGCACTTATAATGAAAAAGAACACTAAAATCTACCCTTGATGCCACAATCATTGAATGTAAAGAAAAAAATACTATCACCCTCAATATACTGCCCATAACCTCTAATCATGAAAGATCAATCTAATCACTATTATGAACCACAAATTGAAAAAGGAATTGAATCACAATGGAGAATTACCTCTTAGGTATCGGTGTGTGTGTGTCTCAAGGGTTTAGAGGGTAGGTGGGTTTTAG
This sequence comes from Rubia yunnanensis, assembly GCA_037428765.1. Taxonomy (NCBI): domain Eukaryota; kingdom Viridiplantae; phylum Streptophyta; class Magnoliopsida; order Gentianales; family Rubiaceae; genus Rubia; species Rubia yunnanensis. The sequence goes on along the minus strand of CM075071.1, from coordinate 31,821,976 downwards.
GTGGTATTTTGGTGGTGGTAGGGTGGTGGTAAGGAAGAAATAGTGATTGGGTGGTGTAGGAAAGTATGTGAGCTTCATGGGTCATGCACGTCTACACGGCCCATGAAATTGGGGTTTGGTTCTCCTCATTGTCCTCCATTTTTAGCATCACAAACCATGTATGTCTACATGGTTCATGAGTTGGACTCCCCATTTACTTACCTTCCTCCAAGAACCATAAGCTTCCTACAAAACAAACATGCACACCAAGTGTAATAGTGTCCCAAAAACAAAAAGAAACTACAAATAGTAAAACAAACCAAAATACTAAACTAATCTATTTTTTCAAAGCTCGGGTTGCTTCCCAAGATGCTCTATATATTTAAGGTCATTGGCACGACGCTAATGTTATCCATTGGGTGTGGGTTTGTACCCTATCAATTTAGACAACCAAAAATGAAGAGCTGGGGTAAGAATCTTCCAAGAGGAAGATATAGTGGAGGAAGAGTCAACCTTAGAGGAATAGGTGGTTTGGAAGCTTTTCATATTCAATTGGCTTCCCTATGGTTTCCTCTAAGGTTTCAAAAAATGTGGGAATTGGTTCTATAGGTGGAGGTAGGGGTGAAAATAGGTAATATGGAAAATTAAGTACAATCACCCCTTCCTTGACTTCTTCACTCTCAACCAACCATTCCCCATCCCCTTTAGATTCATCTATTAAAAATTCACATTCAACTAGGGATGGTTCATTTTTGGAATATTGAGTTTCAAGTTGGCACACCCTATTCATCAAATTAAACACTTGCCCTTCAACTTTGTCAATTCTTGAGAATAGTTGTGTTCCCAAATCGCTAATCTCATTAAGCACTTGTGATTGGAGTAAATCACTACACTTGGTCACATTAGCTATAGCTTGAAAATTTTCTACACAATACGATTTGGCGACCAATCCTAGGGATTGATTTTGGGGCGTTGGGTAAGTTGGTGAAGTCCAACTGTCTAACCCAAAGTGTTGGTTTCCCGATGCATCTCCATACCACAAATTTGAGTTAGCACTAAACCTTGAATTTAGAGAGTCGTGGTATGGGTGACAATCTTGATCCCATCGGCCTTGAGAACCAACAACTCCTCTCTATTTCGCTCATCCAAGAGTAAGACTCCGTAGGGTGGTCGTAATGGCATATCCATCAAAATCTCACTCTTTAAGCCATTCTTATCCCATAGCCACTCAACCTTAGGCAACACTCTCTAGGATGATCGCAGTGACACACCCTAAAAAGGGCCATCCGTTGAGTGCTTTCCCACAATTTTTTTCTCTTTTTTTTTTCAATTAAACCCCAACAAATAAAACACACAAAATTCGAAATCGTAGTGCAAGAATCCTAGGTTTGCACCAAGAACACAAGCAATACCTACTCCGGGAAACAAAAACAAGAAAAAGATAAAAGCAATACTAACTACTCTCTAACATGTTATGCTTAACTAATACTCAAACTAAAGAGCATGCCTGACAACGATGCCAAAATTTGACTTGCCCTCGACCTAGTTGTCATTTAAAACATGAGCCGAGGGATTTATTGATCAAAGATAGAGATTTATATTCTGCACCCATTCTTACTGCTAAGCTACCAAGGGGTAGTAAGCGGAAAGCCCTGGGTTTGTCCATAGGGATGCTAGGGCTCAAGTACTAGTTAGAAAAACAACCCCGTGCGGGTCGTCAATCTACACGAGTGAAAGGAACAACTAGTAGTGTAGACATGCAACTGGGGGAAGGGGGTTGGTGTTTTCAACTAACAGTTACAAGCATATAATTGACAAACAAGTAAACTATTTATACTAAGCACTTGGGAATCATTTAGCATCATGGTAGTTCTAATGCTTTAATCTCCGGTTCATTTACATATAGACATACAAAGGACCTATTAGTGTGTTCACAACACGTGGTGTGGCCGATGGCATACACTTCCCCAACCCTATCACGGTGGGTACGCTGCAACCCTCCATCGGCACCGCCATCGTAATTACGGTAGTACAATGAGGTCCGACCATCATTGTAGGTCTATTTCTCCCCCATGCTATTACGTCCCGGGCTTCCACCGTGAATTCAACTACTCCCCCCTGGGTCCTATATATGCTAGGCCCAAGGTTCGTAGGCACGTTATCTATGATACTGGGGTTTCAACACAACACCTAACTTGCTACTATTCACTGCCTCTGCCCGTAACCTCATAGACAACAGTTACGAAGTCAGCTAAGACTGGTGTGGTGGCAAATAGGTCAGAGCATTCTCGAATCCCCTGTGCACACGCCCGCACGGACGCGTTCTCCCCTACCCATTCTAACATCCAGGTTTCTCTTCCCAAGGGGACATCAATAATTGCACCATACATGAGTATATCCCAAAATGTGTGCTTATATGTGGTGTACTACTCATGCATTTATAACATTCAAGAACAATCACAATAACACTACCACAGAGACCACTCTCTAGCACCGATTACCCTCTAGCACTGATTACCCTCTAGCACCGATTTTGAAAATCGGTGCAAAAAATGTAATAGCACCAGTTTTTTTTAATGTCAACATTGGTTTTTAAAACCGTTGTTAATTTTAAAAATTCTACCTTCTCACCAAAAAATAGCCAAAAATTTAAAAATTGCACCGATTTTTAGATTTTTAAAACTCTATCTTCCCGCCAAAAAATTGCAAAAAATTTCAACAAAGCATCGGTTTTGGAAAAAATAGCACCGGTTTTTAAAAACCGATGCTAAAAATTTTTAAAATTCATTTTCCCCAACAAAGAAATTGCTAAAAATTTTAAAAATTAAACCTTCCCACCTAAAATTTCAAAATATTCGTCAAAATTTTTTAAAGTTCAATCTTTCCGCCAAAGAATTCAAAAAAAGTCGCCAAAATATTTTTAACAAAATTGCCAAAAGTTTTAAATAATGTCGCCAAAATTGACTTTAACTAATAACTAAGTTAAGTTAAATAAATCAAAAATCAACCTTTATTGACCTAATATATATAAATAAGAATAAAATTTGTTTAAATTAACTAATCAACGTTCAACCCGTAATTGATTTAGTATACATAAATACAAATTTAGGTAGTCAATGGTTAATCTTTATTTTACTTTCAATATATAAACACTAATAACTAGGCTGACTTTAACTAATCAACGATCAAACTGTACTTAACTTTCAATATATAAACACTAATAACTAAGTTGACTTTAACTAATAAACTTTCAACAGTTACTTTACTTTCTATATATGAACACTAATAACTAGGTTGACTTTAACTAATCAACGGTTGAACTTTACTTGACTTTCAATTAAACACTAATAACTAAGATGATTTTTAGCTAATTAACGGTTAAATTGTACTTAAGTTTCTATGTATAAACACTAGTGACTAAGCTAACTTTAACTAATCAACGGTCAAACCTTACTCGACTTTCAATAAATAAACACTAATAACTAGGTTGACTTTGACTAATCAACGGTCAAACCAGACTTGACTTCTTATATATAAATACTAGTGACTAAGTTGACTTTAACTAATCAACGGTCAAACTTTACTTGACTCTCTATATATGGAAATACTACTGACTTAGCTGACTTTAACTAATCAACAGTTAAATTTTACTCGACTTTCAATATATAAACACTAATAACTAGGTTGACTTTGTCTAATCAACGGTCAAACTTTACTTGACTTTCAATATATAAACACTAATAACTAAGTTGACTTTAACTAATCTACGGTCAACACTTACTTGGCTTCTACATAAAAAAACTAATAACAAGGTTGAATTTAACTAATCGATGGTTAACCCTTACTTGACATTCAATATATAAACACTAATAACTATGTTGACTTTAACTAATCTATGATCCACCCTTATTTTACTTTCAATATATAAACACTAATAACAAAGTTGACTTTAACTATTTAACAGACAAACTTTATTTGAATTAGTATATAATAAATACAAATAAAAAGGTTTGACTTTGACTAATCAACTGTCAAACCTTACTTGACTTTCAATATGTAAACACTATTAACTAAGTTGACTTTAACTAATTAATGGTCAACTTTATTTGAATTAGTAATTAGTATGTATAAATAAAATTAAAAATATTTGACTATGACTAATCAACGGTCAACCCTTACTTGACTTTCTATACAAACACTAATAAATAGGTTGAATTTGACTAATCAATGGTCAAACCTTACTTGGCTATCTACATAAAAATACTGATAACAAAGTTGACTTTTACTAATTAATGGTCAGAATTATTTGAATTAGTATATATAAAAATAAATAAAAAAGTATGACTTTGACTAATCAATGGTCAACCTTTACTTGACTTTCAATATACAAACACTAATAACTAGGTTAACTTTGACTAATCAACGGTCAAAGCTTACTTGACTTTCTACATAAAAATACTAATAACAAGGTTGACTTTAACTAATCCATGGTCAACCCTTACTTGGCTTTCTACATACAAATACTAATAACAAAGTTTACTTTAACTAATCAATGGTCAACCCTTACTTAACTTTCAATATCTAAACACTAATAACAAATTTGACTTTAACTAATCCACGATTAACCCTTACTTGACTTTCAATATATAAACACTAATAACCATGTTAACTTTGACTAATCAATGGTTAAACCTTACTTGACTTTCTATATATAAATACTAGTGACTAAGTTGACTTAAACTAATCAATGGTCAAACTTTATTTTACTTTCACTCTATATAGAAACACTAGTGACTAAGCTAACTTTAACAAATCAATGGTAAAACTTTACTCAACTTTCATAAACACTAATAACTAGGTTGACTTTTTCTAATCAACGGTCAAACTCTACCTGACTTTCAATATATAAACACTAATAATTAAGTTGACTTTAACTAATCTACGGTCAACCCTTACTTGGCTTTCTACATAAAAATACTAATAACAAAGTTGACTTTAACTAATCCACGGTCAACCCTTACTTGCCTTTCTACATACCAATACTAATAACAATGTTAACTTTAACTAATCGACGGTCAACCCTTACTTGCCTTTCTACATACCAATACTAATAACAAAGTTGACTTTAACTAATCGACGGTCAACCCTTACTTGACTTTAAATATATAAACACTAATAACTAAGTTGACTTTAACTAATCCATGATCAACCCTTACTTGACTTTCAATATATAAACACTAATAACAAAGATAACTTTAACTAATTAACAGTTTAGTATATAATAAATACAAATAAAAATGATTGACTTTGACTAACCAACGGTCAAACCTTACTTGACTTTCAATATACAAACACTAATAACTAAGTTGATTTTAACTAATTAATAATCAAACTTTATTTGAATTAGTATATATAAATACAAATAAAAAAATGGTCAGAAATAAGTGAAATGACTATTATACCCATGTGTAAAAAAATAAAATAAGGACACCCTGACCCTTATTTCTTGATTTTCTTTATTCCCATATTTCTTTCTTTATTTTCCTCGATGCTGGTTGATGCTTCTTGCGGAGGCAGATGTTGGGCAGAGGCGGGGAGCAACAGAGCTGGTTTTGGGCGACGGTGTTTCTAAGGTTCAGGCGGAAGTGGTGGGCGAAGGCGGATGAGATCTGGGTATCGATTGGTTTGGGTGACGGTGGTTCCACCCACCGATGAAATGGAGATGAGACAGCGGTGGCGGCACGATGGACCGGTGGAATGACTGCGGACTGGAGTTCCTATGGGGTAATGTAGCGAAGTGGTGTTGTGCGGCGGGGGATAGGGTTTCTAGCAGAGCTAGGGCAGAGGTGGGGGGTGGTGGAGCTAGGGCAATGATGGCGCACGGTTCTTTCTGGTGGCTGGAGGCGTGGGATCCTGGCAGAGCTAGGGTAGAGCTAGGAGGTGGCAGAGCTAGGGCAGAGGTAGGAGATGCGGAGGTAGGGAAGCGGCGGTGATTTGTATAGATTCACCCTGGATGTGTAAGTCTTATACCACTTGATGTTCTTCGTTTTGTATAGATTTTATTCCCTACAATGTCCTGTTAACTGAAATTTTGAAGAGGATATGTGTTGTTGGAGATGTATATATTGTCTAACTATTTTTCAAAGCTCTAGATAACCTTCCTTTACTGTTAGTTGTTTGCCTACTTTTTTTTCTTGAAGGGTTGAAAATTTTTAGTTCAGTGACATTTCACAAACATTTGCTTGCTTATCTCTTTTGTTTTGCATTTCATTTTTTGGTTTAAATGTTAGTAGTGTGTGTTCAAATCTTAGTGGTTTCTATCTCGGGATAGAAAAATCTATGCCTCTATCATTCCATATGAGGAATCTTATTTCTAAAACTGGAAAAGAAAGATAGAAACATGGTTTATGTGGAGCCGAGAAGATACTACTCAGCTAGGTAAGTTGTTGGACTCTAACTGAGTTTTCTTAAATTAGTGGGTTGTGTTTTCGGTTACTATATATGCCATGTGTTCCTATAGTCTCATATACTAGCCTATTAAGTTCCACAAATGCAGCATGTTTCTGGCATTGTTATTAGTACTCAACTTGGATAGCTGCAGCAAATTTTTTAAACTTTCTTAAATTGTTCCTGAATAGTGGTGTTTGAACCCTAATGGCAGAGTGAGGGTGGATTGTCCGAGTACGCCATAACAAATGAGGAGCTGACTGTCATAAGGCCACCTGAAGTATCAGCAGTCAAAGGAGCATGTCTCTCAGTTGCTACTTATGCTCTTTGTGCTCTTTTCTACCTGAGTACGTTTGTATTTTGGACTAGGATAATGTTTTGTGAGTAAGGATTGATTGGTGACTGACTTCTTTTAGTTCTATGTTGTGTACCGTATTCGTGTGAGACATGGTGGAAGAAAGAGGCCAGTGCCAAAATATTTTTGTATGGGAAGCCCACTAACCAGGGTAAATAGTTGTTTAGATGTAGTTTTTTCCACCTCTACCTTTCAGTTTTAGCTTCCAAATTTTGAGGCAATGCATGCCTTTTCAGTTTCTTTTTGCTAAGAATGTGAGATCTATTATTTTTCCGCAGTGGAAGAGCCCGAAGAAATGTAGTCATGGATAATTACCTCTGGTATATGGATGCTATTAACTAACTGGTGTAGGAGGAAGCAACTTGTCAAACGCTGTAGCTGCTGCTTAATGATAAATAGGTGTGCATCACCTTGTGTTTTCTTTTATTGAAATTGAAGTGCATTAGTTGTAGATGCTATTTTACATGATTACAACTCTCAGTTGGTAATGTTAGCTACAGTTTAGAGTATGTTGTCTACTGATGATGCTACTGCAAAATTTTGTATATTGTGTGTTGAGTACATATACGTTGTGTGTTGAGTACATGTATGTTCTCACCATAGCGTGGTTTTGTGTTATAGTCTTGAATTTGTATGTTGTGTGTTGTAGCTGAACTTAACATCATATTTGTAAATGCAGTATTTCAAAGACAAATCCGATGAAATACAACATTCACAAATCCAATCTTAAGTTCAGCTACAACACACAACATACAGATTCTAGAATATAATACAAAACCACACTACGGTGAGAACATCCGTGTACTCAATACACAACGTACATGTACTCGACACTCAACATTCAGAATTTCACAGTAGCATTATCCGTAGACAACATACTTTAAACTGTAGCTACCATTACCAAGTGAGAGTTGCAGTCAGGTAAAATAGCATCTACAACTAATGCACTACAATTGCAATAAAAGGAAACACAAGGTGATGCACACCTATTTATCCTTTAGCAACAACTGCAACATTTGGCAGGTTGCCCCCTCCTGGACCAGCGGGTTAATAGCACCCAGTACAGAGCACTACAAACTGCTAGATTAATCTGCAAACAGTAATCAACAATTGCACATAAAGTAATGTTACTTAATATGGCTTTAAGTTAACCAAATCAAGCTCTCCAAAGGGAGATATAACTTGCCTTAACAATTTACAGAACTAGAAAGCATGTCCATACCAGCAGCAGCACCGAAAATCTTTTTAAATTCAAGTTTGACATCACAATTTGCTGAAATAACACAAATTACATATACATTCATGTAAGTTACACATATTCAACCAACTAGTGATGATATACCTAAAAGTTAGTATTTTAATGATTACGATTACCTAAGATTACCAGCATTATTTTTTTCCTCTCTGGGGACCAGAGGCTCATACTCAGTGTCTAGAAGAATTGATTAAAACAAGGAAAATAAGAAATAATATCATCATCTTCCATTATCGAACCACTTGTCACATATTCTCCAACTCATATTCTAAAAACTTACGTTCTCCGTGAGAATTAACAGCCCTTTTTTTCCGCCATCGCTTTTTGCAATCAAAGCCAGACAACAATCAGTCTTAGAAATTAAGAGCCTCAAGTGGATCCCTTCCGTATGAAATTTCAACACCTGACATTCCTACCATATAAAATGGTCCACAATCCAATCAAAAGAAAAGGTTAGACTACTGCAACTACCTTCAATATGTTCCCTTCTTTCCATATCTCAATTTCATAATCAAATAAAAAAAATCAACAGCTGAACAACTAGTCACCAAACTACAAGGAATCATCCATGATTAAACAGATACCATATTGAAGGGGGCGAGCATTGTTGGTGAGCAGGGGCTAACGTTGCTGGTAAGAGATGGAGAAAACCATAGGCGAGTGGTCCTAGCATCTCCTATACCATCTCTAGCTAGCAGCAATGGAGAGAACCTGAGGCGAGCATCGAAAGCGGGGCTAGCGGTGGTGGAGAGAACCGTAGGCGAGCGGAGGGGTGGCGTGGCCGGTGGCTGATTGCCAGAGAAAACCAGAGGGGGCGGATGAACGACGAGGGGTGTGGGAGAGTTGAAAATAGGGTTCGATCCAGTGAGGAATGAAATTTGGGGCAAGGGATAAGTAGTTAGTAAATTTGGGCAATGTAAATGAAAATAAGACATAGGGTTTGGGCCAAAATTTATGGGTTTGAGCCCATTAAAGTTTTCATTAGCTAATGCCAAATAAAATTTGACCGTTAATTAGTTAAAGTAGGGCTTGACCATTGATTAGTCAAAGTCAAACATTTTTATTTGTATTTATATATACTAATTCAAATAAAGTTAGACCGTTAATTAGTTAAAGTCAACTTAGTTATAAGTATTTATATATTGAAAGTCAAGTAAGTTTTGACCGTTGATTAGTCAAAGTAAACCTAGTAATTAGTGTTTATATATTGAAAGTCAAGTAAGGTTTGACCGATGATTAGTTAAAGTCAACTATGTTATTAATATGTGTATGTAGAAAGCCAAGTAAGGGTTGACCTTGGATTAGTTAAAGTCAACTTTGTTATTAGTATTTGTATGTAGAAAGTCAAGTAAGGGGTTAACTGTTGATTAGTTAAAGTCAACTTAGTTATTAGTGTTTGTATGTAGAAAGTCAAGTAACGGTTGACCGTGGATTAGTTAAAGTCAACTTAGTTATTAATATTTGTATAAAGAAAGGAAAGTAAGGGTTGACCATCGATTAGTTAAAGTCAACTTTGTTATTAGTATTTTTATGTAGAAAGCCAAGTAAGGGTTGACCGTGGATTAGTTAAAGTTAACTTTGTTATTAGTGTTTGTATATAGAAAGTCAAGTAAGGGTTGACCGTTGATTAGTCAAAGTTAAAAAAATTTATTTGTATTTATATACACTAATTCAAATAAATTTTGACCGTTAATTAGTTAAAGTCAACTTAGTTATTAGTGTTTATATATTGAAAGTCAAGTAAGGTTTGACCGTTGATTAGTCAAATTAAAAGTCAAGTAATTTTTGGCCGTTGATTAGTTAAAGTCAACTTAGTTATTAGTGTTTATATATTGAAAGTCAAGTAAGGTTTGATCGTTGATTAGTCAAAGTCAACCTAGTTATTAATCTTTATATATTAAAAGTCAAGTGAAGTTTGGCAGTTGATTAGTTAAAGTCAACTTAGTAATTAGTGTTTATATATCGAAAGTCAAGTAAGGTTTAACCGTTCATTAGTCAAAGTTAACCTAGTTATTAATGTTTATATTAAAAGTCAAGTAAAGTTTGGTCGTTGATTAGTTAAAGTCAACTCAGTCACTAGTGTTTATATATCGAAAGTAAAGTAAAGTTTGACCGTTGATTAGTAAAAGTCAACTTAGTTACTAGTGTTTACATATAAAAAGTCAAGTAAAGTATAATCGTTGATTAGTTAAAGTCAACTTATTTATTAGTGTTTATTTATTGAAAGTCAAGTAAGGTTTGACCATTGATTAGACAAAGTCAACCTAGTTAATGGTGTTTATATATTGAAAGTCGAGTAAAGTTTGACCGTTGTTTAGGTAAAGTCAGCTTAGTCAGTAGTGTTTCTATATAGAGAGATTCAAGAAAAGTTTGACCGTTGATTAGTTAAAGTCTACTTGGTCACTAGTATTTATATATTGAAAGTTAAGTAAGCTTTGACTGTTGATTAGTCAAAGTCAACCTAGTTATTAGTGTTTATATATTGAAAGTCGAGTAAAGTTTAATCATTAATTAGTTAAAGTCAGCTTAGTCACTAGCTTTTACACATATTAGGTCAATAAAGGTTGATCGTTGATTAATTTAACTTAACTTAGTTATTAGCTAAAGTCAACAAAAGAAGTGAAAGATTTTGAAAGCAAAAAAAAAAAAGCTTAGAGCAGCTGTGCGTAGCTGCTCTTTGCCCATGAAATTTCTGGCAACATTATTTGAAATTTTTGGCAAATTATTATTTTATTTTTTGGCAATTTTTTTTGAATTCTTTGGCGGGGAGATTGAACTTTAAAAAATTTCAACGAATATTTTGAAATTTTTGGCAAAAAGATTGAGTTCTTAAAAATTTTGGCGATTTCTTTGGCTGAGAATTGAATTTTTAAAATTTTTATCACCGGTTTTTAAAAACTAGTTCTATTTTTTCCAAAATCGGTGCTATTTTAAAATTTTGGCAATTTGTTTGGTTGGAAGATAGAAGCTATAAAATCTTGAGCACCGGTTTTTAAAAACCGGTGCTATTTTAAAATTTTTGGCAAATTTTTGGTGGGAAGATAGAATTTTTAAAATTTTTGGCACATGTTTTTAAAAACCGGTTCTATTTTATCCAAACCAGTGCTATTTTAAATTTTTGGCGGGAAAATAGAATTTTTAAATTTTTTATCAAAAAATGGTGCTATTTTTTTCCAAACTGGTGCTATTTTAAAATTCAACACCGGTTTTTTAAAAATCGGTGCTAAAATTTAAAAAACCGGTGTTAAAATATTTTTAAAAAATGGTGCTATTATATTTTTGGCACTGGTTTTCAAAACCAGTGCTAAAAAACCGGTGCTAGAGGGGTCTCTCTGTGGTAGTGTAAAATTGATGTCCACTTAAAAACCGGTGCTAAAATTTAAAAAAACTAGTGTTAAATTTTGTTTTAAATGGTGCTATAACATTTTTGGCACTGGTTTTCTTAACCGGTGCTAAGAAACCGATGTCTGAGAGGGGTCTCTGTTGTAGTGTTAAATTGATATCCACTTGGGAACCTTAACTGTAGAAGATGACATGGATAAAGGGGAATTGATATCTATAAATCTAGGCATGATTCGACAAAGTCTTGTTTGATGTGTAAAGGTGTAACCCTATTTGATGAGCATGATGAATCTTCTTGTGTAACCAATGAGTATGAATGTCTGAGTGAATCTCATGTTGATGATAATATGATAATTTCGATGAAATGAATGATGCAATGGATGACGTATCTATGCTAGATTGTTTTTCTATGCTAACCAATTTGCAGTGGAAAAGAGAGATGATCGAGAGTTTAAAACCTCCTTGATCTCCCTTAAACCCCAAAATTTCATTCACAGACTCAATGATAGCAAGACATGGAGATTCATCCCTATTGACGGACAAGAGGTTTGAAGGTAAGGATGGCTAGTTGTGGAAACCTCTCCACGACAATGTCATCATGGGTGGAGTTGCCGATGATGATTCCGGAGACCCACATATTGGTGTTTCCAACTAGAATGCATGAAAAAACAGAAGTCGTGAGGACGACAATAAAAATAGTGTTTCTTTTGCTTTCTTGTTTTGATTATTGGATCTTTGAGTTAGTTTTTGCATGAATCTTGTTTTGCTATGTGGATCTTTGAGATGAAACTCTTGTTGGTTTGGAAATTTGAGTTTGAGACTCGTGGTTGTGTTTGAATGGAATTAAATTGGATGGGTGACATAGTATTTTGAAAAAGAGGGAAAAACCAAGGATTAGGAAAAATATTAGTGAATGCCTCGTGCCAAGATGCTCGGTGCGAGGCTATGCTTCGTGCCAAGTAGTTTGGCGCGAGGCTATGCCTTGTGCTGGGATGTTTTGTACGAGGCTCTGTTTCGTGCCAAAAGTTTGGCACGAGGCAATGCTTTGTGCCAGGATGTTTGACGCGAACCTATGGTTCACGCCAGGCATATTTTGCATTGAAACCAATTTTTCTTTGTTCCAATGATGCAAATTTTTGAATTTTTGATACTTAAACTTAAAAACTGCATTTTTGGTTCCAGAATTTTGGAATTCCCTAATTCCTTATAATTTTTTAAAATACTTCCAATATCCCTTGGAATTAATTGATTTGCACTATTGTCCCCTAAAGTGAGAATTTTAAAATTCCATTCTTATCCTAATTGTACCTCTCACCCTAGTCACCTAGGCTGAAATTCTAATCCCAAAGTACATTTGTCCACCTAATTCTATCATTTGACACATTCCTTCTTCTCAAGAAACACTCACTCTCACACACTCTTGGTGTAACTCAAAAAAGTGAAGCTTTTCTTCCAAGAATTAGCAATTTTTGCTTCTTGTTTAGTGGGTCTTACAAATCCTAGCTTCAAATTTTGGGTAACCCATTTAAATCTTTGTTATATATGCTTTATTTGACATTGTGGTAAGGCTATTTAATATAATTAAGCTTAAGAAAATTCAACTCCTTTGTATAATTGAACCAATGCATGATAACACTCAATGTCATACATATATGGATAAGCTCAAGTTCTCTCATAATTTGACTCTCCATAATGGAAAAATATGGCTTATGTGGAATAATTCAATTTTTGTCACACTCATCTCTCACCATGAACAGTTTCTACATGTTAAGATAGCACACCAATCTCTACATTTAGATATGGAGGCAATTTTTGTTTATGCACTTAGAAATACAGAGGGTAGGAAGTGTTTATGGAAAGATCTGACTAGCATCACTAGAGGAGAAACCATATTTATAGGTGATTTCAATACCACCACCACACTCTCAGAGTATAGAGGCCCTAGCTCCCCTTCTTTAGGTAGTATTAGAGACTTTAATAACTGGATTAGTTCCTCCGAAGTTCATGAAATCAACACAGTCGGAAATCTTTTCACATGGTGCAATTCGAGACTTAGGAATCCTACCTCCAAAAGACTTGATAGAGGCCTTTGCATGATGTCATGGAGCTATAAATTCCCTTCATCCTCTATCCAAATCCTGAATAGGCAAACCTCAGATCACTCCCCTCTTCTACTTCAGGTATCTACCTTGACTAATTCCCAACCTAAACCTTTTAGATTTATAAATACTTGGTTTAATAGGCCAGAATTCACAAATCTAATTAAGGAAAACTGGGAAAAACCACTTTATGAGTCTGGAATGCTTAGATTCTATCTACAATTAGTTAGACTTAAGAAGGTGATAAAAATCTGGAATTGAGATTACTTTGGAAATATAGATGCTAATGTAATTTCAGCAGAGGAAGCTTTAAGGCTTCAAGAACTTGTCTTTGATTCGACCCCCTCAGACTCTGAACTTTTCAAATTAAATGAGAAAAACGCTGTACTGCTTAGAGCCCTTAAAGAGAAGGACAAATTTTGGAAGCAAAAAGCAAGATGTAAATGGCATAAACTAGGAGATAATAACACTCAATTTTTCCACAAGACTGTTCAAGAGAGAAATTGTAAGCTTCAAATCACTAAGATTAAAAACAGGGAAGGGCAATGGCTAAACTCAAATTTAGACATTCAAAAGGAAGCTATTACCTATTTTTTCTGATCTGTTAACTGAGCCTAACCAAACAACGAATGATACCTACTATCCCCACTTCCTTAGTCAAATCCCAAGCAGTATCACAGACCAGGACAATCAGGCTTTATCCATACCAGTCTCAAAAGCTGAACTGGAGTCTGAGATTAAGGGTTTGAATAAAAATAGTAGTCCAGGTCCAGATGGTTTTTTAAATAAATTCTATTGTAAATGTTGGACTATTATAAAAAAAAAGGATCTGATTGATGTTGTGAATGAATTTATTTTAGGCATAGATTTGCTAAGGGGCATAGCTAGTACCTGGATAACCCTAATTCCAAAGAAGGCTACACCTTGCTCCTTTGATGATTTCAGACCAATTAGTTTATCTAATGTTATAAATAAAATCTGCTCAAAGATATTAATGGAAAGATTAAGGCCTCACATGGATAAACTAATCTCCCCAAACCAATCTGCCTTTATGAAAGATAAAGACATTTCAGACAACATTCTCTATTTGCAGGAAATGATAAGATATCTAGACAAAAAGAGTAGAGTCCCAAACTGTATACTCAAATTGGATCTAAGGAAGGCTTTTGACAGAGTAAACTGGGATTTCCTTAGGAATGTTTTGACTAGGTTTGGATTCAGTGGTCATTTCTTAAATGCTGTAATGAACAATCTTTCACAAGCTCATTTCTCAGTCCTAATCAATGGCAATCCAATAGGCTTCTTCAGAGCCACTAGAGGCATCAAACAAGGTGATCCCCTCTCTCCATTCCTCTTCAATATTTTCTCAGAGGCCTTTTATAGGAGCCTCTCCTTTATTTTTTGGAATAAGAGCCTCTCATATTATCAACTGCCTGCTTCAGTTCCAGCTGCCTCTCATTTAATGTGTGATGATGATACAATTATTTTCATGCAAGCCTCTAAGACTAACCTCATTAAGATTAAAGCTTTCCTAGAGATCTTTGAATATACCTCAGGTCAAAAATTTAATTTTGACAAATCTGATTTCTACTTAAGTAAAAGGGCCACAGTAGCTAAACGGAATCAGGTGAAGATGATCTTGAAAATGAAAAAAGGACCCTTTCCCTTTAAATACTTAGGTTGCCCTATTTTCAAAGGCATAACTTTAAATAGATACTTCCAACCTTTGATGGAAAAATTTGATAAAAAGTTACAAAACTGGAAAAATAAATGGCTAAGTTCAGGGGGTAAATTGACTCTAATCAATTCTTGTTTATACTCCATGCCTCAGCATTTATGGACTGTTACCAAACCCCCAAACCACATAATAAAGACCCTAGAGAGAAAAATGGCTAGATTTTTCTGGGGGGAGACGGATGGTAAAAAGAACAAGAGTTGGAAAAAATGGTCTGATTTAGCTGTAGCAATAGCTCAGAATGGCCTAGGTTTCAGATCAATCCGAGCCATTATTGATTCATGTTCCCTCAAATTGTGGTGGAAGAGCCAGTTAGGTATTACAATGTGGGCAAAATTATTATGGGGCTTACCACAATCACATAGGAAATCAATTACTTGGAGAAGAATCTGTTCTATGAACCCTTTTGCTGAAAATAATACTCTCATCATCCACGGCAAAGGCAATTGCAATCTTTTAACTGCTAACTGGTGTCCCAATGGCCATCTCTCTAACTATATCCCCAGCCACATCTCTTCTGCACTGATCTATTGTTCTGTGGCAGAATTCATTAGTAACAAAGCTTTCATTTTAGCCTAGTTTTCACCATACCTAGAACATGATACTCTTTCCTTTCTTCAGGAAGCTGAAATTACACAAGATAGGAAGGATAGGTTAACATGGAAACTAGAAAAGTCAGGGGCCTTCATTTTCAAGTCTGCTTATAAGGAACTCACACTCACATCAGGTAATTTTCCAGCTTCCAAGTTTATCTGGAACACTGCACTACAGAAAAAGGTCTCTATATTCACATAGAAAATGCTACACTCTTTTCTACCATTTGATGATGTGCTAATTAAGTGTGGTTTTAGCCTTGCTTCTAAATGTCCAGCATGTTATCATTCAGATTCCATTCAACATTTCTTCATACCCTGTCCTCTTGCTCAATCTGTATGGAATAAATTGGCATCTTTACTAGACTTTCATCTTAACCATTAACATTCCATCATTGATAGATTCTTTCTCTTCTGGAATAGTCATGATTTACCTAAATGGCACCAACTGATTTGTAATATTCTCCCTCCTCTGATTTGCTGGTGTCTTTGGAAGGCACGAAATAGGTTATTATTTGATCAGAAGCCTTTTTCTCTAGACCTTGTATGTAGGGATGTTTATAATCAAATTAAACTGTCCCTCTATGCTAAATCTTCCCACCTAGTCTCCCTTCCAGCTTCTCCAACCAGCCTTAGGCATCTGGCTCCATACATTAGACCACCTCCAAAGCCAAATATTTCTACTATTTTCTGGGAAAGGCCTAAATTGGGTTCAATAAAAATCAACATAGATGCATCTTGGTACCCTAACAATGCTGCAACAGGGCTAATTGCAAGGAATAGTTCTGGATCACCACTCCTGATTAAATCAACAACAGTTACTGCTTTCTCCCCACTCCAAGCTGAGATCTTAGCCATACTATTTTCCTGCCAAACCTTTCCGCAACTTGATCAAACTTTCACAATCGAATCTGACTCCATGTTGGCAGTTAAAATGGTTAAGGATCCCTATACTGCAAATTGGCCCCTGTTTGATCTAACCTCGAAAATACATTCCCTCTTAAGGAATGCTGAGCTTAAACATGTTTTTAGAGAATGCAATTCAGTGGAAAATGCAATTTCCAAACATCACTCTACTCATAATCAGAGCCTTACCCTTTCTAATGTTCCAATACATACCAAAGGCCTAATTTCTTTAGATAAAGAGCATACTCCCTGTATTAGAATGCATAAAAATGGCTCTTCATAGGATTGATACTGCTGACAAAGTCTTCTTACTCCCTGCAGGTTCATTGAATGGCTACCAGAGCTACTATTTTGGCACCAAAACCTTTCTCAAGCCTCGGACACTGGAGGCCTCGAGCTCTCGCGCACTCAAGGTCTCGAGCGTAGGAGCCCTCAAGCACTGGACTCACTCGAGCACTCAAGCTCTTGAGCTCGGCCACCCTCGAGCCATCAGGCACTTGAACCATCAAGCACTCAAACACTCGAGCCCACGAACCATCGAGTCTCGAATAGTATACCTCGAGCCCTCGAGCATTGGAGCCCTCGAGCACTGGAGCCCTTGAGCACTGTAGCCCTCGAGCACGGGAGCCCTCGAGCACTGGAGCCCTTAAGTACTGGAGCTCTCGAGCACGGGAACTCTCGAGCACCGGAGTCCTCAAGCACTGGAACTCTCGAGCACCGGAGTCCTTAAGCACTGGAACCCTCAAGCACCGGAGCTCTAGTGCGCTGGAGCTCTCGAGCACTGAAGCACTCGAACTATGAAAACACTAGATCCCTCGAGCACTGAGGACACTGGATCCCTCGAGCACTGGAGCCCTCGAGCACTTGAGCCATCGACCATTGGAGTCCTCGAGCACTAGAGCAGCCCTGGAACTGGAGTTCTTGTGCACTCAAGCCCTCAAGCACCCAAGCCCTCGAGCTCTCAAGCACCCAAGCCCTCGAGCTCTCAAGCACCCAAGCCCTCGAGCTCTCAAGCACCCAAGCCCTCGAGCTCTGAAGACACTGGATCCCTCGAGCACTGAAGACACTGGATCCCTCGAGCACTGAAAACAGTGAATCCCTCGAGCACTGGAGTAGCCCTCGAACTGGAGTTCTCGTTCACTTGAGCTCTCGAGCACCCAAGCCCTCAAACCCTAGTACCATCGAGTCGTGGAGCCCCCATCTCACTGGATACCTCGAACATCTCCAGCCTTGCCGCCCTCGAGCCATCAGGCACTCGAACCAATCAACACTCAATCACTCGAACCTCGAACCATCGAGCCTCGACCCCTTGAGACCTCGACATACCAAGTACTACTTCCTCTCCTTCTGAATCACTAGTCCACTAGTATTAAATCTTTCTTTTGAAGGAAACAAGGTTGCCTTATCGATGTAATATTTCAAAAACATTATTGTACATCCTTTGGTTCTAAATAGGTTTGGGGAACCTAATAAATATCCCCCACCTCAAGGTGCATTTAAATAAAAAAACATTGTGGTAGTGTTGTGTTTTGGGATATGTGTTTGAATTTGGGTCGATGATCTTGTGTTGAAGAAAGAATTGGGAGATTTGATGTGCTATTATGCTTGAAAGATGTGATTTTCATGTGTTTGGTGATTTTGGAGAGAGTGAATCTTGATTGCATGAGTCTTATGGATACTGTGATAACTTACATGAGTTTAATGTTTGATGATGAATGTTCTTGTTTGAATATCCCACATGCTTATATTATTATGTTATTAATGGTTGGGTTGTTTGGGAAAATGTTGTCTTATTTGAATTGTAGGTCATGCTTTATTTATGATCATATCACCACTTTTGTCCTCATTTTGTTAGGATGCCACCTAAGAAGAATGCCTCAGAGAAGGACAAGTCCACTAAGGGTGATAAGAGAAAGAAGTCGGCAAAGGGTGCAAACCCCGAGATGATGACTTCCATTCTTTGTAACCCCACTGATGCATCTCAAACAACTAACCAATTCTTAAGTTTGAGCTTCTCTCGAACCCACCCAGAATGAAACTATCCCTGGGGATTCCAGGGGTCAGTCCTCCGATGCTTCAGTCAGTCCAAGAGTCCCAATATCATTAAGACATAATGAATCATGAATAAATGCGTACCTTGTATTTATACCATGTATCCTAAATGATAGCTTCGTTAATTATCACCCTTAATTTCTTGCAAATACGATAACTATTCATGAGTATTAAATCATTTCCAAGTTGGGTCGCAACACCTACAACCTAACACTCTTCTTGGGCACAACCTCTATCAAGAGCCTTCGGAAAATTAGGTTCTCTGCATCAATGGACTGGAAGATTACATGGCCTATTTGAAACCTTGAATTCATGGGACAGTTCGAGGACTCTGAAGTGTCAAAGCAGACCTTGTACTTCGTTGCCCCAGACTTTGAGAGAGGTAATCTGGTTTTCTAATTAACCCTCAGCATCAGAACTTCAAGAGGCGCGTGTGTGCTATACAAGCGCACGTGTCACTATCCCCCAAACAATGTGTTGTCAAAAGACAAAAGGCAATGTAGTATTCCTGTAACGTTTTATAGTTCCAAGGCGTTTATTAATCATACCACCATTTCATCCCCCATTACTACCCCTTAAATTCTCTTTCCTCTTTCATTTTACTCACTTGCCGAAACCTCTCACAAGCCCTCTTTTCCCTTCCTTTCTCCAGTGACTCTTATTTTCATTGCCCTTCCTCGATAATCAGTAAGTACATTCCTCTCTCTCATTATTCTACTCTGTTTCTTTCCTCACTTTGCAACCATGGCCCATTCTAACGAGGATTCTGCCGAGGAGGGGTTTTCTGGTGAGATTAGGGTAGATGAGGCGGGGGTTAGTACATCAGAAATAGTTGTCTCTGACTTGGAATGCACCCATTCTGATGAATCCCGATGTGATTCTAACGCCGGAGGAGGTGCGTCTTACCATACTACTAACACTCATTGGGAAGGGAGTGTTTTGCAGGTTACAGATATGCCTCCTCAAGGGTATGCTAAGAATTGGCCCCTAGGTATGGGAAAAAATCATAAGAAGATCCCCTACCAGTGGAAAAATTGGCTTCTACCCTACCCCAAATCTAGCTCTCGAGGCCCAAGGAGAGGTGAATGCATCTCCTTAGAGCAATGCAGCATCCATTGATGTTATAGAGAAGGAGAATGTATTTCCTTCAAAGGGAAGGACATCCCTTGAGGTGGAGGAAGCATCCTAGAAGGTACTAAAGGTATCCTCATAAGCCAAGTCATCTTAGAAGAAAAGGGAGAAGGTTTCTCGAGGGGTAAAGTTTAGTATTTCCAGAAAAGAGCCCTCGTCCTCAGCAATAGGGAAGGCTATCTCGAAGATTATGGACTTGATCCCTTTTGGCTAACGAATAGCCCCAGATGTGGATTTTTAGCCATTTTGAGAAGAGGATACCCCCCTTAACCTCCCAGAGGGAAGATAAGCTATTATCCTTTGACCCCTTTGCTGTGGGCTCACCTTTCCCTTTCCGCCTCTCTTTTCCAAACTTCTCAAACAATTCCGGGTGAGACCTACACAAGTTCATCCCAACATCTTGGTAATCATCATGATATTATTGACACGGTGTGATGAGTTCTGTATTAAGCCAAAGTGCAAGCTGCTCTGCTAATTGTATTACGTGTCTTATAATGGGCGGTCTTCTGTCATGATTATCACATTTACCAACTGGGAGGTACACTACAAGGTTTTTGCTATTCCTAACAATTCAAGTGAGTGTAGAAGTTGGAAGGAGGGTATTTCCTTTGACAGCAAAAGGTATCGAGTCCCTTAGTGGAACTGGGATGTGCTAGTTCAATCTCCTAAACTAGGGGAGTATATATTTCCTGATGCCCTTGAGAGGGATAGACAAAAATTGCTATCCAGCTCCCTCGACTATAGCCACTTCAACAATCCTAACCCAAGGATTGGCAGTTTTACATTTTCCCCTGAAATGTACGAGGAGTATGTGTATAAGAAACTTTGGAAAAGTAGCAAGAAGAGGAGAAAGGAATCTGAGGGTCCCATAGAAGGCCCCCCCTCGAGACCCTTGTTAGTGGTTTTAGGCACTTGAAAGCCTTCGAAGGTGCCTTAATAGAATTCTATTCCTCCTATCATTTGCGCTATTGCATTTATCTTTAATGATGTTGTTGTTGTGTGTTTTTCTCAGTGGCTCTCGCTAGAAGCTTGAGGAATAATAAGAACCACTTAAATTAGGGCTAGGGTCACCCAAAAGGGAATCCTAACCCCTCGAACCAAGCTTCCACACCTCTCATTGGTGGTGGAAGGGCTACCTCAGCCATGGCCGATGGCCAGCCACCCCACCCCAGGAACGTCCGCCAGAGGACGGGGCAGATGTTAGCAGTGTCGCGAATGTCCCTCAACAGCTGCTGATGGGGGCACCCGGTGGTGATGGTGTCAACGTCCACTAGCAACAGCATCCTAGACACCCCCTTCGAGTGATGCCGCATCTACATCTAGCATTCGAACTCTGGATGAGCATCACCTTGTGACCATGGTCTCTAATCCTTAGGTTATCATCTATTCCATTGTGAAGTCCATTTTAGCAAACTTTGTTCCAACATTTGTCTTAGTGTATTTATTTTTGTTAGGTCTCCCAAATCTTCTGTGAGGCCACTCAAAAGATGGCCACCTTCACCCATGCTTGTACATATTCCATGGTTCCTTTCAATAAAATTTAGGCCAAAAAGATGTTGAAATTTTTGAGTTGAAAAGGTTGCTCGAAGAAGATAGGAGGGCACGTGAGGAGGACACTAAAGCCCTGGAGGAGGAGAATCAGACAATGGCCAATTTTGATGCCAAGAAGCATCAATGGATATTGGAGAAAGATACCCTCGAGAAGAGGGTCCAAGCTGCTGAGAACCCAGTCGAGCAAGTTCAAATGCTTAAGGCATTTCAAAGCAAGCTTTTGAACAATTCTGAGTTGCTTCAATTGTTCGTAGACCTCCTCTAAGTGGCCAAGCACCTTGGTTGCAATGATTTGGCTAAGGAGTTCCTAAAACCTTAACTGTCCGCCTCCCAGCCCAAAGAGCATCCTAAGCAAGTGGACGAGCTGATCAAGCTAGAGCTCGAGGCCTCCCTGGATGCAAAATGGGACAAGGCAATCAAGAACGATGACCTTCGTTTTGCCCTGATGGATTTCATTAAGTCCAAAGGGAAGTTCTTAACTTCTGAGGGGATTCGAGCGACCCCCCTACCCAAGGCCTCAGATGCATCCTTCGATTAAAACTCAACTGATGCCAGCGTGGAAGGAATGGTCGTATCCACGTCGAAAGGGGATGACTCTAGGGTTCGTTCTTGATTATTACTCTGCCGATTTAGGCCTCCTCATGTAACCTTTGATGCTTCAATATAAGAATGTTTTTAGAATCTTTATGACTTTTTCATTAATTTTATCTTTGTTCTTTTCTCTTCGTTTAACTCATTGAAAAGAGTGTTAGAAGGCACTTGTGAGGAGTTTCTGAGTACTCAAAAAGAGTTGAGTGAGACACATAAACAACTTTTTAAGGTAACACGGGACTTATCCATCTTTAACCAAGAGAAGGGATCTCTAAAGGACAAAGTTAATCATTTTGAAGCTGAAATAAAGCTTTGGCAGTCCAAAGACCATCCAATTTTTAAGGAGTTTGTCAGGGATTTCTTGACCAAAGAATTCCACGGGATATATCCTTTAGAGATGGTCGAGGATAGTGATCCCATGGATACAAGCTTTGAAGTGCTAGTGTGCCAAATACATCTAAAGTTTGGATCTATGAAGTTGTGTGTTGCTAATGAAACTAGGCTTCCAGTAGTGGAAGGGTGCCCAATTGGCTGTATGGGCAAAAATCACAGGTTATTGGAACAAAGGGAGTTAATTGCTGAGCAGTACGGACTAGTGCAAAGTAAAATTTCCAGCCTTGAAGAGGAACTGTTCGCATGGAAGATAGCTAGTGAAGACCCTCTCTCTTTGAGCAAGCCCTCAATAAGGACGTCCCTGCTGGGAATTCTTCTCTAATAGAATCTCTTTTGTCTGAGAATACATGGCTTGCAGGGGAGATCGAGGCTTGGAAGCTGAACGCCAAAGACGTCGAGGAATGCATTGCAAATTTTGAGGAAAAGATTGTTGTCCATGAAGTGAGCCTCAGTGCTCCATGCTTTCTCATGGCATTCCTACTTCATATTTAATTGGAAATGATCAGCTTTAAAAATTTCTAATCAAGGCCTCTCAATACTGGATTGAGAAAGTCAACGTCTATGAGAATGGAACCACTAGCCTGAAAAAACAACTCTGACCTTATTATTGATTGGTTGGTAGAATTGAAAGTAAAGGGTTTCACCCCCTCGAGCTATCATTCCACTCCTTGATCATAGAAATCCGTTGTTAAGGAAGCTGAGAAACATCCTGCACCCTTGAGCAAAAGTATGAAGGGATATTCCACGAAAAGTCGTAGTAATGTCGGATCTTCCTCAAAGGGCCCCTTTAACCCCTCCACAAAGAAGCAGGGTAAGACCATTGCACCCTGGATCCTTCTGAGTATCCAGAGAAAGAGCAGATGAAGGATATTCAAAGAGTTACAGGCATCAAGATGGAAGAACTCGAACTCCTGGAGGCAAAGGTGAAGGGGCTAGCTCCTTCCACAGAAGATCTATTTCAGGAGGGGTTTCCACCAGCTAAATAAATGAATGTTGTATAATGTTTTGTACCAAAATGTGCTTTTATTTATTAATGATGATATTGAGTCCTGTTTTCAGTCTCGCTCATAGAAAATGCAAGTAGAGTTCTTCGACGCACTATTGCTAGCACCAATAGGCTTTTAAAAATTGTGACGAGATTTAAGTTGCATGTACGTATACTTCTTTGTAAATTTTAAGTTCCAAGTATTAATGTCATGCACAACTTTCTTTTATGTAGAAACGTTATGATTGTCTTCGATGGGTAGGAATTGAAAAGGTCAAAGACACAAGTATTTTACCCTGGTTCGGTGTTTTCGCCTACATCCTGCAAATTTTCACCTCTATCTTATCATTTTGAGATTAAAAAGGTAGCCCATGAGTTCATCTTAAAAGCATACCACTCAAACTCAGCCTTAGCCGGAACCATATCCTAGTAGCCGCTTAAGAGCAAACCACTTGAACATCATCTAGAGTGCAACTTATGAGCAATCCACTTGAACATCAGTCGTAGCTGGAAATATTATCTAGAGTGCCACTTAAGAGCAACCCACTCAAACATCAACCGTAGCAGGAAATATTATCTAGAGTGCCGTTTAAGAGAAACCCACTCGAACATCAGTGTGCTAGAAATATTATCTAGAGTGCCACTTAAGAGCAACCCACTCGAAATCATCCGTAGCTGGAAATATTATCTAGAGTGATGCTCAAGGGTAACCCACTAAAACATCAGCCATGGCTGGAAATATTATCTAGAATACCGCTAAAGAGAAACCCACTCGAACATCAGCTGTAGCTAGAAATATTATCTGGAGTGCCGCTTAAGAGCAACCCACTAATCATAGCTGGTAGTACTTCCTCAGATTTGTGATGCTCCACCTCTTGTCACTCGAACCCCATTCATTTCTTTGAAGACATAGCTTCCTCCTAGATTTGATTCGATCACCCTGTAGGGTCCTTCCCAATTTGCAACGAACTTCCCTTCGGGCTCATTTCTTCTTTTTTTCATTTTTTTCTCATTACCAAATCTCCTAGGTTGAACAACACCTTATTTACCCTCCTATCATGGTACCTTCTAACCCATTCTTTAACTTTAGCCTCATGTAAAGAAGCTAATTATCTCTTTTCTTCCAGTGTGTCAAGATCCAGGCATCGGTTTTGCTGATTACTTGTCTCGTCTACAACAACCATCATCCTTGGGCTAGAAAGTCTTATCTCCATAGGGATTACCGCCTCTGAGCCATATACTAGGCCATAAGGCGTTTCACCAGTTGTGGAAGACTCGACTATCCGATATGCCCAAAACACATTAGGTAATTCCCATATCCACTTACCTTCTACTTCCTTTAGCCGGGCTCGTATGCCATTCACTATCGTATTATTGGTCACCTAAATTGATGTCACCTTTTGTTTAATCTGGTACTCCTCGCACCACTTCTTGAAGGGATCCTGAGTAAACTATGTTTCATTATTTGTGATAATCATCCTTAGAATTCCAAAACAACATACAATATTCTTCAAGAAAAAGGAAGTAACCATCTTTCCCCTTATGTTCGTCAAAGGTCTCGGCCTCCACCCATTTTGCAAAGTAGTCAATGGCCACTATAAGGTACCTGAATAACCCTGGCACTTCTGGAAAAGGACCCACCAGGTTGATCCCTTATTTATCAAAAGGCCACAAGCTATAAATAATTCTCATCTCCTCTTGGGGGACATTGACTAGTGGCAAGCCTGAATGTATTGATTCGCATCATCAAACATTGTCGGCTAGTAAAACCTTGCCTGAATGAGCCTTCTTGCCACTAATCTGGTTCCCTGGTGGCTGCCACATACTCTTTCGTGGACCTCCCTTATGAGATAATCAACCTCTTTAGGGTTAAAACACCAAAGCAACAGCTACAAATGACCTCTTCTGTATAACACTCCTTCTTGCAATACATACATTGGAGATTTCAACCTTACCTTTCTAGCATCTACTTCATTTTCTGGCCGGACACCCTCTCGAAGGTATGCCACAAATGGTGTCATCCAGGTGTCATCCAATTTCACTACCATAACTACAAGTTCTTCAAAACTTTGTTTGTTTAAAGTATCCATAAGCAGTTGCTTCTGAGATTGGGTTCCCGAATCTGAAGAAGCAAGCTTGCTAAGAGCATCTAAATTATGATTGCTTTCCCTTGGGACCTACGTTAGAGTGTAAGATTTAAAATCTTTCAAGAGATTTTGTACTACCACGAGGTATTATTTGAAAGTTACGTTCTCTGGCCTTATATTTCCCGTTCACCTGTTGAACCACGGTCTGAGAATCACCAAAAACCTCCAAGTTTGCCACCTACAACTCCCTTGCTAGGCATAGTCCCGTAATCAGTGCTTCGTACTTAGCCTCATTGTTAGTTTCTTTGAATGCAATGTTTAATGCGTAAGGGTAATCCTTAACATTAGAACTGGTTAATAGAACCTCAGTTTCACTTCCTCCTGAGTGTGATGAACCGTCCACATATAGCTTTTATACCTCCCTTTTACTCGCTTCCACCTCTCAAATAGAGTCCTGATGCTCGAATGGCTCAGTAGTTTTCACTATGAAGTATGCCAGTGCCTGACCTTTAATTGCAACTCGTGATTGATATTCTATGTCGTGTTCTACCAATTCCACTGCCTACTTCATCATTCTTCCTGAGATTTCTAGTTTCAACAGAATCTGCCAAATTGGATAGTTTGTGAGCACCACTATCCTGTGCCCCTAAAAATAGGGTCCCAGTCTTCTGGCTGCATGTACAAGGGCTAGAATCAACCTCTCGAGGACAATGTACCTCATCTCTGGCCCTTGCAAGCACGACTGACAAAGTAAATTGGGTGTTGCACCTTTTGTTTCTGCTTTACTAGGGCTGCACTAATTGCCAAAGGCAATGCAAAGATGTACAAATATAGTGTCTCATTTTTATCAGGCTTTATCATAGTAGGCAGTTTTACCAATCTCTCCTTCAACACTTGGATGCCTCGTCACATTTGTTATTCCACTCAAATTTCTTTTCCCTTCGAAGGACATCATAAAAGGGTAGGTGTTTCTCCGTTCCCTTCGATAGGAACCTACTTAGCGCTGCTAGAGACCCTGTGAGCTTTTGCACATCTTTTATCGATTGTGGGGTTCTCATTCTCATCAAAGCTTTGACCTTCTCTTGGTTTACATAAATACCCCTCTCTGAGACCATGAATTCGAGGAATATCCCTGCTCCTACACCGATAACCATTTGGACGGGTTCAACTTTAAGTTTACCCCTCAAAGCCTGCCAAATGTTTCTTCCAAGTATATTTCAAAGTTCCCATGACTTCTGCTTTTGAAGACCATATCATTCACATAAATTTCCATATTCCTCCCCATTTTCCTCCTGAACTGTTTGTCAACCAAACTCTGGTAAGTAGCCTTGACATTTTAAACCCAAACAACATCTTCTTGTAACAATATGTGACTCCATCTGTAATAAATGATGTTTTCTCCTTGTCATCTTCTGCCATGAGTATTTGGTAATACCATTTATGAGCATCAAAGAAGGCCAGAATCTGATATCTGGTGATGGCTTCCACCAACTTGTCAATTGGTGGCAATGGGTAGCTATCTTTGGGGCAGCATTTATTCAAATCAGGGAAATCTATACACATTCTCCAAGCCGTATCATGCTTTGGAACCATAACTGGGTTAGCTATCCATTCGGGGTGAAACACCTCCTCAATGAAATCCACCTTCAACAACTTTTCCACCTCTTCATTAATTGCCTCACCCCTTTCGGGAGCAAATACCCTTGTCTTCTGCTTTACTAGCTTTATTGACGGGTCAATATTCAACCTGTGCAGTGCAAGACTTGAAGGTACTCCAGTTAGGTTAGAGGTATCCCACGAGAATACATCCCTATTTTCCCCCAAAAGGTATTTCAATATTTCCTTAATGTTTTCGGGAATTAGCTTTCCAACAGTTACTGATCCCATGTCTCAAACATGTATCTGTATTATATCATCTAATCCCAAATCTATATGCACCGTTGCTATATCTCGTTGCTTTCTCACTTCTCGTACTGCAGTAAGGTTACACTTTCGAGCCACAATCTGATATCCTCAAATGGATGCCACCCCATTTTTGGACGGGAACTTCATTATAAGGTGATAGGGTGACCAGACCGCTCGAGACTAGCACATTCACAGCCTCCCTAAAATCACATTGTAGTGGGAAGGGGCATTCACGACAGCGAAGTTACACCTGATAGTCACCCCTTTATCACCATCCGCTACACGAACAAATAGGGTTATCTCTCCTAAAGGTGAGGTTGACCTTTTCAAGTTGTCACACCCTATATCCACCTGATCAAACTATTAAAAAAATCACCTCTACCCCACTTCCGTCATCAATGAATATTGTTCCTATCAAAGATGTTCCTATAATTCCCGAAATTACCATAGGATCTGCATGAGGTGTTTGATCTTGCAATGCATCCACTTCCAAGGAAGTGACCATCTCGTTCGGTCGAAACATTTTGTAGCTAGGTTCTTCCGCATTAACCTTTCAAGCCTTTGCTTTTGTCACAAAATTTGACGTTCTCTCTCCCACCATGCCGTTGATGACATTAATCACTCTTTGAATGGGTGGGTTTTCCATATTTTAGTTATCTTGATTGCCCCCATGTTGCTCTTTGGGTCTTTCCTGCCTTCTCTCTTGCCCCCAATCTCGAACTGCCGGCTCTCGAGGCCTTCTGTCTCCTCTACCCCCATTGTTTTGGTTCTTCCTTCTATAAGGTTTCCATTGGTTCATTCGAGGCCTTAGAAGCGCAGCCTAATTCCTAAGCCCTCGAAACCATCCTTTCCGCTAACACCTCTTGATCTCCATCCTCAACTGCATGCAGTCATTAGTGTCATGGCCATAATCCCTGTGATGATCACAATACCGGTTTGTTTCTCTCTGGGCCACTATCGAGTTATAGGAATTCTACAAAGGTGGGGGTGGTCGGAACAATCCTCGATGTATACTTAAGATCTGTGCAGGAGTTCTCCCTCCGAGTGTCCAAGGTAAGGACGCGTATCTCTCGAATGGTGTTCTTATGGGCTTGACCGGTCTTTTCCCTCAAGGGTCTACATTTCTTCCTGTTTTCTTTGTGAGGCTATCTCTTTTATTTGTGGTTGCTTCTTCTAACCTCGAGTATTTCTCTACAACTTCTTGAAGTTTTTCCAAAGTCCTAGAAGTATTAGTACTTAGCTTCATGTATAATTCCAAGTCCTACATACCCACCAGGTACCCCTGGATCACTTCATTCTATGTTATCTCTAGAACTCCCAAGCTCTTATCCACATACTAATGATATAAAGCCTATGTGCTCTCTCATGTCTTCTTCTTTGTCTAACAGAGCTTTAATAAAGTCTTTGTGAACTTTTCTTCTGCACATACTAGCTCAACAATGCTCCACTGAAGCTCGGTAAAATTGGAGCGAGCCCCTTGGTAACTTATTGAACCACTATTGTGCCTTTCGTCGCAGGTAACTTCTTATCATCTTACATGTCCACTTCTCATCAAAACCCCTCGAACTCATCAGGCCCAAGAATGTCTGGATGAATTCTGGAGGATCGATCTCACCATTATATGTGGGGAATCCCTCCAAAGTTTTTTCGGCTATTGGCCAACGAACCCCTGTAATCACCAAGCTAAATAAGGACCCTGTAGCTTGGCCTAAGTTCATGTTTAAGGCAGGTCGAGGGCTGGAGCGAATGGGGCTAGTGGAGGCATTGAGTATACTGGTCCTTCTGAGTAGCCTGGAATGGAAGGCTAAGGCTTAGCTTGCAATGACTATCCAGTATATGCGTGATAAGGGAAGGCTATCGCAGGCTGAGAAACCCATCCTATAGTCATTCCTACATATGAGGGTTCCAGTACCCCAGTTACTCTGTCCAGGACTTGAGCTGCCCGCTCAACATCTTGGTTTGGGGTTTCCATCCCCACATTCTAATTTCCTTGCATGAATTAGCCATAGACTTCCATATAAGAATCTTTCAAAACATCCATAAACCTTCCATCCCTCGGGTCAGCTGCCCCCTCGAGCAAGGGTTCGAGGTTTCTCTGTTCTTACTCTTTGATCACTTCTAGTCATCTCGAGGACCTCGACATATCCTCTTGAGTTGGTGCTATGGCACTTGCGATGAACACTACTGAAGTTTTCCCCTCCCTTCGTGGTCCATCGTTAGAACAGACTCTACACGTAACACGGTACCTGATACTTGATGCGTCTCCTAAGGATTAGCCATGCATGTGTCCTCAACATGGGATTCCTTGCCTGCTCTTGAATCCTTTGTTCTTGAGTTTCAAGAAGATCTGGCTTCCGTATTCTCCAACCTTTGCGGAGATCCAGCCTCTGTACCTATCAACTCTAACCTTTCATTCCTTCAAATAAATATGGACATAAACTCTCAAAACCCTTACTCTGGCTTAGTTATTCCCACAGACGGTGCCACTTGATGCGTCTTGAACGATAGACCAGTTCTTGGGCTTGAGCTTCTCTCGAACCCACTTGCAATGAAACTACCCCGGGGATTCCAGGGGTCAGTCCTCCGATGCTTAAATCAGTCCAAGAGTCCCAATATCATTAAGATAGCTTCCTCAATTATCGTTCTTAATTCCTTGCAAATACAGTAACTGTTCATGAGTATTTAATAATTCCCTAGTTGGGCAACAACACCTACGGCCCAACACACTTCTTGGGTCCAACCTCTATCACAAAAATTTTTGACCAAGGAGTTTATAGCTTTATCCAACATTTCTGCGACTGCAACTCGAAGGTTGAGGAACTTGAGAGAGCTGAAGATGAGTATATTAGTGATGGGGTTTGCTTGCAAATGCACTTTAGCGGCTCTAGGTTTACTCGAGGTGGTCACTCACATGTTGATCCAAGTAGGTCTAGAGAGATTTCTCGAGAAATACTCTAAGACGTACATTAGGTGGAACCTAGAGTTCCTATATACTTTATGGTTGGTCGTAGATGATGATGGACACAAGGCGATTAAGTTCAACCTAGACGATAAGGGGTATAAGATGATCCACTAGGAGGTAGCGCGTACCTTTGGGTGAAGGTATGGCAAGGAGATCCAGAAGACACACCGTCAAGGGTTACCTTTCTCTCTTGGATGCTTTTGGGTGCAACTGATGAGCACGGATTAGAAGAACCTAAGCAAAAGTAATGCCATAGTTCATCCGGCGCTCCGTTATGTTCACCGTTTGTTGGCTACGGGAGTCTTTTGCCACACTGAGCTAACAAAATGCTTGGGTTTGGATGTTCATTGCCTTTGGGTAATGACTCCCGAGTGTAAATTTTACCCAAACTTGGTGGGATATTTTGTGTAGGAATGTTTAGCGATGTGAGACAGAAAGAGTGGCAAAATCTCTACAGGAGGCATGGTTGGTATTTTGGTAAAATATCTAGGTCATCCGGTCACACAAAGGGCTTTAGCTAACTTAGAGAGATTGGGAACAAGGTACAACATATAGAAGTTAACGAAGGCATCCATAGTGGGACCTACGACATCGGGGGGGGTAGATATGTATGCCTTTATGGAGGAGTGAGCACTTTTACTTTCATGATCCTTCTACAACTAGAGCGAACTTCCATGGACCATGATATGAGTTTGGATGACCTACTCATTTTGTATGACCGGAAATTTGAGAGAGAGTTCTATAGTGTTATGGCTAACCTGAAGATAGATGTTGAGGAGGTCGAGGGTGAGTCCACTTTGAGAGCACCCCTTAGACGATCTCACTTATCTCATTAACCACTTGCATTCACTTGGGAACAACCTTTCGAGCTCTATTCAAGTGTTGCAAGAGGTAGTCCAAGCGATAGGGAGAATACGCTTGCAAGTGGAAGATCTCAGTTTGTGAATAGATAGCATTGAGGTCACACTACAAGCAACCAGATATATGCATAGGAGTTTCACAAGTCACAAGGATAAGGGCCTTTTGGGGCCTCGAGAGTGAGTATCACTATTCTCCCTACCTCACTTATGTTTTGATATGATGTTTGTGCATTGGACACTTTGCATGGGCAAAGTGTGGGGAGGGAGAATTGAGCACTTAAGGAGTCTTCATTCTCGGATTTCCTCAGTGCATTTCATGATTTTCTTTGGTAGTTTTTTTTTCTTGTTTGTTTTTGTTTGTTGATGGATGATTTTAGATGAACATTTTGTGGCATAACATGCTATGCTAGGATTTCTAGTTTGCATGGGGTCAGATGTTTTAGGAAATTGGTGGTGTATTTCTTGTGTTTTGTCTATCCTTTGCAATACGAAGCCCACTTTTGGGGCAATTTTGGGCTACACCAAACAAATTGGAAAACATTAAAAAATGAAAAACAACCTGGACTAGTCAAAATCCCGAACGATGACTTGGGTAACAAGAGGAAAACTCAGATAGGTGGAAAAACCTAGGTAAAAATAAGAGGCTAGGCCCAGCTAGTCTTATGAGCCTAGGGAAAAATGAGAGGTCGTGTGGAAAAAAGGTGAGAGGTGAGAACCCTTTGTGTGTTAAAGCTAGGATGAAAACCCGAAAGGGCTCCTTGGTAAATTGAAAGAAATTAAGAGAAAACAAAAAACTAGGTTGAATGCATGCTTCCACAATGGATTGTTTTTTAAAACGACTCTTTGATTGCTTTTGGGATCATTTCGGGAAAAGTAAGCTAGCCTGACACTTATATTTTTGGCTTACCTTTTTCCACACTTTACTTTTGGGTGGTTTGATTACATTTGTTTTTTGGGGAGTGTGAGAGTTGTGAGATTGTTACTTTATTGGGGGAAATAGGGTAATCTTTGAATAAGTTGAATACCTCGGTTAACTTATGTTTGCACGCTACATTTCGCTAGATTCTTTGTTCTGTCTTCTATTTACTCGAGGATGAGTAAATAGTTAAGTTTGGGGAGTATGATTTGCTTCATTATGCATGTGTTAACTGATGCATTTGGCATACTTTTTAGATAATTTTACTTGGTGTATTTCTTGTGTTAGTTGAGTTTACGTGACAAGGGGTTCAGACGACCATGTTTGGTTTTCTTGTCTAAATCCTGCATATTGTAGACTTAATTGGTACTAATGGACATCTTGTATCCACAGGCTTCTTGATTTTCCTTGTGACATATTTAGTAGGTCGTTCATGGGTACTTTTTGTTTACATTCTATATGAAAGCCGTTCGTAAGAGCGATAGAAGATATTGAAGGCCATTCGCAAGGACGGTAGTAGAGACGAAGGGCATTCATATTAGAATGGTGGTAGATGATGACCACAATCATTAATGCATAGTTTAAGGAGATTGAAGCCAATGATAGGCAGCAATGGAGGTCAAAGTGGCCAACGAAGAAACAGGGAATCATGGTCCAGTACGTTGTGCTTAAGTCGATAATGGTCCAATAAGAATTAGCCTTCAAGGGTGGTTTCATTGGATTCATCTTCTTGAGTACTTCAAAATTAACTACTAAAACTCTCAAATTGGACTAACAGTTCTCTCTTAGCAAGGGAAACTAGTTCAGCCGGCTGAAGCACTAATAGGTCGGTGCAGGTCGTGCATGGTTTGGTACTGGTGGCCCACAGGAAATGCCCTGCAAGAAGAAGACCAGCGTGAGGCTATGGTGCGTCCCATGCTAGAAGCCACGAGCCACAAGCACAAAAGGAAGAACCACCCACGTGGATAAGTATGGGCACGAGACGTCCCATTTTTGGCATCCCACACCGTTCCAAGCTAAATATGCCAAGACCAGCTGGCGGGGTGTGGGAAATCACACATCCCGTGCCAAAGGTTTTAAGTTGAGCACCCTTTCTGACCCGGCCTGTGCCTACGGCCATAGGTGCAGATTAGAAACCCCATTTTCAACATCCTAACAATGCCCCACACAAGATGGCGCAGCCCGCACCAGGGGTTAGACACTACTCGCACAAAGCCTTGTACCCCGCACGACATCGCCACGCCCCAGAACCAGTGCCCCACACATATGACTGGACACGACCCTCGCTAGTCCTCACACCTCACGCCAAGGACATGCCACGGGATGCATCATCCAAGACGCCCCACTCCAGGTGGCAGATGAGATATGGTTTACCCTATTTTGGGCTTATTTTTAGG
Organism: Rubia yunnanensis; assembly: GCA_037428765.1. NCBI lineage: Eukaryota > Viridiplantae > Streptophyta > Magnoliopsida > Gentianales > Rubiaceae > Rubia > Rubia yunnanensis. Next base: position 31,788,435 of record CM075071.1, on the reverse strand, counting down.
CCCAATCTCCTACTACTATATATAGAACCTTTGTCTACTTGGTTTTCATATATCAGATAGTAGATAGATTAGAAGAGTAGCTTGGAGAATCTCTTCTAAGTAAGAACTTCATCTTTTTCTTCTTAGTATTTTGATTTTATCCTAAGATTTGGAATTCAAATATTTATTTGAATTCCATGTCAAGGGACTAGTTTCTATAGCTTGGGGATAAATTGAAGTGACTTGGTATAATCTATATGCTCGTTGAGATTCTTTAGTTCTTCTTAATTTTTGTTTCATGATATTATTGTGATTTGTTCTTCAGTCTAAATGAATGAATAGTGCACCATATATAAGCACACACTTTGGGCTATATTCATGTATGGTACAAATATCGATGCCCCCTTGAGATGAAAAACCTGGTTATTAGAATGGGTAGAGGAGAATGCGTTCATGTTGGTGTGTTCAAGAAGGATTCGAGGTCACTCGATCTGCTTTCCATCACACTAGTCTTAGCTGACTTCATAAAGTCACCCAAGAGGTTTTGGGTAGAGATAGCTAAATAGTAGCAAGCTGGGGTTACAAGAAACCTTAGTATCATAGATAAAGTGCTTACGATCCTTGGGCATAATTGATAGGACCCGATGGAAGTAGTGCATTCATGGTGGAAGCCTAGGACGTAATGGCACAGGGGAAAATCAGACCTACAACAACGGTCGGACCTTGTTTTGTTCCCCTAATTACCATGGCAATGTTGATGGAGGGTTTTGAGAGCACCAGTCATAACATGGACGGGGAAGTGTATGCCATCGGCCGCACCACGTACTATGGACACTCTATTTGGTTTTCCTAGATCTCTATGTGAATGAATCGAGGATAGAAGCATTAGATTGACTAAGTTGCTCAACGACTTTCCGAAGTGTTTAACTTAATATTGTATTTGTGCTTTTACATTTCATGCTTAGTAGTTGTTAGTTGAAAAAAAACCCCCTATTTGCATGTTTTCTTTACTAGCTATTATTTTCACTCGTACAGATTGACGACCCGTACGAGGTTGTGTTTGAGTTGGTACATTAGACCTAGCATCTCTGTGGACAAACCAAGGGCTTACCACTAACTACCCTATAGGTAGCGTAGCATTAGGAACAGGGTGCAAAACTATAAATTTCTATCTTCTTACCACACCAGCCTCTAATCAGGTTAATTCTAAGGTACGATTTTAATAAACTCGTGAGGATGCAAGTTAACTGGCATAGGTTGTGCTGGATGAAGGCCCCGTGCTAAGGGGCACTAGCATGGGCTCTGCCGACTCAAGCGTCTTGTGCTGATGCTCTCTGGCACAGGCGTGTTAGCTGGCGAGGACTGTGTCAGCTCATGCGACCGTGTCTTGTCTCCAAAACATGAACTTTGACTCCACTCATTTTCCAGCTTCTTTCCTTCAACTGCCACACTTTGGTTCGTGGCCATCTACTATCTACTACAGCTTTCGCAAACAACCTTCTACAAAGTGATGTCAAATTATTCACGAGCCACCTACTGGTAAGCTCACAAAAGAAGATCTAGGTTCTCGTCAGTACAAAGTGTCCATTAGTTCTAATTGTCTACAAAACTTTGGATTTAGATAAAAAAAACCAATAATAGTCATCTAAACCAATTGTCTCATAAACCTAACGAAAACTAGAAATTAACCAAACAAAACATAATAACAAATATGCTGAATGCATTAGTTAATACATGCTTAAATGTGCATATCAGTCGCCTACACTGATATAGGTGCAACGTCGCTGCATGTGAGGTGGACACCAAAAGGGTCCAAAACGACATCATTCTGAAATGGCTATAAATATGGGGTCACTCACAATCAGCTCAAGCTTCTGTTCCAAAGTTTCCAGCAAATTCAAACTATCTCCCACCCCTCGTCTGTTCTCTCTTGTCAAATGTACGGAATTTCTACTCTTCTAACACCTACATTTTTGTAATTGTTACTTTACATTATTCGATCTATGGTCTGTGAATGTGTTGTATTTTTTGGTTTTATAGTTCTTACTCAGATTTGTTAGAGTGTGAAGTTTCCTTAAATTAACCCTAGGTACTATGTTTTGGTATGTTTTTGGACGTTATTGTATAATTTTTTGCTGTGAAAGCATAATTTTTCCGGGTTTCTATGTTTTTTTCCGTAGCTTTCTCTGATGCATGCAACATCGGTAGCCTGTCGGTTACATGTCAGTCCAAGCAAATCGTGTGCAACCTCATATGTTCTTATTTTAAGTAATATGTTCTATATTATGAGACGTCGCACCTATGTTGATTCAACCATCGATAAAACCGACTGGTTACCGATATCACATATAAGCATTAAAGTTAACTTTAAAATTGTATAGGCAACCTTGTTTCCACGTCAGTCAAGTGTTCAGTTTTATCGACTATAGAGCGAGGTTGCCAGTACATGTCAACCAAGCCCCTATTTTGGACCGACATGTACGTGCAACACATGGCCAGCGTCGCACCTTGCATTTTTTAGGCTAGTTTGAACTAAACATTTTCATTTTTTATTCAGGACTAATGGATGGCAAATGATCGTCAAGTTGCCCATTTTCCCAGTTCTTTTACCATTTTACACACACACACACACACACATATATATATGTATATATATATGTTTACTAATACATCTTCACACTTTATCACAAATTTTTTTTTGTTTTAGTTCTCCACACAATGGAGCAATCCAGAGGCTCTTGTGTTCGACCTTGAACAACATACAATGATTGCTGATAGCCCACATTGCCACTGCACTCTAAAGAAGCGGAACTTTGGGAAAAACCCAACTTTTGTAAGGCATTTTAAATTAATATTATTTTTTGTTAATTTCATATATATACACATATATACACATATGTATATACACATATGTATATACACATATGTATATACACATATATACACATATGTATATACACATATATACACATATGTATATACACATATATACACATATGTATATACACATATGTATACACATATGTATATACACATAAGTATACACACATATATACACATAAGTATACACACATATATACACATAAGTATACACACATATATACACATATGTATACACACATATAAAGACATATGTATACACACATATAAAGACATATGTATACACACATATAAAGACATATGTATACACACATATAAAGACATATGTATACACACATATAAAGACATATGTATACACACATATAAAGACATATGTATACACACATATATACACATATGTATACACACATATTGAAACATCTGTATACACACATATATATACATCTGTATACACACATATATATACATCTGTATACACACATATATATACATCTGTATACACACATATATATACATCTGTATACACACATATATATACATCTGTATACACACATATATATACATCTGTATACACACATATATATACATCTGTATACACACATATATATACATCTGTATACACACATATATACATACATATATACACATATATACACATATATAACATACATATATACACATATATACATACATATATACACATATATACATACACATATATACATACATACACACACACACACATATATATATATATTTTTTTTCTAATCAATATTTGTTTTGTAACTTAGTACATCCCGAGGGACATTGTACCACTCCTGCCGAATGACAAGACCCCCATTATACTAAGGTGCTATGGGAGAGAGTGGCACATGAACTACTCGGGGTGGTAGGAAGATCAAGGCCATGTCCCCAAAATGTTTTAGCAAGTTCCTTTCCAGAAACCGCCTATGCATTGGGGACACCTTGTTCTTTGAGATTATAGAAGTTGGGGTGCCAATTGTCTTCAAGGTCATCATAATGTGAGCTGATTGAGTTTATTGCAATTTCTATTTTGTTGGAATTATAACAAATCTTTTTCGAATTTATGTAATAATTGTAAAGATATTTTCATGACTACTAGTTTTCTAATAATTTAACTACCTTATTTTAACAATATATAATTGATTGTATGTGCGGTTTGATTTGTGCATGATTTTAAAAAACCATTTTCAACTGTACCATTCAACACCATTTTCTACAATTGTTTTAAAAACCATTGAACAAGTATTTTTGTAGACCAAAGTCAATCATTTTCAAATAAATATAACCTATAAAAGTTAACCGAAGTAAAAGCAAAGAAAAGCATCAATCAAGCAGCAAAGGCATGGGAACTTACTGTGTGACTGTGTGAACGAAGAGGTGTGGTATGAGTGAACTGGAATGGAATGTGGAGGATTTTAAAGGGGAAAATGGATGTGTCGACATGTAGGTGGTTATAGCATCATGATTACTACTATAATGCCTAATTGTCCTTTTACATTTCCCTAAATTAATGGTGATGATGGGACATTGGGAGGAAAGAGAGAGAGATGCCAAAACGGGGAAAAGCGTACGACCCAAGCTTTATTTTTTTCATTCTTTTCTACCACCGTCAAATTCTTTACTTGTTGGTTGCTGTTGTTTTCCCTCTTATTCTCCCATTTTCAATCATAACATAACAAAATCACCTTTTAAAAATTTTAAATAATACTTCCTCATTTTTCAAATTCAATCTATTTGAACTTCAATCTCTAAAAGTTCTATCATTTACATAACTGCAACATCGGTCATCCATCGCATCACATGTCGGTGAAAACGACATAAAATACGTTTCCGGCAGGCCTTTTTAAAAAACATATGCAATGTCGCACGCTATTCCGTAAGATTATTTACTTCATTTTAACCTTTAATTTTGGTTAATATAATAACCAAGGTAAAAAATATATTATTTACCTCGGTTATTTTTAACTGAGGTAAAAAATATTATTTACTTCATAAAAAAACCAAAATAAAACAACTTTTTTCTTTGATTATTTGACCTTAGCCAAAAAAACCAAGGTAAAGGGGGCAAAGTAATAGGTTATTTTTCTTGTAGTGCCCTTGTCCTCATACTCTTATCCCAAAAACACAAAAACACCACCACAATCCACCACCTAAAACCACCACCAAAACCATCATCTAGGAGTACTACTAGTGCTTGCCTTTTGTGAGTGTTGATTGGGATTTGCATAGTTGTGGATTTGTAGTGGATGGGTCAAAATTGCATATTGTGCGGAGTTTAAGAACATGGAAGAGAGAACATTCACTGAGAAGTGAGCATTTCCACCACTGAGAAGGACCTTTAAAGTCCTAGTTGTGCATTTTTCTTTCTTTCTCCCTAATTTATTTATCTTGTCCTTATGTTCAAATTGAGAACAATGTGTGTTCTGGTTTGGGGTAGAGAAATATATCTCATTGTGTATTGTATTGTAGTGTGCATATGCTCCACTTTGATTAGTTTTGCTGAAAAACAATTCCCGCTAAGTTGAAAACCCGAGAGTGCAACTTAGGAAATATTGGGGGGGGGGGGGGGACAGGTCAAAAACCCAAAATGACGACCTTTGAAAAAATGAGAGGCCTTATGGTGTGGAAAAAGTTGAGGTGTGAGCTTTCAAATAAACAGAGTCTAGGATGAAAACTTGAGAGAGCTCCTAGGCAAAATGAGAGAACTCAGAGAAATGGAAATGTGCTAACTCTTCTCTTATTTTTACCTATTTGTGGGATTTCCCGGTAGAGTAAGCTATGTTTGTAACTTTGTTTGGATGTTTATACCTCATTCTTAATATGGCATGATTTTTTTGTTTTGGTGGTTTAGGACTTCTCAGGTCAGGACGTGAGGGTAGGCAAGCTCTTATGTTTTGGGTTAGGGTAGTTCTAGGAATAACGTGTTGGTTGTGCTCTTGAGAAAACATAACTTAGAAATCACCCTAGGACTTTGCTTGTTCTTACTCAAGGACGAGTAAGAGTCTAAGTGGGGAGGAATTGAAGAGACACAATTTTTATGTTTTTGTATTACAAGTAAGATCCCTTTTCAGCTTATTCGGTTGGTGGTTAGTTTGATTATTAGGTGTTTTAAAAAATAGGGGTTCAGAATCATCTTGTGTGGTTGTTTGCCCTCATTTCCCCAGTTTGTAAGCATGTTGTGTCAAATGTGTTTTACCCTTATGATTTGGTCTATTCATATATGTTTTGTGAGCTTATTTGGAGACTATAATGAAGAAGGCCATTTGCAAGGATGGTAGAAGATTGAAGAAGGCCATTCACAAGAATGGTAGAAGAAGGAAGGTCACTTACAAAGTGGTAGAATACGGAGTGAAGAAGGAAAACAAAGTAGAGGGTGAGGAATTATCTATGTTTTGAAGCCGGGTTCTGAGAACAATCCTAGAAGAATTAGTTTCTGTGGAAAGCATCATTGGATTCATCTTATGAATGGATCAACAGTTCACCTAGAGGAATTAACAAAACTAGACTGCACTCTGGTGCAACCCAAGAGAAAAACCTGGCGACCTGCGATAGAAGATTTATTGGTGGGAGGCCATCGCCGTGCCTCTCAAAGAAAGTATTTATATTTCCAAATTGCAGATAACTGCTAAATAGTAGCTAGTGGTAAGATGGGGTTGTCAATGAGGAAAAGGGGATTTTATCGAGTGTTAAATGTAGTTGAAAAGCACATATATAAGTCACTCTACGTGTGTGGTTACCAAGTTGGGATGGGGTATTTTACTTTTGAAACACTATAACTACTTTCAACAACTAAATTACCAAACTATTAAAGAAAACGATGCAAATACGATCACAAATAACACAAATAACGAAACTAAGGTTATAACAAGTCTTAGGCACAATTGGTTTACATTTCTAGTTATCCTTTGATCATCGACTAATCATCCTATTTTTTATGCTTTAACCACATATTGTGGAGAATTTTTCAACACCTTTTGAGTGAAGACATTTCTCACCTCTCCTAGGTTATAGTTAGAGTGAGCGATTGGCGCCACACAATAACCCTTACCCTCAGGTAACTCCAGACGATCGCAGTCATAGACTTCCCTGAGGATAGCAATACACAAGGAGACCCAACACAACTACCAAAATTTCCTACAAGCGAGAAACACATAGATAGGACACGTATATTAACTAATAACGACTACGAGGATAGAGCTTCATGCTAATCGTTATTAGTGAACTACATTGATAATTAGTCAAACCCATCCAAATTCATCCTAATTCTAAACAATTTCATCAATCAATAGTCATAATTAGTTATCACACCCAATTATAACCTAACACTAACTAACGATAATCACATCGAAAAAAGTCATAATCTTCTGACCAAAAACCCAGCAACCAATCAACCCACAATCATCAACTAGTTGATCATTCTAGTCTAAATCTTGCATTAATGACACAAGAAAGCAGAAAAAGTACTCGATAATCAAAGCACAAAATAGGATAAACCAATCTCACAAATTCATACTAGAAATGCTTACCAATTGTTCCCAAGAGTATATTTTGACTAGATTAACAAAACCCAATACAAATCTACAAGAATTCATGAAAGAGATACAAAAACTAAAATTCATGAAAGAGATACAAAAACTAAGGAAATATGAAGAAAAACTAGGTTTTTGAAGGGAGAAACTCGGATAAGAGTTATGGAAGAGAGAGAGAGAGTGTTTTGAGGCTGAAAAATGAGGATAATAGCAACCCAAATCCATCATTGTGGGCTGCAATGTGGGCTGGGCTGAGGCCCACAATGAACTCTCTGACTATTTTCTGTGGCTCTCTTGACTTTAGTGTGGGCCGCAATGTGGGCTGCAACCTACAACGGTGCTGCTGCCCTTTTCTTATTTTCATCAATACAGGTGAACCACTGATCTATTTTGGGAGTTCTTGTAGTCGATTTTATAATCCTCGAGAAGATAAATCTAATAGTACCACCCTTGGAGCCTGATTCTTCTTGGATCATTATAAGAACTTGGTCCAAACTTTGGGGTCACAAGTCATCTGTTTCTTTGTCTTTCTTCTTCGACCCTTCTATCTTCTACCACGTTTTGAACCATGGCCTTCAGTTTTCTACCATCCTTGCAAATGGTCTTCACTAAACCAATCTGAAGTGCTTATGAGCAATCTACAAATTAAGCTTACAAAGATGAATCTAGATGCTCGTTAGGACCAAACCATAAATAGGTTACAAAATGAAGGATTTAGATATGAAAACCAAAAATGGTCATATAAACGCCTTATGATGTAAAACTACGTAAACCTAGCAATCTTCTAACAAAAAGATGAAAAAAGAGATTTTAAATGCTTTGAAAAATACATGAATTTGACGTCTTATCAAACCTCCCTGCACCTAAACCTTTACTCGTCCTCGAGTAAATAAAAAAAAGCAAAGATCTAAGCGTAAACTAGCATGCAAAAGTTTTTCCAAAACATCCAACACTGTATTCCTAGACTACTGTAACCCCCAAGATATAAGAATTTCCCACACTCTCACATACTAAAGTCTAAGATAATCTAAACAACCATCATACCAATCAAAGGTGGGGTATAAAATACAAGTGTAGAACTAGCTTACTCTACCAAAGAAGCCACCACATAGACAAATCAAGAGAAGTATAATTTTTTTTTCAATTTCTCTCATTTTCTCTCATTTTTCCGAGGATCCCTCTTGGGTTTACATCCTAGCTTCACACATTATTTTTCAAGGCTCACCCTCACCTTTTTTCACCACCATTTGGCCTCTCATTTTTGCATAGGTTTCCCTTTCAGGTTTTCAACCTATCTGGGCCTCCCACTTTTGCCTAAGTTTCCCTCTCGGGTTTTCAACTTAGCGGGAATTCTTTTTTTTTAACAAAACAATTCAAAGTAGAGCACATGTACACTACAATAAAATAAAATGATATATATATTTCTCTTAACCTCCCCACACTTGAAAAACACATTGTCCTCAATGTAAACCAAAGGACAAGATAAAGAAATAAGGGGGAGAGAAAAAATACTCACAACTAGGACCTTGAAGGTCCTTCCAGATGATGGCAATGCTCACTTCTCAATGAATGTTCTTTCCTCCATGTTCTCAAACTCCACCAAATATGCAACTTCATCCCATCCACTACAAATCTATAACTATGCAAGTATTGATCAATACCCTCAAAAAGCAACAACTAGTAGTACTCCTAGATGATGGTTTTGATGGTGGTTTTTTTGGTAGTGGATTGTGGTGGTATCTTTTGATTTTGGGTAAGGGCTTGAGAAATTGGTTGAGGATTTTTTTTCCAAGAAAAGAAAAACACTAACCTAACTTAGAAGCTTGGATTTCCTTCAAAGAAGCTCCGTATTTTTAAGGTCGTCGGCACAACCCTAATGTTATCCATATGGTGAAGGTTTGAACCCCTTCACCATGAGCATCCAAAAGTAGAGATGTGGGAATAAAAAATTTTCAAGAGGAAAGCTTTGTGGAGGTGGAGATGGTTTTAAAGGAGACAGGTGGTTTGGAAGCTTGGCATAATCATTTGGCTCCCCTATTGTCTCCTCCAAGAATTCCAAAAATGTTGGAGTTCGTTCAATTGGTGGAGGAAGAATTGATGATGGCTAGAACATTGAATATAGGACAATAACTTGTTCCTGAGCTTCTTTATCTTCCTCAATGACCCCTCATCCCCTTGGAACTCAAATTCATTTCTCAAGGTGACCTCACTCCCCGTATTTTTGAGTTCAAATTGGGATAATGTATCTTCAGAATATCTAGCTTCCAAATGGCTCACGGATGATGCAATTTGGCTAATTTGGATCTCCAAACTCTTAAATCTTTCGGAAGAGTGGTCCTCCATGTCTACAATTCTAGTTGCAATTTGGTCTTCCAAGTTAGTGACCATGTTGTTTATAGCTCGCATGAGCTCCTCATATGAGATTGAACCTCATCCTTGATCACGGTTTTGGGACATGGCATAAGGTCATGAAGGCCAATCATATTTCTCATAGTGTTGGCTTTCCAGTGCATTCCTATACCACAAATCCATATTACCACTCCACTCTGGATTATAAGAATCATACTACGGGTACCATTCTTGAGCTCCTTGACCTTAGAAACCAACAACTCCACCCTCGTCATAGCACTCTTCATGATACCCTTGGTTTTGAAAAAAAAGGTTCTATTCTAGTCGTAGTTCTCCTCTCTCAACCAATAACAAGACTAGGTAGGATGATCGGAACGACAAATCCTACAAAAACTTGCTTGTTGCGCCTCTCTTCTCATTATGAGTTCCCTCAAAGTGAGATCTTTCAAAAAAAATAAAAAATTTGGAATCGTAAAGTAAGGATTCTTGGTAGAAGTACACCAAGAACTCAAGCAATACACATTCCAAACAAAAACAAATAAAAACAAAGAAGCATGAAACATTTGGGGTCGTAGTGCAAAGGTTCGCAGTTCTTGGAACAAGCACGTATCATAAACAAAAAACAAAAGCAATTTTGTCCTTCCGAAAAGCAACAAAAAAAGCACAAACTATGAACAAACAAGAGCACGCAAAGAAACAAAAAAAACAAAGAAATACACTGAAAATCAACAAAATACACCTCTTCCCCGGCATCGGCGCCAAAATTTGGGATGTCGTCGCTGTGCCTCTCAAAGATAGTATTTATATTCCCAAATTATTACTAACTACTAAATAGTAGCTAGTGGTAAGACGAGGTCATCCACAAGGAAAAGAGGGTTTTATCAAGTGTTAAATGTAGTTGAAAAGCACACAAAGAAGTCACTCTACATGTGTGGTAACAAAGTTGGGGGGGGTTATTTTTGAAACACTACAACTACTTTCAAAAAAACAAAATTAGCAAACTATTACAGAAAACGATGCAAATATGATCACAAATAACACAAATAATGAAACTAAGATTACAACGAGTCTTGGGCGTAATTTGTTTACATTTCTAGTTATCCTTTGATCATCGACTAATCATCCTATTTTTTATGAAATAACCACATATTGTGGAGAACTTGTCAATACCTTTCGAGTGAAGACATTTCTCAACTCTCCTCGATTATAGCTAGAGTGGCAGATCGACACCACACAATAACCCTTACCCTCGAGTCACTCTAGACCTTCAGTGTCATATACTTCCCCGAGAATAGAAATACACATGGAGATCCAACACAACTACCAAATTTCCTATAAGCAAGAAACACATAGATAGCACAAGTATATTTACTAATAACGACTACAGGGATTTGCCTTCATGCTAATCGTTATTAGTGGACCACGTTGATAATTAGTCAAACCCATCAAAATTTTTCTTAAATCTAAGCAATTTCATCTATCAATATTCATAATTAGTTGTCACACCCAATTATAACCTAACATCAACTAACGATAATCACATCGACAAAAAGTCAAAGTCTTTGGGGTTTGACCAAAAACCTAGCAAACAATCAACCCACAATTATCTAGTTGATCATCCTAGTATAAATCATGCATTAATCACACAAGAAAGCACAAAACATACTTGATAATCAAAGCACAAAATAGGATAAACCAAATCTCACAAATTCATACTAGAAATGCTTACCAATTTCGCCCAAGAGTATATTTAAACTAGATTAACAAAACCGAATACAAATCTACAAGAATTCAAGATAGAGATGCAAAAACTAGGGAAAGGTGAGGAAAAACTAGGGTTTTTCAATGGAGAAACTCGGATAAGAATTATGGAAGAGAGAGAGAGAGAGTGTTTTAAGGCTGAAAAATGAAGATAATAGCAGCCCAAATCCCTCGTTGTGGGATGCAATGTAGGCTGAGGCCCGCAATGAACTCGCTGGCTATTTTCTATGGCTCTCTCGACTCTGCCGTGGGCTGCAATGTGGGTGGCAACCCGCAATGGTGCTGCTGCCCTCTTATTATTTCCATCAATACAGGTGAACTGTTGATCCGTTTTGAAAGTTCTTGTAGTTTATTTTATAATGCTCGAGAAGATGAGTTCAATGGTACCACCCTTGGAGGCTGGTTCTTCTCGGATCATTATAAGAATTTGGTCCAAACTTCATGGTCACAATTTATCCGCTTCTTTGTCTTCCTTCTTCGACCCTTCTATCTTCTCCCACATTTTGATTCATGGCCTTCAATCTCCTGCCATCCTTGGAAATGGTCTTCACTAAACCAATCCAAAGAGCTTACGAGCAATCTACAAATTAAGCTTACAAAAAGGAATCTAGACGCTCGTGAGGACCAAAAAATCCATTACACTATAAATAGGTTACAAAATGAAGGATTTAGATATGAAAACCGAACATGGTCTAGTAACCCCTTATGATGTAAACCTACCGAAATCTAGAAATTTTCAAACAAAAGGATGAAAAATGAGATGTTAAATGCTTTGGAAAATACATGCATTTGATGACTTATCAACTGGAAGTTGGTTTTTTGCAACTGTACACTTGCGAGTCGCGAGGAAATTCTTGCATTTAACACTCGATAGATGAAGTTAATATTGCTAAATGAATATGATAATGTGGTTTGTTGTCATATTTATCCTAAGGTAGCACTAAAAGGTATAATCTTGAATATTGATCTTGCTAGGTTAAACCTAATGAATGCTTTGTTTGGTAAAATAGCTAGGTATTTAGTAGAATACTTGTTGTTATCAAATATATTGGTTCTTTGTGTATGATGCCATTGATAAATTACCTTTAGGCGTATTTTGTCTGAAGTGATTGTTGGTGAGGTTTACAAATAGTTGATCGCTTTTGTAAAAATACTCTTAAGAAGAACGGAATGTTTATCTTCAAAATGGAAGTGGTATCATTCACAATAGGTAATCAAGATGCGTAAATGAGTGATTGTTTCTATGATCTATACAAGGCTTTGAAGTGAAAATCAATTATGCTCATGGCTTTGTCACTTGTGTTTTTATCCCCTTTTCTTAGTTTGCTGTATGATTAGCATAATTACCTTCATATGCTAGTTGTCTTATTTTTCAATTCACAACTTAGTAAATCTAAACCAAAACCCTTCTTTTAAATTGCTTATATATGTGTGTGTGTGTGCGCGCGCTTATATCCACCCTTATATGCATCAACCCTTAGGAAAATACCTCTTGCCAATGTCTACTTAATTGTATTTAGGAAGTATTTAGGGCTTATAAACTGTATATTTGAGAAGTACGATGGTGACCTCCCAAATCTTATATCACTTGGTTGTCTTGATGATAATGGTTGCCATAGTTCCATGGGTAATGACCATTAGAAGCTCACTAAAGGTTGTTTGGTTTTGGCTCTAGCAAGGAAGTACAACAACTTTTATATCATAGAGGCTTTAGTTTTGGGTTGCTCAATCAATGTGGTTGGAAATAATGACTAGCAACAGCTATGGCATCAGAGTTTTAGCCACATAAAACAGAAGGAAATTGAGTGTCTGGCCAAGAAGAATTTCTTTTCAAGCATCAAAAGGGAAAACCTGAATAGTTGTGATCATTGTTTTGCTGGGAAGCAAAATAGGGTATCCTTCAAAAGTCATTCTGCTTTAAGGAAGTCAGAGTTGTTGAAGCTCGTGCATTCCGATATTTGTGGCCCTTCCAAGGTATGATCTCATAGTGGTGCACTTTATTTTTTTACCTTTATTGATGAGTTTTCTAGGAATATTTGGGGTCTATGTGTTGAATTCCAAGGACCAGGTGCTTGAGAAATGCAAGGAATTTCATGCCTTAGTGGAGAGGCAAAGTGGCAAGAAGTTGAAGCCCTTTCGTTCTGACAACAGTGGTGAGTATTGTGGTCTATTTGATTCTAATTGTAAGATTCATGGTATTCGACCTTAAAAAAACTTGATCCACACCCAGGGTCGCTAATAAAAAATCAATCCTTTTTACGTGAGAGCAGTCACTAACCCGCAAAGTGCTAGAAGACCAAAGATAAAATTTATAATGTTGCTCTCATACTCACTACCAACTACCGAAGAGTAGCTAGTGGCAAGTCCAGGGTCATCCACATGGATGCTAGGATTTGAAGGTTAACTACAAAAGTCTAACAATCAAGCATCACTCCAATTGTGTGTCAGGAATAACTAATAGTAGCAAGCTAATAGTAGATCAATGACATCTAACCTAATATTTTCCATGGATCTAACCTTTTCAGAGTAGATGTTTTGCTTGGAATTCATTTTAGCACTTGGTATGTTTTATTTGCTTTATGATATTCATTAGATTCGCCCCATCATTTTGTTTGTGATATTATTGTGATCTTGAATGTTATAAATGCATGGATAATACATCAAATATAAGCACACACTTTGGAATACATTCATGTATGGTGCAATTATTGATTCTCCATTAGGAAGAGAAACCTGAATGTTATAATGGGTAGGGGAGAGTGCCTCTACGTGGGTGTGTGCATGGGGATTCGAGAATACTCTGACCTATTTCCCATTGCACCAGTCTTAGCTGACTTTGTAACTGTTGTCCGAGAGGTTGCAGGTAGAGATAACTAATAGTAGCAAGCTAGGTGTTGTGTTGAAACCCTAGTATCACATATAAAGTGCCTACGATTCTCGAGCCTGGCATATATAGGACCCGGGAGAAGCAGTTGCGTTTGTGGTGAAATCCCAGGATGTAATAGCACGGGGGAGAAACAAACCTACAATAATGGTTAGACCTTGTTGTACTCCCCTAATTACGATGGCGGCATCGATGGACGGTTGCAAGTGCACCCACCATGATTGGGTTGGGGAAGTGTATGCCATCGGCCACACCATGTGCTGTGAACATACTAATAGGTCTTTTGTAAGTTTTTATGCGAATGAATCAAGGATTGAAGCATCAGAACAACCATGTTTCTAAATGATTCCGAAGTGCGTAGCTTAATTATTTGCTTGCATATTTACTTTTTATGTTTAGTAGTTTATAGTTTGAAAAACCAAACCCCTCCCCCCTTGCATGTTTGCTTTACTAGTTATTCCTTTTACTCGTGCAGATTGATAACCCGCACGAGGTTGTGTTCTAACTAGTACTTGAGCCAGAGCATCTCCGTGGACAAACCCAGGGCTTTTCGCATACTACCACTTGGTAGCTTAGCAATAAGAATGGGTTCAGTACTACAAATCTTTTATCTTTTACTAAAAAGCCCCTCAACTCATGTTCTAACGATGACCGGGTAGAGGGCAGGTCAACTTACACCATGAATATATCCAAAAATGATAACGAAACCTAAAATTCTAATAATAAAACAATGGAAATGATTAAATTTTGACCTTTTTATCCAAACAACACGATTTGGGAGATAAATTATATCACCCACTTAGAACACTCATCAGTTGGAAACCCTAACCCCATAGTTTACATTATTTTGTAAAACTCTAGAGATGTGGATGTGTGGATTATATTGTGGTAGGTTTCATGTAGTTTACAACATACAAGATCATTGGGTGAAGAATTTTTAATGGAAAGAGTGATGGAAGAAGAGAGGATGTTTTTGGAGAGAACATGGAGGGAAATTGTGGGGAGTGAAATCGGTATTAATTTCCCATTTCAAAACCGCCTTTTATACACTTATTTTCGTCGTGCCCGATTTGAAGTTCTGATATCAGAACTTTCATCAGGACAAGTTACGTACTCAGAACTATCTCTTGACTTCTATAAATGGCTGAGAACTAGTTCTAGGCTTGGAACATGTTCCCACTATAAATTTAAAAACCCAACGGGTAAATCATTTTGATTTTCCCAAGAAAAAAACCCTCAATTCGGTAAACCGTCAAAAACCCTACATATTCCACTAATTCAACATCAAAATATCAACAATACCAAGACATGGAGGTCGAAGTGCAGGTGGAGGAGGGGGTAATGCTTCAACACAGAGTCCCCATCCAACTCGGGAGTTCAGGAGCTCAGTGCTCTATTTCAACGATGATGCAGAACAAAGGTATGTGGATTTTCATCGTAAAAAATGTACGAATCCAAAATTTATTTGTAGTTCATACATTTAACCTCTATGCCTAGGTTATTAAATAGGTATGGAAACCTCGAATTTCGATAAACTATTGAAGGTTCATCCATTTCGACTTGGTATTGTAATTCTATGCCAATTTACAAGATACAATGTTTCAAGATTGCAGCCTATCCATCAACCTGTTCCTGCCAAAATCTAAAATTTATTCTTATCAAATATTTAAATAAAAAAATGTTATCTCCAATTTTGCATTTTGGAAATGGCAATAATAGAATACTAACACAAATGATGGATGGTTAAAATTTGTTGGGCGGACATTTTTTTAGCTTTTAATTTCATAAAAAGCCATAATTTCATGTGATTCTATGTGGTGGAAATTATCGTGCTAATAACCCTTATTGTAGGGGTAATAATGAAATACTAACACAAATGACGGACGATTACCCCGGATTGTGGATGGGACACTCGCAATCCCAAGTCAAACTCTTTATCACCCTAACTGATAATGAAACTGCATAATCCCACAGAGGTTTCCACAAGTTCATTACGAATGAACCTTGTATACTTCCAAGTAATCATCTACATTTTACCCTAGACAATGTACTTGCGCTTTTAAAAAAAATTTGGACGGACTTTTATTAGCTTCTAATTTCATAAAAACCTAGAATATATAATATCTTGTATTCTATGTGGTGGAAATTATCGTGTTCATAAGGCTTATTGTAAGGGTAATAATGGAATATTAACACAAATGACGAACGGATACTCTGAATCACAGACGGGACATTCGCAATCCCAAGTAAAACTCTTTATCAGCGTAACTAATAAAGAAACTCATAATATCCCACAGAGAGTTCCACGAGCTCTTTACGAATGACCCTTGTAGACTTACAAGTAATTATCTACAATTTACCCCAGATAATGTACTTGCGCTCTTTATAATTTGTGGGAAGGACTTTTATTAGCTTTTAATTTCATAAAAAAACCTAGAATATATAATTATATGCGATTCTATGTGGTGAAAATTATTTTGCTCATAAAGCTTATTATAAGGGTAATAATGGAATACTAACACAAATGACGGACAGTTACCCCGCACCTCGGACGGGACACTCACAATCCCAAGTAAAACTCTTTGTCATCGTAACTGATAAAGAAACTCGCATAATCCCACAAAGAGTTCCACAAGTTCTTTACGAATGAACATTGTATACTTACAAGTAATCATCTACAATTTACCTAAGAAAATGTACTTGCAGTTTTTAAAATATGTTGGATGGACTTTTATTAGCTTTTAATTTCATATAAAACCTAGAATATATAATTTTATGCAATTCTATGTGGTGGAAATTGCTGTTCTCATAAGGCTTATTGTAAAGGTAATAATGGAATACTAACACAAATGACGAATGGTTACCCCAGATCGCGGACGGGACACTCGCAATCCCAATTCAAACACTTTATCGGCGTAACTGATAAAGAAACTTGCAATATCCCACAGAGAGTTCCACAAGCTCTTTACGAATGACCCTTGTATACTTACAAGTAATCATCTACAATTTACCCTAAACAATGTACTTGCACTTTTATAATTTTTTGGACGGACTTTTATCAGCTTTTAATTTCATAAAAAATGAGAATAAATAATTTCATGTGGTGGAAATTATCGTCCCCGGGGACCATCTTTTAGGGACCTAAGTGTAAAAATAGAGAAGTTCATTAGCTATATTAAAATTGATTCCGATCATACCGGATGCTAATAAAGTCTGGTAACAGTTATAAGTTTAAAATACAAGTGTGTCTAATATACAAGTACCCGTATTAAGGTTAATTGTTTCCGTCTTGGTCAAATGCAGAACTAGTTGATATGCTATTGGGCTGAAATACTAAGGCCCAATACTAGATAAGCCAACGTCAGTGTTCTGTCTGTTAGATGTCGTTGTACTAGAAATAATATGTGACGTCGCACATACATAGGTTATCTATATGGATTAGGGTTTGAATGTGTTAATTGTTTTAAGTTTTGAAGTTTCTATTAATTGGGGTGGTAGGATATTAGTTTAGAGTGTTAGTATTTTGTTTCTAAGCCTTCTAGCTATGGAGTGGTCCATTTGTTTGGTTTATAACCAAGAATTGTTCCCAATTTTTTTTATGTCCTTTCCGTAGTCCATCAGCTATAGTGCGACATCGGTTGCTATTCAATCACTCCTCTATTTTATTGATACACATGCGACGTCGGGAACAATGTTTTCTTTATGAAATGGGTTAGTGTGACTTCGAAAGCCTCTCGGTTAACCATTCTGTTATACCGAAGGTTAAGCGACTTTGTGTTGACTTGGTCAACATACAAAATAATTTGTGTACATTATCAAATTTCTCTCTATAACAAAATTTAACACCCATGACAATATGAATTACAGCAATAATGTCTAACAATGCTAGTTCAAGTCGTGACCCGATCAAGGTAACCAATTTTTGGTTATTTTTTAAATATTATTTCTATTATATTAATAATATTATAAATGAATCGTTAATAATTTCTTTGACCAATATAGATCTGTACTTATTCGGATGAAGATAGTCCTCGACGCATACTCTCAGGCAGATATTAGCAATTTTTCCATATTCTGACCCAGACAAACTTCGGGTTAATTCCAATTATGGTAAGTTCTCTCTGTTTTAAAAAAATGGAATTTCCAATTAACCTCTTCTATAGATTACTTTCATATGTACTAGCAAAGGTTTTTTATTTATAATTCAGTACATCCTTGACAAAATTGTGGAGCTCCTACCGTCGTCCAAGTTAGATGATGTGCTCGGGTGCAAAGGGAGGGAGTATCACATGCACTACTCGGAGAACATGGTGCTCGAGACCCTTACCCCAAAGGGGGTTTGGCATGTTTCTTGCCGCAGAGCAACTCGTGGTTGGGGACACCCTCTACTTCGAGCTACTAAATGGTGTTGGACCAATAGTTTTCTGTGGTGTCATTATTCCCTGCGAACATTAGATGATTAGATTAGTCTTTTCTTAACCATATATTTTAAACAAATTGATTTGTATTTGGAAGAATATTAATGTTGACTTATTTTCTATATGAAAAAGTTTGATTAAAAGTTTTTTTTTGGTCCCCAACATATGTCGCAAGACCATCTTTTGGTCCCCAAGGCCAATACCACCTATTTTTAGCAACCAAAAAATATGAAATGATTTGTTTGGTCCCCAAAGGTGGTTTTCATGGGTATTTTTTGTAATTTCACTATGTAAAAAAGAAAATCTTAAGTCTTTTTTTTAATTAGAGAAATTATGATAATACCCCTGCAAACCATCGTTTGGGACAAAACAAATTATTTTGTATTTGTTGATTGTTTAACATACGCGGTATTAGCTTTCAGGACTAAAAGATGGTATTGCAACATATGTTGGAGACCAAAAGATGGTATTGTTCATTCAATGTTATTGAATTTAAAGTATTTACCATAACGTAACTCATTGATGGGCACCCATGCGACGTCAGTGACTATTTTGGCATAGTTTCAGATTTACCAACTTACGTGCAACGTCGCACTATACCGAGCGGATAGTAAAATGTGGTCAAAACGACATCATTTTAGAACGATTATATATATGAGAACCCTACCTGTGAGTTCAATATTCTATTCACAAGTTTCTCGTGAATTCCAATGGTTCCTCTCCTCCCCTCACTTCTCCATTGGAAGAAAGGTAGGGTTTTTCTAACCTACTAACATGTAATGTTAGTAATACCTACTTTGCATTTTTTTGGTCTGTGGTTTGTCAAGGTGTTATGTTTTCTTTGTGTTCTAGCTTTTACCCACATTTTTGACATGGTGAACTTTTGTTGGATGTAGACTTAGGTACTACATTTTGGTATTTTTCCATAGGGTTCTTGTATAATTTTATGTTGTTAAATATTAGTTTTTTCCAGGGTTATGTGCTTTTACTTGTAGCTTCCTCTTACATATGTGACATCGGTAAGACGTTTGTTACAGTTCGGTTACTGCGATAATGAACCGAGGTTGCATAATATTATTTTTAGTAGCATATTCTTTAGTATGTCACGTTGCACGTATATCGATTGTCCTTTTGGTCTAATCGATAGGTTCCTAACGTTGTGGCGGCTGGGAGGCCATCGTCGTGCCTCTCAAAATTAATATTTATAAGCCCTAAATGCTTACTATCTACAACTAAGTAGATAGCAGCAAGTTGGGGTCGTCCACGAAGAAGGGGAATTTTCTTAAGTGTTTAGACACAAAAGGTTGTTATTAGGCTAGGAATAGATATATACACACATATAAAAGCAAGTAAATGGGGGGGTTGTTTGGTTTCCCTAAGTTATAAAAGTTAAAAGACAAAACAACAAGAAAAGTCAAGTAACTATGCTAATCATCAAACAAACTAAGAAAAAGGGTTTTAAAACTACAAAAACAAAGCCTTGGGGGAAATTGACATCCACTTCCAAACCTAATGTAGATCATTGAACCTTCACTCATCCTATCACAATTGTTATCTATGGGGAATGCCAATGGAAGATCAACATTCAATCCTTCTTAAGAGTAATTTGCAAAGACAAACGACCATTTGCAAACTTCATTGATGATCACCCTAGACAAACAATGACCATAGGAGTATTTCATCAATGACATTATACACAAAGGACAATAGATTTGACAACAACAAACCTTCTACAAAAGATATAGTCATTTAACCATACATAGCATTCATTAAGCTAAACCTAGAACAAACCACATTCAAGGTTCAACCTTTCATTGCATCTATAGGATAAATATGAGAACAATACACACTAACATACTTATCTAGCAAGAATCACAACACATTATGACAAGAAGTTCTAAGTTCACGTTTCTAGATTTTCATGCAAAGGAGCTAAGGAATTCGTCACTTTCCCAACTTCCTAACATTTAAATCATGGAAACACTTCCTATTCTCAAACAACACAAGGCATAAATGAAGTAAAACATAGCATTGAGTACACATGAATTATAAATAACAAAGGCTTCAAGAACAAGTGAAACAATCTATTGACAACTTCCACTACTTGTTGTGAAGATAAATCTTCTATCGTTCTTAGATAGTAGTTTGCAAGATTGAATTCGACATCTCTTGTTAAACATCACCAATGACTCCCTTAGTACTAAGAGTATCCCATTGATGACATTGAGCACGATAAACAAATAAGTTTGGTAACACTTATAAACACTACACCGTGTCTAAGCATTTAACCAATTCATGCATTTACACAAGATTATTCAAGAACGATCGACATTCATAGACCTCTCTCATTTTCTACAAGAAACAAACATGACAACGAGTTCGACATCATCACATTCATCTAGCAATTATCAACACATCAACACCATTAAGAAGCTCTAACTCATGCTCTTGGATTCCACATTAAAAGAGGGGAGAATTAGATACTTTCTCTCAACCCTATCAAGTAACCATACAAGCAATTCATATACTCAAGCTTCCAACATCAATGCCATTAACAATTCACATTCAAAGCACAATAGCAAAAACACCAAATAGATATATATATATATATATATATATATATATATTTATGGTTCTTACAACATAGAAATGGAAGCTTCAATCCATTGCTCCCAAGATAAAACTAAGCTAGACAATTAAAAGACATGATTAACCTACAAAAACTAAGAAAAGAAAGAAAGAAAAACTAGGGTTTGAACCCAGAAAAATGCAGGAAGAAGAGCATATGTCAAGAGGAGAGGATAAGGTGAGTATTTATAGTACAAAAAGCAAGAAGGATTTCAGGCCATTTGTCCATCGTGAGTCGCGACGGGCTTGCGATAACCTCGCAATGGTGCCTAGTTTGAGCATTTTGATTTCTTTCTTTTTTTTGTTTCATGTCCTCATCTTCTCTTCACTTTTCTTCAATTGTTCAAGTCTTCAAAAGCTCAAATACAAGTCTTAAAATCTGAAAATCTTCAAAGGTATTCTTCAAAGTCTTCAAAAAAATTACCTTGTCACACAAAATTCTCTAGAAAAGTAATAAAAGCGTAAAAGTCGCTTTTAACCCTCCTTAGAGAATTTCAAGGCAAAATATCACATTTAGAGCACAAAAGTGTACAAAAGTGAATCCTATAAGTCCTAATATAACTGTATAAAATGGGCACATCGAACCTCCCCGCACTTAAACCTTACTCGCCCTCGAGTAAGAAAGGATTCAAGCACACGAAGGAATTCATATGTCAACATCCTAACTAATATTCCCCCAATCAACACCTCACAAAAACTCTCAATATCATAAATCCCAAAATCAAAGCTTAAATGAAAATGTTTCACACACACAACCCCAATTTCTTAATCTAACCAAACCTACCACTTATCAGTTCACTACCCATAAAAATATTTCAAAGTCCCGAATTGATAATCCCAAAGTCCAATGACACAAAATGAAGTTAAAACCATAGGAATGGTTCAAGCACACACTTCATTTCATACCAATATATCAACTAAAATCCAATGAATAGGAAGTTTAAACACATACTTCACCCAATGTCAATAGATTAACCAAAATGAAGTATAAAAGAATCAAGAACTTCATAACCCTACTTCATTTTTCAACCCACTAATTTACCCAATCCCAAAAGGTCTAAAGATGTTGAGCTCAAATACAAGTATTCAAAAGCTCAAATACAAGTATTCAAATCTTCAAATCTTCAAAGTTATTCTTCAAAGTCTTCAAACAAATTACCTTGTCACACAAAATTCTCTAGAAAAGTAATAGAAGCGTAAAAGTCGCTTTTAACCCTCCTTAGAGAATTTCAAGGCAAAGTTTCATATTTAGAGCACAAAAGTGTACAAAAGTGAATCCTAGAAGTCCTAATATATCCATATAAAATGGTCACATCAACGACTTTGCTAGCATATGTTGTCAATGGCATTAGTTTTGACCGATACATACCTAAGAAGACGCGTAGGCGATGTCGCATGTTGCAATTCATGGCCTATTCCCCTATTCACATTTTCATTTCTTATTCAGGAATAATGGCTAGGGAAGGATCTTCAAGTCATTTGTATTTCAACATCTTCGAATACTTCAAAACATATAATTAGTAAAACATAGCTTCACAATTTACCACAATATCTTGTTTTCATGCAATTTTCCGCACAACGGAGCAATCCTAAGCCAAGTGAGGATCATACAATGGCAAGCCCACTGTACTCTGAAGTAGCAGAACTTCAGGAAGATCCAAACTCTGGTAAGGAATTCAAGATTAATATGCAATTTCAAATATTTCCACATACAGTTACATATATATATATATATAAAAATTTTTAATGAATATATATTTTTAATGATTTAGTACATCATGTGGGAGATTGTACCACTACTGCCAAGTGCGAAGACCCCCCGTAGTGTTGAGGTGCTACGAGACAGAGTACCATATGAACTACTCTGGGGGTGGGAAGATCAACGCCCTTTCTTCAAAGGATTGTGGTGAGTTCCTTAAGAGAAACAACCTATGCATCGGGACACCTTGTTCTTCAAGGTGATCAAAGTTGGGGGGCCTATCGTCTTCAAAGTCACCATTATCAGAGCTTCTTGAGTTTATTATAATCTCTATTATGCTTGAATTAAGACAAATATTATTTGAATTTATGTATTGATTGTGAGAATGTTTTCACTACTATTTTTCTAGTTATTTAATTACCAAGTTTAACATCCTAAGATTGATTGCACGTGTTCATATGTGTGTTTTCATATGATTTGAACATTATGTGATTGACATCCATTTCCTTTTTTTATTCTTCTCTATTACCATCAAATTCTTCACTTTAACTTATGTTTACAAATGTGTGCGACATTACTAAGTCATTCATTAAACGTATCAGTAGAAACGACAGTAATTGTGAAGTCGATCAAGCTTCCAACACAACATATGCAACGTCGCATGCTCCTCGATAACATTATTTACTACATTTTTTTACTTTTTTACTTCTGATATTTTATTAGCCGAGGTAAAAAAAATATTTACCTCAGTTTTTTATAACCGAGGTAAAAAATACCTTTTACTTTAAAAAAACAACCGAGGTAAAAGAACTTTTTACCTTGATTTTTTGGGGTTAAGAAAAAAACGTAGGTAAAAGGGGTGAAGTAAAAGATCATTTTTCTTGAGTAGTATATGGTTTTTCAATTTTTCATTTTTTTGTGTACCACAAAAAAACCCCAAGGGTGGGCTTCATAGTACATGAAGATAATCAAAGAAAATGAAACCAAAGTGTTCCAACATCCCAAACAAACTACATAAGGTGCCCCCACACCTATAAAACATTTTTTTCCAAAAACAAACCAACAACAAAAAATTTCAAAACTAAATAAGGGAATGAAAGAGGGAAAATAGTCATCACTGCATCCAAATCAAAGAAAAAATAAGAAGATAAGGGCAAAAGAGAAGCCGCCCCATGTGAAGGTGTTCGAACCCCTCCCTCACACTTAGTTTATTCATTATCCTCAATGCATGTGACCAAGGCAGGAACAAGGTTGGAAACACCACAAGTCCTCAACGCCGCCTGCCACGTATGGCTCTATGCCCCTACCAATGCAGCTCTTGATGAGGGTGCCCGTCTCCAATGCTTTCCTGTCTCCAATGCCTGCGATCCACAGTCTATTAGTGATCTCCTGCATTTCATGGTGAAGTTGGCCCATATCCATCCTCAAATACTGCAGTTGATCGTCCACCTTGTCAAACCATAATCTAGCTCATGTCTTGGTGGCTCGACCCACATGTCATCTGTTGATGCAGACTGGAATCTATTTGAACCATGCTCCCGAAATGGGTTGAACTACAGATGCTACCAAGGGTGAGCATCATGCTGGGATGGGATGGACATGCTGTGTCGATGTGGCTCAGGATAAGGAGGAGGTTCACGACTGCTGTGTTTTCTCGATTGCTCAAAATTTCCTCACAAGGAGAGTAATTGCGCCTGTGGGAACTATGCCCATTAGAATGAGAAGGCTTCTCTGAAATCTGAATCAGCCCCTGGTAAGGTGGTGGTGGTTCAAACTCCTGCCCAATGGGGAAAGGTGGCACAAACTGCTGCTCAGCTTGTGGTTGCTGCATAAACTGAGGAAAAACCTGTGGTGGATAAATGTGTTAGTTGTCAATGGTCAGAGACTCTGCTGGCTGCATGGTAATCTGATCCCCCCCATCAAGACTCTAATGTCCTCTCCCTGCTCGTCATCCTGCTCATCATGGGGGCCTCTCACTACTACATGCGCACCCTGATCTGGTTGTATAATAAGATCGTGCAACCTAAATGTTAGGGCTAGCTTGGTCCTTCTGGACTGGGGAAGTGTCATAAAATTGGCGCCTTTATAGCAGCAGTAAATCAACATCTAAATGTATCATCGTTGCCTCCACCAAAGCTCTATAAATAATGGTGTACATGGAGTTTGGGTTCTCCTGCATACCCTTCTCCATCGGCAAGCCAAAATGAGTAGCTAAGAGTGATATCATGCCCCCAATTACTATCTTCTCCTTTACCCTCATGTAATGGTTTAGCCACTGGGTGATAAAGTCATCTACAAGATCAGGGAAGGCTTGCCCAGTGCAAATCCACAACAGGATCTTGCAGTCCCTCTCAATAGAAGTGGTGGCCTCTCTATGGCACAAAACAACTATACTCAACAGCCTTGCAACATACCTAAGTATCGAGTGCACTATATAAATTTTCTTGCTCGCATTCACCCACTGCATTTGGGTAATGGTGGTCTAGAACGTATAACATCAAAACCTTAACAATCCTCGGCTTAACAATCCACCTAAGTAAAATGCTTCCACCCATAGCACTGAGCTATCTCCTTGTCTCCCAGATGGAACCTGGCCACCTTCCTACCATGCCTTTTGATCTCTGTCTTGACAGTCACTAGGAACTCTAGGGTAAACCTTGTGTAGGTGGAGGCCGACTTCTACATGAAGCCCTTCAACATGATCATCTTCAGGAGTTCCTTGGCTTGTTGTTGTAGAGTTTGAGTTCCTTGAGGTTCCTATTATCTACAAACTTAGGATGGGGTGTTCCACAGGATGCTCTTATCGCTCCTATTGCTCCACAAGGAGCGTGCGCAACCCCATAAATGACTCACTAGGACCGGCCCTTTGTCTACGTGGAATGATAACAACAAGAACAATATACAACACAAAACTTAGCAACTAACAGCCATACAATCTCTTCATATCCCCACAATCAAAATTTCCCACTCCTAACATGCAATATCCAAGAATTCCAAAATTAAAAATTTTCCAAATTCGGTGGTTCAGCCATGGTACCTATGTTGGAATCGGTGAGGGAATGTGATGAATTGATTCTCTTGGAGTGTTTGGGACCTCTCCTAGAATAGATTCCAGCAATCCACAACCCTTGGAACGAAGCAAATCTTCAAATTTGGGAGAAAAATTGAAGAAAGGACCGAACTTCCTTTTTCCAAGATCTGGGCAGAAATTTTGTGTTTCTGGATGCAATTGGCTATGGGGTTTGTGCGGATTTTAGAGAGAAAGAATTTGGGACAAATTTGAGGGAATTTGCCTAAGAAACGAGGGAGTTAGGCTAGGAGAAGAGGGGCAGTTTGTGGTTTTGGTGGTTGGGTTTTTGGAAGAAGAAAAGTGAAAAACAAGGTGAGGAACGAGGCCATTTATAGAAAGGTTTGTGAATTATGATTCGTGAACTTGGGTGTCAATCATATTGCATGGCCCTCACTGTAAGAATGGCTTGTGTTTTTCATTCTGGCACATCCAGTGCATAATAAAAGCCTCGTGCTTTGCATTATGGCACGATACTAATCACAGCCAGTGCCAATCTCAACTCCTCCAAATTTTGTCGCAAAATTCTCGGCACCCAAAAACATTAAAACCGAGAATGGTACTTTTCCACCAAAATTCTCATGACTAAAAATCCCTAAAAACACCACCAAATATCAAACACTTTCCCAAAATCACAAAAATGTTCAAAACCTACTTACACAAAATAAAAGGCACAATTTTTTTATTGTTGTTCTCACGACTTATTTTTCACAGATTTTCGAAAGCTAATAAAAATGGAACAGTGGGTCACCGGAATCACTATCCTTGACAGCACCCATGACCACATCCCCATGGATGGGTCTTCGTATCATCTTAGGCTTACCTTTCACTTTAAGAAACACATACCAAACAAATCTATTATTCACAATGTTAGATACCTTCTTGTTGATTTTGGGAGTAGAAAGGGGTTTCAGAGGTTTGATTTCCTTAACCTGATTCCTTCTACGCTGCACGTTGGTGTTTGCAATTGGAAGCTAACCATCTTTAGTAACACAAGGAAAAACATGATCATAAACATATGCATCATCAAAAGTTTCATTCGAGGAAGATAGAACATGCAATGTCTCGATAGTAAGAAACATCTCATCACAATCGAAGCTATAAAAGCTCAAGCACTTGTCACAATAGAATGTTATGGGATATAGATCTACAATTTATAAAAGATCCTTCTCATAAACTATATAGGCAGGACCTTACCCAATCTAGTAGTGATCTGCACCATTATACATGTGTTAACGAATGCATTCCACACATATGTTATTAGGTTTGTTTAGTTGATTACTAGTTTTAGTTAGCTTTACACGACAAAGGGTTTGAAGGATTATTGTAGGTTTTCTTACCTAAATCCCGATTTTTGTAGATTCAACTTGAACTAATAGATACATTATATTCACAGTCATCTACATATTCCTTTGTGATATTACTAGTAGGTCGCTCGTGAGTATTTTGTTGGCATTTTGTAGAAGGCCACTCGCAAGGGTGGTAATAGATATAAGAGGGTCATCCGTAAGAATGGTAGAAGTATAATGGTCATGAGCTAAAACATGGTAGAAGATAGAAGGGTCGAAGAAGGAAGACAAAGAATTGGGGAAATTGAGATCCGAGAGTTTTACAGAGTTTTTGGGAATGATCCAAGAAGAATCAAGGCCTACGGGTTGTACCATTGGATTCTTCTTCTCTAGCTAAAATAGACTACAAGAACTCTCAAAACTAATCGAAAGTTCATCAGTAGCTGTGCAAACAAATTTCAAAAGGAGAAGAACTGGCCGACTTCATGCTATGAGGCATCAACACGATCTATTCTGCCCAGCATAAGGTGTTTCAACCGGTAGGAGCCGTTTTGGCCGTGCCAGAGCCCCTTGTCACAAACCATTTGGGGCTAACCAGCTGGCACGACCCTTACCATTTTACACACCCTGTGCATTCGTGGCTCCGAGGGTTTTTGGCCTATTTTAGGCCTTTTTCAAGGCAAAATTCCCTACATCTATATATAGGAGTCTTTAGTCTTCTAGGGGAAACTAAGTAGGCATAATATAATTTTTTTCTCCCTCTTGGTAGGTAGAAGGAAGAGGAGAGTTCTCTCTCTCCCTAGAGTAATTCTTCTCTTTTCCTTCTCTTTTATTTTCTTTTTTTCATCTTATTTTCTTATATCCATGACATTTAACTCAATATTTTCCATGGATATATTTCTTAGGAAGTAGTTTATTTTTTTGGGGTACTATTTGTATTCATGAATTGATTTTTACTTTTTGAGATTTATAGATTCTCCTATCTTTGTGTCGTATGAATATTTTTTCTTGATTTACGCTTTTCCACTCTTGTGAGATTTATGCTATTCCATTATTATGATGCATTCATACATGTATGGTAGTGTAATATCGTGCTAGGCTTTATTGCTATCTTAGGAGTGTTACACTATGGAGTAGGTTCAGGAACATGGGGAGATGAGTGCACTCATTCACATTACCTCGAGAGAATATATTTATATTTTTTAAACAATAATTATAATTGGCTAGTTGGGTGAGAAATCACATGTCGGGCGGTCGATTCAGCAATTCCTGACAAGGAAAAACCCTTGGCTTACTCTGATAGATTAGCATGATTGTTTGTAGCAACTAGTGTTGTGCCGACTAAAGAGTCATCTCAAGGTATCATTTCCTTTGCCCTAGGCCTAGGGATTTTTATCCATAGTGGAGCGTTCGGGGTATAATGCTCAAACTTTCATGTCTAACTGTTGTGACCTACACAAGGCATTGCCTTTTTAGGCGGGCTGTGTTCCTCCAAGCGGGGGCGCATTAGCTTTGGGAGTTAAATGAAGGGGATGGTCTCTGGCGTCGGTGGACTAGAGTGTATCCCTAATTACGGAGATGGTGAGATATACATGTATTGGTGGTATGTACCTTTGTGTGACAGACCAAGGGAAATACTTGCATATCCCCACACTATGTGATGTGGCATAAGATAGGTTTCTATGTTCGTATGTGAATGAATCGAGGATAAGAGTCATTTATCAATCACGTTATGAAAAATAAACCCAAGGGCTAGTCTATATAGTTTAATCTCATGTGATCTCATACGCTTATAGTTGTTAGTTGAAAACCCCCCAAAAAACTTGTTTTGCAATATTTAACTATTCCTAACACACAAACGAATTGACATCCCAAATGTGGCTATGTTTAGTTGACTTTTAGACATCTAGCATCTCTATGGACAAACCCATTCTTGCCACTATCTACCCTATAGGAAGTTTAGTAGTAAGTTTGGGAGCCGAATATAAATATCTATCTTTCATCTTTCCAAGAATCTGCTCAGATTAGCTACTCGTATGTTTTAACGACCCCAAGCAGAGGTGGGTCAAATTTTGGCGCCGTTGCTGGGGATGCCATTCAAAAGGTTTAATTGTTAACTTACATAGCACATTAGTTGAGTAGCTAGTTTTGTCTTTTGTTTGTTTGTTGTTCTTCTAGAATAGGTATTACTCGAGTTTTTTGTGCAAACCGAGTGCACTACAATTTTAAACTTTGTGTGTTTTCTTTGTTTGAGTTTTTAATTGAAAAAATGTGGGGAGAGACTACTCAACGGATAAAAATTTGTGAGGTGTGTCATTATGATCATCCTATGGAGTGTTGCCCATGGTTGAGTGACTATGGAAAAAGAGAGGCTCAACGAGTGAGATTTTGTAGGATATGTCACTGCGATCACCCTACGGAGTCTGGCTCTTGAATAAGTAAATATAAGAGAGAAGTAAGAGTTGCTGGTTCCCAAGGCTGATAGGATCGATATTAGTACCCATGCCACAATTCTCCCAATTTGAGGTTTAGTGGTAACTCAAAGTCATGCTATGGAAATGAATCGGGAAACCAACACTTGGGTTCGATAGTTAGAGTTTACCAACCCCAATCCCTAGGATTGGTTCCCTAATTCAAATGTGGAGAAATTTTCCAAGCAATAGCTAATGTAACCAAGAGTAGTAATTTATGACCCACCTCTACTCGGGGTCATTTATTGTAGCTAATTAACCCAAGCAAAGGCTTGGACAGAGTTCAACAGTCAAAGATAAAATTATAGCTCTACGCCTAACTCACTAGTATGCTATAGATAGAGTAGTTAGTGATGAGCCTTGGGTACGTTTACGTAGATGCTTGAGCCTAGAAGTCAATCACACACAACCACATCCTGGTTGTAAATCCGCACGTGTTGCTTGAAAAAGATAGTATGGTAACTGGGGGTTGGTTTTTCATTATCAACTACTAACGTGAAAGGTAAAAAGAAAATAAACTATATTAACTAGACACTTGGGGAATGCTTGCGTAACATGGTTGATTTAATACTTCTATCCTTGATTCATTCACAAGTGAGATTTAGACAACCTAATCTAGTGCCCATAACACATAGTGTGGTCGATGGTATACACTTCCTTGTACCTGTCCCATCGGCACCGCCTCCATAATTAGAGGAGTACAAAAAGGTCTGACCGTTGTTGTAGGCTTGTTTCTCTCCCGTACGATTACGTCCCAGGAACTCTTCCACGGATGCTCTACTCCCTAGGCTTATGAATGAGGCAAAGGGAGGTAGGCACTTTATCTATAACACTAAGACCTCTTAGAAACCTAGCTTATGAATGTGTGCTCATGGAGTGTACTATTCATGCAATTATAACATTCAAGAACAAGTCATTATAATATCACAAGCACAATAATTAGGATGAACTAGGAGTCTCACAAATGCATAAATCAACACATGAATACAATCATCCCCAAGCTATGGGAACTACTCACTAGACATGGAATTCAAATAGATATTTGAATTCCACATTATAAGATAAAAGAAACATAAAAATGAAATAAAGAAAGAGGAGATAATTTTTCTCTCTCTAGGATCCTCTCCAAATTACAAGAGTAAAAATATGAAAAATGTCAAAAGTCTCTAACCCTAGTAGACTAAGGCTATATTTTTAGTAGTAGGGGATTGGATCTAAAAATAGGCTCAAAATAGTCAAAAAACTATTAAACCTAGCCCAGCCTCTACTAGCATGGAGCGTCGTGGATGGCACGGTCGGCGCTGCCTCCTTGATCCATGGTGGCGCAGTGTCACAGGTCACCCTCTGAGGAGGTTAACCATATGGCCTAGCTGTACTAGAGTGTCCCAACTACCGCATGTTTCCCACACACATCGCACTTAGCTTCGTTGCTCTCAGCACACCAAGCCTTTAAAAGGCGTGGACGTATATGCAGTGGAGATACACACGCAATTTTAGATTGGGAGCAAGGATTTTCACACACAAGCCATATATACAATAGAAAGGCCCAAAAAGTAGGTTGAAAATTATCATTTTCAATATATTGCAAAAAAGTAATTGGATGTGGGTAGCTTAGTACTAAACATATATGGTGTACAGAAGTAATTACAAGTACTAGGTACAAAGGGGAAAAAGGTCAAAGAAAACAAGGCACGCAAGCCTGGACCGTAAATAAGGAAACTAAGCTAATTTACTAGCTAGGTTTATTACAAGAAAAATAGAATTTTTCTGGGACAAGGAGCTTAGGACATGTCTTCTTGGACTGTGACTCAACACTTACTATGTTGGTCTGGCGGGCAACTAGGCACTTTGCGCATGGGCATTGGGCATGAACAGCTTGGGAATTGTGTTGAGAGAGACATCACGGGCCTTGAGCGGTTAGGAGGTCAGCATTAGATTACCTAAAGGCATGTACGGCGCAGTTTAGGGAGACCGGTTTGCAGACAAGCCTTGAGCGGCACGGGACTGTAGCATGGTTGTAGCGTGGATACGGGCATGGGGTTGCATTGAGGTTGAGTGATAAGCCTGACCCCATAACATTCTCCCCCACTTAATTTTCAAACGTCTTCAAATCCATCAATCCTCCAAGGTTCTTCGCTACCCACACTTGTCTTGTACACTTCTGCCTTAAGAAAGTGGTTGATTCATTTACTGGCACTGGTGTATTATGATGTAGCTGAGGTTCTCGGCTTCTCTTCAGTTCTATTTTGAGTTGGCTTGATTTTATAACACACACTCCTTGATAGGCGACCGAAGGAATGTCAAACTCTGGATGTTGTCTGGTATGAATCATCACATGTTCACATTTCTGCCTCCCGCCTTATAGAATGATATGTCAATTTTATATGCATAATTTAATACTATTTTGGGTCACTTTTGTGCTCTTTTATTATCAAGATCTTGTGTTTTACCTTGAAATTCTCTTAGGAATGGTAAGAGCAACTTTACGCTCTTTTACCTCTTCTAAGTGGATTTTGCATGACAACGGAAGAACATGGAGGCATGAAGACCATAGTTCATTAAAGATCACATTTTCAAAGACTTTTGAAGACTTGCTTCGAAGACAGGAAGACCGGAGGCCATTGAAGACAATTTTTGGAGACATTGAGACTTGAAAAATGAGAGAAATTGCTATGAAGATGAATGTGTACCACAAGAAGAAGAAAAGGAAACAAGACAAAATTCTGGCACCCTTCGTGAGTCTAGATGGTCTCGTCGTGAGCCTAGATGGTCTCGTCGTGAGCCCGTCACAAGTCACGACCAACAGGTGGCAAGAATTTCATCTTATCCTTTTTGTACTACAAATAACACTCTCTTTCATCTCATTCACATCTTCTTCATCTGCATTTTTGTTACTGTTTAGAACCCTATTTTCTTCCATTTTCATCTTTGAATTCTCGTGTATTATGTGTGGTTTTTTAACATTAATTAATATGAACTCTTGTAGCTAAATCTAGTTCTTGGGAGCAATTGATTGAAGTTTCCAAGCCTATGCAGTAAGATTCTAAGTTTTCTCATTTACATTTATTGGAGAGCATTTATTATGCCATTAATGTTGTGTTTTACCTCATATATACCATGGTTTGTTTGAGTATATGAAACGTTTGTAAGATTGAAATGTTAGGGTGTTAGGAAAGTTGAAAATTTCTTAACTCGTTTGATATGGAAATCCAAAAGCATGGATTTAGAACTTCTTGTGTATAATGTGAGGTAATTCTTGCTAGATGAGTATGTTAATGTGGTTTGTTCTCATATTTGTCATATAGATGCAAAGAAAGGTTGAACCTTGAATGTTGTTTGTTCTAAGTTTAATCTATTGAATGCTTTGTTTGGTTAAACGACTATGTCTTTGGCAGAAGGCTTGTTATTATCAAACCTATAGTCCTTTGGGTGAAATGTCATTGATGAAATACCCCTATGATGTTGTTTGTCTAGGGTAATCATCAATGAGGTTTGCAAATGGTCATTGTTTGTCTTTGCAAACTATTCTTAAGGAGGAATTAATGTTGATCTTTGAATGAGAATTGATAGCATTCCCCATAGAAAATAAATGTAACTGAATGAGTGAATGAATCAATGAGCTATATGAAGTTTGGAAGTGGAAATCGATTACCCTCAAGGCTCCATTAATTATCACTTACATCGTATCTTTAGTTTCATTGCATGATTAGCATAGTTCTCTTGCTTTTCTAGTTGTTGTATTTCAATTTGATAACTTAGGATCAAACAAACCAAAACCACCCCTTGTTTACATGCTTTTATATATATATATATATATATATATATATGTGTGTATGTATGTGCCTAGTATGTCTTCTCCTATATATGTTTAAACACTTGAAAAGATCCCTTTTATCGTGGACGACCCCAACTTACCATTATCTACTTTATTGTAGATAGGAAGCATTAAGGCTTAAAATTATTAACTTTGAGAGGTATGGCGATGGGTGCAAGATGTTTTTGAATTGAGTGGTGATGATTCCTTTTTAGTTTCTTTGGAAAATGATGTTGAAAATGCATGTCTTGTGTATTACATGAGTACTAACTTGAAGGAAATCATTCAAGAGTAAAGCATTCTTGAGGAAGTGGTGCAAAGTCCCGACCCTATAGTCTGATAGGAACTCGAAGAACCGGAATTCCTCCCATCACTTGTGAAGGCTCCGGTGATTGATTTTAAACCGTTTCCAAGTGACCTCAAGTATGCATTTCTCGGGGATGGGGAGAAGCTTCCGGTCATCATTTCAAGCAAGCTCATCAAGGAGCAAGAAGAAAAGTTGATGGTGGTGTTGCAGGAGAACAAGTAAGCAATTTGATGGACTATTGCCGACATCAAAGGCATAAGTCCATCCACTTGCATGCATAGAATCTTGTTGGAAGAAGATGCAATACCCGTCCGGTAACCCCAATGACATTTAAACCCACCGATGATGGAGGTGGTGAAGGTGGAAATCCTCAAGTTACTCCAAGCGGGCATGATCTATCCAATCTCGGATAGCAATTTGGTGAGTACAAGTCAGGTGGTTCCCAAGAAGAGTGGGGTGACAGTGGTCGAAACTGAGAAGGGAGAAATGGTGCCCACCTGAGTTCAAAATGGGTGGTGCGTTTGCATTGACTACCGGAGGTTAAATGCGGAAACTCGCAAGGATCACTTCCCGTTGCCATTCATAGATCAAATGCTCGAGAGGTTAGCAAGCCACCCCTTTTATTGCTTTTTGGATGGGTACTCGGGGTATTTTCAAGTGGCTATCGCCCCGGAAGACCAAGAAAAGACTACCTTCCTGTGCCCCTTTGGTACGTTTGCTTACCAGCACATGCCTTTCGGGTTATGTAATGCCCCCGCAACTTTCCAAAGGTGTATGCTAAGCATTTTCTCAGAATTTGTTGAGAATTTTGTCGAGGTATTCATGGATGATTTCACCATTCATGGTAATTGTTTTGACAATTGTTTAGCAAATTTGGCACAAGTTCTTAAACATTGCATTGATACTAATCTTGTGTTAAATTATGAGAAGTGTCATTTTATGGTAGAGAAAGGTATTGTTTTAGGCCATGTTGTCTCCTCTAAGGATATTGGGGTTGACAAGGAAAAGATAGACACAATTCAAACTTTGCCTTATCCTACTAATGTGCATGAAGTGCGCTCATTTCTTGGCCATGTAGGATTCTATCGCCGATTCATCAAGGACTTCTCAAAGATAGCATCCCCTTTATGAAACTTGTTGCAAAAAGAGGTGGAATTTGTGATGGATGAGGGTTGAAAAGGGGCCATCGATACATTCAAAGGAAGGTTAGTTTCGGCCTCTATTATACAACCCCTGGATTGGTCGTTGCCTTTTGAGATTATGTGTGATGCTAGTGATTATGTCGTTGGACCGGTGCTTGGTCAAAGAGTGGGGTGAGTGCCTCACGCCATCTACTACGTCTCCATGTCACTCAATGAAGCCCAAAGAAACTATTCCACCACCGAAAAGGAGTTGCTAGCAGTGGTATTTTCTTTGGAAAAATTTTGATCTTACTTGCTTGGTACAAAAAGTTATTGTGTACACTGACCATGCATTGCTTCGTCATTTAATGACGAAGAAAGGGTTCAAGCCAAGATTGATTAGGTGGATCTTGCTCCTGATTGAATTTGAGTTATAGGTGCGAGATAAGAAAGACACAGAGAACCTCGTGGCTGATCATCTAAGCCGGTTGGCACCCTCCCAAGATAGTGAGGTAAATCAATTAATGAAGGATCAATTACGGGAGGAGTTCCCCGATGAACAATTGTTCGCTATCAGGGACCTTCAACCATGGTATGCCGACATTGTGAACTTTCTAGTAAATTTCCTCCTCACTTTTCTAAAGCACAGAAAGATAAGCTAAAGAGCGATGCTAAATATTATATGTGGGATGATCCCTTTTTGTGGAAGCATTATGTAGACTGAGTTGTTAGGAGATGCATCCCCGATAATAAAGTGCATTCAATTCTCACCTTTTATCATTCTCATGCATGCATGGGTCATTTTGGAGCTAAAAAGACCACTAGGAAAGTCTTAGAAAGTGATTTTTATTGGCCTACTTTGAATAAGCATGCATACATATTTTGTAAGGCTTGTGACAAGTGTCAAAGAGTAGGAAATATCTCATCTAGAAATGAGATGCCCTAAAACGCTATGCTATATTGTGAAATCTTTGATGTTTGGGGTATTGGCTTCATGGAACCTTTCCCTAGTTCTTATGGCTTTACATACATTCTTCTTGCCGTTGATTATGTGTCGAAGTGCGTTGAAGAAAAACCCACTAGGACTGACGATTCTAAAGTGGTTGCAGAATTCCTGAAAGATAGCATATTTTTCTAGGCTTGGGGTACCCCAAGCCTTGATTAGTGACCGTTGCAACCATTTTTGCAATCGGACCATAGCGGCACTCTTGAAGAAGTATGGCGTCAGTCACAAGACATCCACCGCCTATGACCCCCAAACCAACGTGCAAGCCAAAGTTTCCAATCGGGAAATCAAGTTCATCCTTCAAAATATGGTTAACCCTAACCACAAGGATTGGTGTTCTCGGTTGAATGAAGCCTTGGGGGCTTATAGGATGGCTTACAAGACACCAATCGGCATTTCACCATACTGGTTAGTGTTTGGTAAGCCCTGTCATCTACCGGTGGAAATTCAACATAAGGCTTACTGGGCAGTCAAAGAATTCAATCTTGATATAGATGAGGCCGGCTTGCATAGGATGTTACAATTGGATGAACTGGATGAGATCTGGAGGGAGTCCTATGAGAATGCCAAAATCTATAAAGAGAAGACAAAGGTGTGGCACAACAAGATGATCATTAGGAAGGGTTTCGACGTTGGTCAAAAGGTCCTCCTATTCCAATCTTGCCTTTGCCTATTCCCATGTAAGTTGAGGTCCCGATGGATTGGTCCTTTTGAGGTGGTTAAGGTATTCCCGTATGGCACGGTGGAGATTCTAGATCGAGCTAAGTCTAATACATTCAAGGTTAATGGAAAACGTTTGAAACCTTACCACGAGAATTTTGTGCCGGAAAAAGGAGAGGACGTTGATCTCCTCGATTTGGTTTGTGAGTAAAACCCAAGAAAAGGGAGTAAGTCATGCCGAAGACGTTAAATAAACTTGATTTTGATCATCCAAATCGTCATTTATGACTTTCTGTTGATGTTGTTTGGTTTTGGATTTTATCATTAAGTTTCATTGTTTTGCTTTATACTTTTCACGGGTTGTTTTTTCCATGATTTTGTAGCAATTTTGAAGCCAAGGCATTGGACTTTTGAAGGGAGAAAGGCTTGGAGTAAAGAAGGAAAGACTTGGACAAGAGAAGGAATTAGAAAAAAATTCTAAGTACCAGGTTAGAAGTGGTCGTGAGTCACGACCAAATCAGGGATTTTGGCCAAAAATGGAGGTCTCGGCCTCCACTTTCCGCGAGTCGTAATGGCCTCGCGAGGGGCCTCATCATGACTCCTAACAGAGTGGTCGCGATTCACGATGTACTCAAAAATCTTGTGTTAAAATGGAGGTCTCGGCCTCCACTTTTTGCGAGCCGCGATGGCCTCGCGAGGGCCTCGTAGCGAGTTGCGAGTCATGATGTAATCAAAAATCTTGTGTTAAAATTCAGCTCCCAGCCTCCACTTTTCGCGAGTCGCGATAGACTCGCGAGGGCCTCATCACGAGCCCTCAAGACATATCCCCTCGAGACCTCAAGGAAGCAAGCCCTCAACTCAAGCCAAACCTGAAAGTCAATCGTCCCCTCGAGACCTTGAAGCCCTAAACCCTTGACTCGAGCAGAACCTAAAAGTCCATCATTCTCTCGAGGCTAGTTCTCGAGACCAGCCCTTCGAGACATCATCCTCTCAAGACCTCGATGCAGCAAGCCCTCGACTCGAGCTGAACCTGAAGTTCATCATCCTCTCGAGGCTAGTTCTCGAGACCATCCGTTCGAGACATCACCACAACGAGACCTTGAGGCAGCAAGCCCTTGACTCAAGCAAAACCAGAAAGTCCATCACCCTCTCGAGGCCAGTCCTTAAGACATCATCCCCATAAGACCTTGAGGTAGCAAGCCCGCGACTAGAGCCGAACCATAAAGTCCATCACCCTCTCGAGACCAGTCCTTGAGACATCACCACCTCGGGTCCTCGAGGCCACAAACCCTTGACTCGGTTCACGAGCCAAATCTTTTGAGTCCTTAAAGCCTCGAGCCCTTGAGGTG
This sequence comes from Rubia yunnanensis, assembly GCA_037428765.1. NCBI lineage: Eukaryota > Viridiplantae > Streptophyta > Magnoliopsida > Gentianales > Rubiaceae > Rubia > Rubia yunnanensis. The sequence continues at coordinate 31,750,200 of CM075071.1, read as the reverse complement.
TTATCTTTTATCCTTGATACTAGCCTATCGAGACCTCAAATCCGTAAGCCCTCAAGGTGTCATCTTTCATCCTCAAGCCTAGCCTCTTGAGACCTCAAAGTTGCAAGCTCTCGGGTGTCATCTTTCATCCTCGAGCCTAGCCTCTTAAGACCTCGAAGCCGCAACCCCTTGAGGTGATATCTTTCATCCTCGAGCCTAGCCTCTCAAGACCTCGAAGCCGCGAGCCCTCGAGGTGTCATTTTTCATCCTCGATCCTAGCCAGACCCAACGCCCCGTAAGACCACCCATTGCAAATCACGACAAACACGTCGTGAGTCATAACGGTCGTACAAATCTGCATTAAATAATGGGCTAAACCCTTTATGCCATAAACACATCCACAATCCATCGATGCTCTTCATCTTCTCTCACTCCTCTTCACCACCCTTAATCTTTCTTCCACCAAACCACTGTCGTTTGCCGCCTTCCGCCATTCAAAACCACCACTCATACCCCATCATTTCTTCCTAATATCCATCCACAAATCGCCATAAAATCTTTGAAGAACACAAACCCTAGAATTTAGGGGTTTTGTAACTTTGGGCAATTCGATTTCGAATTGATTATGGGCTTCCTCCTTTCTTCTTCCTACGCATCTTGGTGGTACATTCCTTCACTTTAGTGAGCTTCAATTGTGATTATGAATATATACTCTATTTTTTTGGATATTGTGTAGATTATGTGTGTTGCCTTAGGAAATTGAATTGTTGGATCTTGGTTGATTTTGTTTAATAAATTGTGCTTGCAATTTAATTTGATGGGTATTATGTGCATATTTTGTGGTTGTGGTTTGGATTGTATTGTGCTTGTTTGAGTTTGAATTGTGTGCATTTGTGTTGCTTTGGCTGAGAATAGATTGTGACTTATGCTAGATAGGAGGCATGTTGTCCCTGGATTAAACATAGTTGTTATTTGGATGAAATTTTACTGCGCTTTGTAGTGTTATGTTGCTTAGGGTAGTTTAGCCATGGGACATGAATATTAACATTGTGAATGTACTAGTGGTGGCTAAACTAGTTTAGCACAACTGTGGTTTTGAGACATAGCATATCGATTTCAACTATGTGAGAACTTCATGGACTTTAGAATATGGGCTTGGTGGACATAAGATGGATTGTATATGCAATTGTGATTAGGACTTGAACTAGTTGACTTGATTTTGATTTGGCTTGTGATGATAAACTAGTTCAAGGTTGAGTATTAATTTGCAATATTACATATGCACATATTTATGTGCGTTTGACTTGCTTGTTGTGGTTGTTAGATATGGACCCAACGAAGAGACCTAGGGATCTCCCCAGAGGTGGGCACACCGCCGCTCCACTTCTGCCTCCTCCATCGACTCCAGAATCAATCCTTGTACCTCCCCCTCCGGATAGGTACATGGGTTTGACCCGGATCACCGGGTCCTATGCGGAAAGGTGGGAGGCCCTGGAGAGGTGCCAACTCAAGGAGACAAGCTTTGTCAATGTGCCCATATCAGACGCTCTTGGGCTCACTTAGCCCGTTAGATGCGTCCTCGTAAAAAGGGGAATGGAAGGGTTTACGAGTAGGAGCACTCCCTCTTACCGGAGGTACATGCTGGAGTTCTTATCCACGGTCCGTATGAGCTGCATGAGAGGTGATCACCCATGAAAGAGGTACATTTATTTTCACTTAGATGATATATCTAGGCAAATGACCGTCTCGCAGATTGAGGAGGCCTTTGGATTTGACACCATGGAGATACGGGCCAGGATAGACCCACAGGCCTGTGAGCGATTGATTGAGGATGACATGCACTTATGGAATATCATCAACATGAGGCCGAAGAACTCCCATGATAAGAGTAGCGCAATTATCCACCCCACACTCCGTTATGTGCACCGGTTGTTAGCTGGCGCAATACTTTGCTCCGCCGAGCCAATAAATATGCCAGACAATGACATTCACTTTCTGTGGAACTTAACGAGTGAGAGACCAGGATATGGGCTGTGGACAGAATTGTGGATGAAGAGAATCGTGGAGGTGGCAGGAAAGCCTAAGGGGAAGATCATGGTCGGAGGCATGATAGGCCTTCTAGTAGAGTACTTGGGATTGGTTCCTCCGGCTGACTTTTCATGCTCAAGGAGGTGTACATCCTATCTTATCACTACTGAGAGGTTAGTTAGATTTAAGATGCTCAGTGCCACACGGACCATTGGGCTCTTCCATTGGTTTTATGGTTCGAGGAAGGTCACATTCATGTCACTTTCTCAGCCCAACAAGACGAAGCTGGAATTTGACACACCTCTAGGAGACTTGGCTATTTCACCTGACTCCTCATGTAGAGATTATTTCCAGCACGAGCTCCGTGACCTTGGCCCAGCTCCTATCCAGCATGATGATAGCAGTCTACCTCCCTCTGAGTGACAGCAGTAGCAGCACTCCACGCAGCCTCTACCAGAGACAGAGCCGATGTAGGTGGACGATGTGCCACCACACTATTCCTAGCCTCTACCGGACTTCTACGAGAAGATGATGTAGACTATGTAGGATGGATTCCGCCACTAGGACAACATGATATTGGAGCATAATGTATCTGTCTCCCAGACCTTAATCGGCATGGATGAGGAGATTGACCACTTGTCAGCTCACATCCATGAGATGCAGTCCCAAGCAGGCGGTGTCTCAGGCCCAGATCCGAGAGCAGAGAGGCAGAGAGCTAGGAGGCAGAAGAGCACGAAGTGGCTAGCACAGTATCAGCAGCGCTATTTTGGCGGTGGCCCTTCTTCATCACAACAGTGATTTTGTGAACGTCGCTTTGTATGTTTTTGCCCTATTCTCTACATTGAGGGTAATGTAGTGCTCTAAGTATGGGGAGGGATATCTACTTTGAGTGGATTGGGATTGAAGACACTTTTGCATAACTCTTTTGATTGGTTTTGGATATTTTTCCCTTTTGTGTTGGGATGTTTTTCTTTTGATGTACTTGGATAATGTTGGCTTTGATATTTTTCTTAGCCTTAACATTTGGAAAGCACTTTGCTACTTTTTGGATTGAAGACATGTAAAAAATGCTAAAAATTTTGAAAAAATAATAAAAAGAAAAAAAATAAAAAAGAATCCCACTAAGTTGAAAACTCGAGAGGGAAACTTAGGCAACATTGCCCGGATAGGTCGAAAACCCAAAAGGGTGACCTAGGCAAAAATGAGAGGCTAAATGTTCAGATGTGAGATGTGGCCAAAGAAACATGATGTGTGGCTAGGATGAAAACCCGAAAGGGCTCCTAGGCGAAATGAGAGAAAATGAGAGAAATTGAAAAACATTAAGTGTTCACTCATTTACCGGCTTTTGAGTCATAAGGTTGTGGTAACCATCTGGATGGATAGGGTAGCTTGACATCTTTAGGACCTTTTGGGAGTGGAAAATTTAGTGGGAGAAGACGAAGTAAGTTATGAAATTCTTGATCGTTAATATGCTTCATTTTTAGGTTGATATATTGATATAAAGTGGAACATGTGTTTTGAACCCTATACATGTCTTTAGATTCACCTTGTATCATTGGATTTGGGATTATCAATTCGGGATTTGGAGATGTTTTAGGGATATCAATGAATTGATGGGTTGATTGTTGGGTAGATTTAGGAATAGGGGTTGTGGGAAACTTCTCATTTGACCTTAGCATTGGGATGTGTCATATTGAGAGTTTTGTGACGTATTGATTTGGGGGAATAATAGTTAAGATGTGGATACGTCATTTCCTTCGTATGCTTGGATCTTTTATTACTCGTGGGCTAGTAAGGTTTAAGTGTGGGGAGGTTTGATATGTCCATTTTATATGCATAATTTAATACTGTTTTGGGTCACTTTTGTGCTCTTTTATTATCAAAAACTTGTGTTTTACCATGAAATTCTCTTAGAAGGGGTAAGAGAAAGTTTAGCTCTTTTACCTCTTCTAAGTGGATTTTGCGTGAGAATGGAAGAACACAGAGGCATGAAGACTGGAGACCATTAAAGATCACATTTACAAACACTTTTGAAGACTTGCTTCGAAGACATGAAGACCAGAGGCCATTTAAGGCCATTTTTGGAGACATTGAAGACTTGAAAAATGAGTGGAATTGCTATGAAGATGAATGTGTACCACAATAAGAAGAAAAGGAAACAAGACAAAATTCTAGAACCCATCGCGAGTCGCAATGGTCTCGTCGCGCGAGCCCGCCGCGAGTCGCAATGGTCTCGTCGCGCGAGCCCGCCGCGAGTCGCGCGAGCCCGCCGCGAGTCGCGCGAGCCCGCCGCGAGTCGCGCGAGCCCGCCGCGAGTCGCGCGAGCCCCGGGTGGCCAGAATTTCACCTTATCCTTTTTGTACTACAAATAGCACTCTCTTTGCTCTCATTCACATCTTCTTCATCTGCATTTTTGTTACTATTTAGAACCGTATTTTCTTCCATTTTCATCTTTGAATTCTCTTGTATTATGTTTAGGTGTTTAGCATTAATTAGTATAATCTCTTGTACCTAAATCTAGTTCTTGGGAGCAATGGATTGAAGCTTCCAAGCTTATGTAGTAAGATTCTATGTTTGCTCTTTTATGAACATTTATTAGAGAGCATTTACTATGCCATTAATGTTGTGTTTTACCTCATATATACCATGGGTTGTTTGAGTATATGAAATGTTTGTAAGATTGAAATGTTAGGGTGTTAGGAAAGTTGAAAATTTCTTAACTTATTTGATATGGAAATCCAAAAGCATGGATTTAGAACTTCTTGTGTATAATGTACGGTAATTCTTGCTAGATGAGTATGTTAATGTGGTTTGTTCTCATATTTTTCATATAGATGCAAAGAAAGGTTGAACCTTGAATGTTGTTTGTTCTAAGTTTAATCTAGCAAAGAAACTAAAGCAAGAGAACTATGCTAATCATGCAATACAACTGAAGATACGATGTAAATGATAATTAACGGAGCCTTGGGGGCAATCAATTTCCACTTCCAAACTTCATATAGCTCATTGATTCACTCACTCATTCAATTATATTTATTGTCTATGGGGAATGTATCACTTCTCATTCAAAGATCAACACTCATTCCTCATTAAGATTAGTTTGCAAAGAAAAACAACGACCATTTGCAAACCTCATTGATGATCAACCTAAACAAACAACATCATGGGGGTGTTTCATCAATGGCATTTCACCCAAAGGACCATAGGTTTGATAATAACAAGCCTTCTACCAAAGACATAGTTATTTAACCAAACAAATCATTCATTAGATTAAACTTAGAACAAACAACATTCAAGGTTCAACCTTTCTTTGCATCTATATGAAAAATATGAGAACAAGCCACATTAACATACTCATCTAGCCATTTCTTCCGTATGCTTGAATCTTTTCTTACTCAAGGACGAGTAAGGTTTAAGTGTGGGGAGGTTTGATGTGTCCATTTTAGATGCATTATTTAGTAGTATTTAGGATCACTTTTGTGCTCTTTTATTATCGAGAGCTTGTGTTTTACCTTGAAATTCACTTAGGAGAGGCAAAAGCAACTTTGTACTCTTTTACCTCTTCTAAGTGGATTTTGTGTGACAAGGGAAGAACACGGAAGCAACGAAGACCGGAAGACATTGAAGACTATACTTTCGAAGACTTTTGGATACTCACTTCGAAGACATGAAGACCGGAGGCCGTTGAAGACCATTTTTGGATCCGTTGAAGACTTGAAGATTGAGAGGGATGGCTATGAAGAAGACAAAGAAACAATGCAAAACTCTGGCTCCCGTCGCGACCCCGTCGCGACACCATCGCGACCATCGGGGCACTGTCGCGAGTCGCGACGAACACCGTCGCGAGTCGCGACCAACGGGCGGCCAGAAATCAACTTTATCTTCTTTGCACTATAAATACTACTCTCTTTCTTCTTCTTCTGCAGCTTTTGCAGCCCATTTTTCTCTCTGGTTTTTGGGCAAAACCTAGGTTTTTCTCTTCTTTCTTTTCTTTGTTTTTCTTAGTTTAATTATGTCTTTTGTTGTTTTAGAGTAGTTCTTGTACTTGGGAGCTATGGATTGAAGCTTCCACCTCTATGTATTGAGAACCATTTTATCTATCTATTTGGTATTTTTGCTATTGTGCATTTATTGTGCTTTGAATGTTAATTGTTGATTCCATTGATGTTGTTGAGAGCTTGATGATATGAATGCTTGTATGAATTGCTAGCTAGGGTTTGGGGGATTTGGGTTAATTTCCCCCCTGTTCTTGTTAGGAATGTATGAGTGTGAATTAGAGCTTTTGATTGTGTTAGTGTGTTGACAATGTGCTAGACGAATGTGATTGATGTTGAACTCTTCGTCATGTTCGTTTGTGTAGCAAACGAGAGAGTCATATGCTCGTGGATGAATGTGCGTTGCACGTTCATCCAATCTCGTGTAATTGCATGAATTGGTTTAATGCTTAGTCACGGTGTAGTGGTCATAGGCATTGCCAAGCTCGTTGGTCCTTCGTGCTAAATGCCACCAATGACACCTTGAGTCGTGGTCGCGACTCGGGAGTCATTGGTGAGGTTTGACGAGAGATGTCGAACTCACTCTCGCAAACTACGAACTAAGAAGGATAGGAGTTTAGTCTCCACGACAAGTAGTTGAAGTATTGAATAGATGATTTAAATTCATTCTTGAAGCATTTGTTATTTGGCGTTTATGTATTCCTGACGGTGTGTTTCACTGCATGTGTGCCATGAGTTGTTTGAGCATAGGGAGTGCTTGTGTGGTTGAATTGTTTAGGTGTAGGAACGTGACGAATTCCGTAGCGCCTTTGCATGAAGATCTATGAGCATGAACTTAGAACTCCTTGTGATGTGTGTGTTGTGGTACTTGCTAGATGGGTGCGTGAGTGTTGGGTCCTGAATGCTATATGATGGAATGTGTGAATGATTCGATGAACTACATTAGATGTGGAAGTGGATATCCGTTGCTCCCAAGGCATTTTATCTTTGTAGTTTAAAACCCCTTTTCTTTAGTTTGTTTGATGATTAGCATAGTCACTTGACCTTGCTAGTTATCTTGACTTTTTATTTTCGTAATTTAGGAACAACCAACCAACCAACCCCCCCTTTTACTTGCTTTTAAGTGTGTGTATATATATTTACTCCTAGCCTAGTATCAACCATTGTGTGCTTAGACGCTTAGGAATATCCCTCTTCTCATTGGACGACCCCGATTTGCCACTATCTACCTAGTTGTAGAAAGTAAGCATTTAGGGCTTATAAATTATCTTTTGCACGGCGGGCGCGACGACCAGGGGAAATTAACCCAAATCCCCCAAACCCTAGCTAGCAATTCATACAAGCATTCATATCATCAAGCTCTCAACAACATCAATGGAATCAACAATTAACATTCAAAGCACAATAAATGCACAATAGCAAAAATACCAAATAGATAGATAAAATGGTTCTCAATACATAGAGGTGGAAGCTTCAATCCATAGCTCCCAAGTACAAGAACTACTCTAAAACAACAAAAGACATAATTAAACTAAGAAAAACAAAGAAAAGAAAGAAGAGAAAAACCTAGGTTTTGCCCAAAAACCAGAGAGAAAAACGGGCTGCAAAAGCTGCAGAAGAAGAAGAAAGAGAGTAGTATTTATAGTGCAAAGAAGATAAAGTTGATTTCTGGCCGCCCGTTGGTCGCGACTCGCGACGTGTTCGTCGCGACTCGCGACGGTGTTGGTCGCGACGCGCGATGGTGTCGCGACGGTGTCGCGACGGGAGCCAGAGTTTTGCATTATTTCTTTGTCTTCTTCATAGCCATCCCTCTCAATCTTCAAGTCTTCAACGGCTCCAAAAATGGTCTTCAACGGCCTCCGGTCTTCATGTCTTCGAAGTGAGTATCCAAAAGTCTTCGAAAGTATAGTCTTCAATGTCTTCCGGTTTTCGTTGCTTCCGTGTTCTTCCCTTGTCACACAAAATCCACTTAAAAGAGGTAAAAGAGTACAAAGTTGCTTTTGCCTCTCCTAAGTGAATTTCAAGGTAAAACACAAGCTTTCAATAATAAAAGAGCACAAAAGTGATCCTAAATACTACTAAATAAAGCATATAAAATGGCCACATCAAAGTTCTAAATCCATGCTATTGGATTTCCATATCAAATTAGTTAAGAAATTTGCGACTTTCTAATACCCTAACATTTCAATCTTACAAACATTTCATATACTCAAACAACCCATGGTATAAATGAGGTAAACCACAACATTAATGGCACAACAAATTCTCTCCAATAAATGTTCATAAATGGGAAAATATAGAATCTTACTACATAAGCTTGGAAGCTTCAATCAATTGCTCCCAAGAACTAGATTTAGCTACAAGAGTTCATAATAATTAATGCTAAATAACCAAAAATAATACAAGAGATTTCAAAGATGAAAATGGAAGAAAATAGGGTTTTTAAACAGTAATAAAATGCAGGTGAAGAAGATCTGAATGAGAGGAAGATAGTGCTATTTATAGTACAAAAAGGATAAGGTGTAATTCTAGTAACTCGTTGGTCGCGACTCGTAACGGTCTCGCGACGAGGCCATAGCGACTCGCGACGGGTGCCAGAATTTTGCCTTGTTTCCTTTTCTTCTTCATGTGTTATACAATCATCTTTACAACAATTCCTCTCATTTTTCAAGTCTTCAATGTCTCCAAAAATGGTCTTCAATGGCCTCCGGTCTTCATGTCTTCAAAGCAAGTCTTTAAAATTTTTCAAAAATGTGATCTTTAATGGCCTCCGGTCTTCATTGCCTCCGTGTTCTTCCCTTGTCACGCAAAATCCACTTAGAAGAGGTAAAAGAGCGTAAAGTTCCTCTTACCCCTCCTAAGAGAATTTCAAGGTAAAACACAAGCTCTTGATAATAAAAGAGCACAATAGTGACCCAAAATAGTACTAAATTATGCACATAAAATAGACATATCAAAGAGCGATGCTAAATATTATGTGTGGGATGATCCTTTTTTTGGAAACATTGTGTAGACCAAGTTGTTAGAGATGTATCCCCGATAACGAAGTGCATTCAATTCTCACTTTTTGTCATTCTCATGCATGCGGTGGTCATTCTGGAGCAAAAATGGCCATTAGAAAAGTCTTGGAAAGTGATTTTTATTGGCCTACTTTGAATAAGAATGCATACATATTTTGTAAGGCTTGTGACCAGTGTCAAATAGTAGGAAATATCTCATCTAGATATGAGATGCCCCAAAAAGCTATGCTATATTGTGAAATCTTTAATGTTTGGGGTTTTGACTGCATAGGACCTTTCCCTAGTTCTTATGGCTTTACATATATTCTTCTTGCCGTTGATTATGTTTCGAAGTGGGTTGAAGCAAAACCCACTAGGACTTACAATTCTAAAGTGGTTGTAGAATTCCTGAAAAATAACATCTTCTCCAGGTAGTATGAGGTACCGTGAGCCTTGATTAGTGACTGTGGCACCCATTTTTGCAATCAGACCATAGAGGCATTCTTGAAGAAGTATGGCATCACTCACGAGACATCCACCTCCTATCACCCACAAACCAACGGGCAAGCCAAAGTTTCCAGTCGGAAATCAAGTCCATCGTTCAAAAAATGATTAACCCTAACCTGAAGGATTGGAGTTCTCGGCTAAATGATACCTTATGGGCGTATATGATGGCTTACAAGACACCAATCAGTATGTCATAATACCGGTTAGTGTTTGGTAAGCCATGACACCTACCGGTGGAAATTCAACATAAGGCTTACTGGGCGGTCAAAGAATTCAGTCTTGATATAGATGAGGCCGGCTTACATAGGAAGTTACAATTGGATGAATTGGATGAGCTCCGGAGGGAGTCCTATGAGAATGCCAAAATCTATAAACAAAAAACAAAGGTGTGGCACGACAAAATGATCATTAGGAAGGAATTTGACATTGCTCAAAAGATCCTCCTATTCCAATCTTGCCTTCGCCTATTCCCAGGTAAGTTGAGGTCCCAATGGATCGGTCGTTTTCAGGTGGTTAAGGTATTCCCACATGGCGTGGTGGAGATTCTAGATCAAGCTAAGTCTAATATATTAGAGGTTAATGGATAACGTTTGAAACCATACCACGAATATTTTGTGCCAGAAAAAGGGGAGGACGTTGATCTCCTTGATCCAGTTTGTGAGTAAATTCCAAGAAAAGGGAGTAAGTTGTGCCGAAGATGTTAAATGAACTTGGTTTTGATTATCCGGATCATCATTTGTAACTTTCCGTTGATGTTGCTTGGTTTTGGATTTTGTCATTAGTTTCATTGTTTTGCTTTGTGCTTTTCACGGGTTGTTCTTCCATGAATTAGTATCAATTTTTGAAGCCATGGCATTGGACTTTTGAAGGTAGAAATGCTTGGAGTCAAGAAGGAAAGACTTGGATAGGAGGAGGAATCAAAAACTTTTTCTAACTACCAGGTTAGTAGTCTGTTGTGAGTTGCGACCTCATATTTGCGATTCGCGACGGGCTCAGTAATTTTTTGTGAGATTTTTGGGTTTTAGCCTCCACCTATTATGAGACGCGATGGCCTCGTCGTGAGATGCGATGGACCATTGTGAGTCACGATGAATTGGTCATGAGTCGCGACCCAATGGGGGATTTTGGCTGAAAAATAGAGGTCTCAACCTCCACTTTTTGCGAGTCACGATGGACCATTGCGAGTTGCTACGAAGTGGTCACGAGTCGTGACCAAATAAGTAATTTTGTGTGAAAATAGATCTCTCGGCCTCTACGTTTCGCGAGTTGCAATGGCCTCATTGCAAGTCGCGACAAAGTGGTTGTGAGTTGCGACGTAAACAGTGACTTCTGGCATTCTTTGACCTACCTATTGTGAATCGCGATGGGGGTACAGCTCTGTTTTTAAAAAAGGGGCAGATTCATTTTTTTCCACAAATATCAAACTTCCAATCTTCTCCATTTTGCTGCCACTCACCATTTCGCCGCCGCTCACCACCTCGCCGCCACTCACCACCTCACCGCCCTCACTCCATACCCCTATCCCTTCTTCCAAATCTCCACCTACAAATCACCATAAAACTTTAACGAACACAAACCCTAGAATTTGGGAGTTTTGTTACTTTGGACAATTCGATTTTGAATTAATTGTGGGCTTCCTTCTCTCTTCTTCCAAAGCACCTAAGTGGTACATTTCTTCACCTTATTGAACTCTAATTTTGATTATAATTTTATACCCTATTTATTGGATATTGTGTAGATTATGTGTGATGCCTTAGGAAATTAGATTGTTGGAACTTGGTTGATTTTTGGGAATATATTGTCCTTGCAATTTCATTTGAGGGGGATTGTGTGAATGTTTTATAGTTGCGGCTTGGTTGGATGTAGGATAATATCAATAATCACTTTGAGTGTATTGAGTTGCTCGTATTGGTCTTATGCTTGCATTGCACTATTAGTGTTGCTTTGGTTGAGAATGAATTGTGGTTTACATTAGATATGAGGCATGTTGGCCCTTGATGAGACTTAGTTGTTAGTTGGATAAAATGTTGTGCTTTGAAATGGTATTTTGCTTAGGTTAGTTTAGCCATGGGACTTGAATGTGGACATTGTGAATGTACTAATGGTGGCTAAACTAATTAGGCATGACTGTGATTTTAAGATATAGCATATCCAATTTCAACTATGTGAGAACTTCATGGACTTGAGAATATGGGCATGTGGGATATAATATGGATTGTATGTGCAATTGTGAGTAGAAGTTGAACTAGTAGGCTTGAACTTGATTTTGCTTGTGATGATGAACTAATTTAAGGCTAAGCATGAATTTGAAATATTGCATACACAAATATCCATGTGTGTTTGACTTACTTGTTGTGGTTGTTAGATATGGCCTCTTCAAAGAGACTCGGGGCTCTTCCCAAAGGTGGGCGCACCTCCGCTCCACCTCCGCCTCCACCATCGGCTCCGGAATCGAGCCCTGTACCTTCCCCACCGGATAGGTACATGGGTTTGACCCAGATCACCGAGTCCTATGCTGAGAGGTGGGAAGCCCTGGCGATTCATCAACTCAAGGAGACAAGTTTTGTAGACGTACCCACACTAGATGCTCTAGGGCTCACCCAGCCTGTCAAATGCCCTCTCGTCAAGGGGGGAATAGAAGGATTCATGAGCGTGAGCGCACCTGTCCACGGTCTGGATCGGCAGCATGAGAGATAATCAACCATGTGAAAGGTACATTGCTTTCCATTTGGATGATATATCTCGGTAAATGACCGTCTTACAGATTAAGAAGGCATTTGGATTTGACACTGCAGAGATACGGGCCAGGCTGGACTCACAAGCCCAGGAGCAATCGATCAAGGATGACATGTAATTTTGGAATGTCATCAACATGAAGCCAAAGAAATCCCATGACAAGAGCAGTGTCATCATTCACCCTGTACTTTGTTATGTGCTCTGACTATTGGCTGGCACAGTACTTTGCTCGGTGGAGCCGACAAATATGCCAGACAATGACATTCACTTTCTGTGGCACTTGACCAGTGAGGGACAAGGATATGGGTTGTGGGATGAGTTGTGGATGAAGAGGATCTTGGAGGTGGCAGGAGAGCTAAAGAGGAAGATCATGGTCAGAGGTATGATAGGCCTCTTAGCGGAGTACCTCAGATTGGTTCCTCCGGCTGACTTTCCGTGCTTGGAGAGGTGCACTTCCTACCTCATCACTGCTGAGAGGTTGGTTAGATTTGAGATTCTTAGTTCCACTTGGACCACAGGGCTATTCCACTGGTTGTTTGGCGCCAGGAAGGTCACATTCATAGCACTTCCTCAGCCCAATAAGACGAAGCTGGAATTTGATACACCTCTAGGAGACTTAGCGATTTCACCTAACTTCTTGTGCAAGGATGACTTCCAGCATGAGCTCCACGACCTTGTTTCATCCCCTGTCTAGCGCGATGATAGCAGCCTACCTTTCTCTGAGCGACAGCAGCAGCAGCACTCTCCGCAGCCTCCACCAGAGACCGAGCCGATGCAGGAGAACAATGTGCCAACTCACTACTCCCAGCCTCCACCGGATTTCTATGAGCGGATGATACAGACCATGTAGGATGGATTCTGCTACCTGGCAACATGATTCTGGAGCACAATGTGTTTGTCTCCCAGACCTTGATCGACATGGATGAGGAGATTGATCACCTGTCAGCTCGCATCCATGAGATATAGTCCCAGGCAGGCAGTGTCTCAGGCCCCGATCCGAGAGTAGAGAGGCAGAGGAGCATGGATTGGCTAGCTCATTATTAGCAGCGCTATTTTGGCGGTGGCCCTTCTTCCTCACAACAGTGATTTGTGAGCACCATATCCTTACCCTTTCCATACTTCGCTTTGTACCTTTTGGACCTATTGTCTACATTGAGGGAAATGTAGTGTTCTAAGTGTGGGGAGGGGTATCTACTTTTAGGATATTGGGGTTGGAGATACTTTGAAGACTTGCTACTTTTGGATAACTCATTTGTTTTGTTTTGGATATTTTTCCCTTTTGTTTTGGGATTTTTTCTTTTGATATACTTGGATATTTTTGGCTTTGATACTTTTCTTAGCCTTAACATTTGGAAAGAACTTTGCTACTTTTTGGATTGGAGAAACGTGAAAAAAATTGAAAATAAAAAAAAGAAAATGAAGAATTAATAAATAAAAAGAATCCCGCTAAGTTGAAAACCCGAGAGGGCATCTTAGGCAACATTGGGGGCCCAGATAGTTAGAAACCCGAGAGGGCAACCAAGGCAAAAATGAAAGGCTAAATGTGTGGAAAATGGTGAGATGTAAGCCAGAAAAAAAATATGACGTGTGGCTAGGAATGAATACCTGGAAGGGCTCCTAGGAAAAATGAGAGAAAATGAGAGAAATTGAAAAATGTTAAGTGTTCACTCAATTGCCGTCATTGGAGTCATAAGGTTGCGGTGGCCATACGGATGGATCGGTAGCTTGACATCTTGAGGACCTTTTGGGAGTGAAAAATTTAGCGGGAGAAGACGAAGTAAGTTATAAAACTCTTTATCGTTAATATGCTTCATTTTTAGGTTGATATGTTGATATAAAGTGGAGCATGTACTTTGAACCTTATACATGTCTTTAGCTTCACCTTGTATCATTGTATTTGAGATTGTCAATTCAAGATTTGGAGATGTTTTGGGGATATCAATGAATTGATGGGTTGATATGGTTTGGGTAGATTTAGGAATGGGTGTTGTGGAAAACTTCTCATTTGACCTTAACATTGGGATGTGTGATATTGAGAGTTTTGTGAGGTATTTATTTGGGGGAATAGTATTTAGGATGTGGATTCGTCATTTCCTCGTATGCTTGGATATTTTGTTACTCGAGGACGAGTAAGGTTTAAGTGTGGGGAGGTTTGATATGTCTATCTTATGTGCATAATTTAGTATTATTTTTGGTCACTTTTGTGCTCTTTTATTATCAAGAGCTTGTGTTTTACATTGAATTTCTCTTAGGAGGGGTAAGAGCAACTTTACGCTCTTTTACCTCTTCTAAGTGGATCTTGCGTGACAAGGGAATAACACGGAGGCTTGAAGACCGAAGGCCATTAAAGATCACATTTTCGAAGACTTTTGAAGACTTGCTTTGAAGACATGAAGACCGGAGGCCATCGAAGACCATTTTTTAAGACCATTTTTGAAGACCTTGAAGACTTGAAAATGAGAGGAATCACTGTGAAGATAAATGTTTACCACAAGAAGAAGAAAAGAAAATAGGGTTAAATTATGCCACTCGTCGCGAGTCGCGATGAACCCATCGCGACTCGTGATGAACCCATCACGAGTCGCGACCAACGGGTGGCTAGATTCTAACCTTATCCTTTGTGTACTATAAATAGCACTCTCTTTCCTCTCATTCATATCTTCTTCTTCTGCATTTTTAGTATTGTTTAGAACCCTATTTTCTTCCATTTTAATCTTTGAATTCTCTTGTATTATGTTTGGTTGTTTAGCATTAATTAGTATAATCTCTTGTACCTAAATCTAGTTCTTGGGAGCAATTGATTGAAGCTTCCAAACTTATGCAGTAAGATTCAATGTTTGCTCATTTATGAACATTTATTGGAGAGCATTTATTATGCTATTAATTTTGTGTTTTACCTCATTTATACCATGGATTGTTTGAGTGTATGAAATTTTTGTAAGATTGCAATGTTAGAGTGTTAGGAAAGTTGCAAATTTCTTAACTCATTTGATATGGAAATCCAAAAGTATGGATTTAGAACTTCTTGTGTATAATGTGTGGTAATTCTTTCTAGATGAGTATGTTAATGTAGTTTGTTTTCTTATTTGTCACATAGATGCAAAGAAAGGTTGAACCTTGAATGTTGTTTGTTCTAAGTTTAACCTAATAAATGCTTTGTTTGGTTAAATGACTATGTCTTTGGTAGAAGACTTGTTATCAAACCTATGGTCCTTTGGGTGAAATGCCATTGATGAAATACCCCTAGGATGTTGTTTTCCTAGGGTGATCATCAATGAGGTTTGCAAATGGTCATTGTTTGTCTTTGCAAACTACTCTTAAGGGGGAATGAATGTTGATCTTTGAATGAGAAGTGATAACATTCCCCATAGACAATAAATGTAATTGAATGAGTGAATGAATCAATGAGCTATATGAAGTTTGGAAGTGGAAGTCGATTACCCCCAAGGCTTCGTCAATTATCATTTACATCATATCTTTAGTTGTATTGCATGATTAGCATAGTTATCTTGCTTTGCTAGTTGTTGTATTTCAATTTGATAACTTAGAATAAAAAACCAACCAAACCCCCCTCCCCCCTTGTTTACATGCTTTTATATGTATCTGTGTATGTATATGTTTAGTATGTTTTCTCCTATACAATTGAAAAGATCCCTCTCCTCGTGGACGACCTCAACTTGCCATTATCTACTTAATTGTAGATATGAAGCATTAGGGCTTAAAATTATTAACTTTGAGAGGTACGGCAAATACCTCCAACACCTTTCGTTGGCTTCTTCCTCTTCTCACCCCGAGTGGACTTTCCGTGCCATCCTAACAAAATGAAGACAAGAGTGGTGATATGATCATAAGCGAGGCATGGCCTATGATTCAATAAGACAACATTCTCCCAAATAGCCCAATCATTAAAAAAATGATAATCTAAGCACGTATGCTATTTAAACAAGAATATTCCTCATCAAACAACCAACTCATGTAAGTTCTCACCAACCCATTAATAAGATCATGCAATCAAGATTAATTCTCTCCTAAATCACCCAACACATGAAGATCATATCCTTCAAGCATAATAGCACATCAATAAAAATCAAGGCAAGGGGGTAGAGTGACACCCGTTTCTCCGCATAGTCGCCGGTGATATGGCGCAATCCAATGTAATTGTATGGTCCCAAAATCGGTTTCGAAACCGAAAGGGGGAGCAAAGATGCCGTAGAAGAACTCACCCCTCGAGAAAAGCATTGTCTCTGTGGCACCGTTTGATCAAGACTAACACCACAAAGAACAACATTAAACTCACAAGTACATAAGGATTTGGAATACTAGGTTTAGCATAGAGAATTAATAACCATAGTATTCTCAAAGAACAACCAATCCATCATGCAATCACAACTATAAGATTATCCAATAAAAATATCCAACATATAAATCCACACAAATTCAAGCATCACTATAGAACATAGAAATTGAGTCACAATGATGTAGTCGGCATACTACAATCAACAAAGATACTATAAAGATGCAAGAATTTCATGTGTCAATATATGTAACATGGTGTGGAAATGAGTGGAAATGAGTGGATATGTGGTGGTTCTTGGGAGTGTTGGGTGGAGAAGAAGGAAGAACCATGCAATGTTTAAGAACAAATGAAAACTTGGAATTTTCATTGCAACTCGCGACTAAAGTGGTCGTGACTCGCGATGCTTCGATGCGACTCGCGAAAACTTGAGGCCGAGAGCAGTTTTTTAGCAAAATTTTTCTGATCACGTCACGACTAGAAACCTCTATGTTGCGACTCGCGACGAGTCCATCGCGACTCGCGGAAAGTTGGTGCTGGGAATGATTTTTCTCCCCTGTTCATCGCGACGGCAGGGTATCCCAGGCTTAAATTTTTTCGTTTTCTTACCAACTGTCCAAGCTTTCTTCCCTTGTTCGTTGATCTCGTTCCTTCATCTCCTCCATTGCAATGCACTTCACTTTGCTACAAAATCACAGAAAAACACGCCATAAAAAGAACAAAACAAACAACAAAAAACTAAGAAACAAAAACTAAAAGAAATGCCGAATTTATTTCACGTCGTCGGCATGATGAAGCTCCGTATTTTTAAGGTCATCGGCACGACCCTAATGTTATCCGTATAGTGAAGGCTTGAACCCCTTCACCATGAGCTTCCAAAATAAGAGAGGTGGGGGTACAAAACTTTCAAGAGGAAAGTTTTGTTGAGGTGGAGATGGTTGGAGGAAAGTTGAATGGTTAGGAGGCTTAAGATAGTCTTTTGGCTCCTCTTTTATCTCCCTCACAACTTCCAAAAATGGTGGATTTGGTTCACTAAGCGGGAGAATGGGTGACGATGCTAATGAATGTAGCACTATCACCTCTTCCTCCATTTTGCTATCCTCTACAACCAACTCATCATCCCCTTTGAACTCAAAATCATTTTTATTGGTGACCTCACTCACCAAGTCATCGAGTTCAAGTTGGGATGGTGTGTTTTCAGAATCACGAGCTTCCATTCGGGCCAACGCTTCCCTTATACTCCTCACATGCCCCTCAATGGCCTCAACACTAGAGGAGAGCTGGGTATCCGGCTCCTCACTAGTAAAGGAGTTCAAGTTTGCTATGGTATTGAAGACATTCTCACGTGTCAAACTTGAACTTCCTTGTTGGGCTTGGTTTTGGGGTATGGTATAGGGTGGTGAGGGCCAACTAGGTTGCTCGTATGGTTGGTTTTCCGGCTCATTCTCATACCACCAATCCGGATTACCACTCCATTCCGGATTGTAAGAGTTGTGGTATGGATAGCATTCATGAGCTTCTTGCCCTTGAAAACCAACATCTCCTACCTCTTGGTAACACTCTTCATAGTACCCATGGTTTTGAAAACCAAGGGTTCTTTCTCGGTCATAGTGCTCTTCCCACAACAAGGGGCAAGATTCGGTAGGATGATCGGAATGACACATCCTACAAAACCTTGCTTGTTGAGCCTCTCTTCTCATCATGAGTTCCCTCAAGGTGAGACGCTCCATTAAAAAAAATTTCAAAAGTTCAGAATCATAGTGCAAGGATTCTCGATAAAATAAATTACCAAGAACTCAAGCAATACCTACTCCGGACAAAAACAACCACCAAGTAGTGGAAAATAAAAACAACTAGCTAATATGCAACCAAATACACCTAAATACTTAAGAATAAACGCCTCTTCCCCGGCAGCAGCGCCATTTTGATAGCGGGCAGTCGTCGCACCCCTATTCAAAGATAATTTATAAGTCCTTTTTGCTTACTTTCTACAACTAGGTAGATAGCGGCAAGTCGGGGTCGTCCATGAAGAAGAGGGATCTTCCTAAGCGTTTAGGCACAAAAGGTTGATATTAGGCTAGGAGTAGACATATATACATACATATAAAAGCATGTAAATGGGGGGGGGGGTTGGTTGGTTGGTTTTCCTAAGTTACGAAAGTAAAAAGACAAGATAACTAGCAAAGCCAAGTGACTATGCTAATCATCAAACAAAACTAGGAAAAAGGGATTTTAAAACTACAAAGATAAAAAGCCTTGGGGGCAAGGGATATCCACTTCCAAATCTAATGTAGGTCATTGAACCATTCACTCATTCTATCATATAGCATTACATGACTCAACATCAACATACCCATCTAGCAAGAATCACAACACATTATGCACAAGAAGTTCTAAGTTCATGCTCGTAGATTTTCATGCAAAGGAGCTACGGAATTCGTCACGTTCCTAACACCTAACCAATTCAATCATACAAGCACTCCCTATGTTCAAACAACTCATGGCACAAATGAAGTGAAACACACCATCAAGAATACATAAATGCTAAATAACAAATGCTTCAAGGATGAATTAAAATCATCTATTCAATACTTCAACTACTTGTTGTGAAGATAAATCTTCCATCCTTCTTAGTTCGTAGTTTGCAAGAGTGAATTCGACATCTCTTGTCAAACCTCACCAATGACTCCCCTATTGCTAGGAGTATCCCATTGATGGCATTTAATCACGAAGAACCAACAAGCTTGGCAATACTTATGACCACTACATCGTGACTAAGCATTTAACCAATTCATGCAATTACATGAGATTGGATGAACGTGCAACGCACATTCATCCAAGAGCATATAACTCTCTCGTTTGCTACACAAACGAACATGACGAAGAGTTCAACATCAATCACATTCATCTAGCACATTATCAATCCATCAACACAATCAAAAGCTCTAAATCATACTCATACATTCCTAACAAGAAAAGGGGGGAAATCAACCCAAATCCCCCAAACCCTAGCTAGAAATTCATACAAGTATTTCATATGCTCAAGCTTTCAACAACATCAATGAAATCAACAATTAACATTCAAAGCATAATAAATGCACAATAGCAAAAACACCAAATAGATAGATAAAATGATTCTTACTACATAGAAGTGGAAGCTTCAATCCTTTGCTCCCAAGATAAAAACTACCCTAGATAAACAAAACCCATAACATAGAACAACAATCTACAAAGAAAGAAGAAGAAATGGAAGAAAATGGTGAAAAGTAGGGTTTTGGAGCCCCAAAGGCGGGCTTGGAAGCTGTGGAGAAGAAGGGGTGAAGAGGTATTTATAGGGGAAGAAAAAGGGGAGAAAAACGCTGCTGCAGGGCTGAATTCACGCTGTCGTCGCGACTCGCGACCAGTTCCATCGCGAGTCGCGACCAGATCAGTAAACTCCAGCCCTGTTTTGTTTTGCTTCCTCCGGGTGAACCGTTGATCCATTTTGGGAGTTCTTGTAGTCGATTTTATAGTGCTCGAGAAGAGAAATCCAATGGTACCACTCTTGAAGGCTGATTCTTCTCGGGAAATTATGAAAACCCTGGACCATCCTTCACCTGTTGCTTTGCTCTCCTTTCTTCACCTCTTCACTTCTTCAAATTTTGTCACACAAAATCATCTAAAAAGTGATAAAAATGTCAAAGTCGCTTTTATCCTTCCTTAAATGATTTCAAGGCAGAATGCCACATGTAGAGCACAAAATTATACAAAATCCAATCCTAAAAACCCTAATATAACCGCATAAAATGACCTCATCAGTTAACCTCTATCCATCGGAAGTTAGGATGATCTTGATATCTCGGGTTGAATGAGTTTACATAAGGGTCCGGCCTTGCATCTCCACGGTTCTCCCGAAACCCTTGTGGTTAACCCCTAGCAGATTGTGGTCTTTCACGGTTGTTGTAGTCAATTTCCTTCACCTCTTTTAAATCATCTATGACTTCGGGACATGCCTCGGAGTTGTGGTTAAGGTTTCAAACTCCACACACTTGGACTTGATGCAATTTTCCTCGTAAAAGCTCCTTTATCATGAAAGCAAGAGCTTGGACTTGTTCCTCCAACTTAGGTGAGTGTGTGGGTTCATCCAAGACCTTAAACCTTGACCTAGTGCCAAATTGTCACATACCATTTGCATTTCTTCAAAGAGGGCCATTACATCCTTGGGGCTCTTGTTCGCTATCAAACCATTGCAAACGGGGTTCACCATCTGCATATCTTTATCACATAGCCCCTCAAAGAAATAATACACTGAATCCACCTCCTGAAGGGATGATAGGGGAAACTAGCTAGTAGTCTCGTGAAGTGTTCCCAATAATCAAACATACTCTCGGTAGCGCCTTGGGTGATGTTCGACAATTGTTTCTTCAACCCTGTTGAATTGGACGCCATAAAATACTTCCCTAGGAAACTTTGCTTCATGGTCATTCAAGAACTAATGCATCCTGGTGGCAAGTAGTAGAGCCAATCCTTGGCACTAGTTTGAAGGGAAAACAGGAAGGCACTTAGATTGTAGTCATCTTCGGACACTCCCGGGGGCTTCATGTTTGTGCATACCAAAACAAACTCTAATAGATGTTTGTTCAGGTCCTCCCCAGCCAATCAATGAAATGTATATAGGCAATAGATAATACCAATTCTAAGCTCACAACTCACATTAGCGGGTAATGGCCGGTTGGATGACATGAGCTCCCATAGGGTACGATTGTCTTCCGACATTGCCAGCGGTTTTTCTACTAGCACTTCCGGCCTCAGTTGAACTTGTGCCTTAGTTCTTTGCCTGCTTCTCCTCTAACCACATGTGTTCTCACTCGGGTAGTGTAAGATGCCTAGATTAGTAGTACAGATGTGTACCATAAACTAGGGCCAACAATACCCTTCTAAAGACAACAGTAGCAAACGGATCAAAAGGTAACAAAATAACTATAACAACAGCTCCAACCAAGAATCAACAACATAGACAAGAAAAAATAAAAGTTAATACCAACTACTCTACTAGCACGTTATGCCTAATTTGCACTTAGATTGAATAGCATCCCCGGCAGGAGCGCAAAAATTTTGACCTGCCTCCCCCCGGGGTAAATAATTGTAGCTAATTAACCCAGGCAGAGGACGTGGTCAAAAGATAATAATTTATAGTTCTTCACCATATCCTCATTGTTATGCTACCTATGGGGTAGTTAGCAGTAAGCCCAAGGTTTTTCCACGGAGATACTAGGTCTAAGTATCAATCAAAACACAACCTCGTACGGGTCGTCAATTCGTACGAGTGAAAGGAATAGCTAGTAAAGAAAACATGCAAAGGGGGGTTTTTGGTTTTTCAAACTAACAACTACTAAGCATAAAAGTAAAAAAGAAAAATAAGCTATTTAACTAAGCACTCAGGGAGTCATTGAGCAACATGGTTAATCTAATGTTTCGATCCTCGATTCATTCACATAGAAATTTAGGCAAACCTAATAGAGTGTTCATATCATGTGGTATGGCCGATGGCATATACTTCTGTGTCCCTGTCATTGCCGGTGCACTCTCAACCCTCCATCGACATCGCCATTGTAATTAGGGGAGTACAACAAGGTCCAACCATTGTTGTAGGTCTATTTCTCCCCCGTGCAATTACGTCTGGGGCTTCCACCATGAATGCACTACTTCTCGATCCGATTAATTAGGCCAAAGGGTCGTTGGCACTTTATCTATGATCTAAGGCCTCTCACACCCTAGCTTGCTACTGTTCGCTATCTCTACTTGGAACCTCTCGGACAACTTTAGGAAGTTAGCTAAGACTGGTGTGATGGAAAATAAGTCAGAGCATGATCAAATCATCCCTGCACATACCCACATAGACGCATTCTCCCTTACCCATTCTAACATCCAGGTTTCTCTTCCCATAAGGGCATCGATATTTGCACCATACATGAATATAGCCCAAAGCGTGTGCTTATATGTGGTGTACTATTCGTGCAATTTAAATAATCAAGAACAATCACAATAATATCATGAACACAAATTTTAGGATGAATCTAATGAATCTCACAAAACATGTAAACTGAACCATGCTCCTACAATTTATCCCCAAGCTATAGAAACTACTCCATAGATATGGAATTCAAATAAAGATTTGAATTCCACATCTTAGGATCAAATCAAATGAACGGAAAAAGAAGAGAGTTTTTCTCCTCTAAAGTTTCTCTTCTAATTACAAAACTAAAGATATTATATGAAACCCTAGTAAACTAAGGCTGTATTTATAGTGGTAGGAGATTGGGCCTAAAAATAGGTCCAAAATAGGCCAAATTGGGGTAAAACCTAGCTCAACCGCCACCCAGCGCGAGCCTTCACGAATGGTGCAGCCTGTGCCATGTCCTTGGCGTGGAACGCGAGATCTGGAGCAGGGTGCCCGTTCCTGTGCGTGGCATGGATTTTCAAGTATGATGGGGAAGGGAGTCTAGCACGGGTTGTGGCCAGGAAGGGTGCTCCACTCAGAAACCTTAGCACGGGTTGTGGCCAGGAAGGGTGCTCCACTCAGAAACCTTAGCATGGGCTTGTTTGTCATCTTGGACATGGAACAATGCGGGACGTAAAAAATGGGACGTCCCACTCCCATACTTAGTCATTTGGGATGAGATTTTAGAATCGTTGTTGCGGCCCATGACGTTTGGCGTGGGCTGTGTTATAGCCTCATACCGGTCTTCTTGGCGCGGGCCGTTGGTGCCAACCATGAATTGCATGTGTTGACTCGTTTATACTTTGGCTAGCTGAACTTGTTTCCTTTGCTACGGGTGAATCATTAGTCTGAATTGAGAGTTTTAGTAGTCGATTTTGTAGTGCGCGAGAAGAAAAATCCAATGGATCTAGCCTTGAAGGCCAATTCTTCTCGAATTGTTCTCAGACTTAAGCACAACTCATCGGACCACGATTCCCCATTTCTTTGTTGGCCGCTTTAAACTCCATTGCCGCCTATCTTTGGCTTCAATCTCCTTCTACCACGCATTGATGCTTGTGGCCTTTGTCTACTACCATTCTAGTGTGAATGTCCTTTGTCTCTTCTACCGTCCTTGCGAACGGCCTTTGATATCTTCTACCACCCTTACAAATGGCCTTCACATAGAATGTAAACAAAAAGTAACCATATGCGACCTACAAAATATTATCACAAGGAAGATCAAGGAGCTTGTGGATATAAGATGTCAATTAGTACCAATTAAGTCTACAAAACATGGGATTTAAACAAGAAAACCAAACATGGTCGTCTAAATCCCTTGTCACATAAACTCAACTAATACTATTAATCCACCAAATAAAACTAGCTAAAAATTATGCCAAATGCAACAATTAACGCATGCATAATGAAACAGATTGTCGATGGAGTAGTTTCTATAGCTTGGGGATAAATTGTAGGAGCATGGTTTGATTTAATTGTTTTGTGACATTCTATAGTTCATCTTAATTTTGTGTTCATGACATTATTGTGATTGTTCTTGATTATTTGAATTGCACGAATAGTACACCACATGTAAGCACACACTTTGGGCTATATTCATGTATGGTGCAAATATTGATGCTGCCTTGGGAAGAGAAACCTGGATGTTAGAATGAGTAAGGGAGTACGCATTCGCGTTAGTGTGTGCACGGGGGATTTGAGTTTACTCTGACTTATTTGTTTTTGCACCAGTCTTACCTGACTTCGTAAAGTTGTCTGAGAGATTTTGGGTATAGATAGTGAATAGTAGCAAACTAGGGTGTGAGAGGCCTTAAATCATAGATAAGGTGTCAACAGCCCTTTGGCCTAATTGATAGCATCATTGGGAAGTAATGCATTCATGGTGGAAGCTCGGGACGTAATCGCACGGGGGAGAAACAGACCTCTAACAACAATCAAACCTTGTTGTACTCCCCTAACTACGATGGTGGTGTCGATGGAGGGTTGTGACTGCACCCGTCGTGACAGGGACGGGTAAGTGTATGCCATCGGCCACACCACGTGTTATGAACACTCTATTAGGTTTGCCTAAATTTCTCGATGAATGAATCAAGGATCAAAACATTAGATTAACTATGTTGCTCAATGACTCCCCAAGTGCTTAGTTAAATAGCTATCTAATGTTGCTCAATGACTCCCCAAGTGCATAGTTAAATAGCTTACTTTGCTTTTTTACTTTTATGCTTAGTAGTTGTAAGTTTGAAATCTCCCCCCCCCCCCCTCCCCAATGCATGTTTTCTTTACTATGTCCATGTATCAATATCAACTTTTCCTCATTATTCTCTCTTTTTTAGGAAACTTTCTCTCTACTCTCCTTTCCTCTCTCCTATTCAGCCGACTCTCTTTTCCTCCTTATTCTCTCTCCAACGCAAATCCCCTTCTTCTCTCTCCTCTCCATTTCTCTTCCATCTTCCTTCAATTCAAGCTCATTTTCTTCCATTCAACTGCACATTCTCTCCATTTTTCCTTTTCCTTCCTTGTGTGCAATTTTTAGAGTTTTTTGGCAAATTTTCTAGCGAACTTTCCGGTGGCCAAACACAATAGAGCTTTGTTTTGTGTTTATCTTCGAAGGTAATGTTTTTGCTCAGAGTTTTTATGCATATTTTGTTTTTTCGATTTATTTTTGCTTTTTTTGTTCATGTGATTTTCTAGGGTTTATGTTATTCACTGTGTTAATATTTGGGAATTTCTCTATTTTGTGTTTTGTGAGTTGTTCTTACAGATTTGTGCTAATATTTATGCTCCTGTTGCTATTTGTTAGATGTCTAAGGAGATTTGCATCACTGCTGCTGTAATTGGAAATAAGAAGAAGGAGTTGTAAATATTCATAATTTTTCGATTGTGATGTTTTATGTACGGTTAATAATGTTTCTCATTTTAGTGTGATGCTTTAAGTTTTAGGTTTTAAGTACTATTATCAGTGTTGTTGTGATGTTTTAATTTCAGCACTTGATACTTGTGGTGTTTTCATGCTTAAGTGTGCAATTGATGTTCAATTTTGATTGTGTGTGATATCTTAGGGTTTTATTATGATTTGTGCCAATTTTTTTATTGTTTTTGATCTTCCTTAGATGTCTAAGAATTCTTGCCCATTGTTCCAACAATTTAGAAGGAAAGAAGATCTGTAAATTTTATTATTTTGCAGATGTGGTGTTTTAAATACTGTTGTTTATGTTTCAGGTTTTCTGTGTGGTGTTTCATGTTTAGGGTTCAAGTATTGTTATCTGTGTTGGTGTGATGATTTAATTTCAGTATTTGATGCTTGTAGTGTTTTAAATGTGCAATTGATGTTTAGCTTTGCTGTTTTGATTGTCTGTGTGATATCTTAGGGTTTTATTTCAATTTGTGCTAATATTTGTGTTCTTGTTGTTGTTTGTTAGATGTCTAAGAATATTTCCATCACTGTTGCTACAATCGAGCAGGAAAAAGGATTTATATGTTTTCTTAATTTTCTACAGTGATGTTTCAGGTACCGTTAATGATGTTTCTCATTTTCAGTGTGATGTTTCAGATTTTAGGCTTCAAATGATGTTATCAGTGTTGGTGTGATGTTTTAATTTCAGCACTTGATGCTTGTGGTGTTTTCATGCTTAAGTGTGCAATTGATATTCAATTTTGATTGTGTGTGATATCATAGGGTTTTGTTACGATTTGTGCAAATTTTCATGTTCTTGTTGTTATTTCTTCGATATCTAAGAACACTTGCCCATTGTTGTTGCAATCGAGAAGGAAGTAGGATCTGTAATCTTTGTTATTTTTCAGATGTGATGTTTTACATATTGTTGTTGATGTTTCTGGGTTTTCTGTGTGATTTTTTTAATGCTTCGGGTTTTAAGTACTTTTATATGTGTTGGTGTGATGTTTTAATTTCAGTATTTGATGCTCATGGTGTTTTCATATTTAAGTATGCAACTGATGCTCAGTTTCATTCTTTTGATATTTTAGTGTGTATTGATTGATGTTTTAAAATTTTGATATTGATGTTTTGAATACTGTATTTGATGTTTCACAATGTAGTTGCCAGTCATGTTATGTGTGCTATTGTGATGTTTTAATTTCAGACATTGAAGTTTTTTTATTATTGTATGTGATGTTTTATGTTTTTTAACATGAACAGTTTTCAAGGTAGAGTTTTATGATGTCATTGATGAGATAATAAAAACATGCTATGAGGAATCATACTCCAGAAGATGTTTCCTTGAACAGAGGACCGGAGCCGACCTTTGGTCTTAGCGTTGGTGGAATAGAAGAGACATCATTTTCAAAACCAGCAAGAGAGAAGGCAAGTTCGTGAACAAGCATGCAACGGAAGGAAACAAGCTAGGGAGGAGGAGAAATAGAATTTGATTGCTTGGGATGTGTTGTTTGAATTATGTTTTAAAAGTAATGGCTTATTGTTAGAACTGAGGCATTAGATAGTTGATGATATTTTAGATTTATTTGAATTTCATCTATTTTTATGTTAGCAAATTTTTAGGTCATTTGAACATTTTTTGTAATGAATGGCGTTTAACCAGTTATTTCAATGCAACAACAGTGGAATGTTTACGTGCGGTGGAGCATATGAATATCTTGTTTAAATCAACATCTTCATCATTAATTTTATAAAACATCAAATAAAAAAATTGAACCATCACAACATAACTATGTAACATCTCAGTATGACAGTAAATAATAATAAAGGCCCGACAATCTAATTTTAGATTAACTGAGCATTATGTGTATTTTAGTTTTGTATTGGATGTTATTTTATTATTTATTGAACATTTAACTTAACTATTTGATGCTTACCTATTTTTGTTTAATGAGTATTTTAATTTATACCTAACATCAAACTATTCTAATTTATTTGATGTTTAACTATAAACTAGTTCATTTTTAGTTTTTTTTATTTGACGCTTAAATATTTTATTATTTTCATGTGATGTTTATCTATTTAATATATTTTTCCTTAGAATTATTTTTTAACCTTGATGTTTTAATAATTGGGAAAGTCTCAAGAAATGCGACCTGTCCATAAGCTTATGGACAGGCCAGGGACTGATTTGCAATTAATACAATTTGATTAATTTTCGTGGGCCAAGCCCATTTAATTCAGATCTAAAAGCTTATAGTACTGGTACGCTCTTTCTCCTTCACCGTACACCGTCTTCCTTCTCCTCCTCCTCCTCTTGGCACCACCTCATTCATGCTCCTGCTCGCCGTCACCTTCTCCTTCTCCTCCTCCTCCTCCCAACGTGACCTCATTCCTGCTCCTTGTAGATTTTGTAATTTTTTTTCCGGTGAGTTCTTGAATGTTTTGGTTATAGTCACAGTTACCGCTTCTGATACTCTGACTATTTGTTGTGAGTGAGATCAGATCATGTTAATTGTCTCAACTTGTTGTAGGAATTTCCAGGAGGTGGATCCTGTGAGTCAAATTTTTTTTATTAGATAATAGAAATCATCCCATGAAATACAAATTTTGATCGGGAGAGATACCTCTCTAAGATTCGCGACGCTGGTTTTTTTTGGAGGGGAATAGACCTTTGTCTCATTGCGTTTCTGAGCTTCTCCTTCATGGCCCATTCAATAACTCGGCTGACTGCTAGAAGCCCTATGATCGATGCCTTGGATCTATGGAGAGACATGGCATTCTAAAAAAGGATCCACAAAACTAGTAGATGTAGGGACCTGTATAATTTTTGGTAAACATGTTGACATGATTTTAGAATCTATTTTTGCATTCACAATTCCTCGACTACGACAAGGTTTAACGTCAATTGATGTCAAGGCATGTAGGAAAAGACGAGTATGTAAGATTGTAGAATTTGTGGTGGCCTATGTTTAACGTCATTGGATACGCCTTTTTATTTTGTGAATTGATGCCTTTTGACTTCTTTTTAAATTGGTTGTCTTCTACCGTTTATGAAATTACGAGGTGCATTCGTTTATTTATATGTTAATGTGTATTTGTTAGTTGTACTATGAATGACCTTTTTTTTCTTCTCTTTTTTGCTGATCTTTCGTTCTGAATTACGAGCTGCGTCTGTTTACTTACATGTTGCATATGTTAGTATTCAATGTGTATTTGTTAGTTTTACTATCTATCGACATTTTGTGAATGCCTTTTTTTCTTCTCTTTTTTGCTTATCGTTCATTTTGAATTACGAACTGCATCTGTTTACTTATATGTTGCATATGTTAGTACTCAATGTATACTAGTTAGTTGTACTCTCTATGATCTTTTGTTTTCATTTGTTATTAGTTGTACGTTTTGAATAGCGGGTTGCATTTGTTTACATATATGTTGCACTTGTTTACATATATGTTGCATTTGTTAGTATCTAGTATGTAATTGTTAGTTGTGTTGTGTATGATTTTTTTAATATAAATTTATTGTTGGTTGTTCATTTTGAATTAGGAACTGCATTTTTTTACTTATATATTGCATCTGTTAGTACTCGGTATGTACTTGTTAGTTTTATTGTGTTTGACTTTTTTTTCATTGTTGATTTTGTTTGTTTTGAATTATAAATTGTACTTGTTTGCTTATATGTTGTACATGTTAATATTCAATGGTATAACTTTTTGCAGGAGTTAGATCTGATCTTTTTTTGGTTTTAACTTTTAAGGAATTCGACAACATTGAACATTGGGCTCCAAAAGATGTTCTGGCACGAGAAGGATTCATATGAAGATGACACTGAACTTGAATATTCTAAGATGATCCCCCTTTTGAAGATTAATAATTGATTCATTGTATTAGAGATTGTTACTTAATCTCAATAGGAATACTGTTGTAATTTAAGTTCTCTAATGGAAGATTTCTGTCACGAGCACTTTATCTTCCATTTTGTTTAGATTTTGAGAGCCCCTCTTGTGTTTGAATTTGACAAATTTTGCATGGTTTTTATACAAAGTATGGAATGCTTTACATGTGTTGTTTTCAGACCGACAATACTTTCTATGACCTCTTTTTTATTCTAAATCAAGGAAATATGCTTATATTTTTTTAAAAAATAAACACATCTTTTAATGTAATTAGTATGTATTGTAAGGTATTAAATGCAGTATATGTGAAAATTTGAAAAACTACAAAATTATGTTGCCTCTGTTATGTATACTATATGAGAATACTAGTTGTAGGCCAACATATGCATATTTTAACAAAACATAAACTATTCATAGGGTAACTTATGCACTGCCACATGGCAAAGTTTTGCTATTCATAAAAGGAATTGATAATTTAAAATCATTTGTGTGTTTTATTTAAACAATACACGTTGTAAAGTAATTAATGCAGCGTTAATATAACAATTTAAAATTGTTAAATTTTAGTCTTCTCTGTCTATGTAAACTATAACATATACTAGTTGTAGACTAAAATATTCATGTTTTAACAAAATAGAAACGATACATAACTTAACTTATACATGATCTACGAGAAAAGTTTCATAATTCATATTCAGAGCTTTTAAAACAAGTGCATGTTTTAATACAAATGATACATATTGTAAGGTAACATGTACATAGTATATAAAAAAGTTTTAGCAGCATTTATTTTGTTTTTTTGAATATTTACCACATGTTTTTTACATGTTCATAGAAGAAAAAATTGGCATCACTTTGCAAATTAAAA
The DNA here is from genome assembly GCA_037428765.1 of Rubia yunnanensis. Lineage (NCBI taxonomy): Eukaryota > Viridiplantae > Streptophyta > Magnoliopsida > Gentianales > Rubiaceae > Rubia > Rubia yunnanensis. Next base: position 31,720,025 of record CM075071.1, on the reverse strand, counting down.
AGAGGGTCAGGCAATAAATACCAATGTAAGAAGAACATGAACCATAATATTTTTCAAGGGATTTGGTGATTTTATTACTGTATGAGTACAATTGACTGAGGGGCTTATCAATGAGTAAACAAGAAAGTACTTATGTTCATCTGCAATTAATGAAGAGGTTTTCTTCATGATGATCCTAAAAAAATGGTGCTGATCAATGCTCAAGGAGTCCTATATCTTTCTCGGTAATATGGGAATTGTACATGCATATCCTCCAGCAAAACTGGAAATTGGCACTACACATTATCAATCTGAATAATCATGCCAATATCTTATTTGCTGCATTTACTTTTAGGTCTTGGTATCAGCACCACCACCGTGGCTGTGTAGATTTACAACATTCAATAGGTAAAGTACTGAAGTAGTGGTCGGCCGGTACCCAACCCGCCACAGCTGCTACACCCCATCCAACCTGATTTGTGGAAAATGTCATAGATAGCTTCATTGCCGAGGAGGACTGCAACATCAGTGTGCTCCAAGAGGAAGTGAGTGGACAAGACAGAGTTGTATGGCTCAACCACAGTTCAGATCGTATACCGAATAGTAAACACGCATCAAGAACAAAGTAACTCATCGGTATCATCATGCACCAAACCCCTTTTTCTAATCAATTAATATGCACATACATTACTCATCAATTGCCCACCATTGTACAAATACACAAAGACATAGAACAGATCCAATGACATAAAGCTAATTACTGATCAGGTAACAAAGAGACATGCATTCAATGAACTCAATATACTTGAGAGATGAGACGGTTGAGGTTTGTGCAGGTTGGCATCTCAATGTCAAGGGGCTTGCGGCAGATTTCATAGATAACTTCATTGTCGAGGAGGCCTGCAACGTCAGTGTGCTCCAACAAGGAGTGATTGGAAAGGACGGAGTTATATGGCTCAACCACAGCAGTGGTCACCTGAGGGGAAGGGTAAATGGTGAACCCAATGTAGAAAATAAGGGTAATAATTATGTGTCTGCATTCATGAATTTAGGATACATTTTATAGTAGTACAGGATACCTATACAAGCTAGGAAACGGTAATTGAAAACAATTACATCTACAAGTAATATGGTAAGAATATTCTAATTCCTTAACATTCCTCCTCAAGTTAGAGCATGGGGATCGAAAATGCCCAACTTTCCAAGTAAAGAATGAAAATGGTTACGTCCGAGAGCCTTAGTGAACAAATCTGCAGGTTGGTCTGTCGTACAGATATGTTGAGTAACAATAGTGCCAAATTGAACAAGATCCCAGATAAAATGACAATCAACTTCAATGTGCTTTGTGCATTCATGAAATATTGGATTTTCTGCAATATAGAGAGCAGATTGACTTTCACAAAAAAATTGCATAGGAGAGGAGTGCAAAACCCCTAAGTCTTTCAGTAAAGACTTAATCCATAACAACTCACAGTAGGTAACTGCCATAGCATAATACTCCGCTTTAGCAGAAGACTGAGAAATAGTAGGTTACTTCTTAGTCTTCCAAGAAACTGGAGAATCACCAATCATTACAAAATAACCAGAAAGAGAACACCAAGTAATCGGGTATGCAGCCCAATCTGAATCACAGTCAGCAGTCAATTGTAACGTACTGCGAGAACAGAGAAATAAACCTTGACCAAGATGACTCTCCAGGTAGTGCAACACACGAACAACAGCTTGACAGTGAGGAACACAAGGGGACTTCATGAATTGCACAAGAGTATGAACTGAATAACTAAGTTCAGGGCGAGTAATAGTCATGTATATAAAACGCCCAACCAGGCATCGATACTGCTCTGGGTCATGGTAGGCTTGACCTTCAACACGTGCCAAATCATTCTATTGCTCCATCGGAAAGTCAGTGAGTTTAGAGGCAGATAAACCAGTATCTGATGAAATGTCCAAAGCATATTTCCTTTGTGAAAGAAACACCCCCTCCGATCTTCTAGCAATCTCTATGCCCAAAAAATACTTAAGTAGACCAAGATCTTTCATATGGAAACAGGAACTTAAGTATTTTTTGAACTTAGATATAAGTGAAGAAGAACTACCAGCTATAACCAAACCATCCACGTAAACCAGAATATGTAAAGAAACTGATCCACGAGAAAAGACAAACAGAGAGTAATCGGCCTTACTCTAAACAAATCCAAATGCTCGCAAAGCCTGAGCCAATTTAGGAAACCAATTTCTAGGAGCCTGATAAAGACCATAACGAGATTTCTGAAGGCGACAAACCTGTATATGTGGCACAGCATAGCCAGGTGGGGGTTGCATAAACACCTCCTCATGCAAATCACCATGCAGGAAAGCATTGTGGACATCCATCTGATGCAGTTCCTAACCACGAATAACTGCAACAGACAGGAATAAACAAACATAACTCATCTTCGCAATCGGAGCAAAGGTCTCAGTATAATCAATTCCTTCCACTTGGCAATTCCCAAGAACCATTAGGCGTGCCTTATAACGTTCAATAGTACCATTGGACCGGAACTTCATCCGGTAGACCCATTTGCACCCAATGGCCTTTTTCTTTAATGTTGGTTTTTAAAACCGATGTTAATTTAACACCGGTTTTTTAATTTTAACACCATTTTTTAAAAACAGGTGCTAAATTTTACAACAGCACTGATTTTGAAAAACATTGGCACTGGTTTTTAAAAATCGGTGCTAAAAATTAGAAAATTTCATTTTCCCGCCAAAGAAATAGCCAAAAAGTTTTAAATAGCACCGGTTTTTAAAAACCGGTGCTAAATATTTCTAAAATTCTATCTTCCCTCCAAAAAAATTTGAAATAGCACCGGTTTTAAAAACTGGTGATAAAATTTTAAAAAAATAGCACCAGTTTTTGTAAACAATAGCACCGGTTTTTAAAACCGGTGCTAAAAATCAAAACTTAGCACCGATTTTTGTAAACAATAGCACCGATTTTTCAAAATTCATTTTCCAGCCAAAGAAATAGCCAAAAAATTTTAAATAGCACCGGTTTTGGAAAAACTAGCACCAGTTTTTTCCAACCGGTGCTAAAAATTAAAAAATAGCACCGGTTTTGGAAGAAAATAGCACGGGTTTAAACCGGTGCTAAAAGTTTTAAAATTATTCCCGCCAAAGAAATTTCTAAAAAAAATTTCCCGCCAAAGAAATAGCTTAAAATTTTCAAAATTCTTTTTCCCACCAAAGAAATAGCCAAAAAATTTTAAATAGCACCGGTTTTGGAAAAATTAGCACTGGTTTTTTTCAACCGGTGCTAACAATTAAAAAATAGCACCGGTTTTGGAAGAAAATAGCACCGGTTTAAACCGGTGCTAAATATTTTTAAATTTTCCCGCCAAAAATTTTTTTTCCTATCAATGGCTCGAGGGGCTTGAGGTTCGAGGTGCGCGATGGCTCGAAGGCTCGAGGGCTCAAGGTTCAAGGGCTTGAGTGGATCGAGGTTCAAGGTGCTCGATGGTCGTGATTCCCTAGGCTCAAGGGGCTCAATGGTTTGAGAGGCTCGATGGTTCGAGGGCTCAAGAGGCTCGAGGTTCGAGGAGCTCGATGGCTCAATGGGGTCGAGGGGCTTGATGGTTCGAGGGCTCGAGGGGCTCGAGAGGCTCGAGGGGCCAAAGTGGACGAGGTTCGAGGGCTCTAGGTGAATGAGGTTCGAGGGCTCCGAGGGCTCAGAGGGTTAAAGAGTGAAGTTGTTGAAAATCACCATATTCGGGATCGAGGGCTCAGGTTGAAGTTGTCTAAAATCTGAGGGCTGATTTCCAAAAATTATATTGTTGTTATAGTAAATCACTTTTCTGATTAGATCTTGATTGATTCTGGATAAGTCATGTTTACTAAGCCAGAGTTCTACTCATATTATGTTTCCTTATTGTACTCTATATATTCTTGTCAGCAATACAATTATTGTTTATAGCAAATACATCTTGTTAGGGTATCAGAGCACTTCTGGATAAGTCATATTGACTAAGCCAGGGGTCTACTTGACAACCCATGCGGTTGTCTACAAGTCGCCCGTAGTCAGTGACCGTTCCATGTACATTGGTTAATCGACTAAGACCTAATTGGCGATCCGTATACACTAGTTATATGCAATTCGTAAACTTTACTTGACTCTCTCTCTCTCTCTATAGAAATACTAGTCACTAAGCTGACTTTAACTAATCAACGGTCAAACTTTACTCGACTTTCAATTTATAAACACTAATAACTAGGTTGTCTATGTCTAAACAACGGTCAAACTATACTTGACTTTCAATATATAAACACGAATAACAAAGTTGACTTTAACTAATTAACGGTCAAACTTTATTTGAATTAGTATATGATAAATACTAATAAAAAATATTTGACTTTGTCTAATCAACAGTCAAATCTTAGTTGACTTTCTATAAATAAATACTAGTGACTAAGTTGACTTTAACTAATCAACGGTCAAACTTTACTCGACTCTCAATTTATAAACACTAATAACTATGTTGATTTTGTCTAAACAACGGTCAAACTTTACTTGAGTTTCAATAAATAAACACTAATAACAAAGTTAACTTTAACTAATTATGGGTAAGAATTTATTTGAATTAGTATATAATAAATACTAATAAAAATGTTTGACTTTGACTAATCAACGGCCAACCCTTACTTGACTTTCAATATATAAACACTAATAACTAAGTTGACTTTAACTAATTAACGGTCAAACTTTATTTGATTTTAGATAATGAAAACTATAATGGGCTCAAACCCCTAATTTTGGCCCAAACCCCACGTCCTAATTTCATATACTTAGCCTTCATTTTCCCTTGCCCCAATTTCATTTGATAAAACCCTAGATGCAACTCTCCCACACCCACCGTCCATCCGCCTCCTCTGGTTTTCTTTGCTAATCAGCCATCGGCCACACATCACCTGAAGAAGTTGAAGGAAAGAGAGATGGCACCAGCGCCGGTGCCAATGAGGGAGGCAAGCTTCCCGCTCATCTTCCCGGTGAGGGACCCCTTCGCTCGCGCCTGGACTCCACCACCACCCGCGCTTGGAATCCTCCTTCCTCCACCACCATCTCCCTACTATAGAGACTCCATCACCATGAAGGAAGGGGAGATGGCACCGGCACCGGTGCCGATGAGGGAGGTGATCTTCCCGCTCGTCTTCCCGGTGAGGGACCCTTTCGCCTGCGTCTGGGCTCCACCACCACCCGCGCTTGAAATTCTCCTTCCTCCACCACCATCTCCCCACTTCAAAGACTCCATCGCCATGAAATGTTCAAGAGGCGCTGGCGCTGCTCATGGTTAGTATTTTTGTTGAATATGTTTTTTTAGCCGGAGAGATTCTGGAAAAACTGTGGTTAGTATATTGAAGCTGGTTCTTTGATTATGATTTGTGCCCTAGGATTTGATTACATGTTCATCTTCAGACATATGTTTTAGTTATGGTTTCATTTGTATATTTGTCTCATGATTTAGCTCTTAGGTATGTAGGAAATGGGTAAAGCTAGAGCCAATTGTTAAATTGCTAAGATGATGTTCCTCTGGATGTCACTTATGTTTCTAACCATGATCACAGCATTCCAGTTAACCCTTTATTCACTACTCACTCATTGGGTATTCTAAAGATTGCTGATCAAGGGTATTCTAAAGATTGCTGATCAAGGGTATTCTAAAGATTGCTGATCTTGGACTTGGCAGGGCTTTCACTGTCCCCCTCAAGATCTACACCCATGAGGTTGCTTTCTTTACCTTAATTGTAACTGCCTATCAGCCATTACATTCAAAACCTGATTTTGTAATGCCTATCTGGACCAGGTCATCACACTTTGGTACAGAGCTCCAGAGGTTCTCCTGGGATCTACCCATTACTCTATAACTGTTGATATGTAGTCAGTTGGGTACATTTTTTATAGGTTCCCCGTTCCCTTCCTCCGCTTCCAGCTTCTGTAATGTTGTATATGCAAATGCACATTGTTTTGGAATTTCTTTTCATCTCAGTGCCATTACAAAACAAACATCTTGGTCTCGTTTTACTACTCTGGTGATTTATTTTTCTCTTGGCAGCTGAGATGGCAAAAAGGCAGGCTTTATTTCTAGGAGATTCTAAGTTCCATCAACTGCTCCATAAATTTAGGTATATATCTATGTTCTTTCAGCTTTAGTACTATAAGTTTATAAACCTCGTTTTTCTGGAGTGTTTTATTATAACCCTTACCTGTGAAATTTACTCTCTTCTTTGATGCACCGTTGAAAATACATTGGATTATATCCGACTATCCGAGCCTCTACATGTATGATGTCTTCGTATCTGAAGAGCTAGAACATATTTTAATGTGCTTTTGAAGCATTAACCATCATTTAGTACTTCTCTTTGATTGTTGTGATAGTACCGAACTAGCTCATGATCAGCTTTCATAAACTAACTTTATAAATGGTTTGTTTGTTATGAAAGGATGCTGGGAACACCGGGTGAGAATCAATGGTCTGGGGTATCGTCGCTGAGAGATCGGCATGTATATCCTTAATGGGAGACACAAGACTTGGCACGAATTGTTCCATCACTGGAACCAGATGGTGTAGACCTTTTGTCTATGAGTTATGGGGCTACGTTTATCTCCCCGCCTTCTTCCCTTTCTTGTTTGTCACTAGTTATATCATATTCACTGTTTTTGGTTCTTTTCCTTGGTGTTATATTAACTCTACGTGCAAAGTTTCACTGTTGCTTCCTAACTGATGATGGTCTTTTGTTGGCGGGTTTTGCAGAAGACGCTCAAGTTTCGCTGTTATTTTATTTCTTACTGGACATCCTTTTTTTTTGGTTAAAGATTTGAGTGTGAAAAATAAAATAAAATAACTTTTTGTGATAAGAGCTTTTTGTGCCCTTTAATGACGTGCCTGCTAAGTTATGTGATTACAAGGGTCCATTTTTGAACTCCGGGGCTCACTTGCATCTTTTTCTATCTTTTCTTTTAGTCGTGGGTGCAATTTTTATTCCAGGGAGGAGCAAAATGTTGTACTGTGTGCTTGGCCTTTTTGGGGAGCTTGCATTTTTTTTGAAGTGCCCTCGTTCCATGGGTTAATTTTTGTGAAGGGTCTCATTACAAGTGTCGGTGGTGGTGAGAATGATTCCTATCCAAGGTCTCTGCCGCAATGTTTAGTCTCATAGATTATTAATTTTGTATCATAACTTTTTTTGGTTTTATTTCTATATTACCAATTGTGTAAAGTTAATTTTATTATTAACTTGATGTCCGACTAAATTGTTAGTTTCGGGTCTTTTTCCCTTCCACTGAAAGCGGCAGCACGGTGCCACTTTCAGAGGAAGGGATTTTTTTTATTCGTCGAAAATAATTTGGCACCAGTTAAAAAAACCAGTGCTAACAAAAAACCAGTGCTAACGAAAAAACCGGTGCTAAAATTAGCCAACAAAAAAAACCAGTGCTATTGTGGCACATATTAGCACCGGTTTAAAACCCGGTTTTTTAAACAAAAATAGGGATTTAGCACCGGTTTAAAACCCGGTGAAACCGTTTCACCGGTTACTTAGGCACCGGTTGTTTTTTAAAAATAACTGGTGTTACAACATAAAAAAAACTGGTGCTAGAGGGTGGTCCCTGTGGTAGTGGGTGGCTGACCGGCGGTGGATGGTGGCATCTGACCAGCGGTAGACGGCATTGATGGACCGGCGACAGCTGGCAGTCACTAACCGCTAGCGGATGGCAGTGACCCACAGTGAAGGATTTGAGGTGGCTGGCGATAACTGGCCGACAGTGGATGGTGGAATAAAAGTTATGTGCATCTCTGACAGCAGGGAGGAGGAAACCGATGGTGATGTAGTGGCGCCGCTGGGTTCATCGAAAAATGCAGAAGTTAGAGTTACAGAATACGGGAACTTGTCTTCAAAAAAATCGGCATCCTTACTGGTAAAGATCACATGGGAATCCAAGTCAAAAGGCGATAGCCTTTCTTTGCAGCAGGATAACCAAGAAACAGACACCGCCGACTTCTTGGTGCAAACTTGTCACGATATCTGGGAACATAAGCAGCAAAGCACATGCATCCAAAAACTCTTAATGATGAGTAATTTGGAGCTTACCCATAGAGCAACTCAAAGGGAGTGCGACCGTTGAGATGATGTGTCGGTGTTCGGTTAATCAGGTAAGCAACAGTAAGAACACATTCTCCCCAAAATTCAATAGGAAGACTGGCTTGGAACTGTAAAGCACGTGCCATATTGAGCAAATAGCGATGCTTTCTTTCAACTCGACCATTCTGCTGCGGTGTGTCAACCATAGATGTCTCAAAGATGATCCCAGATGCAGTAACATGAGATCTCAAAGGCAAAATTTTAGTGCCATTATCAGCCTTAACTCGTTGTATTGTTCGGCCCCACAGGTTCTTCCCTAGGGCACTAAATTCTAAAAATCTAGAAGCTACTTCAAATTTAGCCACTAACAAATAAACCCAAATAGCTCGGGAATAATCATCAACTATAGTAAAAAAATAAAATGCACCACTAGAAGATGGTGTTTGATAAGGTCCCCAAACATCACAATGTATTAATTGAAACAATGCAGTAGCATTTGTAGAGCTTAATTGAAATCTATGTCTAGTCAATTTTGCTCTATTACCTATAGAGCAAGGAACAGAATCCTTATTAGTGCCAAAATCAATAGAAGAAATAGAAGACAACATCGTGGAGGAAGGATGTCCAAAACGCTGATGCCATAAGTCAGAAGAAGATACGAAAGCCACTATAGGAAGAGACTACAGGATAGGACGATAAACAGGAGTATCCAGTAGACGAAGCCAAAACACCCTCCCATTCTGTTCACCCATGCCAATCACTTTCCTCGTACTGATTTTCTGTAAAATACAATAATTTTCTATAAACAAAGCTAGACAGTTCAGGGTAGATAACAATCTAGAACATGATAACAAATTGCACCGCAATGTAGGTATATATAAAACATGAGGTAGAGTAACACCACCAAAGAAAATAAAGCCATATTGAGTGGTGGATGACACTGAGCCATCAGGCAGAACGACATTCACAGTATCAATAGTCGTAGTAAGATCAATAAGAGAACCTTTGTCACTAGTCATGTGATATGAGGCTACTGAATCAAGTATCCATGGTAAAGTAGGCTTAACAGACTCATTGTCAATAAGAGAATTAAATTGATTAAACAACTGCATGGTCGAGCTCCATTCGTCATCAGACAGAGCAGGGCCAAAGTTGGATCGGGAAGGGACACGGCTAGAGGAAGCCGCCACCACTAGACTGGGCGGCGACGTGCCTTCATCGGGGAATGGTGCAGGAGAGGGAGTGCCGCAGCAGCACCTCCGGAGTGCCACCACTAGACTTAATTCAAACAAACACTTCCTATTCTCAAACAACCCATGGCATAAATGAGGTAAAACATAACATTAAGAACATGTGAATGCTAAATAACAAAGGCTTCAAGAACGAGTGAAACAATCTATTCACTACTTCTACTACTTCTTGTGAAGATAAATCTTCCATCCTTCTTAGATAGTAGTTTGCAAGAGTGATTCAACATCTCTTGTCAATCCTCACCAATGACTTCCTTAGCCAAAACACGACTAAAAGTATCCCATTGATGGCATTGAGCACGAAGAACCAACAAGCTTGGCAACACTTATAAACACTACACCGTGTCTAAGAATATAACCAATTCATGCATTTACACATGATTAGTCAAGAACGATCGACATTCATAGACCAATCTCGTTTGCTACCTAAAACAAACATGACAACGAGTTCAACATCATCACATTCATCTAGAAATTATTAACACATCAACATCATTAAGAAGCTCTAACTTATGCTCTTGGATTCCACATTAAAAGAGGGGAGAATTAGCTACTTTCTCCCAACCCTAACAAGTAATCATACAAGTAATTCATATACTCAAGCTTCCAACAACATCAATGCCATTAACATTTCAAAATGAAAGCTCAATAAATGCACAATAGCAAAATCACTAAATAGATAGATATGGTTCTTAATACATAGATATGGAAGCTTCAATCCATTGTTCCCAGGATATAACTAAGCTAGACAATTAAAAGGCATGATTAACCTACAAAAACTAAGAAAATAAAGAAAGAAAAACTAGGGTTTGAACCCAGAAAAATTGCAGGAAGAAGAGGCTGGATTCGTGTTTTAAAGAGGAGAGGATAAGGTGAGTATTTATAGTACAAAAAGAAAGAAGAATTTCTAGCCATACGTCCGTCGCGAGTTGCGACGGGCTCGCGATTACCTCGCGATAGATTCCAGTTCCAGCACATTTAGTTCTTTCTTCTTTTTGTTTCATATCCTCCTCTTCTCTTCACTTATTCAATTCTTCAAAAGCTCAAATACAAGTCTTCAAATCATCAAAGATATTCTTCAAAGTCTTCAAAGTCTTCAAACAAATTTCCTTGTCACACAAAATCCTCTAGAAAAGTAATAAAAGTGTAAAAGTCGCTTTTAACTCTCCTCAGAGAATTTCAAGGCAAAATGCTACATTTGGAGCATAAAAGTGTACAGAAGTGAATTCTACAAGTTCTAATATAACCGTATAAAATGGGCACATCAGAAAGCGCCACCATTCTTCTACGCACATATGCCCAATCATACCGTGGTCGATGCCCTCAAGCCAACTGGAGCCCTCATTCAATCCAAAACCTAGAACTAATCATCTTGATGAACCAGGCTTATCGCTATCAGATGGTGAAGTCGATCGAATAGAGGCTCCACTCCAGTGGATTCTAGTCTAAAAATTCTCCCGTAGCAGACCGTGGATGGACAAGCTCAGAAAGGATTTTCATATGGCTGGGTTCAAGGGACATACTGATATCAATTTACTAAACAACAGATAAGTTCTGATCCATTTTAATCAATCGGATGATTACTATAGGTATTGGTTACACAAAATCTGGAATTTTGGTGCCTACTCTATTCGAATGACCAAATAGACTCCCTATTTGATCCCAACACTGATTCATCAAATGTGCTGGTCTGGGTTGCTTTGTATGGACTCCCACAACATCTTTTCAATCAATGGGTTGTGATGTCGATAGGTAGTTTAATTGGTACTGATATTAAGGTAGACAAGGCCACACTGAATAGGACTCGTCCCCATGTAGCTAAGGTCAGTGTTGAGATTGACATTTCTAAGCCTCTTCGAGAGCGAGTTTGGATTTAATATAGGGGGCTAAGTTTCTGGAAATATGTGGATTATGAGGGTCTCCCTATCTGGTGCTTCAAATGCTCCAAACTTGGTCATGTTGCTTCACTATGTAAAGGTGAACAATCACAAAAAATACTTAACGTCTGGAGACCACAATCCAATATCACTCCAGAACAAAACTTAGGTAAAATTCCTGCTCCCGATAAAGAACAGAGGAGGCTTATAAGTAATGAGAGTAGGGCACCTTCTTCTGGTGTCTCTTTAGTGGATAAAATTTTTGTTCCTGTAGTGAAGGGTAAAATTAATAGTACAGTGCAGACAATATCCAATGGTGTAGGAAAAGGAAAAATCTCAGAAGAAACTCAGGAGAAACCTAGAAGCATCAAAGAGGGCCAGAAAACCTCCTCAGAACCACAAGGAGTAGTCAAAAAATCCTCTACCACAAAAGGCCGGGTTCTTTTTAACTCCCATATTGATACCGAACCTATCTTGAATACTGTTATTTCCCCCACCATATGTCCATGTAGCTGTGCTTGAACAAAGTAATGTTGTTAATACTATTGATGGACAAATCTCACACACTACTACTCCCATTGTCACTGAGCCTACATTGAATGCTAATAGCATCACTTTGAACTCTCCTGAGCTTCATATATCATCTGTAGTTCCAAATCTCTCTAGTGTTACACTTACTGATACCGAACCTAAGCTGACTACCAATAACTCTATTTTGAACCCATCTGAACCTAATCAAGCTAAAAGCTCTTCTAATGGAGGAAATGATAACACTGGTATGCTCTCTAAAGCTACTCCTATGCCCATATCAGGCTTCCCTGAACCAATAGAAAATCTAAGATTTCCTCCTACCTAGGAAACAGATACCATCCAGCACCAATCCTTAAATCTTCTAACCAAAAATATTCAGAACATGAATGAAGAATTCATAGAGCTTAGTGTTGGAAACTTCCCTCTTCTGTCCTCTGGTCAAAAATCTTCCAAGAGATTAGAATGGCTCAAAGTTGAACACTCAAAACTAAGTCATTCCTCTCTAACAATGGAAGATTCATTAAACTTTAAAGAAATCAAGCAGAGCCTGATTGAATCCAATAACAAATTCAATTCCCTGCTCAAACACACTGAAAATATTGAGGAATTAACAATAATTGATCAGAAAACTAAGGCCAGAAAATAAAATAAAAGAGACTACCCAGCTACACCTAAAACTGTAGCTACCTAATCCTCTTTGAATAACTTAAAGCCTTATTGATGGTAGGATCAAAAATATGTGTATGGAATGCTAGAGGATTAGGTAATAAATCTACTCTAATCAGAATAAAAGACTAAAAGAAAAGATTCAAAACTGTTATATGTGTCATCATTGAGCCCATGCTTAGTATTAAGAGTATAAACTCAACTAAACAAACTTTGGGTTTTAAAACTGTTTCTTGGGTGCCAAATGCAAAATTTGGGGCTTCTAGAGTGACGAAATAACCCTAACCATCAATATAGTACAGGAGCAATATATAATATCCACATTTAGACATCCTTTTCTGCAAAAAAGAATGCCAAATTGGATTCATAAATGCCAAACATACCATTAAGGAAAGAGGGAAAATGTGGAATCTCTAGCAGCTTTCAAACACACCCATCTTTGCCTTATAGGTGATTTCAATGTGATCTCTTACTCAGATGAATACATTGGTCCCTCTGTACCCAATAACAAAGACATAATTGAATTTAAAAAATTCATAAGCCTTAATAACTTCTATAATATACCAATATCGGGGTCCTTGTTCACCTGGACAGGAATGAGGCCAAAAGATAGAGTGTGGAAAAAAATTGATAGAGAATTATCCAATAACTTATAGTATCTGGTGTATATGTGGACCAGCGATCAAAAGGCCAACAGACACTAGGCCCAGCTCAATGTTATCTCACGGAAAGGGGAATGTGTCCAGCCCAAGGTGAAGAGCAAGCAGGCGCGGAGTTTCTAGTCATGCCAGACTACGTGGGCTGAAGAACATGAAATAGGAAGCAAACACAAAGACCTCGAATGAAGAACATGTGATCGTGGCATGCCTACGATCTTAATCTCGGAATTCAATGAACTGTTAAGGATTTCATTCTATAAATACAGCAAGCTCTGAATGGGCTAAGATAAGCATTACTATCTCTAGTAAATTCCAATTCTACAAGGAGAATACTGACTTGATCGTTGGAGCCCTTCTCCCGGGATCACTTATGTGATAAGTCTTGCAGATAAAGGATGCACTTGGAGAGTACGACCAGATTCCCTGAATGATCTCCCACATCATTTAGCGCCGACAGTGAGGACAATTTTTTTTCTTTTTCATTTTAAGGTCATTCAGGTGAAAAATGGTGTTCACCAGGAGTGAGAGGAGCCTTAACCATCAATCACGTGAACAGACACTGGGACGCGATAAAGAAGTGCAACATCATCAGGAACATATCCCAAGTAAAGAGAAAGAGCACAACAGAGAGGAAACAGAGGAGGAAGTTGGGTCTCCAAACCACCACTATGATAAGGAAAAAAAGGGCATTCGTGGCGTTCCAGGAAGCGAACAAAGAAAGAATTTATGATTAATTCCTCAATACTTTCAAGCAAAAGCCCACAAAATTGTAAAAAGGGGTAACACAAGAGCGTGAAAACCTTAACTATGAAGAGGAATCGCATGATATTGTCGCGGGTGATAATGTTGATAAGTCATCTATGGCACCACACTTGCGTGATTTAAACTGCCAACGGATTTTAAACTTCCCTTACATGGTAAAATCTACGATAGGACAATAGACCCAAAAGAGTTTCTTCAGTCATAAAGAAATAGTATGAGATTCCGCAATGCAAACATCGAGTTAATTTACAAGGCATTTCCTATCTTTTTTTAGGAACATTGATCACTTGGTACGGAGACCTTCAAAATAGCAGTATCAAATCTTGGGCACAATTGTCAAACTTTTTCTTGGGTCATTTCTACCAAAAGCAAAAGTTCACCAAGATGATTATAGATCTCGATAACATAGTATAACGAAGTGACGAAAGCCTAGCAGAATATCATAATCGCTTTGTTATAGAAACCTTACAGGTTCGTGACTTGTCTTTACAGTCTTCTTTGGGGGCATTCACATGAGGCATGCGGTCAGGGGAATTCTACAAAAGAGCTGGCGAAGAATATGCCTGAGAACCCAAGGGAGCTGTAGAAAATGATTGAGTAGCATGTGCGAACAAAAGAAGTGAACAATCGTAAGATAGAGAGAGAACGAGGCAAGGAGTGAATGATGGAAGATTCATAGAAGGGATTTATGAAAATGGAAAGGGAAGTGTCTCTTTCAAATCAAGAGAACCAAGTTTGCAGATTGCGACATTTCAGGAAACACCCTTGACAAGACCAAGGAAAGACATATGGCAAGCACACAAGGATCTATTTCGAGATCCAGCACTCATGCTAGCACCACCGGAATAACGATCAAGGGAATATTATTTTTCTTCCCACAAGGACCATGGCCATAATATCGATTACTGAGGGATCTAAGAAGAAAAATTGTGGAAAACTTGAGGAATGGCTTCTTAAGTTAAATCAACAAGGAAGGGGGAAGTCTGTATGGAAAAAATACGAAGACACTGAACACCCTAGCAAGAAATCAGGGGATAGCATCCACACTGCCAAAGAATCAAAAGATTACCGCAGCAATTGACTACTAGGAAGCTGAGGGCGACGAAATGCTAAAAACAGTAATCTTGTCCATACATGGATCTACGGAATTGTTGTCCAACAATGCTTGGAAATCTAGGGCACGATATTCTCCCCCACAAGAACATGTTGACAAAAGACTCCGCTCTGATGAGGCAATTACTTTCAGTGAGGAGGATGTAGTACCAAACGCTTCACCTTACAACGATCCTATGATTATCATAGCAAAAAATTGGAATGCCATGGTACACAGAGTGTTCGTAGATGATGGAAGTGCGGCCAAAATACTATTTTTAGATTGCTTTGATAGACTGGGGTTCAAGAGAACGGACCTAAAAAAATCCACATCCTCGCTTATTGGGTTCTCAGGGCGATCAGAAACGCCCTTGGGAAATATACAACTACCTATCACTATCGTTGAAAGTGGGAGGAACTGCACAATCTTGTGTGACTTTTTAGTCATGGATGCCCCAAGAACGTTTAACGCTATAATAGGAAGACCATGGATGAACAGAGCGAAATCCATATGGTCCCCTTACCACTTGGATATTAAATTTCCAGCATTGGCTGGAATTGGGACTATAAGAGGAAACCAGCAAACAGCGAGGCAATGCATAGTTATTGCAATGAAGACGGGAAGAGTAGGGGAGAAAGCGAAGATGGTCAACACAATCTCAAATCGTGGACAACCAGATCAGCCAGAATCAATCGCGAACCTAGGGGAAGAAATAGAGCTAATAAGATTAGATAGAGAAGAAAGCTCAAGGTGTGTAAGAATAGGAAAATACCTTCCTAATGAAGAAAAGAAGAGAATCGTACAAATTCTGCAAAAATCAAGAGACACTTTTGCATGGAGTATTCATAACATGGGAGAAGTAGACCCACACATCACAACACACTCTTTGAATATCAGTGATGCGGTCAAACCAGTTAAGCAAAAGCAGCGTTGTGTCACTAGTGATAGGCAGAAAGCAATTGAAGAAGAACTTACAGCGCTAATCCAAGTCGGCATAGTAAGAGAGGTTAAATATCCAAATAGGCTTGCAAATCTAGTAACGGTAAGAAAGTCTGACACTGGATGAGAATGAGCATCGATTTTAAATATTTAAATAAGGTATCCCCTACCAAAAAATTGATCAACTGGTTAAGGTAATTTCAGGCTATCAGGTGCTAGAATTTTTTTATGAATAAAAGGGTTACCATCAGATATTAATGAACCTGGAGGATGCAGAGAAAATGGCTTTCATAACAAGCTTTGGGACTTTTCAATATGTAAAGATGTCGTTCGGGTTGAAAAATGCAGGAGCAACATACCAAAGAGTAGTGGATAATGCTTTTTGCAGTCAAATAGGGCAAAATGTGGAAGTGTATATTGATGGCATGGTCATCAAAAGCAGGAAGGTGGATAGTTTTGCAACGGATCTACAAGAGACTCTGGATACACTAAGTTCCATAGGAATGAAGCTCAATCCCAAGAGATGTGTATTTGGGGTGGGCGCATGGAAATTCTTAAGATACAAAATGTCCTCGAAGGGAATCGAGGCAAACCCAGAAAACTTCCAAGCTATAATCAACCTTCTTCAGCCATGAACAGTCAAGCAAGTACAAGTCCTAATGGGGTCAATGGTAGCACTTAGCAGATCGTCTCAAAGGCAGCAGATAAGCACTTTTCACTTTTCAAAGTTCTAAAGAAAACTAAGAAGTTTAGCTAGAATCAAGAGTGCCAGACGGTATAGGATGGCTTGAAAGAACATCTTTTAACACTGCCAACACTAAAATCCCCCACTCCTGGGGAAACATTATATTTATATTTAGCCGTCTCGCAAAACTCCGTCAGCTCTGTCTTAGTTTGCTTCAAAGACCAGAAACAAGTGCCAGTTTACTATATAAGCAGAATATTGCAAAGCACAGAAAATGCGTATATGCCAATGGAAAAGCTGACCTTGGCCTTGGTGTACTCAACACGAAGGCTGCGAGCATATTTTCATGCTCATCGCATCATAGTTTACACAGGCTTCACAATCAAGAACGTTCATAGTAAGCCGGAGTCATCAGGAAGACTAACAAAGTGGGCTTTGGAATTAGGCCAATTTGAAATTCAATTCCAGCCAAGGAAGGCGATCAAACCTCAAGCTTTAGCAGACTTTATAGTCAAAATAACGAGCGAAGAAGAACAGAGAGCAAACACGTATTAGAGCTTGAAGATCGATAAAGGCAAGTCAAAGTGGGAAGAAGTTGAATGGACCTTATTTGTTGATGGTGCATCCAATAAAGAAGGCTGTCGAGTAGGACTGTTGTTCATAGACCCAAATGGAGGTGAACATAGATACACATTGCAGTTCCATTTCCTCCTCACGAATAATGAAGTAGATAATGAAGCCTTGATTTGTGGATTGGACCTCGCCATCAGAATCAAAGTCAGATAATACGAGCATCCAGTGATTTTTTAATCGTTGTCCAAGAGGTACGAGGGCACTTTGAAGTGCGAGAGATCAATTGGAAAAATATTTAAAGAAGGTGCAGCAACTCATAGCCCAGCTTATATATTTTGACATATAGCACGTACCACGAAGCAAAAATATAAAGGCAGATGCACTGAGTAAGCTAGCAACAGTAGGATTTAACTATTTTATCAAGATGAGCGACGTTATTGTAGAAGTCATCCCAGTTAGAAGCACCATGTCAACCATGGTACCAACCATCCAAGAAGATGAAGTAAACTGGATGTCCCCACTAAAATACTTCTTCGTCAACAGGACGTTACCAGAAGATAAGATTCAGGCTAGGAAATGGAGTTACGTTCTACTAATTACACCTCAAGGATGGGATCTTATACAAAAAAGGTTTCCTGTCTCCGTGGATAAAGTGTGTGAGACCTACAGAAGCAGCAGTGATTCTAAAAGAAGTTCATGAAGACCTGTGTGGAACACATCAAAAAGCTAGAACAATAGCAAAGAAGATCATCCGAGCTGGGTACTACTGGCCGACTATGTTCAACGACGCACACAACTTTGTGATTAGGTGTAGGAGTTGCCAAAGCAACACTTCGTTGTCACGTAAGCCACAAAAAACATTAATAGGAATCTACGGTGCATGGCCATTTGATAAATAGGGTATTGACTTAGTTGGACCATTCCCAAGGGGCAAGAGCTACGCAAAGTTTCTAATCATAGGACTTGACTACTTCACAAAGTAGGTGGAAGCAAAACCATTAGGAAGGATCACAGTTGAAGTCACCGGGAAGTTTGTCTAGAAAAACATAGTATGTCACTTCAGGATGCCATATACCATTGTTACGGGATATGGTACGTAATTCACAAGAGGTATGTTCACCGACTGGTGCTTAAAGCTTGGGATTCTTCAGAAGTTTATATCTTTTGCGTTCCCTCAGGAAAATAGCCAAGTGGAAGTAACGAACAGAACTATTGTCCAAGAAATCTAGAAGCGATTAGAAGGGAAGCGAGCTTGATGGGTAGATGAATTACCAAACACGTTATGGTCGTACACAATGTCTATTCGGGAACCGACTGCTAAGACCTCGTACAGTTTGGTTTATGATTAGGAAGCTATCATGCCCGTGGAAATTGGTCACTCAAGTCTTCGTGTAACCTATTATGATGGGAAATGCAACCCAAAGGTGATGAAGCTCAAACTGGACGAACTAGAAGAGAAGAGAAATTTAGCAACAATTGCAGTATGCCCACAAGGGAATGTTATTGTGTTTTCCACAAGGACCATGGCCATGATATCGAGTACTATAGGGATCTAAGAAGACAAATTGAGGAAAACTTGAGGAATGACTTCTTAAGTCAATTCAAAAAGAAAGGGGGAAGTCTGTGTGGAAAAAATACTAAGACATTGAACACCCTAGCAAGAATCAGGGGACAACGTCCACACTGCCAAAGAATCAAAAGATGGTTGCGGTAATTGACTACTAGGAAGTTAAGGGCGACGAAATGCCCAAAAAAAGTAATCTTGTTCATACATGGATCTACGGAATTCGTTGTCCAACAATGCTTGGAAATCTAGGGCACGATATTCTCCCCCACAAGAACCTTTTGACAAAAGACTCTTCTCCGATGAGGCAATTACTTTCAGTGAGGAGGATGCAGTACCAAACACATTGCCTCACAATGATCCTATGGTTATCAAAGCAAAAAATTGAAATGCTACGGTACACAGAGTGTTCGTGGACGATGGAAGTGCAGTTAAAAAACTATTTTTAATTTGCTTTGAAGACTATGATTCAAGCGAACGGACCTCAAAAAATTCACATCCTCGCTTGTGGGGTTCATAGGGCGATCAGAAACGCCCTTGGAAAATGTACAACTACCTATCACTATCGGTGGAAGCAGGAGAAACTACACAATCTTGTGTGACTTTGTAGTCATGGAAGCCACAAGCACGTTCAATTTTATAATAGGAAGACCATGGATGAACAGAGCGAAAGCCATATGGTCCCTTTACCACTTGGTCATGAAATTTCCAACACCTGTTGGAATTGCGACTATAAGAGGAAACCAGCAAATAGCGAGGCAATGCATGGTTATTTCAATGAAGATGGGAAGAGTTGGGGAGAAAGAGAAGATGGTTAACACAATCTAAAATGGTGGACCACCAGATCAGCCAGAATCAACCCGAACCTAGGGAAAGAAATGAAGCTAATAAGCCTGGATAGCGAGGACAACTCAAGGTGTGTAAGAACATGAAATTACCTTCCTAATGAAGAAAAGAAGAGAATCATACAAATCCTACAAAAACAGAGACACTTTTGCTTGAAGTATCCATAACATGGGAGGAGTAGACCCACACATCGCAACACACTCTTTAAACATCAGTGATGCGGTCAAACCAGTTAAGAAAAAGCAGCGTTGCTTCGCTAGCGATAGGTAGAAAGCAATTGAAAAAAAATTTACAGTGCTACTCCAAGCCAGCATAATAAGAGAGGACAGATATCCATATAGGCTCGTAAATCCACTAACGGTAAGAAAGTCTGACGCTGGATGGAGAATGTGCATCGATTTTACAAATGTAAATAAGGCATGTCCTAAGGACTACTATCCCCTACCGAAAATTGATCAACTGGCTGAGGCATTTTTAGGCTATCAGGTGCTAGCATTTTTGGATGCGTACAAGCGTTACCATCAAATATTAATGAACCTGAAGGATGCAGAGAAATTGGTTTTCATAGCGAGCTTTAGGACTTTTTGTTATGTAAAGATGTCGTTGAGGCTAAAAAATGCAGAAGCAACATACCAAAGAGTAGTGGATAACGCTTTTCGCAATCAAATAGGGCAAAATATGGAAGTGTATATTGATGACATGGTCATCAAAAGCATGAAGGTGGATAGCTTTGCAGCAGATCTACTAGAGACTCTAGATACACTAAGTGCCATAGGAATGAAGCTCAATCCCAAGAAATGTAAATTTGGGGTGGGCGCATGGAAATTCTTAAGATACAAAGTGTCCTCGAAGGGAATCGAGGCCAACCCAAAACAATTCAAAGCTATAATCAACCTTCTTCAGCCACGAACAGTCAAGCAAGTACAAGTCCTAATGGGGTCACTGGCAGCACTTAGCAGGTTTGTCTCAAAGGCAGCAGATAAGCACTTTCCACTGTTTGAAGTTCTAAAGAAAGCCAAGAAGTTTAGCTAGAATCAAGAGTGCCAGACAGCGTATGATGGCTCGAAATAACAGCTCTTAACACTACCAGCACTAAAATCCCCCACTCCTGGGGAAACAATATATTTATATTTTGCCGTCTTGCAGAACGCCATCAGCTCTGTACCACGAAGAAAAAATATAAAGGAAGATACCCTGAGTAAGCTAGCAACAATAGGATTTAACTCTTTTACCGAGCAGAGCGACGTCATTGTGGAAGTCATCCCGATCAGAAGCACTATGTCAACCACCCAAGAAGATGAAGTAAATTGGATGTCCCCACTAATAGACTTCGTTGTCAACAAGATGTTACCAGAAGATAAGATTCGGGCTAGGAAGTTGGAGTTACGTTTTGCTGATTACGCCTATGAGGATGGGATCTTATACAAAAAAGGTTTCATGTCTCCGTGGATAAAGTGTGTGGGACCAACACAATCAGCAGAGATTTTCAAAGAAGTTCATGAAATCCTGTGTGGAACACGTCAAGGAGCTAGAACGATAGCAAAGAAGATCATCTGAGCTGGGTACTACTGGCCGACTATGTTCAACGATGCACACAACTTTGTGCTTAGGTGTAGGAGTTGCCAAATTAACACTTCGTTTCCACATAAGCCACAAATAGCTTTGACAGGAATCTACGGTGCTTGGCCGTTTGATAAATGGGCGATTGACTTAGTTGGACCATTCCCAATGGCCAAAAGAAACGCCAAGTTTCTAATCGTAGCAACTGATTACTTCACAAAGTGGGTGGAAGCAAAAGCATTAGGAAGGGGCATAGCTGAAGTTACCAGGAACTTTGTTTGGAAAAACATAGTATGTCGCTTTGGGGTGCCACATACCATTGTCACATACAATGGTATGCAATTCACAAGCGATGTGATCACCGCCTGGTGCTCAAAGCTCAGGATTTTTTAGAAATTTACGGTTGCGCACCCTCGGGAAAATGGCCAAGTGGAAGTAACAAACAGGACTATCCTCCAAGGAATCTAGAAGAGATTAAAAGGGAATCGAGCTAGATGGGTAGATAAATTACCAAACATGCTATGGTCGTACAGAACATCTATTCGAGAACTGACGGGTAAGACCTCGTACAGTTTGGTTTATGGTCACAAAAATGTCATACCAGTGGAAATTGGTCACTCAAGTCTTCATGTAACCGATTATGATGAGAAAGATAACCCAGAGGTGATGAAGCTCGAACTGGACGAACTAGAAAAGAAGAGAAATTTGGCAACAATTGCAGAAGCGAAGTACAAGGAAAGAATGGCCAAAGTTCACAATCAAAGGGTGAAAGAAACACGGTTTCATATTGGTGATCTAGTATTGAGGAAGAACCAACCTAGCCTAGTATAATAACGCTAAAAGTTATGGCCAAAGTGGGAAGAACCTTACAAGGTTACAAAGGCACATAAATCAAATAGCTACGAGTTAGAAAGGTTGGATGGTACTGCTATCCCAAACACATGGCATGTTATCAATTTAAGGAAGTTTTATGTCTAGAAAAAGAGTAGCGAACATATACATGTACAGATGCTAGGATATTATCCTTGGTGGTTTCCGTTTCCTTTGTCCCAAACGCGATATTATCGCGGGAGTACGCATTTAATATAAAAATACCACTTTGCTGGAGCACAATCATGCCTCTAATTCTTTATTTGCGAATGTTAGAAGTTAGTTTATTCATAACATATTAAGATCAAGATACTCAGACTTTATAAACTTCAACTTAGTCTGACAAACAGCAAGCTATGGATCTTGCACAAATACAAAAGCTTGCAAACTTTGGATTACGCAGTTTTGCAACTCGAACGATCGCAAGCTATAGATCTTTCTCACAGGAAAACATGCCTCTAAATATAGCGACAAAAGCAAGCAATATATCTTGCGGCCTCGAACTATCAATAAAGCAAGCTACATAACTTGCTCATAGGCGAACCTGCCTCTAAATATAGCGACAAAAGCGAGCAATAGATCTTGCGGCTTCTCAATATCAACAAAGAAAGAAATATAGATCTTGCTACAAGGAAGATATGCCCACAAAACACAGACTAAAACAACCTAGGCATCTTGCAGATTTGGGATAAACCTATCTCAAAGGAAAAACACAACAACAGAGAAATAGATTATAATTTTTATCAAAACAAGACAAGTCATTGAGTCTAACAACATCTGAATACATAGACGATCATATCATCTATAACAAAAAAAACGAAGACATCATGGGGCAAGATTAAAGAATATATTAATCCCAAACACCCTATAATAGATATTGCTTGCTTTCTATTTGTCAATCGGGTGTATTTGAGTCATTTTAACTATTCTAACCCCAAAAAATTATCTTAAACTAACATATAAATCAATATTATAATATGTTACTAGTTTTATTTCTCTACTATGTATAATCAATCATAACTTATTAACAGACAAATATTATAATATGTTACTGATTTAATTCTTTACTACATATAATCAATAACAACTTGTTAAAATAAATAACTTCTAAAGATATATTTAAAACCATAAATATCTCATTATAATATATATATTTATATATTATAATTTGAAATACATAGTGTACATATTTTTTATACAATGATAGTGTACTTTTAATAGAAGTATGTATACGTATTTATTCATTTATTTATATACGATAAAGTCTTATTTTAGACTGACTAATTGTTAGATAAGGATATTTTATAATTATTGAGACTAATAAGGTCATTTAATATTTATTTTTATTCATTGCAATGAGATATATACATAAAATTATGATAACCTTTTAAAATGAATGTCAACAGATAAATAATTACTTTTTAAATAATTTGAATGAAATATTATAAATTAACAAAAAAATTATTTTATTAATTTATAATATTTAATGTTTTCCAACCAAATTAAATATTTCACTCCATAACTCATATAATTTTCCTTAAATGACTAGACTTTAAAATTTTAAATAAAACTTAATTTCAATCTTTTAAATAATGATATCGCTCAACGAGCGATGGTACTCCACTAGTTTATATATAATAATATTTAAATTTACGTCCGTTGAAAATACAGGTGTTAGCTATTATTATATATAAATAAATTATGATTTTTTAGAAAGTTTGGGAAATGATCATGTGAGGGTATTGAAGATCTTGAAAATTGGAATGTAATTGATGATGTTGCATGGTAAATTGGGGGATTGACTTTTAAAAATATTATTTTTGGCAAAGTTTTGGGAAAGACGGTCTTTCCATAGGCTTATGAAAAGACGGGGTTTAATTCGAATAATAAAAGGTAAAAGGTCTTAGTTGCAACATTAAAATTTTAGTATGCAACATGTAGTAATAAAATTTATAACCCGGTTCATGCAACCCGAAAATTTTATCTTAATTTCTTCTAATTTACACTTTGAACCTTGGTCTTTCCATGACTTATGGAAAGACCGTCTTTCAAGAGACGCACTCATTATTTTTCTCAACTAATTTTAAAAAATTAACGTGGAATTATAATTGAATATCATGTAGCAAGAATGAACTCTTTTAATATTCTCCTATATTGGGTATAGATATTTAGCGTGAATGGAGAAACGCAGAAGTCGCTCCGCTCCTCATCAGATTTGAACACGTAAGCAGAATTTGCCGCCTTAAACTACAATCAGACTTTTTCTTCTACAATACCCCAAATAGGCAAATACAGAGTCGATACTCTTCTCTTTTCGTAAGAGGAAATCACAAAGAATAGATCTAAGAAATTTACAGAGCCAAAAGGGCCTACTCCTATATTCATTATTGATTTCATTCAGGAATCCCAACCTTGTGTAAGCATGGCCGTCTCTCATTGATTTGCGTTACATTTTGCAGTCTTGTCAATTTTGTGGCCCATTTTGAAATGGAGTCAAGAAATGTGAATCAATGTTATACATATATCAGATACCTTTATATGCTTTGGTCTTGAAACAATTACAATTTCAACAATCAAGATGAATAATGGTACTGGTACATACCAATTAAAATAAGAGCATATTTTTTTGAATCCACGAATGTATCACGTATGGCATCAATGAGCAAGATAGTTTCATTAACTACCCTTAGCCAAGGATTTGCTGCTTTTTCACATTCATGTATAATCTTACATATGTGATGATTATGGATACGGTTGTTGATACTATCTGTTCTTCTTGGTTGGCTCTTGATTCCCTTTTCAGTTCTGGGGCTGTCAAGGAAATGAATCCTTGATTGTCAATTTGATAACTTTATGTTTGTCATTGATTTGGTTATTTCTCCAGAATATAAAATTTGTTCACATTCTCCTTTTGAGTAGCTATCTGATTGTGACGGTATCCTGCAGGTTCTGATGGATCAAACAATTGTAGATTCTGCACATAATAATCAGTCTACCGGCAACCCGAATTCAGGCGATGTTGGAGATGTATGCTCATACGATCTTGTTAAATAGCGAAAGATTGATCATGATGATTAGTCTTTGCTGATATCATCCTCATTTTGTTACAGATTAGAACGATTACAGTGAGCAATGTCGCGCATTCTGCAACTGACCAAGATCTTCAGCAATTCTTTTCTTACTGTGGTGATGTCCAGTATGTGGAGAGACAAAGGTTTGCCATTACCTCTAGGTTGCTCTTTCTGTTATCTGCTTTGCTTAATGGTGAATGTTTGTTCAAGTCATACTTGGAGTTGGAATGTCAGGGATACTGAAAAGGCTGAACAGGCTTATGTAACCTTCCAAGGATTCACAGCCAGGGTGCAGAAACCGCAATGCTTCTGACAGTAAGTAGCCTATAGTTGCATTTGGATGTTTCCCTTTTACTTCCTTTGGGGATACTGATGTTGTATTCTGGAGAAATCAAAATGGCACGTTTGAATTCTTAAAGGTTATCTGTGCATTCATTCATGATATTTATATGAGGATGATGTATAAGATCATCTGTGTTTGCTTTATAGAAAGACACCTATTTCTCATTCTTTGGAGGGTTAATATGCTATTCCTATTCTATGTTGAATGAGACTTCTTGTTTTCTGGTAAGTTATAGACTTTTTGGTGAATAATTTCATGATTTTGGATGCAATTGTGCATCTTTTGAAATTTGGATACCATCTCACTAATTTTTTTTAATTTTTTTAAAATTTGGATTTGGGGACGAATTCAGAGAATGCGTGTCTTTTTTTTAATTAAAACTTTTAAACTAATACGTTGGTAGGATATTGCACATACTAACCTACATTTTATATGATTACATTAACATTTATTTACGTCTTGACAAAAAAATGATTGAAGGATTAAAATTACATAACAATACACGTAATTTGTTTAAGAGTAAACATACAAAATTTTATTAAATTTATAAAATATAATTATCGGACAATTTTATTATCGAGTGAAATTATTTTCGTCCATAAAATAATTACAAAATATTTAAAAATTTATATGTAAAATATGACATTTTCAATCCTTATTAATACTTTAATATATAAATATTTATTAGTATTAGTAAAATCTTCCAATAAAATTATAGATTTAAGAATAAAAATTTAAAAAAATTGTTAAACTTATAAAATACAACTATGGAACAATTTTATTTTTGGGTTATCAAACAGTTTTATTGTCGAGTTAAATTATTTTCGTTCATAAAATATTACATAACATTTAAAATTATATATAAAATATAATATTTTTGACATTTATTAATAATTTAAGAGTCCGTCTCTTGAAAGACGGTCTTTCCATAAGTTATGGAAAGACCAAGGTTTAAAGTGTAAATTAGAAGAAATTAAGATAAAATTTTCGGGTTGCATGAACCGGGTTATAAATTTTATAACTACTACATGTTTCATACTAAAACTTTAATATTGCAACTAAGACATTTTACCTTTTATTATTCTAATCAAACCCCGTCTTTTCATAAGCCTATGGAAAGACCGTCTTTCCATAAGCCTATGGAAAGACCGTCTTTCCCAAGACTTTGCCATAATTTAATATATATGTATACCAGTATTAGTAAAGGCAAAGTCTTGGGAAAGACGGTCTTTCCATAGACTTATGGAAAGACGGAGTTTGATTAGAATAATAAAAGGTAAAAGGTCTTAGTTGCAATATTAAAGTTTTAGTATGAAACATGTAGCAGTTATAAAATTTATAACCCGATTCATGCAACCCGAAAATTTTATCTTAACTTCTTCGAATTTACACTTTAAACCTTGGTCTTTCCATAACTTATGGAAAGACCGTCTTTCAAGAGACGGACTCATTAGTAAAACATGAAAATTATATTTTTTTTAAATGATATTTGGATAAATATTAGGACTAAAACTATGTTTTTTGTACGATAAATTAAGTAAACAAAATTGAAACAATCTAAAATTCAAATCAAAATCAAAATACTGCAGACACTTAAAAAAATTTATATTCCAAAATACAATAAAATGATGTGGTATTATGTGTGGCGCGCTGGCATAGAGTAGAGGATTCGAAATTATCCTAACATGTTAGAAGATTTGAGTACTAACTAATAGTTGTAGCAGATGTATTTGCCAGACACGTACGCGTTCCACACCACGTACACCATCTACATGTTGATGCAAAATGTTTGCAGTAGCTCAGCGGTAGAGCGGTCGGCTGTTAACCGTGTGCGTTTAGACGGTATACAAATATATTAGGAGGTGAGGGCTTTCTTTAATGGTAGTAGATAAATAAGAGTCGGATGCAACTATGCAATTTTGAAAATTGGTCACCTTTGTGTTGCGTCCTCGCAGTTTGTTTTTGTTCTTTTTACATGCATTTAGAAGACGCTGAATGCGTTCTCATGTTATCTGCCAAAAAAAAAGACAAATTGAAAGGACATTTAGCAAATGCTTCCTCGTGTTTTCTGCCAAAAATAAATTCTAAATTCAAAGACACATATGGTAAATTCTAAATTCAAAGACACATCTACCAAATGTGTTCTCAATTTTACATGCAATAAAAAATTTTAAAAGAGCAGAGAACTCATTTAGCAAATACGATTCTCCACGCTTATTGTAACCACCATTATAGAATATTCTCTTTTCTGATGAGGGAGCTATCATAGCACAACTTACTGTTTCTATAGCGCTAGCCGAGAATTATCAGCTTCCTCCCAATGCTGTGCTGTTAAAGACGGTAAACCTTTCTCCTTGTGAATACATCATGGAAGTTAGCAGCCCACATGAATCATCCTATTGAATGTGGCTAGAATAAATATGTGGTTAAGTGAAAACTCTCCTTTGAACAGGAGGAAACACATCCAGCTTCCAAGAGCGATATCGCCATGAAGAAGGCAGAAGATGTGGTGAGTTCCATGTGTTGGAAAATGATTGTAAAACAAGTTGAATTTCGTCAACTTTTGGGCTTCGTTTTTGAGTTGGGTTCGAACTGAATTAGAGTCAGTGGGTGTCGTTTTTGGATTCTCCTCTGCGAGTACTATAAAATCGACTGTTTAAACTCTCAAAACGGATAAAGGGTGAATGAGATATGGATGCTCAAAGAGTCACTCTGAGAATGGAAACTTAGGCGGAAATTCATCCGTACGTACTAAGTATTCTGTAATTTTTTGACTGTCTAAAATGCGTTTGGATCGCGTGGAAGTCTCCGAAAGCCCAAACCGCGTAACAAATATTCTAAGAATCACGTGTGGAATATCTGAGATTTGATACGCAGTTAATCATGATAAGGAATATGATATTCTTATCTTTCCAGAATCTATTCAAATATTTGTAAAATATTTGGTAGTTAGAGAATATTTTCTCTGATTACGGAAATCAGATCTTCCACGTATCTTCTCATATGGATTATTAGACGTCTATAAATAGAGCATTTATGTCAGACAGAAACCTCGCACCATTCTCAAGTTCCTCCCTACTTCTAAACTTGAGTCTTATCTTCTTACTCTGTCTTTGTCGGTGAGGGCTTTGTGTGACTCCGAGGTAATTTTACTTGTTAAATTACCTTCGATGGTTTTATCCTAGGGAACGATGTCCACGACGGGACTCATTCGTTTCAAGGACAGCGAGTGTACTCGTGACTCCATCAATATGTGATATACGTGATTGCTTGAAACGTGATTATTAATTGTACGTGTGAATAATTAGTAATATTTGATTATTCATTAGCAATATTCCATTTGTTACTGATGTTAAATTGTTCATTAGTAATATTCCAAATTTGTTACCGATGTTAAATTGTTTGCATACTTCCGACATGTTTGTTTTCAATATACGATCAACACCATGCTCTCCAAGGGGTACATGCTGGGAAAGGACGCTCTAGTGAAAGCAAGGGCTTTCGATGAGAAGCACCAGCTGAGAACAAATGCGTCAGCTACAGCGTCTAAGGTTGATAGTAAATTGGGGCTGAAGGAGAAGTTAAGCGTGGGAACAGCTGTTGTGAATGAGAAGGTGAAGGAGATGAATGAACGGTACCAGGTTTCTGAGAAGACAAGAAGTGCCTTAATAGCTGCTGAGCAGAAAGCCACAGTGGCCAGTTCTGCTGTCATGAGTAATCGGTATGTGTCGTCGGGTGCCTCGTGGGTCTCAAATGCATTTCAAAAAGTGGCCAAAGCAGCTGAAGGTGTCACCCTGATGACCAAGGAGAAGGTTGAAAAGGCTGAAGAGGAAAAAAAGGAACATAATAAGGACAGGGGAGGGGCAGAGGTGGTGAATGAACATGCACACATCCATCTCGACGAATCACCTATATTACAAGATCAAGGAGTAGTTCCACCCAATCCTTTCTAATACTGCCACTCAACGTAGCATTCCCGTTGCAGATCAAGTTCCACATAATTCCTACACTACCACTGACCAAAGTGTCCATGCTGATGCATCTCCAGAAGGCGATCAACCCGTTCTTTCCAATGCATCCAGCACCGACCATAGCATCCATGTTGATGCAGCCAATCCGTCTAATGCATCCAGTGTGCAAGTTGACACATCATCGCCTCCAGGAGTTCAAGCCAATCATACTACCGACCCTGTAGTCCATGAAGGGGAAATGCCAGCCATTCCTTCTGAAACTTCCACTGACCACAGCGTCCACGATGATGCATCCGTTCAAGGAGGAATTCCTGCCATCCCTTCTAACACGACCGATGTTGATGCATCCCCTGGAGGAGAAGTTCTAACACATCCTCCTAATAATGCTGACCAAAGTAAGACTGGTTATGGGGAAACTCCCGGACTAATATAGCTTTGTTGTAGGTTCTGTTTTCTACCTGGGTTTTCCCTGGATTCATTAGCAGTTTGGCTTGGAGACATTAAATTGATAGGAAATGCATGACTTGAATTAAGTTTCATGTTGACAGTTTGCAAGCGTTTATTTGTATGTTTGTTTCAATGAAATGGAAATATTATGCTAAGATTAATTTGACTACGGTTATGTCCTTCAATATCGATCCCAAGGGGAAGGCTACGTAACTTCAATATGTTCTTGCAATAGATTTTGCATTACCAGATAAAAGCGTTCAAACTATAGTATTCTAAGCTTAGCAAGTCGGACGGAATGAAGAATGACGGACCGCGGCATTGAATTGACCACGAAGAACCTAGCCAATCCAAGTTCCAACTGCTCAGGCTATCTACTCCATCGTAGATTATGAGTTTGAGCATCTGAAGTCTTTGAAATGGATTCCCTTTATTAGAGTTTAAATCATTGAGAGAATAAATAGATTACATAAATGGTATAAAAGTAAATATCTAAACCCTACTCTAGTCTCTAGAATCTTCTATTCTAATATCCCCCTCAAACGAAGAATCAGATACTCAGAGACGCGAAAATTGGACCTAAAAAACTCAAACAAAAGACGAGACAATCCTTTTGTGAAAACATGGTGGAGACGAAGCTTGCCCGAAAAAACCACATCTCATGACAAAGTGGTAGTCAATGTGAATGTGTTTCACCATCTTGTGTGCCACGGGATTTTGATCTAAGAAGATGGGACTGTTGTTATCACAAAGCAGAATTGGGGGACTAGAGAGAGGGAACTGAAGATCACATAGTAGATGAGGTAACCAAACAACTTCAGCCGCAGTATTAGCCAAGGCACGATACTCAGACTCAATGCTGGAACGAGAAACCGTAGGTTGCTTCTTAGCACTCCATGAAACAAGATTGTCACCCAGAAGGTTAGCGTACCTATAGGTCAGATGACGAGTCTCGAGACAACGCACTCAATCTGCATCGAAGTAGCCCAACACCTCAGAAGTGCGATCCGGGCGAAAAGACTGGCCATAGTGCAAAGTACCACGAACATAGTGGAAAATACGAGTAACTGCGGCATAGTGATCATCTCGAGGATTCTGAAGGTACAAACTGAACTTACTGCAAAGGTAATGTCCGGGCGAGTAATAGTGAGATACTAAAGAGCACCAACCAAGGATTGATAAATAGTGGGATTGGAAAACTTCCTACTACGACCACTATGAAGATGTGACTATGGAAGAAATGATGTAGAGACGGTAGCAATTCGATCATCCCAGCTCGACTGACAATGTCACGGGCCTGATGGTGTAGACTCCACCTCCAAGCCAAGTAAATAATGCAAAGAGCCCAAATCCTTAATGGAAAACTCCTTGTCAGTTTGAGTAATAGACTGGCGAATGTCGTCCACATAAACTAAGAGATACAACAGAGTAGTACCTCGAGAAAAGACAAACGGGGACGGGCTTGCCAAACTGCAAAGAAAACCAAGATGGCGTAGGTAAGTGTTGAACCGCTGGAACCAAGCGCGGAGAGCCTGCTTCAAGCCATAAATGACTTTTCGTAGACAACAAACTTAGTTGAGATGTGCATCGTCCTTGTAACCAACCAGTTAACCCATTTAGACTGGCATATCAAGCACACCATTGAGAGAAGCATTCTTGACATCCAGCTAATGAAGAGGTCATTGGCGCATGGTGGCAATGGAAAGAACAATGCAAACAGTAGACGTCTTCACCACAGGGCTGAAAGTGTGATCAAAATCAAACTCCGGAATCTAAGAAAAAAATTGTGCCACCACTTGAGCCTTGTAGCGACTAATACTATTATCCGGCAGATACTTGAACCATTTGGAGCCGACAACATTCACATTTGGGGGCGAGGCACCAAATCCCTAGTATGTCGGTGGAAAAGTGCAGTTATTTCCTCATCCATGGTTGAAATCCAGCGAGGATCTCGAAGAGATGCATGGTAGTCTCGAGGGTAGCTGGAAAACCAGACACTTTGTAATCAGAGAAAGATCAAGGACATCCAGAACCATTCATCATCCTGGTGGTCGTCCGATGAGTGTGAGTAGGAGCTGGCTCGAGATAGGCATTAATCCGGAGCAGGAGGAGTGCGAGCCTAAGGTGATGATGCAAAAGCCGGAGTCATGGGCACTGAGGCTTAAGAAGTAGTCACATGGGCCAGAGAAGTAAGTGCAGGTAATAATAGAGCATCGGAATCTGAACAAACCGTGCAAGGTGGCTCGGTAGAAGGTGATCCAGCGCGAGAGCAATAGGGAAATTACCACGCAGCGGAGGGCTTTGTAAATGAAGAAAGCTCCAAATGAGACGTGGAGCGGGATCAAGAGACTTGAACCCTTTGTGACAGGGGTCGTAGCCAATAAATACACATGGAAATGGAGCGAGCTACAAACTTATTAGGTGCAATATCACGCAAGCAAGGATACGCTCAAAAACCATATGGGTGAAAAAGAAAATAATTTGGTGCGGATCCAAAAACGACCTCAAATGGAGACTTGCCACCAAGAATGGAATTAGGCAGACGGTTAATTATATAAGCCGCGAAAGGAAAAGTATCCACCCAATAAGATGTCGGCACAGAAGAATGAAATAGCATAGCAATGCCAGTCTCTATGATGTAACGATGCTTCTGCTCAGCACGATCGTTCTGAGCAGGAGTGTAGGGAGAAGACATCTGATGATGAATGCCACAAGGCACAAAGTGAGCCTGCAAGCGATAATTAATAAAATTTGTACCGCCATTCGTCTGCAAGATTCTAATCTTGGTAGAAAATTAAGTCTCAACAAATTTCTGGAACTAGAGAAAGATATCAAAAAAATTAGACTTCCGACGTAACGAGAGAAACCACGTGAATCGTGAAAGTCATCAACGAAAGCAGCTTAATAAGAATAACCCTCTATCGATAAAACTAGAGATGGTCCCCATGGTGGCCACAAATTATAGTGCACCTTATCGAACAAGCAAGTGGCTTGTTTATCACTGATAGAAAAGGCCATACGCTTGCTCTTGACCATCTGACAAGAAAAGAAACTGACAAGTGTGGGTAAAAGAGAAGTGACAAAGATAAGACTCAGTTTATTCAACAACTGATGAGTGGCATATGAGACATGACCAACACGAGACTGTCACTACTCAAAAGAAACTCGAAGCTTTCCAGAACATAATTCACCTAAAAAGGTTGAATCGGTGGACTCAAAGTAATAAAGGCCCAAACGATTATGGGATTTACCCAGTATATCTCTTGTATGCTTGTACTTCATAAAAAATGCATCGGCATCAAATACAATAATAACAGGCAAATCACGATTAAGTTTACTAATAGACAGTAAACTTTTAGTAATTTGAGGAACCACGAGGACATTATTAAGAGACAAGCCCGAGAGATTACACTGACCAATAAGAAATAAAAATTATTCATCATTACCTACATAAATTAAATTAAAACCACGATAACAATGTATTTTCTCAAAATGGTGAAAATTAGAAGTTATACGAGCAGAATCAACAATCTATCAATCAAAATAACTACGGCTAAATATGCAGAATTGAAAAAGGCCATGATAGAAATAAAAATTATTCATCATTACCTACATAAATTAAATTAAAACCACGATAACAATGTATTTTCTCAAAGTGGTAAAAATTAGAAGTTATACGAGCAGAATCAACAATCTATCAATCAAAATAACTACGGCTAAATATGCGGAATTGAAAAAGGCCATGATTGTAGATAATAATGTTGATTGCAAAGCTGTAGTGCCAAGTAATGCGGATTGCCGAGAGAATGCCGGGCATGTACCAAAAAATGTTGATTGCAAAGCTGGGGAAGTGGCACAATGCACATCGCTGAACAATAAGCTCGCTGGTATGCGCCGGAAGATCAAAAGCACCAGGCACGCATGTAGTACATGCGTCTTCTTCAAAGTGTTGGTGCACGACAGTCATGCGCTGGAGGAAGAGAAATAATTAACACAATCGTTGAACAGACAATGGATTTGAGCTCGTAAAGAGGCACCACTGGAGGTGACGGACGCCGGAAAATCAGAATCTATGTACCGAGAGGACGCCAGGGGCGATGGGAGAGAACGCCGGAGGAGCAACAAGCTCGCCTGACCGTTCTGATCAGAGATGACGCCGAAAACTGGAGGCGATGATGGGAAGGCGTCGAAAACTGGAGGTGATACCGGGAAGTCGCCGGAATTCGGAAGTGATGCTGGGAAGTTGCCTGAAACTGGAGGCAATGCCGGAAAGTCGCCGGAAACTAGAGGCAATTTGGCCTGAAAAAGGAGACTGCTTGGAGGGCTACGGCGGAAATAAAAGAAGAAAAATAGAGTGAAGAAAAGAAATAGGTCAAGATCACAGAGACTCTAATACCATCTAAAAACGAATTTTCGTTGATTAGGATTTAGATTGATAAATAGATTACATAAATGGTATAAAAGTAAATATTTAACCCACAATCTGATCTCTAAAATCTTCTATTCTAACATGAAGTATTAACAATACCCAAAGGCCAAAGCAGACTAGATTCAACCAGTTACTTAAATAAAGAAATATACTCTCCATCCCATAAATATTGGCTACTTTCCTTTTTCATCTGTCCTACAATTAATGACCTATGTGAAAACCACTTATAATGGCAAATAATCAATTGTCAAATTTCCATAATATACTCTTTAGCTTTAACAATTTTGGCAATGGACATATTGTTTTCACAAAATATTCCTACTTTTCTATAATTATTATCTTCCATATTAACTATTCGAAAATATTATGCCAAAACTAAATATGTCAATATTTATAGGACGGTTACAAACAACAAAGACGAATGGGTGAATAACTGGACATGATAAAGACTCCCAAGAGTGACCTAATTGACCCGCGAAGTGTAAAAAGAACGTGAAAAATTTTATGGCATGGGTCGAGCATAGTCGCTCAACCAAGGGTATTTTTACTACTACCAAAATTTTCTTAATACATTGTAAATCAAATTGTAGAGACATTTTTTTTTACTTCTCAAGTATCAACTGTCAATTCTTGATGCAGAGTGAATGACGGCGAAGATTGAATAAGAGATGGATCGCTACAAAGGTCCGATACGGTTTTTAGCATAACTTTTGCATCCGGACTCGGAATGACGCAGTCGAATAATCGAAAGGAATTCGCAAGCACAAATCCTAGGGTTTGATTCTGGAATCCACCAGAGAGAAAATAATTCTCAAAAATATTATTATGAAAAGATGAAATCTCCAAAAATACAAGAGATCCTTAAATACTTTAATGAATTCGGAAAAAATAAAGAAGGAAATTCGGAAAAAATCCCAAAATAAAACGAAAATCGAAAACACTCAAAAGCAGTAAAATTGTCATTTTGAGGCCTTAAACAACCTTAAATGGCGAAACAAACCTACTATAGTGCTCGTCGAGACGATTAATGCAGGGCAAATGCGGCGAAGATTGAAGAATAGATGAATCGCCCCAAAGGTCTGATACGGTTTTGACCATAACTTTTGCATCTGAACTCGGAATCAGGCAATTCCGGATGCGTTGGAACCATTTTGACAAGCACTACAATGGGTCTATTTTTCCATTTGAGGTCGTTTAAGGTCTCAAAATGGCACTTTACTTTTTTTGAGTGCTTTCAATTTTTTCATTTTATTTTTAAATTTATTCCGAATTTCCTTTTTTTTCCAAATTCATTATAGTATTTAAGGACCTGTTTTATTTTTGGAGATTTCATCTTTTCATAATAATATTTTTGAGAATGATTTTCTCTCTGGTGGATTCTGGAACAAAACCCTAGGATTCGTGCTTGCGAATTCCTTTCGATTATTCCGAATGCATCAATTGGTATCAGAGCTGGATTTTCCCCGACCTTTTCCATTAATTCACGATGAGTGATCAACCATTAACCCAAGTGGAAGGAGCAGTGATTACTGCAGCACTTGCTGTTTTAAGTAGGCAGATGGAGGCATTGATGACGTGTGTGGAGACTCTTAGCAATGGAGAGCAATAAAACAGGAAGGGGAATAATATCTTCGATGATTTTTTTATGTTTGGTTGTAGAACAAACCATCACGGGGACTTTGACGAATCAGGGTAATCAATGGAATGATCCTGATTACCAGGTTAAGGCTGATGTTTCCTTGTTTTATGGATCCATGGGCATAGAGGAGTTGCTCATTTGACATATCGAAGTGGATTGAATTTTTGATGTCATAGAAATTCCGAAGGGCAAGCACGTGAAGATGGTCGCAGTGAAGTTGAAGAGTATGACCATTGTATGGTGGGACAGGCTGCCTAACTCAACGCATAAGAAAAACAAAAATCCAATCAGATCATGGAAAAGAATGAAGCAAATGGTGCAAATTTTGTACAAACTGTACATTGAGATGATGTACAGCCCCAAACTTTGGCCATAAAAGCAGAGATGATGGAGAACTCCCCTCGTGGCAGAGGTGGTGGTTTTTCTGGCTTTGGGAAAATTCAGCCCCAAAGCAGTTTCGAGTCGTCTGGAAACAAGGACAGGATAATGGTAACCAAGGATTATAACCTTAGTGCTGGTGGTTCAAGTGGTGCGCATGATAAGAGGGTGTTCCCAGCCAGGGCACCAATGCAAAGACAACCTAACTCGTTCACTAAGCCACGCAGTGACAAATTTTTTCATTATGGTGGTGTAGGGCACATGTCTAATGTTTGCCCATTGAGAACCGTGGCTCTTCTGGAAGAGGATGGCGAGGACGATGCAGCAGATGAGTTTGAAGGAGCTGAGTTCACTGAAGATGACGTAACTGAGAAGGTCAACATTGTGTTGCAGCAAATTCTTTTGTCATCCAAGGATGAGGGGCAACATAAAAATCTTTTCAGAGCCCACTATTTGATTAATAACAAGTTGTGCAATTTAATTGTTGATAATGGTAATTCTGAAAACCTTGTTTCTGCGAAGTTAGTTGAATATCTGGATCTACCCATTGAGCGTCATGAAAAACCCCATACCATAGGTTGGGTTAGTAAGGGTAATTAGGTTAGAGTGACGTTAACTTGTAGTGTTTCTATTTCAATTGGGAAGCATTACAGGGAGCACCTGATATATGATGTACTGGATATGGATGTGTGTCATGTGTTGTTGGGGCGACCTTGGTAGTTTGATAATGATGTTACACACAAGGGGCATGATAACATCATGTTTTTTTCCATGGGGCGGGAATAAGATTGCTATGGCTCATGTTCAGCATTTTGACAGTGTCGCAAGAAGTAAGTAGTAAAATTTTCTGGTTATGACACGAGGTGAAGAGGAACTTAATGAGGCTGTTGTTGAAGCTGATAGTTTTTATCTCATGGTAATGAAGGGGTTGATGAGTACTGAGAAGGAGGAGGCACTTATTCCAGTGGACATGCAAGCGCTTTTGGAGGATTTTGAGCAGTTGACTGGTGACGAGCTTCCAAGTGAGTTACCGCCTATGCTGGATATTCAGTAGCATATTGATTTGGTCCTGACTCTAGCTTGCCAAACCTCCCGTACTAACGGATGAGTCTGAAGGAGAATGAGATTCTGAGGGAACAGATTATAGACTTGTTGAAGAAAGGGTTCATACTTGAGAGTATGAGTCCTTGTGCGGTTCCTGTTCTTCTTGTTCCTAAGAAAGGAAATCAGTGGCGGATGTGTGTTGATAGTAGTGTGATTAACAAGATTACTATCAAGTATCGATTTCTAATTTCACGATTGGAGGATGTGCTGGATGAGTTGGGGGGTTTGAAGGTGTTTTCGAAGATTGATCTTCAGAGTGTATATCATCAGATTTTTATAAACCCTGAAGATGAGTGGAAGGCGGCTTTCAAGAGAAAGGATAGACTGTACGAGTGGTTGGTGATGCCTTTCGGGTTGTCTATGCCCCTATTACCTTTATGAGGGTGATGAATAAGGTTTTACACCTTTTCATTGGTTCTTTTGTGTTGGTTTACTTTGATGACATCTTGATTTACAGTAAGACCAGAGAGGGGCATTTAGAGCATTTGAGGCAGGTGTTGTAGGTTTTGCCAAAAAATCAGTTTGACATTAACCTGAAAAGTGTACGTTTAGCACCAACAAGTTGTTTTTTCTGGGTTTTGTTGGTGAAGATAGGATTCAGGTTTATGAGGAGAAGGTGTGTGCTATCCGCGAGTGGCCAGCACCAACGTATGTGAGGGAGGTACGTAGTTTCCATGGTCTCGCTACGTTTTATAGATGTTTCTTCTGAAAACTTAGTGATGTGACTGCTCCCATAACTGAGTGTTTGAAGAAGGGAAAATTCCATTGGGTTCCCAAGCAGGAACAACGTTTTTCCTTGATCAAATAAAAGCTATGTACTGCGCCCATGCTAGCTTTGCCTAATTTTGATAGGGTTTTTGAAGTGGAATGTTATGCTAGTGGTGTAGGAATTTGGGTTGTACTATACCAGGAGAAGAGGCAAGTGGAGTTTTTCAGTGAGAAATAGTAGGTGGCTCGGCAGAAGTGGAGTACTTATGATCAGGATTTCTATATTGTTTTTAGAGCTCTAAGACCGTGGGAGCATTACCTGATTCAAAGGGAGTTCATTCTGTTCACTAATCATCAGGCTTTGAAATTTCTCCATAGTCAGAAGATGATTAAGAAGATGCATGCTCGATGGGTCATTTTTCTGCAAAAGTTTCATTTTGTTATTCAGCCTAAGTCAGGAAAGTCGAAGAAGGTGGCAGATGTCTTGAGTATGAGGGCTTCTTTGTTGATTACTTTGGCATAGAAGATAGTTATGTTTGAATGTTTGAAGGAGTTGTACGAGGGAGATGCTGAATTTAAGGAGATTTGGATGAAGTGCAAGGAGGGTAGTATTAATGGAAAAAATTTACATGTTGGTGATGGTTTTCTGTTCAAAAGAGATCAATTGTGCATCCTTAAGTCTTCGTTGAGGGAGAAACTGATTGGGATCTACATGGCGGCGGTTTTAGTGGTCAATTGGGGAGAGATAAGACTATTGCTAGTTTGGAAGAGAGATACTAGTGGTCGCATTTGAAGAGGGACGTGAGCACCATTGTTAAGAAGTGTTATCTCTACTAGGTTTCTAAAGGTCAGTCTCAAAATACTGGTCTTTACATGCCTTTACCTGTTCCCGAAGATATTTGGCTAGACTTGTCCATGGATTTTTTGCTGGGGTTGCCACGTACCCAACGTGGTGTAGATTCTTTGTTCGTAGTGGTGGATAGGTTTTCCAAGATGTCGCACTTTATTGCATGCAAGAAGACTGCTAATGCATCCAATATTGCGAAGTTGTTCTTTCAGGAAGTTGTTCATCTTCATGGAGTTCCCATGTCCATTATTTTAGACAGGGATACCAAATTTCTCAGTCATTTTTGGATTACTTTATGGCAGATGTTTGGGACTGCTTTAAATAAGAGCTCTACAAACCATTCTCAAACTGACGGGAAGACTGAGGTGATGAATAGGACTTTGGGAAATATGATTCGTAGTGTTTGTGGTGAGAAGCCAAAGCAGTGGGATTTAGCTTTAGCTCAGGTCGAATTTGCTTATAACATTGAAGTGCATTTAGCTACGGGAAAATCTCCATTTTTTCTTATTTATACTACTTTTCTTAAACATGTGGTGAATTTGGTCGAGTTGCCAAAGGTTCCTGGGGTTAGCAAGATGGCAGAAAATATGGCTAAGGATACTGTGGACACCAAGGAATCTACCAACGCTCGCTTGGAGGCTACTAGGAAGAAGAATAAGGAGGCTGCTGATAAGCGTAAGGGGCTCAAGGTTTTTAAGGAAGGTGATGATATGATGATCTTCTTGCACAACGAGCGGTTCATCGTTGGTATGTACAGCAAGTTCAAACCAAGTAAGTATGGTCCATTTAAAGTGTTGCGAAAGATTAATGATAATGCTTATGTTGTGGTTCTTTCGGTTACTATGAGCATTTTCCAATACTTTTAATGTGGCTGATATTTAAGATTACCATGAGGATGGGATTCTTTATCCTGAAGAGAACTCGAGGTCGAGTTCTTCGGAGGTGGAGGAGACTGATGCAGGACGAATGGCGGCGAAGATTGAAGAAGAGATGGATCGCCGCAAAGTTTTGTTATGGTTTTGAGCATAACTTTTGCATCCGGACTCAAAATCAAGCGATTCCAGATGCATTGGAACCGTCTCGACAAGCAATATAGTGGGACCATTTTGCCATTTGAGGTCATTTAAGGCCTCAAAACGGCAATTTATTGTTTTTGAGTGTTTCCGATTTTTGTTTTATTTTGGAATTTGTTCCAAATTTTCTTTTTATTTTTTTCCAAATTCATTATAATATTTAAGGATCTCTTGTATTTTTGGAGATTTCATCTTTTCATAATAATATTTTCGAGAATTATTTTTCCTCTGGTGGATTCCAAAACCAAACCCTACAATTCGTGCTTACGAATTACTTTCGATTATTCTGACTGCATCAATTCTAGCAAGCAGTTATTGTACCACAGTAACTTCGAATGCATTGGAAACGCAGCTAGAACCTAGATGTTTACCAACAAGGATGAAATAACAAGGGATAAGTGTCAATATAACCCTATCTACTTTGGTTAGTGCCAATATAACCCTCAGATAATTTTTAGTGCAAAAATAACCCTAACTAGTTGACATAAGTGCCAATATAACCCTAGAACACTATTTTCGGCATTGACCCGCGTTGACTGCAGTTCAAATGACAAAATAACCCTTGACCTAAAATCTATAAATATAAGGACAAATTTTCCCTTAAGACCACCACCAACAACCCTACAGCTACCCCCACCACCTCTAGCCACCACCACTCCCAGCTTACAACCACCACTCTAGCCAACTCCACCACCCCAACCCCTCCAGCCACCACCACTGCCACCTACAACTACCACAACCACCCCTCCAGCCAACTCCACCACCCCAGCCCCTCCAGCCACCACCACCGCCACCTACAACCACCACAACCACCCCCCCAGCCAACTCCACCACCCCAACCCCTCCAACCACCACCACCGCCACCTACAACCACCACAACCACCCCTCCAGCCAACTCCACCACCCCAGCACCTCCAGCTAGCACCACCGCCACCTACGCCCGCTGACCCTAAACTCTAAACCCGGTGAGACTTTAATCGTAGATCCGGTGGAAGAAAAAGGCGTACGAAAAAGATGAGTAACCATCACGGAGAGGCGGACCAAATCTGGCGACGACGGGAAGTCGGAGCTTTTCAAGAAATATGGATTAATCAGACCCCCTCCACCCCCAGTCCCGCCACTACCCCTTCGGAGCTTTGCCGGAAATCACATAGAGGCCTCGATCACGGAGGCATTCGATTGCGAGGGATCTCAGTCGTGGAAGCTCTCTGCCACGGAGGCGCTCAGTGGTAGAGGCTCTCAACCGCAGAGGCGCCGGTCACGGAGGCGGTCACGGAGGCGATGGGAAACTGCGCTCAGCCGCGGATGGGTGGCGGCGCTCGTGTCAGGGAGGAGTCGCAGTGCTCATAGATCGACCGGTGGAGCACAAGCTGAGGTGGTGCCCGGTCGACGGAGGCGTGGTGGACGTGAGTCGCAAAGATTTGCAGAGAACGAAGAAAAAATGCGGGGAGAAAAATGTGGGGAAGAAAGGAAAGAAGTAGATTAGGTTTTGGAAAGGTATAATTGTAAATCTCTTATTTTTTTCATTATTTTCATATGGGTAAAATAGTCTTTTTATCATATTCCAGCCAAAATCTACCGAAATGGATACATTTGCACTTACACTAACTATCTAGGGTTATATTTGTACTTTCAATTATCAAAAGGTTATATTGGCACTTTATGTGAAGTAGGTATGGTTATAAAAGCACTTTTTTCAAAAAAACAATCATTAGATTAGTATGAGCATTTTGCTTAGTTTAAAGAATTATGTGCTAGGTAATCAGTGGTTTTACTCGAGGGGGGCATAACAACAGTAGGTTTTCCACAGGCCATAGTATAGGATTCTGGGGACTTTGCTTTGTTGGAAACCAGTAAAAATGAGCATGTTTAGCCTATTTATTGAATTGTAGGAATATGCAAACTCCAGAAGATTAGCTATTTTTCGTTCAGAGCACAGGAGTGCCTTGAATTTGCTGGAGAAAATATTTCAGTAAGGTATTTCAACTGAACAGAAAATGAATAGTTTCATAACCTGAGAAGCTAATAAGTAGAACATTGCATCCTCTGCAGGTACTTAACCTTCGTATCCATACCATAATCACAAATGAAGCAAGATAAAAAGATCTCATAGCTTCTAGCTGTTTAATTCAATGTACCAACACTGCAAAATAACCTGGCTAACAGAGGTACCATTCTTAGCTGTCAAACTGCATCTAGCTGATATCCAATGAAGAACATCATTCATAAAGTATAAGCAAGCTACCAGATAAATGTACAATTTCCGCCTAAATATTGACAAGCTAAATCCTTGGCAATTCTATTGCTTTATGAAGGATCTTTGGACAGGTATAACAAAATTCTGTGTTCCTTTACTCCTGCATAATGCAATGTGCATTACTTTATCTGAAGTTTAAAGAATCACCTTGATCTATTTATTGCCCTTCCATAAGATATCTGTTGGTATGTTGGAGAACGGAAGCATTGAATAGGAGGCTAGTTTATGTACTTCATCAACCATGAAAGTTTCTGTCATACATAGAATATCAAGGACTATTTCTCCAACATAAATAACAACTAAGAGGAAATATATATCAAATGATGTTGTAGTTAAACTATTATTTTTCATATTATAAAGTTATAAACTATTAATATATTGTTGTCAGTACCTTCAAGCATTCAGGTAACTGATCCGTCTTCATTTTGGCATGTGTCTGCATGAATACACATAAGAATTCATTAACAGACATGAGTCTATATCAGTGCAAATTAGAAATCACTAAACAAAAAATCCTGCTACACTCAATCCAAACACATTATTACATTTTTTCTTACAAAAGACTCAGTTTGTTGACCTATTCCTACTATGACTAAGATGCTACTTGGTTAAAGACTTTCAAGATATGCAAGAGCTAAGAAATTCATCATCTGCATTATCAGCGATGGAAATCTGGTGAATTTAAACTTCAACGGAAAGTACGGAATAACTACACCCTTCAAACACACACTTTGTTTAATAGGTAATGACAAAAAGCAAAATTGGACAGAAATAAGAATGAAAATATAGGAACTGAAGAATAATGATGATTAAAGTCACGCAGTTGTAGTTTTTGTGTGCAACCTGTGTGATATTGTAGCAAGATGTTTCTTGATTTGCTGCTACAGATGCAAGAATGACAAGTCCAGCTGCAACTGTAGACGGCCAAAAGCAGAGTTGTTCATGGCCTAAAAGAGTCAGCACAGCTAGGTAATTTACAGTCTTCTCCACCTGCTCAGAAGCCTTTGCAGCTCTCAGATAGAACCTGTCACAGATTTATCAATACCATAAGTTATATAAAATCTTACCTCTGTCCTACTCTTTTCATTTTCAACTCTACTTAATATTGTTATTGCAAACTGTTTCATCCGTCGATACTTGATGCATAGAGTGGTCAATGGATTTGGTAGAGAAGACCATTTACCATAAAAAGTTGTACAGAGAGGGCAGGAAACACTGGAACTTTAGAACTTCCTGTACCAGCCACTCCATAGCCACCACTTCACATCGGCTGTATGAAGTGGTTCCTATGTGGAACATCTTTTCATCTACACTGAAATGACAGTGGTAAAGGTTTAGAGCATCCAGTAAATTAGAAGCACTGCTTATCAGGTAGAAGTGACAGGCTTAAACTCAACATAGATGCTTATAAAATTTCTGGTAATACTTACAATGTATAACACCTGTAAAACCTCGTTAGTTTTATTTATCCAAATGACATTCCTATGTGCTTCACACGGTAAACAGATTAAGCTTTAGGTTTAATCTATCTAATTTTGAAATGGAAAAGTAAAACCAGTAATTTCTACCAGCCTACTGCCTACATATATTAATTCTCATGCAAGGTTGTGGTTCGAAACCATCCATAAGAGATGTGAGCTATATGATCACGTAGAAAAAAGAGAAATGGAAAAAAAAAATCTAGTACCTGTTATATGGTTGGTTTTCTTCAAACCTTTTTGCCAATGTGAGACAGGCAATTCCAGCAATTTGAAGACTTCTCTTTGTTTTAAAGTAACCTTTGCTAAAAAAGCGATCAAGCAGACTGACACCTAGAAAGAGAGTCTCTTTTTGAAGTTCCTTGTTTGTTGATTGCTATTTGAATGGAACAACAAAAATTTAATGAATAAGTATCCTGTTTTATACAAATCCTATCATCTGAAGATAAGAAATAATGTGCTCGTATCTTAGCAGTACTATAAACTAACGACATTAACATTTTATACGACAAACGAGAAGTTTAATACACATAACAGGCAATGCTAGGAATCCCTTATCGATTACTCTACCGGGTCGCAAGCTGGGTTCTCATGACAGTGGATGTGAAAGCAAAACTGAAAGCTAAACTTAGAGCAGAAACTCTGGTTATGAAATGGCGTTCCGTTTGC
Organism: Rubia yunnanensis; assembly: GCA_037428765.1. NCBI lineage: Eukaryota > Viridiplantae > Streptophyta > Magnoliopsida > Gentianales > Rubiaceae > Rubia > Rubia yunnanensis. Next base: position 31,675,648 of record CM075071.1, on the reverse strand, counting down.
TTCGTTGTATATGTAATTCACCTTTTTTCATATGACTAGTTTTTCATGTGGAGCAAGGATATGCCGCTATGCTTAGAACCAAAAAGTGGAGTAATTTGACGAGGATCACATGTGCTTCTCATTCTCATTCTCATTCTCTACCTACAATTACTGTTACGACAAACACCACAGCTAAAACATTCCTGATATTTTTTTAAAAATTAGGCAGCAACAGAGAATTTTCCCCTCACTTGTTTATTCCATTTTTGGGCGGAGAATTTTGTATTCTCAAAGAAGAGTTTAATTTAGAGGTTATGTATCTCAGAGGTTCCATACACAGTATGGCCCAGAACACCGGTCACCTTATCCTAGAGTTCACTTTATATTTCTTCGATTCAATACACTTGAAGGTTAGTAACGTAAAAACGAAACAGAAAGAAACAAAAAATATTTAAGGCCACCAAGGAAGTTTAAACCTACTATGGGAATTGCAGAAAGGCCAATCAGAGAACAAAATATTTGCCGGTAAAAATGGTATACTCTCTCCCATCCTATGAAAATGCATACATGGCCGGCTAATGGATAAAAGCTGCTTCGAGCCTCCGCAGACACATTACGTGGCCACGACACGCAATAAAATTAAATATAACCGTGAAAAGTAACTCGTGGGGCAGTTAAAAATAAACACGTCAAATAACGTAATGGTACCTCAACGATCCAGTGGACCATCTGCAACCGCTGCTGAACTATAAGGTCACCGTAATTGGTGGATGAATAGTATTCTTGGGTATAGTCGTGCAAATACACCTGCCTCCTCTCTCTGATCCGAATCAGCTTGTATCTCTCCTGCTCTTCTATCTCTTCCAGTCCCAGTAACTTTATTTAAGGAAAAAAACCCAAAATTTATTCTCATATCACAAATGCAACTATGCAACCACAGGAAGTTATTGAACTTGAAGGAAATTTGATTACTTAACTAACGTTCAATTATTTTGTTTATCGTTCACATTACTTAACCTTTTTGTTTTCCGTTCAGTGCAATTAACTACTGTCATTTATTTCTTTTATAAAAAAACTGCTGTAAAAATAAAACAGCACTTTATTAGCAAACTTAACTAATGCTCTGTTTCTCTAACTATCAAGCTACGTACAATTATAATTTGAAAATAGTTAAAATGCTTAATAATTTCAATTAAGTAGCTTCACCAGAACACTGCAACTATTAACTGAACATGCAATCAGCAAACATTTGCGTTGTTATTGATTAAAACTAATGAAATATAATTATCTAAACAAGGGCAATTAATTAACTAATTAGGAGCACTCACAGCAATCTCCTGCGAATCGTTGAGGTGAGATAATTCTCCGGACTCAACCGCCAAAGGAAAAGTTGATTTGCAGAACTCACGAGAAAATCTCTTGAGCAGTTGATACGTCGGCGATGGACTCTCGTCGTTGACAGACTTCTCGGAGAACTGACTACCGGAATCATACCATATTGAGGGAGTGTAATCTGAGAAATCATACGCGGAACTCTCTCCGAACAGATGCGACTGGAAGTCTGAGTACGCGGACGAGTAATCGCCCCCAAGTTCATCGGAGAAGTCCTCGGAGCACGTAAAATCCAAGTTGATTAGAGCATTTTCTTCTCCTCTTTCTTCTTCTTCTCTGCCCGCACTTTTCCGCATATAGATCTCAGATGTTGTGCCAAACTTCGACTCCGAGTCCAATTGCCTGACATATTGAACCGAAAATTGATTGATCGAGTCAATTTCTAGTGAGTTTTCAGATGCTAACGTTTTCGTTCCTCCGAGCTTAGAGTTTTCGCCGGTAAATGACGTCACCGCTGATATCTCCGACTTACTCACCACTTCTGAATCCTCAGCTCTTCCGTGTTTCACGGAACTATCATTTATCCATCCAGAAACTGCTCCGGAGCACGACTCGACGCACGAGGTCTCTGAAACTTCTCCGCTATCAACGCGGTCTTGTTTTTTCTCGGTTAGTCTCCGGTCACTAAATGCACCGGTAGCTCCTCTGGCCTCATCACGCCAGTTTTCCTCCACCGGACCTCTGCGTGGATCACATTCGAAGGTGAAATATTCCGTCGGAACGTGAGTAGGATTATCAGCAGCGGTCGACTGAAGAAGAGGCGGGGCGATTTGAAAACGGCGGCAGCGGCGAGGGATCTTAGATCGGAGCTGCTTCTTTACGGCAGCGAAGAGCGGCAGCTGCCATTCCTCTATGTCCGATTTGCGCTTCATGTTCGCTGCTGATTTTCGATAAGGTGATCGGAGTAGAGAGAGTGAATTGTGAATTTCAGTGTGTGAGTGTGTGTTTTGGGGAAGAAGAAGGCTCAAAATGAATTGTGAAGCGGTTGGGGACGTTGTATTAAAACTTGGGTATATTTATACGAGTGGAGAATGTGGGGTCCGCGAGGATCACGTTTCATGGCGAGGCTGGGGAGGAGAGAGATAGAGAAGGGGGTCAAAATGAAATCTGTAATCTACTGTTTTCATTTAGACACATAATGATATTTTGTCTTTTTTTTTTTTTTGAATTAAACCATCCGGAGATGGGGAAATTATATTAGGCATTTTCAACCCCTGTAAAAAACAAGAAACTTAAATAGAAATAAAAGTTGAAGCCTTGGCTTAGTTGATATCTACATGAGGGAGCTATAAGCTCTTGAGGCAACATTTGTTGCTTCCAAAATGAAGTAAGATATCTAGCTAATAGTTAAGAGGATTACAAAGACACTTAGTAAATTCATAGGATTGTCGAACTTATTAGTGAATCGAAGCATCGAAACACAAGTCAGTCAGACACACCCCAAAATTCACTAAGCTGCCTATCCACTACTTAGAGAAGGTACCATTAGAGTATAGGTTGAACAAGAAGGAAGGCAGCAAGACAAGAGTCCTCTCCATCCGTATGCATTCATCTCCATTGAGCCTACAATTTGGTGCAGAGTCCACCTACAAGGGACAGAGAATATCAGTAGCATCCATTCATACAACAGTCCTTAGAGAAGGTGTACCTATCTGATCCAGCCTAATTAGACCCTGGATATTATTGGGTAGCATTTTAAACCTAAACATAGATGTGCTGGACCCAGCCATAAGACATGCCTTAGCAAGAGCATCAGCTACCAAATTAGCTTGTCTCTGAATATGCACTAGATTGATATCTCCCAAATATTGTTTTGTATCATCAGCTAATTGAAACAATGGCCAGGGAGCTTTAAATGGATCAGTAACAAATTTAATCGCATTCAAACAATCAGATTCCAAGCAAACAGGAGGAGAGAAACCAACAATTTTCTCAAGGGCAAAGAAAATTGCTTTCATTTCAGCTTCCAGAGGGGAATTGGCAGCTGTAAATTTAGTATGAGCAGCAAAAAAACCACCCCTACTATCTCTTATAATCATGCCAATTCCACTCATGTTAGATTGACTACACCATGCAGCATCCACAATAATTTTAAAACCCATACATGGTTTAGTCCAAGCAATTTTGAAGATTTTAGGCTTTGGAGGTTGCTTGAAAAGAGGGAGAAAAGAATGATCTGCAATGTCTATGTCTACCTTAGATACTATGAACACAGGTTTAGCAGTGAACATGTAAAAAATTTGGTCCCTTATGTGAGTTAAAACTAAACCTGATAGAGGAGTGGCAGAATCATATAATACTTTGTTTATCATTTTCCACAAGTTCCAACATGTAATAACAGCAGCAGATCTAATGATTACTGAATGTAAAGAGCTCAAACCATTATATGTCAAGTAACAAGACAGTCTATCCCATATAGATGTGTAAACCCTTCCTGTAATTCCCATGAATGTGTGGACTGATTTCCAAAATTGCACAGCAAAAGAGCACGAATTAAAAAAGTGATCCAAAGAGTCCTCATGTTTATTGCACATACAACACATAGAAGGCAATGAAAATCTCAAATTTCTCATGACATTGTCAAAGGGAAGAAGTGAATTCATCACTTTCCACATGAACACAGAAACCTTTTTTTTCTATTCTTGAACTCCAAAGATATTGAGTAGAAGTGACAGTACCTCTCTGAGTTCTGAGCAGTAGGTAAGTAGATTTAAATGAAAACTCACTATTGATACCTGGTTTCCATATGAGTCTATATTTTCTGTGTGTAAAAAGATTAGCTTCCTGTAACAAAGTAATAGCATGAGGGGGTAGAAATGGGGAAATTTTTTGAAGCAAAACTGATTTGTTAGAAATGAACTCTGAGACTGTGCAGGAATCAGAGATATTAACAAGATTTTGATCACATAGATCTTCAATGGGACCTATATCTAACCAGTTTGATGTCCAAAAATTGCAATCTCCTCTACCCACTATCACCCTGGAGTTAGATTCTGCCCAAGCATTTATAGAAATAATCCTCTTCCAGTTAGGAGAAGTTCTGGAAGAGGTTGGCAGTGATGCAACTAGGTGAGTCCATAAAGCCTCGGCCATTTGATACTTCCACCATAGCTTAACTGAGCATGTATTTATTATGGTGGTTATTGATCTAAAACCTAGACCATTTTGGTTTATAGGATAGCAAAGAGCATCCCATTTCCTCCATGTTCTTTTAGGTTTTAGATCAGAAAACCCCCAAAAGAAATTACTGAGTTTTTTTTCTATGGCATAAATGATTTCCTTGCTGGGTTTTAGAACTGACCATATATGTTGGGGAATGGAGTAGATACAGGACTGTATGAGTGTGGTTTCCCCCCCAGTTGAGAGCCACCTATTTTTCCAACCCCCAATCCTACTATCTATCTGCTCAATTAGAGGTTGAAAATAGATTTTCCTTGCTATCCCTGTAAAAATGGGAACCCCCAGGTATGTAAAGGGGAACCTCTCAATTTTCATACATAAAATCCTTCTTATATTATTAATTGTATGTACACAGGCATGTTTCCCTATGAACATGTCACTTTTACTGTAATTAATCTTTTGACCAGAAACATCTTCAAATTTGGTCAAAAAAGCCTTAAATCTAATCAAAGTTTGATTTTTGGCTTTTAAAAAGACCACAGTATCATCAGCATAAGATAAATGTGAGATTTGGAATGCATTACCTGGAAGGTCATAATATGCCAATTTACCATTATGAAAAATGAAAGCTAGACTCCTGGTAAAAGACTCAGAGAAAATATTAAATAAAAAAGGGGATAAGGGGTCCCCCTGTTTAATTCCCCTTGTAGACTGGAAGTAACCTACAGGCTTACCATTTATTAGTATAGAAAACCAGGCCTGTGATAAATTCTTCATAATGGTAAAGATGAATTTAGCATTGAATCCAAATTTAGCAAGAACAGAATAAAGGAAGGACCACTTAACTCTATCAAAAGCTTTCTTAAGATCAAGTTTAACAATGCAGTTGGGGTCCCTTTGCTTTCTATTCAAAAACCTTACCATTTCTTGCAGGTAGATAACATTATCCGAAATGTCCCTGCCTTTAAGAAAAGCTGTTTGATGTGGGGAGATAAGTTTTGGCATTAAGGGCTTCAGTCTTTCCATTAAAACTTTGGAAAAGATTTTGTTAAGAACATTGGAAAGACTTATTGGTCTATAATCATCAAATGAAATAGGGGTTTTTTTTGGAATAATGGAAATCCAGGTACTTCCAATTCCCCTTGGAATATTGTTCACAGCAAGAAAATCATTCACAGTAGACAGTAAATCATTAGCAATTATATCCCAGGATTTAATGTAGAATTTAGTTGTGAATCTGTCAGGCCCCGGACTGCTATTCTTGTTCAGACTTAAAACAATGTCCCTAAGTTCATTCAGTGAAACAGGTTGTAGTAGTCTATCATTTTCTTCTTGAGTGATCAATTTAGGAATTTGACTGAGGAAATGAGCCTTGAAAAGATTACTATCAGAGGAGCTATCATCAGTTAAAAGATCTTGGTAGTAGTGAATAGCTTCATTCTCAATGTCCTGCATATCATCTAGCCATTGACCATTACTACTCCTGATTTTTGTGATCTTTAATCTACTCAATCTTTCCTTAACCGAGTTGTGGAAAAAACTTGTGTTATTGTCCCCCTCCCTTAACCATTTAACCTTTGCTTTATGTTTCCAGAAACTCTTCTGTTCTACTAGAGCCCTCACTAGCTTAGCCTTGGCCTCCTTTAATTTCACCATATTTCCAACAGAAGCATCAAGAGTCTTAAAAGATGGTACTAGTTCCACGAGCCGTAAAACTAAAAGCTTCTTCTTTAAAAAAAAAAAATCATTTTGTACTTCATGTAATTGCAAACCTATTGTCGCTAGTATTGCATTTTTTTTTCATTTGGAAACGTTCTATTACAATTACTACCTCTGAATGCAAAAGTTTATCCTCCTTTTGTTTCTATGAGTTTAACGCATAATTATTTTTTTGGTTATTTCTATAAATTCAATATTTTTTGTCGAATTCCGTCAATTTTATCTACATACTCTACTTTTATTCATTGTAAATTTAATTTTCCATCCACTTATTTCGATTACCATAAATCCATGTATCACTAGTCGAGCAAATACCACTCGATAGAACCATTACCAGCACCCAACTAAAAATCCTTTGCCCTTCTCCAAAGCAGTAGCACGAGCCTCACACTCCACAGATTGAACCGCCCTAACTGCAACACGAACTTCCACACCACCGCTAGTCCCCCATATAATATATGCAGCTAGATACAAATCCACCTTAGATTCCTCTAGCTCCCTAATAGATGGGAACGACTCCATCCTAGCCTACCTAATCATTAGTCTAGCCAATATCATTGGTAGAACACCTAACTGAAGATTCTTTATCCTTCTCCAAAGCGGTAGCATGGGTATCACAATTCACAGGTTTAACCACCCCAACTGTAGCGCAAACTTTCACACCACCACTAGTCCCCCTCCCCCCCCAATATTATCAGTAGCTAGATACACCTCTGCTATACCACATTTATCCCCCCACACCTATGATATCCAAACTAGAATCCTAGCTACAGATACTAGCCAAAGATTTATACCATCCCACCTCGGCTATCTTTAAGTGCACATCGCCGGAAAAAAAATCATAGAACCCGCGAGTCTTTAATAACTTATTAACCAACACACGAGGATAACCTGGATGAACCAACATCACATTTTTTCCTTCTCCAATACCTCCGCTATAACACATTTATCCCCCACATTAAAAGAGGGGAGAATTAGCTACTTTCTCCCAACCCTAACAAGTAATCATACAAGCAATTCATATACTCAAGCTTCCAACAACATCAATGCTATTAACAATTCACATTCGAATCTCAATAAATGCACAATAGCAAAAGCACTAAATAGATGGATATTGTTGTTACTACATAGATATGGAAGCTTCAATCCATTGCTCCCAAGATAAAACTAAGCTAGATAATTAAAAGACATGATTAACCTACAAAAACTAAGAAAAGAAAGAAAAAAATCTAGGGTTTGAACCCAGAAAAATCGCAGGAAGGGGAAGGGTTTTGAAGAGGAAAGGATAAGGTGAGCATTTATAGTACAAAAAAGTAAGAAAGTTTTCTGGCCATACGTTCGTCGTGAGTAGTGACGGAGCCCAGTTCCAGCATATTGATTTCTTTCTTTTTTTTTGTTTCATGTCCTCCTCTTCACTTCACTTTTCTTCAATTCTTCAAGTCTTCAAAAGCTCAAATACAAGTCTTCAAATCTTCAAATCTTTAAAGATATTCTTCAAAGTCTTCAAACAAATTGCCTTGTCACACAAAATCCTCTAGAAAAGTAATAAAAGTGTAAAAGTTACTTTTAACTCTCCTTAGAGAATTTCAAGGCAAAATGCCACATTTAGAGCACAAAAGTGTAAAAGTCCTAATATAACCATATAAAATGGGCACATCAAACCTCCCCGCACCTAAGCCTTACTCACCTTCGAGTAAGAAAAGATTCAAGCACACAAAGGAATTCATATGTCCACATCCTAAACTAATATTCCCCCAAACAAAACCTCACAAAAACTCTCAATATCATAAATCCCAAAATCAAAGCCCAAATGAGAATTTTTCACACATACAACCCCAATTCCTAAATCTAACCAAACCTACCACCTATCAATTCACTACCCATAAAAACGTTTCAAAGTCCAGAATTGATATTCCCAAAGTCCAATGACACAAGATGAAGTTAAAACCATATAGGAGGTTCAAACGCATACTTCACCTAATGCCAATATATCAACCAAAACGAAGTATAAAAGAATCAAGAATTTCATAACCATACTTCGTTTTCCAACCCACTAAGTTACCCAATCCTAAGAGATCTCAAGATGTTGAGCTACCCGATCCATCCATATGACAACCGCAACCTTATGACTCCAACGCCGGCAAATGAGTGAAATCATAGCATATTTCCTTTTTTTCTCTCTTTCTCTCATTTTTCCTAGGCTTTTCATCCTAGCCACACATCATGTTTCTTTGGCTCACATCTCACCTTTTTCCACACATTTGGCCTCTCATTTTTGCTTAGGTCGCCCTTTTAGGTTTTTGACCTATCTGGGCCCCTAATGTTGCCTAAGTTGCCCTCTTGGGTTTTCAACTTAGCGGGTTTTCTTTTTTTTTTTCTATTTTGTTTTTCAAAATTTTCATTTTTTTCTTCCTTTTTCTCATGTTTTTCCAATCAAAAGTAGCAAAAAGCATTCCAAATCAAGCTAGCATGCATGTAAGTCCTCTAAACCCTCCCCACACTTAAAACATTACATTGCCCTCAATGTAAACATGTAAGGCAAGAATAATAAAACTCAAGGTAAGAGGTAGAGTGACACCCGTTTCTCCGTATAGTCACCGGTGATACAACGGAATCCCATGTATTTGTATAGAATCGGTCCCGAAATTGGTTTCAAAGCCGGAAGGGGGAGCAAAAGTGCCATAGAAGAACTTACCCCTCGAGCAAAACGTTGTCTTCTTGGCACCATTTGATCAAGACTAACGCTACAGAGAACAACATCAAGCTCACAAGTACATAAGGATTTGTAATACTAGGTTTATCATCAAGAGTGAATAACCATAGTATTCTCAAAGAACAACTAATCCATCACGCAATCACCACTATAAGATGGTCCTATAAAAATATCCAACATATACATCTACACAAATCCAAGCATCATTATAGAATATAGAAATCACAGCCACAGTGATGTAGTCAGCATACTACAATCAACAAAGATACTATAAACATGCAACAATCTTCATATGTCAATATATGTAAGATGGTGGAGGAATGAGTGGATGTGTGGCAGATCTTGAGAGTATTTGGTGGGGAAGAAGGAAGGATTATGCAGTGTTTTAGCACAGTTTATAAGTTGGTTCTCTATCGCGACTCGCGATAGCACTGGTTTTTACTCGTGACTAAGCCATCGCGACTCGCGACTAAGCCATCGCGATTCGCGATATCTTTGGCCTGTGAGCTCAACTCTTTCAGAAATTTTTTGATTTGGTCGCGAATCACGATGGCCATGTCGCAACTCGTAGAAAGCTGGTGCTAGGAGTTCATTTTTGCTCCCCTGTCCGTCGCGACTCGCGACGACAGGGTTTCCCAGCACTTAGAAAGAATTTATTTTGTTTCTTACCAACTTTCCAAGCTTTCTTCCATTTCTCATTGATCTCATTCCTTCATCTCCTCCAATGCGCACTTCACTTTGCTACAAAATGAGAGAAAAACACACCGTAAAAAGAACAAGACAAAATAGCAAAAACTAAACAATAAAAACCAAAATAAAGGCCAAATTTATTTACGTTGTCGGCACGACAAAGCTCCGTATATTTAAGTTCGTCAGCACGACCCTAATGTTATCTATATGGTGAAGACTTGAACCCCTTCACCATGAGTATCCAAAAGTAGAGAGGTGCAGGTACAAAACTTTCAAGGGGAAAGTCTTGTTGAGGTGGAGATGGTTTAAAGGGAGTTGGGTGGTTAGGAGGCTTGGGATAGTCTTTTGGCTCCTATCTTGTCTCCCTTAAAACTTCCAAAAATGGTGGAGTTGGTTCACTAGGTGGGAGAAGGGGCGATGATACTAATGAATGTAGCACAATTACCTCTACCTCCATTTTTTCCTCCTCAACAACCAACTCCTCATCCCCTTCGAACTCAAGATCATTTCCCATGGTGACCTCACTCACTGAATCCTCTAGTTCGATTTGGGATGGTATATTTTTGGAATCACGAGCTTCCATTCGGGCCAATGCTTCTAATATACTCCTCGCATGCCCCTCAATAGCCTCAACATTATAGGAGAGCCGAGTATCCAGCTCCTCACTAGTAAAGTTGTTCATGTTTGCTATTGTATTCATAACTTCCTCACGTGTCAAACTTGAACTTCCTTGTTGGGCTTGGTTTTGGGGTATGGTATAAGGTGGTGTTGGCCAACTATTTTGCTGGTATTATTGGTTTTCCGGCTCATTATCATACCACCAATCTGAATTACCACCCCATTCCGGATTTTAAGAATTGTGGTATGGATACCATTCTTGAGCTTTTTGCCCTTGAAAACTAACATCCCCTACCTCTTGGTAGCACTATTCATAATACCCCTGGTTTTGGAAACCAAGGGTTGTTTCCCTTTCATAGTGCTCTTCCCACAACAAATAGCAAGACTCGGTAGGATGGTAGGAATGACACATCTTACAAAACCTTGCTTGTTGAGCCTCACTTCTCATCATGAGTTCCCTCAAGGTGTGACGCTCCAATTTTTTAAAATTTTTTTCAAAAGTCCAAAATCATATTGCAAGGATTCTTGATAAAAAAAAATCACCAAGAACTCAAGCAATACCTACTCCGAACAAAAACAACCACCAAGGAGTGGAAAATAAAAATAACTAGTTAATATGCAACCAAATATACCCAAACACTTAAAAATAAGCGCCACTTCCCCGGCAGCGACACTAAAATTTGGGAGGTTTTCGTCGTACCTCTCAAAGTTAATATTTAAAAGCCCTAAATGCTTTCTAACTACAACTAAGTAGATATTGGAAAATCGGGGTCATCCAAGAAGAAGAGGGATTTTCTTAAGCATTTAAACATAAAAGGTTGATATTATTCTAAAAGTAGATATATATATATATATATATATATATACACACACATATAAAAACATGTAAAAAGGGGGGTTTGGTTGGTTGGTTGGTTCCTAAGTTATGAAAGTTAAAAGACAAGATAACTAGCAAAGTTAAGTAACTATGCTAATCATCAAACAAATTAAGAAAAAGGGTTTTAAAACTACAAAAACAAAGCCTTGGAGGCAATTGATATCCACTTCCAAACCTAATGTAGATCATTGAACCATTTACTCATTCTATCATATGCGTTACCTATGGGGAATGCCAATGGAAGATCAACATTCAATCCTTCTTAATAGTAATTTGCAAAGACAAACAACAACCATTTGCAAACCTCATTGATGATCACCCTAGACAAACAATATCATAGGGGTATTTCATCAATGGCATTATACATGAAGAACCGTAGATTTGATAACAACAAGCCTTCTACCAAAGGCATGGCCATTTAACCAAACATAACATTCATTAGGCTAAACCTAGAACAAACCACATTCAAGGTTCAACCTTTCTTTGCATCTATAGGATAACTATGAGAACAATCCACATTAGCATACTTATTGAGCAAGAATTACCACACATTATATACAAGAAGTTCTAAGTTCATGTTCTTAGATTTTTCATGCAAAGTAGCTAAGGAATTCGTCACTTTCCTAACACCCTAACACTTCAATCATGCAAACACTTCCATTTCTCAAACTTCCCATGGCATAAATGAAGCAAAACATAGCATTAAGAACACATGAATACTAAATAACAAAGACTTCAAGATAGAGGGAAACAATCTATTCACTACTTCCACTAGTCATGCATTTTCACAAGATTAGTCAAGAACGATCGACATTCATAGACTTCTCTCATTTGCTACCTAAAACAAGCATGACAACGAGTTCAACATCATCACATTCATCTAGAAATTATCAACACACCAACATCATTAAGAAGCTCTAACTCATGCTCTTGGATTCCACATTAAAAGAGGGGAGAATTAGCTACTTTCTCCCAACCCTAACAAGTAATCATACAAGCAATTCATATATTCAAGCTTCCAACAACATCAATGCCATTAACAATTCACATTCAAAGCTCAATAAATGCACAACAGCAAAAGCACCAAATAGATAGATATGGTTCTTACTATATAGATATGGAACCTTGAATCCATTGCTCCCAAGATAAAACTAAGCTAGATAATTAAAAGACATGATTAACCTATAAAACTAAGAAAAGAAAGAAAGAAAAACTAGGGTTTGAACCCAGAAAAATTGCAGGAAGAAGAAGCTGGATTCGTGTCTTACGAAGAGGAGAGGATAATGTGAGTATTTATAGTACAGAAAGCAAGAAGAATTTCTGGCCATTCGTCCATTGCGAGTCGCGATGGGCTCACGACGACCTCGCGATGGTGCCTAGTTCCAGCATTTTGATTTCTTTCTTCTTATTGTTTCATGTCCTCCTCTTCTCTTCATTTTTCTCCAATTCTTCAAGTCTTCAAAAGCTCATATACAAGTATTCAAATCTTCAAATCTTTAAAGGTTATCTTCAAATCTTTAAAGGTTATCTTCAAAGTCTTCAAACAAATTACCCTGTCACACAAAATTCTCTAGAAAAGTAATAAAAGCGTAAAAGTCGCTTTTAACCCTTCTTAGATAATTTCAAGGCAAAATGCCACATTTAGAGCACAAAAGTGTACAAAATTGAATCCCAAACGTCTTAATATAACCGTATAAAATGAGCACATCAAATCTCCCCGCACTTAAACCTTACTCGCCCTCGAGTAAGAAAAGAATCAAGCACACGAAGGAATTCATAAGTTCATATCCTAAACTAATATTCCCCCAATCAAAACCTCACAAAAACTCTCAATATCGTAAATCCCAAAATCAAAGCTCAAATGAGAATATTCACACACACAACCCCAATTCCTAAATCTAACCAAACCTGCCACTTATCAATTCACTACCCATAAAGTGTTTCAAAGTCCCGAATTGATATTCTCAAAGTCCAATGACACAAAATGAAGTTAAAACCATTTAGGAGGTTTAAGAACATACTTCACTTCATACCAATATATCAACCAAAACAAAGTATAAAAGAATCAAGAATTTCATAACCCTACTTCGTTTTTCAACCCACTAAGTTACCCAATCCCAAGAGGTCTAAAGATGTTGAGCTACCCGATCCATCCATATGACAAAAACCTTATGAATCCAACACCAACAAATGAGTGAAATCATAGCGTTTTCCATATTTCTCTCTTTCTCTCATTTTGCCTAGGAGCCCTTTCGGGTTTTCATCCTAGTCACACATCATGTTTCTTTGGCTCACATCTCACATTTTTCTACACATTTTGGCCTCTCATTTTTGCCTAGGTTTCTCTTTTGGGTTTTTGACATATCTGGGCCCCTAATATTGCCTAAGTTGCCCTCTCGGATTTTCAACTTAGTGGGTTTTCTTTTCTTTCTATTTTTTTTCAAAATTTTCAATTTTTTTTCTTTTTCTCATGTTTTTCCAATTAAAAGTAGCAAAAAGCATTCCAAATGAAGCTAGCATGCATGTGAGTCCTCTAACCCCTCCCCGTACTTAAAACATTACATTGCCCTCAATGTAAACATGTAAGGCAAGAATAGTAAAACTCTAGGTAAGAGGTAGAGTGACACCCGTTTCTCCACATAGTCGTTGGTGGTATGGCGCAATCCAATGTAAATGTATAGAATCGGTCCCAAAATTGGTTTCAGAGCCGAAAGGGGGAGCAAAAGTGCCGTAGAAGAACTCACCCCTCGAGCAAAATGTTGTCTCCTTGGCGTCATTTGATCAAGACTAACACCACAAAGAAAAATGTCAAACTCATAAGTACATAGGGATTTTTAATACTAGGTTTAGCATCAAGAGTTAATAACCATAGTATTATCAAAGAACAAACAATCCATCATGCAATCACCACTATAAGATTGTCCAATAAAAATTAACCAACATATATCGACACATATCCAAGCATCATTATAGAACATAGAAATTAAAGAATCAATGATGTAGTCGGCATACTACAATCAACAAAGATACTATAAAGATGAAAGAATTTTCATATGTCAATATATGTGAGATGGTGGAGGAATGAGTGGATGTGTGGTGGTTCTTGGGAGTATTTGGTGGAGAAGAAGGAAGGATTATGCAGTGTTTAAGCTCAGTTGAAAAGTTGGATTTTTCATTGCGACTCGCGATAGCACTGGTCGGGACTCGCGATGCATCGTCTCGAGTTGAGATAGGTAGGGATGGCTTGGGTCTGGCTAGTCTTGAGGATGAAATATTTGGTCTCGAGAGGCTCGGGTCTGGCTGGGCTCGAGGAAGAAAGATGATGTCTCGAGGGGTGTTGGTCTTAAGGAGCTAAAAGGCTTGACTGGTCTCGAGGGCTTATGATATCGAGGACCTGAGGTCTCGAGGGAATGATGTCTTGAGGGCTTCACTCAAGTCAAGGGATTACAGCCTCGAGGACCCAAGGTCTCAATGACTTCTGGTCTCGAGCACCCGAGATCTCGAGGGAATGATGTCTTAAAAGCTGTAGCTCGAGTTGAGGGATTGCGTCCTCGAAGACACGAGGTCTCAAGGACTTATCTCGAGATGGTGATGGACTTTCAGGTTTGGTTTGAGTTAAGGGTTTGTAACCTCGAGGACCCAAGGTTTCAAGGGCTTCAGCTCGAGTCAAGGGATTGCAGCCTTGAGGACCCGAGGCCTCAAGGGCTTCAGCTCAAATCGATGGATTGTAGCCTCGAGACCCGAGGTCTCGAGAGCTTCAGCTTAAGTCGAGGGATTACATCCCCGAGAACCCAAGGTCTTGAGGGCTTTAGCTCAAATCAAGGGCTTGTGGCCTCGAGAATCTGAGGTCTCGAGGGGCTAATGTCTCGAGGGCTTTGGCTCGACTCGAGGAATAATGGTCTCGAGGGATGATGGTCTTTCAGGTTCAGCTTGAGCCAAGGGATTGTAGCCTCGAGGACCTGAGATCTCGAGCGCTGACTGGTCTCGAGGGACTGGTCTCAAGGGGTGATGGTCTTGAGGACTCATGGTTTTTTGGGTTCGGCTCGAGTCGAGATCTCGAGGGATGATGGTCTCGAGGACTCATGGCTTTTCAAAGGGCTGGTCTTGTAGCCTCAAGGACCCAAGATCTTGAGAGCTTCAGCTCGAGTGGAGGTATTTTAGTCTCGAGGACCTAAGGTCTCGAGGGCTAATGGACTTTCAGATCTGGCCCGAGTCAAGGTCTTGCGGCCTCGAGGATGAAAGATGACATCTCGAGGACCCGTTGTTCGCGAATCGCGATGGGCTCGTCGTGACTAGCGAAAAGTGGAGACTGGGAGCTGATTTTTAACATAAAATTCCTTATTACTCGTGCGGCGGTCCGTCACGAAGTCATCACAACTCGCGATGACAAGACCTCCCAGCACTTAGAAAGAATTCAATATTTTATTACCAACATTCCAAGCTTTCTTCCCTTTCTCATTGATCTCATTCCTTCATCTCCTCCAATGAAATGCACTTCACTTTGCTAAAAAATCATAGAAAAATACACCTTAAAAAGAACAAGACAAAATAATAAAACTAAACAATAAAAACTAAAATAAAAGGCCGAGTTTATTTTCATCATCAGCATGACAAAGCTCCGTATATTTAAGGTCATCGACACGATCTTAATGTTATCCATATGGTAAAGGGTTTAACCCCTTCACCATGAGTATCCAAAAGTAGAGAGGTGGGGGTACAAAACTTTCAAGAGGAAAGTCTTGTTGAGGTGGAGATGGTTTAAAGGGAGTTGGGTGGTTAGGAGGCTTGGGATTGTCTTTTGGATCCTCTCTTATCTCCCTTAAAACTTCCAAAAATGGTGGAGTTGGTTCAATAGGTAGGGGTAGGGGGACGATGCTAATGAATGTAGCACAATCACATCTTCCTCCTTTTTATCATCCTTAACAACCAACTTCTCATCCCCTTCAAACTCAAGATCATTTCCCATGGTGACCTCACTCACCGAATCCTCGAGTTCAATTTGGGATGGTGTATTTTTGGAATCACAAGCTTCCGTTCAGGCCAACGCTTCTAATATATTCCTCGCATGCCCCTCAATAGCCTTCACACTAGAGGAGAGCCGGGTGTCTAGTTCCTCACTAGTAAAGTTGCTCAAGTTTGCTATTGTATTCATAACTTCCTCACATGTCAAAATTGAACTTCCTTGTTGGGCTTGGTTTTGGGGTATGGTATAAGGTGGTGATGGCCAACTATTTTGCTTGTATTGTTAGTTTTCCGGCTCATTATCAAACCACCAATCCAGATTACCACTCCATTCCGGATTGTAACAATTGTGGTATGGATACCATTCTTGAGCTTCTTGCCCTTGAAAACCAACATCTCCTACCTTTTGATAGCACTCTTCATAATACCATTGGTTTTGGAAACCAAGGGTTATTTCCCCCTCATAGTGCTCTTCCCACAACAAATAGCAAGACTCGGTAGGATGGTCGGAATGACACATCCCTCAAAACCTTGTTTGTTGAGCCTCTCTTCTCATCATGAGTTCCCCCAAGGTGAGACACTCCATTATTTTATTTTTCTTTATTTTTATTTTTTTAAAATTTTCAAAAGTTCAAAATCATATTGCAAGGATTCTCGATGAAAATTTTCCAAGAACTCAAACAATACCTACTCCGAACAAAAACAACCACCAAGGAGTGGAAAATAAAAACAACTAGCTAATATGCAACCAAATACACCTAAACACTTGAAATAAAACGCCTCTTCCCCGGCAGCGGTGCCAAAATTTGGGAGGTCATTGCCGTACCTCTCAAATTTAATATTTGTAAGCCTTAAATGCTTACTATCTACAACTAAGTAGATAGTGGCAAGTCGGGGCCGTCCACGAAGAAGGGGGATTTTCTTAAGCGTTTAGACACAAAAGGTTGCTATTATGCTAAGAGTAGATATATATACACATATAAAAGCATGTAAAGGGGGGGGGGGGGTTAGTTGTTTGTGGTCCTAAGTTATGAAAATTAAAAGACAAGATAACTAGCAAAGTCAAGTAACTATTCTAATCATCAAACAAACTAAGAAAAATGGTTTTAAAACTACAAAAGCAAAGCCTTGGGGGAAATTGATATCCACTTCCAAACCAAATGTAGATCATTGAACCATTCACTCATCCTATCACAATTGTTGCCTATGGACGAAGGACCATAGATTTAACAACAACAAGCCTTCTACCAAAGATATAGCCATTTAACCAAACATAGTTATCCTATAGATGCAATGAAAGGTTGAACCTTGAATGTGGTTTGTTCTAGGTTTAGCCTAATGAGTGCTATGTTTGGTTAAATGGCTTTGGTAGAAGGCTTGTCATTGTCAAATCTATGGTTGTTCTAGGTTTAGCCTAATGAGTGCTATGTTTGATTAAATGGCTTTGGTAGAAGGCTTGTCGTTGTCAAATCTATGGTCCTTTGTTTATAATGCCATTGATGAAATACCCATATGATCGTTGTTTGTCTAGGGTGATCATCAATGAGGTTTGCAAATGGTCATTGTTTGTCTTTGAAAATTACTATTAAGAAGGAATGAATTTTGATCTTCCATTGGCATTCCCCATAGGTACCAAATGTGATAGGATTATTGAATTGTTCAATGATCTACATTAGGTTTGGAAATGGATATCAATTGCCCCCAAGGCTTTGTTTTTGTAGTTTTAAAACCCAATTTTCTTAGTTTGTTTGATAATTAGCATAGTTATCTTGTCTTTTAACTTTCATAGCGTAGGACCACCAACCAACAGACCGAACCCCCCCCCCCCCCCCCATTTACTCGCTTTTATATGTGTGTATATATCTACTTCTAGCATAATATCAACCATTTATGTTTAAACGCTTGAGAAAATCCCTCTTCTTCGTGAGGGCTTATAAATATTAACTTTGAGAGGTATGGCGACGACCTCCCAAAAGGCACTTGTTCCGAAGTCTTCAAGATCTCTCTTAGTGTGGGTGACAAACAATTCATTTCTCTTTGTCACATTTCCCAATGTCTGCATAATCTCATTATGATCCGACATGGTATATCCTCCTTGAAAGTTAGGAGTGCCTTCATCCCGTTAAAATGGTTGTTAAGGTCCCTGGTTATAGCCATGACCTCCTATATAGTTGGGGCGATTTTCATAATTGTCCCTCCAACTAAAATATTGATGGTTTCTCCACCTGGGGTTGTAGGTCTTAGAGTAAGGGCCATACTTCTTCTTATGCCCTTACTACAAGAAACATGACTTTTTATCTCGGTTCTACAACATTTTTACCTCAATTTTTAGTCCCAAAAATACCGAGGTAAATACTGGTATTGTAAAATTTTCATTTATTTTACCTCGGTTTAGAACCCAGGTAAACAATTCTTTTTACCCCACTTTTTTATCATTGTCGGTAGGTATTTTGGCCAACGTCAGTAAATACAAGAAGTCAGATGATGTGGGAACATGGCTTCGACTTCGTTTTGGTTGACATCGATCGTAATGTGATTGATATCGCAAGAGACTTCTATCGATGTCATGCCCTATAGGGTATTCATGGCTTGTGTTTGCTTACATGGAACTGTGGACAAAATGATGTCGTTTTGACAGGTCAATCTTGCACACAATAAAACGCTATATACATGCATATGAATATGAAAAAAAAAATCCATTAAAATGTACTTATCCTAGTGGGATTCATATTACAAGGACACTTTTTTTATCTATAGCGGCATATTTGTGTGGGTGTGCTACTCCCTGAGAAAAAAAAGTGCTAGTTATTGCAATTTTAGGGTAAGCTAATCCTTGGCTAGACTGCAAATAAGAAAATGCAAGAAACTAGGGGGGATAGAAAAATGGGGAAGGGCATTGCTCAATGATACTTTCGACCTGGTTAGGATCAATGTCACTTTTTAAGGTTAACCACATTCCATTTTTTTTAGGGCGAGCTTTCCTCACATGGTCTCTAGCACATAGCTACCTCTTGGGTAGGCTTAACAACCTTATAAGGTCCTTCCCAGTTTGCAACAAGCTTGCCCTCAAAATCTGGCAGGCTTTTGTTTTTCTTTCTCAAAAGGAGGTCACCAGGGACAAATTGTTTCTTCTGAACCCTTTGATCATAGTAGCGTTTCACCCCCTCCTTCACCTTAGCTTCATCGAGGGCTTCTTTTTCTCGATTTCCATCTATCAGGCCAATATCCAATTGGAGGCTCTTCTCGTTGGTTGGTTTGTTGGCCATTGTCGTTAATTGCCATCGTCATTGGGCTGGGCACACCAAATTCTGTTTGGATTACTGCTTCCAAGCCATAGACTAAACTGTAAGGGGTTACTCCTGTGGCGGATAATTCAACTGTTATATAAGACCAGAGAACATTGGGGAGTTCATTTATCCTATTGCCTCCAGCCCTTTCGAACCTAGTTCTGATACATTCATGATAGTTTGATTGGTGACTTCAACCAAACCATTGTCTTGGGGTGATAAACTAATTTCAATTTTTGCTAAATATTGTATTCCTCGCACCGGCCCTTGAAGGTATCACAAGCAATTTTTTTCCATTGTTGGTGATGATAGTTTTGGGTATACAATATGTGCAGATGATGTTCTTCGAGCATAATGCAATTACCATCTTGCCTTTCATGTTCTTCAGAACCTCTACTTTGACCCACTTAGTGAAGTAATTGATAGCAATATTGTGGTATCATAATTTTCTAAGTGCTTCCAGAAAAGTTCCAACCAAATTGATTCCCCATTTATTGAAGGGCCACGAGTAGTGGTTGTTCATCATCTCTTGTTGCGGAACCAAGGTACCAGGCACATGATTTTGGCATTGGAAACATGATTGAATGTGCTTTCCAGCATCATAAAACATCGTGTGCCAATAGTAATGAGCTTGAAGAATCCTTTTAGCCACTAATTGAGCCCCCAAAATGGCTTTCACATACCCCTCCGTGGACTTGTCGGATGAGATAGTCGAATTTGTAGGGGGTGACACATTGTATAAGCGGTTGAAGGTGGACTCTTCAATAAAACACATTCTCTGGTTCATGTATTTCAGGGCCTTAGTCTTAGTTTTTCTCGCTAAGATCTTTTCTTTTGGTAGGATTCCATATTTAAGGTATCTTATGATAGGTGACATCCAAGAATCATCATTACGTATCACCATTACCATTTATTCTACAAAACTTCATCTTCCGAGTGTTTCTATTAGAAATTGTTGTCGAGACTGGATGTAAAGATCAAATGAAGCGAGTTTTCTAAAAGTGTTTGCTTTGTGGTACAATTATCTTGCCACTTGTGTTAGGGTATAGCTTTAAAACCCATTTAACATTGACCTAACCATCTCGAGGTGCTGATATAGGTTTTGCTCCCTAGTCTCATACTCCCCCTTGACTTGCTGGACCACGACCTCTGAATCACGAAAAATGTGAGGTCTCCGGCTTCAAGCTCCTTAGATATCCGAAGGCTGATAATTAGATCTATATACTCTGCCTCATTTTTATTGGTTCTGAAAGTTAAAGTGCAATTCATAGGGTAGTACATACCCTCGGGGCTGATGAGCAGCAATCCCGCTCAACTTCCACCACAATGTGAGGATCCTTTGACATATAGCTTCCAAGTACCAGTCGGGAAAATGGCTCTACATTGAGCAAAATTGGTTCTTCCATTTAAACGATAAAATTTGCAAGCGCTTGACCTTTGATGGTCGTTCTTGGTCTGAACTGAATATTATGTTCCCCAAGTTTCTTTGGCCCACTTCATAATTCATCCTGAGGATTCATGTTTAAATAATATATGTTTGATCAGATGATAGGTAAGCACGATTGTATGAGCTTAAAGGTAAGGACGAAGGCATTGAGATGCATGTACTAGAGCCACAATTAACCTTTTAAGGGAAATGTATCATGTCTCTGGTCCCTAAAATCCCTACTTATGAATTAGATCGGATGCTCCTGGCGATCCTTTTATTTGACTAAGACAACACTGATCGTCAAAGGGTACACTGATATATAGAGATATAATGTTTCTCTTTTGTCAGGCTTCATCAAAGTAGGCAACGTTTGAAGATGCCCTTTCAGCGCTTGAAAGGCTTCTTCAAATTTTCCCATCCACTCTAACATTTTATCTTCGAGAGGAATCAACTTATTGCAGCCACCAACCTTGTTAATTTATGGACCTCTTTTAGGGTCTATGAAGACTTCATCTTAAACAATGCTTCGACTTTCTTTGGATTAACATCGATTCCTTGATCTGAGGCCATATATCCCAAGAACTTTCAAGCTCCCATAGCAATCACGCATTTGGTGGGGTTCAGCTTTATGTTGGCTTGGTGAAGCTCTTCAAACATCTCCTTTAATTCGAGCAAGAATTTATTATAAGTTATGCTCTGAACAACCATGTCATCAAAATATATCTCCATGTTTCTTCCAACCTTATTTCTAAATAACTTATCCACCAATCTTCAGTAATTTGCACCAACGTTTTTAAGGCCAGAGGGAATTATCTTGTAGTAAAATATCCCAATGCTAGTTACGATTGACGTCTTCTCCTTGTCACTAT
The DNA here is from genome assembly GCA_037428765.1 of Rubia yunnanensis. Taxonomy (NCBI): domain Eukaryota; kingdom Viridiplantae; phylum Streptophyta; class Magnoliopsida; order Gentianales; family Rubiaceae; genus Rubia; species Rubia yunnanensis. Next base: position 31,653,993 of record CM075071.1, on the reverse strand, counting down.
GAACCATCAAAATTTGGTGATAAACCCTTGTGCGCATTGAAGAAAGCTAGAACTTGGTACCATGTGATAGCCTCGACTAACTTGTTGATGGGTGGAAACGGATAATTATCCTTCAGGCAACATTTGTTAAGATCACTGAAACTGATGCACATGCTCCATGCTCCATTATGCTTCCTAGACATGACAAGATTCGCTAGCCATTCAGGGTATAACACCTCCTTGACTTCTGCCTTCATTGTCTTTTCCCTTTCTGGGGCAAATAATTTCATATTTTTTTGTGATAGGTTTCAGCGTAGGGTCAATGTTCAAATTGTGAATATCTAGATGTCAGAGCAATTCTGTGAGATTAAACGTACTCCTAGAGAATATGTTGATGTATTCAACGAGTAAGGTCTTCAAATCGTCTTTCATTTCCTCCGAGATGAGTTTGCCTATAGCTATCATTCCTGAGGATTGAATGAGAAGTTTCTCGGTGTCTGAGGGACCAACTTCTCAATAAATCGAGGCCACATCATTCACTCTCATAGTTTCCTTTTAAGTTGTAAGCATGCAATATTTGGGCATCACTTGGTCTCCCCAACTGGCTTCTTGATGCGTCCACTTTATATGCTTATTTTAGTACCATTTAGGATCCATTTTGTGCTCTTTCATTACCAACAGCTTGTGTTTTACCATGAAATTCTCTTAGGAGGGGTAAGAGCAACTTTGCACTCTTTTACCTTTTCTAAGTGGATTTTTGTGTGATGAAGTAATGAAGACCGGAGGCCATTTAAGACTACACTTTCAAAGATTTTAAAGACTTGCTTCGAAGACTTGAAGACCGGAGGCCATTGAAGATTACTTTTGAAATCGTTGAAGACTTAGAAGTTGAGAGGAGTGACTATGGAGATGACTACATGCCACAAGGAGAAGAAGAAGAAATAATGCAAAAATTCTGGTTACCGTCGCGAGTCGCGACGGACTCGTCGCGACCAACATGTTCATCGCGAGTAGTGACGAACTTCGTCGCGAGTCGCGATGGCCACTGACCAGAATCCTACTTTCTTTTCCTTCCACTATAAATACCATTTTTTCTCTCCTCTCATTCCAGTTTCCAGAGCTGCGGATTGTGTACTGTAAACCCTATTTCTCCATTTTTCATCTTTGATTTATCTTGTTGTTTTGATTTGTTGTTTGAGTTAGATTAGCATGAACTCTAGTAGCTAATATAATCTCTTGGGAGAAATTGACCAAAGCTTCCAAACTCATGCCTTAAGAACAATTTGTAGCTTGTTTATTACTCTTGCTATTATGTATTTACGGGTATTGAATGTGTTTGTTGATATCATTAATGTTATTGAAAGCTTGAGTATAGGAATACTTGTATGAATTTCTTGCTAGGGTTTGGGTGAGTTGGGTTAAACTCCCCCTTGTTCTTGTTAGGAATGTATGAGTATGAATTAGAGCTTTTGATTATGTTAATGGATTGATGATTGCTAGATAGATATGCAATGTCGAACTCTTTGCCATGTCTATCATTTGTAGCAAACGGGAGAAGTCTATGAGCGTTGAACGTTCTTGACCAATCCCGTGTAAATGCATAGATCGGTTAAATGCTTAGTCACGGTGTAGTGGTCATAAGTGTTGCCGAGCTTGTTGATCCTTCGTGTTAAATGCCATTAATGGGGTACCTTGAGTCGTGTTTTGACTACGGGAGTCATTGGTGAGGTTTGACAAGAGATGTCAAATTCACTCTTGCAAACTACTATCTAAGAAGGATAGAAGTTTAGTCTTCACAACAAGTAGTGAAAGTAGTAAATAAGTTACATGTTCAATGATGGATAAGAGGTTTGGAAGTGGAAGTCAATTGCGCCCAAGGCTTCGTAATTGTATTTTCATCACATCTTTATTTGCGTTTACATGATTAGCATCATTCTCTTAATTTTCTAATTGTTGTATTTTAATTTTCTAATTTAGGAACCATCCAACCACCCCCCCCCCTTGTTTACATGCTTTTATATATATCTATGTATGTATGTGTTTAGTACGTTTTCTCATATAGGTGTCTAAGTACTTAGAAAAACTCCTTTTCCTGTGGACGACCCCGTCTTGCCACTATTTACATTATTGTGGATAGGACGCATTAAGGGCCTAAAAGTATTAACTTTGAGAGGTACGGCGATGACCTCCCAAATTTTGGCTCCGCTGCCGAGGAGAAGGCGTTCATTTTTAAGTGCTTTAGCATATTATGTGTGATTATGTGCTACTTGTGAATATTTGTTAGTTTGGTTTTATTTTGATTTCTTAGTTAATTTATCATTTTCGCTTGGCTTGGAGACGTATTGTCTGAGTTCTTGGTGTATGGTTCGCACGCGACCCTCTTCACAAGAACCCTTACACTACAACCCCGAGTTGGAGTTGAATTTGTGACGGGCTAGGAGGCTTTCTTTGGAAAGTGTGAATAACACCCCTCCTAGTGACCATTTTGCGGATACATCTTCATCAATGGAACATCAAATCGAGCAAGAAGATGAGAATCCGAGAAGGGAACCACACCATCCTTTGGGACAACCCTTGTTGAGAGAAATCATGGCACCCAATCTTGAGCAACAACCGATGTGCATTGAGTACCCAGTGGTTGGGCCAAATGGGCATTTCGAGCTGAAAACCGGGTTCATCAATATGCTACCCGCATTCCTTGAAAGGCAAGGGGAGAATGCCAACAAGCATCTCACTAAATTTCACTTCTTGTGTAGCGGTACGGTTCCTCATGGAGTGGACGAAGATTTTTACAAGTTGAAGGCATTCCCTTTCACTCTTAAGGATGGTGCTAGAGATTGGCTCCATTACCTACCGCCAAGGAGCATAAAGAGTTGGCTTGATTTGAAGACAAAATTTCCCGCCAAGTACTTCCCGGCCTCGAGGTCCGCTGCTATGAAGAAAGACATAAGCAACATTCTGCAGTGGCATGAAGAGTCTTTCTTCGAGTTTTGGGAGAGATTTAAGATGCCCCTCGCAAGTTGTCCCTACCATGGCTATTCGGAGGGAGATTTGGTGTATTACTTCTATAATGGCCTTCTTGATGAAGACCAAAGGCTGGTTAGAAGTTCTTGTGGTGGCACCCTCGGAAACAAAATGCCCACCGAAGCCATGCAACTATATGAAGAGCTAGCGGAAGAGTCGAGGAATTTTAGCTCAAGGGCTGATTTGAGGAGGAAAAACCCAATACCTGCAAGTGCTTTGCCAACAGTGGGAAATTGGAGGATCAAGTCACGACCCTCACATCCATGGTGAAGACCTTGATGACAAAGCTCGGAGGAAATGCGCCACATGTTAAGTCATGTGAAATTTGCTACTTGGCGCACCCTACAGACACATGCCCCACTCTACAAGAGGATTACGTTGAGGAAGTAAGTGCTATGGGGTATCAGGGAAATCAAGGGTACCAAGGTAACTATGGGTATCAAGGTGGTTAAGGCTACCAAGGTAACCAAAGCTACCAAAGGTACCCAGGGTACCAAAACTAGCCGTATAATTCGGGAAATCGTGATCACCCGAACCTCCGGTATGGAAACCCTCAAGGAGGCCAGAACTCTCAACCGTACAGGCTTCCCCCACAACAATACCGACCACCTCAACAACAGTTCCAAAGGCTTGAAGACAAACCCCGAACCGAGGGGAGGGCTCGAGGCTATCCAAGGATGAGGTGTTGCAAGCTATTCGCCGATTATGCATGAGTGCTGAAAAGAGCGAACAATTCCAAGACGAGGCTAAAGCAAGTATCAAAAACTTGGAAACTCAAGTGAGCCAAATAGCCCAAATGGTGAACCGGATGGAAGCCCGGGAAAAGGGTAAACTACCTGCCTAACCAGAGATCAACCCGAGGAAAAATGTAAGTGCTATCACTTTGAGAAGTGGTAGAGAGCTCGGTGCTTCACCAGAGGCTGAAAATGTTGAAAAGGAGCCAACGAGAATTGAAGAGTTTGAAAAAGGAGTTGAGGAAGAGGCAGTCCATGAGAAGGAGACCAATGAGCTAGCCAACAAAGGCAAGGAGGAAGAAATCGAGTTGGAGACATTGCCACTAAGACCAAAGTCAACCTCCATCCCGGAACCATCCTCTCCTCCACACAAAAGAACAAAGATGGTGGATATCCCTCCATATGTTCCGGAACCCCCATTTCCGAAGGCCTTGAAAGACAGGAGGAGGACGGAGGATAACAAAGACATCTACGAAGTCTTTCGTAGATGTGAGGTAAACATCCCTCTCTTGAATGCAATTGAACAAATTCCTAGATAGGCCAAATTTCTCAAAGAATTATGTGTTGTGAATAGGAAACAAAGGGCCAAAAACAAGTTGAAAAATGGAAAAAGTGAGCATGTTTCCGCATTATGTCAAAGAGAGCTACCCCCTAAATGTAGCGATCCCGGCATGTTCACAATCCCATGCATAATAGGAAATACTCGTTTTGAAAAAGCTATGCTTGATTTGGGTGCATCCATAAATGTGATTCCTTACTCTTTGTATGAAAATCTCAACTTGGGAACATTGCATAAAACCGGGGTGGTAATCCAATTGGCCAATCGTTCTAGTGCATACCCTAAGGGTATTGTCGAGGATGTGTTGGTTAAGGTGGATTCCTTAATTTTCCCCGCGGATTTTTATGTCCTTGACATGGATCATGATAAATATGCCGCCCCAATTTTGTTGGGGAGGGCAATTTTGAAAACGTCTAGGACAATGATTGATGTGCATAAAGGTACCCTCACCATGGAATTTGATGGAATGAAAGTAGAGTTTAACAGAAATGACTCTATGAAGTATCCTAGTGAAGAACATTCTTGCCATGCCCTAGATATTGTTGAAGAAGTTGTGCAAGATGTTTTTGAACTAAATGGTGAGGATTCTTTGTTGGTTGCTTTACAATGTGATGTTAATGATGCCCACAATGTATATTCTATGAGCACTAACTTGAAGGGCAGCTTTGAGGATTTGAACTTGCTTGAAGAGATGACACCGAGTGTCTCAACACCTCCTCCTCTACTCTTAGAGGAACCTAAGGAACCGGAATTCCTCCCCTCACTTGTGAAAGCCCCGGTGCTTAACCTTAAACCTTTGCCAGATGATCTCAAGTATGCATTTCTTGGGGCAGGGGAGACGATTCCGGTTATTATTTCGAGCAAGCTCACCAAGGAGCAAGAAGAAAAGTTGATGGTGGTGTTGCGGGAGAACAAGGAAGCAATTGGATGGACTATTGCCGACATCAAAGGCATAAGTCCATCCACTTGTATGCACAGAATCTTGTTGGAAAAAGGTGCGAGACCCGTCCGACAACCCCAACGCCGTTTGAACCCGCCTATGATGGATGTGGTGAAGGCAGAAATCCTCAAGTTGCTTCAAGCAGGCATGATATATCCAATCTCGGATAGCAAATGGGTGAGCCCAACTCAGGTGGTACCCAAGAAGAGTGGAATAACGGTAGTCGAAAATGAGAAGGGTGAAATGTTGCCCACCCGAGTTCAAAACGGCGAGTTTGCATTGACTACCGGAGATTGAATGTGGAAACACGGAAGGATCACTTCCCATTGCCATTCATTGATCAAATGCTTGAGAGGTTAGCAAGCCACCCCTTTTATTGCTTTTTGGATGGGTACTCGGGGTATTTTCAAGTGGCTATCGCCCCGAAAGACCAAGAGAAGACCACCTTCACGTGCCCCTTTGGTACGTTCGCTTACCGACGCATGCCTTTCGGGTTATGTAACGCCCCAGCAACTTTCCAAAGGTGTATGGTAAGCATTTTCTCAGAATTTGTTGAAAATTTTGTCGAGGTATTTATGGATGACTTCACCATTCATGGAAATTCCTTTGACGATTGTTTAGCAAATTTAGCGCAAGTTCTTAACCGTTGCATTGAAACTAACCTAGTGCTAAATTATGAGAAATGTCACTTTAGGTGGAGAGAGGTATTGTCTTAGGATATGTTGTCTCCTCTAAGGGTATTGAGGTTGACAAGGCAAAGATAGACACGATTCAAACTTTGCCTTATCCTACTAATGTGCGCGAAGTGTGCTCTTTTCTTGGCCATGCAGGATTCTATCGCCGGTTCATCACTTCTCAAAGATAGCATCTCCTCTATGCAAATTGTTGCAAAAGGAGGTGGAATTTGTGATGAATGAGGGGTGTAAAGGGGCCTTCAATGCATTGAAGGGAAGGTTAGTCTCGGCCCCTATCATACAACCCCCAAATTGGGTGTTGCCTTTTGAGATAATGTGCGATGCGAGTGATTACGCCATTGGAGCGGTGCTTGGTCAAAGGGTGGGGAGAGCACCTCACGCCATCTACTACGCATCCATGTCCCTAATTGAGGCCCAAAGGAACTACTCCACCACTGAAAAGGAGTTGCTAGCAGTGGTATTCTCTTTAGAAAAATTTCGATCTTACTTGCTTGGTACAAAAGTTATTGTGTACACTGACCATGCAGCGCTTCGTCATTTAATGACAAAGAAAGAGGCCAAGCCAAGATTGATTAGGTGGATCCTACTTTTGAGCGAATTTGATTTGGAGGTACGGGATAAAAAGGGCGCTGAAAACCTTGTGGCCGATCATTTGAGCCGGTTGAATCCGGGGGAAGACATTGAGGTAAGCCCCCAATGAAGGAGCAACTACGGGAAGAATTCCCTGATGAACAATTGTTCACCATTAGGGATCTCCAACCGTGGTATGCCGACATTGTAAATTTTCTTGTCGCTGGTAAATTCCCTCCTCATTTTTCTAAGGCCCAAAAGGATAAGTTAAAGAGTGATGCTAAGTATTATGTGTGGGATGATCCCTTTTTGTGGAGACATTATGCGGATCAAGTTGTTAGGAGATGTATCCCTGATAGTGAAATACACTCAATTCTTGAATTTTGTCATTCTCATGCATGTGGCGGTCATTTTGGAGCAAAGAGAACCGCTAGGAAAGTTTTAGAGAGTGGATTTTATTGGCCTACGTTGAATAAGCATGCATACACCTTTTGCAAATCTTGTGATGAATGCCAGAGAGTAGGAAATATCTCCACTAGGAATGAAATGCCCCAAAAACCTCTTTTGTACTGTGAAATCTTTGATGTTTGGGGCATTGACTTTATGGGGCCTTTTCCTAGTTCTTGTGGCTTTACGTACATTCTTCTTGCTGTTGATTATGTATCAAAGTGGGTTGAAGCAAAACCCACTAGGACTGACGATTCTAAAGTGGTTGCAGAATTCTTGAAAGATAACATCTTTTCTAGGTTTGGGGTACCCCGAGCCTTGATTAGTGACCGTGGCACCCATTTTTGCAATCGGACCATAGAAGCACTCTTGAAGCAGTATGGAGTCACTCACAATACATCCACTGCCTATCACCCACAAACCAACGGGCAAGCCGAACTTTCCAATCGGGAAATCAAGTCCATCCTTGAAAAAATGGTTAACCCTAACCGGAAGGATTGGAGTTCTCGGTTGAATGATGCCCTGTGGGCGTATAGGACGGCTTACAAGACACCAATCGGTATGTCCCCATACCGGTTAGTGTTTGGTAAGCCTTGTCACCTACCGGTGGAAATTCAGCACAAGGCTTACTGAGCGGTCAAACAGTTTAATCTTGATGTAGATGAAGCCAGTTTGCATAGGAAGTTACAATTGGAGGAACTGGATGAAATCCGGAGGGAGTCCTATGAGAACGCCGAGATCTACAAAGAGAAGACAAAGGCATGGCACGACAAGATGATCATCAGGAAGGATTTTGACGTTGGTCAGAAGGTCCTCCTATTCCAATCTCGCCTTCGCATATTCCCAGGTAAGTTAAGGTCCCGATGGATCGGTCCTTTTGAGGTGGTTAAGGTATTCCCGCACGGTGCGGTGGAGATTCTAGATCGAGCTAAGTCCAATACCATTAAGGTTAATGGACAACGGTTGAAACCTTACCACGAGACTTTTGTACCGGAGAAAGGAGAGGACGTTGATCTCCTCGATCCGATTTGTGAGTAAACTCCAAGGAGGGAAGTGAGTCTTGCCGACGACGTTAAATAAACTTGGTTTTGATCATCCGGATCGTTACTCATGACTTTCTGTTGATGTTGTTTAGTTTTGAGCTTTTATCATTAAGCTTTATTGTTTTGCTTTATGCTTTTCACGGGTTGTTTTCTCCATGATTTTGTAGCAATTTTGAAGCCAAGGCATTGGATTTTGGAAGGGGAAAATACTTGAATTCGAGAAGGAAAAACTTGGACAAGAGAAAGAAGTAGAAAAATTTTCAGAGTGCCAGGTTAGTTGCCCGTCGCAAGTCGCGATGAACTTCGTCGCGAGTCGCGATGAACTTCGTCGCGAGTCGCGACGGGCTCAGAATTTTTTTTGGAAATTTTTGGGCTTTGGATCCCACTTTCCGTGAGTCGCGATGAGCTTCGTTGCGAGTCACGACGGGCTCAGAAACTTTTGGGAAATTTTGGCCTTTCGGATTCCACTTTCCGTGACTCGCGATGACCTCGCGACACTCGTCGCGAGTCGCGATTAATTTCATCGCGAGTCGTGACGTGCTCAGAAACTTTGAAAAAAAATCGATCTCAGATTTCACTTTCCGCGACTCGCGATGACCTCGCGACTCTCGTCGCGATGAATTCCATCGCGAGTCACGACGGTCGAGCATATAGAAAAAAAAGGGGGGTCTGATTTAAAATCCGAATGAATAGTTCTTCCCCTTCACTCGTTAGTCTCTTTTTCCCATCAACCCGATACCTCTTCCATTCTCTCAACTTCCACACCGCCGCCATCTCATCGCCGCCGCCTCGTCGCCTCACCGCACCACCACCATACTTCCCACACTCTCCACACTCTCCACAATTGAAACACTCTCCACACCTCAAATCACATCTCACATTTGCGAAGAACCGAAACCCTAGATTTTGGGGGTTTTTGACGCTTTAGGCAATTCAAACCCGAATTGATCGTGGGCTCCCATTTTTCTTCTTCCTAAGCGTATTATTGGTACACTTCTTCACTCTATTGAGCCCTAATTGTGATTACGAATGTATATGCTATTTGTTGGATATTGTGTAGATTGTGTGGTATGGTGTTTGAAATTTAAATCATTGATCTTGGCCGATTGTGGTGAATATATTATGCATCCAATTTTATTTGATAGGTATTGTGTGAATATTTTGCAATTGCAGTTTGCACGATATATTTCCTTAGCGCGATTTTGACTGTATTATACCTGCTTGGTTTTGGAATGTGTGCATTCGTGTTGTTTTGGCTGGGGAGTAGATGGTGACTCTGTATTTGAAGCATGTTAGCCCGGGAGCAAACATAGTTTTTATTGAAATAAAATGTTAGTGTGCTTTGGAATGCTATTTTGTTTAGAATAGTTTGGCCATGGAACATAGAGGTTGACATTGTCACTGTACTAATGATGGCTAAATTAGTTGAGCATAACTGTGATTTTGGAATATAGCATATTGATTTAAACTATGTGAGAACTTCGTGGATTTGATGGTCTGGGCTTGTTGGACATCATGTAGATTGTATATGCAATTGCAATTAGAACTTGAACTAGTTGAGTTGATTTTAATCCGGCCTGTGATGATGAACTAGTTTAAGATTGGTTACAGATTTGCCATATTGCATATACACATATTCCTTCGCGTTTGACCTGTTTGCTATGTTTGATGTGATTGACAGATATGGCCCTCAAGAGGAGATTTAGGGCTCCCCCACAAGATGAGCGCACTGCCGCTCCTCCTCCACCTCCACCACCGGCTCCGGAATCGGGCCCTGCACCTTCCTCGCCGGATAGGTACATGGGCTTGACCCGGATCACCGGGTCCTATGCGGACATATGGGAGGCCCTAGAGAGGCGCCTGCTTAAGGAAACAAGTTTTGTTGATATACGTTGGATGCCCTCGGCCTTGTGCAGCCTGTCAGATGCCTCCTCGCCAAAGGGGGAATGAAGGGATTCATGAGCAAGAGCGCGCCCACTTACCGGAGGTACACGCTGGAGTTCCTATCCACTGTCTGTATAAGCAGCATGAGGGGTGACCAACCCTGTGAGAGGTACATCGCCTTTCACCTGGATGACCTATCTTGGCAGATGACCTTCTCACAGGTTGAGGAGACCTTTGGTTTTGACACTGCTGCAATACGAAACAGACTAGACCCAGAGGCCCAAGAGCGGACAATTGAAGATGACATGCAGTTCTAGAATGTCATCAATATGAGGCAAAAGAACTCCCACGACAAGAGCAGCGCCATCATTCACCCTGCGCTCCGTTATGTGCACAGACTCTTGGCCGGCACAATCTTTTGCTCCGCGGAGCCGACGAATGTGCCAGACAATGACATTCACTTCCTATGGCACTTAACGAGCGAGGGGCAAGGATATGGGCTGTGGGCAGAGCTCTGGATGAAGAGAATTGTAGAAGTGGCAGGAAAGGAAAAGGGGAAGACCATGGTCGGAGGAATGATAGGCCTTCTAGTGGAGTACTTGGGATTAGTCCCTCCGGCCGACTTCTCACGTTTGGAGAGGCGGACGTCTTATCTGATCACCGTCGAGCGACTGGTTCGATTTGAGATTCTCAGTGTCACCCGGACCACTGGGCTCTTCCACTGGTTATACGGTGCGAGGAAGGTCACATTCATGGCACTTTCTCAGCAGAGCAAGACGAAGCTGGAGTTCGACATGCCGCTGGAAGATTTGGCGATCTCCCCAGACTCCTCATGTGCAGCTGAGTTCTAGCACGAGCTTCGTGACCTCGAGCTAGCCCCTGTCCAGCGTGATGATAGCACCCTACCTCCTTCGGAGCCGCAGTAGCAGCAGCAGTACTACTCTCCACAGCCTCCACCACAGACGGATCCTATGCAGGAGGATGATGCTACACCTCACTTCTCCCAGCCTCCGCCAGATTTCTATGAGCGGATAATGCATACCATGCACGATGGCTTCCACCGCCAAGACAGCATGATCTTGGAGCACAACGTATTTGTCTCCCAGGCTTTGATCGATATGGATGAGGAGATTGACCACCTGTCAGCTCGCATCCATGAGTTGCAGTCTCAGTCGGGTGGTGCATCAAGCCCCGATCCAAGAGCAGAGAGGCGGAGGGCACGGAGGCAGAGGAGCACAGAGTGGCTAGTACAGTACCAGCAGCGCTACTCCGACGGTGGCCCATCTCTTCACAGCATTGATTGAGTGAGCATCACACTTTTCCCCTTTTCCATACTTCGCTTTGTACGGTTGTGCCCTAGTCTACATTGAGGGCAATGTAGTGTTCTAAGTATGGGGAAGGGTATCTACTATTATTAGGCAATTAGGGTTGGAGATAATGTTCTAAGTATTGTTTTGCTTTTGATGTACTTGGATAATGTTGGTTTTGATACTTTTCTTAACCTTCACATTTGGAAAGAAATTTTCTACTTTTTGGATTGGAGACACGTGAAAAAAAAAGAAAAAAAAGAACAAGAAAAGAAAAGAGAATCCCGCTAAGTTGAAAACCTGAGAGGGCAACTTAGGCAACATTGGGGGCCCGGATAAGTCGAAAACCCGAAAGGGAAACCTAGGCAAAAATGAGAGGCTAAATGTGCGGAAAAAGGTGAGATGTGAGGCAAAAGGAACATGATGTGTGGCTAGGATGAAAACCCGAAAGGGCTCCTAGGCAAAATGAGAGAAAGCGAGAGAAATTGAAAAAAAAACAATAAGTGTTTAATCATTTGCCGGTGATAGAGTCATAAGGTTGTGGTGACCACACGGATGGATCGGGTAGCTTCACATCTTGAGGACCTTTCGGGAATGAAATATTTAGCGGGAAAAGACGGAGTAAGTTATGAAATTCTTGATCATTAAGATGCTTCATTTTTAGGTTGATATATTGATGTAAAGTGGAGCATGTGTTTTGAACCCTATATACACTTTTGGCTTCACCTTTTATCATTGGATTTGGGATTATCAATTTGGGATTAGGAGATGTCTTAGGGAAATTGATGAATTGATGGGATGATATGGTTCGGGTAGATTTAGGAATAGGGGTTGTGGGAAACTTCTCATTTGACTTTAACATTGGGATGTGTGATATTGAGAGTTTTGTGAGGTATTGATTTGGGGGGATTAGTAGTAGGATGTGGAGGTGTCATTTCCTTCGTATGCTTGGATCTTTTCTTACTCGAGGGCGAGTAAGGTTCAAGTGTGGGGAGGTTTGATGCGTCCACTTTATATGCTTATTTTAGTACCATTTAGGATCCATTTTGTGCTCTTTCATTACCAACAGCTTGTGTTTTACCATGAAATTCTCTTAGGAGGGGTAAGAGCAACTTTGCGCTCTTTTACCTCTTCTAAGTGGATTTTTGTGTGACGAAGTAATGAAGACCGGAGGCCATTTAAGACTACACTTTCGAAGATTTTGAAGACTTGCTTCGAAGACATGAAGACCGGAGGCCATTGAAGATTACTTTTGAAACCGTTGAAGACTTAGAAGTTGAGAGGAGTGACTCTGGAGATGACTACATGCCACAAGGAGAAGAAGAAGAAATAATACAAAAATTCTCGCGACCAACGTGTTCGTCGCGAGTCGCGACCAACGTGTTCGTCGCGAGTCGCGACGGCCACTGACCAGAATCCTACTTTCTTTTCCTTCCACTATAAATACCATTTTTCTCTCCTCTCATTCCAGTTTCCAGAGCTGCGGATTGTGTACTGTTCTAAACCCTATTTCTCCATTTTTCATCTTTGATTTATCTTGTTGTTTTGATTTGTTGTTTTAGTTAGATTAGCATGAACTCTAGTAGCTAATCTAATCTCTTGGGAGCAATTGACCAAAGCTTCCAAACTCATGTCTTAAGAATAATTTGTAGCTTGTTTATTACTCTTGCTATTATGTATTTACGGGTATTGAATGTGTTTGTTGATATCATTAATGTTATTGAAATCTTGAGTATAGGAATACTTGTATGAATTGCTTGCTAGGGTTTGGGTGAGTTGTGTTAAACTCCCCCTTGTTCTTGTTAGGAATGTATGAGTATGAATTAGAGCTTTTGATTATGTTGATGGATTGATGATTGCTAGATAGATATGCAATGTCGAACTCTTTGCCATGTCTATCATTTGTAGCAAACGGGAGAAGTCTATGAGCGTTGAACGTTCTTGACCAATCCCGTGTAAATGCATAGATTGGTTAAATGCTTAGTCACGGTGTAATGGTCATAAGTGTTGCCGAGCTTGTTGATCCTTCGTGTTAAATGCCATTAATGGGATACCTTGAGTCGTGTTTCGACTACGGGAGTCATTGGTGAGGTTTGACAAGAGATGTCGAATTCACTCTTGCAAACTACTATCTAAGAAGGATAGAAGTTTAGTCTTCACAACAAGTAGTGAAAGTAGTAAATAAGTTACATGTTCAATGATGGATAAGAGGTTTGGAAGTAGAAGTCAATTGCGCCCAAGGATTCGTAATTGTATTTTCATCACATCTTTATTTGTGTTTACATGATTAGCATCATTCTCTTGATTTGCTAATTGTTGTATTTTAATTTGCTAATTTAGGAACCATCCAACCAAACCCCCCCCCCCCCTTATTTACATGTTTTTATATATATCTATGTATGTATGTGTTTAGTACGTTTTCTCATATAGGTGTCTAAGTACTTAGAAAAATCCCGTTTCCTGTGGACGACCCCATCTTGCCACTATTTACATTATTGTGGATAGGACGCATTAAGGGCCTAAAAGTATTAACTTTGAGAGGTACGGCGACGACCTCCCACTTCTATTCCCTAATCAGTAAGGAACTTTATCCCCACATGGTATGGTGATCATACTTCTTTCGCTTGACACATTTATAACCTCCATAGTCTCACACTAAAGGGAGATTGAGCATCAATAATTGGAAAACTACATTGGATAAAGTTCCTTACTGATTAGGGAATAATGTCCATCGAAAACTTAACCGACAACAAGATAATTCGATGGGGGAATAATGTCTTTCATGTGAATCCAGATAGTTCTTAGGAAGATTTCTATAAATATTTTCTACCAATATCTAACTGATCGAAACAATTGACGAACATCACTTCAACCCCATTGTTGTCATTAATGAACACCCTTGTTGCATAAAAGTTCTTGGTCATGGAAGATATAATCACGAGGTTTGAGTGAGGTGTCTGATTAGGAACAACAATTCCCACGTATGTCGCACTCAGCTTGGTTGCTCCAAGAATACCAAGCCTTTAGAGAGATGTGGAAATGTATGTAGCGGAATACACATGACTTTAAATTGAGAGCATGAGCCAAAAAATGAGAGACAAGTACAATATAAAGCTCACACAACTTAGGGAGTATATACTCGTTTTCAATATATTGCAAAAGGTAACTGGATGTGGGTAGCTCAGTAATTCACATATATGTTGTACAAAAGTAGTTACATGTGACAGCTAAAAGAACAAAAGAAGTTCAAATAAAACAAAGGCATGCAAGCCAGGACCTCTAAGAAAGAAACTAAGTTAACTAACTAGCTAAGTTATTACAAGCAAAAGAGAAGACTATTTGTGACAAAGAGCTAGGTACAAGTCTTCTTGGGCCGCGACGCAACACCAATGGTGTTGTCCTTGTGAGAAACTGGGTGTTGTACAAACAAGAATTAGGTACAAATGGCCCAGGTGTTGTGTACAATGTGACTTGGTTACAAAGAAGTACAACACTGGTCACGAGCGGTTAGGTGGACGTCACTGGACCCAAATGCATGTGCGGTGTGGTTTTAGGATACCTGTTTGCAGGGATGTATGAAGCGGCATGGGCCCACAACATGTTTGTGATGCATAAGGGCATGGGGTTGTGTTGAGGTTTAGCCTAGCGCTGGTTGATCTTCACTATTTACAGCCTTCATACGGCCCATGATTTTGTCCAACTTAAGACCCAATCTTCACGCCTCTATTTGGAGACATACACATAGCTAGCTCCAGTATTGATCATCGCTTTGATGGGTTTTCCATTAATAATCAAGTCTATATGCATCAATGCCCCATTCATCTGTCGAATTGGTGTCATGGGACAATCTCAAGTTTGTCAAGTTTTGGTTTGGCCTTCTCCACATTGCTTGACTGAGCCGCATCTCTCTTTGCTCAAAGTACAACAACCACCCGGTCAATAGCATGCTATGTTAATGGATTCAACTGCCCTGGATCTATTGATCCCACCATTATTTTACATTGAAGATTCATTGCTTCTATAGAGCATGGTTCCTCCCCCTTGGGCACATACCCCCCAGATGATTGCTCTTGAATTACCTCACTCAGTGCCTCCTTGATTTGTCTTGAGTCTTCGAGCAACATGGCAGTAACCCTCTACTTTGTTGGACACTCAACAATCCCGCACACAAGCTACGTGTTCCCAGTCTGTCCCTTCCACTTTAGCTTGGACCCATCAGAACTAACTGTGCTTGTATTGGAGGTTCCTCCATTCCTTCCTGAATGGTGGTTAGGCCTTTGGCTACCTCCCACACTTAGACTAGGCCTAAAGTAAGTTCCCACCTTGAAAGAACTTGAATCTGCACTGCTGCCCACCTTGGAAATAGTAGATCTGTTCATGTCCCTATCAACTCTATGCAATCCGCCAACCCAAAGTCCTCAATGCTCTTAACGAATGTTATCGCTAAGTTATAGTCAGAGCAATTACCTCTCCTAGCTCGAGTCAATCCCAAGGCTTTAATCCTTTGTTGAATTCATTGAGTTTTTACTCATTTGAATGGTCATGCAAGTCAAGTATGCAAGACTAGAAACTCGACACATACTCCCTTATACTGTTGGTTTAATTCAGCACTCTCAGTCTTAACAAACCATGTTCCTACACATTTTTGGGCATGAACAGTTGCTTCACCTTGAGTTTCAACTCCTCTCGCGTGTTTATGGCTAGGTGATCTACCTTTATCTCTAAAAATAGGGAGCGCCACCACAGCATTTTGTAGCCCTCCAGGTACATCATTGAAATAATGAATTTCTCAGCTTCCAAGTCCATCTTGGCTGCCTTAAAGTATTGCTCCATCTTGTACAAGAAATTATCAAGTTCTCGCTTACATCTTGCCTCGTCATATTTCTTAGTTATGTACACCATATTGCATGCGTTAACCAATGCATTTGACACAATAATTATTATATTTTACTTGTTGGATTACAGGTTTTAGTTAGGTTTACACGACAAAGGGTTTAGATGACCAGTGTTGGTTTTCTTATCTATATCTCGAGTTTTGTAGACATAATTGAAGCTAATGGACACGTTGTATTCACGAGCACCTAGAATTTCATTTATGATCTTATCTAAATCTCATGAATATTTTGACATCATTGTATAGAATATCATTCAAAAGAATGGTAGAAGATACTTGAAGGGCATGGACTTAAAGTGTTGTAGTAGATGGAATTGAGCCAAGAAAGGTGGATTTGAAGTTCAAAAAGGCCAATAACTGAGCAAGACATCAATCGGTCGAACCAGCCGACCGGCTGGCACGCGCCAGCACGAGACCAATACTAATTAGAGACAGCACAACTAGTGTCAGGTGTGCCTAACATGGACTGTGCCACAGCCCCCAGCACATACCGTGACCATTCAAGCAGCCCGTGTATTTTTTCTCGGTTTCACTCCAAATTGGCTAAGTATGAGAATGGACCGTGTCGTTTCACACGGTACACACCGTTTCAACTCCAAAATGTGAAGATATCCCATGGGGTGTGATGGATGACATGGCCCACAATGAGGTTTCACCCGATGGTCCACGCCAAATAACATGGGACATGCAATCAAAAGCATCAAATAGAGGTCCAGCTGGTGGCTCATGCCGGATAAGGTGAGCCACGCCGGCACAAGGAGAACAGCCTGTACCAGACTCATCAGGTTGTGCTAGCATGGACCAACTTGTATGTGCCTGGCTGAGCTGCCCACGCCAGCACGAAGAGCCTTTAGCCGGCATGGACCATGCCGGTTTCCACTGGTCATGTCCGTTGCAGCTGCTAGAGTCTTTAGGCCTATTTTAAGATCCAATTCCCTACTACTATATATATAGGCCGATGTCTACTAGGGTTCAAGTTTATGCTCGTTTTAGAATTCAAGAGTAGGGTAGAGAGAGAAATGAGCTCTTCCTTCTCTCTAGAATCTTTTCTTTTCATCTCTTTATTTTTTTTTCTTTGCCAAAAGGCATTAAATCCAATGAAATACTTGGGTTCAATGCTTAGGGAGTAGTTAATATAGCTTGGGGTAGTATTTATATGCATGAATTGATTGTGGCTTTTTGAGATTTGTAGATTCTCCTATCTTATTGTCCTATGAATATTTGTGATTGAACTTATGCTTTCCACTATTGTGAGATTTTGCTATGCCATTATTATAATTCATCCATACATGTATGGTGGTGTAAAATTGTGCTAGGATTCATTTCTATCTTGAGAGTGTTAAAATTGTGGAGTAGGTTAAGAATATTGGGGAGATGAGTGCATTCATGTCCCATTGAGAGAATATTCTTCTATTTGTTAAACCATGATTCTAATTGGCCATTTGTGTGAGAGATCACATTTTGGGAGTTCGATTCGGAAAATCCCAACGAGGGGAATCCCTTGGCTTATGCCAATAGTTTAGCATGATTGTTTGTAACAACTAGAGTTGTGCCAAATCTAGAGTTATCACAAGGTGTCTTTTCCTTTGCCTCTCTGGGCCTATGGACTAAGATCTGCAGTGAAGCACCTAGGATGTAATGCTCTTACTTTCATATCTAAAAGTTATGACCTATGCGAGGCATTTCCCTTTTAGGTCGATTCTGTACTCTTCTAAATGGGGGCGCATTAGCATTGGGTGTGAGATGACGGGGATGGTCTGCACCGTCACTAAACTAGAGTGCATCCCTAATTACGAAGACGGTGAGATACTACATCGTGGTAAGTACTACATGTGACAGATGGGGGGAAATTATGTATTCGTCGCAATAATTAGTTTGTTTTATATGTTGGATTGCTAGTATTAGTTAAGTTTACATGAAAAATGGTCTAGACGACCATGTTTGGTTTTCTTGTCTAAATCCCACGTTTTGTGAACTTAATTGGTACTAATGAACATCCTTTATCTACAGACTCCTAGATCTTACTTGTGATCATCCTTAGTAGGTTACCTGTGGGTACTTTTCATCACATTCTATGGGAATATCGTTCGTAAGGCCGGTAGAAGATATTAAAGGTTGTTCGCAAGGATGGTAGAAGAGATCTAAGGTCATTCACAGAAGAATGGTAGTAGATGAAGGCCACATACCTCAAATCGTGGTAGAAAGAGATTGGACCTAAAGATAGGCAGCATTGAAGTTCAAGGCACCGATGAAGAAATGTTGAATTGTGGTCTAATGAGTTGCGCCAAAGTATGATAACGATCTAAGAATAATTAGCCTTCAAAGTTGTTTTCATTATACTTGTCTTCTCAAGCACTAGAACTCTCAATTCATACTTACGCTTCATTCATAGCAAAGGAAAGAAGTTCAGCCGGCCAAGGTACAAACGGGTCGGCGCAGACTGCTCATGGAAGGAAGCAACAACCCGCATTAGATGAGGTGGTCCATACCAAATTACTTGGCACGAAGGCCCAGTGCGGACCGTGCTAAACGCCATGGACCGCACACGCATGTTTCAACTTTCACTCAAAAATGGCTAAGTATGGGTGCGGACTTTCCCATTTTCGATGGCTCGTGCCATTCCAAGTGCAGAATGTCAAGACCAGCAGGTAGGGTGTGAAGAATCAAGTGGCCTGTGCCGAGTTACTGGGAAAAACAAGGTTGGTAACGATGGTCCACGCCAAAGGCCGAGCCCCACTGATCAAAAGATCAAAACTGATACTAATGTTGGCAGTCTGCGCCATAGACCACGGTCCGTGCCAAAAGAGTCGATGCGGACTGCACTAGACGCAGCGGCCTATGCTAGACGCAGCGGCCTATGCCAGCATGAACCAGGCAGACCGCGCTAGAGACAGCGGCCCGTGCAAGCACAGACCAAATGGTCAGCACTAGATCCAGCGGCCCGCACCAGCACAGATCATGTGCACAGGGCGGACCATGCCATTCGCAACGATCTACGCCAGGCGGCGGCTGAACTAGGGTTTCCCATTTTTTGGCCTATTTTGGGCCTATTTTTAGGCTCAATCCCCTTCTACTATAAATATAGCCTTAGTTTACTATATAAAAATTTTAGATCCTATTTTCATATTCTACTCTTGTATTAGGAGAGCATCTTAGAGACAGAAACACTCTCTCTTCTTTCTTTATTTCCTTTTTATTTTGCTTTCATCCTATGATGTGGAATTCAAATATTTATTTGAATTCCATGTCTAGGGAGTAATTTCCATAGCTTGGGGATTATTGTATTCATGTGTTGATTTATGCTTTTGTGAGATTCTTGGTTCATTCTAACTATTGTGCTTATGATATTTTGTGACTTGTTCTTGAATGTTATAATTGCATGAATAGTAAAATCCATATGAGCACACACTTTAATCTATATTCATGTTGGTGAAAATATTTATGCCCCCTAGGGATGAGAAACCTCAGATGTGTAATGGGTAACAAAGTACGTGTCTGCGTGAGTGTGTACACGAGGGATGCTGAGTATTGCATTTATTGCGTTCTAGGACACCAGTCTTAGCTGATTACTTAAAGTAATATGATGGGTTGTGGGTAGAGATAGTGAAAAGTAGTAAAGTAGGGTAGTAAGATACCCTAGTGTTAAAGATAAGGTGCCTACTTCCCCTTGCCTCATTCATAGGCTTATGGAGTAGAGCATTAGTGGTGGAATCCCAAGTTGTAATCGTAAGGGGGAGAAACAGACCTACAAAAATAATCAAACCTTGTTGTACTCCTCTAATTACGAAGGTGGTTCTGATGGAGAGTTGTGAGCGCACCCATCGTGACAGGTACGAGGAAGTGTATGACATCGACCACACCACGTGTTATGAGCACTATATTAGGTTTATCTAAATCTCATATGTGAACGAATTGAGGATCGAAGTATTAAATGAATCATGTTACATAAGCATTCCCCAAGTGTTTAGCTATTTTGTAGTTACTTATCAAAAGGCCAAAAAATCCCCCCCCCCCGTTTACCATACTAGTTATTCCTATCGACACGTACGGATTGACAATCCGTACATTTTTCTATTTAATTGATTTTTAGGCCCTAGAAATCTTGTGGAAATACCCAGGGATTACCACTAACTACCCTATCGGTAGCATAGTAGTGATTGGGTGCAAAATATAAATTTTATCTTTGACCTTACTCAGCCTTCGCTCAGGTTAATTAGCTATAATCAATGACCCCAAGTGGAGGCGAGTCAATTTTTGCGCTGCTTTCGAGGATGCTATTCAGTTTAATTGTCAATTAGCATAAGGTATTAGTAGAGTAGCTAGTATTTTTTGTTTTATTTTATTTTGTTGATTCGTGTGTTGAGCTTTTGTGATAGATATCTTGTTACCTTTTGATATGCTTGCTAGTGTTGTCTTCGGAAGGGTACTGTTAGTCCTAGTTTATGGTACATTGTCATACCATAAACTTAGTCATTTCACATTACATGATTGATAACACAGGTGGTCGGAGGAGAAGGAAGTGGAGAACTAGGGAAGAAGTTGAACTCAGACCGGTAGTGTTGGTAGAAGAATCACAAAGAATGGCAGAAGATAACCGAACCTTGAGGGAGTTTATGGCCCATAACCTGGAGAGTTAGCCACTATGCATCACATTCTACCCCCCCCCCCCCCCCCGCATTACCACATAATGAGAGTTGTGAGCTAAAAACCAGAATGATCCACTATTTTCTCACAGTTCACGGTATACTGGGGGAAGACCCAAACAAGCATTTATCAGAGTTTCACTTAGTGTGTATGAACATGAAGTCTCTAGGAGTTTCTAAAGATGACCACAATCTGAGAGTCTTCCCATTTTTCCTTCAAGAAAGAGCTACGTATTGGCTGTTCTACTTGCCCCCGGGATGTATAGGTTCTTGGATGGACATGAAGCGGAGGTTCTTAGGGAAGTATTTTTTGGCGTCCAAATCCGCCAAACTGAAGGAGAAACTGTCAAACATCACCCAAGGGGGTACCGAGTCATTATATGATTATTGGGAGCGCTTTAAGAGATTGCTAGCGAGCTGCCCCTACCATCCCTTTCAGGGGGGATCTAGTATACTATTTCTTTGAGGGACTATGCGACAAAGATATGTGAATGGTGAATGCTACTTGCAATGGTTCGATAGCAAACAAAAACCCTAAGGATGCAATGACCCTCTTTGAAGAAATGGTCAATGGTATGTGAAAGTTTGGCACAAGGTCAAGGGTCAAGGTCTTGGATGAACCTGCACAATCACCTAAGTTGGAGGAGAAAGTCCAAGCTCTTTATTTCATGATGAATGAGCTCTTGCAAGGGAAAGTGTGCGAGGTGTGCAACCTTGACCACAACACCAAGGTGTGTCCCAAAGTTATAGACAATTTGCAAGAGGTGAATGCCTTGAGTACAACAACCGAGAGAGACGAGAGTTTGCTAGGGGTCAAACACAAGGTTTCCAGGGGAACCAAAGCAACACTGAGCCACCTCCACTCGGGGTCGTTATTTGTAGCTAATTAACCCAAGCAAAGGCTGAGATCAAAGGATCAAAGGTCAAAGACAAAATTTATATTATGCACCCAATCTCACTACTATGCTATCAAATGGGTAGTTAGTGGTAAGCCATGTGTATGTCTATAGAGATGTTAGGGCCTAAGAATCAATTAAACACAACCTAATATGGGGCGTCAATCCATACGAGTGATAGGAATAGCTAGTATAGCAAACAAAGGGGGGGTTTCAACTAACAACTATAAAATATGAAAGTAATAAGCATGTAATCTTTTTTAGCCAAACACTTAGGGATTCATTGTGTAGCACAGTTGGCTTAATTCTTCGATCCACGATCATTCACATGTAAGATTTATACAAACCTAATAGAGTGCTCAAAACATGTGGTATAGTCGATGGCATACACTTCCATGTACCTGTCACGTCGGGTGCGCTGGCAACTCTTCATCGACACCATCATCATAATTAGGAGAGTACAACAAGGTCCGACCATTGTGTAGATCTATTTCTCCCTTGTGTGATTACGTCCTTGTCATTCCACCATGGATGCTCTACTCCCCAAGGCCTATGAATTAGGCAAAGGGTCGTAGGCACCTTATCTATGATACTGGGGTCTCTTACAACCCTAGCTTGCTACTTTTCACTGTCTCTACCCGTAACCAATTGAATTACTTTGCGTAATTAGATAAGAGTGGTGTGATGGAAAATAATCACAGTATTACTTGGATCCCCTGTGCACACACCCACGCGGACATGTACTCTATTACCCATGACACATCTGAGGTTTCTCTTTCCAAGAGGTATCGATATTTTCACCAACATGAATATAAACTAGAGTGTGGGCTTATATGGAGAGTACTATCATAAAATTCTAACATTCAAGAACAAGTCACAATAATATCATGAACACAAATATTTGGATGAACTAATATATCTCCCAAAAACTTTAATTGACCATGCCCACAATTTATCCCCAAGCTATAGAAACTACTCCATAGGTATGGAAATCAAATGAAGATTTGAATTCCAAATCCTAGGATTAAAGCAAAATAAAAAGAAACAAAAGAAAGAGGAGAGAGTGTTTATCTCTCTTAAATGTTCTCCCAATTACAAATGAACTACTAAAAATGATCCAACTCTTTTAACCTAGTAGAATAAGGTTGTATTTATAGTAGTAAGGGATTGGGCCAAAAAATAGGCCAAAACTGTATAAACCCTAAGTCAGCCGTCTCGTGGCACAGACCGTCATGAATGGCGCAATCCGCGCCATGTACTTTGTCCTTGCTAGTGCAGGCCATTGGATTTGGTACGGGCCATGTCGAGTCTTCAGGCGCATGACACAGCATCTGGCGTGGGCTACCTGGTTTGTGCTGGCATGGGCCGCTGCGTCTGGCACGAGCCATCGTCAGTAGCCTTGGTTTTGACCTTCTGATCTGCGGGATGCGGCCTTCAGCGTAGACTGTTGTAAGGAGCCTCATTTTGCTCAGTAACTTGGCATGGACCTCTGGATTCTCTACACTCTGCTGGCTGGTCTCAACATTTTGCACTTGAAACAGTGTGGGCCATCAAAAATGGGACGGTATGTGCCCATACATAGCCAATTTTTAGTGAAGTTTGAGACTTGTGTGTACGACCCATGGCATTTGGTGAGGTCTGCCAAACCCTTTGTACCAAACCCTTTGGCATGGGCTAACTCCTCTGGCACGGGTCATTAGTGCCATCAATGAGCGGTCCGCGCCGACCCATTTGTACCTTGACTGGTTGAACTTCTTTCCTTTGTTATAAATGAACCGTTAGTCCAATTTGAGAGTTCTAGTAGTCAATTTTATAGCACTCGAGAAGAAAAATCCAATGGAATCAACCTTGGAGGCTAATACTTCTCGCATTGTTATCTGACTTTGGCGCAACTTATCGGACCACGATTCACTGTTTCTTCTTTGGCCGATTTGAATTCCAATGACGCCTATATTTGGCTCCAATCTCCTTATTTCACACTTTGATGTTCATGGCCTTCATTTACTACCATTCTAGTGTGAATGACCTTCGATCCCTTCTACCGTCCTTGCAAACGGCCTTCAATATCTTCTACGATCTTTACAAACGGCATTCACATAGAATGTGACAAAAAAGTACCCACGAACGACCTACTAAGGATGATCACAAGAAAGATCTAGAAACTTGTGGATACATGAGATCCATTAGTACCAATTAAATCTACAAAACACGGGATTTAGACATGAAAACTAAACATGACCGTCTACACCCCTTGTGATGAGATGTCAAATGCATGTATTTTCCAAAGCATTTAACATCTCTTTTGTTATATTTTTGTTGTAATGTTTCTATATTTAGGTAGGTTTACATCATAAGGGGTTTAGATGACCATTTTCGATTTTCATATCTAAATCCTTTTTTTTGTAACCCATGTTTAGTCAAATAGATTTTTGGTCCTTACGAGCATCTAGATTCCTTTTTGTAAGCTTAATTTGTAGATTTATCATGAGCACTTAGGAGTGGTTTAGGGAAGACCATTCAAAAGGATGGTAGAAGATGGACTCACAGAGTGGTAGAAGATAAAGTGAAGAAAGGCAAAGCAAAGGGTAAGGAATGATCTAAGTTTTGAAGCAGAGTTCTAAAAATTATCCAAGAAGAATCAGCCTCCAAGGGTGGTACCATTGGATTTTTCTTCTCTATTACCATAAAATAAACTACAAGAACTCCCAAAATTGATCAATGGTTCACTCGGAGGAAGCAAAACAAAACTGGACGCAACTCTCAAAATGTCGACCTGAGAGCTCACAATTTTCACAAAATTCCTGATCTGGTCACGAGTCGCAAAGGAGGCATCGTAACTCGCAAAAATTCCCCTGCAACTTGCTTTTTACTCCCCCTTTTCTTGTACTATAAATAGCATATCATCCCCTTCTTCCCCAACTCTCTAAGTTCTACTTGGGGGCTCCAAAACCCTAGTTTTTCACCCTTTTCTTCCATTTTCTTCTTCTTTCTTTGTAGATCTTTGTTCTATGTTATGGGTTTTTGTTATCTAGTTTAGTTTTGTACTTGGGAGCAATTGATTGAGGCTTCTAAGCCATGTCTTGAGATTTCTTTCTATCTATTTATTGCTTTTTCTATTATGCATTTATTGAGCTTTAAATGTGGGTTGTTAATGGCATCAATGTTGTTGGTTGTTTGAGTATATTAATTGCTTGTATGATTGCTTGTTAGGGTTGGGAAAAAAAAGCTAAGTTTCCCCTCTTTTGATATGGAATCCAAGAGCATGAATTAAAAATTCTAATGGTGTTGATGTGTTGATAATTGCTAGATGAATGTGAGAATGGTGAACTCTTTGTCATGTTTGTTTATTGTACGTAGCAAATAGGAGAGGTCTATGAATGTTGAACGTTCTTAACTAATCTTGTGCAAATGCATGGATTGGTTCAATGCTTAGACCCAGTGTAGTGTTTATAAGTGTTACTAAGCTTGTTGATTCTTTGTATTCATCGCCATTAATGAGATACTTTTAGCCATTTCTCAACTAAAGGAGTCATTAGTGAGGTTTGACAAGAGATGTCAAATTCACTCTTGCAAACTACTATCTGAGAATGATAGAATATTTATCTTCACAACAAGTAGTTAAAGTAATGAATAGGTTGTAGATTCAAGGATAGATAAGAGGTTTGAAAGTGGAAATAAATTGCCCCCAAGGCTTTGTGTATTTTGTAGTTTTTACCCCTTTTTATTAGTTTGTTGCATGATTAGCATAGTCACTTAACTTTGCTAGTTTTCTTGTCTTCAAAATCATAACTTAGGACCAAAACCAACCAAAAATTCCCCCCCCCCCCCCCCTCATTTATGTGCTTTTATATGTATGTGTATAACTATCCCTAGTATGTTTTCCGCTTTATGTGTAAACACTTGAAAATATCCCTCTTCTTTGTGGATGACCCCGACTTGCCATTATCTACTTAATTGTAGATAGGAAGCATTAGGGCTGATAGATTGTATTTTTGAAAGGTATAACGACGACCTCCCACCTTGTCACGTAAACTCAACTAATATTAGCAATCCACCACATAAAATAAGCCAATTATTTTTGCTAAATGCTACAGTTAATGCATGCAAAATGAAGCACATAAAACTGCCCCCCCCCCACACACACTTAACCCTTTACTCATCCTCGAGTAAATAAAGACAAGAAAAGAATTAAAAAAATGTAGCATGCAGGCATAAGTTAACCGAGGCATTCAACTTATTCCTAGATTACCATGTTTCCCCCAAAAGAGTAAGAATCTCACAACTCTGACACTCCCCGAAGAACCTAAGCATTCTAACCATCCAAAAGTAAAATGTGGAAAAAGGTAAGCAAAGAAGATAAGTGTCAAGCTAGCTTACTTTTTCCCAAAATGATCCCCAAAAGCAATCAAAGAGTTCTCTCCCAAAAATAATCCACCAAGGAAATCCAAGAGTCGTTGAATTGGTTGTAACATAAGGATAACTAGTGATTCTCGACCTTGTTACAACCAAGGAAACAAATATATCGTCAACCTAGTTTTTTGTTTTCTCTCAATTTCTCTCATTCTGCCTAGGAGCCCTTTCGGGTTTTCATCATATCTTTAACACACAAAGGGTACTCACTTCTCACCTTTCCACACGGCCTCTCATTTTTGCCCAAGCTTGTAAGCCTAGCTGGGCCTAGCCTCTCACTTTTTCCTAGGTTTTTCAACCTACCCGGCTTTTCCCAATGGTACCCAAGTCGCCCTTTTAGGTTTCCAACTTGTCTGGGTTTTTATATTTTTTTATTTATTCAACATTTTCAAATTTTTTTATGTAGCACAAAGTTTCCCCAAAGTGGGCTCCATACTATAAAATATAAGCTCAACAAAAATTACACCACTAATATCCTAAAACAACCAACCCCATGAAAACTAGGAATCCTAGCATAGTATGTCCTGCCACCAAGTATCCATCCAAAAACATCCCACAATAATCAAAAATCAAAATCACCAACAGTCGAGAAAAACCACCAAAAAACACATAAAATGCACCGAGGATATCAAAGAATGAAAACTCCCTAAGTGCTCACTACTCCCTCTCCCACACTTAACTGATGCATCGTTCCCAATGCAACAAAAACCATGTAAAAACATTAGTGAGGTTGAGATAAATAGTGACACTCACTCTCGTGGCCCTGAAGGGCCGTCATCCTCGTGGCTTGTGCAACTTCTCTTAATGTATCTTGTGTCTTGAATCACGGCCTTAATGCAATCCATCTTCATTCTAAGCTCCTCCACCTACGTCCTCACACCTTCTATTGCTTGGACTGCCTCTTGAAACACTTGGGTGGAGCTCAAAAGCTGATTCTCAAGTGAGTGCAGTCGGTCAATAGTGTTCGTGGATATGCGAGAGCGGCTAAGAGGTGCTCTCAAAGAGGTCTCGCCCTCAGCCTGATAAACTTCTATCTCTAGGGTGGTTAAAACTCTGTACAAATATCTCTTAAAGCATGGGTCGGGATCAATAAATAGGCCATCCAAACATGTGTCATGGTTGATGGCAGTGTGCTCCGGCTGAGGAAGTACCATAAAGCTACACGTGATTGCTCTGCCATAAAGCCACACATGCCGATCCTCCGATGTTGTATGCCCCACCATGAATGCCTTTTCTAAATTCTCAATGTTATACTTTGTACCCAATATTCCCCAGTTAGAAAATGCTCTCTGTGTGATTGGATGCCCTAAGCACTGTGCCAGTAGACCTACCATGCCGCCCATATATATCTTGCCACTCATTCAATCCCATATCGATAAACACTCCTACACAAAAGACCCTACCAGGTTAGGGTAGAAATTACCCTTGGGTGTCATTTCCCAGAGGCAGTGAACATCCAAACCCGGCCACTACGTTAGCTCACCGTGGTAGAAAACCCCCCATTGCTAACATTTGGTGAACATAACGGAATGTCGAGTGAATCATGATCGTACTCTTGCACAGGTTCTTCTGATCAGTACATGTCAGCTGCCTCCCAAAGTTTTCGAGAGAAAAGGGCATCCCTTGACGGTGTGTTTTCTGGACCTCTCTATCATACTTCTATCTGAAGGCACGCACTACCTCTTAGTGGGGTCATCTTATACTACTTATCATCTAGGTTGAATTTGATTGCCTTATGTCCATCATCGTCCATAACTGGCCACAGAGTAGCTAGGAACTCTAAGGTCCACCTGATGTAAGTCTTCAAGTGTTTCTTGAGAAACCCCTCTAGACCTACTTGTCCCAATAGGTAAGTAATGGGCTCGAGTAAGCCTAGAGCCGCCAAGGTGTCCTTGCATGCAAATCCAGTCTCCAAGATACTCCTATTTGGCTCTTTAAATTCCTCCACCTCCGGACTGTGGTTCTAAAAATATTGGATAATCCCATGAACTCTTTAGTCACGAACGCGGGGTTGCAAAAAATGGGAGTCACCTGCTTGTGGTTTGCACCCTTCACCGGTTTCTTCCTCTTCTCACCCCATGAGGACTTTCCTTTCTCCAAAACATTCTTCTTAGGAGGAATCCTAACAAAATGAAGGTAAGAGTGGTAATGTGATCATAAACAAGGCATGGTTTACAATGTCATTCAACAAGACAACATTCTCCTAAATAGCCTAACCGTTCAAAACATGATAATCTAAGCATCAAAACTATTTAAACAAAAAAATTCCTCATTAAACAAAAAAATTCCTCATCAAACAACAAACCCATGTAAGTTCTCACCAACCCATCAATAAGACTATGGAATCAAGATTCATCCTCTCCTAAATCACCCAACACATGAAGAACATATAATTCAAGCTCAATAACACATCAAACCACCCAAATTTTCTTCAACACAAGATCATGCATACAAACCCAAACATATATCTCAACAACACATACTCATTCAAGAATCATGTTTTCAATAACACCACAACAATGTCAATAAAGCATATAAAAAAAGAGTTCAATGTATTGCCCGGAATTTGAAGCTTAGAGTTTCAAGATCCACACAAGAAGAAGCAAGAATTGGTAATTTTTGGAAGAAAATCTTCAAATTTCAAGTTTCACCAATAGTGTGTTAGTGAGTGTTTTTTTAGAAAGAAGAATGTGTCAAATGATGAAATTAGGTGGAAGAATATACCATGAGTTTAAAATTTCAGCATAGGTGATAAGGGAGAGAGGTACAATTAGGATAAGGATGGAATTTTAAAATTTACAAATAAGAGGACAATAGTACCAAGCAATTAATCCCAAGGGGCGTTGGAAGTACTATTGCATAAAATATTCTAAAGAATTAGGGAATTTTAAATTTTTTGAACCAAAAATGCATTTTTGAGTTTAAAATTCAAAATTTTTGAAAATTTGCATATTTAGAACAATTTGACAGCGGAAAATTGGAAATCGGCACAGAAGGGTCTTTGGCACGGACCAAAGCCTCGTGCCAAACCTTCTGGCACAAACTATCCCCTCGTGCCAAATCTTTTGGCACGAGGCATCCCCTCATGCCAAATCTCTTGTAATGAAGCATCCCCGCGTGCCAAAGCTCTCGGTGCAAAGCATCCACAAATTTTGACCTATTCCTTAGTTTTTTCCTCTTTTTCAAAAAATAACTATGTCACCCATCAAATCTAATTCCATCCAAACAAAATCACGAGTCCCAAACTCAATTTTTTAAATCAAACAAGAATTTTATCTCACAAATCCTTATCACAGACAAGAATATGCAAAATCTATCTAAGCATTACTCAAAACACGAAAGCAAAAAAGAAACACCGTATATTTATTATCATCCTCACGACTTATTTTCTTTTCATGCAATCTAGTTAGAACCACCTACATGTGGGTCTCCGGAATCGCCATCTGAGACTCCACCTACAATGACAACATTGTGGAGAGGTCTCCACAACAAGTCATCCTTACCTTCGGACCACTTGTCCATCATAGGAAATGAATCTTCGTGTCTCACTAAGGTTGAGTTCGTGAATGTATCTCTGGGGTTAGGGGGGATACATACTATCAGTCGCATCATGCAATTTATCAGACTCATCAACAATATCATCAGCACGAGACTCATCCAATTATTCATGCTCGTTTGTAACACCAGAAGTTTCATGGAAATCATGCTCATCACATAGGGTGACACCTTTGCACATAAAAGAAGAATTTTTTGAATCGTGCCTAGATTTATAGATATAAAATTCCACTTTGTCCAAATTATCTTCTAGAGTCAAGGTTCCCAAATGGACATCAATTTTAGTCCTAGACGTTTTAAGAAAAGGTCTCCCCAAAAGTATTGGGGGTGCACTTCCATTGTGCACCACGTCTAGGACATAAGACTCCCCCATAAAAACCAATTTGCCAACTCGCACCATCACATCCTTTGCTAGCCCATGAGGGCTAGCTTGAGAGTGATCGGTGAATTAGAAAATCACTCTAGTTTCCCTAAGCTCACCTATTTCTAGGCGTTCATATAGACTAAACGAGATCACATTGATGGATGCACCTAGATATATCATGGCATTTTCAATAAGTTTTCCACCTAAAGAGATAGGGATAAAGAACATTTTGGGGTCGTTGCATTTCTTAGGAATTTTTTTATGGTTCAAAACGGTGACTCCCCCTATTTTTAAATGTCCTAACTTCTTAGTTGGCCTACTTATTTTCTTTGTGCATGCAACTTTAAGAAACTTAGCATACGATGACACATTTTCAATTAATTCCAAGATAGGGATTGTTACCTCGACCTTTTTTAAGACTTTTCGAATGCTTGCATCATTGGTTACCACCTTTGGCATTCCCATCAAAGCATTTGGAAATGGAGGTGGGATAGTAACTTGTGCCTCAGACAGTGGAAGCTCCTTGGAAGGTGCCTTATTGACCACAATATCTTCCTCTTCAAAGTGTGGCTTGGTAGCATCCAATACCCTATCATCCTCTTGCATCACCTTTTTCTCGGACTCACGAACTTCCTTCCCACTTCTAAACTTGAGTGCACCACGTTCCTTGGATTGATCTCTGGTTGGGTAGGGAGTTTTCCGAACTCCTTGGCTTCAAGTCGGCTCACTGAGGTGGTGATTTTTCCAACTTGAACTTCAAGATTCTTGATGCTTGAAAAGGTTCTATTGCAAAGGTCTTCAATCTCACGCCATGTCCTCTCCACGAAGACTTAATGCTTCTTCCCCAATTGACCAATGGCTTCTAAGATCTCCTCTCGATCCGACTTGTATATCGAGGCATAATTGTTGGAAGGGTCTTCACCTCTAGGTTATGGTTGAGGTAGAGCTTTTCCACTCCGATATCCTTAAGGCTGGTTATCTTCCCGCCATTGGAAATTTGGGTGATCTCGATACCTTGGTTTGAATGAGATTGCATAGGGATCTGACCTTGCATCGCCTTGGTTCCCCCGGAACCCTTGTGGTTAACCCCTAGAAAATAGTGGTCTCTCCCTGTTGTTGTACTCAATGGCCTTCACTCTTGCAAATTGTCTACAACTTTGGGACACACCTTGGAGTTGTGGTCAAGGTTGCAAACCCCATAAACTTTGACTTGATGCATTTGTTCTTGCAAGAGCTCCTTTATCATGGAAGAAAGAGCTTGGACTTGCTCTCTAACTTAGGGGATTGTGCAGGTGCATCAAAGACTTTAACCCTTGACCTTGTGTCAAACTATCGCATACCATTGACCATTTCTTCAAAGAGGTCCATTGCATCCTTAGGGTTTTTTTTTGCCATCGAACCATTGCAAGCAGCATTCATCATTAGCATATCTTAGTGGCATAGCCCCTTGAAGAAATAATACACTAGATCTCCCTCCTTGAAGGGATGGTAAGGGCAACTCGCTATCAATCTCTTGAAGTGCTCCCAGTAATCATACCAACTCTCGGTAGTCCCTTAGGTGATGTTTGACACTTGTTTCTTCAGTCTGGTGGACTTGGACGCCAGAGAATACTTCTCTAAGAACCTCCACTTCATGTTCATCCAAAAACCTATAAATCCTGGTGGCAAGTAGTAAAGCCAGTCCTTAGCTCCACCTTGAAGGGAAAACAGGAAGGCTCTCAGATTGTAGTCATCTTCATAATCTCCTAAGGGCTTCATGTTCATACATACCAAGTGAAACTCCAATAGATGTTTGTTTGGGTCCTCCCCATCATACTATGAAAGGTGGGAAGACAATGGATCATTCTTCTCTTTAGCTCACAACTCGCATTTAATGGTAATGGGGGGAATGTGATGCATAGCGGTTGACTTTCCAGATTAGGGGTCATAAGATCCCTCAAGGTTCGGTTATCTTCTGCCATTATTTGTGGTTCTTCTATCAACACTACCTTCCTCGGTTGAACTTTTTCCCTAGTTCTTCACTTCCTTCTCCTCCGACCACCTGCGTTCTCAGTCGGGTAATGTAAAACACCTAAGTTTGTGGTACAAGTATGTATCATAAACTAGGGCTAACAATACCCTTCTGAATACAACTCTAGCAAATGGATGAAAAGGTAACAAGATAACTATCACAAAAGCTCAACACATGAATCAAAAACACAAAACAAAACAAAAGAAAATACTCACTACTCTACTAACACATTATGCTAATTGAAAATTAAGCTGAATAGCATTCCCGGTGATGGCGCCAAAATTCGACCCGCCTTCACTCGGGGTCGTTAATTGTAGCTAGTTAACCTGAGCGAAGGCTAAGATCAAAGGATCAAAGGTCAAAGATAAAATTTATATTCTGCACCTAATCTCATTACTATACTACCAAAAGGGTAGTTA
The DNA here is from genome assembly GCA_037428765.1 of Rubia yunnanensis. Lineage (NCBI taxonomy): Eukaryota > Viridiplantae > Streptophyta > Magnoliopsida > Gentianales > Rubiaceae > Rubia > Rubia yunnanensis. The sequence continues at coordinate 31,621,619 of CM075071.1, read as the reverse complement.
GTGGTAAGCCCTGGGTATGTCCACAGAGATGTTAGGGCCTAAGATTCAATTAAGCACAACCTCGCACTGGTCATCCATCCATACCAGTGATAGGAATAGCTAGTATAGCAAACAAAGGGGGGTTTTGGTTTTTCAACTAACAATTATAAAACATGAAAGTAAAAAAGAAAGTAATCCTTTTAGATAAACACTTAGGGAGTCATTGCGTAACATGGTTGACTTAATGTTTCGATTCTTGATTTATTCACATGTAAGATTTAAACAAACCTAATAGAGTGCTCACAACATGTGGTGTAGTCGATGATATACACTTCCCCGTACATGTCATGTCAGGTGCGCTCGCAACCCTCCATTAACACCACCATTATAATTCAGGGAGTACAACAAGGTCCGACCATTATTGTAGATCTGTTTCTCCCACCTGCAATTACGTCTCGAGCATTTCACCACAGATGCTCTATTCCCAAGGCCTATGAATTAGGCAAAGGGCCGTAGGCACTTTATTTATGATACTAGGTCCTCTTACAGCCCTAGCTTGCTCCTTTTCACTATATCTACATGTAACCTATTGGATTACTTTACGTAATCAGCTAAAACTGGTGTGATGGAAAATAATCAGAGTATTACTTGGATCCCCCGTGCACACACTCACGTGGACACGTACTCCATTACCCATAACACATCTGAGGTTTCTCTTCCCAAGGGAGCTTAGTACAAGGATGGATTTCATCGAGGTCGTGATTCAAGCAACAAGGTACATTAAGAGAAACTGCACGAGTTATGAGAATGAAGGCCCTTCGGGGCTGCGAAAGTAATTGTCACTATTTCTCCCAACCTCACTTATGTTTTATCTGCTTTTTGTTGCATTGAGGATTATGTATCGGTTAAGTGTGGGGGGGAGTAGTGAGCACTTAGGGAGTTTTCATTCTTGGATTTCCTCGGTGAATTTTATGTTTTTCTTAATCTTTTGGTGATTTTGGTTTTGATTGTTTTGGGATGTTTTTTCGAGGTAAACAGGTAAATAGTATAAACAGTGGAACCCACGGTAGAGCCCTAAGAGAGCCCTACCAAATACAAAACCAGTCCAACCCTAGGTTACTTTGATGAACCTAGGGAGCAAGATCCAAGAGAGAGGGGGCGGAATGAAACTCTAAGAGCACCCCTCCCTCCCCCCCCCCATTTTCTAAAATAAAAAACTAACTACCCTTAGCAATATAAGTCTAGCAAAGGAAAACAAAACAAGTTCCAATGATAATGGGACTGAAACAGCAACCTGAAATGAAGACAGGCTAAGAAATACTAGGTAAATGGGGTGAGAACAAACTCACTACCCATAAATAAGTGAACCGATTCAACCCCTAAGACACGGGGCTCTTCATTTCCATTCCATAAAGCAGCCAAGTATTGTGAATCTCAGGTCTTGAGCAAGTTGAGCTACCGGAATGTTGGTGAAGGTACAAGAGTCCAAGAACAAATAGTTTGAAATTCCTTGTGCAGCCGAGAGTGTCTCGGGTCTTGGATGTCCCAAAAAGTGTGAAGTTGATGCCCAATGTTGCACCTATCTGGCATGGTGGATATCTGCTTCTACCATATACACCCCTAAAGTGGAGAAAGAGGGATGTTATTGGCCTTCAAACATTCTCTTGAGGGCACCGAGAGTAATAAAGTGGGTAAGAATGTGTTAAGGTCGTGCCTCATATCCTTGGGAATCCCAGCTAAATCAATCTCCTGAAGATGAGAGAATGGATACACTTATACCGTGTGCATCAAGCATGGCAATTATGTAATCACCCTCTCTATTTTGAGAAAATGGACAGCTTTATGCCGATTTAGCACGGAGTGCAGCGCGGGCATAGGGTGCATAAATAACCATCAAATCATAAGTAAAAACTAGGCTTAGGAGAAAGAGAATCAGTAACAAAGGCCTTGCTCTTAAACTTCTTGCCTCACCGTGGAATCCGAGCACCTGGACCGTGCTAAAGATCGAGCCCTCGAGCGCCTCATGCTAATGCTCCTCGAGCATTCGAACTCCTTTGGACGTCCCTTCGAGCACTCGAACTCCTCCTACGTTCGAAAGCCTCCTCGAGCTGTCGATGGCCTTTTGAAGTCCTCGAAGACCTCCAACTCTCGAATGCTCCTCTCGAGCAGTCGAACACCTCCATGTCTCGAAAGCCTCTTCGATCATTCGGATTCTTCTTTCTCAGAAACGCCAGCCCCCTCGAGTACTCGGGGACATGGATGCCGTGTCACACACTTGAACAAGTTTGAAGCTCAAAAACCTTCTCTAGTGCTCTCGAAGACAGAGTCGCCTCTAGTACACGAACACCGATTACTGTCGAAAGCCATTTGTATTACTCGAAGATCTCCCATTCTCGAAAACCTCCCGAGGCTCTCGAAGATCTCCGGCAATCGATGATCTCCTCGAGCACTCGAACATCTACAGCCACCTCGAGCATTCGAAGGTCCCTCATATTCTACATCTTCCATAAGTTAGTCGCCGGAAACTGGGCAAAAGTCCAGATAATTCCAATATTTTAACAGCTTGCTCCTCCTTTCATCCTGACCTGGGTATTCTCATGAGATTGAAGAATGAGAACAACACTTGGGTGTACCATCATTAATAATTCCGGTAAGCACAGTCTGCTATGGCCGGCCGCCAGGCACGAATTGGCTAATTCCAACCAACACACAGCAGAACTTCTCCTGATATCCATTTTGAATCTGACTAGCCCCAAAGCATTTGTCTCATCCAACAGAACCATTCTAATATCCCAAATCCGTGGGAATTTTCGTGAGTGAGTAAGATTAATTATGAGATCATGGCATAAAACATAGCCTATTGGCTAAATTCCAATTAATTCAAGCAAACCTGGGAGCACAAGTTTACTGAATCAATGAAGAACTCATCCAAATACTAACACTCTTTATGCATGAAACCTAGCGATAATCCCACTCCCACATAAATTCCATATGAACTTTCATGAGTAAATGAAGCAAGTCTGATTTTATGGCATAAAACATAACCTATTGGTTTGAATACCAATCAAGTCAAGTAAACAGGGTTGAGTAATGTCCGAGATCTGAGCACATCCAAGGCCGGGGCACTGAGCACAAGCATGGTCGGAAATTGACCGGGTTCTGGGCACTAGCAAGGCCGGAGGGGTAATCCAGGATTTGAACACAGGCTAGGCCGGTCGATTACCCAGGGTTTGCACACAAGTTTACTTGAATCCAATAAGAGTTCTCCCAAATACTAACACTCTCTATGCCTTAAAACCATCCTTAAACTTAATCCCCCATGAGTTTCATTAAACATGTCCCGAGCCTATAGAATTTTGCATACGAATCGACACAAACTGTTTATAAGCATCTTCATCTATCCACAGCCCAGATTTATTAGATGAAATACTTTCACATAGATATATATGCAAAGTAATTTATCTCTTTTCACAGCAATTCATATATACCACAGACTAAAATCCACACCATTTTAGTCTAAGCTGAACCGCGTTCTACAGCAAACTCATATTCCACACAAAGTTAACTAAACCATCCATCGAACAGAGTAGGAACAGAGTACCAGTCCACTTTCTACACAGACATAGAGACCAACCACAATCCACAAAATCCACACAAAAAGCAGAGTAATTCCCACAGCAATCCACACAAGTTCTCACTGATCCGCACCAATTCAAAAATTTAGAATTACATGTACTGTGGTAGACATTCGCCGAACACTATTCATCGGCAACCCAGATTGTGGTCAACCCAAAGTTGCTTCAAATTCATGCTTGGTTCTTGGTCCAAACTGCAATCCGCACAAATCTTCCTCCTCCAAGTTTGGGGAAGTAAGTTCTCCCCCCTAAACCCATGTTCGACGGGATTCCTCTGGACCCTTGATACGCGCTATTCCTCTTCTAAAAATTTCCACGCTTCAAGGTCAGAATCGTTCTCTCCTTCAAAAGGACCCTTAATTGGGGAATGGGTTTTCAGATTTTAAGATCAGTAGTGAGATCTTCTTCCAAATTGCGACGTACTCACTGACTTCGGAGTTTCGAAAAGAAACCCAAATTTGGGACATAGCTTCTGATTGAGATACGAACCATATGTCAAAAGATTCCCGGCAAGGAGCCCAACAAAAGTATTGGGTCCCTCGCCGGAGGAGAAGAGCCAAGGAAGAGAAACTTGGCGAAAATTGGCTACGGTGAACAGTAGTAGGGTTGCGCCCTATAATCGCCTCTCCGCCCTATTGAGAGCTCTTTCGAATTATTGAGTTTTGGGATGTTTTTTGGATGGATACTTGGTGGCATGACATGCTAACTAAGATTCCTAGTTTTTATGGGGTTGGTGTTTTTAGGATAAATGTGGTGTATTTTTTGTATTGAACTTATCTTTTGTAGTATGAAGCCCACTTTGGGGTGATTTTGTGCTACACCAAAAGAATTTAAAATTTTGAAAAAAAATGAAAAAAAACCCGGACAAGTTGGAAACCCAAAAAGGCAACTTGGGTAACATTGGGAAAAGCTCGGATAGGTCGAAATATCTAGGTAAAATTTAGAGTCTAGGCCCGGCTAGGCTTACGAGCCTAGGCAAAAATGAGATGCCGTGTGGAAAAAGGTGAGAAGTGAGTACCCTTTGTGTGTTAAAGCTAGGACGAAAACCCAAAAGGTCTCCTAGGAATTATGAAAGAAATTGAGAGAAAACAACGAACTAGGTTGACGATACACTTGCCTCCTTGGTTGTAACTAGGTCAGGAATCACGAGTTATCCCTACGTTACAACCAAGTGGACAACTCTTGGATTTCCTTGGTGGATTGTTTTTGGGAGACTACTCTTTGATTGCTTTTAGGGATCATTTTGGGAAACGTAAGTTAGCTTGACACTTATCTTTTTTGCTTACCTTTTTCCACATTTTAGTTAGATTACTTAGCTTGAATGCATCTGTTAACTTATGCATGCATGCTACATTTTGCTTAATTGTTTTCTTGTCTTTATTTACTCGAGGACGAGTAAAGGGTTATATGTGGGGGGTCTGATTTGATTCATTATGCGTGTGTTATTGCATTCGGCATAATAATTAGCTTGTTTTATATGTTGGATTGCTAGTATTAATTGAGTTAATGTGACAAGAGGTTTAGACGGCCATGTTTGGTTTTCTTGTCCAAATACTACATTTTGTATACTTAATTAGTACTAATGGACATCTTGTATCCACGGGCTCCTAGATCTTCCTTGTGATCATCTTTAGTAGGTTGCCGCTGGGTACTTTTTGTCACATTCTATGTGAAGGCCGTTCGTAAGGGCGGTAGAAGATATTAAAGGACATTCACAAGGATGGTAGAAAAGATCAAAGGCCATTCACACTAGAATGGTAGTAGATGAAGGCCATGCACCTCAAATTGTGGTATAAGGAGATTGGAGCAAAAGATAGGTGGCATTGGAGTTCAAGGCGACCAATGAAGAAATGGTGAATCGTGGTCTAATGAGTTGTGCCAAAGTCTGAGAATGATCCGTGAATAATTACCCTTTATATTTGATTCCATTGAACACTATAAAATTGACTACTGGAACTCTCAAATTGGACTAACGGTTCATCCATAGCGAAAGAAAGAAGTTTAGTTGGCCAAGGTACAAATGGGTCAGTCCAGATCACTCATGGATGGCACCAATGACCTACACTATACGAGGTAGTCCATGCCAAATAACTTGGAACGAAGGTCCGGCGCGGACTGCGCTAAACGCCATGGGTCGTGCCCACATGTTTCAACTTTCAATAAAAAATGGTTAAGTATAGGTGCGGACCGTCCTACTTTCGACGGCATGCGTCGTTCCAAGTGTAACATGTCAAGACCAACCAGTGGGGTGTGAAGAATCAAGCGGTCTGTGCCAAGTAACTGAGTAAAAAGAGGTCACTGACGATGGTCCATGCCAAAGGTCGCGCCCCGTGGATCAGAAGTTTAAAATGATGCTATCATTGGCCGCCCGTGCCAAAGGCCATGGTCCGAGCCAAAGGAATCGATGTGGACCACGCCAGACACAGCCACCCACGCCAGCACGAACCAGGTAGACCAAGTTAGACCCAATAGCCCACGCCATCATGGACCAAATGTCATGCGCCAGCACGAACCAAGTACATGGCGCAGACCATGCCATCCATAACGGTCCACTCCAGGCAGCGGCTGAACTAGGTTTTCCCACTTTTTGGTCTATTTTAGGACTATTTTTAGGCCCAATCCCCTACTACTACAAATATAGCTTTTGTCTACAAGGTTAAAATTTTTAGATCCTATTCTACTTGTGTATTAGGAGAGCATCTTAGAGATAGAAACACTCCCTCTTCTTTCTTTGGTTCCTTTTTATTTTGTTTTCATCCTATGATGTGGAATCCAAATCTTTATTTGAATTCCATGTCTAGGGAGTAGTTTCCATAGCTTGGGGATAGTTATATTCATGTGTTGATTTATGCTTTAGTGAGAGTCTTAGTTCATCCTAATTATTGTTCTTATGATATTATTGTGACTTGTTCTTAAATGTTATAATTGCATGAATATTACACTCCATATGAGCACACACTCTAGTCTATATTCATGTTGGTGCAAATATTAATGCCCCCTAGGGAAGAGAAACCTCAGATGTGTTACAGGTAACAGAGTACGGGTCTGCGTGAGTGAATGTGCATCAATTTTATGGATTTGAACAAATGATGTCCCAAAGATAGCTACCCCCTACCACCAATCGATAAGTTGGTGGTAGCCATAGCTGGGTATCACGTCTTAGATTTATTTGATGCTCTTAAGAGATATCATCATATATTGACGGCTGATGAGGATAAGGAAAAGATTTTGTTCATAATAGATGTGGGTACTTTTTTCTATAAGAAAATTCCATTTAGGCTCAAAAATGCTGGTGAAACCTATCAGTGGTTGGTGGATAAGCTGTTTAAAAAGCAGATAGGGAAGAATATTGAAATATATGTGAATGACATGGTAGTGAAAAGCAAGGATTATGGATAGTTCTTGCGGAACTTAAAGGAGGTGTTTGAGGAGCTCTGTTGATCGAACCTAGATTTAAATACTGCTAAGTGTGTGATCGGAGTAGGGCCTGGAAAGTTTCTGGGATTCATGGTCTCAGAAAGAGGTATCGATGTTAATCCTGAGAAGATGGAAGCCTTAATGAATATGAAGAGTCCCTAGACGCTGAAAGATGTTCAAAAACTTATGTGGTCCTTAGCAGCTCTAAGTCGATTTCAATCGAAAGGGGCAGAAAAACACTTTCCTTTCTTTGATGTGTTGAGAAAAAAAGAAGATGTTTCTGTGGACAGAAAAATGTGAGGAAGCATTCAGGGATTTCAAGGATCATCTTCAAGTTTTGCCTACACTTATGAATCCTGATAGGGGTGTTATGTTGTATATTTACATTTTTGTGTCTCCTCTAGCTATCAGCGCGTTTTTGGTTTAAAAAAAGAGAGGGAGAAACACCAATATCTTATATACTTTATGAGCAGGGCTTTGCAAGGACCTGAAATAAGATATACTTCCCTCAAAAGGTTAATTTTGCTATTAGTCCATACAGCACGAAAGTTACGTCCTTATTTCCAAAGGCATACCATAGTGTTGTTTACCAATCATCCTATAAGCCAGATTCTTTTAAAGCCAGAGGCCTTGAGGAGAATGATGAAATGGACAGTTGAACTAGGGGAGCATGACATTTGGTTCAGCCAAGAACGGCAATCAAGGGCCAAACCCTCGCAAACTTCATAGTGGAGACTATGGAACCCATTGAGCTAGGTGAAAAAGTTCCTAGCAACAAAGTGTGGAATCTATATGTGGATGGGTTCTCACATTTGGAGGGAGTGGAGAAGGAGTGTTGCAGTCCCGATGGTACTAATTACCCCTATGCCTTGCATTTTGAATTCAAAACCACTAATAATGAAGTTGAGTATGAGGCATTAATGATTGGCCTTAGTTTAGCTTAGGAACTTAAGGCTGAAAACTTGGAGATATTCAGTGACTCCCAGATTGTGGTGCAGCAAGTTGAGGGGGAATAGGAGACCAGAGAGCGCAGTCGGCAGCACTATTTGGGGGAGGTGAGACCCATCGTTAGCAATTTTTAATCTTACACCTTGCCGCATGTACCAAGAAAATAGAATCACAAGGCAGACGCTCTAAGTGAGTTGGCATCATCAGACTTGGGTGTCCAATCCCAAAATCAACTGCTTATGGAAATACTGAGTAAGGGAAGCTTCAAAGAGCGGGAGGTCATGGCCCTTGAAATGTAAGAATCTTGGATAACGCCCATCGTTAGGTATCTTCGAAAGGGAATTTCGTCGAAAGGAGATAATGAAGCTAGAAAGATACGGTTGACAGCTCTATGTTATGCAGGACAAAATCATATATCGGTGAAGCCACCTTCAGCAGGAGGTCGCGACAGTATATCATCCCCAAGCAAATGGTTATGTCAAATTTACCAACCAAACTATTGTTAATGTTATCAGAGCCAGACTCAAGGGGGCTGAAAGAAACTGGATAACTGAACAACCAAGTGTTTTGTGGGCTTATCAAACTATCGAGTCCTCTTATAAAGGAGAAACATCGTACAACTTGGTGTATGGTTCCGAGGTTGTGATTCCTGTAGATATTGGAGTTCCGAGTCCAAGGGTGATGATAGTTTCTTAAGAAGGAACCAATGAGGATAACCGTAGTTTGGATCTCGAGCTTGTGGAATAAAAGCGGCAGCTAGCATCCCTCCATGAAGCGAAGGTGAAAGAAAGAGTTAAACACTACTATGATCAAAGAGTGCGAAGAGTTCACTTTGTTCTGGGAGACCTTGTTATGAGGAAGAAGGAGAAAAGCCAATGTGAGCCTGATGGGAAGCTAGAACCAAACTGGGAAGGCCCTCATAGATTTATTGAAGCATACCCAGGGGGAAGTTATATGCTTGAGATTGTGAGCGGTGATCGAACCCCTAGAAGATGCAACATTGTTAACCTCCGCAAGTATCACCAACTCTAAAACAATTATGGCTTTAATAATGAAAATAGAATAGCTAAGAGTGGCTAAGAGCAGTGACTGGTCTACGCCATGTGCTGCATCAAAGAGTCAACCCTCTCACGTCATTTTGTGGACTTGTACACCATGCGATGCATCCAACTTGTTTTTCTTTTCTCAGAATCGCACAATATGTGATGCGACTGATTGATAAAATTTGTAATCTATGCACTGCAATGATTCAATAAGAAATTTTACAGCATATGTTGCGACTGATTGAATAAAAATTTGTATGCTAGGTGCTGGATTGATCTAAATTATTGTTAAGTGCATGCTGAACGCTGCACTAAATTGTACGCCTTGCGCTGCACTTCATAGGTTATTAATAATTAACCTTTGACTTACGTCAACAATGGAGAAATAAAAAAAATGTATGGCATTCAAATTATTTCAACAATAACGAAGTGCTAAGTCTTAAATACATACGGAGATAACATTTCATAAGGAAATAGCTACAACATGCGATATTATATATATATATATATATATATAAAAAAAAAGAGCGTAAACATAGTACAAAAATAAAGATGTATTATTCCTTAAGTTATTATTATTAATTAAAACAGCGCTTCCTCTATTACTGTTCATACGTGCGAAATTAGGTGCGATACTGTGTGTTTCCCTTTCTCCTCCTCACCAACGGTCTGAAACCACCATTTCTATCCGTTAATTGCCGGAATTGGTTTCTGTGATACTCGGCATCGGGCCTCATCATCGGTCATCGCCGGTCATAATGGCTGATAATGCTATCAATCACCCCCATCCTCCAAAAACCTTCGCCGCGGCTCTCCAAACCAAATCTCCCCCTCTTTCCAAACATCTCCCAAATAACCCTGAATTGATTCCAAAATCTACCCACCTCGGCGATCCTGCCTGCTTGTACTCGGATGAACAAATCGCTACGCTGTCGGCTCATTACTCCAACGCCTTGGTCGGTAAGTTCACTAAAGGTAGGCTGTCTATGGAGCAGATGGAGGCAGCTCTTAAGACAATTGGTTTCGAAGGTAAGTATCAGTTAGGTTCACTGGACTATAAACATGTGTTAATTAGATTCGAGCATGTTAACGATTATCAAAGATGCTGGATAAAGGGCATCTGGAACTTTAATGGCATATTGCTTAAGATGCTTAAGTGGACTCCTGAATTCTCAACACATAAGGAATCCCCCATTGTTCCTATTTAGTGTACTATTAGGGAGGTTCCTTTGTACTATTATAACTCTGCTTCCATTGAATCAATTGGCAACAATATAGGAAACTTCATAAAAAATGACCTAGCTACTGATATGCTCACTAGGCCCTCTGCAATCAAATTCTGTGTTGAAATTGATTTACAGAAACCTCTGAGTCCTCACATTAGGCTAGGTTCTGTATCAAATAATACTAAGTATAGAATTGAGTATGAGGATATTCCTCTCTACTGTAACCATTGTGCTAAACTTGGCCACTCTCTGAACCAATGTAGAGGAATTTCTCAAACTACTAAGGATAGACCTGTGGAAGCTATTTTAGATCAGATCCAACCTCCTCCACAGTGGCAAGCAACAGGAAAAACATTCATCATCCCACCTCGGATCACTGACTTAACTACTGACCTCCCAACCACTGATTCTGATATGGCTGTCATAAACTTAGAAACTAATGATCCAAGGGAGGTCCCCAGAACTCCTGTCAGGAGTAATCCACTGCAGTCAGGAAACAGGTCTCCTGTTTTACCTGAGAATTCCATTTCCAGATTACTTAAGGAAACTGAAACTGCTAAACCTGCCCAGATACTTTATGCTAAAGATGATCTCCATATTGGATCACTGCTGGTGCCACTAAAAAATACCACTAACATTCCCACACTTTCCTTACCAGGAAAGATGTCAAACAGATTTTCTGTTTTGCAGGATGAAGGATGTTCTTCTCAGGATCAGGAAGATAACAATGAGATAATATCAGCGGACCAGGATACGGCTCTGGATTTGGATACCACTGATCAGCAACAATTATATGTAGATTCTGCTTCGGAGAATCCAGGTAAGTATGCTCACCCGGGTAAAACAAAAAATAAAAAAACTACCTATCTGAGTCAGCTGAACAAGATGCTTTTAAGATCTGCTACTAAAAGTAATAAATCGAATGAAATATGACAATTAAGGTCAATGTTAATTTCCTGATCTGGAATCTTCGCGGTATGGAAACATCAATGATTAGACTGCTTAATCTGCTCAAACTAAAGAAAATAATGTTGTTATGTATAATCGAGCCTATGCATGATAATACTAAAGTCCAGCACTACATGAATGCACTTAATTTCTCCAATAATCTGGTTCTTCCTAATGGGAAGATTTGGCTTTTCTGGTCAAACCCTGTATCTATGTCATTGCTTTCCTCCCACGAACAATTTATCCATGTGAATATTTCCCATCTCTCTATCAATCTTAGTATGGAGGCTGCTTTTGTTTATGCTTTAAGGAATAGGGACGGTAGGAAGGAACTTTGGAGGGAACTAGAACTGTTATCTAAGGGGGACACTATTTTTATAGGTGACTTTAATACAATATCTTCTATGGCTGAATATAGAGGTCCCTCTAATCCTGGCCTTGGTAGTATAAGAGATTTTAATACATGGATTAACTCTAATGGAATTCAAGAGATTAATACAGTAGGTAACTTGTTCACTTGGTATAATTCTAGGCTTAGGAATCCTACATCTAAGAGGTTGGACAGAGGGCTTTGCACTTTATCATAGTACTCTAAATTCCCTTCATCATCAATCCAGATCCTCAACAGATAAACATCAGATCACTCTCCACTCCTACTCCAGCTGAACAATTTAGTTCTCTCATTTCCAAAGCCCTTTAGATTTATTAATGCCTGGTTCCAAAGGACAGAATTTTTAACATTAGTTCAGAATAATTGGGAAAAGCCAATTAAGGAGAAAGGCATGATCAGATTCTATCTAAAATTAATCAGACTTAAAAAGATGCTAAAAATATGGAACAAGGAGTCTTTTGGGAATATTGACTTAAATGTCACCCTAGCTGAGGAAGCTGTGAGGGTACAGGAACTTAACTATGACCTGAACCCAACACCTTTAGAAAGGGTTAGTCTTAACCAGAAAAAAGCAATGCTACTTAGGGCCTTAAAGGAGAAGGAGAAATTCTAGAAACAAAAGGCAAGGCTTAAATGGCATAAATTGGGGGATAATTACTTACTGCTCTCATTTCCTTTCTCAAATCCCCACAATGATAACTGATAGGGATAACCAATCTTTAGGAGCTCCAGCTACTGATACTGAACTGCAGGTAGTGGTAAATAGTTTACATAATAATAGCAGTCCAAGGCCAGATGGGTTCACACCAAAATTTTACAAAAAATGCTGGCCTTTTATTAAACAAGATCTGATGGATGCTGTAAATGACTTTATATCCGGCTCTGAAATCCCTAAAGGTATATCCAGTACTTGGATAGCCCTCATACCAAAAAAAGTAACACCCTGTTCTTTTGGGGATTTTAGACCAATAAGTTTATCAAATGTCATAAACAAAATCGGCTCTAAGGTTTTGATGGAAAGACTGAAACCTCACATGGAGTCTTTAATCTCTCCTAATCAATCCTCTTTCTTGAAGAAACGAAATATTTCGGATAATATCTTGTATCTTCAGGAAATTATCAGGTTCCTTGATAAGAAGAACAGAATCCCAAACTGTATACTGAAATTGGACCTAATGAAAGCATTTGATAGGGTTAACTGGCAGTTCCTTAGAAAGATTTTACTCAAATTTGGGTTTAATGGGAATTTTTTGAATGCGGTTATGAGTAATTTATCTCAGGCCTACTTCTCTGTCCTTGTAAATAGGAATCCAGCTGGTTTCTTCAAAGCTACGAGAGGTATTAAACAAGGTGATCCTCTCTCTCCTTTTCTCTTCAATATTTTTTCTGAAGCTTTCTCTAGGAGTTTATCATTCATTTTCTCCAATAATAGGCTCACAGGCTTCTGATGTGTCCATTTTAGATGGTTATTTTAGGGTTTTTAGGATTAGGTTTTTTGCAATTTTGTGCTCTACATGTGGCATTTTGCCTTGAAATCATCTAAGAAGGGATAAAGGCGGCTTTGACGTTTTTATCACTTTTTAGATGATTTTGTGCGACAAGGTGATTTGTTTGAAGACTTTGAAGATTTGAAGACTTTGAAGATTTATCTTTGAAGATTTGAAGACCTTTACATTTGAGCTTTGTGAAGATTTGAAGAAGTGAAGAGATGAAGAAAGGAGAGCAAAGCAACGGATGAATGATGATCCAGGGTTCTCAGAATTTTCCGAGAAGAATCAGCCTTCAAGAGTGGCACCATTGGATTCCTCTTCTCGAGCACTATAAAATCGACTACAAGAACTCCCGAAACGGATCAACGGTTCACCCGGAGGAAGCAAAACAAAACAGCAAGGCTGAGTTACTGATCTGGTCGCGAGCTCGTCGCGAGTCACGACGGCAGCGTCCAGTCAGCTCTGTTTCAGCGTTTTTCTCCCCTTTTTCTTCCATTATAAATACCTCTTCCTCCCCTTCATTCCACAGTTTTTTTCCCTTTTCTTCTTGCATTTTAGGGCTTGAAAACCCTTGGTTTTCTTCTCTTTCTTTTCTTAGTTTTTGTAGCTTAATTATGTCTCTTGTTATTCTAGAGTAGTTTTTGTTCTTGGGAGCAAGGATTGAAGCTTCCACTTCTATGTATTGAGAACCATTTCTATCTATCTATTTGGTGTTTTTGCTATTGTGCTCTTATTGTGCTTTGAATGTTAATTGTTGATTCCATTGATGTTGTTAGGAGCTTGAGGATATGAATGCTTGTATGAATTGCTAGCTAGGGTTTGGGGGATTTGGGTTAATTTCCCCCCTGTTCTTGTTAGGAATGTATGAGTGTGAATTAGAGCTTTTGATTGTGTTAGTGTGTTGACAATGTGCTAGACGAATGTGATTGATGTTGAACTCTTCGTCATATTTGTTTTGTGTAGCAAACGAGAGAGTCATATGCTCATGGATGAATGTGCTTGCACATTCATCCAATCTCGTGTAATTGCATGAATTGGTTTAATGCTTAGTCACGGTGTAGTGGTCATAAGCATTGCCAAGCTTGTTGGTTCTTCGTGATTAAATGCCACCAATGATACCTTGAGTCGTGGTCGCGACTCGGGAGTCATTGGTGAGGTTTGACGAGAGATGTGGAACTCACTCTTGCAAACTACGAACTAAGAAGGATAGGAGTTTAGTCTCCACGACAAGTAGTTGAAATATTGAATAGATGGCTTGTACTCATTCTTGAAGCATTTGTTATTTGGCGTTTATGTATTCTTGATGGTATGTTTCACTTCATGTGTGCCATGAGTTGTTTGAGCATAGGGAGTGTTTGTATGGTTGAATTGTTTTGGTGTTAGGAGCGTGACGAACTCCGGGACTCCTTTGCATGAAAATCTATGAGCATGAACTTAGAACTTCTTGTGATGTATGTGTTGTGATCCTTGCTAGATGGGTATGTGAATGTTGAGTCATGTATGCTATATGATGGAATGAGTGAATGATTCAATGACCTACGTATGATTTGGAAGTGGATATCCATTGCCCCCAAGGCTTTTTATCTTTGTAGTTTTAAAACCCCTTTTCTTTAGTTTCGTTTGATGATTAGCATAGTCACTTGACATTGCTAGTTATCGTGTCTTTTTATCTTTGTTAATTTAGGAAACCAACCAACCAACCCCCCCCATTTACATGCTTTTATGTGTGTGTATATATAGTTACTCCTAGCCTAATATCAACCATTTGTGTGCTTAGACGCTTAGGAAGATCCCTCTTCTCCTTGGACGACCCCGATTTGCCACTATCTACCTAGTTGTAGAAAGTAAGCATTTAAGGCTTATAAATTATCTTTTGCACGGTGGGCACGACGACCGCCCGCCTGTCAGCTTCCAATTACCTGCTTCTATCTCTGCAGTTTCACATTTAATGTATGCAGATGATACGATCATATTTTTGCAAGCATCTAAATCTAACTTGATAAGAATTAAGGCTTTTTTAGATATCTTTGAAATCACTTCGGGCCAAAAATTTAATTTTGAAAAATCTGAATTCTATCTCAGTAAGAGAGCTTCAAATCTAAGATTTAACCAGGTGAGGGCGATTCTGAAAATGAAAAAAGGCACCTTCCCATTTACCTATCTAGGCTGTCCCATTTTTCAGGGTAAAACCCTAAAAAGATATTTCTATCCATTGATGGCTAATCTTGACACTAAACTTCAGAGTTGGAAAAATAAGTGGCTTAGTGCAGGGGGGAAAATGATTCTAATCAAACACTGCTTATACTCCTTACCACAACATCTGTGGGCAGTTACTAATCCCCCAAAGTCAATCATTAGAACCTTTGAGAAGAGATTAGCCAGGTTTTTCTGGGGTGAATCTGACAGAAAAAACAATAAAATCTGGAGGAAATGGTCTGCAATTTCAGTTTCCACTGATATGAATGGTCTTGGTTTTAGGTCTATTAGAGCCATTCTTGATACTTGTTCTGCAAAACTTTGGTGGAAGAGCCAGCTAGGAGTAACTTTGTGGGCAAAATTGCTATGGTCTCTGCCTATTTCCTACAGGAAATCAGTCACATGGAAGAGAATTCTGTCAGTTAACTCTTTTGCAGAACAGAATTCTAAAATTATTCATGGTAAAGGAAATTGCAGCTTCTGGCTGGCAAATTGGTGTCCATCTAGTCCTCTCATTAACATTATCCCTCTAAACATAATATCTGGTATGCCATATCTGTCAGTGGATGATTACATAAATGCTAAAGCAAATGTTTTAGCTCGAATTAGTTCTTTTCTAGAACATGATACTCTGGTCTTTCTTCAGGATGCACACCTAATGGTAGACAGAGATGATAGATTGATATGGAAACCTGAACCCTCTGGTAATTTTACATCTAAATCTACATACAGAGCTCTAACTCAGTCACAAGGTAACTCCCTTGCCCCTAAATTTATTTGGAATAATGCTATTCAGAAGAAGATATCAATTTTCACTTGGAAATTGTTACAATCCTTTCTCCCCTTTGATGAGGTTCTTATTACATGTGGATTCAGTTTAGCATCTAAATGTCCTGCTTGCTGTAGTTCAGATTCTATTCAGCATTTTTTTATATCATGTTACATTGCTAGATCTGTCTGGAGTAACACTGCATCCATAGTTGACTTCCATCTTAATCAGGATCACTCCCTCTCAGAGAGATTTTTTCTTTTCTGGGATTGTCATGACTTACGGGGCTGGAAGCAGTTTATCTGTAAAATTTTTCCTTCTCTCACCTGCTGGACACTTTGGAAAGCTAGGAATAGGTTCATTTTTTATAATAAGCCCTTCTCCACTCTAGCAATAACTAAAGAAGTACAGGAGCTTATAAAACTGACTCTTTTCTCCTCACCTAGGACATTGTTTTCTCATTCTGTCATGGATTCTCCTCTAAGTCAATGGATACCTTTCACTCGACCACCTCCAAAGCCAAATATATCCATTGTATGGTGGGATAAGCCTCCATTAGGATCAATCAAAATAAATACAGACGCATCCTGGTATCCTGATAAGGCCTCCATTGGTCTGATTGCTAGAGATAGTTTAGGAGATCCGATATCAGCTTTTTCTGATACCATTACTGCTGCCTCACCCCTAGAAGCAGAAATTAAGGCACTGCTACTAGCTTGCAGTAAGTTTCATGATCTAGATCATAATTATGTCTTTGAAACTGATTGTAAGCTGGCTGTTCAGATGATCAAAGATCCATATGTGGCAAATTGGAAGCTCTTTGATCTGACTTATAGTGTCAAAAACTTACTAGGATCTTCCCAGCTAAAACATGTGGTTAGAGAAAGCAATTCAGTGGCAAATGCTATTGCAAAATCTCATTTTAGCTCGGCTCAGAGTCTGAATCTTCAGAATATTACTCCGCATATCAAGGGACTGATTTTATTGGATAAGCTTCAGACTCCACATATTAGAACTCATGCTTTGCCTTAGAATTGATAAGGACTAGTGATTGCAAATAAGCAAATACATGGAGGTACTGGATGGCTACTTCTTTCCTGCTGTAGCATTCCCTTCGGCTGGAGGAGACCTGGAAAATACTATCTTGATGTTCAAGCGCCTGCGCTCGGACCCCGAGCACTGCTTTGGATACTGTCTGCTTGTGCAATTTCAACTCCATTCTTAGTTTTGGTTGCTGTATTTAGCAGGATTATCACTGACTATCTGGTTTTGGAGTTGCCTGGCCACAAGAGAGAATTAACACGAGGGGTGGAGATTCTCGCTTGTGGATCGCAACACCACTACAGATCTAGTCACTTCTGTATATTTGTTTATATATCCTCGTTATAGGTAGTATTAGGACTTTTGGAGGCAACCATGTTGTCTCACCTAGGGGCGTCTTACTATAACAAAACTCTGGATGTACAATTTTCTAATCTGGTTACTAGGTCTGGGGAACCTAATACGTATCCCCCACCTACGGGTGTTTTCATTAAAAAAAAATATTCCTTAAGTTATGAGATCTTAAGCTTTGTTTCTACAATCTTGATGCCCATGGCTTGGCAAAATTTGCGCATAACGCTCTTTTCGGTATACTCAGGAGAAGCAGCAGATGCTCAAGGGCAAGTTTAATTTTGAATTTTCCTAGCTTGCTTTCCCATGTTACGGGGCTTGGAAATCAAAGTGTCATCCGCTAGAATTTGAATTACACCAAAAATTTGGCCTTGCGAGTGCTGCTTGCACCCCTAGTTCTTAGTTTCTGAGAAGTACTCGCACCTCGGGGGGCCTACAAGACTTTGTGCAGTTGCGAGCATTTGCTTTCTTCAAAGTTGATATAATATTAGTTGAAGTTCCTGGAACCCCAAAACCACTAGCATCGTCTGTTGGAAAATACTCCTCAACCACTCTGATATTTCATCGGACACTTTCATTTCGTGGGGGGTTCCTTCAATTAACACATTGTGTTTTTAACCCAATGAGATTTGGATGAATCACTCCATGGTAGATCCCGTGAGCTCAAAGACTCTCCGCAAAAACCTTAAGGGTTTATTTAGCTCTTTAACTTCCTCTTATAAACCAAAGTATTCAGCAGCCAGTGTCTCACATGAAGTAGCATTCTCAGCACGAGCTTCAATTAATCTATTATTTTCTGCTAGAGCAACTTCATGCTATACCACTACTTCACCAACATGAGCTCTAAACTTATGTGATTATCTTCGATAGCATTTGAGTCGTGTTTGACAAATAGATAATTGTTTGGCATACATAAGACATCGAGAGAGTGATCCAAACTGACACATTATGTCATGAATTACATCTTGATGACTTCTCTCAAGGAAATCACAATCATCAACAAGCTCGAGAGCAATGACCCCTCTTCTTATTATGTTCTCTTAAGATGCTCTGTATGGAAGGGTGATTATCGCTGGGCCAAGATTCTAATTCTCTCAGACACTTCGATAAATCCAACATAGTCTTCATCATTTCACCCCTAGCAGAATGTAGCCCTACATTAGTTCTAGCAAGCTCTTAACAAGCCCTCTCCAATTCTTTCCTTACTTTTGAGCACTACGATAGAAAACAAAATATTAACACGGCAATAATGGAAGAAGCCAAGAAATGTGTTCATTGATGATTATTCCAAAATCAAAATGCAATTACAAATGTAGGAAAGTTCATATATTAGGATCTATTCTACGAGTGACGTTGTCATCTACATTTGGCTCTGGCTCAGCTTTTTCTTGAGAAACCTGTAGCTGAGTCACTTCCACTCTTCTTCGAAGTCTCTACCTCAGGATTGAGCGTAGTAGCTGAGACTTGGAGAGTATCAAGCTTAACTGCTTAGAGCTCTCAGTGGAGAGAAAGTTGTTCGAATCCTTGATGAAATCCATGAGGCAAAGCTTTAAGCAGCCTTTGCGGGTAGCACCCCTCCACTTCTCCATCAACTGCACCTTGGCAGATTTATCCACGTATAGAGCCAACAATTTAGCCCCTTCCTAAGGCAGTTTAGGAGTAACTGTGCCTATCAACTCATTTTGGCCCATGTTCTTCGTAAACTTTAGCAACTCTACAAAAAAAATTGGAAATTCCTGAGTCTTTACTACTATGTTGGTGTATGATCCGCACCCCGCAGGGTCGTTAACAAACCAACCTTTTCGGGAGAGCTTAAATTAACCCTTGGGATGCTTCACAAAGATATAAATTTATTTTATTTTTCTCTCGTACTCACTACCAACTACTAAAGAGTATTTAGTGGAAAGTCTGGGGTCGTCCACAGATATGCTAGAATTCAAAAGTTAACTAGACACAACTCACAATCGGGCACCGCTCCGATTGTGCATCGGGAATACGTAGTGCTACAAACATAGTGTTTTTGGGGAGGGGAGGGTTCTTTACAAATTACTAAGCATGCAAAAAAAAAGAATAAGCTATATTAATCTAGCCTTGGGAATATTTGCGTAACATGACCGGTAAATGACTTTGATCCTAGTTTCTACCGCATAAAAGACATATAAACCTATTTCATATCTATGTCACATAGTGTGGGTGATAGTCGACACTTCCCCATGTCTTTCACACAAAGGTACCTAAGTCCATTTTAATCCTATCAACATCGCCTCCGTAATTAGGGAAAGTGCATCGGTGATCAAAGGAATCCAAACTGCGTTACTCATTCCCCATAAAGGAAATACATCACGGGTACTCCACTATGGACGCTTCTTCCTAAACCTATAAAAGCAAAGGAATCGGAATCTTACGATAACTCTAATGGTCGCTACACGACAACTCTAGTTGCTACAAACTATCATACCTTATCTATTGGGGTACGATCTAGTCGAAGTTGGGATATGCTATTTGGAACGATGCTCACGGTCCTATATGTATACACTCACATAGCAAAGAAATCACAAACCTACAATATCCCTAACCGGACAATCCCAAGGGGCAAACAAGCCTAGCACGATATATGTCACATACAGCAATGGTGCATCATAGAGTATAATTAGCATGCATCATATAAGAAATTAAAACTCAAATCAAACATGAATATTCATAAACATAAAAAGATAGGGAGACCTAGAATCTCACAAAATCACTACCAAGTCATGAATACATATTAAATACCTAAGTAATTACACTAATTCATGGACATTGAACCCAACTCAATCATTAGATTCAATGCCATAGGCATAAACTAGGAAATAATAAAAGAAGAGTTAAGATTTATTCTGTTTCCCTCTCCACCTAGTCTTAGAACTAGGAAATTGAAATTACAACTACTTAGATTCCTTTTAAATCCATGGAATTCATTGAATTAAATGTCATAGATCTAAGAACTAAAAAGAAGGAAAAGAGAAGAAGAACTCTAAAGAGAGAGAATTCTCCTCTTACTTCCTACCTATTAAGAAATAAGATATACATTATGCCTAGTTACTAAACCCTAGGAGACTAAAGACTCCTTATATAAGAGAGGATAAACAGACTTCTAAAGACCTAAGTTTAGAAAAAAAAAACCCTAGTTATGCCCTAAGGGCGTTACTAGTACCACGTCGGCGCGAGCCGTACAAAAGCATATGGACCGCACACTGGAGCTGCTCCTCGGGTGTATAGAGCCTGCGGCCCATGCAAAAGCATGTGGGTTATTGACCAGAGTCATAATCTTCATTTTCTGAGTGTGCGGTCGCACAATACCTTGCGGGCTATGTACTAGAGATCTCATTCTTCAGCTTCTTGGTACACGGGCTGTGCAAAATCACATGACCAGCGCCAGGACTTAGTCATCTCAGAACTTGGTGTGGCATGACCCATATAGATGTACACAGGCAATGCCGGTCTTGACTTCATATGGATTTAGCTTTTTTCCTTCAATCTTGTATGCGCCGCTACGGGTGAACCGCTTATCTGATTTGGGAGTTCTTGTAGTCAATTTTATAGTGCTTGAGAATATGAATCTAACAGTGTAACCCATGAAGGATGATTCTTCTCAGATTGTTCTCATAACTCAGCTTAACTCTTGTATTACAATCCACCCACTTCTTTGTCTTCCTTCTTCAACCCTTCCATCTTCCACCATGTTTTGACTTGTGACCTTTAGTCTTCTACCATCCTTGCGAATGACCTTCGACAATATACTATCATTCTTGTGAATGACGTTCACTAAACTACTTTGAAGTGCTTATGAGCAATCTACAAATAAGCTCAAAAAATAGAATCTAAATGCTCGTAAGGACATAGAATCCATTAGATCTAACTCAAGCTACAAAACGTGGGATTTAGAAAAGAAAACCAACAATGGCCAGCTAAACCCCTTGTCATGTAAACCCACTTATATCTAGCAATCTACCATACAAAAACTGCTAAAATATGTGCTAAATGTGTTAGGAAACACATGTTTCTAGAGTCTCATCGGTGTAAGACTTGAGGAAGGACTGGAAAGCTACAGGATGGCATTTTTGCGAAAGAGCTTCCTTCTCAGCCAGTAACTTTGCGTAATCCTCCTTAAATTTCTTATTTTCCAACTCTAATGTGGAGAAACTATTGTTTTCCGCCTTGAGCTCTACCCAAATCATATTGCATTCGATTGCATGCAGCTTCAGCATCGATTCGGCCATAGCTACGAGGGGGGCCTTGAGGAGAGAGAAGAAGATGTCTATAGAGGATTGGATAGCCATAGAAACCTATTCATTATAAAAATATATATATAATATCATTAAATTGGAAAAGAAGTACACATTTCCTCTAAATTCAAATCATGAAAATGAAAACATATACTGAAGGGATTTTTCCAGCATCTCCCATGAAGTCCAAAGAATGGGAAGATGGAGCCGCATCACTGCTCGAACTAAACTGTATGAATGGAGTAGTATGGATAAATGGAGGGGAAGAAATTCTCTACTTCTTCGAAGGGTTTCCCTCTTCCTCGAGCTGGCCTCCTTGTGAAGAGTGAACTAATTTAGGGTTTGTAGGAGTTTGCATAACATCCTTCATAACCATTTTAGACCCATCATTAGGAGGGATGGTTTTTTATTCTTAGGGGGCTTTGAGGAGTGTCATTAAGAGAAAATATGACTAAAATATAAGTAAAATACAAACACAAACAAATAAGAAAAGAAGATTAAACAAATTATAGGTTTAAAAGAACCTTCAGAAGCATCCGAAGGGTTCGACTCTCGAATCTGGATTCCTCAAATAGGGTCCTTTTGTCTTTTAAACTTACTCGATAGGTTACACCCGTCGCTCTATTTTTTTGTTCCTAGGATTAACCTTTGAGCATGTGTTCCTTTAAGGTGCTTGTCGAAGAGCTTAATGAGCAACGAGCTCATATATACTCATAAACTTCTAGCGGCCAACCTAATTCCCCTCCATCCGTGGGATCCCTATGATAGGTTCGGAAAAATAGAGCTTTGGGCTCTTAGAGGCGTTACACATCTCCTTGCAAATCCAAATGGATTATATACCCTTTATTCCTTGACTCCCCTTTAAAGTCTCGGTTCTAGCATGGATAAGAACATCTGCAGATGAATTTATAACCCTTGGCAAGCTATCCAGAGGAGTTAGAGGGGGGTGACAAATATCTTTCCCATATGCCTATCGAATAAAGTTTATGTTCCATTTATATCTCGGTTGTGAGATAATAAGTATATCAGCTGAAATAACTGATATCAAGGTGTGACATCGAGCTCTATACATCTGGTCATAAAGGCTATTATAATCATGACCACATTGGGGTGAAGTTGGGCTAAGCCGATATTGAAATCATTCATCAGTCTCGTTAAAAGTAGAGAAAAGGGGAAACACAACCCAAACCTGAGGTGCTTATGATAAAGGATAGACCTTCCTAGGGGTAGTGTAGTAGGAGCTTCATCCTCTCCAAGAACCTTCAGTTTAGCACTTTCGTTGTTGTTCAGGTTGAGTGACCAATACTTTGGACACTTTGTCAGGCACAACATATACTTCATTCTCATCCATATCATCAAAGGGTCTATCTTCAATATGGACAGCTTCTTTGTCCTTGCGTTCATCGTTGATAGGGGTAGCTTCTTGGCTTTTGCATTTTTGAGCAACGAGCTTCCTCTTAGGCTTTCTTGGGAGCATAGTCTTTGATTCTAAATCTTATAGCGGCTTTATGAGCTCAGGAACTCCAACCTCTGAAGGCCTTATTAAACCTTTTCCCTTTCCGAGACCTAACCAAGGGGATCTTCCAACACAAAATGCTTCTTGGGGATTTTTGGAAGTTGGGGATAATGTGTCATCCCTAGGGTTAGCTCCTTCAAAGTTAGAGGTCATTCTCTCAAAATATTGGGCTTCATTTTCTTGGTGAAGATGCTCGCAATTAGGACCCATTCACAAGGAATTCTTAAGGATATGGGGATTTTTCACTCTTTGGTTGGCGGTTAACAGAAGAAGACGCCATTGCAGAGGTTAATTTGAGAAAGAAAAATTATTTAGTAGGATGAGAGGTCTGGATTTTAGCACGTTGGAGAGAAGAATTCTAAGATTTGTGATCCCTTAAAATGTGCAAATAAGAAATAAGGAGTGGAAATGGTATTAGGGGAAGTTATGGGAGTTGAAGAAACAAAAAAATGATTACTTTGGAGAATGAGAAGTTTAAAAAGACGTGTAAACATGAAGGAAATCTATTTAATGATGTCCTCGACGCACCAAATACTTTCCCGCTTATTTTTTTCATTATGTACCACGTGCATCCTTTTAAATTCAAAGTCAAGACACCATTTGAGAGAGCCTAAGGGTCCAAAATATATCGAGAGAGTTCAAAGAGCTTTAAGTTTAAGTCTTTGAAGATCCCTTATCCCATGGATCAAAAGTCATGATGCTTCGAACTCTCTAGCTCATCCTTAAGTTCTCCGGGGGCTTCTTATGATGCTCTTATTTATCAATGGACCGTGGCCCACTAAATAAATGTAATTGGCCTGATCGAGCACAATATGGCTTTTGTGCGATCCAGTCAAGCTCAAAGATAATCATGCAGGGAATCATGCAGGTATTTAGTATTTCAGTTATACACAATAACTATTGGGTTTCAGCATATAAATACCATGTAATTTATTTGTCATTAATTCACAATTACTCTAAAATATTGTTACTTGTTTAAGCATCAGAGAGTTTTCCCCTGGGACTTCCCGTGGCTTGTTTCTTGCAGATCATAACCAAGGAATTGGAGGTGCTGCTTGATCGGATTCCAAACGCATCATCATGTTGGTCCCTAAAAAACTATCATACCAGGTGCTATGGACTAGTGTTCTGTTGTGCTAGTGGGATTCTCAATAATCATATAAGCTCTTAGATTATAAATTAGAGGATGGAATCATGTCATTGCAGCGGTTGTAGATAGCCATTGTGTGATATTATTCCACTAGCTTTGCAGAGGATCATTGGGGATGGTTACCATTTGTGAAATCACCGACCTCAGTGAAGGTTAAGTGACCTAACTTGGCATACAGAACAAATCCAATTCACATATTCTTACCTCCATGATTCTCGCTCGATTGGCTTCTCATGTTGTTGCCTGTTAGGTAGGTCACTAGTCGTTCCTTTCTTGATCTTTAGAACATACACAGTAAGTCCCTAAAGTGATTTCGAGAAAATAACTCCAATGATCAAGTCAGCATTTTTCCTTAAGAATTCGAATTTCTCTAGTTGGTTGTGCTTACCTCCAGCTCATGCAGAGCTTGTTGTATTTATAGGCTGACATGATTACAGTTTTTTATCTTTAGGGATTGGGATTGTGGGTACGCCACGATCACCACGTTCTTCGTTCGTGGTTTTCATGGTCATTGCTTATCCTGTGTTTGTCGGTCCACGCCTTATGCCACGATCAAAAGCTTTGCGCCCAGCTGATTTGCACCTTGGGCTGACACTTGCTCGTCCTGCTATTGGATGTTGCTGGGCTGGGATTGGCGGGTACCAGCCAGAGTGTTCGCTGGGCCATATATACACCATAAGCCCCCCTAGCCATGAAGAATTAAAAAGAACAGAGTAATGGTGTGGCTATGTGTGTTAAATTTAAAACAGATGTTATATTATGTACAGAGCGTTCGCATTTTTAGACCACACATCTGTCTTGTGAAGTGATGTTAGCTTCATGGCTGTATTTTTATCTTCAACTCTCCTCAACATTGAACATTTGAAATTTGAACTCCTAATGATGAGTCTATTTTTGTGGTAACCGTGTTTTAATTACTCCGAGATTCTCTCCATATTCTTCCACCTTCCCTTCTGCATTTTCTGAGTTTTTGTTTTCATTTCACCTTTTAAACAAGGAATTTGAACCGAATAGTAATTGGTGGCTTCAATCAATGTGTTGTCTTTTCATCTGCCACCGCCGTCTCAATTTAAGGAAAAGGTATTTTTCTCTTTCTGTCAGACTTCCATCATTGCATATTTTCTACACAGTTCCCTTTCTCGATTGTGCCAATTTTTAATTGACATATACTCGTAAGTAATTTCCTCCATTTTTGTTTCAGCTTTATAGCTCTAATCTGTCCGAGAATTCCTTCTTGCTTGAGGTCTCTTGATATTCTCCGAAATCTGTCATCACCCTCTTCCCAAGTAAGTTCTTTTTTTAAAATTCACTTTGCGATTTACTTGCAACCTTTTCTGAATTTAGTACAGTTGAATCGTTCCTAATTTTGTGGTATCTTTAGTGGTTGTATGTAACTGATCTCTATCGTCTTCTCTTACATTTTTGGTGTGAAGCTTTGTTCCATAACTTTTGGTTCCGCGCTATTTTGACCCTTGCAACTCTTACTTCCAACCCTAAGACACTGTCTTCCTCTAACCGTGGTAAATCACCAGTAGAAGATGTTCCTTTCGATGGGGATTCCGGTCAAGCCACCGGATCTTTTACCATCCAAAGTATTTTGACTGGTTCATATGTCAATGATTTAAAGAACTATTTTCCTTTTCTTGCTTCTTTCAAGCTTCATTCTCCTGGAAAATCTGAATGTGTTTGCATTCCTCCCCTGGTTATATTTCATGTTATTTGGCTTACTTGAATTTTAGACTATATTTCCCTCTTCCTGCTCACATTATTGAGCTCTTTTGTTCATATAAGATCCCGCTGTCTCAATTTCATCCTAAGGGCATCTTTATAATAATGAGGTTTCTCGGGGTATGTGAAAAAGTGAACATACTCTTTACTCTTGATCTGTTTTGCAATTTCTATCACCTTTGCAAGGTGAAAAACATTGTAGAAGAATTTACTTTTTTATCCGTTATTACAGGGGTTGAGCTTGTAAGAGGGTTTCCTAGCAATGTTGGTGACTGGCGTACCCGATACTTTTTCATAAAAACAACCCAAGCTCCTGAAGCTTCTGTCCCTTGTTGGAATTACAAGGCCCCTAAATCTAAACTTCATGGCTTGAGTGTTTGCAATATTGAGGAGACAGAGATCGTGGCGACGCTCCATGTGTATACTCAGCATTTTTGCCATGCTGACTCTGATGCTGAAGGTGTTTTGTTTGTTATCGTTTGATGCGTTCTTCCATATCTTGCTAAACTTGTTACTTTCCTCCTTATTGTATGTACTTGTTCTGATTTATGGTGCTCGTCTTATTTCAGATATGGTCATATCTAAAGGTGAGTTTGATTCATCGCTCTTCGATAGTGATGATGAGGAGATAGACGAGGCTGCTACACATATCAATAATGGAGCTGGTGATAACCTCGCACTTCAGAACACGAACTCTACGAACCCTGAGGATAAGGGTATGGGTAATGAGAGAGAGGAAACCAATGATTGTCACCTCGTGCAGAGGGAGAAAAAGCCCAAGAGGGGTAGGGGTGGTGAGTCTACTGGACACACTACTCCTCCCTTTAAAAGGGGGCATGTTAACAAATCCAGTTTACAGATTGTGCCCGGAACCAAAAACCCTTTGGGTGAGGGGATAATTGATGATATCATTTCTAACATTTCCTTACCTAATACTTTATCAGCAATAAGTCTGGAACTGTAACCTAGTAGTTATTTTTGCATTTTAATATCTTTATGTGTAACACTGTTAGTGACCTCATCCTATGTTACTCTACCTTCAAAGGTTGGAAAAGGTCTTGAGATTGCAAGTAGGCTACTATCGAAACATTCTCCTAGTGATGTGCCACTAATGGAGAAATAAAAAGCACAAAAAATCAAATATGCAATCTTAGAGAGTTCGTTCAAAGCCACTGAGGAGAGAGCAAAATCTGCTAAAGAGAAAGCAAGCACTGCTAAGAAGGCTGCTAGGTTCGCAGGATTAGAGGTAACTCAGCTTCATGCTGAGTTGAAAGAAATTTACACCAATGAACCAGCTTCACCTCAATATCCTCAAACGATGGTGTATGGCTTCGCAAGACCAAGTTGTTCTATCAGTTTTTTTAGGATATTTCAACAGAGGCTTGCACTATTGGGTATTGTGAGGCTGTGAAGAATCAACGCGAATAGAATCCAACTATAGATCTGAAGAGACTTCATCCGCTGAAGAAGTGCACTACCACCCTGGAGAAAAAGAAAGCACATCTCAACAAATATTCATCCAGAAGATCGCTGATGAGGGGCATCCCTTTACCTTGACCTCGCATCTCGCTAGCCTTCCTGGCCTTCCTTCTTTGGCTGATTGAAGGAATACAAGGTTGATTACTTTGAATATTTTCCACTCAAGCCCAAAGCTGCTACTCCCACTCCTAACCCCGATACTAATGTGGCTAGTGGGGTTAGTGCAATTACTGGAGCTCCTATTCAGCAGCCTATCGAGAAGGAATCTACTAAGCCACTGAGCCAAGATGCAGTTGCGATCACCATTCAGCCTCCTTCTACTTTGAACTTTGAAGTTAGTTGATCTTTTAGCAAAATTTAATTCCTAGAATTTCGATTGTAAACTCAAGACAATATATTGTTGTTCATTTGTGTCATTTGTATAACTTTAAGTGTAATTGTTGATCTGCTTTTCCTGTCGCTTATTTTCTCATCGCCCTTATTTATGTGTTGGACTTCCATATTTTGGTTGATCATAAGTTCCTAAAAAGTCTTGACTTTATGGGACCTAGTAATTCTCTTTGTGAGCCACTTAGCTTGCTTCACGTCACCCGCTCCTTCATTGAAGAGTGCTTTGAAATCTTGTTCTCTGAACTATTTTTGCTTATGGAAAAGCTTCCCCTATGCATTGAGTGGCAACTTCCAGTCTCTTTTTTGCCTCTTTCCTCGTCTACGGGTTGTCCTTGCAGCAAACTCGTCCCTGATGGATACATTGTTGAACTGCTCAGCAAAGACATAGCTCGCAGTTTAGTTGATCTGGAGTTAGGTGGTAAGTACCGGCGAACACATAATATTTTTGTCCGTGTTTAGGAGTGGGCTTTGTGTTTAGGTATACGGTTAAAGTATGTGCTACTGGGTATAAGCGATCCTGAGAGGAAGTGGAACACAGCTGTGAAGAACATCCAAGATGCTCCGAGCGATCTACAAAAAATTTTAAACAAGTAGAACGGTCTCTTTCATCGACAACGGTTGAACCTGGAAAAGATACTTTGTCAACAAGTTGAAGCTAGGGATTATGGTGTGAGCAAGACTCGTGAGCCCCATCAAAAGACATTAATCATTGATAGAAAATGTGGTCATATTGATGATTTGTTGGCTAAGTTGGAGAAGAAGCAGCATGAGTGCGATCATTTATCAACTTCTGTTGTTGGTTGACAGGCAAAATTTGATGAACAACTCGCTATAAACACTCAATTGTAGAACGGCAATGCAGAGTTTCACCTTGAGTGTGCTTGACTTGATAAATATGTGCATCAACTTGAGCAAACTTATACTAAGTACAAAGACAAACTCCAGGCTTTACCCTCATCTTCTCGTAGGGTCACTAATCGTGGAGATATTACTATGAAAGTTGGGGGGGCAGAGACTGAACTTATCCGAGTCTGCTCGATTACACATCTGGTCCCTCGAAAAATAAATACAAGAATTATGTGTTTAAATGAAAAGGTATGAAGAAGCTGTCAACGTTATACACATGCAATTAGATTGCGATGAGTTTGGCCCCATTACTTACTTCAGGGCGTACTATGTAAAACATCTTATGCACATGGAGTGAAGAGTTTTCATACGTTATCCTTCCTATCTGCACATGAAATGGCATTATGATAACATAATCAGTGAGGAAGATGAGGCTGGAGAGAAACGATGTAGGGCTAAGCATTCCCACCGTGAAGGTGTGCGCAGTCGCCGCTATGATGGGTCGTTATCTTCTGGGTCTTTGCGAGCTTTGAGGCATAGATAGATTTATTTGTCTTTCTTGTAATAAACTTGGTTATGGCTTCCCTAAATATGTGCTTATGCTGGTATCGGACTATCCACCCTTTGTCCTTTTGTGAATGTTATTGTGGAACTTAGAAGCTATAAAGTTTTTGAGTGTATGGCTTGACTTAGGCCAAACTTTGTAGGCATATCTTTGTTGTAGTTTGGTTTTTATGTGTGATGTGCGAAGGTGCAAGTTATATTAATTTATTTTGTCGACAGCTGTTGGAGTCATATTTTCCTTTCAACAAAACCTATCGCTTGCAATTTGTTTGATTCACGAAGTTGCAAGATCTAAAGCTTGCCAGCATTGGTAATTGAGCAATATCTATAGCTTGCGTTTGTTTGGTTTTCAAAGTTGAAAAATTTATATTTTGCAAGCATCGCCATTTGTGCAAGATCTATAGCTTGCGATTTGTTTGATTCATGAAGCTGCAAGATCCAAATCTTGCCAGCATCGGTACTTGGGCAAGATCTATAGCTTACGTTTGTTTGATTTGCGAAGTTGCAGGATCTAAAGCTTGCAAGCATCGCTAATTTTCCAAGATCTATAGCTTGCGGCTGTTTGATTTGCAAGATCTAAAGCTTGTGAGTGTTAAAGAATGTGTAGGATCTATAGCCTATTGTTAAGTTGAATTTTTCAAGTCTTAGAAAAGAATAGGAAGAATAGGAAGTGTAATCATGGTCTAGCAAAGTGGGTTTTTATATTAAATATGTAAGTTCGTGATCATATCACGTCGAAACAAAAGGGACTGAGGATTATATCCTGATTTCTATTCAAGTGGATATTCACTATCTCTCTTCTAGACGTAAAACTTCCTCAAATTAACCACATGACACTTGTTCGGGACTGCAGTACCGTTCATCCTCTCCATTTCGTAGTTGTTGGACTTGTGAACTTTTGTGACCTTATAGGGTTCTTCCCATTTCAGGCATAACTTTCTCATTTCTTCTATTAATCTAGCGTCGTTCTTCCTCAATACCAAGTCGCCAACGTGAAACCGAGTTTCTTTCACCTTCTGATTGTACATTGTTGCTATTATTTCCTTGTATTTAGCTTATGTGATCTTTGCAAGGTCTCTTTTTTCTTCCAATTCGTCCAATTCAAGCCTCATATTCTCCGGGTTGTCTGTCTCCTTGTAATTGCTTACACCAAAGCTTGAGTTACCAAGTTCTACGGGTATGACTGCTTCATGTCTGTAAACTAGACTGTAAGGCGTCCTCCCTGTTGGCTCTCGGATAGTCTTTCTGTATGACCACAACGTGTTTGGCAGCTCATCCACCCAGCATGTTCACTTTCCTTCCAATCCCTTTTGTATTCCCTGGACCATAGTCATGTTTGTTACTTCCACTTGACCGTTAGCCTGAGGGTGTGCGACAGAGGTAAACTTTTGCAGAATCCCGAGCTTCGAACACAAATGGGTGAATGTCCTACTTGTAAACTGTGTGCCATTATTCGTGACAATGGTATACGGAACACTGAAGCAATATACTATGTTCTACCATACAAACTTCCTGGTGGCTTCAGTCGTGACATGTCCTAATGGTTTGGCTTCCACCCACTTTGTAAAGTAATCGACTGCTACGATTAAGAACTTGGCATTGCTTTCACCTCTTGGGAATGGTCCGACTAGGTCGATTCCCCATTTGTCAAATAGCCAAGCTCCATAGACTCCTGGATATACGAACACTTTTGATTTTGAGTCTGATTGCAAGATCCAGTCTGCAAATCAAAGCTTCGCATTCTACCTCATTGTTGGTTAGGGAGAAATCAAAATGCAATGAGTATCTATATTCGCCCCCATCTAGGTCAAGCAATAGCAATCTTGCTCCTCATCCTTCCTTACTAGACGCCCTATCAACTAATAATGTCCAAGCAACTGCTTCCCATTTCGTCTTACCCTTATCAATTCGTCTGATGCATTGTTGCCCTCTGTGCCTCTTCGATTGTCATTTTTGCTATGAAGTCTACTAACGCTTGAACTTTTATCGTTGTTTGAGGCTGTAATTGTATTTCGAATTGACCTAATTCGATGGTCCACTTTGTTAATCTTCCTGAAGATTTGGGTTTAGTAAGGATTGACCTGTGTACACCACTATGCAGTGGCTATGGAAATACATTTTCAGCCTTTACACTGAATATAAAAAAGCTAGGGTTAATTTTTCCATCGGTATGTAAGCTTTTTCTGCATTTTGCAAGATTCTGCTTATGCAGTAAACTAGTACATGCTTCTGCCCTTCCAAGCTAACCAACACTGAGCTCACAGCATTTTGAGATATTGCTAAGTACAAGTATAGCGTCTATCCAGGGGTGGGTGACATCAATGTTGGGAGTGTTTAAAGCTCCTCCTTCAACCCATCATAAGCTTGCTGACAATCCTCAGTCCAGCTAATTTTTTTTTGCCTTTCGCAGTACTTCAAATAGTGGAAAGTGTTTTTTTGCTTCCTTCGAAACAAAGCGGCTAAGTGCTGCCAGCGACCCCATTAAAATTTGTACTTCTTTAACTGTTTGTGGCTAGGGAAGATTCACTATGGCTTGAATTTTATATGGGTTAACTTCGATACCCCTAGAAGAAACTTTGTATGCTAGAAACTTCCCAGCCCCTACCCCAATTACACACTTCTTTGGATTAAGCTTCATCCTCATAGCCTTCAATGTGTCTAAAGTTTCTTTCAGATCTCAACAAAGATATCCACCTTCTTACTCTTTATTACTATGTCGTCGACGTATGCTTCGACATTTCTCCCTATTTGGCTGCGAAACGCCTGATCAACTACCCTCTGATATGTTGCTCCAGCATTTTTGAGTCCAAACGGAATCTTTACATAACAAAATGCTCTGAAGCTTGTAATAAATGTTGTTTTTCTACATCCCCTGGTTTCATCAGTATTTAGTGGTATCCTTTGTATGCGTCTAAAAATGCTAAGGCTTCATATCCTGAGATTGCTTCAACAAGTTAGTCTATTTTTGGTAAAGGGTACATGTCTTTTGGACAAGTTTTATTCAAATTTGTGAAGTCAATGGGCATTCTCCATCCAGTGTCCGCCTTCTTGACTTCTTTTAATATACCGGCCTGTAGCAACAATGTTACCTCTTCCTCGATTTCCTTCTGCCTATCGATAACAAAGAAATGTTGTTTCTGCTTAACTGGTTTGACTGAGCTACTGATATTCAATGAATGAGTAGCAATGTTTGGGCTTACTCCTCTCATTTCCTTTACGTTCCATGCAAACGTATCCTTATGGCTTAACTGGATTTCAATAACATTAACCTTCTCTTAATCTGGAAGATGCTTCCGAATTCCTACGCATATGGATTTGTCTTCACTATCTAAGTTTAGTGACTCTGTTTCCTCTCCCAAGTCAACTGGAGTGTCTGATCGTTCCAGTAGGCTACCTCTTGAGATTGTGTTCACCATCTTTGCTTTCTCTCTTAACTTTCCTGCCTTCATTGTTATAACCATACACTGCCTGGCCGTTTGCTGGTTTCCTCTTATGGTTGTGATGCCAGCTGGGGTTGGAAACTTCATTACTAGGTGGTAAGGGGACCAAATTGCCTTAGCCTTGTTCATCTATGGTCTTCCAATTATTGCATTAAATGTACTTGGAGCATCCATGACCACGAAGTCACACAAAATGGTGCAATTTCTTCCATTTTCCCCAATCATGACAGACAACTATATGTTCCCCAAGGGCATTTCTGCTCACCCTGTAAATCCAACTAATGAAGATGTGGACTTTTTTAGGTCCGTTCTTTTGAAATCTAGTATGCCGAAGCAATAAGCGAATAGCATTTCGACTGCACTCTCATCATCTATAAACACTCTGTGAACAGTTACGTTCCCAATCTTCGCTACGATAACCATTGGATCGTTGTGTGGTGAAGCGTTGGGTACTGCATCTTCTTCGCTAAAAGTGAATGCTTCATTTGATTTGAACCTTTTATCCACTGGCTCTTGTGGAGGAAAGTATCTTGCTTTAGCCTTCACGCATTACTGGACAACAATTCTATGGACCCATGTATGGCGAAGATGACTATTTTTGGCGCTTCACAATCCTTGTTTTCATTATAATCTACAACCGCAGTAATCTTTTGATTTTTAGCAGTTGTGACGTTGTGCCTTGACTTCTTGGAGATGGATTCACTGTCTTACTTGCGTCTCCATATCGATTTCCTCCTTTCTTCCTGTACTGACCCAAATTACCATTTCATATATTTTCTTCAATTTGTCTTCTTAAATATCTGCAATATTATCATGTCCATGATCTTTGTGGAAGGCGCAGTAAAACTCCCTAGACCTCTTTTCTAGTGGTGCAATCATCAGAGTCAGCTCTCGAAATAAATCTTTATTTGCTAGCCATATCTCCTTCCTTGTCCTTGTTAATTGCGTGTCCTGGAATAATGAGCCTTGCGCTCCCTGCTCCGGTTTTCTGAAGGCGATGCTCCCTTTTCCTTTTTAGGGAAATTTCTCTGCGAGTCTTCCATTGCTCACTTTTTGCCTCGCTCTTTCTTTATTTTCATGTTGTTTGCTTTCTCTGTTCGGACGTGTTGTTTAATCATTTTTTGTAGTTCCCTTGGGTTTTCAGGCTTTTTCTTCTTTAGCTCCTTGTAAAATTCCCTGGATCCCATGCCTCCTGTGAACGCCCCTAGCGATGATTGAAATGACAAGTCACGAACCTATAAACTTTCTGTGACAAATCAGTTTTGATACTCTGCTAGGCTTTCATCACTTCGTTGTGCAATGTTATTGAGATCAGCGATTGTCTTGGTGAATTTTTGATTTTGGTACAACTAATCTAAGAATATGTTCGACAATTGTGCCTAAGACTTGATGCTTCCATTTGGTAGATCTTTGTACCAAGTAATCGCTGTTATTGACAGAAAGATGGGAAACACTTTGCAAACTAACTTAGTGCTCCCATCACAAAATATCATACTATTTCTATACGAATACAAGAGTTTTTTTGGGTCTGAGGTTCCGTGGTAGACCTTAATGTGCAAAGGAAGCTTGAAGTTTTTTGGAATCCTGAAGTTTTGCAGATATGGTGCGAGAGACGATTTGTCCATGTCATTCTCCGCAACGATGTCACGAAGCTCTTCTTTATAGTCCAGTCGCTCACTTTCCTGGCAACTTTTTTGTTTGGCTTTGAGGGCTTTCTCATTAGCGTATTCAGAAATTGATCGTACAAATCCTCTCTGTTCGCCTACAAAAATGCTGCGAATGTCATCTTTTCCTTATCACAATCCTTATTTGGGGATTCCGCTTGTTCTTCCCCCTGTTTCCTCTTTATTGTGTTCTTTTTCTCTGCTTGGGGTATCATGTTGTTGCTGTTGTGCCCCCTCACTACGTCCAAGTGCTTGCTCTTGTGACTGAGGATTATGGTTTTTTTTCACTCCTAGTGAACACCATTACTTACTTGAGCGGTCTTGCAACGAAAGAAAAAATTTCATCCCTATAGTCGGCACCAAATGATGTTGTCGCCAGTTCAGGTAGGTCCCTGGTCGTCCCTTTCTTGATCTTTAGTACCTGCACAGTTAGTCCCGGAAATGATTTCGAGAAAATAACTCTGACGATCAAGTCAGCCTTTTTCCTTGAGAATTCAAATTTCTCTAGTTTGTTGTGCTTACCTCCAGCTCGTGCAGAGCTTATTGTATTTATAGGCTGACATGATTGCAGTTCCTTGTCTTAAGGGATTGGGATCATGGGTATGCCACGATCACCACGTTCTTCATTCGTGGTCTTCACGGTCGTTGCTTATCCCGTGTTTGTTGGGTCACGCCTTATGCCATGATTAGAAGTTTCGCGCCCAGCTGATCTGCACCTTGGGTTGACACATGCTTGTCCTGCTATTGGATGTTGTTGGGCTGGGCTTGGCGGGTACCAGCCAGAGTGTTCGCTGGGCTATATATACATCATCTTCTTTACCTGAACTAACCGAAGCCTTATAACCATTCTCCATATGCCAATTTTGTGGCACATGATTAATAATGGTGTTGTGATCACCAGATTTTTGTTGAAGTGTTATCCCTCCCATTAAGTTAAGAGGGATATATTGCTGCTCCCATGCGTTAGTTGTTGCACGAGGCATATCTGTCCTTGGTGGCTCAGATGCTGCATTTCTCATATCAACACTAGATCTTAGTTGTTGCACTATGATTGTTTCCATTGCCCTGGATTAGGATCAAATGTTGTCTCATGTGTAGTTGAAGTTCTTCCTCCTATGCGGCTTGACACCTCATCATTCTGAATAAGGTTCAACCGCAGTGACCTTTGATCTCCCGCCATTAAATAAGGTATTAGACTTAGAGCAATTAGCCCCACCAGATGTGTTAATTTGTGTATATATGGTTGATAATTAGTCTTTGTACCTTCTTACATAACTGGTGACTTGCAAGTCTTGTCTGACTAGAGTGTATGAGGGAAGAGACTCTGATGATCAACTTAAGTTTAAGGTTTGTGTATCAGAATATAATAAACAAAACAAAGATATACTAGAGCTTAAACGACGTGTAAACCTGCGTCTTCCAAATACAACTAGGGTTTAAATGTTGTAGAGCGGGACATCTTTTCCCTAATATAATTAATATTCTAGCGTACTTTCTTAATTATGGCCTTTAGATGCCTTAGCTCACCATAACATTAAGGCCTCGAAGATTGGGCCAGGTATCACCATAAACCGAGTGGAGGGTCTGGTTTGCCTTTTTTAACACTACTTCCATCTCATCAGAAATGACATAGTTGGCTTTTTAGAGTCAAACTGACCCAACTTTAATGATTTTATTTTATCATTAGATATACAAGACTATTATGATGTACTTCCTCTGTCCCATAGAAATTGGCACAATTTCTATTTTCATCCATTCCACAGAAATCTACACAATTCAACAAAGAGAGTATTATCCTTAATCTTGGTTAATGCTCTCAAAACGGCTTCGTTTTGATTTCTCGAATCGGACAAGGTATAAAGGAGACGGTGGATCGGCCTGCATTTTCAAGCTTGACTCTCTTGGGATTTGACGCCAAATCGTGACATGTTTCTTTTGCTTTATACAAACCCAATAACCTATAAGCAAATCGCGGACTCGATCTTGCCTGTTATGCTTGATGACCAGTATGAGTATTTGGTCCATCTCTGCTCATTCGATTGATCAACATCTCGGACAATTGCCGTCTGTCTAATAATACCCATAGCTCATCTCGGACAACTGCCGCCTCTCCCGAATTGCTATTGCTGTGTGTTTTGTCTTTTAATGAGTAGTAGAGCCTCTAGAGAGTTCGGTTGGCTCAGTTGGGGAGAAAGATTAGAGCTTGCCAGTTTTGGAGCGGAATGAGTAAAGTGTCATTGTAGTTTTGGGCAAGTAATATCGCCGGGTTTGTGCACATGCCAGTTTGCAATTGCATTTAATTGGCTGGGGGAGGAATTAGATGGGGATGTCATCTGGTAGCGTTGTGAATAATGATGCATTGAAACTATGCGTGTTTGATTTGAGAAGGGGACAGAATGAAGGGCAGGAGCTTGATAAGATTCTGTTTTTCTACCCTGCGGATCTGCCCTTTTCCACGCAGCTCTCCGTTATCGGGCTCAGCGAGGGACTCATCACCTTCACCAGGTTGCTCATTTTACCAATTCATTCATTACTGTTTATAGCTTATGCATATGAATGTAGATGTTATGGTTTGCAGAATATTCTCCCCGGAGGCGGCGTGTGAGGTTATTGAAGCTGAGATACACTCTCATGTCTTTTATGAGCCCGAGCCTGATATCTGGATGGTTATGGTAATGTCTACTTGTTGGACTTTGAATAAGTTGTTGATAAAGGCACTTCTTTTCTTATCCAGTAAGATAATGTCTCATTTTTTAGTCTCAAGTTCCAACCTTCGATGCTATGCTGTTTGTAGGTAGTGGAGAAGAGTAAAGAAAATGAAGCCATATGGCGCATTGATGCATTACGAGCATTGCTTAAGGAGATACACTCCCTCTTTGTGATGTTTCATGGATCTATACGAGCATTGCTTGATAAGGAGCCTGCGGGAGGACTTATCAGAACTCTTCTCTATTACTTCATCATGGATTATTTGAGTGGTAAGGTGTCTTTTATGCCAATTAAAGTTTCCTGGAACCTTAATTCTTAATTCTTGTTAATTGTTCTTTTAGATTTAAATAGATCACTTTAAGTTACTAGTTCTCAGCATTTGAAAAGCGGTCTCCGTTCAACTCTTGCTGCTGGGATGATGTTCAATTGCCATGTGGAATGATATTCGTTTGATATCTGCAATAGGAATATGACGTTGCTGTCTACCACAATACTCATTCAATTTTATCTTTGAGGCAGATTTCCTCACAGCAAAAAAACTTCAGCTGCCAAATTTCCGTGAATCCCTTGAAGAGAGAGGAACCATGCAGATATTGACCATGGGACGAGAGGCTGCACTTGAAGTTCAGGTTTGTCGGTAGTATTTTAGTGCTTATCTCTCTGCTTCTGAGTGGACTTTTGACGTTATGATTTGTCAAATCTGTATAAAGATCATTCGTTAAGTTTGTTTAGTGGGAATTTAACATTGAATGAGGCAAAGATGCTCTCCCAGTGGTTTCAACCATGCTTAATGATGGATTGGAAGCTTAGAAGGCTTGGGAAAAAGTCTTTTGCTGAAAATCAATTTCAACCATGCTTATGGATTGGGGAGATGATTGGATTAAAGTAGTAATAATATACTGGATAAAAGCATGAAGGAAAAGATTGAAGACACACCTCATTGAGTGCCTTATATAATTTGTAGGCATTGATGTAGGAAAGTTATGTTGTGGTGAAAAAAAACCTGCAACTAGTCTGAATGTCTCTAATTTAGCAACCAGATTTCTTTTTGGTCCTCAAAAAGTTCTTACACAGTTTGTTCTAACCTTGGACTTTCATGAACTTAATCTGGTATTGTTGATTGTTCAAGTTTATAATTTAAGGTTTAGCTGACGATTCCTCCTACTTTGTGTAGACCAAAAAAGATGAAACACTCAAGCTCTCACATGTGACCAGAAATCACACAAACAGGATGAAATGATTGAATAGCAGGCCATTTCTTAGCTAATTACTAGTTTGAAGGCTGCTTATCTTTAGAATCTGCCATCTAACTCCTCCACATTCCCCACTCTTTCCCTCTACTGTATCCTCTTCTGCTACTTAATATCTTTGAAGGTGATATCTATATATTAGTTGTTGAATGAGCTTGAGCATCCTCTTTTCTTGGCCGACGACGGGTAACTGTAGATACTTATCAGCTGAACTTCAACTATGAAACCCTAGTTTTGGATAAGTGACCCATTGTTTGTGTAGTATGCAGAACTTGAGCATAGTTTAAGTTGTACTCTGACCTGCATTTTGAAGAGAGTATTCATAAAGTGGTGCTGTTGTGCAGTTGATTCTGTTAGTAGCTCACCTACAACTTCGTACAACCTAGGAATGTTAATCTTGATACCAGCTCTAATTGTGCTGTGCTTGTGCTTGTTGTGTCAGTAATATTTTTTTTTCTGTCTTTTATGCTATCTTATTAATTGATTTC
Source organism: Rubia yunnanensis (assembly GCA_037428765.1). Taxonomy (NCBI): domain Eukaryota; kingdom Viridiplantae; phylum Streptophyta; class Magnoliopsida; order Gentianales; family Rubiaceae; genus Rubia; species Rubia yunnanensis. The sequence continues at coordinate 31,582,696 of CM075071.1, read as the reverse complement.
TGATTATTATATTGGAGCTTGCTGGGGTTAGACTTGGATCTCAATTTTAGATTTGTTACAGATCTTGTTTCTCACAGGCATCAACTGTAATCTTTTTGGCTAAAATTGGAATAATTTCAAATAAGGGATCCGAAAAACCCAGCTAGGATAGGGCTTCAGCCGAAATTAGATTATTTGAGCGAAAATGCAGTGAATATTAAAGAAGTAGGAAGAGAATTAACGGTATTTACAATGAAAACAATGTAGAAGTTGAAGTCATCTTCATCTTCATATTCTGAAGTCATCTTCATCCAAAAGTAGAAATATACTTTTATTTTTATTTGTTTAGTTATTTTATTAAATAAATATTTTGCATTTCTATATACACCAAAAAGTTTAAATGAATTAAAATAATAAAAAACTTATGATATAATTTTGTAAATCAAACTATGAATAAGCAGAATATACATTTTTGTGTTAAAGACCTTAGTTTTATAAAACATTGTTCACAAACTATTTTTCTACTCCCTCTGTTGCTCTTTATATGACATCATAGTTTAAGCGCTTGGATATAAGTGAATGAAATGAGTGGAGGAAATTGAATTTAGAAAGTAAAAAGTAGAATGAATGGATGAAAATAAGGGAATCTTGCCAAAGATAGAAAGTGTGTTAATATAAAAGAAATAAGTCAAAAATGAAAGTGTGCCATAATGGAGGTGATGGGGATCGTTGGAGTAAAATTACTAAGGTTTATAAGAGAAGAGGAAAAGGAAATTCTAATGCTCAGGCATTAATATGGCATGCATTAGATGATAATGAAGCAACCTGGGAACTTCTATAGTTGTTGTAGAAGGTTTTTCTGGTTTATTTCCTTGTTTCTCAGCATCAGCTTTATTATTTCCATTAGTATAAGGATTTTGTTTTCATTCTGGTTTAGGAAAAGTAGAAGGGAGTCCGTTTCTTATCAGAATTTACTTTTTTAGCTATAAATAATGTATCCCCAGGGAGGAATAGACACAAATTGAGATTAATAAATTTCCTTGCGATTTACATCGTGATTGTGAGTTGGGTGACACAGCATAACTTTTAGGTGTGACGCCGAGAGTTTAGGAGTGATTCCTAAATTTATCTTTATTTTCCTAAGGTTTCCGCAGATTTTTCCTCTACACTACAGCCATAAACTTGTACTTTTCCTACCCTAAAGCCAAGTTCTAAACCTAAGGTCCGTTCTAAACCTGCGCTCCAACTGGTGCTGCATCAGGAGGGAGTATTAAATATTGAGAGTTAACTTGTATAACTATAAATTTCTAAAAATTTTCTGATGCTAACAATTTTGGATCACTAACATTAAGAGATTTTAAAAGAGTGGGGACAGTTTTACTTGCAAAAGAAATGGAGGAAAGTAAATAAATATAATGATTACATGGAAGCCGGTCAACTTACTCTCATTGCTAAGTTTAATTATTCAAACTTAAAAATTTAATATATTACGCAAACTGTTAAGAAGGTTAAAAATCTATTGATTTGTTTATAAAGGATGAATTAGGAGAGACACTCAATACACTTACCATTTTAAAATGGGGTTTTTCAAAACTTTATTGCAACTAAGATGGTATCCTGTACCCAATGGGTAGCCCAGGTCTCCCATGTCTATTTGGGTCGCTTTTTAACTAAAATACCTAGAGTATTTGAACTTTAACCCTATGGACTTCTTTACCATCCCTACCTTGGAGAACCCTTCTATATTTTAAAACTTGACTCTGTTGCCCTGTTTGATAAAAGGTTATTAGCTGTTTCATTTGGCCGGGTTGACAAATTAGCTAGCTGTTTATGTTTGTTGTTTGACTTTGGAAATTCTGTTTGGTAAAAAGTTGCTCTCATTAGATTTTTCATTTCGGTGCAAAAGCTGGGCCAAACATTTTTTTGGCTTGTTTGACCGAACTGAGAATCTAAAAGCCAAAAAGCCAGCCAAAAAGCAGGTTACTATATACCCTCTATTAAGTTAATGGAGTTTTTCAGAGTACTCTGAAACTTGGTTCATGCTCAAATTTGGTTCTGATTTACATTACCAAGGTTCTATACCAAAAGTAAAATTAAAATTATGAAAATTTCAAAATTTTCCTGTATTAAGAATTAAGGAAAATTAATACCCTATATCAGTAATTAAACAATCCTCTCAGACAAAATTCTAATCCAATTTTTTTTTGGATTAGTTAGTTAACAATACCAGTTTCCTGGTCGTAGGTTGTACATTTTGTTAGCTACCAAGTATTGTAACTTATCATATGGAAGTATGTAGCTTGAAAAGTCTCCCTATTAGCAAGTTGGTGTGTAATTTACCATGGGAGATGCTCAAGCATTTAAAAAATTGATGAGGGTGTCACGTACAACTGTACTAGATTGAAGTTGGGTGAAAAAACGGGAAAAGTGTGAATTTTTTTACCCTAAAGTACACCACTTAAATGGGGAAAGAAGGAAAGTTCTATGAAATGGCTATGATGCTAACGACGCCCCACGGCTAAGAGTATTGGGTGACGATATGTATATGAACAAAAAGTGAGGGTGGTGGGGATGGTTTTGTTGAGGTGATGTGTGAATGCAATGATGTTATCAAAAGTCAAGTAAATGTGACACCCTTAAAAATATTTAACAAACTTTAAAGATTATTTAGTGGCATGTATGCAGTTGACAATTAGCCTATCAGACTAAGATATTTAGAACGAAGAATCGTTAAATTTGAAAAGAATGGCCTAAAAATAATACAGATGGAGATACTCTTTCTATCCCATATGTATCTTGACACTTTGACTTTTGCGTTTAAATTTTACAAAGGCTAATCATATTATCACATGGGATCTTGTTTGATTGATAATGTGTAAAATATGGTTTGAAGAATAAAGTATCATATGTAATTTTACGAAATGACGTTGATGCTTAGCCACGCATTTGGAGTCCGTGTATAAGCAAGTTTGATGACAAAAATGGGAAATGATTTATGTAATGGACTCTTTATGATGAGATTATAACCTTAGTTGTATGTATTTTTGTTTTGTGTCAGTGAATGGATGTAATGTGGCCTTATTAGAAATTACTTTCCCTCCTTGTAAAAGAGTCCATTTTGAAAAGAACAAAAGTTGTTTTGTAAAAAGTTAATCTGTTTTGGAGTTTATTATCTTATTCATCTTTAGGGCATCCACACGAGCCTTTCATAACTTCTTAAAATGCCACATCATTGATTTTGAAAGCTATTCTCTAGAAACCAATTTTAAACAAACTGGATTGAGACTCACAGGTTTCAGACTGGAATTGTTGAGACTCATAGTTTTCAAATCCTTGTGAGAAATTTCAAATCTTTCATTGTGCCAGAGGATTTTCTATAACTACCCTCTCCTCCATAGTCTTGCCCATGCCTTTTACCTCTGCCAAGATTGTTAGTATAGGGAAAGAGAGATGGGGGTTCTCTTTTGGTATAACAGGACCTAGTGAGGCTTTTATGACAAGCTAGTAGCTTTGAAGTGTGCCCCTAACAATTGGGTTGTTATGCTTTGGTGGAACAACCCCTGTACACATATTCAATGTGCTTGGGGAAGCTGAAGTAAGGCTGCCAAAATTAATAAACTACCAAGCAAGGCAGCCAAAATATATTAAAACAAAATTACATAAAATTTCAGATGAATATAAGAAGGAATCTGATGAAGTTGAAATTTTCTTAATTCAAATAAGAAGATACAATTGAAACAGATTAATTATACCTCCTCCATCCCGGAATAATTGGCTCACTTCCTATTTTTGCCCATCCCACATAAAATGGCACACATTAATTCTTACCCAAAATGGTAAAGAATATGTTGTAAAATTCCTACAATATCCTTTTTAACTTCACCAACGTTTTAACTGGGCCCACCCATTTTTCCAAAATGCCCCTACTTTTTCACAATCATTCTCTGCCACATCAGTTTGCATAAAATACCGAGCCAAAAGTGTATGTGCCAATTATTCCAGGACGGAGGGAGTATAATTAGTCAAAAAGATAAAGAAGACAGAAAGCACCACAATGATATTGATATATCCATGACAAAATAGATAATAAAATAGAAGATAAACAGGGGAAGGCTTGCGTTTTTTGACATATATCTAGAATAGAAAGATCAACCTATGTATAATCTTATGCTGTATATTGTAGTAAATGGTACATAAATGAGCGAGAGTAAATTTTCCAACTACCTTTCTTGGGTGTGTTTGGTGGAGCTGTGCTTATAATCAAAACTGACTTATTTTGGTTTAAAAAGCAGGGGAGACCATCTTTGGCTTTTTCCCTAAAAATAGCTTCAACTTTTAAAATAAGCAGCTTCTTTAGCTGTGTACCAAATACTAAAAGCTGCTTAGCTTATAAGCAAATAAGCCCTGCCAACACACCACTTGTGTCTTGTGTTCCTAATGACTAGTGAGTCCCAAGAAGTGGAAAACCAGAATTTCAGTAACTTTGTTTAAGTGTAAATCATTAGTTTATGTATGGACCATATTACTATTATAAAGGCCGGATTTCATCTGTGTGAACGTAACTGATTGACAATGTTGTATGTGCAGCCAGTTTATAAAGATGAAATGTTCAGAAATTGTGGTGACAAAACCTGATTTCACCATTTAGAAAAATGTTGGTCTCTTGCTGTCTTATTCGTTTTGTTTTCTGGCTAATTCTTGTCTCATGTTTGCAGTCACTTGTGAAGGCATTAGAAACAAGTACTGGGAGCACACCTTGTTACTCATTAATCATGTGCCAGGATTTACTTGTATCCTCCAATTTCTCTCATGTATGCTTTCTCTCTCTCTCACTCACACACACACACACAGAAACTCTAGTCCATGAAAAATGAAAGAGCTGATTTTCAAATTTCTCTCTAGCTCTCACTTACAAACAGATGTCCTTGTAATGGCTAGCGTCTCTTCTTTTTCTAGAAAGGAATATACCACTTGCTTTTTAAGGAAAAATTGCTGTGTGCCTCAAAAATGTGATATTTCAGAGGTCATGATTTTCTAAATAGTCTTAACAAGCACTCAGGCTGACATTATAAACTTTTGAATGCATTTTGCTCTGTCCACTCATTCATTATTTCATTTTGCTAGGTTGACACTGTAAATCTCTATACATATGCTGTTTTAAGACTCTCCCCACGGGCTTTGTCTTCCGGGGTAAGTACGTGGTCCTATTTGCGCAAAGGAAACGCCACTCCCAGTGTTCCTTGTGGGCCTTTATTACGAAATCCTGATATTATTCTGGATCAGCATAATGGTTCACATGAGACTTCTTATTTTGGAGATCGTAAGGATAATGTAGTGAGGCCTTTGAAGCCTGACAAGTGGTCCAGAGGCAAGGGCGGTTTTCTTGTTGCTGATCATTGGGGTGCTGCAATTGATAGATCTGCTCATCAACACCCAACAATTTGTCTTAGTCAGACTGAGGAGAGGATGTTTTTATGTGCCTACCAGCATAGGAGCCTCAGCATTATATTTCTAGTTCCAGCAACATCTGTTCATGATGAAGAGCAAGGAATCTCTTTGATGAAGCAAAAAATTATTGATGATGTGAGTTGTAGTCTCTCTTTTAATTTTTCTTTTACAATACGACTAACCATTTTTTAAATTCCTCTTATTGAATATTTTACTATTTTTTTGTTCATCATCTATGATTAAGGTTTGCATGCTAAAGCTTCCACCAATGTGATTCATCTATGGAGTGCTAAACTCCAAAGCATAATTTGTGATTTTTGAATCTTGAGGCTCTCCGCTCATTTGCTAACACTAATGTAAAGTTCAATTATTTCAGTTAGCATTAAAGATGATGAAAGTTGAAGAAAAACTATCAAGTGGATGGGGTGGTGAGAATGCATATCATGTTCCTGGGTATAGGTACTTGCTGGTTGACGGGGATAGACATATATCTAGAGCTTCTCCGCCTGGAAAAGTAACAACTCTGTCAAAGGTTAGTTGCTTAAATATGCTTAATAAAGAGTACTTTATGGATTTTATGAACTTCTAATCGTATTTTGTCTGCTGATTGTCCATCAAGCATTTCATTGATCAACAGTTCAATTTTAAGTCCTTTGAGTTTGTCAACAACTGGGTAAAGCTTTTATAATTTGGTTGTGGGCTGATAGCGTTGTGGTTTCTGTTGATAATATTTGGAATTGACATGGCCTTATCCACAATACTTTATTGACAGGAATCTTTAATCGCTCTGAGTAAGCTACGAGAAGAGGTTGATTTGGAAAAGAGTAGGGGAAAATGGGATGGTGTGGGCATAGAGAAAGATATGGAAATGTGTATAAGGGCTAAAAATAATGCTTGGGTGATTGCCAGGACTACAAAAGGAAAGGAGCTTTACATGGTTCTTGAGAAAGCCAGTGAGACGCTTCTTTATGCCTCAGATGCTGTGGAGAAGTTCAGTGACCGGTAACTCTTCCTGCTTCTGGCTTCATTCATGTATTTCACTCTTGGAGTCCAAGTATATTTACTCATAATAAAAAATAACTTTATATGCCCTTTGGAAGAGAAAAAGCACAAGTGCCTAGTTCAACCTGAAAGCCATCAGTTTTTCCTTTAAAATGACGTGTTCAAATAAACTGAAAAACTAACTTGATGAATTTTCTTTAGAAATTAGGCCTAGTAATCCCAGCTAGCTTTCTTAAATACAAGCTGGTTGATGATCCATATCTTTGTTTGCACGCAAAGAGAGATAAAACTTTCATTTGGGTTTGAATGAGTGAGAACAAGTAATGTGTTGTTTTTTTATATAATTAAATCTGTGTGTATCACAGGGTTTAAGGGAACCCAACCCTTAATTTTAATCATGAGAGATGAAGTTTAATACATTTACACAGAATTATAAAATAAAACATGATAATGTAGGATCTTGTGGCTACAATAAGAACTACACTAAAACTTATCAACTGGTGTAGCAACATTACAGCAAGATACAGAAAACATAGCTATTTCTCATATGTTGCTCAGTATAAAGGTGTTTAGGAAGATATGGTGAAGGTGCTAATGCATGGTTCTCATTCTCCTGCCTCATAGTTGGTTTACATTCCTTTTACTTCTCCCAGTTTGCGCGCTCTTGTGTGGGAGAGAATAAAAAGTGTCATTGGACTCATTTACAAATTTCACTTTGTAATTCTGCAGGTACTGCTATGGAGCTTTTTCCTTGGACTAAGTCAATCTGTTGCGGAAGAGAATCTAGTATGATGATGCTTGGCGGGGATTCGAGTTTCATTGAGAAATGCTCTGTATACAAATAATTGTATAGCTAAAAAGGGAAAACCTTGTGCAATAAATAAACTAAGTGCCTTCTTGCAATGTGGTAGTAGTTAATTTAACATTTGTTAATCGAAAAAATTAAGTGACTTGTCCATTTGATTTTAAACTGTTTCAGAAACGCGACAACTTTTTGAAATGATATCAAACGAGTACCTTGACCAGTTTTTTTTTTTTTTGGTAGAAAGTTATAACCTTTAAAAGTAAGAACTGATGTGGAAAGGTGTCAGGAAAAGCGGCATGTCCATAATCTTATAAGTTTATGAGCGGGCTAGGGATTGATATGCAAAATGAGGTTCAAATTGTAATTAATTAAAAAATGGGATAGGTAGTATAAATTCTAATTTCCTTCCTTTTTTATTTTTCTTTTTCTTTGCGGTTTTTAGCTGTTTCTCTTTGGAAATTGTTCACCTATTTACTGTGTCCTCACGCGTGAAAGACATTTACTTTGTCATTTATTGTGTCCTCACGCGTGAAAGATATTTACTCTGTTATTTACTGTGTCCTCATGTGTGATTTACTCTGTTTTGGGTAAAACTTCTTCTTCTTCTTCTGCATTTTCTCTGTTCGACTTCTTCAAATTTATCATTGTTCTTCACCAAATCTCGCCGCAATTTTGCCGTTGAACTTTGCCGCAATCTTGTTGTTCATCTTCGCCGATCAATTTGTTCGACAAGTATAGCATTCGGTAAGTCTGAGATTCTAGGTTTTCAAATTTTATTGCCATTCTTTTCCATTTTTGCTTTACAGTTGTTCGCAATTCTTATGTAAGGTTTTTTTTTGTGTATTTGACCTAGTCTATGGGTAGGGCAAAGGGGAAAGGTCTTCCTTCTAAAGCTGAGAAGTTGTCTCAGCCTTCTCCTTCTCCAGGTTCGCATTTTTGTTTTCCGTTTTGAATGTTTCGAGTTTTGCATTTGTTTTTGTTTTTGTTGTGTGTGTTTGTGTGTTTTTCAGTGTTGTTGCTGTTGACTTTTTTTGGAATGTTTATTTGTAAGTTAGATTTGCATACAAGTTGGTTCTATTGACTTTTTTTGCAAGTCAGATATGCATGGTTTGAGTCTTTTTTATAACATGCATTTGATTGTTTAGATGTTGCATTTGTTATCATAAGATATGTATTAGTTTGTTGCTCTATTTTTTTAACTATATGTTAGCAGTCCAGTTATTGTTTTAATGTGCATTGATTGTCTTAGGAATTGCATATGTTAGACTAACAGATGTATTAAATAGTTATTTTGTTATTCTGATTTGTATGTCAGATCCGCATGTTTTAACTCTGTTTTATAATGTGCAATTGTTTTCTTAGGAGTTGCATTTGTTAGGCTAACATATGTATTACTTAGTTATCTTGTTTTTCTGATTTGAATGTAAGATCCGCATGTTTTAACTTTATTTTATAATGTACATTTGTTTTCTTATGAGTTGCATATATTAGGCTAACGATGTATTAGTTAGTTATCTTGTTTTTCTGATTTTTTTTACTTTGTTTTATAATGTGCATTTGTTTTCTTATGAGTTGCATATGTTAGGCTAACAGATGTATTAGTTTAGTTATCTTGTTTTTCTAATTTGTATGTCAGATCTGCATGTTTTGACTCTGTTTTATAATGTGCATTTGTTGTCTTAGAAGTTGCATATGTTCGTGAAGTATATGTATAAGTTACTATGTTTTTCATTTTTTACTGGATGATAGTCAGTCTACTGATTGTTATATTGTGCAGTTGTTGTCTTAGAAGTTGCATATGCTTAATATAACATATGTATTATTTACTTTGTGTTTTGATTTTCACTGATTGTTAGCTACTTATTGTTATTCTTTCTGATTTGCTAGGCTGTATTTGTTTCATTACAAGTTGCTTATGCTAGTTTACTATATGCATAAGTTAGTTATAATGTGTATGCCAGATTATGTTGCTTATTGTCTATCAGAGTATGTATGGCATTTGTTTCATTAAAAGTTGCATATAATAGTATAGTCTATGCATTAGTTAGTTATACTGTGTGTTTTACAGATTAGGTTGCTTATTGACTGTCACAGTATGCATGCATTTTTTTTATTACAACTTGCATATGGTAGTATGCTTTATGCATTAGTTTCTAACGGTGTGGTACATGATTATTTTTAGCTGTGTCTGAAGGAGGTGAAGATACAATTCAACATCAAGAACCTGAGATAGAAGAAGGTGATTGTAATTTTTCTGTATTGCATTTATTTACTTATTTGCTTATACATTTACTTATTCAAATATGTTATGTTGTTTAGCTTCTAAAATGGTGGTTAGACAATCTAAAAAGAAGGATGGATTTTCTCTTCAAGATGAGCTAAAGAAGGTGTAGCAGTCTTATGCTTCTGGAGGTTATTTTATTTCCTTTTTATATTGTATTTTATTTGTGTGATTATGTTTGTTTTTCTTAACATGTGCTTATACAGTTTTTGTTTTTGATTTTTTTGTGTAGTAGCTGCATTGGCACGTAGGTCTGCCAGAATTGGTGGTGGTGCTACTCCAAAGATTTCAGTTCCTGCTGTTCCTAAGCAGGGAAATAAGAAACGGATAAATGTGAGTGTGAAAAAGCTGAAAGGCAGTGAAGGTGGATCAACTGTGGGTGAAGGTGGATGAAGTCAAGAATTTGACTACGACACACTGCTGACTGATGTTATTCGAATGAGTAGAGAGTCAGGTGGTGTTGATGAGGCCGGGGGTTCTAAAGTTTGTGAGAAGGAACCTAGTGTAGAGGCTGGTGGGGAAGGGGTTAATGCTAATGTTGGTGTTGAAGGTGGTGGTGTTGAGGGTATTGAGAGGAAGGATGTTTCAGTAGAAATTGATGCTGAAGTTGATGCATATTTTGAGGAAAGATGGGTCCATGGATGATGATGAAGGTGGGTCCAGGGATGATGGTGAGTGTCAGTCATTGGATAATTCAGTTACTGATAGTATGGTTAGAGAGTATATTAATGAACATCTCTATATTTTGGATGCAGTTGAGAGGGCGGAGGCACGAGCTGCCGCGGCTACGCGTGAGAGGGAGAGTGAGGTTGATCAACCTAATGTGGGTGTGGGTGAGTGTCAGGATTATATGAATGAGAGTGAGGGTGCTCAAGTTGATGTGGATGTGCATGAGAGTGACGATGCTCAACCTACTGTGATGGTTTCTTTTGAAGGTCATAAGGAGAAGTCAACAGTTGCTTTGAAGAAGAAGAAGTCTGCAAAGTCGCCTGCTGAAAGGACGAAGAAGGCAAAGACAAAAAAAGTTGTTGTGAAGAAATCTGCTGAGAAGGCGAAGAAATCTGTTGGAGTTGAGGAGGAGTCTAGTGAGAAGGCAGAAGACCTAGTTTGAAGAGAAAAGCGCACAATGCTGTTGGTGAAGCTTCGGGGTCGGGAAAAATGGTTGCTAGTGAGGAAAGAGCTGAGAAACAACAGCGCAACCGTCCGAAGAAGCAGGTGGTTGAACGTACTGATGAGGAAGACGTACTGATGAGGAGGGTAACGCATAAGTGTTCCCCCTCCCCCCTATTTATAGTGTTATTTGAATATGCTATAACCTGTATTTGTTTCATAAAATATTGCATTTGATAATATTCAGTGTTTACTTGTTATTCACAGTTTGTGTGTCTTCAGTTTTTATTTTCCTAAATGTTGATAAGAAACTATTTATTATTATTTTTAAATATTGCATATGTTAACATTCATAGTGTATTTGTTATTTTATTTCTATGTAAATGTTTCTTATCCAATTTTTTTTGGTGTTCAATATTATTTTAAAACGGTTTTTGTTTGTTTAAATATTGCATAATTAGTCTTCATGTTGTCTTAGTTAAGTATATCATGTGTGACTAATCTTTGTGTCTTAGATTTAAACTTACACTTTTCAAGACATGTATGCTTACACTTTTCATATATATATATATATATATATATATATATATATTAGGTTAGCTAAGAAATTCTCAAGTAGCTGTTGTCCTTCGAAGCTGAAATCTTTAATTGACGCACTCACTCCCGCGCAAAAGATAGATGTTGAAGAGATAGGTTTCTGTAGACTTCTTGCCTTTGACATCTCATCCTTCCCTTTTGGAATCGTTCCTTGGCTATTTTCAGGTTTGATTCTGTGGCCTGATTTCATACTGTTTTATGGTGACTTCAAATTGTTCTAGGCTGACTTCTTATTTTTTGTACTAGGTTTGATCTTGTTGGCTGTGTTAAAGAAATAGCCAGCTCAAGGTACATCATTAACCCCGATGACATGTTTGACATATTTTGTATTCCTAGGATTCCAGGCTGTCCTGTTGGTTTGGTTAAGAACAATGGGAGGGTTTGTCAAGGGATATGAATATTAGAAATAGATGGAGGGATGAGTTAGGTGCTGACAAATATGGTAATATCTCACATGCCAATTTGTTTGAGGAGTTGGGTAAACTAGGTGATGGTGGTGATCGTTTTAAGAGAATTTTTGTTATGTATGTCATGTGTACTTTCTTGGCCCCAACTATAAGAAATTTGGTTGATTTTAAGCTGGTTAGTGCTTCAGAGATTGTCGAGACTATTAAGAGTCTTGATTGTTGTGGATTAGTGCTTGATCATCTCTGTAAGAGTGTTAGTAGCTTCAAATCTGATTCTGGTAAAAGAGATGTGTCTTGTGCTGGTAGTTATGTGTTTGTATTGCTCCTGGCTTATATTTATAGGTTTCCTTTTAGAGGTCAGTCTAACCCTACTAGACTGCCCTTGTGGCTTTGCTCGACAAGGCTCATTATCTTGAGAAAATGAGTTATGATAAGAGGGTTAGGTAGAGGCTGGTTTTCCTTTGACCAATGATGGGAGGGTGAAAGATAAAAGAAGCAGCCAGTAGCAATCTGAGGGAACTCGCAATGAGAATATTGGCTGTGAGGGGCTTCATACACCGACTGTTGCATTTAATGGCGTTGCTAAGGAGCCAGGATTTATTTCGTATTGCATTCCCAGTGGTGTGATGAACAATGAGGATATTGAGAAAGCTACCGGTAATGTAATTGTTTTTTAATCTTTTTTTGACTAAATTATTTTTTAGTCCCCTATATATTCTTCATTACCTTCTTTTGGTCCCCCACTCCAAAATCGCGTTTAATCGGTCAGTAACATTCTAAAAATGAATGTTTTGGTCCCCTGAGGCGGTTTTCAGGTAAACTGGAACGATTTTCAAATATAGCCAGGGGTATTTTAGTAATTAAAAATATTTTCAATTAAAAAACATCTTCGTCCCCGCTCTTTCTTTTAGGGTTTCCTTTGACACCCTTATCCTCTGCTAGGATCAAATTCCGCCGCCGCCACTGGTTCATTGATTCACCGGGACGAAAAAGAGGAATTTAGGTGGGGACGAAGAAGAGGAATTTTGCCACCGCTGCTGCAGGAGTCAGAGCGGCAAAGTCAGAGCGGCGATGCTCATGGACACGAAGCTCGAGCTTGTCAGATCCATTGAGTCAGCTCTGTTCCTGGGGGAGGACGCGAACCGAGTTCTACTCGTCCTTTCAACCTCGGTGGCGGGGATCTCAGGTTTCATCGCCTTCCATTTGAAGAGATCGAGCGGTCGTTCATCATCTCCAAGCCTGCGCCGATCACCGTCGAGGAGAAGGAGGAGTTGGATCTACTTACTGTTGAGTTTTCAATTGCACAATTAAAATTTTTCAGATGGAGTCAATTAAAATTTGCATATGGAGTTCGGAAAATTTTCAAATCTATTTACCAGCAAATCAGCGGAGTTGGTAAGGCAGCGATGGAGCGGCAGAGTTGGCCAGGCAGCGTTTGCTTTTTTAAACTCAGGGGTATAATGGTAATTTTACATATTTTGACCAATTTTACCGTTGACCTTACCTAAAAACTGCCTCAGGGGACCAAAAAAATTCATTTTTAGAATGTTATTGGCCAATTAAACGCGGTTTTAGTGTGGGGGACCAAAAGAAGGTATTGAAGAATATTTAGTGGACTAAAAAAACTATTTAGTCACCTTTTTTTTTACAGTTTTTAAAAACTAGTGAATGTTTTTTTAAAACTAATGCAGATGTTAGTTAATCTAATGCAGTTTATAGTTTAGTTAATCTAATGCAGTTTATAGTTCATATTTTTTTAAACAGTTTCTGAATTTTTTGTTTGATTGACTTTGTTCTTTTCTGCCAGCCTCTGAATAGGGTCTGTCTGATTTTCAAACGAGACATGGAGGTCATTAGACCCGTGTTGGTGCAAAACCTTAAGAGGGAAAATGCCAGTCCGATTGTGCAACCACAATCGCAACCACAACCACAATCAGAAACACAACAAGAAGACACAACCAGAACAAATAAGGATCCTAAGGATGTGCTGACCACACAGGAAGTTATGGAAGATCCAAGGACACATGCGTGGGTTGATAAGATTGTTGTGAATACATGAAGAAAACTCGTTCTTTTATTCTTCATTTTCCCTTGGGATTGAAGGACTTAATGACCTCTGACTGTATCATCTTTGAATTGTTGTTGGATGATTTGTAATCAGCTTATTTTGTGATGGATTGTTTTGTGGGTGATATGTTGAGCGAATTTCAGACGCTGTTTTAGGATTTGTTTTTAAGGTTGACGGTTGTATGAAACAAATGCATGTTGAATTTGAAGAAGTACTATTTGTATGCTTATTAATACCAAGTTGATTTTTCAATTATTTCATGTGGTTCATTGTGTTGATTTACTGAGCTTATAGGAAAACAAATGCAATTGATAGGTTAATAAATTACAGGTGTACATGTATTCAGTGGTTTTCGTATCACTAAAATTATGTGAAATTTTAATAAAAGTCACTTTTAGGGGAACAAGTGCATGTTGAATGTTAAGAAGTAACATTTGTATGCTTATTAATACCAAGTTGCATTTTAGGTATGTTATGTGATTTATTGTGTTGATTTTTGAGCTTATAGGAAAACAAATGCAATTCATAGGTTAACCAATTACATTTGTAAGTTAAGTATTAGTTAATTGGTGTTCAGTGATTGCATATCAATAAAATTTTGTGAAATAAAGGTTGGTACTTGGGCAAGCAAAACAAATGCAAGTTGTAATTTGATAGTTTTGTATGGTAAAAAAATACAGTACGTTATTAAATGTATTAAAATCTTAGGTAAAACAAAATCTTAGGTATACAATATGACAATGAAAAACAAATACAATATTTAGGTAGACAAATGCAACATGTATCCTAAATAATGCTACTCTTTACAGTGTTTTCACATATGGTATTTTTGTGCCAAATTCAGTAGTTTTCTTCCTTGGGTTTTTCTTTTCCATGTCTGACTTTAACCTTTTTCCTCTTCCTTGTGTCTTCACTTGGGCTGGATCCAATACCTTAGGTGCATTTGTTATGGTTGAGTTGCATTGGCTACTAGTGGCTGATTGTTCAATGACATTGGTCTTCAATGCCAACAAGTATTCTATTCTTGCTGAGCATGTATCAAACATCTCTTGAAGAGTGCTTTTAGCTTCTGAGTTTCCTTCACTCTTTAGAACTAAATTGTAGAATTTGCTGGACATATGATTCCTCCATGAAACTGCACCATTGATGTTTTTTGATAATTGTTTTCCTTGGCCAAGAACCTTATCCCATACTTCTATTTTGGCCTTTTTTGTCCACCTTTTGAGGATGTACTTCTCAGGTATATCTGTGATGGAGTGGAGGTACAATACTCCAAGAATGTGAAAGCACATCATACCTGACACTTCAAAGCATTTGCATTTGCATTGTACTTCAACAAGCCCATCTTCATTTTTGTACTCGACTGTCTCGTATTTAGATTCATCATGTTCTAGGATGACTTCATAATTTCTTGACGGCGGTTCTAAGAACAGTTCCTTGACCTTAGTTGCCATTGCTAGAGAAAATTCCATTTTGAATAATTTGTACAATGCAAGTGTGTAAACCTGAGCAACATGTTTAACCAAACCTCTACATGCCCAATTTTTGGGAAACAAATACACATAGTAAGTTAACAATTTTGGGTTCTAGGCTAATTATACATGTTCTTAATGTAAACATACCTGCATTCTTTTCAAATTTTGGCTTTGCTTTTGTACATGTATTTTCCTTTTCTGCTTCATCTCTCCCCCACTTTCTGATTGTTTGGTTGAAGAACTCATAGAAGTGTGTTTGTGTTGTTTTTTTTTGCACTGAAGCATAGTGTGTGGTTGGTGCTTTCGCTTCGCTGTGTATGATAAGATGCTTGCTGAAAATATATCCTTCCTGAATGTCGTGCTCCATTTTTCACGGATGCCGTACATGCGTTGAAACCATGTGCTGCTTTCTGGCTTGTATGTGGCAATCATTGAGGTCCATTTTTCTTCACATTTTGCTGGATTACGATATCTTTCATACAGTAGTCTAAATCGTTTTTGAAGGATTCATCTTTCTTTAATCTCCCATAATGCTGTATTGCATTCTGTTTTATGTGCCATAAGCACAACCTGTATTTTGTATTTTGGAATACTTGAAAGTTGTACTAAGAAATGGAAGTTGCGGGTTAGTTTCAGGTATGTAAACAATAAAATTTCTGAAGTTGCATCATTTTCAGGAAACCTAGTTTTTAAAGTGAGAAATGCAGCTTATAAGGTATTTAATACATACTATAAGGTAACATATGCAGTTTCTCACAGAGCATATTTAGTGCTCAGAACTGTAAGTAACAAATTTTCATAATACCTCATTTATTGCTTTTCCCATTGCAGGATCTTGATCTGTGAATATTGTGACATGTTCCCTCACTCATTGATTTCTTGAAGTGTTGAGGAGTCACACAAAAGTATCAGCCAACTCATTTGCAATAAAAGCACAAACAAACATTGTTATGTTCCAGTGATTGTTGATTCCAACTATCGGCGCACAAATCAAGTTATACTTGTTTGTTCTGTATGTAGTGTCAAATATGGTGACATCTCCACAGAGTTTGTAGTCCTCCAACATCATTGAATCTCTCCAAAACACTGCTGATAGTTTTGTTTCTTCATCAAACTTGACTTTGAAGAAGAAATCTTTTTGTTATTGATTTCCATGAGTGTATCAACAAGTTTCCGATCCACTCTCTATTGCTTTCATTCAAAGTTGACTCACAAAGTTGAGGTGGTCTTTCATCGTATGACATAGATTTTCTTCTCCACCAGCTTCAAAAGACATATATTTATATCCTACAGTAGGTCTTAAACCTGCTTGTTCATTGTTGTGATGACCTTTCTTTTGTCTTCTGTAATCCTCCACTCACTCCTACTGAGATACTGCCAAGCTGGTCTTGTTAACTCATGACTGTGTACGGTGATGTGGTGTGCCACGATGTAATAATCCTGCTCTAGCTTCACTCTAATTTCAGCTAGGCATCCTGTTTTTGTAATCAGGTCCTTCCTCTTCCTCTTCTTCTTCTTTTCAGAATGATTTTCATTATCCACGCAAGGAACAAAGCTGGTAGTGCTGGTTTTTAAAAAATTTTTTTGGTTGGCCTCTAGGAGAGCACTTGTAGTACTTTTCACGAATCTAATTTTTGCTGTTTAGATGTTGACAGTCTTTCCTGTAGCTGAAACCAATAGTATTTGCATGCTTCTTGTACAGAGCATGCAGTACTTCAAATTATTATGCCTTTTATGCTGGTAAGATTATCAGTGACATCAATTTCATTTAAATTTGGAAAATTTGTACATGTAATAATAAAGAATACAATTTCTAATGTAAGATATGCATGCTTTAATGTAAGTTGTGCAAAGTGTTCAAGAAGTTATTTAAAATTAGAAAATTATAGAAGCTCTGTTCTGATAAGCATAACAAATACTACTTTTAGTGTAACATATGCAATGTGTAGTGTATTTTGTACATGTTATAATATGAACAATGCACAAGTTTGTCAAAAGTTGAAATTGACAAATGTTTCCGTGTTTTGTTCATTTTAATCTAATGCAAGTTTATTTGTAAACTATACATGATTTAAGTTAACAAATGCATAAAGTATACGAAATTTTTGTGCATCATTTAGTTTATATTGCTAATATTTCCACATGTTCATACATGCTCATAGCAGTCGAATTTTAGTGTGCAGAAGTTTAAAAAACAGCTACATTCATATCAATTTCAATTAAACATTAGAATATCAATATAATAAGTGAAAATCACACCTTCATTGAAATTTAGTAGTATTTCAACTTCTTGTCACTTAATTTCATTTGCTTCACGGTGACATGCAGGAACGCCACCTAGAACTATAATAGTTTGAAAGTGACACTAAATTAAAATTAATAGGAGTAGAATACTTCATATCTATATCTATACTATTTTAAAAGTGCGAGTTGATTGCTTAACTTTTTCTTCCTCTTCAATCGAAACCCTATATTCCCAGTGGCAAACAATTTGGAGGTATTCGGTCACATTCTACTTACCGTCTTATTCTTTTCCTTATTCCCTTTAACCCCTTCTCAAGCCTTCTCGCCTTCTACGCCGGTGGCCAGCAGCTGCGGGGCTTGACCTGACTGCTTCAGATGCTGTTCTTTTCCCTTAATGCGACGTGTCTCCTTCCCGCTCCTCGTCTCCCTCCACGTCTCTCCATTTAATGTGACTTCCCTTTTTGCCCTTCACCTTTTTGTTTCTCCTTTGGCGGTTTATGTTCGGGTGAATTTAGGGTTTTCCCTTCGTCACGGTAATAACCCTCTTAGCTCTTTTTTCCTGTTTTTTTTTCAACTTCTGAAAGCCCTTTGCCTTTTTTACTTGTACTAGAAAATTCAGGGGTTTTGCTTTGATGAGGTGAAGTTAGGGGTTTCAGTATGTGTATTTATGAGCCTCTGTGTATGTTGTACGTATTTGAGTGTCACTTGACTTGTTCGCCGTTCAATCCTTCTCTTCCCCACCTTTACATAGCCACGTCAATTGGAGGGGTAAACTTGGGCCCTTCTGTCTGTTGATTATTTGATCACTTTCTGCTTCCACTCCAGTTGACGTACACGGTCTGAGTTACGCATTTATTATAGGATCATGTCTGAGCAAACTTGTTTCCCCGATTTTGTTTTGGTTTCCATGACTTACGCTTTATAAGTTATCTAACTGCATCCCGGTTTATACAACTGAGTATGCAACCATTTATTCATTAACGAATGAAGTTAGATTGTTAGTTCCATTTTCCATTACAGACTGAAATATTTGCCCACTTTTCCTTGACCTGCAATTTTCAACCATTTGATGCAGTTTCGCGCAATGAACAAGTGCAAGGAAATGGCTGTCAATCTCAAAGAATCAGAGATACACGATCTGATGCTGCCTGTAAGTATTCATATAGTTGATTTTAACTCTATAAAAATGCATCACTTGTTAAATGTTGTGCAAATGAATGTAGGCTGATGTTGATAACAATGGCACCATAGACTACGGGGAATTCATCGTTGCAACATTATGGAACTATTGACCTGTATATTTGTTCTTTCAGATAAGGAACCCAAAATTATACAATTTGCATTTCAGACATGCCCCCATATCTCCCTCAATTTCAAGGTTAATTTCCCGACGCTTTCTGTTTGCTCTTTTGTTTTCCCTCCTTAAAAAGATGGGAACTGAAGGACAGTATATCTCGATGATGTGCAAATGTTTGATATGGGAAAAGGTTGTTACGTACATGAGTTACAAGGATCCAAGCCAGTCGATTGCTACGAGGGTCAACAGTCGTGTTTGTATCACTTGCACACTCTTCTCTCTACATGCAGGAACGCCACCTAGGTGACATGAACAAGCATCTTAAGATGAAGGTTTCCTTTGAAATGTCATTGGTACGTATGAAATCTCTATACAGATGCACGACTCTTATTTTTGCATCATTATTAAATACGAAATGCAAGCACATGAATTCAGGTTAGTATAACTACTTGTATATCATTATGATTTCGAAAATAAAAGTAATGACAGTGACTTCATTCATTCTTGCGAGCATGTGGTTATATTTATCAAGTTTACCATCTCATTTCTCTGAAGAACAGCATCCGGATTCTCGTTTTGAGGTACCGATTCTTCAAGAATTGTGTGTAATTTACCTTATGATGTTCATTTCTTCAGGAGGGCTGTTGTTAAACTTGTGTCTTTTTCGTTCCTTGATGTGTTTTGATGGGGATATTTTTGCCTTTGTATGGTAAAGACTTGAGCTAGTGAGTGGGATTCAAAGTGTTTGATTCTCATGTTTGTCCCCATTTACTTTCACTGAAGGGTATGGTATTTATCATATATTTATGCGCAAAAATGAGGGACAATATCATATACTATAAACGTGTAGTTATGAAAATTGCCATTTGGTGCTGGTTATTGTGCTCGATTGATTTACTTTTATGTAAACATAATATATTTACATAATGTCTGTTCTTAAACAAGATTTCGATGTTCTTCAGTGGAGGATTGGCCAGCCAAACCACGGTGCTCGCTGCCTTAACTGAATGTGTATTACATGCTAGCTCTTGTTTGCTTTTTCTTACATGCTTAATTAGCTGCCAAAGCTATTTCTAGCAAACCATTTACCTATACAGCAACAGATGATTAGCCCTGCATTTCAATTGATTATCCCTTCTTACTTCCTTCAATTGCTTCATCAAAGTCTTCGACATTCTATGCCGGTAGCTGTAGATGATGTAAATTGAGTGATGCAACAACAGATGATGTAATGCCGGGGGTGGTGTATTACCACCAGCAGCAGCTGCACAAGCTACACCACCTCCGGGTATGTGATGTGGCAATTATGCAGGGTATGTATTGATCCTTTTATGGTTATTTATCTTTTTTGAAGGTTTTGGAATAACTCTATCGCAAGTTGCAGTAAACCTACGTTGGATATCCTATTGTACGAAATCAGCTTCTTATTTTAATTATAATTTTATGGATTGTGCAGACATTTTATTTTAAATATTATTTTTTGCATTCACTCTGTTTTATTTTGTGTTCACTTAGCTGGGTTCCCTTGAAGCAATTCATTAAGAAATACTGCAAAGAAGATGAAGAATTGCTCTGAACATGTTCGTGCTAGCTTTCAAGAACTTCATTTCCTTTTCTTTAACCCAGCTGATAAGAGGATAGAAATAACTTAATTGATCATCAGTCAAGGCTGCTTTTGTTTTGATGAAAAAAGGTTTGTTAGGCTTATCAAAGCATGAACGGAATTATTGCGATGAGCACAAAGTGAATACATGCATGCAACGCACGGAATTACTGGTGGAAGATGGCAGCAATGAATTACTGGCGGAGGAGAGTGGCAACGCAGGGGCGTAAGACGTGTCTGCATTGGGACCATCACATAGACTTTTGACGATCCCTGGTTTGTTGATGGCCTGATGGGTAATGGTTGCCACTTGCGATTCTTTGCTAGGCTATGAGCATGCTCATGAATATATTATTGTGGAAGCGGGAATCAATCTGAAGGCAAAGAACATCTTTGTTTTTGTTTTTGAAAACTAATCCTTGCTTAATAGTACTAATGCTTTCATGATTGTAGAAACCGTGTGGAGATACCAAATGGCCATATTTAAAATTCAAGGAGTACTAAAGGATGTTTAATGGTAAGTCTAATGGATGTTTGATGAAATTGGTTTTCTGGCTACTTGTTTTATGTTCTTTGCACTCAGTCCAAGTGATATTGAGCATCAACAAAACAAAAGAAGTCAAGTTTTCAAGGCGTCTTTTCTTGAAAATAGTAAAAAAATTGCTGGTAAAAGATAATGAAAGGGGTTTTCTTTGCTTCAAGTTCTTAAATCTGGGTTACAACTGCACAAAGTGCATCACCATTGACGTACACCAAAAAGTACATAGCATATCAAATTGAAAAGAAAGATACCAATAGGGATAAATTAATATAAGACTAATAAAATAATAAATATAGTAAATAGTACATAAACACAACACACAGCCGTTGCTTCAACTTTCTTCTCTGGCAAAAACACCACACCACCACAACCGGTGCTTCTGGTTTTCTCCTTTGCACAAAACTGGCAAGAATCAATGCTTTTCTTCAAAGCCTGTTGCCGACGTTCACAAAAACGAGTAATATTTAGGAAAGTGTCCCACATGTAAGAAGAAAATGTTGTGTTGTCGGTCGTATCCATCTATGAGATCAGGTTATTTGATTTTGTAAAATATTAAAGTTTTGGTGTTTTAACATTAAAAGATATATTTTTTCCGAGTAAAACTCCAATCTTATGTTCATATAGATTATTTGTATGTGTTAATTATTTTTTGTTCTAGCTTCATTAAGTGAAAAAAATTGATTCAAAATATTTAATATATGATTTATCTCTTTATTTGCATTTTTAAGAGGATATAACCCACAAAATGAGAATGCACTATTGGAAAACAGGTACATAGGCACCGGTACCTAGCCAGAGGGGAACGAAAATTGGTGCTGACATTACCATTGGTACCGGTATATTTGTCCAAGTACTACGGAACCGATGCTGTAAAAGTGTATGCGCACCGGAGTTGTGGAAATGGTGCCCCAAACCGGTGCCATACCTAATAACTAGCATCGGTATCAATAAAACAGTGGAATGTACCGATGCTGATCATTGTTACCATAAGCGAAATAGTGATTTTTGCGCAAAAAATAGTGGAGGGAAATATGTAGCACTAGTTCAAAATTGTCTACCGGTGCATGTTATACTCTTAGCACCGGATTTGTTTAGACCGGTGCCAGAATTATGGGATCCATCTTAACAGTGGATAGTAGTGTTGACCAAACTAGCACTGAATTTCAAAAATATATCCTAACCGTTGCTGATAAAGATGAAATGGACACTTTGGAGGGTAATGTTTTGGAGGGAAAAATACTAGCACCGGTATGGAACCATGAAACTAGTGTGAATTTGTAGAGATGGAACGTGCAATGGAGGCGTAAGCATTTGTATTGCAACGTTAGTAGGTTGAGCAAAGAATATGTTGATTTGAGGAGGATTTTTTAGAGCGAACTTTTGGCTGTGAGAAGCAAGCGTTATATCCTTGTCGTGATTGCAAGAATCAAAACCGTAGTGGTGATAGAGACATGATAAAACTTCACTTGGTTAGGAGAGGGTTTGAAAAAGATTATTTGGTTTGGACCTTTCATGGAGAGAAGACACCGCCGAAGGTGGTTGTAGGTAGTGGAGGAGAGTGTTTGGAGACTTAAATTTAGATGACATGTGTGAAGGTTGTCAATGAATTTAGGGGGAGGCCCAAGGGTTTGTCAAATTTCTTAGGTGAGAAGGACCTGCCGTTGTATCCCGGTAGCAACAAGAGGGATACGATGATGTCATGTTTGATGGAATTGTTTAATTTTAAAGGCCTTGGTGCATGAAGTGACACTAGCATGAACAAGTTGCTGAAGTTCTTGAATGAGAAGCTTCTAGTCGGTAACGGGATACGGGACATTTTGTACGAATCGAAGAGGATACTATGTTAAGTGGGATTGGAGTATGAAAACATAAATGCTTGTCCCAACGACAACATTTGTATCGGGATGACTTATTGAAGGAGGTGGCATGCCCAGTATGCCACGTGTCACGCTACAAGAAAAGAAGAAATATGGTTTTCAATGGAGATGTTGTCGTAAAGCTAAGGAAACACGTTCCAACAAAATGCATGTGGCATCTTCCAATTATTTCGAGGTTGAAAAGGTTGTTAAAGAATGCCAATGATGCAAAGAACATGACGTGGTACATGGGCATGGGTTCTGGTCAAGGTGATGTCATTCATCATCCAGCTGATGCCGATTAATGGAAGAGATTTGATCAGAGGTATCCAGATTTTACAAGTGAGCCAAGGAACTTGTAGAAGGTTTTGTGTACCGATGGAATGAATTTGTTTGGCAACATATCCTCCAGGCACAGTTCATGGTAGGTAATGTTGGCCATATACAACCTTCCACCGTATTTATTTATGAAGAGAAAATATGTGTTGTTGCCTCTGTTGATTTCTGCGCCGAAACAATTCGGAAATGACATCGATACATATCTGGCACCTTTGATACAATATTTGAAGGTTCTATGGTCCCCCGACATTAATGTGTTTGATGGTTTTAGGGTATTGGAGTTCAATTTGAAGGTGAAGGGGTTGTAATACACAACAAGGTGAAGAAATTGAACGTTGTTCTTGGGAAGAAGATGAAGTAGGTTGGTACATCGCCTGATGGACCTTGGAAGAAGAGGTTGGTTTTCTTCGATATACCTTATTGGGAGCATTTGGAGGTTTAACACTGTCTAGTTGTGATGCACATTGAGAAAAATGTGTGTGAGAGTTTGATTGGTATGTTGCTCATATTCTGAGGAAGATGAAAGATGGCTTGAATGCATGGAAGGATTTAGTGGAGCTTAGAATATGGTCGGATCTGGCACCGAAGGTGAGAGGGAAGCTTACATACCTCCCTCCCGCTCTGTACAATATGTCAATGGATGAGAGAATATCAGTTTGTGAGTGCACCCAAAGGATCAAGTTACCATTTGAATACTCTTCAAATTTTAGTCGATTTGTGAGTGATGATTTGCATATGAATGGCTTGAAATCGCATAATTGTCACGTTCTCATGCAAAAATTAATTCCCGTTGCCATCCGTGGAATTATGGAGGAGGATGTGCGATTTAGCATTATGCGACTGTGTTTCTTCTTCAACTCCATTTTATGGAAAAATATTAGTAGGTAGATGCTTGATGTTTTGGAGTGGGAGGTGGTATTAGTGTTATGTCAGTTGGAGAAGTACCCCCCCCGTCCTTCTTTGACATCATAACTCATCTAGTTATTCATTTGGTTCAGGAAATTCAGCTATGCGGTCCGGTGGGTATGCATTGGATGCACTCGTTCGAGCGGCACATGGATGCTTTCAAAGGTTATGTTCACAATCGTAGCCGACCGGATGAGAGTATCGTGCAAAGGTATATGACTGATGAGATCATTGAATACTATACCTCAAACTTAGTTGGGAAGACGTCGCTTTGCCTACTAGAGAAAGCACACATTGGTAGGAAGAGTGGTGCTGCACATTCTAAAGGTACACTTCATACTCCCTTCTATGCTGAGTTGATGACAGTTCACCTTTACGTTTTAAGGAACAGTAGCGAGACTGCAGGCTATGTTCATGAGCACATGTCGTACTTATAATCACTCTATTTGGACTGGCCTTTGAATAAAATACAGCTAGAGCATTCTTTCACATTCATTAATTGGTTTTTATAATTGATGCAATGTGGAAGACATGCCAAGTAAACTTCGTGCCTTTGCTAGAAAGCCAAACTGCACGGTTATGAGGTTCCTAGGGTATGATATTAATGGCTTTACTTTTGCAACGACTGATAAGGATAGTAAGAGCATAACACAGAACAATGGAGTTAACATTAAATATGAATAAATTTTGCAGTCAAGCAAGAAAGAAAAAAGCCCTATCGTTGCAGTGATGGTTGGGAGGTCGTCGCCATACCTCTCAATGTTAATACTTTTAAGCCTTAATGCTTCCTATCTACAATTAAGTAGATAATGGCAAGTCAGGGTCATCCACGAGAAGAGGGATCTTTTCAAATGTTTAAACATATATAGGAGAAAACATGCTAGGCATGTACATATATATATATATATATATATATATATATATATATATATATATATATAAGCATGTAAACAAATGGGGGGGGGGTGGGGTTTGGTTGGTTTGATCCTAAGTCATCAAATTGAAATACAACAACTAGCAAAGCAGGAGAACTATGCTAACCATGCAATACAACTAAAGATAACATGAAAACAACAATTAACGGAACCTTGGGCGCAATTGACTTTCACTTCCAAACCTCTTATCCATCATTGAACATGCAACCCATTTACTACTTTCACTACTTGTTGTGAAGACTAAACTTCTATCCTTCTTAGATAGTAGTTTGCAAAAGTGAATTCGACATCTCTTGTCAAACCTCACCCATGACTCCTGTAGTCGAAACACGACTCAAGGTATCCCATTGATGGCATTTAGCACGAAGAATCAACAAGCTCGGCAACACTTATAAACACTACACCATGTCTAAGCATTTAACCGATTCATGCACTTACACAATATTAGTTAAGAACGATCGACATTCATAGACTTCTCTCATTTTCTACAAGCAACAAACATGACAAAGAGTTCAACATTATCATATTCATCTAGCAATTATCAATTCATCAACACAATCAAAAACTCTAAATCATACTCTTGGATTCCTATCAAGAAAGGGGGAAATCAACCCATTTCCCCAAACCCTAACAAGCATATCATACAAGTACTTCATATACTCAAGCTTTCAATAACATTAATGACATTAACAAACACATTCAATGCTCCATAAATGCATAATAGTAAGAGTATTAAATAGGCTACAAATATTTCTCAAGACATGGGCTTGGAAGCCTTAGTCAATTGCTCCCAAGAACTAGGTTTAGCTACAAGAGTTCATACTAATTAATGCTAAACAACCAAACATAAAACAAGAGATTTCAAAGATGAAAATGGAAGAAAATAAGGTTCTAAAACAGTACCAAAAATGCAGATCTAGAAGTTATGAATGAGAGGAAAGAGAGTGCTATTTATAGTACAAAAATGATAAGGTGTAATTCCGGCCATCCGTTGGTCGCGACTCGCGATGGGCTCGTCGCGACTCACGACTCGCGATGGGCTCGTCGCGACTCACGACGGGTGCAAGAATTTTTCCTTGTTTCCTTTTCTTCTTCTTGTGGTATAAAATCATCTTCATAGAAATTTCTCTCATTTTTCAAGTCTTCAATGTCTCTAAAAATGGTCTTCAACGGCCTCCGGTTTTCATGTCTTCGAAGAAAGTCTTCAAAAATGTGATCTTTAATGGCCTCCGGTCTTCATTGCCTCCGTGTTCTTTCCTTGTCATGAAAAATCCACTTAGAAGAGGTAAAAGAGCGTAAAGTTGCTTTTACCCCTCCTAAGAGAATTTCAAGATAAAACACAAGCTCTTGATAATAAAAGAGCACAAAAGTGACCCAAAATAGTACTAAATTATGTACATAAAATGGATATATCAAACCTCCCCACACTTAAACCTTACTCGCCCTCGAGTAATAAAAGATCCAAGCATACGAAGGAAATGACGTATCCACATCCTAACTACTATTCCCCCAAATCAATACCTCACAAAACTCTCAATATCACACATCCCAATGTTAAGGTCAAATGAGAAGTTTCCCACAACGCCTATTCCTAAATCTACCCAGACCATATCAACCAATCAATTCATTGATATCCCTAAAACATCTCCAAATCCAGAATTGATAATCCCAAATCCAATGATACAAGGTGAAGCTAAAGACATGTATAAGGTTAAAAACACATGCTCCACTTTATATCAATATATCAACCTAAAAACGAAGCATATTAACGATCAAGAATTTCATTACTTACTTCATCTTCTCCCACTAAATTTTCCACTCCCAAAAGGTCCTTAAGATGTCAAGCTACCTGATCCATCCTTGTGGTCACCGCAACCTTATGACTCAAACGCCGGCAAATGAGTGAACACTTAGCGTTTTTCAATTTCTCTCATTTTCTCTCATTTTTGCCTAGGTCGCCCTTTTGGGTTTTCAACCTATCCGGGCCCCCAATGTTGCCTAAGTTTCCTTCTCGGGTTTTCAACTTAGCGGGATTCTTTTTTTTTTCAATTTATTATTATTATTATTTGTTTTTCATTTTTTTCCAGCATTTTTCACGTGTCTCTAATCCAAAAAGTAGCAAAGTGATTTCAAAATGTTAAAGCTAAGAAAAGTATCAAAGCCAACATTATCCAAGTAGATCAAAAGAAAAACACCCAACACAAAAGGGAAAAAAAACTATCCAAAACCAATCAAAAGAGTTATGCAAAAGTGTCTTTAATCCCAATCCTCTCAAAGTGGATACCCCTCTCCATACTTAGAACACTACATTTCCATCAATGTAGACAGTATGGAAAAATTGTACAAAGCAAAGTATGGAAATGGTAAAGATATGGTGCTCACAAAATCACTGCTGTGATGAAGAAGGGCCACTGCCGAAATACCGCTGCTGATACTGTGCTAGCCACTCCATGCTTCTCTGCCTCCTAGCTTCGGCCACTTCGCTCCCAGATTGGGGCCTGAGACACCGTCTGCCTGGGACTGCATCTCATGGATGCGAGCTGACAAGTGGTCAATCTCCTCGTCCATGTCAATCAAAGTCTGGGAGACAAATAGATTATGCTCCAATATCATGTTGTCCCGTCGGTGGAATCCATCATGGATAGTCTGCATCATTCATTCATAGAAGTCCAGTGGAGGGTGGGAATGGTGAGGTGGCACATCGTCCTCCTACATCGGCTCTGTCTCTGGTGGAGGTTGCGTGGAGTGCTGTTAGGAGTGCTGCTGCTGCTGTTGCTCTAAGGGAGGTAGAGTGCTATCATCACATTGGACAGGAGCTGGGCCCAGGTCGCAGAGCTCGTATTGGAAATCATCTCTACATGAGGAGTCCGGTGAAATCGCCACCTAGAGGTGTGTCGAATTCCATCTTCGTCTTGTTGACCTGAGGAAGTGCCATGAATGTGACCTTCCTCGCACCATACAACCAATGGAAGAGCCCTGTGGTCTGTGTGGCACTGAGCATCTCAAATATAATTAGCCTCTCAGTGGTGATAAGATAGGACGTGCGCCTCCCTAAGCGTGGAAAGTCAGCTGGAGGAACCAATCCCAAGTACTCTGCTAAAAGGCCTATCATGCCTCCGACCATGATCTTCCCCTTGGGTTTTTCTGCCACCTCCACAATTCTCTTCATCCATAATTCTGTCCACAGCCCGTATCCTGGCCCCTCACTCGTTAAGTGCCATAGAAAGTGAATGTCATTGTCTGGAACATTCGTCGGCTCCGAGGAGCAAAGTACTGTGCTAGCCAACAAACAGTGCACATAACGGAGTGCAGGGTGAATGATGGCACTACTCTTATCATGGGAATTCTGCAGCCTCATGTTAATGACATTCCAAAAGTGCATGTCATCCTCAATTGATCGCTCCTGGGCCTGTGGGTCTAGCCTGGCCCGTATCTCCGTGGTGTCAAATCCAAAGGCCTCTTTAATCTGCAAGATGGTCATTTTCCTAGATATATCATCTAAGTGAAAAGAAATGTACCTCTCGTAGGGTTAATCGCCTCTCATGCTGCTTATACAGATCGTGGATAAGAATTCCAGCGAGTACCTTCGGTAAGAGGGTGCGCTCCTACTCATAAACCCTTCCATTCCCCCTTTTGTGAGGAGGCATCTGACAGGCTGAGTGAGGCCGAGAGCATCTAATGTGAGCACATTGACAAAGCTTGTCTCCTTGAGTTGGCGCTTCTCCAGGGCCTCCCACCTTTCGCATAGGACCCGGTGATCCAGGTCAAACCCATGTACCTATCCGGAGGGGGAGGTACAAGGCTCAATTCCGGAGCCGGTGGAGGTGGAGCGGCGGTGCACCCACCTCAAGGGGGGGGGGAAGCCCTAGGTCTCTCCGTGAGGGCAATATCTAACAATCATAGCAAACAAGTCAAATGCACAAGAATATGTATGTATGCAATATTGCAAATTCATACTCAACCTTAAACTATTTCATCATCACAAGCCGAATAAAAAATCAAGTCAACTAGTTCAAGTTCTAATCACACTTGCATATACAATCCATATTATGTCCAACAAGCCCATATTCTCAAATCCATGAAGCTCATATCGCTGAAACCAATATGCAATATCTCAAAACCACAGTTGTGCTCAACTAGATTAGTTACCATTAGTACATTCACAATGTCAACATTCACATTCTATGGCTAAACCACCCTAAGCAAAATAACATTGTAAAGCACAATAACATTTTATCCAAATAACAACTATGTTGAATCAAGGGCCAACATGCCTCCTATCTAGCATAAGTCACAATCTATTCTCAACCACAGCAACACAAATGCACACAATCCCAACTCAAACAAGTACAATACAATCCAAACTGCAACAATAAAATATGCACACAATACCCATCAAATTGAATTGTAGGCACAATTTATTCACCAAAATCAACCAAGATCCAACAATTCAATTTCCTGAGGCATCACACATAATCTACACAATATCCATAAAGAAAGAGTAGATATTCATATTCACAATTCAAGCTCAATAAAGTGAAGAAATGTACCACCAGGATGCGTAGGAAGAAGAAAAGAGGAAGCCCACAATCAATTCGAAATCGAATTGCTCAAAATGACAAAACCCCCAAATTCTAGGGTTTGTATTCTTCAAAGAATTTTTTTGATTTGTGGGTGGAGGTTGGGAAGAAAGGATGGGGTATGGAGTGGTGGTTGTGAGTGGTTAAGGGTGGCTGTTAGCGGAGGCGGTTGGTGGAGGACAGTTAAGGATGGTGAAGAGGAGCGGGTGAAGATGAAGAGTAGCGGCGGATTGTGGATATGTTTGTGGAAAAATGGGTTTAGCCCATCATTTAAATCATATTCGTACGAACATCGCGACTCATGACGTGTTTGTTGCAATTCGCGAAGGGTGGTCTCGAGGGGCATTAGGTCTGGCTAGGCTCGAGGATGAAAGGTGACACTTCAAGGGCTCGCGGCTTCGAGGCTTTGAGAAGCTAGGCTCAAGGATTAAAGGTGACACCTCGAGGGCTCATGGCTTTGAGGCTGAAAGATGACACCTCGAGGGCTCTCAGCTTCGAGGTCTCGAGAGGCTAAGCTCGAGGATGATATATGAAACTTTGAGGACTCACGGGTTTGAGGTCTCGAGAAGCTAGGCTCAAGGATGAAAGATGACACCTCAAGGACCCGCAGCTTTGAGGTCTCAAGAAGCTAGGCTCGAGGATGAAAGATGACACCTCAAGGGCTCTCAGTTTTGAGGTCTCGAGAGGCTAGGCTCGAGGATGAAAGATGACACTTTGAGGGCTCGCAGCTTCGAGGTATTAAGAAGCTAGGCTCGAGGATAAAAGATGACACCTCGAGGGCTCGTGGCTTCGAGGTCTCGAGAAACTAGGCTCGAGGATGAAAGATGACACCTCTAGGGCTCTCGGCTTCGAGGTCTCAAGAGGCTAGTCTTGAGAGCTGGCCTCGAGATGATGATAGACTTTTTGGTTCGCCTCGAGTTGAGGGCTTGCTGCCTCAAGGTCTCGAGGTGGTGATGTCTTGAAGGGCTGGCCTCGAGAGGGTGATGGACTTTATGGTTTGGCTCGAGTCGAGGGCTTGTTGCCACGAGGTCTCAAGGTGGTGATATCTCAAATGGGTGGTCTCGAGAAGATGATGGACTTTATTGTTCTACTCGAGTTGAGGGTTCAGGGCTTCGAGGTCTCGAAGTAGTGATGTCTCGAAGGGGTGGTCTCGAGAGGGTGATGGACTTTCAAGTTCTGCTCGAGTCAAGGGTTTTGCTAGAAAATATGTTAGTCCTAGTGGGTTTTGCTTCAACCCACTTCAACACATAATCAATGACAAGAAGAATATATGTAAAACCATAAGAAATAGGGAAAGGTCTCATAAAGTCAATACCCCAAACATCAAAGATTTCACAATATAGAATAGGCCTTTGGGGCATTTCATTCCTAGTGGAGATATTTCCTACTCTCTGGCATTCATCACAAGATTGGCAAAAGGTGTACGCATGCTTATTCAATGTAGGCCAATAAAACCCACTTTCTAAAACTTTCCCAGCGGTCCTCTTTGCTCCAAAATGACCGCCACATGCATGAGAATGACAAAATTCAAGAATTGAATGTACTTCATTATCAGGGATACATCTCCTAACAACTTGATCCGCACAATGTCTCCACAAAAGAGGATCATCCCACACATAATACTTAGCATCAATCTTTGATTTATCCTTTTGGGCCTTAGAAAAAAGAGGAGGGAATTTACCGGCGATAGGAAAATTTACAATGTCGGCATACCATGGTTGGAGATCCCAAATGGTGAACAATTGTTCATCAGGGAATTCCTCCTGTAGTTGCTCCTTCACGGTGGGGTTGACCTCAATATCTTCGCATGGAGTCAACCGGTTCAAATGATCGACCACAAGGTTTTCCGCACCCTTCTTGTCTCGTACCTCCAACTCAAATTCGCTCAAAAGCAGGATCCACCTAATCAATCTTGGCTTGGCCTCTTTCTTCATCAATAAATGACAAAGCACTGCATGGTCAGTGTACACAATAACCTTTTTACCAAGCAAGTAAGATCAAATTTTTTACAAAGAAAATACCACTGCTAGCAAGTCCTTTTCGGTGGTGGAATAGTTTCTTTGGGCTTCATTTAGAGACATGGATGCGTAGTAGATGGCGTTAGGTGCTCTCCCCACCCTTTGACCAAGCACCGCTCCAACGGCATAATCACTCGCATCGCACATAATCTCAAAAGGCATCGACCAATCCGGGGGTTGTATAATAGAGGCCGAAACTAACCTTCCTTTCAATGTATCGAAGGCCCCTTTACAACCCTCATCCATCATAAGTTCCTCCACTTTTTGCAGCAACTTGCATAAAGGAGATGCTCTCTTTGAGAAGTTCTTGATGAATCGGCGATAGAATCCTGCATGACCAAGAAAAGAACGCACTTCACGCACATTAGTAGGATAAGGCAAAGTTTGAATTGTGTCTATCTTTGGCTTGTCAACCTCAATACCCTTAGAGGAGACAACATGGCCTAAGAAAATGCCTGGCTCTACCATAAAATGACACTTCTCAGAATTTAAAACAAGATTAGTATCAATGCAACTTTTAAGAACTTGTGCCAAATTTGCTAAAAAGTTGTCAAAAGAATTACCAGGAATGGTGAAATCATCCATGAATACCTCGAAAAAATTCTCAAACAATTATGAGAAAATGCTTACCATACACCTTTGGAAAGTTGCGGGGGCGTTACATAACCCAAAAGGCATGCGTTGGTAAGCAAACGTACCAAAGGGCACGTGAAGGTGGTCTTTTCTTGGTCTTCCGGGGCGATAGCCACTTGAAAGTACCCCGAGTACCCATCCAAAAAGCAATAGAAGGGGTGGCTTGCTAACCTCTCAAGCATTTGATCAATGAATGGAAATGGGAAGTGATCCTTCCGGGTTTCCACATTTAACCTCCGGTAGTCAATGCAAACACTCCACCCATTTTGAACTTGGGTGGGCACCATTTCACCCTTCTCATTTTCGACCACCATCACCCCACTCTTCTTGGGTACCACCTAAGTTAGACTCACCCACTTGCTATCCGAGATTGGATAGATCATGCCCGCTTGGAGTAGCTTGAGGATTTCTGCCTTCACCACATCCATCATAGGTGGGTTTAAACGGCGTTGGGGTTGCCGGACGGGTCTCGCATCTTCTTCCAACAAGATTCTATGCATACAAGTGGATGGACTTATGCCTTTGATGTTGGCAATAGTCCATCCAATTGCTTTCTTATTTTCCCATAACACCACCATCAACTTCTCTTCTTGCTCTTTGGTGAGCTTGCTTGAAATGATAAATGAAAGCTTCTCCCCTTCCCCAAGAAAAGTGTACTTGAGGTTACTTGGCAATGGTTTAAGTTCAATCACCGGCGCTTTCACAAATGATGGGTGGAATCCCGGTTCCTCGGGCTCCTCTAAGAGTAGAGGATGAGGTTTTGAGAGACTCGGTTTCATTTCTTCAAGCAGATTCAAATCCTCAAAGCTTTCCTTCAAGTTAGTGCTCATAGAGTATACATTGTGGGCATCATTACTATCACATTGCAAAGCAACTAACAAAGAATCATCACCACTTAGTTCAAAAACATTTTGCACAACTTCTTCAACAACATATAGGGCATGGAAATCATGTTCTTCACTAGGATACTTCATAGAGTCATTTATGTTAAACTCTACTTTTATTCCATCAAATTCCATGGTGAGGGTACCTTTATGTACATCAATCATTGTCCTAGAGGTTTTCAAAAATGGCCTCCCCAACAATATCGGGGCAGCATATTTATCATACTCCATGTCAAGGATATAAAAATCCACGGGGAAAACTAAGGAATCCACCTTAACCAAAAAGCCTCAACAATACCTTTAGGGTATGCACTAGAATGATCGGCCAATTGGCTTACCACCCCGGTTTTGTGCAATGTACCCAAGTTGAGGTTTTCATATAAAGAGTAATGAATCACATTTATTGATGCTCCTAAATCAAGCATAGCTTTTTCAAAATGTGTATTTCCTATTATGCAAGGGATTGTGAACATGCCGGTATTGCTACATTTAGGGGGTAGCTCTTTTTGACACAAGGCGGAAACATGCTCATTTTTTCCATTTTCAACTTGTTTTTGGCCCTTTGCTTTCTATTCACAACACATAATTCCTTGAGAAATTTAGCATATCTAGGAATTTGTTCAATGGCTTTCAAGAGTGGGATATTTACCTCACCTCTACGAAAGACTTCGTAGATGTCCTTGTTGTCCTCCTTCCTCCTTTTGTCTTTCAAGGCTTCCGGGAATGGAGGTTCTGATACATATGGAGGGATCTCCACCATATTTTCTCTTTTGTGAGGAGGAGATAAGGGTTCCAGGATGGAGGTTGACTCCGGTCTTGGTGCTAATGTCTCCACCTCGATTTCTTCTTCCTTGTTCTTTTTGGCTAATTCTTCGGCCTTCTCCTCATGGGCTTCTTCCTCATCAACCCCTTTTTCAAACACCTCAATCCTCTTAGGCTCATCTTCAACAATTTCATTATCTGGGGAAGTACCAACCTCTCTACAACTTCTTAAAGCGATAGCACTTGCATTTTGTCAAGGGTTGATCTCCGATTGGGAGGGTAGCTTGCCCTTTTCCCGGGCTTCCATCTGGTTTACCACTTGAGCTATTTGGCTCACTTAAGTTTCCAAGTTTTTTATGCTAGCCTTGGCTTCATCTTGGAATTTCTCACTTTTTTCCGCGCACATGCCCAACCGGTGAATGGCTTGCATCACCTCATCCTTTGTTAGCCCCCAGCTCTCTCATTGGTTTCGGGGTTTGTCTTGCAGCGTTTGGAATTGTTATTAGGTGGCCTATATTTTTGTTGAGGAGGCCGATATGGTTGAGGGTTTTGGCTTCCTTGAGGGTTTCCATACTGGAGGTTCGGGTTATCACGATTTCCCGAATTGTATGGCCGGTTTTGGTACCCTTGATAACCTTGGTTACCTTGGTAGCCTTGCCCACCTTGATATCCTTGGTTGCCTTGGTAACCTTGATTCCCTTGATATCCCATGGCACTTACCTCTTCAACATAATCCTCTTGCAAAGTGGGGCAAGTGTCCGCAGGATGCGCCAAGTAACAAATTTCACACGATTTAACATGTGGTGCATTTCCGGGTTTTTTCATCAAATATTTCACCATGGATGCAAGGGCCAAGACTTGATCCTCAATCTTTCCACTATTTGAAGAGTCACTTGCGGGCATTGGATTCCTTCTTCTCAAATCAGCCCTTGAGCTAAAGTTTCTCGATTCTTCCTCTAGCACTTCATACAATTGCATAGCCTTGGTGGATGTTTTGTTTCCAAGGGTGCCACCACAAGAACTTCTCACCAACCATTGATCTTCATCAAGAAGGCCATTGTAGAAGTAATAAACCAAATACCCCTCCAAATAACCGTGATGAGGGCAACTTGCAAGAAGCTTCTTGAACCCCTCCCAATAGTCGAAGAGGGATTCTTCGTGCTATTGGAGGATGTTTCTTATATCCTTCTTCAAGGCGGCATATCTAGAGGCTGGCAAGTATTTGGATAGAAGCTTTGTTTTCATATCAAGCCAACTCTTGATGCTCTTGGGCGGTAGGTAGTGGAGCCAATCTCTTGCACCATCCCTCAGTGTGAGTGGGAATGCCTTCAACTTATAGAAATATTCATCCACTCCATGGGGGACCGTACCACCACACAAGAAGTGAAACTCGGTGAGGTGGTTGTTGGCATTCTCCCCTTGCCTACTAAGGAAGCTGGGTAGCATGTTGATGAACCCAGTCTTTATCTCAAAGTGCCCGTTCGGTCCAACCACGGGATACTCGATGCACATCGGTTGTTGATCAAGGTTGGGGGCCATGATGTCTCTCAACAAAGCTTGCCCCAAAGGAATCTCTCTTTGGTGGAGAGGAGGAGCTTGCACTTGGATAGGAGGATGCTCATCCTCATGCTCAATTTGATGTTCTATAGAGGAAGATGTATCCACAAAATGGTCACTAGGAGGGGTGTTATTCACACTTTCCAAAGAAAGCCTCCTAGCCCATCTCAAATTCAACTCTAACTCGAGGTTGTAGTGTAGGGGTTCTTGTGAAGAGGATCACATACAAACCATACACCAAGAACTTGAACAATACGTCTCCAAGTCAAGTGAAAATGGAAAATCAACTAAAAAAATCAAAACAAAAGCAAACTAACACATATTTACAATTAGCATATAATCACACATAATATGCCCAAACACTTAAAAATAAAAGCCTCCTCCCTGGCAACGGCGCCAAAATTTGGGAGGTTGTCACCGTACCTCTCAAAGTTAATACTTTTAATCCCTAATGCTTCCTATCTACAATTAAGTAGAAAATGGCAAGTCGGGGTCATCAATGAGAGGAGGGATCTTTTCAAGTGTTTAAACATATATAGGATAAAATATAATAGATATATACATATATAGATACATATAAAAGCATGTAAACAAGGGGGGGGGGGTTTGATTTGTTTTTTATCCTAAGTTATCAAATTATAATACAACAACTAGAAAAGCAAGAGAACTATACTAATCATGCAATAAGACTAAAGATAACATGAAAACAACAATTAACGGAACCTTGGGCGCAAATGACTTCCACTTCCAAACCTCTTATCCATCATTGAACATGTAACCTTTTTACTACTTTCACTACTTGTTGTGAAGACTAAACTTCTATCCTTCTTAGATAGTAGTTTGCAAGAGTGAATTCGACATCTCTTATCAAACCTCACCAATGACTCCCGTAGTCGAAACACGACTCAAGGTATCGCATTGATGGCATTTAGCACGAAGAATCAACAAGCTCGGAAACACTTATAAACACTACACCGTGTCTAAGCATATAACCAATTCATGCATTTACATAATATTAGTTAAGAACGATCGAAATTCATAGACTTCTCTTATTTGCTACAAGCAACAAACATGACAAAGAGTTCAACATTATCATATTCATCTAGCAATTATCAATTCATCAACACAATCAAAAGCTCTAAATCATACTCTTGGATTCCTATCAAGAAAGGGGGAAATCAACCCATTTCCCCAAACCCTAACAAGCATATCATACAAGTACTTCATATACTCAAGCTTTCGATAACATTAATGACATTAACAAACACATTCAATGCTCCATAAATGCATAATAGTAAGAGTATTAAATAGGCTACAAATATTTCTCAAGACATGGGCTTGGAAGCCTTAGTCAATTGCTCCCAAGAACTAGGTTTAGCTACAAGAGTTTATACTAATTAATGCTAAACAACCAAACATAAAACAAGAGATTTCAAAGATGAAAATGGAAGAAAACAGGGTTCTAAAATAGTACCAAAAATGCAGATCCATAAGTTATGAATGAGAGGAAAGAGAGTGTCATTTATAGTACAAAAAGGATAAGGTTTAATTATGGCCACCCGTTGGTCGCGACTCGTGACGGTCTCGCGACGAGGCCATCGCAACTCGCGATGGGTTCCAGATTTTTGCCTTGTTTCCTTTTCTTCTTCTTGTGGTATACAATCATCTTCATAGCAATTCCTCTCATTTTCAAGTCTTCAATGTCTCCAAAAATGGTTTTCAATGGCCTCCGGTCTTCATGTCTTCAAAGCAAGTCTTTAAAAGTCTTTGAAAATGTGATCTTTAATGGCCCCCGGTCTTCATTGACTCGGTGTTTTTTCATTGTCATGCAAAATCCACTTAGAAGAGGTAAAAGAGCGTAAAGTTGCTTTTACCCCTCCTAAGAGAATTTCAAGGTAAAACACAAGCTCTTGATAATAAAAGAGCACAAAAGTGACCCAAAATAGTACTAAATTATGTACATAAAATGGACATATCAATGGCCAATTGAGGAAATTTAGGAGTTAGACTATGTTGAATTCAAAGTTGTGGTTTTCAAGTGCCGATTGGTTGATAATGGAGTAGGGGTTCGTACTGAGAAACCAATGGGTTTCAAATTAGTGGACCTTAACCGAGTTAGGTTTGAGGATGACAAGTTCATCTTAGCTGCCCAGGCACGACAAGTTTTTTATGTCCGGGATCCTAGCAATGAGAAGTGGTATGTCATCCTACATGGGAAGAAGTTCTACTTCAATGAGGAGATTGATTGTCCCATCCAAGAAGAAATTGCAGAATTCCCATATGCATGTCCTAGTTTAGAGGATGTGGGTGGATCTTTAGCAGGAAGACAGTCACATGGCGATAGATTGTGGGTTGATGAGAGTGGTCAAATTGTGGGGGGTGATGCTGTGTTCAAAAGGAAAAGGTAGGGGAATGCAATTACCTTAAATGTAATTATCATTATACTTTTGTGTAATCGCCATTGTTCTATGTAATCGGCACAAATTTATTATTATAGGAATTTTGATTTAACTTGTCTGCAGTGTATTGTTGCTCGTTTATGGTTTAAACCTTGCTCGAAAGGTCCTTTGGTACTATCGCCAAAACAATCAGCACCGCTTTTATTCATTAAACTGGTGCTTGAAAATAGAGCATGTGCTCTGTTTTTCTTACGAGCACCAAATTTGCTAACATTGGCATCAGTTTAAAGACCGATGCTATGGAGTTAATAACTATTTTTTCATCTTAGCTCTCGGGTTGGAAAAATGTTATGAAAAAAATATACAGGGCACCCTCATACAGCTGCTTTACATGAAATAGGCACTGGTTCTTTACCTATCAGCACAAGTGTGAAACCCAGTGCTCTGCAGTAGGTAACTTGTATTCCCACTTAGCTCTCGAGTACGAAAAATGACACAAATAAAAATACTTGGCAGCCTCAGTCAGCTGCTTTACATTGGACGAGCACCAGTTTTTCCATTAACAGCACCGGTACAACAACCAGTGTTGTGTAATTAGTAACGTTTTCTCCCGTCTAGCTCCCAGGTTGGAAAAATGATGTAAAAAATAATTACAGGGCAATCGTATGCAGCTGCCCTTTATACTTAGCACCGGTTTTTGCATGTAGTACCGGTGCTGAGATTTACTCTCCATCCATCCACCATCTCAAACTAAGCAAAGCTAAACGATGATTTCTCTCTCAAATATTAGTTATTATTCTACAAGAATATGTAGCAATACAATAAAAATAATAATTTCAAGTGTAAATTCCAAACAAATTGAACCGAAAGTAGCCTACAACATACCTCCGTGCTTTGTCAATAATACTATTAAAAATAAAAGTACATTCAATTCACTTATTTATTTTGTAATAACAAGAATCAATATTTTTATATTAACGGTCAAAGTCATACAATGTTTTGGAGGACTGCATAACCCCAGAAGTGAAGGCTATAGCAGACGACATTGTAAGTATATGACTGTGTCATTTTTCAATTTATCCTTTTTCGGTCAACTGTAATTTTCAATACTAACGTGAAGATGAATGAGGAAAAAGAGAAGGGAACTCTAATATTGGGTTCGGGTGAGGACATATTAATAAGAGCGACTGGGAAGAAGGATCATCCGGGGCAGTATAGAGGTACCCAATCCCAACTTCTCACAGTTGTTGCTATCCCTGGATTATCACAAAGAAAATGTGGCAGGAGCTCCTCATCCCAGAAAAAGCCCACCAAGAAACCCTCCGTTGATCAGCTAATTGTAAAGGCAATGGTCTCCTACCTTGAGCAGTTCGTGATGAGTATAGCTGCAGCTGGGGGGGGTAGACATTCCCGAGGGACTCTCAGATCCAAATAGCTTCACTGAGAATGCAAGGTTTGGTGGTATATCCACCGATATCAGCGGCTTCGGCCAAGACTCCTTCAACGACAAAGAAGCAGATGAGGAGGTAAAAATACTTTACACCATGAAAAAACTTTACACCATAGCATTTGGATTTTTCCAAATCAATCTCTAGCTAACTATTTCAAAGGTTAACAAATCTCTCATGTTATTTGTAGCAGGATAGTGAGTTGTTCACTCTGTACATCAAGGGAATTAAGGGGGAGAGGATAAAAGCTGCACAAGCTTTGCTTCAAAAATTAAGTCATCTAGAGCACATAAAAATATCTCATGTTATTTGTATCAGGATAGTGAGTTGGTCACTCTGTACATCAAGGGAATTAAGGGAGAGAGGATAAAGGTTGCACAAGACTGGCTTAAAAAAATCAAGGCTTCCAGAGCACATATGTGGACCATTAGCTCGCATTCGTGTGACTGAGGTATTCTACCACCCAAGAGCTGGGTTGCCGTCTGCCAACTACCAATTCAGTGATGTGGGAGACGCTCTGGGGAGTGTGATAGACTGGCCGATGACTTTGGCCACATTTGGGGTTGACACTAAAATAGAGGATAATGAGGAGGGCCACTAACGGATAATTTTTACTGTCTGAATGTGAGTGATGATGATGAGGTAATAAAATTTAGTAATATAGAAACATATTTAACAATAACTAACTTAGTTTTGGATAATCGTTGAAATTGTTAAAATTTCCTGCATAGCTATCCACCCCTAAAAATTCTGGATCAACCTACTTGGTGCAGTAATTTCTACATGAGAGACCTCTGAAGCAGGTATTTCTCACTAACATAAGTAAATAGTACTATATATCATTCATTATGAAGTTTCCTAATTCTGTTGCAATTACATAATTTCACATTGTCAACAAGCGCCCGTTCAAGGCATATCCCAACATGGGGAAGTACACCACATACTGCAACGACCTAATTAAGAGCATGCAATAGTCGAGGTTGGTGGGATTATGTCTAGAGTACAAACCAAGCTTATTTGTGAGACCGCATAAATCAGGATTATATATTGATAGCTTAGTGGAGCTCAGGTCGAAGTTGGGCAACGTAAGAGGAATGGCATGGCTATCAAACTCTTGGATAAATGTCTGGATGAGGTAAGATTGACTTATTCACAATTTCTTAATGAATTTTTACACTTATATGTTTCAAATATTAATTTTTAAAATTTGTGAAGTCGCCTCTGGGATCAAGTCTTTGAAACCAACAATGGACACATCCAATTTATACTGTGCTGTACGGGAGGATACTCCACAGAAATAAAGGATCCAGAGGTCGAAGGTCATGCTTAAGCCATTCTGTCTAACATGCTCGCTGTTGAAGCCCTGGTTAATGTGTTGCCCTATATCAAAATATATGTGCCACTTTATAATATTTCACATTATTCATAGGACTAAATATTCTTTCCTGACATACATTCTTTTGAAAACAACAATCATTGGTACGTAATACTTATCCATCCTAGTACAGAGGAAGTTTTTACTCTTGACTCGATGACTGGAGGGATAAAGCCGAAGAACATTAATGAAAACAAAATCATTGCTAGGTACGTACATTCATTTCAACGGTGTTAATTTGAACGACTTAAACTATGAGTTCACTAACATTTATAAGTCCAATATTACCAGGATTGCATGCGAATGGCAATTGCTGAAGCTAAAGGTGGAACCCTCTCCAGACTACACATGGAGAATCACAAACATTGATAGTCTTACAATCCAACAGTCCCTTCATATACACCATTATTCAGTTGTAAGTCATACAGTTACATTTACGTGATATTTTCGTTGTAGTATCAAAGACAATTCAGTGGTTAGGAATGCGGATTTTATGTCCTCCTCCTCATGGAAGACTTTGTGCTTAAGCACACCTCTACAGATATTGTACAGGTTTGTTGACAAATTTCAAATGACCCATTAGTTCTTCTTACTTACTAAATCCTTTCATGTATTTACTCATTTACTTGTATTCAATCCAATAGTTGTTTCCCAAAAACCAAGGATCATACAGTGACAAGGAGATATTATCTTTAGCCGAGAGATGGTGTCAGATTTGGGTGGACACGTATTCCAAAGATTGCAAGACTTCGATGGACACGTATTAAAAATTCAAATTCTTGTGTTGTTTTTTCTTGGATTTTTTGATTGATTGATTATGTTCCTTCACAGCCATATTTATATTTTCATTCGTTCTTTACTCTATTCAAAATTTTAATCTAGTTTGTGAATTGCTATTGGATGTTGTCTAATATTTCAATCAACGTTGCCCGGGTTTTGATCCAGTTGGACAGGGAGAAAATAAGATTCAATATGCAAAATGCAAATAAAACTAGCACCAGTCAAAATCAACCACTGGTGCTATATAATGGTGATCAAAATCAAAATAATAGCACCACTTTTTGACAGTACATGCCGGTGCTATAACTTCAAAAATTTTCAACTTCTGCACCATTCCTATATTGAACAGGTGCTGAAAATATTAGCCAACATAACATAATAAAAGAGCACTGGTGTTGAAAATGCGATGCTGTAACTTAATATACAAACATTGGTTTTTCAATACGGGTGCTTGTTATAAAGGTAAAGAACCTCTACACGAATCCTAGCACCGATATTGATAACTGGTTGTTACATAATAGAAACCGATGATGGGTCTTACATGTATCAGCACCGGTTTTACATACCGGTGCCATTCTAACTACATTTCAGCACCACTCTACTTAGGCCCGGTCGACTGGGCACCGAAATATTGGTGCCATAGGGTCCATCGATCGGTGCTACAGGGGGGGGGGGGTGCCCCCAGTAGTGATGGTACAGGCTAGCCTCCATGCAGCCCTAAAAGCCATTTGGTATGAGTCTATAGGATTTTTCATTAATCTTTTATTTTTTAAGCTCATATATAGTGTATATCATTCAGTTCTCTGAGCCCATCTATGTAGATTTGCCACCGTTTGTTGTTGCAAATAAGAGGTTTGCAGTTGCTATAAGAAAATTTGACAGTATGAACTCGGGTGCTTAAAAATTTGTAAGTTCCAATCAAATACTCCAATGGTCACTTAGCTATTATCTTCTAAAAACAACAATGATTTAATCTAGTATAAGAAAAAAACAATTTTATTTTTATGTGTACATGTCTTTAAGTCACTCTATCACTTTCTCTCTATAAATAACTTTACTATCTCTTCTCTCTAAATTATCTTCTGACTTTTCTCAAACAACCACCGCAACAGATCTATCTCCACCGTAACATCAATAATGCCACCTTTATAGTTACAAATCCACCACCCCATGGTGGCACCACCCATCGGCGTGAGTCCGCCATTGTCCTATTAAACAATCCTAACCCAAAACACCCCAAATCAATGCTCAATCCAATGCCCAAACAAGAACCTTAAATCCTATCACAAAATTTAAAGGTGAAATTGCTATCTATTTAACGATGAAGAGATTGATCTCTTGTCGGAGCCTTTCAAAAGGAATCTCATCGGTAAATTCCCAAAGGGAAGGACATCTCTGGAATTCATCCGGCACCACTTCAAGCGCATCGATTTCAAAGGCGAACTAGCCATTACGGCTCTTGATCGTAGACACATATTCATCAGATCCAACTTGGACAAAGATATCTAGCGCTATTGGATTAAGCGCAACTAGAATCTAAGAGGCACGATGATGAAGATTCTAAAATGGACAAAAATCTTTGATGTGAAGGAAGAACCACCGATAATCCCCATACGACTCACTGTACAATTTCCACCTTCCTATTATCTATATCAGGAGTTCATCCCTTTGATATCAGCAATATTAGGGGATTTAATATTTGCAGATAAACCCACAGTAAATCACACAAGGCCGTAAACCATCCGTCTATATGTTGAGATGGATCTCACAGGGAACTTCCTAGATGGGATACGATTAGAATTAATAAGGAACATCAAATGGTACGAGATTAAATGCAAGGATCACCCCTCATATTGCAGTAGGTGCTTAAAGATTGTCCATAAGAAGGAAGAGTGTGGAATTCAGAAAGCTGAGGCAAAAGTTCAGCAACCACAACACAATGGCTCAATCCCTGACTTAGTACAAACTAAGGAACACCTGACTCAAGGGGATGAAGAAATATTCCAGGATGCTCTAGACTCAACAGAAGAAATGCATACATCCCAAAATCAGATCCCACCAAGAAGAATGACGGAATGAAGACCTAACTCAAACAAGAAAGCAGCAAAAAGGCACTCAGTCAGCCCAGCAAGAACAAAACCTGCACTTAGTGAAGAAAGACTTTCAATGCGTCTGAAAAGAAATCAAAAAAATTTGTCCACAAAGGATGACCTGCAGCTGTGCCAAAAACCATCATTCTCTCTCTCTGCTACTCATACTGAAAATCTTTGATTTTTAAAACCCTTTGTCCAACAGGTTTAATGCTCAGGTACAAACTACAGCAGACATTGAACAAAAAAATTGAAAGAATGGATTTCAATGCAGACACACTAGAAGAGGAATCAGATATGGACAGTGATGGAGAGAACACACCAATTGGAAGGGAAACTTCATCAGGTAAGCCACCTGACTATGCTTAAACATATTTCCACTCCTCTAACATTGATTTTATTCGCTTGAAATCTAGATCAAAAAGCATAAATGAATGCTAAAATGAATATCAAAATCATGTCATGGAATGTTAGGGGAATCATATCTTTATTTTCAAATTACACAAGTTGATACATATTCACAAATTATCTGTGCTTGTTGTGATTGAACACAAACAGAATCAAGATAGGATAGAATCATTTACAAATAAATTAGGTTTTTATTATGCCTTAACCTCATAGGACTATAGAT
This sequence comes from Rubia yunnanensis, assembly GCA_037428765.1. Lineage (NCBI taxonomy): Eukaryota > Viridiplantae > Streptophyta > Magnoliopsida > Gentianales > Rubiaceae > Rubia > Rubia yunnanensis. Next base: position 31,538,646 of record CM075071.1, on the reverse strand, counting down.
TATGGACAATTTATAGGAATGGATTTACACCAACCCTAATAAATGACATAAATTTTTTTTGCAAATAGTTGTGAACTTACAATCTGAAATTAACTTTCATATGTATGCAATTTATTGTCGGTTTATGCCTAACCCATGAATTAGAGGTTGTTGGCCTTTAGACCCAGCCCAAGGTTCAATCACGAACCAATAGAGATAGGGTCAAGATAACCCTAAATCGAGAAAGGTGGAACCATGTCCAAGAAGACTCAACCACGAATCGAGAAAGGTGGAATCACGACCAAAATTCGGGCACAAACCAAGATTATAGCAACCGCGATGTAGCTCACGATCTGAAACCCTAGTAATGCAGAGCCATGACTGCAATCTAATATAAATTCAAGGAAAGCAAGACTGGTTTAGGTAAGTGAGAATAAACTAAGGAATACAAACTCTCTTAAGGAAGGAACTGACTTGATCGTCAAAGCTCTTTCCCTGAAATCACTTCCGGGACTTTTCTTGCACTTCAACGATAACCACATGGTGAAGATCAACCATTTGGCTTGACTGGAATACCACATCATTGGAACCAATTGTGGAGACGGAATTTATTCTTTTTAAGGTTCTTTATTCTGTTCAGGGTAACCATGGTTTTCACCAGAAGCGAGAAAAGTCAGAATCATCATAAGCAAGAATGAACAAAATGGGTTTAACAAGAGTATGCATCCTAGTCAATACCAAGAACATACTCCCAGTAAAGAAAATGAGCAAAACAAGGAAGATACTGATGATGATGAAGAAGAAACTGAATCTCCTAATGCAAATCAAGAAAAGGAGAGGAGAGATTTCAAAGCTTTCTTTGAAGTGAATAGTGAGAATTTATATAACTAGTTCCTAACCACCATCAAACAAAAATATCCAAAAAGAAAAAAAGTTAGTCAAAGGAATGAAAGCCTTAATTACGCAGACGAATTTAGGGATATAGTGGCAGAAGATGACGCAGACCGATCACCATGAACACCGCATCTTTACGATTTCAGAATGCCAAAAAACTTTAAGCTACCATTGCATGTACAAATTTACGATGGGACAACAGAACCAAAGGAATTCTTACACTCATATCGCAACAGTATGCAGTTTTGTAATGTGGAAATTGAGCTCGTTCGCAAAGCTTTCCCTATTTTCTTATCTGGGACAACGATTACATGGTACGATGACCTACCAAGTGAGAGTATTTGATCTTGGGCACAATTATCAAACATGCTTTTGGGGTGCTTCTATCAGAAGTAGAAATTCACCTAAACCATAGCGGACCTAAACAACATAGCCCAGTAAAGTGATGAAAGTCCCGCAGATTACCATAATAAGTTTGTTACTGAAAGCTTGCAAGTTTGCAATCTATCGTTCCAATCCTCATTAGTGAGTTCATTGGTGGCATGGTGTAAGGATAATTTTACAAGGAACTCACAAAAAACATGCCTGAGAATCCGAGGGAACTACAAAAAATGATTGAAAAGTATGTACGGACTGAAGAAGCAAACAACCACAAGATAGAGCGCGAGCAAGGTGAGAAAAGGATAATGGAAGATTCACAGAGATCTTTTGTCAAAAGGGGTAAAGGAAGTATTCCTTTCAAAGGAAAAGATTTGGGGGGCACAAATAACACCATTTCTGGAAACTCCTTTGACAAAATCACGAAAGGAGATTTGGTAAGTGATAGAGAATTGTTTCGAAAAACCTATGCCAGTGATAGAACCACCCGACAAGCAGTCTAGAGAATACTATTGTGGAGAGTGAGAAAGCAGAGAGAGAAAGTTCTCTCTGGAGAAAAAAAAGGACGCAGTCCTTCTCCTGAACATCAGAGCCATTTTTCTTCCAGTTTCTCTTCTTCGATTATGATTTTCCAGAGAGGAATCCAAAATTAATGTTTGATTCCTCGCCGGGATTTTTTCAGTGTATGATTTGTTCTTGAATTTGAAGATTTGATCTTTGAATCTTGGATTTTTGGATGAAGATCTGCCTTTTCGATCTTGAATGTTTCAATGGATAACTTGTTGGGCATCACCGTTGATTTGCGCACACCATGGAGGAGGACGGATTCAGATCCAGACTCGAAGTATGGTACAATATTTCGATCTTCAATCTTGTTTGTTGATGGAGTGGACTAGATGAAGATCTATCATTGTTCCAAGTATGTTTTAATCTTTCGTTGATAGATCTAATCTGGATGACGAATGAGGGGTTTATTTATGATGAATCTGTGTGGATTTGTATGGAAGATTATTTGTTTATGGTGGATTGTTTATGTAATGTTTATGTTGGATTAGGAGTAGAGATGTATTTGAGGCATAATTTTTTTTTAGTATTTGGAAGAGTTCATGATGGATTCGTTGAGAGGGCACTCATGTGATTAGATCCTGGTACCCGCCCGACCATGGTTTTTTGTTTTAATTGGAATTTTTGACCAGATTGCTATGTTTTATGCCAAGAGTTCTGATTTATTTTCCTGTCCAATGAACACTCATATGGAATTCAAGATTTTGGGTGTTTGAATGTTCTTGTTAGATGGGGTTGATGTTTTGGGATTAGTTAGATTCAAGGCAGATGCTTGGAGATGATTTTCTATGTGTTGGTTGAATGAATGTTTTTAATCGGGGCTTGATCAGAGTCTTACAAGCTGCTATTCAAGGTACCACAGCCGACCATGGTGAATTGGTTTATCATCAATGATGATTTTCGCAAAGTATTCTCAACATTTTTCAATTTCATGATTATGCCCATATCAAGATGAATGGAGGAGCATATTTTTCATAAAGGATGGATTATTTGGAAGATGAAGGTTTGAGTTTTTCGATCGGGTTCACCAGAAAGATGCAAATTTGGCGAGGACACGGATCTATGCGCTTGACCCACTTTTTGAGCACTGCTAGGTCATTATACCCGAGCAGGAAAATGGGGCAGAGGCTCCCTAGGGTTTCGACCCGTTCCAAGGTAGGGCGGGTCATACGACCCGCTAATGAAGACTGCCGGGGTCAAGGGTTTTAAACCCTAGCTGCTTGGGTCAAGGCCACTGGGACGTTCTCTCGAATGGTGGATGTTGTACTCTCGAGTGGTGGATGGAGACTATCTCGTGTACTCTCGACTGGTGGTTCGCGTACTATAGGTTCGAGTGGTGGATGTTCTTCTCTCGACTGGTGGTTCGCGTATAGTGGGTTCGAGTGGCAAGAAGTACTCTCGAGTGGTGGATGGTGTACTACGGGTTTGAGGGGCGGATGGTGTATTCTCTCGAGGGGTGGAAGGTGTCCTATCTCGTGTACTCTCGATTGGTGGTTCGCGTACTATGGGTTCGAGTGGTGGATGTTTTCCTCTCGACTGGTGAATGGTGTACTATCTCATGTACTCTAAACTACTGGTTCATGTACTATGGGTTTGAGTGGTGGATGCTGTCCTTTTGACCGGTGATTTGCGTAAAATGGATTTGAGGGGCGAGAAGTACACTCGAGTGGTGGATGGTGTACTATGGGTTCGAGGGATGGATGGTGTACTCTCTCGAATGGTGGATGTTGTACTCTCGAGTGGTGGGCTGAATTCAAGGAGTGTTGGGCATATTTAAATTGGAATTATATTCTCCCTGTATGGCATTCTCGTTTAACCCGGATTCGACCCAAATGTACCCCTAATTGATCCGCAAATTCGGTGAATAAATGGGCTGAAAAAGAACTGCTGGCCCGCATAAATTAAAGGGGTGTTTTCCCTTATTTTTGGGCTGAATTTTCTCCATTTTGGCCCTATTTGGTTATTTTTTGAGTTTTAGCCTTCTCCTCGGGCTGAAATTGTATTGTGCGGATGTACGAGTTTTTTTTCCATGCTTTGATTACACATTTCCCCTTGGAAATACTTGTGCACTATGACCGATGAGGGTGGGAGAGCAGCCTTTCTTCATTTGGTTGCACGGCCATAGGATTCGGGTAGTGGGTTAATTAATTAGCATACACGAAATTAATTAACCCACTGCTAGTCATTACTTGGATTTGACCGTTACCACAGGCTCTATGCTCGTACTACACTTTGTGTTAAATTAGCATATAGTTATCCATTTGCTTAAAATGGAGTGGGCAATTATAGAATCGCCAGGCTTGACACACACCGTATAAGTTGTGTCCGTTCTCTCTATCATTAGGGGGGTTATTTTTTTAGGGATCCACAAGAGTTATTGGCATTGCCTACGAATACGCTTGTCCTCTAAAATAGCCTCGGTTCATACCACGAGAACGTTTGAAGGCCAATAACACCTCTCTTTCTTCATCTTAGGGGTGTATATGGTAGAAGTTGCTCCTCCATTGCTGGTCACGGCTTCACTCGGATTCAGCACCACCAGCACACCATGGAAACCATTCAAGACCCGAGTACACTACACTCGGCTGGGTTTTATGTCTACCACTGGCGGCTTCTTCATCACCCTTTCTTCAAGACCCGAGACCCAAGTCTCGGCTGCGATTAGGAGATCATATGAAGAGTCAGTACACATTTATGGTTGCTATGTATAGGTCTAGATTCATACTTGTATCTGGACTTGCATTTATTCCCCTAGGCTTAGCACCATCTAGCTTAGGGTTAGCATTTGGGGGGGTCCCATTAGCCCCCCCCTGCGCATCTCAGTTTTCCCTAGGGTTTCATCATTTAGCTTAGGGTTTGCATTACTCTTTGTATTTGGTGAGGTCACCTGTACTTTCATGGGGGCTCCCCTCGGATGTTCCACTGCATTTTCTATTTACCATATTTACCCTAGAGAATACTATTGTGCCTTTCGCAAGACCATAGTTATGACATTGAATTCTGCAGATACTTGAAAAGGAAAACAAAGGAAAATTTGAGAAATGGGTATTTAGGCCAATCCAAAAAAGAATGATGGAGGAAACAGTTACAATAAAGCCAACAAAGTGGGAAAATCTTTGGTAAAAAACCAGGGCATAGTGAATGCACGGAGCAAGAGTTAGAAAATGACAGTGACGGTGTATTATGAAGAAAACCTGACGAATGAAGCCCCAAAGAAAGTAATCCTATCGATCCATAGATCAACTGAGTCTATGTCTAACAATTCCTAGAAAGCTAAGGCTAGGCACTCTCCACCATAAGAACCTACTGATAAAAGGCTCTGTTGTGATGAGAAGATAACATTTAGCAAAGAGAACGTGGTTCCCAACGCTTCACCTCATAATGACCTTATGGTCATTATCGCTAAGATTAGAAATGCCATAGTTTACAGGGTTTTTATAGATGACAGGAGCATAATTGAAATCCTATTCATCGATTGATTTGATAAATCGGGATTTAAGCGAGCTGATTTGAAGAAGCCCACATTTTCTCTCGTAGGCTTTACAGGACGTGCAGAGACACCGTTGGGTAACATACAATTGTCTGTTACCATAGGGGAGTATGAAAAACATTACACCATCATGTGCGACTTTGTTGCTATGGATGCACCATGTCCATTCAGTGCTATCATTATCACTTGGTGATGAAATTCCCAACTCCAGTGGGAATCGCAACAATAAGAGGAAATTAGTAAAAAACTACACGGTGCATGGTTATCGCGATGAAAGCATGAAGAAGTGTTTGACAAATAAAAATGGTCAACACCATCTCAAACAATGAATTGCTCAAGAAAGCGGAATCTCAAGTGGATCTCGGAGAAGAAAATGAAGTTGCCATTTTGGATGACAAAGACACTTCCAAGAGCATCAGGTTAGGATAATGTCTTCCAATTGAAGTGAAAAAGAAGGTAACGGAAATCCTGCAAAGTTAGAAAGACACATTCGCATTGACTGTGCAGACATGGGGGGGGGGGAGTCAATCCGGAGATTTCTACCCACTCTCTAAATATCAACGAATTGATCAAGCCAGTTAAGCAAAAACAATGAAGCTTCACTAGCGTTAGACAGAACGCGATCAAAGAGGAGGTTAAAACATTGCTTCATGCAGGTACCTTGAAAGAAGTGACTTACCTGAAGTGGTTAGCAAACCCAGTGACAGTAAAAAAGGAAGATGCATGATCGAGGATGTACATAAATTTCACTGATCTAAACAAAGCATGTCTAAAAGATTGTTATAAGTTACCTAAAATCGATCAGTTGATGGAAGCAATATCAGGATACGAAGTCTTAGCATTCTTGGATGCGTACAAAGGATACCAACAAATGCTGAGAACCTGGAAGATGTGGAAAATACAGCTTTCATAACAAGCTTCAGAGTATTTTGCTATGTGAAAATGCCATTCAGTCTTAAGAATTCGGGAGCAACATATCAAAAAGTAATTGACACTGCATTTCATAATCAAATAGGATGAAATTTAGAAGCATATGTTGACGACATGGTGATTAAAATAAAAAGGGTATGCTAGTTCACACAAGATTTGAAAGAAACCTTGGATGTGCTAAGTGCGATTGGCATTAACCCTCAAAAATTTATATTTGGAGTAGGTGCATGTAAGTTTTTGGGGGTATAACGTATCCTCCAAAATAAATTATGCTAATCCAAAAAAGAAACAAGCAATAGTCAACCTCCCTCAACCACGAACAGTCAAAGAAGTGCAGGTGTTGATGGGATCCTTAGCATCACTTAGAAGGTTCATTTCAAAAGCTGCTGGAAAAAAATTTCCACTGTTTAAGATCCTTACAAAGGCCAAGAAGTTCAGTTGGAATAAGGAAAGTCAGAAAGCGTATGAGTTGTTGAAGGAAAAACTCCAAGCGTTTCCAACACTGAAGTCGCCAATACCAGAAGAGACTCTATAACTATACTGGCAATCTCAGAAAAAGCAATAAGTTTGGTCTTGGTGTATCAAGAAAAATAAAGACAAGTGCTAGTGCACTAAATCAGAAGGATACTACAAAATTCAGAAAGGGCGTACTTTCCAATTGAAAGATTGGCTCTCGCATTAGTATACTTAGCAAGGAGATTGCAAAAATATTTTCAAAGTCATGGCATCATTGTGTATATGGCCTACCCAATCAAAAATATTTTGAGTAAGCCAGAATCGTCTGGCAGGATGACTAAATGGGCTCTTGAATTAGGGCAGTATGCGATTAGTTTTAGCCACAAACTACAATAAAAGCGCAAGCCTTATCAGATTTCATCAAAGAAATGACAAGTACAGATGCACAAGAGGCAACTACACAAGAAAAATCTTGGAATAGATAAAGGTAAATCAAATTGGACGGATATCTCATGGAAATTGTTCATTGATGGAGCGTCAAGCAAAGAATGTTGTGGTGCAGGTTTGCTATTGGTGAACCCAGATGAGAGAGAGAATATATATTCTCTTCGTTTCGACTTCTCACTCACCAACAATGGAGTTGAGTACGAAGCACTAATACATGGATTAGATCTTACAATCAAGATGAAGGTCAAGTGACATGCCTCCCTCTTAAGTCATTAATTGTAGCTAATTAACCCGGGCGAAGGAAGTGTTCAAAAGATAAGAGATTTATAGTTCTGCACCAAGCACTTGGGGAGTTATTGAGAAACATGGTTAATCTAACATTTCAATCCTCAGTTCATTCACATAGAAATTTAGACAAACCTAATAGAGTGTTCACAACACGTGGTGTGGCCGATGGCGTACACTTCCCCGTCCCTGTCACGGTGGGTGCACTCGCAACCCTCCATTGATACTGCCATCATAATTAGGGGAGTACAAAAAGGTCTGACTGTTGTTGTAGGTTTGTTTCTCCCCCGTGCAATTATGTCCTGGGCTTCCACCACGAATGCACTACTCTCTAATGGTCTTATCAATTAGGCCATAGGGTCATTGGCACCTTATCTATGATCTAAGGCCTCTCACACCCTAGCTTGCTACTATTCACTATCTTTACCTGGAACCTCTCGAACAAATTTACAAAGTCAGCTAAGACTGGTGGGACAGTAAATAAGTCAAAGCATACTCGAATCCCCCGTGTACACACCTACGCAGACGCATTCTCCCTTACCCGTTCTAACATCCAGGTTTCTTTTCCCAAGGGGGCATCGATATTTTTACCATACATGAATATAGGCCAAAGGGCGTGCTTATATGTGGTGTACTATTCATAAAATTCAAATAATCAAGAACAATCACAATAATATCATGAACACAAAATTTAGATGAACTATAGAATCACACTAAACGATTAAATCAAACCATGTTCCTACAATTTATCCCCAAGCTATAGAAACTACTCCATAGATATGGAATTTAGATAAAGATTTGAATTCCACATCCTATAATCAAAGCAAAAGAAAGAAAAGAAAAGCAGAGAGTTTTTCTCCCTCTAGAGTTGCTCTCCGAATCACAAAATATGATCCAACTCATAGTTTAGATTAAAACTCTAGTAGAATAAGGCTATATTAATAGTAGTAGGAGATTGGGCCTAAATATAGGCCTAAAATAGGCCAAATAAGGGTAAACCCTAGGTTAGCCCCTACTCGACGTGGGCTGTCACGGATGGTCCGACGCGTGGTGTGTCCTTGGCGTGGGGTGCATGATCTGGCGCGAGTCATACCCTTTATATAGTTCGCCCATTCTGGTGTGTGGAGCAATTCTTCAAGTGGTGAGGGGCACGAGTCTGGCGTGGGTCACAATGTCCCTCTGGAGCAAACTGCATCATCTAGCGCGGGCCGCCATCAGAATGCTAAAATTGGGAGCTTCTGATCCACGCCCGTGGCCAGTGGTGCGGGCCGTGGTTAGGAAGAGTGCTCCACTCATAATTTTGATGATGGACGTGTGATTTCTTACACCCTGATGGCCGGTCTTAGTATTTTGGATTTGGAACGGTGCGGGACGGCAAAAATGGATCATCTCATGCCCATACTTAGTCATGTGGAGTGAGACTTAGTCTTGTGCTTATAGCCTGTGACATCTGGTGCGGGCCGCTCCATAGCCTCGTGTTGGTCTTCTTGGTGTGGGGCTAATCCTTTGGCGGGGGCCATTGGTGTCAACCATGAACGGCCCACTCAGACCCATTTTTGTCTCGACCGGCTGAACTTGTTTCCTTCGCTACGGGTGAACCATTAGTCCGATTTGAGAGTTTTAGTAGTCGATTTTGTAGTGCATGAGAAGAAAAATCCAATGGAACTAGTCTTGAAGGATAAGTCTTCTCGTATTGATATCAGACTTTAGCGCAACTTGTCGGACTACGATTCACCATTTCTTCGTTAGCCTCTTTGAACTCTGTTGCTGCCTATCTTTGGCTTTAATCTCATTATAGAACACATTGATGCTCGTGACCTTCATCTACTACCATTCTAGTGTGAATGGCTTTCATATCTTCTACCATCCTTGCGAACGGTCTTCAATATGTTCTCCCACCCTTATGAACGACCTTCACATAGAATGTAAAAAAAAAGTAACCACAGGAGACCTACTAAAGATGATCACAAGGAAGATCAAGGAGCCCATGGATACAAGATTTCCATTAGTACCAATTAAGTCTACAAAATGCGGGATTAAGACAAGAAAACCAAACATGGCTATCTAAACCCCTTGTCACGTAAACCCAACTAATACTAGAAATCTAGCAAATAAAACTAGCTTAAAACTATGCCTAATGCAACGGTTAACACACGCATAGTGAAGAAAATCCGAATCCCCACACTTAACCCTTTTACCCGTCCTCAAGTAAACAAAGACAAGACAAAGAATCAAGCGAAATGTAGTGTGCATGCATAAGTTAACCGAGACATTCAACTTATTCCTAGATTACCATGTTTCCCCCAACAAAGTAAGAATCTCACAACTCTCACACTCCCTGAAAAACATAAGCAATCTAACCACCCAAAAGTAAAATGTGGAAAAAGGTAAGCCAAATAGATAAGTGATAAGTTAGTTTACTTTTCCCAAAATGATCCCAAAGTAATCAAAGAGTCGTCTTAAAAAACAATCCACCGTGGAAGTATGCATCATCAACCTAGTTTTTTTCTCTCTCAACTTTTCTCATTTTTCCTAGGAGCCCTTTCGAGTTTTCATCCTAGCTTTAAGACACAAAGGGTACTCATTTCTCACATTTTTCCTCACTGCCTCTCAGTTTTTCATAGGCTCGTAAGCCTAGCCAGGCCTAGCCTCTCATTTTTACCTAGGCCTTGCGACCTATCCGGGGTTTTCCTAATTTTACCCAAGTTACCCTTTTGGGTTTTTGACTTTCCAGGTTTTTATATTTTTTTTTCATTTTTTCAAGTTTTCAATTTTTTTTTTGTGTAGCACAAAATTGCCCCAAAAGTGGACTTCATATTACAAGGATAAGATGAAACACAAAAATACACCACCAATATCCTAAAACACATGAAAACTAGAAACCCTAGCATAGCATGTTATGCCACCAAATATCCATCCAAAAGCATCCCTTAATAATAAAAAAACCAATATCACCAACAAACATGAAAAACAACTAATGAAAATCAAGAAATGCACTGAGGAAATGTAAGAACGAAGACTCCCTAAGTGCTCACTACTCCCTCCTCACACTTAACAGATGCATAGTCTCCAATGCACCAAAATCATGCCAAAACATAAGTGAGGTAGGGAGAAATGGTGATACTAACTCTTGTGGCCCCAAAGGGCCTTCATCCTCGTGACTCGTGGAGCTCCTCTCAATGTATCTTGTTGCTTGAAGCGTGGCCTTGATGTTATCCATCCTCGAACTAAGATCATCCACTTGAGAGCGTATTCCTCCTATTGCTTGGATGACCTCTTGGAAAACTTGGGTAGAGTTTGAAAACTTTTCCCCAAGAGATTGCAATTGATCCATAATGCCCGTGGATACATGAGAACGATTAGGAGGTGTTCTCAGTGTGATCTCACCCTCAGCCTCCTTAAAATCCATCTCCAGGTTGGCTAAAACTCTGTAGAAATCTCCCTCAAATCTTCGATCCGGCTCAATAAATAGGTCATCCAAGTTATGGTCGATGGCGGTGTGCTCAGACTATGGAAGTACCATGAAACTGCAAGTGCTCTTTCCTCCATAAAGCCATACATATCTACCCTTCGATGTCATAGGTTCCACCATGGATGCTTTGGCTAACTTCTCGATGTTATACCTTGTACCTGATTATCCCGAGTTAGCCAATGCCCTCTGTGTGACTGGATTCCCTAAGTGTTGTGCCAGTAGACCTACCATACCGCCCATAGATATCTTGCAAAATTTTCCGCCCCTCATTGCTAAAAACTCCTGAACAAAAGACCCTACCAAGTTCGGGTAAAAGTTACCCTTGAGTATCATTTCCCAAAGGCAATAAACATCCAAACCCGGGCATTGTGTCAGTTCACCATGGCAGAAAACCCCCATAGCCAACAATCGATGAATATAACGGAACATCGGGTGAACCAGGGCGGTACTCTTGCACAAGTTCTTCCGATTAGTACCTGTCAGTTGCACCCAAAAGCATCCAAGAGAGAAGGGTACCCCTTGACGATGTGTTTTTTGGATCTTCTTGCCATACCTCTACCCAAAGGCACGCGCTACCTCCCGGTGGGTCATCTTGTACTCCTTATCATCCTGGTTGAATTTGATTCCCTTGTGTTCATCATCGTCCACGACCATCCATAGAGTAGCTAGGAACTCTAGGGTCCACCTGATGTACATCTTCAAGTGTCTCTCAAGAAACCCCTCTAGACATACTTGTCCTAATAGGTAAGTGACGAGCTCAAGTAAGCCTAGAGCTGCTAAGTCTCCTTATATGCAAATCCAGTCTCCAAAATTCTCCTCTTTGGCTCTCTCAAGTTTCTCCACCTCCGAACTACAGTTCCAAAGATGTTGGATAACCCTATAAAATATTTGGTCACAAACATGGGGTTGCAAAGAATGGAAGTCGTCGGCTTGAGGTTTGCACCCTTCACTAGCTTCTTCCTCTTCTCACCCCGAGTGGACTTGCCCTTCTCCGAAACATTTTTCTTGGGTGTCATCCTATCAAAGTGAAGACAAGAGTGGTGATATGATCATAAGAAAGGCATGACCTATAATGCAATAAATCAACATTCTCCCAAGTAGCCCAACCACTAAAAACATGATAATCTAAGCATGTAGGCTATTTAAACAAGAACATTCCTCATCAAACAACAATCTCATGTAAGTTCTGACCAACCCATCAATAAGATCATGCAATCAAGATTCACTCTCTCCTAAATCACCCAACACATGAAGATCACATCATTCAAGCATAATAGCACATAAATCCACCCAACACTTTCTTCAACACAAGATTATGCATACAAACCCAAACACATCTCTCAAAAACACACACTCATTCAAGAATCATGCTTTTCATAACACCATCACAATGTCAATAAAGCATATAAATAAAGAGTCAATGGGTTACCTAGAATTTGAAGCTAGGATTTGTAAGACCCACACAAGACGAAGCAAAAAGTTCTAATTTTTGGAAGAAAGCTCCATTTTTTTCGAATTTCACCAAGAGTGTGTGAGAGGGAGTGTTTCTTGAGAAGGAAGAATTTGTCAAATGATATAATCAGGTGGAGATATGTACAGTGGGATTAGAAATTCAGCCTAGGTGACTAGGGAGGGAGTTACAATTAGGATAAGAATGGAATTTTAAAATACTCAATTTAGGGAACAATAGTACAAATCAATTAATTCTAAGGGATATTGGAAGTATTTTCAAAATTCCTAAGGAATTAGGGAATTCCAAAATTCTTGAACCAAAAATGCATTGTTGGAACAAATTAAAATTGGAAAATTGGTTTTGCGCGTAAAACGTGCTTGACAAGAACCATAGGCTCCCGCCAAATGTTCTGGCACAAAGCAGAGTCTCACGCCAAACTTTTGGCACGAAACAAAGCCTCGTACCAACCTCCATGGCACGAGGTATCCCCTTGCACCAAGCATCCTAGCACGAGACATCCACCCAAAATTTTCCGTAATCCTTAGTTTTCCCTCTTTTTCCAAAAAACTCGTCACCCATCAAATCTAATTCCATTCAAACATAATCATGAGTCTCGATCTCAAAATTTCAATCCATATAAGAGTTTCACCTAAAAAAATCCTCCTAGCAAAACAAGAACATGCAAAAACTATCTAATCACTACTAAAACACGAAAGGAAAAGAAACACCATATATGTATTGTCGTCCTCACAACTTATTTTTCTTTTTCATGCAATCTAGTTAGAACCACCTACCTGTGGGTCTCCAAAAATGCCATCGGCGATGACATCGTTGTAGAGAGGTATCCACAATGAGCCATCCTTATCTTCGGACTTCATGTTCATCATAAGAAATGAGTCCCCATGTCTCGCTAATATTGAGTCCGTGAATGTCACTTTGGGGTTAGGGGGAGGTTGGCGAGGTTTTAAGCTCTCAACCATCTCCATTTCCCGCTGCAAGTTGGTTAGCATGGAAAAATAATCTAGCACATACATATTATCCATCACATCATGCAATTCATTGGACTCATCATCAATATCATCAACATGGGATTCATTCAAAAATCCATCCTCATTGGTAATACAAGAAGATTCATCATGCTCATCACATAGGGTTACACCTGTGCACATAAAAAGAAGACTTTGTCAAATCATGCCTAGATTTATAGATATCAAATTCCACTTTATCCATGTCATCTTATAGATTAAAAGTTCCTTAGTGGACATCAATTTTAGTTCTAGAGGTATTAAGAAAATGTCTCCACAAAATTATTGGGGGTGCATTTCGTCGTGCGCCACGTCTAGGACATAAAAGTTCGCCAAAAAAACTAATCTGCCAACTCGCACCATCACATCCTTTACTAGTCCACGAGGACTAGCTTGGGAATGATCGGCAAGTTGGATAATTACTCTAGTATCCCTAAGCTCACCTATTCTAGGCGTTCATATAAACTAAATGAGATAACATTAATGGATGCGCCTAAATCTATCATGGCATGTTCTACAAGTTTACCACCTAAAGAGATAGGGGTAGAAAATATTCCCGGATCATAGAATTTCTTGGGTAAGTTTTTTTGATTCAAAACGGTGACTCTTCCCATTTTCAAATGTCCTAACCTCTTAGTTGGCCTATGTTTTTTCTTTGTGGATGCAACTTTAAGAAATTTAGCATATGAAGGTACATTCTCAATTAATTCCAAGATAGGGATGGTTACCTTGACCTTCTCAAAGATTCTTGAATGTTTGCATCATCTGTCACACCTTTCGCCGTCCCCTCAAAGCATTTGGAAATGGAGGCGGAATAGTGACTTGTACCTCAGGCGGTGAAAGTTTCTTGGAGGGTGCTTCCTTGACCACAATCTCCTCCTCTTCAAAGTGTGCTTTAGTAGCCTCCACTATCCTATCATCCTCTTGCATCTTCTTCTTCTCGGTCCCACGAACTGCCTTCCTTAAGAGCACTCACATTCCTTGCATTGATCTTCGGTTAGGAAGGTAGTTTACCGGACTCCTTGGCTATAAGTTAGCTCACCGAGGTGGAAAGTTTCCTGACTTGAACTTCAATATTTTGTTACTTGAGAAAGCTCTATTACAAAGGTCTTCAATCTCTCGCCTTTTCCTCTCTGCGAAGACTTCATTTTCTTCCCCAATTGATTGATAGCCTCTAAGATCTCATCCCATTCCAACTTGTAGAGTGACGTATGATTGTTGGAAGGGCCTTCACCTCTAGGATATAGTTGAGGTGGAGCTTGTCCACACTGGTATCCTTGAGGTGGTTATCTTCCCTCCATCGGAAGTTAGGATGATCTTGATACCTTGGGTTGAATTAGTTTGCATAGGGGTCCGATCTTGCATCTCCTTGGTTCCCCCAGAACCCTTGTGGTTGACCCTAAGAAAATTGTGGTCTTTCACAATTGCTGTAGTCAATTGCCTTCACCTCTTGTAAATTATCTATGACTTTGGGACACGCTTCGGAGTTGTGGTTAAGATTACAAAATCCACACACTTGGACTTGATGCACTTTTCCTCGCAAAAGCTCCTTTATCATGGAAGTAAGAGCTTAGACTTGTTCCTCTAACTTAGGTGAGTGTGTGGGTTCATCCAAGACCTTAACCCTTGACCTAGTTCTAAATTATCGCATACAATTTTCCATTTCTTCAAAGAGTGCCATTGCATCCTTGGGGCTCTTGTTCATAATCAAACCATTACAAGCGGCATTCACCATCCGCATATCTTTATCACATAGCCCCTCGAAGAAATAATACACCAAATCCCCCTCCTTGAAGGGATGGTAGGGAGCAGTTTCTTGAAGCGTTCCCAATAATCATACATACTCTCGGTAGTACCTTGGGTTATATTTGACAATTTCTTCTTCAACCCTGCCAACTTAGACACCAGAAAATACTTCTCTAAGAACCTCCACTTCATGTCCATCCAAAACCAATGCATCCCGGTGGCAAGTAGTAGAGCCAATCCTTGACAATACTTTGAAGGGGAAATGGGAAGGCTCTTAGATTGTAGTTTTATTATGAAACTCCTGGGAGCCTCATGTTTGTGCACAGCAAATGGAACTTGAATAGATGTTTGTTTAGGTCCTCCCCCGCCAATCCATGAAAGGTAGGTAGGCAATGGATCATACCACTTTTTAGCTCATAGCTCACATTGGTGGGTAACGGTGGGAAGGTAATGTATAGCAGCTGATTCTCCAAGTTGGGTGCCATGAGTTCCTGTAGGGTACGATTGTCTTTCGCATTTTCTAGTGGTTCTACTAACACTTTCGTCCCCCATTAAACTAGTGTCGTAGTCCTCCTTCTCCTTCGACCACCCGTGTTCTCAGTCGGGTAGTGTAAAAAGGATAGGTTAGTGGTACGGATGTGTGCCATAAACTAGGGCCAACAATACACATCCGAATACAACACTAGCAAACAAATAAAAAGGTAACCAAAATAACTATAACAACAGCTCCAACCAAGAATCAACAACATAAACAAACAAAAATAAAAGCTATTATTAACTACTCTACTAACACATTATGCCTAATCGTCACTTAGACTGAATAGCATCCCCGACAGCGGTGCAAAAAAATTTTACCTGCCACCCCCCTCCCGGGATCATTAATTGTAGCTAATTAACCCTGGTGGAGGACGTGGTCAAAACATAAGAGATTTATAGTTCTGCACCCATTTTCCCTGCCACGCTACCTATGGGGTAGTTAGCGGTAAGCCATGGGTTTGTCCACAGAGATTCTAGGTCTAACTATCAATCAAAACACAACCTCGTACGGGTTGTCAATCCGTACGAGTTAAAGAAATAACTAGTAAAGCAAACATGCAAATGGGGGTATTTGGTTTTTCAAACTAACAACTACTAAGCATAGAAGTAAAAAAATCAAAGTAAGCTATTTAACTAAGCACTTGGGGAGTAATTGAGCAACATGGTTAATCTAATATTTTGATCCTTGATTCATTCACATAGAAATTTAGGTAAACATAATAGATTTTTCACAACATGTGGTGTGACCGATAGAATACACTTCCCCGTTCTTGTCATGGCAGGTGCACTCAAAACCTTCCATCGATGCCGCCATCGTAATTAGGGGAGTACAACAAGGTCCGATGGTTGTTGTAGGTCTGTTTCTCCCCCCGTGCGATTATATCTCGGGCTTTCCCCATGAATGCACTACTCCTCAATGGCCATATCAATTAGGCCAAAGGCACCTTATCTATGATCTAAGGCCTCTCACACCCTAGCTTTCTACTATTCTCTATATCTACCCGGAACCTCTCAGACAAATTTATGAAGTCAGCTAAGACTGGTGCAATGGCAAATAAGTCAGAGCATACTCAAATCACTCGTGCACAAACCCACGCAGAGGCGTTCTCCCTTACCCATTCTAACATCCATGTTTCTTTTCCCAAGGGGGCATCAACATTTGCACCATTCATGAATATAGTCCAAAGTGTGTGCTTCTATGTGGTGTACTATTCATGCAATTCATATAATCAGGAAAAATAAAAATAATATCATGAACACAAAACTAAGATGAACTATAGAATCTCACAAAATGATTAAATCAAACCATGCTCCTACAATTTATCCCCAAGATATAGAAACTACTCCATAGATATGGAATTCAAATAAAGATTTGAATTCCACATCCTAGGATTTGTTCTTGAATGTGACAAATGCATGAACACAACACCACATATGAGCACACATTTTGGGCTATGTTCATATATGGTGCACTTATTGATGCCCTATTGGGAAGAGAAACCTGGATGTTTGAATGGGTGGAGGGTAACGATTCTGCGTGAGTTTGTGCACGAGAGATTCGTGGTAACCCTAATCTGTATACCTTCGCACCAGTCTTAGCCGATTACTTAACCATTTTCTGATAGGTTACGAGTAGAGATAGTTGATAGAAGAAAGCTAGGTGTTGTGTTGAAACCCTAGTATCACAGATAAGGTGCCTATGAACCTAAGGCCTCGCGTATAGAGGACCACTAGGAATTAGAGCATTCATGGTGGAAGCCCACAACGTAATAGCACGGGGGAGAAATAGAACCACAACAATGGTCGGACCTTGTTGTGCTCCCCTAATTACGATGGTGGTGTCGATGGAGGGTTACGAGCGCACCCACCGTGACAGTGATGGGGAAATGAATGCCACCGGCCACACCACATGTTGTGAACACACTGCTAGGTCTTTTAAATGTCTATATGTGAATAAATCGAGGATTGAAGCATTAGAACTACCATTTTTCTAAATTAGTCCTAATTGCCTAGTATAAATAGTTTACTTGCTTGTTTATTTTATACCGGTAGTTGTTAGTTGAAAATACCAACCCCCTCCCCCCAAGTTTGCATGTTTACAATAGTAGCTATTCCTTTCACTTGTGCAGATTGATGACCCGTACGAGGCTGTGTTTTGACTTTTACTTGAACCCTAGCATCTCTTTGGACAAACCCATATCTTTCCGCTTACTACCCTTTGGTAGTCTAGCAATGAGAAATGCGTGCAGAATATAAATATTATCTTTGACCATCCCACGGGACCAGTGCCTTGGCTTAATTAATTACGGTGATGCAATTGTGTTAATGGCCACGGGTCGAGGTAGGCCAAATTTTGGCTCCGCTGCCGGGAATGCTGTTCAGTTCAAGTATAAGTTGAGCATAGTGTGTTAGTGAGTAGTTAGTATTGTTTTTATCTTTTTCTTGTTTTTGTTTGCCAGAGTAGGTATTTCTTGAGTTCTTGGTGCAAACTGAGGACCTTTTCCCTACGATTCCAAATTTTGTGTTTTTCTTTGTTAGCGTTTAATTGAAGAAAAAAATGCGGGAAAGCACTCAACGGGGGGCACTTTGTAGGGTGTGTTATTGTGATAATCCTATAAGTTTTTACCAAGGTTGAGTGACTATGGGAGAAAAATGGCTCAAAGAGTGATATTTTGTAGGATATGTCATTGTGACCATCCTATGGAGTCTTACTCTTGGATGAGCGAAAATGAGAGAGGGAGAGAGAGAGAGAGAGGTAGGAGTTTTTAGTTCCCAAGGCTGATGGGATCAATATTTTTACCCATACCACGACTCTATAAATTTGATATTTAGTGGTCACTTGGATTCTGGTATGGAAATGCATTGGAAAACCAACACTTTGGGTTAGATAGTTGGACTTCACCAACTTACCCAATGCCCCAAAAGCATTGGTTCGCAAATCAAATTGTGTGGAAAGTTTGCAAGCTATAACTAATGTGACCAAGAGTAGTGATTTACTCCAATCACAAGTGCTTAGCGAGATTAGCGATTAGGGAACTCAACTATTCTCAAGCATTGAGAAAGTTGAAGGGAAAGTGCATAGTTTGATTAGTAGGGTGAGCCAACTTGAAACCCAATATTTTGAAAATGAACAATCCCTAGTTGAGTGTGAACTTTTGGTAGATGAATCTAAAGGGTATGGGGAAAGGTTTGTTGAGAGTGAAGAAGTCGACGAAGGGGTAATTATACTTAATTTTCAATATTACTTATTTGCACCCTTACCTCCACCTATAGAACCTACTCCCACATTTTTAGAAGCCTTAGAGGAATCCATAGGGAAGCCAGTTGAATATGCTAAGCTTCCAAACCACTTATTCCCTCTAAGGTTGACTCCACCTCTATTATATCCTCCTTTTGGAAGATTATGACCCCCACCTTTTGAGTTTTTACTGTCCAAGGTGATGGGGTACAAACCCACACTTTATGGATAACATTAGGGTCGTGCCGACGGCCTTAAAAATACGGAGCTTTTCAGGAGGCAGCCCGAGTTTTGAAAAATTAGATTTGTTTGATATTTTTAGGGAGTGTGAGAGTTGTGAGGATTCACTTCTTTAAGGGAACTAGGGTAGCTTGGGATGAGTTCAATGTCTCTGTTAACTTATACTTGCACGCTACATTTCGCTTGATTCTTTTCTTGTCTTAGATTTACTCGAGGACGAGTAAATGTTTAAGTGTGGGGAGTTTGATCTGCTTCATTTTACGTGCGTTAACCATTGCATTTGACATAGTTTTTAGTTACTTTTAGTTGGTGGGTTGCTAGTATTAGTTGATTTTACGTGACAAGGGGTTTAGACGGCCATATTTGGTTTTCTTGTCTAAATCCCGCATTTTGTAGACTTAATTGGTACTAATGGAAATCTTTTATCCACGATCTCCTTGATCTTCCTTGTGATCATCTTTAGTTGGTTGCTCGTGGGTACTTTTTGGTTACATTCTATGTGAAGGCCATTCGCGAGAGCGGTAGAAGATTGAAGGCTGTTCGCAAGGACGATAGAAGAGGCGAAGGCCATTCACATTATAATGGTAGACAATGAAGGCCATGAACATCAATGTATGGTAGAAGGAGATTGAAGCCAAAGATAGGCAACTTTGAAGCTCAAGACAACCAAAGGAGAAAATGGTGAATCGTAGTTTGAGGAGTGTTGCATTAGTCCAAGAACGATCCAGGAAGAATTAGCCTTCAATGTTGGTTCCATTGGATTTATCTTCTCGAATACTACAAAATTGACTACTAAAACTCCCGATTCAGACTATCGGTTCACCTGTAACAAGCAACCAAAGTTCAGCTGACGAAGCAACGATGACACTTCACGGACTGTGCATGGTTAAGCACCAGCGCCAGTGACAATCTTTATGGCCCACAGTACACAAGAATCTAGGCGTTCCGTGAAGACCTGCACGAGACCTTCAAGAAGCAAGGTGTCGGACCGTGAAAAAAGCACCGGGTCGTGAAGCTTGGAGATGAAGAATTGAAGATTTGGTTAAGTATGGAGCCGATCCATGAAAACCTTCATGGTCCATCACAAAAGTTTAGAGTGAAGACCAAAGGCTGCTCGCAGTTCGTGTAAACCTTCACGGGCCGTGGGAAAACTCTGAGCAAAAACTATGTACTGTGACAATCTTCATGGACCGTGGCATGACACCTTCTTCATGGACCACGCCAGATCCTACAGACTGTGGCTATGAATGTTTATGAACTGCGCTAGATCCCATGCCTCGTGCTTGCATGCTTCACGGACCGTGGCATCTGTGTCGGTCCGTGAAACCTTGGTGGCTCACCATTTTGGCCATAACTCTCTCAATTTTCATTTGATTTCCATCTAGCATATATCAAAATCTTTTCCTTTCCGAGCTCTATCAGACACACTATAATTTGGCTCTAGAAGGTTCACAGATTTAAGCAGTTTTATTGTGAAAGGTTCAGCGGCTAGAGGGAAAGGGTGAATAGGGTTTTGCTATATTTGGCTTATTTTGGGCCTAGTTTTAGGCCCAATATCCTACTAATATATATAGGAGCCTTATTCCTCTACTAATCCCTAAGTATAATAGAAGTAGGCATAATGTAGATTAGTTTTTCTCTCTAGTTAGATAGAAGGAAGAGGAGAGTTCTTCTTCTCCTTCCTTCTCTTTTATCTTTCTACTTTCTTTTTCTTTTCATCTTATTTTCTTAGATCCATGGAAACTAACCCAATATTTTCCATGGATCTAACC
The DNA here is from genome assembly GCA_037428765.1 of Rubia yunnanensis. Classification (NCBI taxonomy): domain Eukaryota; kingdom Viridiplantae; phylum Streptophyta; class Magnoliopsida; order Gentianales; family Rubiaceae; genus Rubia; species Rubia yunnanensis. Next base: position 31,517,740 of record CM075071.1, on the reverse strand, counting down.
TTTGCAGACTAGATTTAAGCTTGGGACATATTTGGCACATGTGTAGCTTTTGATGCTTTATGAGATTCCTCAAATTCAATCTATCTTTGTGTTTATGATATTATTGTGATTGTTCTTGAATGTGACAAATGCATGAACACTGCACCACATATGGTCACACACTTTGGGCTATGTTCATATATGGTGCACTTATTGATGCCACATTGGGAAGAGAAACCTGGATGTTTGCATGGGTGAAGGGTAACAATTCTGCATGAGTGTGTGCACGAGAGATTTGTGGTAACCCTAATCTGCATACCATCGCACCAGTCTTAGCTGATTACTAAACCATTTTCTAATAGGTTACAGGTAGAGATAGTTGATAGTAGCAAGCTAGGTGTTGTGTTGAAACCCTAGTATCACAGATAAGGTGCCTATGAACCTAAGGCCTCGTGTATAATAACCACTGGGAATTAGTGCATTCATGGTGGAAGCCCATGACGTAATAGCACGGGGGAGAAATAGAACCACAACAACGGTCAGAACTTGTTGTGTTCCCCTAATAACGATGGCGGTGTCGATAGAGGGTTGCGAGCGCACCCACTGTGACAGAGATGGGGAAGTGTATGCCATCAGCCACACCAAGTGGTTTGAACACACTGATAAGTCTTTTGTATGTCTATATGCAAATGAATCGAGGATCGAAGCATTAGAACTACCATGTTTCTAAATTAGTCTCAATTTCCTAGTATAAATAGTTTACTTAATTGTTTATTTTATGCTTGTAGTTGTTAGTTGTAAATGCCAACCCCTCCCCTAAGTTTTCATGTTTACATTAGTAGCTATTCCTTTCACTCGTGTGGATTGATGATTCGCGGCAAGCTGTGTTTTTTTACTTTTACTTAAATCTTAGCATCTCTGTAGACAAGCCCAGGGTTTCCCGCTTACTACCATTTGGTAGCCTAGCAGCAAGAAACGAGTGTAGAATATAAATCTTATCTTTAACCATCCCATGGGACCAGTTCCTCGGCTTGGGTTAATTGATTGTGCTACTGTGATTGTGTTAATGACCCCGGGTCGAGGCGGGTCAGATCGCTATACGCTTAGGATGAAACTGAGATAATGTGATTCGATAATGTAGAAGTAAATCTATAATGTGCTAGGACAAAGGAAGGCAAGTCCAAATTTATGGTAATCTAAATAACATGAGAGGTAGCTAGTAGGAGGAGTACGTACAATCTCGGAGTTATCAGGAGCTCTAACTTCAAACGAAGACATGAAAGGAAAATTATTTTTAAAATTTTCCAAGTAATTTTTGGAAAGAATGCTACTAACGACATAAGAACCAGTAGGGTGATTGGAATCCTCGCTGGAATTAACATCGTGAACATGGACAACCTCTACGAAAGATCAACAGGAAAAGGGGTAGACATTGGGGCAAATATAATTTCTAGGATTCAGATAAAAACCCTATTAATCATAATCACATAATACAGGGAGTATATTCCGGCAAAAGCCGGAGAAAGAAATACAGAATGCACGCTGGAGAAGGATTTCAGAAGGTTCCAAACCAAGTTTGAGAAACAAATTTATTAAAATGGAAACACAGCACAAATTTGCAATTGTGAAAATTGTTCAAGAAAGGGAAAGAAGATTAAAGACAGAGATACTTACAAGTTGACGGAGAATAACAATGATGCACAAGAATAATAAAGAAGAGAGGAAGAAGACGATAATTTAGACACTTGAAAAAAAACAAAGAACATAATTTAATTTAAGACAATGAAAAGTCAAGAGGAGTTAAATCGGCTAGAAAAACAATGATGGATGTTTGGCAAAAAGCAAGTTACCTTTTTCGGAATTTGAGAAGGCGGAGGTATATGAATAGGTATGATACAGTGAATAGTAATGGAGTTAAGGCATCAAATTCAAAGCACTTATAAGGAAAAAAAGATGACGGTAGTGGAGAAAAGATAGAAAAACATAGCGAACAATGGGGAAAAATCTCGGACCAAAGAGACAAAATTGCAACAGCTAAAGCCTATCACAATGCCTACAATTTCAAATTCAAATTCAAATTTTAAAGTATAGACATCTTAACAAATTTGCTGGTATAGCCAAGAAGCAGGCAACAATTCGCGAAGATAGTTTACATTGTTGTGATAACGAACATGTTACTACAATTTAAGGAATAAACATAATAACAGTTCGCACACAACCTACAAGCACAGTCATTGCTTCGTGTTTTTTGACTTCATGGTTGGGGGGCTTATCGTGTATACCTAGTCAATGAACTAGAGGTTGTTGGTCTTTAGGCCCAGCCCAAGATTCAATTACAAACCAATAGAGATGGGATCAAGCCAACCACAAACCGAGAAAGGTGGAACCATGTCCAAGAAGACTCAACCACGGACCGAGAAAGGAGGAATCATGACCAAGATTCGGCCACGGACCAAGATTATAGCGACCTCGATGCAACCACGATGTAGACCATGATCTGAAACCCCAGTAATGTGGAGCCATGACCACAATCTACTATAAATACAAGGAGAGAAACATTGGTTCAAGTAAGTGAGGCTAAACTAAGGAATACAAACTCTCTTAAGGAAGGAACTGACTTGATCGTCAGAGCACTTTCCCCGGAATCACTTTTGAGACTTTTCTTGTAAGTTTACGATAACCACATGGTGAAGATCAACCATTTGTCCTGACTGGAATACCACATCAATGGTAAACATAACAGACAACTAAGGCTAAATCTCTATAAGAATTTAGAGGATTCCTCCAGTCAAGATGAAATCCCAATATATGCTGGAGATTTCAATGCTATAAGAACCATTGTTGAATACAAAGATATCGCCAATCCAAATCCAAATCCAAATGGAATCATGAATTTCAATACCTTTATTGAAAATAATGCCATGAAGGATATCCCAACTGTGGGAAATCCTTTCACATGGACTAATGGAAGGAAAATATCACATATAGTTAATAAAAACCTAGATAGAATTATGGCTAGTGAGGTATGGATGACAAAATATCAAAACTCATCAGTTCATGTACTTAACAGAACCCCATTCAACCATTCACCACTCATCTTGGACATGCAGATCCAAGAAAACAAAAACCCAAGATCATTTTAGGTTACAAAATATGTGGATTGAGGGGAGGATCTCAAAGCAGCGATAAAAAAAAGTTGGGAAACGGAAATTGATACCCAAGGAATTATATGCTTCACTCAGAAATTAAAAACACTTAAAACTGCATTAAAATTATGGAACAAAAATATTTTTGGAAATTTTTTTGAAAACATAAAAAATGCAGAGGTTAGGTTCAGGAATCGGAAGCAAAGTATAATCAATCACATTTAGATGAAGATCTAAATTGTTTACACTAATGTAGGAGTGGCCTATCTAAGGCGGTTCTATCATCAATTTAAAGACACTTTCTAAGTGCCTTTGATGGTTATGCCTATGATCACACCAAGAATAAAGTGGTTCATGGAACTGCCTTAAAAATGCCTCATCTAAGGAGGTTAAAAACTGCCTTAAAATTGTCGATGGAACCGCCTTAAATTATTTATGAACTCGAAAAATATACGCAGATCAACGTATGTTGCACACTGTTTCCAAGATTGGAAATGTATTTATTAACAAACTCCGAAAGTTTTTTATTATGTTTCGTGTGGTGAATAAGTTTCCGAGATCATTGGAAAGTGCACGGGATCCATCCAATACCCTCGCCTATTCGCGGGCACTATCAATATTAATCTCCAAAGGTCACTGGATTTTTTTAATTATGATATAAATTACAATGAAATAATGTTGGAAATAAAATGAACATAGTAAATAACCTCTCGATGTACGGTGCAACAAAAACCTTTTTATCCATCTGGTCAAGGCATTTGCGAATGTAGTCGACCCTCTATTGTTTCGTACAACCAACTTCTTGTACCATGACCGGGCACATGTATCCAATACATCCCTTTTTCTATTAGTGGTGAAAAACATGTACCTCAAGAATTAAAATTTAGTCATCATTTGCAATAATGCTTAGTGTAATAGAAATAGACTTTAGAAATGAATTTTAGAAAATCACTCACAAGATGTAGATCGACCATCATCGCTTGATTAACTTGGTCACATCTACATAGGTCTTAAAAACTACTCCATAACGTAATGCTTTCACGTTTTCATCCAAATACACATTCATTTCCTAAGAATGAGTATATTGAGTTTCGATCATGCGGATGTAGCAAACTATAAAGCACCCGTACAAAGTGAGGTGAGTCTCGTAGGGCTTGTGCTCTTCCTAATGAAGCTCTAACCCTAGTTGGTGTTGTTGGGATGGATTTGGGGGTTGCTTTGACTGGTCTTGGTGTAGTCTTCACCGGTTTAGGTGATGTGGGCGTTGTTTCCTTCAAATGTCGATCCTTGGTGGGATCGGCGTAAATAAGTCTTTGGGGCCAAGTAAGGAACATTCCCTGGACAGGGCCAACTTTCATGTATTCTCCATCTGGGATTGGCAAAGGGATGCCCATCACCAAAGGATTCTCCAATGAAACCCTCGAAAGACCACTAGCAATAGGCACAGAGTGATGATGTCTCATTAACTCATACAAAACTCCATCGACAACATAGAGCGGCCTACCTTCTATGTCTTGATCAATGTACAATTCACACAAACATGATTTATAAAACAAAAAGAAAATATATAATAAACCATATAGTAATTCATAGAGCCATAATTATAAAAAGGAATTATGTACCTTTTTCTCATTTTCAAGTATGGCATTGTCGAGGTTGTCGGGTTTGAACAATTGCCTATCGATTCTTGGATTTTGAACCATTGGATCGCGATTTACCTCCACATTTGTGGGAGAATGTCATGAACCCCTTGAATGCAGTGTCCAATCGGGCATCAAGTTCTCTAAATTGTCAGGAAGAATGAGCCCCGTGTGTTAGGCCAATCTCCGAATTAGAATGTCTTATTGCTCGATTTGTTTTTCTTGTTGTTGGACTTTATTTTTCAAATTATGGATTTCTGAGGGTTCCGCTCCATTGTAGGACCGTACAATCCCAAATACCTCTCGTTGGGTCAAGAAACTACCGACGCCTTTTCCGTGGCTTCACAAAGTATGTCGTGTTTGCCCGTATGGATTTTCCCGATTGATTGATCTTTCTTCAATTTTTCCTAAGTAAAAACATAAATAGATAAACGAATGTTAGTTCGGCATACCCTAAATAGTCTTCAACCGTAATAATATATTAACTTAAACATTTTCGTACCACTTTTTCCGCTAGTTCTTTCTCTTCATCATGTTCATATACACCATCTTTGTTTCACCTGCCTCAGAGAAATAGATCACACCTTTCAATGTCATCCACATTGATCAGTTGCACCAAAGCTCTTGTCTCATCCTCTTTCATCCCGTACTCCATTGGAATTTGCACATCTTGTTCCAATCATTCTTTTACTATCTAGAATGTGGCAAACACATAACCCACTCGACTCAATCGGTGAGAAATCTTATTCTCCTCAGCAACGCATTGTTTTTCTTTCCTATCAACCTAAGTTAGATGTTAGGTTAATGGTATGACCATAGACATTTTAATCTAATAAAGCTTTAGAATATATTACTTTACTAACATTTACATTGTTCTCCAATGCCCTATTCTTGTGGATATCCTAGCTCTCCAGTTGAATGTGCATGTATGTTAGCCATGGCCGATCACCTTTCTTATCACTAAATATGTAGTCTTTTGACAATTGGTACATATGTTCACACCAACTCTTGGACATCGTGAACGCAGCCTTCTTCTGCAAAGCACCCATATTCGGTGCTTCGATTTCAAAAGGTCTCTATGGGGATTATTATAATCACATGGATTGAATTATGGGGTTGACACGAGTAGGCTAAAGTTTGTAAGACAAAATATGGAAAATGGATTGACAAAAGCTACCTTGCATTCTTGCCACAAGGTGTCCTTGTAATCTCGTGGCACTTCATGCCAACTATCGTAGCGGATATATACCCTTGTTCTACCCACCTTTGCATCCTAACTAGACCATTTAGCACCTTTCTCCGAGACACAACTGCCCAACTTATCGAAAATCACCTATGTCGACTCTTTCCTAGCCATTCTATGTTCTAAGGCTCTACAATGAGTTCGGTGTATTCCCACATCCCCCGATCCATCATCCTCATCCCATGTTGGGCCCATCATCGGGGGATTAACATTCCCCGAAAGTGACACATCGTCACGAGTCCTTTTCCTAGATGTCATTTTGTACTCTACACTTACAAAAAAATAATTTAAGTTTGTATCAACAAAATAACTATTTTATGGAATACCAAAAATTCCCTATACAAGAAGAATATGTTGTTTATAAAATAAAATCAAATATATAATGAAATTGCAATTGAAGTTTAAACACAATATTATCTAACCAAGTATTTAAAGCACTCTAATACCTTAGTCGATCAAATATATCTACCAATTATAAAAGTAAATTTCCTCAATCCATAGCATCAACACCATTTTGGCACCCAAATCATAATATAAAACACTAATTGTGTTACATAACAAACTCAATGTAAAATAAAACTAATAAGACTCACAAAATGTAAACCCTAGCCAACATCATATAACAAATCTTTGGCTATGGTCATTTTTGTTCCTAAATCATAAACCCTAGCTAATGAATCAATAGAAAGATTTATCTTTTGGAGAAATCAAAGGATATGAAATACTCCACCATGTCTTCTACCTATTTGAATTTACAAAAACCTTAAGGAAATTTAAAATTTTGTCATGAGAAGGAGGAATGGAATATATTTTGGATTGGAAACTTACCTCTTAACATCTTGTGTGTAATCTTGAAGTTGTGATAAGAGGAAATGAAGTTAAGTTTGAGGGAGGGTTTTGGGAGAGGGAAATGGTGGGAAAATCCTGCTTTTTTCAAATCGGTATTAAATGCCCATTTAAAACCCGCTTTATTGGGTTTTTTTTCGTGATTTGAGGGATTTCCGAACTCAAAAACCCTGTAAAACACTTTACAAGCTCGAAAAAAATGTCGTCTCTCCGTAATTTAAGGACGGATGGCTTTCTAAACTTGGAAAGTCATTTAACATATAAAAAAGTAAAAATGGGGTTTCAGTAAAACCCCAAATCAAAACCCATGTTTTCAAAACACTCCATCCATCAATTCCCAAATCTGACTTCCCACACATAATACACCATTCATAATGAGTTGTAAGAGCACCGCAAAACAGGGTCAGACTAGCGATAAAAGTCATCGTCCATTCAAGGAGCCTCCCCCGTCAAAAAAAATCTTCAGCAAAGGTGCGAACCAAAGGTATGTCAACTTTTGTAAGAGAAGGGTTATTAATTCAAATGTCATTTTAGAATCTGATATTGGTAAATTATCACTTGATTACTTGCTAACGGACTTTAAAACTCAACATCTTCATAAACTATTGTGTATGGATGGGCATGTTTATAAGGACGAAGTTATACAATTCTATGTGAATTTGGGGCAAAGTAAGAAAAACCATGATGTTCCTAGGGTGAATGGGAAAATGGTGCATGTGACTAAGTATACTATTAATGCTTTCCTAGAATGCCCTTACAATTCCCCCAATAAATTAGGGTCGGATGACCCCAATGGACCCATAGAAATTTATCACACGGTGTTGGCGACACTACCACTATATCCTATTGAAATGACTAGTAAATATTTTAAAAGACAAGGATCTAATGCGGGGAAAGCAGACAGTTTTAACATTGCAGTGTTAACCGTAGAGCAGCATCTTGTCTATAAGTGGATATGTCTTAACGTGTTTCCCACGGGTGGCCACACTTGTGAGCCAAAAATAGCTAACCTCATGATGTTTTACTATGTCATGGAGGGGGGGTCAAGATCAACCTCCACTTTGTCATCATCTTTTTTATGTTGAAGGTCGTGCAAACAAAGAAAGATCTCCCATATGGTGGTTTAATAAGCGCTATGTTGAAAAATGCAGGAGTGATTCCTCGAGACAAGGCTAGTCGCTTGGAATACTATGATGAAGCATGGTTCTCACAAAAAAAATAGTCTCGGGTTTGACAACAAGTGGGAGATACGACAAAAACTCAGTAAAAAAGCAAAGAGTGCAAAGAAAGATCGCCAAGCGGCTGAAGATAGAGAGGAGGCAACGAGCTCCCGTATGTTTACATTACTATTATTTTATACACATTTAGTGTGAGTGACTAAATAAAATATTTTTTCCTATTTAACATTTTTCGATATTGTTTTACAGGTTCTGGGAGCGGATGGAAGGCTAGATTAAGCAAATACTTCGACTGCATGCGTGCGGACATGACCAAGACGCACGAGATGTTGACTCGTGCACATTCGTAGCATGTTGCATTCATGGAATCCCAAGGCCTCCACTTAGAATTGAGTGTCAGTTTTTTATTCTAAGTTAACTTTCTATTCTTATCCCTTTGGCCTGAAATTTCCTATATAACTTAAGCGACACAGTCAAAGCTTTTTCTATTATTTTATTATTGGATTTATGTATCGGATTCCACTCACCCCACGGTTGGGAACTAATGGTTGGCTGACGACCCACCTAACTTTGAGTCGGTCTTCTCGGAGAATGATGATGATGATGACGATGATGGTAATAATGGTAGGGATGATGGGGATGTCAGTCAAGGCGGAGAAGAAAACCTTGGGGGAAAAGACGAGAATAGTGACTCCTTGACTGATAGAATGCTTGAATAGACCAACTTGTTTGACTATATTTGAATATGTTAAATTATTTTTTGAATTGAATGTTAAGACTAATTTGAATCATTTAAACCTAGGATTGGAATGATATGGATTTTTTTTCCCATTTTTTATTCAAGATATGTGACTTATTTGAATAGTGTGACCCTCAGAATTAAATTGTTTGAAAGTCTTGTTTTTTCCAAATCTTGACTTTCTCTTGTTTTGTAAAATGATTTTTTTTCTTCATCCAATATTAGACCATTTTTCAAAGGGTTTTTATATTAAACGACCATAAGGCAGGGCGGCTTTCTGAGTTCGTAATCTGTTCTTCTCTTTGTAATTATAGAACATAACACTTTATGAACTCGGAAACATTTGGTGTGATTATGACATTAAGAGACGATAGAGTTTCTGACCTCTGAAACTCTATTTGTGAGTTCGGAGATATTAGTTGTTGAAGAGACGAGATGGGATATGTTTCCGAGATCGTTAGTCATTTTCGTTCCCTCTCGGGTAAAAAATGCATGCACAATTATTTCTAATGAAAATGTTTTCAAGTCCTGAATGTTGCCTTGTCTATCATACAAACACAATTTATACTTTTAAAACTCGAAAAGTCTAAGACTTATAAAAAAACAGAGTAAACAGCTCATATCAACCTTTTTACCCCCAAATTGGAAAACCCTAGCTTCAATCCAAACTCGCAAACTCCCTTCCATCATTCAAATCTACTAAATCTTCATGGTTTTAGACATGGCTCGAGGAGGTTCAAGCTGGGGAGTCCAAAGATCTCATTCAATCGGGCACAATCCGAGTTTCGATTCCACAAGATCTATTTCTCAATTTGTGAAAAATCAATATGATGCACTACGTGAGAGGGAAAAGTTGCTAGATATTTATCTTTTCGATTTTAGCAAGTACTTAAACATAGGATTGGTCAATCCGCTAAAATTCTTCTGAGAGCAACATGTTGAGTGGTTGCTTTCGTGTAATGAGAAGGCTTTTTTTATATGACTTATCAATTTTATGCTAATTTTTATGAAGTGGAGAATGGGGTTATGCGACTAGGGTTGGAGGGATTGAAGTGCAGATTAGCCAATGGACTATTAATAAGTCATTAGATTGTCCGTACCTATACCCGGAATTTGTTTTCTCGGAGGATTTAGATTGCCCGTTGGATGATTGCTACCATGGGAAGAGTGGCCGCTAGAAGTTGATTACCCCTACGTTAATTTCGTAGAATGTAGTGAGAGGTACTTTGGTTGATATAGATTGAATTTGGGAAGACCCAAATCCTTTGACCTAGAACTACTTCCTATAGACCAACGTATTGTGTATGAGATCATTTCTAGAAATTTGGTTCCCTCGGGTGGACACTTGACCGAGCCTAACTACCCCTACCTTATATTATTCTATTTAATAATTTAGGGTAGAAAAATTAATCCCAGGGTAGCTATTTTTAGACACATGGTGCACTTTGAGACCTTGAAGAAGGTGTTGACATGCCTACCTCATGGGAGTTTAATCATCCACATTTTAAAGAATGTCGAGGGTGTGGTTTTAGAAAGGGGTGAGAAAGGCCAAAGTATTATGACAAGATGTGCTTTGAGAACAAGTGTTGGGTGTTGATTGATCGTAAATGGTACTATAAACCGGAGGTAAATCCCGAGGCAAGCACGAGACCACGCATTGAGGAAGGTTAGTCACGTATGAGTTTATGTCGACTTGGTTCATGTATTGTAGTTCTATTTTTGGGTTTCTACATTGTTTAATTAATTGTAATCTTGATCGATAAAATTTTTAGGTAATCAAAAGTCCAACTTGAAAGGCTTCAAGGATTGCTACAAGTGGATGCGCAAGGAATTTTGCGCCATGAAGGCAAAGATTAGGTTCTTGGAAAAATCTCAATGAGCTCATGAGCGCCACCTCACATCGACATCCTGACCAAAGCTCTATCGATCTACTTCGACATTGAAGATGACATTGATTGATAATTATAGACTATATCCATAAACTTTTATTTGAGATTATTTTAGTGTTAGTAAGATATCATTATTTAAGTTACTATCCCTAAACTTTCTAATTGTTGAACTTGAATGATTTGTAGTTTCGAATTCGAATGATTTCTAGGTTTGGTTTTAATGATTCTAAGTTCAAATTTGAATGATTTATATATATATATATATATATATACATATATATATAACACCAATATTAATGGGGGGATTTATATTAGGGTCCCCAATCATGTCGACTAAAAGGTTTGAAATACATTACAAAAGATGGTTCAAGTTGTGACTTGAACATTTTGGGGCTTGCTTTATACATATAAATGTAAGCCAAGAAGTGGAAATATTTTTTACATAGGAGATTATTGTAGATGATTCGAATCGTTATACCTCGACCCCTCGTGTTAGTGTAAAAACGATTGGCCAAACCTACAATTATCTCCTATGTATGTCAGTAAATTTTGATTGGCTATATACATGTGATTTCCATGCCCATTTTGTACGAAAATTTTTGGGTCCTGAGGTTTATCAGATTCTTCTCCTGGAAAGCAAAATTCTTCTCCTGGAGTTGTATGGCATGAATGGTAGAAAAGATTATCTGAGCTGAAGAAGTCTTCCATGGTTTTCCTCAATTTTTGCTTTGATCAGAGCGTAGTGATTGCAAAAGCAGCTACATCAGCAAAGGATTTGTGCCCAGTATTGATCGTCAGGTGAGCATGATCTGAAAAAACAATAGAGAAAAATCAGTAGCATCCATTCATAACTCATTTGTATTCATCCTGATAGCTGGGATTCCAGCCATGTCTAATACCACCAAACTTTTATCTCCAGATCATGGAAGGAGAGGATCGGGGAGGAAATTATCCTAGTGTTAGCCTGTTTTTCTATCCTCCGCTAGGTTTCCTTGTCTAAAAGTGTGTAACAACTCAATATATGTCAGTCTAGAACATAACAAGGAAGCTACTTGGAAACAAGGCCAGGGGGCTGTGAGAGTGTTTCTGATAGTGCTAATAGCAAGCATACAGTTAGTTTCAATGGTGAAATCCCTGAATTGCATATCTATGGCCAGATTCAAACCTGCTAAGATTGCTAAAATTTCAGCATGTAAAGAAGAGGTAGCTTTAGCACTCATGGTTTTAGCTTGTATTACCTTTCCCTCGTTGTCCCTAGCTATGAGGCCTATACCACTTAGTGAATTATTTCTGCTCCATGAGGCATCAACATTTATTTTGATGTTCCTTGGTTTAGAACATGTAACTGGTGAGATCCTGGGTTTAGAAGGAGGTCTGAATTTAGGTATTAGACCTGAGTTGAACCAGTGTGAATCTTTTGTTCTATTGCTATATATAGGCTTATTGTTGAAAGTAGAAAATACGTCATCCCTAACTTGGTTTATTAAGTTCAGAGGTTGACTTTTCCTATTTTCAAACAAGAAAGAATTTCTTGTTTTCCATATATTCCAACAGATTATGGATGGAAGCATGTGGGTGATGAATGGGAAGATTTTACTTGATTCTTTAAGTGACCAGTAGAAGCTCAGTCTATCAAAGATTGAATCAAAGCATGGGGTTCTAATTCCTTAGGTTGAATGTATCCAGTCCCTTAGATATGTGGCATGTATGCAAATATTAAATCAATGGGACAGAGTGTTAGATTCATAACAAAAAAGGACAGTTAGAGGCTATCTGAATGTTGGAGAAAATTAGGATGTCATCAAAAGGTAGTGTAGCATTAACCAATCTCCACAAAAATACAGATATCTTTTTGGGAAGCTTACTACGCCAAACTTGCCTTAGTTTAGCCAGCTCTCTTCTTTGTTTGGCAACGGTTGTGAAGCCACTTTTGAAAGTGAAAGTGCCATTTAGATAGGGCTTCCATATCAGCCTGTCTTGTCTATCTCCATTGACCTGAGCATCCTGCAAAAAGGAGATGAAATCGGTCGGTAATTGAGTTAAGGCAGGAAGATATAAATCTTTTATGTTGATGAAATCACCAATGGTTAGGTTTTCAGGGATCTGCACTGGTATATTAAGATCTTCTATAGGGCCTAAGCCTGTCCAGTTAGATGTGAGAAAGTTAGCAAATCCATTTCCATGTAATGCCAGAGTGTTTTCCTGAGCAATAGGATTTATTTTGACAATCCTTTTCCAGTTTGGAGATTTTCTATGGCTTTTTGGTAAGAACCTGAGAAATTGGGACCAAGGTGTGATTCCTAATTGGAATTTCCCCAAGAATTTGAGGGAAAGGGTGTTAATAATATCTCTAAATTTTCTGAATCCTAGTTTATTTTGCTCAAAGGGATAACACATTTTATCTAAACTTGTCCATAACTTCTTATTTTCTTTTTTAGGGTTTTAAGAAAAGACTTAGGAGAGGCTGATTACAGCCCATGGGTGCTGAGGTATGGAAAATATCACTGATTTGATTAAAATCTACCTGCCATACTCATCCATTTATTTTTCCAATCCTTTAATTTTCTACCATAAGTCTCAAAACGTGGATGGAAATGAGAATCTTTTACTCTACCTATAAAAATGGGGGGACCAGGATATATAAATGGCATGGAGCCTGGTCTAATATTAACCTCTTTCTTAAATAAATGTTTCTGAGCTAAAGTTGCATGTCTACTCAGGAAAAAATTATTCTTTTCAAATTTAATCTTTTGTCTAGATGTAAGCTCAAAAAAATCAGGAAAGGCTTTTAATCTAACCAATGTTGTCTTGGTTGCATTTAGAAAAAAACAATATCATCAGCATAACTAAGGTGAGAGATAGGTATAGCATTGTGAGGGAGTTTGAAAAACCTGAGTTTTTTGTTTTGGAAACAGATACTTAAGCTTCTTGAGAATGCCTCAGAAAATAAGTTGAAAAGTATAGGGGATAGAGGGTCCCCCTGCTTTATTCCTCTTGTTGGTTGAAAAAAAAACCAGTAGCTTTTCCATTAACAAGTATTGAAAACCAGGGGGGGGATAGATTAGACATAAGGATCCTAACAAGTTGATTAGAGAAGCAGAATTTGTGAAGTATTGCTTCTAGGAAAAACCATCTAACACTATCAAAGGCTTTAGCTAAGTCTAGCTTGAGGATACAGTTAGGAGAGGCAAACTTAGTATTAAGAAATCTCACAATTTCTTTGAGATTGATTACATTGTCAACTATTTCTTTTCCTTTTAAAAAGGCAATTTGCTAGGAAGAGATCAATTTAGGCATGAGAAGTGATATTCTATCTACCAGCAGTTTTGAAAATATTTTGTTGACAAAATTAGACAATGAGATGGGCCTATAATCTGAAAAAGAGACAGGGATCTCTTTTTTTTGGAATCAAACAAATCCAGTCACTTGATATGCCTGGTGGAATTGTTCCCCCATTCTTGAAATCAACAGTGGCTTCTTTTACATCCCGAGATATGATATCCCAAGAATGAGTGAAAAAGTGTGTTGTATAACCATCAGGACCAGGTGATCCATTTTGATTAAGGAAGAGAATGATCTTTTTGATTTCCTGAATAGATGGTTACTGTAATAGCATTTGATTTTCATCAGGTGTTATTACGGATGGAATCTGAGCTAAGACATGAGTTAGGAATTTTTTGGATTCTGTGTTTTCATCCTAACTGAGCATGTTTTGGTAAAAATGAATTGCTTCATTTTCAATTTCTGCTTGATTGTCAGTCCAAAGTCCTGAGCTCAATTTAATTCGGGTGATGTTTTGTTTAGTTCTTCTCTGTCTTACTAAGGCATGGAAAACATTTGTGTTTTCATCACCGTCTTTTAACCATTTGAGCTTAGCTTTCTGTTTCCAGAAAAGCTTCTCTTCATGGAAGGTTCTTAGGAGTAATGTTGTTTTCCTATTCAGCTCAACTAAATCATTAACAATACCAGTAGTCTCAAAGAGTTGTTCCTGTATTCTAACCTCTTCTTCATGCTTCTTAATGTTTTCATTTATGTCTCCAAAGGTTGATCTATTCCAGCTTTTAAGTTCCCCTTTTAGTCTTTTAAGCTTTAGAAACAGTTTTGTCATTCCTTTTTCTCTCAATGGCTAGTCCCAGCTCTTTTGAGTGATTGAATGGAAGTCCTCCCTTGTTTTCCACATGTCTAAAAATCTAAAGGGTCTAGGGTGGGAGGGTAGATTAATTCCTATTGTCAGTAGTAGAGAACTATGGTCAGATGTGACCTTATTTAAGGTATGGATAGAGCTATTTGGAAACTTTTTGAACCATGTATCATCAGCAAGGCCTCTATTTAACCTTTCAAGTGTGGGTTTAGATCTCATATTAGACCATGTAAAAAAGTTTCCCACTGTGAAACTATGATGCAGGTTATTTGTTTTGATGAAACCAAAGAAATTAGCAATGCTTCTAAAGTTAGGACTAGCTGAGCCTTTATATTCAAGCACATTGTTAATAGCATTAAAATTACCTATAAGCAGCTTGCTATCACATTTTAAGTCGCTTATTTATTTCCACAATTGTTTCCTATCCTTTCTATTGTGTAAGCATGAATAAATATGGCAGGCATTTGTTTCTAAAAGGGGTAATGGAAATTTCAGTATGGGTGTATTGTTTACTGATTGTCATAACCTGCAATTGAAAACAGTTATTCCAACAAAGCCAAATATTGTTATTGACTGAGCTATAAGCATTTTCAAACCCCAGTTTTTGTCTATATGTATCAACCTGATCCCAGACATGCTTTGGCTCAAGAATACATTGCAAATGAATTTTGTGAAAATAGATGAGTTTATGGAGTCTAGTCATTGATATATCTAGACCTCTCAAATTCCAGATCATGCATTTGATATTAATATTTGTATCAACCATTAAAAATCACTACTTTTACTTTTTGAAGACGATCTAAGATTCATCTTGTTCAGTTTGTTAAACATAGTTCTTTTACGAGTCTTATCGTTGGTGAGCTTAAAAATTTATGGGAGATATGGTACTTACCTCTTTCAGCAGGAGCTCTTGAGAACTTGATTCAGCCTGATCCTCATTTCCCTTGTCATTTTCTAGCACACTAAATAAGTTCTTACTACATTGACTAGAGACATTTGAAAGGTAGTCAGTAGCATTGCAGTTATCCTCATTATTCCTAGATATTACCTGGTCATCCATGGCATGGAGGTTTTGGATATTTTGGATAGTGGTTATATTACTGATGAGTAATTCATCAGTATTTTCATTGGGAAACTGCTCAGCTTTTTTAGGAGAGTCCAGTGACTCTATTGCTTTAGCATTTTTCTCACCTTGAAAGGGCTTTTTTGGGCTTGAATCAGAAGGGAGTGTGGTTTCAGGGTTGGCTTTATCAGGGGAAATTAGGGGTGGTGACATGGATGGGTTGAGTGATTTGGATTTGTATGAATCTACCATGTTATTATGAATCGTTAAATCAGTGGTCATAACTTCATCCTGATTGGTTCAGGGTTTGGTGCTGGTAAAAGGGTTTGTTTATGTGCCTCCTTCTGTTTTTTGTGTGTGGTTGAGTTTCACCTAATTTTTGTTGGGATTTTGACCTGGTTTAGTATTTGATTTTGTCCTGGATTTGGCCATTAGGTCTGGGTTTAGGATTCTTCATTTGAGTTTATCATGATCAATCTTTTTACAGTGAGAGCAGTATAATGGTAGATTGTCATACTCAATGTTCAACTTTTGATTCTCAATTAGAGAGCCTAACCTGATAGCAGCTAGGAGTTGTGCCTGGAGATCAACTTCCACACAGAGTTTCATAATTGATGGTCTTGTAAGCTTCTCTGTAGCTAGATCCATCTTTATGTAGGATCCAATTTGGTTGCCAATAGCCATAATAGCAGATGTGTTGTAGTAATAGAGTGGCACATTTTGTAAAGTAATCCAGACAGGAATGGTGGAGCTTTCGGTGTTTGGCTTGAAATCGGGGGTCTATCTAAGGACTCTCATGTTGGTTCCATTGAACGACCAAACACCCTTCATCCAACATATCTAGAAATCCTTCTTTTTTCTGGAATCGAATTGGGATGTTGTGGAAATCAATCACCCCAAGTTGGTAGCTTCCTTCAAAATAAATTGTCTTGAAATTGGATTCAATCTTCTCAATTGAGGGACAACCTTTTGGGTAGTTTCCAATCAAAGCGTTCTGGTAATAGGTGGAAAGTTTGGAATTTTGGTTTTTAGTGAAAAGGACTGACGGTTCCCCTTTATAGTTGATTGTGGGAGACAAGTTTTCTACCAGAGGGCGGTGGAGGTGATCTCTACCATAGCGGCGGTGAAAGTGATCTCTACAAGAGGGCAGAGGCATGGTGGTGTCTCGATGGAGATGGTTGGTGGATAGACGTTAATAGACGTTTTGGTGTCAGAAATTTAGAGAGAGGCGAGAGAATCCAGAATTAGAGAGAGAATCCAGGAGAAGATGCGCATAAACTAATAATAAGTTTCATAACACTACATTGAATTTGAATGATTTGTTTTCATCGCATGTCTCTTTTAGAATAAACCAATGAATTATACTAGATGCATGTGAATTATTCAAAGTACACCACTTAAATAAACACATGAATATATTGCACTTGAATGTGGACAACTAACTTCTTATGCTTCCTTTTCTTGATCAGCTTCTTCGATTTATGTTCTACGTGTGATCTTCCCTTTACCATCAATCCATACTCCTTCATCATGGTCGTTACAGCCTAGGAAGCTTTGAAGAAAGTTTGATCATCCTCCTCAAGCAACATAACTTCATCAGATCCACATGTCGATGTATGGCATCCAAATCCAAATACTTTCTCTAATTCATTTTCTTCAACGAAAATACGTTTCCCTTCGACAACAATCTCCCACCTAGGATCAACAGGATCTCTGACATAGAAAACATGTTGTGCTTGAGACTCCAATATGAAAGGATCATTCTTCCATCTAACTCGACTTCTATCTACTGGGGTGAACCCCAAATCCTCGGCGCATTGTACGTTGTTGATATCGACCCACTGACATTTAAACACAAGGACACGCATACTGATATAGTAAAGATCCCAAATTTATGAAATTGTGTCAAAGTAGCACTTCATGGCGTACATAGGACTGTCATCACCCCCACTTCCAACGTTCACTGCTTTGGAGACAACAGACGCTCCACTATTTTGAGTGACACTTTTATCATCCATTGATTTTGTGGCAAAAGTGAAACCATTGATGTCATAGCTAGAATACAAAAGAACGGTTCTCAATGGTCTGCGAGCCAACCATTTCACTTTCATTGAATGTTTGCCGACATCTACATGATCCCGGAACCATGATGAAAAATTCATAGTGAGCAATTGGAGGACCTGAGGCTCATTGAAATTAGGGTGCTCAACTCATATCACATCCATATGAATCTTGATGTATGGAAATACATCCTCATGGTTGAGTAGGACATAGAGGTGAGGAGCACATAAATCTACCGTACTCGGGCTAAATAATTTCCCTTTTCTAACCCCTACACATTCCAACCTCCCTTCATATCTACCAATTGGAACCTCAACAAATTCAACTTCCTTCATATCATTAGTGCAAAACTCAATGGCTTCTTCGGTCACATATCGCTGAACAATACTAGCATCTGGCTTGTATAGACTTTTCACAAAGTGCTTAAAGATTTTCATGTACCTCTCAAATGGATACATTCATCTTAGAAAAATTGGACCAAAAAGTTTTATTTCACGAACCAAATGGACGATCAAGTGGACCATAATGTCAAAAAATGATTGTGGGAAATACATCTCCACACAGCACAAAACTTCAACAATCATCACTTGCAACCTATCCAATTTCGATACACTTATACTTTTGCGACAAATAGATTTGAAAAACAAACGGAGCTTCGTAATGCACAATCTTACATGAGAAGGCATTGTAGATGGAGTGGAAATGTCATTCAATCTCTGCATTAGGTTGTGAAAATCATGTGACTTCAACTCACCCAACCTCAACTCTTCGACTGACACACATGTGTTGATGTTGGACGAGTATGCACTGGGTACATTGACACTACTAAGGGTCTCACAAAAGAATTTCTTCTCCGACTGCGACATAGAATAACAAGTAGAGGGCAAACAACATGCATCACTGGTAATCACTGGCTCTAGATTCTTCCGAATACCCAACTCAACCAAATCTAGCCTAGCCTTCAATCCATCATTTATCCTACCAGGAGTATTTAACAACGTCCCAACCAAGGAATCACAAACTTTCTTCTCAATGTGTATAACGCCAAGGCAATGTCTAACATCCAAATGCTCCCAATACGATAGGTTAAAGAGGATTGAACATTTCTTCCAATTCCTTCAACGACAGCTTTTCTTTTCTTCTTACTGAAGTCATTGGGCAAATTCTTAACACTTTCATAGATCTGTGTACTTGTCTACGGCAACGGTGCTCCTTTTTCCTCCACTTTCCCATTGAACCATTTTCTCTCGGGAAGAAACCACCCATGGCCTTGGTAAACAGTCTTACAACCGTGTTTCAACTGACAAAAATCAGGGTCTTTCTCACAGACGGGACAAGCCAAGTGCCCTTCTACAAAATAGCCAAAAAAATTCTCATATGCAAGAAAATCATTAATTGTGTAAAATAATGTCTAAACAGTGAGGAAATCTTCCACAAACCCATCATAAATTTGAACACCATCTGTAAATAAAGTCAACAAATCCTCAACTACAGGAGAAAGATACACATCAATATCATTACCAGGTTGCTTCGGTCCTGATATCATCAAAGACAACAATACATACTTACGTTTCATCATCAACCAGGACGGAAGGTTGTAATGACCAAAATAATGGGCCAAGAGCTGTGTGTACTACTCATATTACCAGAAGGATTCATACCGTCTATACACAATCCTAACCTCAAATGTCGATAGTCTTTGCCAAACTCGGGGTCGAGAGCATCGATTTTCTTCCATTGCTCCCCGTCTGAAGTATGTCTAATCACATCATCCGCGGGTCGGTCCCTATTCGCATGCCAACACAACAACTTTGCATCTTCCCTACACGCATACAACTTCTTCAAACGGGGAATGATTGGGAGGTACCATAACACTTTTGTCGGTGTCTTTTTCCTTGATTTTACTGGAGCTTCTGCACCCACCACAATCGCACATCTCTTCAACTTGTACCGTGACTCGCCACATATACAAGTTTCTCGATCTTTATCTACTTCTCCCCTATACAACATACAATCGTTTGGGCATGCTTGAATTTTTTGCAACTCCAATCCCATCAAGCAAAGTATTTTTTTTGCAGCATACAACCTATCGGGCATTAAATTACCTTAAGGAAACAAATACCTAAACAACTCAAGAGCCTCCGTCATCGACTTATCTGTACATCCAAATTTTACTTTTAAGTTCATTATCCACAAGGTCGCACTCAAAACCGAGTATTTCAAACCATTGTACAAGGAAGTGCCTTTGTCGTTCATCAAAGCTTAATGACTCTAGTTTACCTTTGAACTCTCTTGCAATATTTTCCATCATTTCATCAAACTCCACATCCCATCAAATTCATCATACACCATCGAGTCCTCCAATTCATTCGTAGGAGAGACTTCCACAACTTCACCATGCCATATCCAATGAGTGTAACTTGTTTGGAACCCTCTCATTATGAGATGTTCCCGCAACTTCTTCCTCACTACATACGCATAGGACAAATTTGACTTGGCATAAGAATGTATGCACAGTATACTTTTGGATAAAGATCTACTCAGAGTACCTTAAAACACTTTAAAACTTCCTACACCTAGAGATAAGTAGACACCTAAACTTTTATGTGCTAATGCTAATTGTACAATGTTGTACTGCAATTACAACTTGTCTTCACTACCACCAACATTATCAGACGAAGATGCACATTGGATACAAAAGGCCAAAGCAAGATCACAAAACAAAACCTGTAGTAGGAGAACAGAAACTGAGAATATGTCACCCACTAGAAGAAGTAGTTTCACCACATCTTTACTTATGTTAAGAGGTATGTTGGGAACTACATGTTATTAAGTAGTGGGATGCTACTTAAGAAACCAATTGTAGCTCAAGAAAACAAAAAGGTAAACCAGACAACAATGAGAGCAACAACAAAACCACATGCATAGTGCAACTATAGTACACAAAAAAACTAAAAAATAAAAAAAGTGCATCACCAATACGAAAATGTGATGTAGCAGTTTCAAGCAATAAACACAACTGCATAAACAAAAAACAAACTTGACCATAAACTAAGATGGAACTCAACAGAAGTAGTGTCTGAGCTAGAGAGTAGAAATTAGATTCCAGCATCATGCCTTTTGTTAAGCCGCATTCAGTTTAATAGAGTCACATCATCATTTTTTTTTTTTAATGTAAAGACACCCGAGGGTGGGGGGTAATATATTGGTACCCCAAGCCAATAAAACCATCGTAGAGAATTGTATTCACTTAGGCTCATTTTGCGGGCAATGCGGTTGCCACATCATCATTTGAAAATACCGTGGATCTCATTTTCTAGTTCAATAAAAGAGGACAAAGCCAGTAAATATAAATAGGCTCTAAAACGGCTTACTTTCACATATCCTCTTCGCATAATATGGCCAGGGGTTATTAAATCAATGCTTCCATGGAGATAACAAAAAATCCCTAATCAAATCACAACTGAAAATTAGAAATGAGTTTACAGTCTAACCTTAGAATGTCTTGATTTTGTATGTGCAGAGCTTCTATCTTGCAAGACCCTTGACATGTGTGAATGTAAATGACATCTCGTGAAATCTTCCTGAAGAACCTGTAAATTTTACCAAGACTATAAGAATAATCAAGCTCACTGTTCCTATATAATTCAGAGTAAAACAACTGGCAAAACAAGCAGCATCGTGAAAGTAGAAAAAAGCAAAACCAGCAGTATCTTGAACAAAATGTGAAAGTTAAAACTATTCAAAAAAAAAATGAAAAAAGGTAAAACCACAACATCTATTCTTACAGTTTGAATATTCTTGCTTTTTTTTAGCCTAATTGCTCTCTTTTTTCATCAAAACATCCACAAAAGGTGAATGGAAAATATTCATTAGGCTCTCCACACCTTAGAACTTAAAAATGAAACAAGATTACAGTAGTGATCATCTGAAAGGTAAGTGACTAAGATTTAGCTTTAGTGATTAACTTGGATATGTTTTCTGTGAATTGATCTCCACTGTATGTGTTAACCAATCCCGGGCTGGATATCCAAGGATCGATACTTAGAAACTACTAGCCTAGACTATATAGGATAGGTAAAAGAGTTTCCAGATGCAAAAGTTTTGCAAAAGTGCAACCCTAATTACCATGTTAAATCATATATTTAAAATGGTAATTTTAAGTTGCATGCTTTGAGAAATAGGCAGCCATGTGCATTGTAAAGATCTGAATGTTTTAGTGGCAATCGTTCTATTGAATTATGATGGAGGGTATGTCAATCCTATCAGATGTGATGACTTGCATTAATTTATGGTCCAACTGATTAAAGTTGCCGTTGAGAAGATCTTGTTGCCGTGATGCCTGAGTTTTTGTTATCAGATGTGCTGCCTAGTTTTGTTGCCTGAATGTGTGAGTCCACGTTAATGCTCTGTCGATTGTAACATATTTGATCTCTCAAATTGTCCTCAGCAAATTCCATGGGGGATCAGCTTTACCTTGTCTAATTAGGATGGCCTGCATACAATTAGATTCCACAATGAGAGGGGAGAATTGATGTGTCAAGACAAACCTGAGACCTTCCAGAATAGAATAAGTTTCAACAATTAATGAAGCAGCAGAGTCAGGAATCGGTTTAGAAGCAATAAATAGAGGAAAACCACAAGAGTTCCTAACTATCATCCCTACTGAGTGAGCAGCAATATTAGACATTGAAGCATTGGTGTTCATTTTAAATCCTTATTTCAGGGGATTCCGCCTTAAAGCCCTGTTGAGTTTAGGTTTTTTCCCCTGAAAGAGGAGAGGAATCTTATCTGAGTTAACAATAAACATTCATCAGTTCTACTTTGAGGGTGGATTCTTAATATGTCAGCACACAAGAGGATTGTTTTTTTCATTTCAGCTATGTTAAGACCCTTGTTATCATACAAGTAGGTACATCTCATTTTCCAGATAATCCAATAGGAGACAGAGGTTAAGACACAAATTGCATTAGTCCTGGTTTTTGTTTTACTAACCATAGACCACATCCGGGATAATCTATCATATATATATATGTGTGTGTGTGTGTGCAAAATTCATTGCTCTCATCTCCAGTAGTTGAAAGACATAGTGCCATGTAGATCTAGCCACATAACATACATTGAAGCAATGAGTCATAGTGTCTATGTTATTACCAAAATGACATTTATAAGATGCTGAGATTCCCATTCTATTTAAAGTCTTAGAGTAGGGTAAACATTTATTCAACAATTTCCATATGAAAAAAGAGAGTTTGGGAGGGTTGAGATTTTGGATGGTTATATTTAAAAAAAAAGGTTGAGATTTGACCATACCTTATGGAGGCTTCCAAAAGATATTCTTCTATTTCTAATCAGCTAAAAGGCAGATTTTATTCAAAACTGACTTAAGGGGGCTGGATTCTAGATCATTTTATCTTTGTGGTGGTGCAGAGCAAGGGGTTCCTGCAATTTGTTGGTAATAAAAGCAGAAAAATCAATTGAAAGGTGCTGCAAGTGAGTCGGTTTGTTTAACTAAAATTGAGCAACTGTAAGATAAAACATTTAAATATCTTGATCAGCATTCCAGGAGTCCACTAGGCTACCCAAGCCAAACCAGTTGGCTATCCAAAAGCTTGACTGACCATCTCCTATTAAGATGTGAGTGTTTTTATAGCTAGCTGAGAGACCTTACATGCCCTCTTCTATGCATCATAATTTCATTCTGATTGTGGCATGGACCAGATGAGCTTGGACCAGAGTGCTGTACCTTGTTAAAGGTTCCACCAGATTGTTAGGGAGAAACAGGTTATAAAGCATTTTAGGGATCTGAGACATAAGCCATTTACAGTGAAGGGTAACCTCATATTTATGAATGATTTCCAATTCTTATAACTATTTTCTAGTTGATCACCCCATATAAAATGCATTAAGAAGTTTTTCAATCCTATCTTGTATGTGTGATGTGGGAGCCATAACACTCCAAAACCCACATTGCTCTATTTTATTGGTTTAGGGATTTATTTATCCCTGTAGAGATGCATTTAAAAAATCCAAATCATCTTTCCTTATTGTAATGGAAATTTTTAGCTATACCCCCTCTTCTTATTCTTGTGGTCTCAAGTTGCGTATTGTCCTCACCATTTAAATCCCAATTTCATGATGTCTAGTCAAGAGAGTGCAACTTGTGCTTTTGCTACCTTGTCTGTTGGTGGTGAAGCAAATGACTCTGTATGGCATCTGGATTCAGGAGCTGCCTAGCACATGACTCATCAGGATGGTAAGTCTTCTATTATGATTCCTTATAATGGATCAAGTTCAGTTGTTTTTGGTGATAGTACCTACCTCCCTATTAAAAATATCGACAAAATGAATATTAAGGATGCTAGTCGTCCCCTCACTTTGTCCTCAGTCTGTCCCCCAAATTTGAACATAATTTGTTGTCAGTTAATAATTATGTAAGAAAATAATTGTATGTGTGTTTTGATGATTCTTCTGTTTGGGTAAATGACAAGACCACGGGGGAAGTACTACTTCGGAGGTCCAGTAAGCATGGAGTTTATCCTATTCAACCTACCATAGTAAGTCCTCCATCATCGGTACCTGCACTTTTAGCTACTTAGTAGTCAGAAAATATCTGGTATGCTCGTCTTGGCCACACCTCTTCCAAAGTTATAGGGTCTTTAGTTTCCAATAAAAGTATTTCATGTGCTTCAAAATTTCATGACGATTGTATTTGTTGCAAATAGGGAAAGGTTCATAGATTGCCTTTTGAAACAGTTCAATATTCTGCTCCATATCCTTTGTATTTTATTCATAATCATCTTTGGCAATCACAATTTTTATCAAATCAGTGTTTTCTTTATTATGTTGTTTTTGTTGATGATTTTCACGTTTTACATGGATTTATCCTTGGCGTCAAAAATCATAATTTTACTCACAATTTTTTAAGTTTCAAAACATGGTTGAAAATATTTTTATTTGCAAAATAAATAAAAATTCAAAGTGACGGGGGATGGGAATTTGATAATTCTACTCTTACACAACATTTTCGAAAATCATGAATAATTTTTAAGAAATCTTGTCCAGACACCTTGGCTCAAAATGGATTATTGAAATGGATTGTACCATGCTAATTCAATTTGACTTGCTTGCTCAATTATGGGTTGATGCCGCTTTTCAAGCGGTGTTTACCATCAATTGCCTACCAAGTTCAGTTTTAGGGGGTGTTTCATGTTTTAAGAAATTATTTCATCGTTTCCCGTCTTATGTTTTTTAAAGGCTTTTTGTTGTACATGTTTTCCACTTTTAATGGATGCTAAAATAAATAAATTACAACCTAAATCGAAATATTGTGTCTTTATTGGTTATGCATCTAACTACAAGGGATATAGGTGTCTCGATCTCATTACGGGTCCAGTTTATATCAGTCATTATGTTATTTTTCACGAGAAACAATTTTTCTATCATAGTATTCTCACTACCAAGTTAACTTTACCATTTTCCTCTCCTCTTACCTTAAATTTGAGTTGGTCTCCTACAATGGTCTCGTCGAGTACAGAGTTATCCCCAGGTGTCGTCGTCCATACAGCGTCTATGCTGATATCTATTATGGCTCCACTATCGGTGCCACCCTTCTCACTATCTTCACTCAGCTCACCGGTAATTCCGCCATTAGCACCGATAATGAATGTCGTGGCTTCTCATGCCCCTGTCAAGTTCAGTCCTCCATCAATCTCTCCATTGTCCTCTTAGCCGGAGCATGTATCTCCGAGTCCAATGTCTATCTCATCTCCGCCTACCAACTTTCTCGAGTCAGTTCCTAGTTCTTTGTCATTTGTTTCTCTTGGTTCAGCTTCCCCGTCTCCTTTACCACCTGTTCAAAATGATCATCCTATGGTTACTCATCTTAAAGATGGTATTTCCAAGCCTCGTTTCCTAATGGGTTTAAAAATAGATGTCATGGAATTAGAACCCTCTAATTTTAAACAGACATCCAAAGATCGTAACTGGCGCCAGGCTATGCTTAATAAGTATACAACTTTAATTAAAAATGATACTTGGGAGTTGGTACCTCGCAACTACAATCGTCATGTACTTAGTTGTAAATGAGTTTATAAAATTAAATGCAATTCTGATGGGTCTGCCAAGTGGTTCAAGGCCAGGCTTGTTGTTCGGCAATCACCAACAATCACGTATTGATTATTTTGAAACTTTTAGTCCTGTTATGAAACCTACTACTGTATGTTTAGATCTTACTATTGTTGTCTCTCTTAATTGGATTGTTTGTCAATTAGATGTTAAAATGCCTTCTTGCATGGTTTTTTGAATTATGAAGTTTACATGTGCCAACCTGAGGGTTTAGCGCATCCCTCAAAGCTAAATTACATCTTTCATTTACGTAAGTCCATATATGGGTTGAAAAAATCTCTGCGGGCTTGGTTTTCTCGGTTCAACAAAAATTTTTACTATCCATTGGTTTTAAATGCAGCACTCAATACAAGAGAGAGCACATTTTACCTCGGTTATACAGGGTCTTTACCTCAATTTTTTGGAAAAACAACTGAGGTAAATATTGGCGGAGTAAAAATTATGTTTTTTACCTCGGTTCAAAACTGAGGTAAAAAACTATTTTTTATCTCGGTTAGGACAGAGGGGCATGCGACCTCGGTTGTTATTAAGTGACAGATGCAGGTGCAACATTGTTCATTAGGATGTTTTTGTACAAAATTTAACCGCATTAGAAGTGCAACATCACACATTTTATTTCAGAATGTATAAAAAAACTACCGAACGCATAATCGACGTCGATTCTGCCTTTAGTAGTTCATAACCAAAAGCTCTGGGGCCAGATTTCAGATACACATCACCAACAAGCTAATAAAATAACTTTTATTTCAATTCAACTAATAAATCAAATAAACAACATTGGAGCTGTAAAGACAATAAATCAAGATAATTTACAAAGAAAAAAACAAACATATTTCAAAGTTCTAGGCTGAGCAGAGTCAAACAAGGGCAAAGTGATGGCGGGGAACGGCAAGAAACGGTGAAGTGATGGCGGGGAACAGTGGATTCACGGTGGAGTGACAGCAAAGAACGCCAATAAGGTGTCGGTGAACCGCGAGCCACGTCGGAGGACAGCGGTGCCACGCCAGAGGGGAGCGGAGCCACGCCAGAGAAGGGCTTAGCCGAGGCCTAGAACGGCGGAGCCAAGGCTGAGGGCGGCGGTGACAGTCGGAGAATGCCGAAGACAAGGTGGAGAGGCATCGATTGGAGTGGAGGACGGCGTTGTTCGGTCGAAGGACGCCTCGATGGGGTGGCGGAAACAAGGCGGTGTAGGAGACGCGGATTAATGGGGTGGCGGAGACAAGGCGATGTAGGAGATGGAAGGTTCACCGACGGCGTAGGAGTATGGGTGTGAAGGAGAAGGATGCCTGAAATGTTGTTGAGTGTTTGGTAATATTTATAGGGCTAGGGTTTGGCAATTATTTTTGGGCTAGATTGGTCTTATATTTGAGGGTTGAATTACCAAATTGAGCCTTCAACTAATTCATTCAACTTTACATTTAAAATGTTGTAAAAATCAAATTCTACTTAATTTTTTGTTGTATAAATTAAATTTTATGTCAATAATAAAAATTTTAAAATTATTATTATTATTATATTTATATTTAGAATTAAAAATAAATTTTATGTTGTTGCATAGTCTTTCATAAATGTATAAAGATTAAAAAATAAAAATCAAATTTTATTTATCAATTCAGTGTTGACCTTTTATTAGTTAAAGTTACGACTGTTCATTATTATTTATAATATTAGGTTGAGCAACAATGACCATTCATTAATTAAGGTCAATCCTCTTTTTAGTGTTAATATGTAGAAATTCGGGTAAGAATTAAACCTAGATTAGTTAAATTCAAACCATAACTATTCAAATTTATGTATAGAGAGTGAAGTAAGGGGTTTGTTCCTCTAAGTTAAGTTCAAACTATAACGCGCTCCCGCTTAGTTAAGGTCCAACATTTTCAATAGTATTCATGTAAGGACAGTCAAATAACGATTGACCGTTGATTAGTTAAGTGTTGATCGTTCATTAGACAAAGACAAACCATTACATTAGCGTTAATATATGGAAAGTCAAGTTATGTTTGACCGTTGTGATCTTGCAATTTGGGCATGTATGGGGTGAACGAAAGGGCCTTGAAAGTCAACATTGTTTACTTCCACACGGTCTAGAAAAATTACACTATGGCCCAAATTTGTGTTACAATGCAGTGAATTTTGTTATTCTTTCATAAATGTAGAAATATTAAGTAAATGAATTTTTTGGTGAAATGTTGGCAAGCGCTAGCACATGTTCTAGAATAACTTAGAGTTTGTTACAAAGAAGTAAGAAAAAGAAATAGAAAAATATTACAAATATATTCTTGTGCATGTTTATTAATAAATACTATGTTACAGACTTGGATAATGCAA
Source organism: Rubia yunnanensis (assembly GCA_037428765.1). Lineage (NCBI taxonomy): Eukaryota > Viridiplantae > Streptophyta > Magnoliopsida > Gentianales > Rubiaceae > Rubia > Rubia yunnanensis. Next base: position 31,489,360 of record CM075071.1, on the reverse strand, counting down.
CTAGGGTGTATAGGGTAGTATCACGTTCGAGTGGGATTTCAATTTGGAGTTACGAGTGAAGTTTTTACTTTTGGCACTTAGGTCCCTCTAAGAAAGTTGGAATTGTCGAACCACAAAATTGGAAACATCAAAATTCAATTCAATAATATACAATTTCAATTTTGAAATTTGGGTAAGTATGGGTGAACGGAAGGGCCTCGAAATTCAACATTTTTTACTTCTACACAATCTTGGAAAATTACACTATGGCCCAAAATTGTGTTACCATATAACCCATTGCTCTGAAATACATGATTTTTGTTATTCTTGCATAAATATAGAAATATTAAATAGGTCAATGTTTTTGTGAAATGTTGGAAAGCGCTAGTACATGTTCTAGAGTAACTTATAGTTGGTTACATAAAAATAAGAAAGGTAAATCGGAAAATATTACAAATATATTCTTGTGCATGTTTATTAATAAATAATATGATATGGACTTGGAAAATACAACTTGGGTGTATAGGGTACTGACCCGCTTCCACCTAGGGTCGTTAATAAAATTGTAGCACAATCCATTAACCCGAGTCGAGGCTTCCTCCCATGGGATGGTCAAAGATAAGATTTATAGTTCTGCACTCGTTTCTCGCTGCTAATGCTACCAAAAGGTAGTAAGCGACAAGCTCTGGGTTTGTCCACAAAGATAAGTCAAAACACATTCTCGTGCGGGTCATCAATCCACACGAGTGAAAGGAACAGCTAGTAATGTAAACAGACAAGTTGGTGGGGGTGGTATTTTTAACTAACAACTAACATGAAATCAGCAAACAAGTAAACTATTTATACTAAGCATTTGGGACTAATTTAGCAACATGGTGGTTCCAATGCTTCAATCCTCGATTCATTTATATATAGACATACAAAAGACATATCAGTTTATTCATAACATGAGGTGTGGTCGATGGCATACACTTCCCCATCCCTGTCATGGTGGGTGCGCTTGTAGCCCTCCATCAACACCGACATTGTAATTAGGGGAGGACAACAAGGTCCGACCATTGTTGTGGTTCTATTTCTCCCTCGTGCTATTATGTTCCAGGCTTCCACCACGAATGCACTAATTCACATTGGTCTTCTATACGTGAGGCCTTAGGTTCATAGGCAACTTATCTGGGATACTAGGGCTTCAACACAACTCGTAGCTTGCTACTATCAACTCTCTCTACTCGTAACCTCTCGGGAAACTTTACGAATCTAGCTAAGACTGGTGTGATGGAAAATAGGTTAGAGCATTCTCGAATCCCCCGTGCACACACCCACGTGGACGCGTTCTCCCCTACCCATTCAAACATCCAGGTTTCTCTTCCCAATGGGGTATCAATAAATGCACCATATATGAACATAGCCCAAAGTGTGTGCTTATATGTAATGTAGTGCTCATGCATTTAAAAACATTCAAGAACAACCACAATAATATCATAAACACAAAGATGTGATGAATCTACTTGAATTTCATAAAGTAATAGAAACTACACAAGTGCCAAATATGTCCCGAGCTAAACTAACTACACCATAGACATGGAATTCAAATATAGATTTGAATTCCACATCTTTGGGAAGAAACAAGAAGAAGAAAAAAAGGAAAATGTACAAAACCTACTAAGAGAGCTCCACTCTCCAAATGCTCTCCCAAGATATGATTCTCAGAATACAACTTGTGATATCCTCTGAAAAATTAGTAGACTAGGGTTCTATGTATAGTAGTAGGAGATTGGGCCTAAGAATAGGCCCAAAATAAGCCAAAAGTACCAAAATCCTAGGTTAGCCACATATTTTTCACGGACCGGCACGGATGCCAAGGTGCATGAAGCCTTCATTCACACACCGCCATATCTGGCACGGTCTGTGAACATTTATAGTTGCGGGAAGCCACGTTCTATGAAGCTAGGCTCGTGCCACGGTTAGTGCAGGTTTTCACGGACCACGAGCAGCACCACAGTTTCTGCTCAGTAGTTTTCACGGCGTGGCCTCCTTTTCACGGACCGCGAGCAGCATGGATGTTTGCTCAGAACTCTCGTCACGGTCCGTGAAGGTTTTCATGGACCGGCTCTATACTTAGCCAAATTTCTTCAACTCTTCCCTTCAATGCTTCACGGCCCAGCTCCATTTTCATGAACCGGTGATGTTTCCTTATGTAGGGCAGACCGTGGGCATCTTCACGAGCCGCTGATGCTTCGTGTAGTGTGGGCTGTCACGAGTCACTGGTCCTTCTTTGGCTGGACTTTGTTTGCTTGCCATGGGTGAACCGTTAGTCCGAATTGGGTGTTCTAGTAGTCGATTTTTTAGTACTCGAGAAGAAAATTTCAATTGAACCATCCTTGAAGGCTAATTCTTCCTGGATCATTCTCGGACTAAGGCAACACTCCTTGGACCACGATTCACCGTTTCCACCTTTTACCATCTTGAACTTAGAAGCCGCCTATCCTTGGCTTCAATATCCTTCTACCACACATTGATGCTCATGGCCTTCATCTACTACCATTCAATGCAAATGGCCTTCAAATCTTCTACCGTTAAAAGCAAACGGCCTTCACAAGAATGTAATGTAACAAATAGCATTCACAGGCGACCTACTAAAGGTACTTATAATGAGGACCAAGGAGCCTGTGAACAAGATATGTCAATAATCACTGATTAAGTGTACAAAACGTGGGATTTAGAATAGAAAACCAAACATGGTTGTCTAAACCCCTTGTCATGTAAACTCAACTAATGTTGCCAAATCGTCAACTAAAAATAATAAAAACTACGTCGAATGCATTGGTTAAAGCATGCATAATAGTATAGATCAGGTACCATCATGTTCGAGCGGATTTCAATTTGGAGTTACGAGAAAATGTTTTACTTTTTGCACTTAGGTCCCTCCAAGAAAGTTGGAATTGTCAAACCACAAAATTGGCAACATCAAAAATCAATTCAATACTACACAGTTACGATTTTGCAATTTAGGTATGAATGGGTGAACAGAAGGGCCTCGAAAGTCAACATTGATTACTTGTACATAAACTTGAAAAATTACACGATGGCCCAAATTTGTGTTACGCTATAATCCATTGCTCCAAAATACATGGATTTTGTTATTCTTGCATAAATATAGAAATATTAAATAGATGTATTTTTTGGTGAAATGTTGGAAAGGGCTAGTACGTGTTCCAAAGTAACTTAGAGTTGTTTACATAGAAGTAAGAAGGCAAATCGAAAAAGATTACAAATATATTCTTGTGCATTTTTATTGATAAATACTAAGTTACGAACTTGGAAAATACAACTTGGGTGTATAGGGTACCTTCACGTTCGAGTGGATTTCAATTTGGAGTTACGAGTTAAGTTTTAACTTTTGCACTTTGGTCCCTCCAAGAAAGTTGAAATTGTTGAAGCACGAAATTGGCAACATCAAAATTCAATTCAATAATATACAGTTGCAATTTTGCAATTTGGACATGTATGGGTGAACTGAATGGCCTTGAAAGTCAACATTGATTACTTATACATAATCTTGAAAATTTACACTATGGCCCAAAATTGTGTTACGCTATAATTCATTTCTCCAATACATAATTTTTGTTATTCTTGCATAAATATAGAAATATTAAATAGATGAATTTTTTTGGTGAAATGTTGGAAAGCGCTAGTACATGTTCTAGAGTAACATAGAGTTGTTTACATAGAACTAAGAAATGGATTAGCCACGTGTCAAAGGGAAAATACTAAAAGAGTAACTCTTAGCCACGTCACCTTTGACACGTGTCACCCTTTTAATTAGCACCGTGTCAAATAAATAAAATTGTATATACCACTTATTCATAATTATATAAAATAAATATCATATAAAATTTTATATACTACTTATTTTATATAATTATGAATAATTAGTAAATAAAATTTTATTATGTGAGAAAATAAAGTTTATTTATTTATATTCGATTACGGTCATGTATTACTCGAACTCTATGCTTAATTCACTTCATTTGAAAATATAAACATCAAGTCATAGTTAAAAGTATAGATATAAAATCTTTTAAAATATAAAAGAAATGGAGTTGTATAAAAAATTGAAATTATATTTTAGTTTTTTTAAACAAATAAATTACATATATATATATATATATGTTCAATTATTTTAAATCGTGCATCACAAGGGTGTTATTTGTTGTTCTGCGAGAGTGATGTGCAGCGTCACTCACAAAAATAACCTAGGTAAGCCACACATGTGTGTGACGTTGGTCATTTGTGTCTGGGATGGGTACGTGCGACCTCGGTCACAACGTTGGTAAGCCAGACAGGCATTCGTCATCAGTCATATCTTATCTGCGAGTGGTACGTGCGACCTCGGCCACAATGTTGGTAAGCCAGACATGTATGCGATGTCGGTTATTTCTTGTCTACGAGTCGTACATAAGACACCGGTCACAACGTTGGTAAGACAGAAGAACGTGAAAGAGCTCTCAATAAAAAAGCGATTTGGGCAAAAAAGGCGCAGCCTTCTCCCAAGAAACATCGGGAGCAATTTCACCCAATTCCTCATCGAATCCAAACCTGAGGAAGGTTTATTCAGAATCACCATGTGATTCCGAATACACCCATCCATAAGTTGCGGATTCTTTGGAGGAAAAATTGCGAAGTGAGAGTCCTCGCCAAACTAGGGATTTGAAAAAAAAATGGTGGATTCTTGGATCTTCCGTCTGATTGTAACATCGGACTAAGCATCGGAATAGTGTGGGAACACCACGAAGGAGCTCGATTCAACTGGGAATCATCCCCTCCATTCAAATTGGTACGTCTCCCTCTCACAGGAAGTGGGTTTCTTCGAAAGTCTTTTTCATGCGAAGAAATCGTCAACTCGGATATAATATAGGCTGAATCTGAGGGATAAAATTCAACTACAAACAGGTTCTACGAATTTTTTTGTTGTTGAATTTTCAATTTCACTCCTTTGAATTTCACTATTGCTGCTGAAAGTACACTATCCTTGTGTTTTCTGTTATGTGTTAAATTCAGTAGAGTGGATTACTTTTGGTGGTGTGGGGAGATACCTTTAGTCTCCCTGTGTGCTTTGATAAGTTAGTCGGACTGTTGGCATGTGTACTCTTCTTTCTTTGTTTCATTGCAGAGGAAAATTGATCCAAATATGGCACAGTCTGGGGCTCCAACTTATGCAGCAGTCCTAAACAGAAACAACACACAGAAGGACAAGGCAGTAAGGGAACACAATGATAAAAGCAAAAACCCGGATGTGGAAAAGGATAATCCAAGCCATGAAAAGAACAGAAATATGCAGAATCAGAACTTGAAGGGTAGGAGCTGGTATGACCCTTTGCTTGACAAGAAAAGAGCATGGAAAGATGCTGAGATTGTACTGGAAAAGGTTCAAGTGGGCACTCACCAGGGCATCGACTTTGTTCTGTTTGAAGAAGAAATTTTCAAAGAAGAGTTAAGGCGCTTCTATGGCTTTCTTGGGGTTTTCCTAGGATATTTCCCAGGCATCCATGCTATTAGAACCCTGCTCACGGCAAGATGGGGGGTCCCCTGCAGAGTACAGACTCTATGCAATGGTTATCTGAAGTTCAGGTTCAACTTAGCAGAGGACAGGGACCGAGTACTTCATGGTCAGAACCACTACCTAAATGGTAAAAAAATCTTTACTGTCCCTCTGCCTGACTCAGGGAAATTCGACATGAGAATAATGGGCAAGAAACCCATCTGGATTCGCATGAATCACTTGCCAAAGTCCTGCTGGCACAAGAGAGCACTTCAATAATGCGCATGGATTCGCATGTATCAGGTAGGATACTATGCCAGGATACTGGTACTAGTTGACACTTCAAAGGAGCTCAAAGAGGAGGTCACATTTCGCATGCCGGACGGAACCACTTACACGCAGAAAGTCATCTATGATTACTGCAAATCGTGGTGCCCAAACTGCGGCAAAAATACTCACATGATCGTGGCCTGTGACGAATTCTTCAAGGCAAGGGAAAGAGCATACCATGAACTCATGGCTAAGAAATAGCAGAATGTCTCACGTAACAGGCCCAATCAGAGTACACATGCAGAGAGTGAGTCCTGCAAGGCTCCTGAAGTCCCCACACCTGATGGAGCGGAGAGCTCAAATCAGGAAATAGTGCAAGCCATCCAGACAGTGCACCACAGCCCAGTACAACTTCCTACTCTTCAAAGACAAAATACAGGCAAGGTAAGCAGTGCCGTACCAATGGAAATTCATATTGAGGGGGAACTACAACAAGCCCAGGACCAGGAAATTATCAGAAATAACCAATGAGGTCGGCGAACTGAATGCAAACCTGACACCGACAGGGTTCACTACCGTGCTCAATCTGCCAGACCAGCACACAGAAAAAGCCCTGCACCGCTGCCGAAAGAAATAAAAGATTCACCACCATTTGGAGAAGATGAACGCCCTATCCCCGGATCGGGAACCCTACCAAAGAGAATGATCCACCCGAAGGTGAGAGGCCACAAAATCCTGAGGCTTAACAGAAGAAAGAGTAAGCATTCACTTGAATCAGGAGCTACTACCAGAGCACGGAGTAAGTTGCAAACCCATTTGCTAGCCACTATGAACATCATCCAAAAACCTTTCCACCGCCTCCTAAGAGCCAGCATGAGCAACTCTGACACTTCTCACAACACACACGATGAGGGCGGCGGTCCGCAGCCATAAGGGACCTCGGTCTCCCAATGAATACAACATCACTGAAAGTTAGGGGCTTATCAACCCCTCTTAGGCGGAGATGGGTGAAAGGTATCATCTCCGAGAATGATGTAGGCCTCTGTGGTCTGTTGGAAACAAAAATGGAAGAGAAAGCACTACGTATTTTTCTGAAGAGCTTCAAGGGATGGAAACACACTCACAACTTTGACTTGTGGAGGAACTCAAGAATGCTGATCATATGGAACCCAAGAAATTATGTGGTCCAGGTCCTTGGGAAGATGCCCTAGTGCATCCACCTAAAGGTCCACAACCAATTAACGGGCGTGGAATTTCTATGCACCTTTGTCTATGGGCACAGTGAAAGTAGGGCACCGCGTCAACCGTTGTAAGCGGAACTAAAGTCATTTGGTGAAAACCTGAACGCACCATGGATGGTCCTAGGTGACTTCAACGCTATCTTAAGCATCAACGACCACCATGGCGCAACAGTCCCAAGCCTGTATCCAATGAGGGAATTCCAAGATGCCTGTACAAAATGCAGGCTGAGGGATGCACCCTCCACAGGACACCATCTGACATGGCACAACGAAGACTGGAAAACTTGGAGGAAACTGGACAGAGTTTAATTGAATCACGGCTGGGATGCAGACGCATGCAGAACAACCTTTCTGCCGATGTCGGCCTAATCAGACCATTGTCCAATGATCATTAACATGGCCCAGGCAATTGAGGGAAAATAAAGGCCATTCAGAGTGCAAAATATGTGGCTAAACCACCCAAACTGCAAGTATGTTGTGCAAGACTTCTGGGAACCGCATGTTACAGGCACAAAACAGTACTCCGTATGCAGGAAACTCCTCAGGCTCAAACGACCGTTGAAGGAACCAGGAAAAAGATACCTTAGCCACATCTCAGAAAAAGCGAAGTCAGCGGATAAAGAATACAGCCAAGCACTATTCAATCAAGACCCGCTCAACTCCTTGCCACAATGCATAGATGAACTGTGAAACTTGAAGAACAGGGAAATTTTCTACTACCTGGCGGATTCGGCATTTCTCTCCCAGAAAGGAAAAATTAACCACATAACACTGGCGGACAAGGGATCAGCCTACTTTCACCAAATGATTTCGAAAAAGAAAGAGGGAGGCATCCCGGCCATCCTTGACGAAGAGAACCGCATTGTAACATCCAAGTCAGAAAAGGAGAACTATTTGCAAACTTCTACAGAGGTATGTTTGGCACTGCTTGGCCGAGAGTTCAGATTGATCAGGAGGTGATTAAATCCGGCCCAACCATCTCAGATATGGACAAGGCATACCTCAAACAGGATATCGTACCCAATGAAGTAAAGATTGCACTGTTCACTATGAATGATGACAAGGCTCCGGGGTCGGATGGTTACACAGCAGGCTTTTACAAAAGACAATAGGACACTGTAGAATTCTTCGACACGGGTCTTATACTATCGCAGCTAAATCATACCACTGTTGCACTGATTCCCAAAAAAGAGGATAACCTCAAGGTGGGAGACTTCAGGCCCATCGCCTGCTGCAATGTTATCTACAAAATAATCACCAAAATCATCTCAACCAGACTGGAGAGCATACTGCCCACCATAATCGACCCATGCCAAGGAGCATTCATCCAGGGAAGGAATATAACTGATAACATCCTGCTGGCACAAGAGCTGGTCTGTGGGTATGGAAGAGCCAGAAACTCACCGAGATGCATGATCATAGTGAATCTGCAAAAGGCTTTTGACACGGTATCTTGGGGATTTCTGGAAGAGGTTCTCATTGGACTAGGCTTTTCGGAGAAGCTAACAAAAAGAATAATGGCATGCTTCACAACTCCCTCCTACTCGATTGCGATAAACGGTAAATTGTTCGATCACTTCAAAGGATGGAGGGGCATTCGACAAGGTGATCCACTATCCCCCCTATTGTTCATCATCTGTATGGAATACTTCTCCTAGCTGCTCAAAAGGAGAACCAGCTCTAGCCACTTCACTTATCATCCCAGATGCGAGGGACTGAAAATCACCCACCTCGCATTTGCGTATGAACTCATGCTCTTCGGAAAGGCTAACACGGACTCAGTCCATATTCTTATGAACTCCTTGAATGACTTCGAGCTGACATCCCGGCTTGCAATCAATGCAGAAAAATCCAAATTCTTTGGCATGGGCTTAAAAGATGACCTCGGTTTTACAGGCATTCCTTGGGCATCATTTCTAGTAAGATACCTGGGAATCCCCCTTGATTCGAATAAGCTTAAGGTCACCCAATTTGGAACACTGCTCGGGAAAGTCGACTCGGAGATCGCGAAATGGAAAGGTCACACTTTGTCCTATGCTGGGAAACTGGAGCTTGTCAAATCAATCGTGTGTGGAATAGTTGGCTTTTGGATACAGAACTTTAACATATAGTCCGCCGTCATGGATGCACTTGAGCAAAAATGCAAAAGATTCCTATGGGGAGGGAAGCATAAATGTAAAGTATCCTGGAAGAGACTCTGCATCCCAAAATCAATCAGAGGGAGCCTCAAAGACTTCTCCACCAAACTGTGGGACATCCATATAAAAAAGGACAACCTATAGGTGAGATGGGTCCATTCCTTCTATCTCCAAGATGCTGGATTCTGGGAAATCAACCGTAGGATCCAAAATTGTAGGCTGGGTGAGAGGTATTCCAGCTACTTCGGAGACTTGTGTATACCGAGGAACAAGTTATTACTTACATTCAGAGAGAACCTCACGGAACTGAAGAACTGCATTACCACTTGGGCAGCATCGGACAAGTTCGCCAAGATGGCCTACCACTTCTTGCACCAGCAAAGGTACCCATCCCTGTATCCACAGCAAGACAGGTCGAGGCAAAGGCTATTCAATACCATCTAGAGGGGCACCATCCCGTCAAAATTCACATTTATTACATTGCTTGCAACCATAGGAAGACTGTACACCAAAGACAAACACCGGGACGAAGAGGATGACACCTCAACCAGGATCTGCTCACTGTTCCATCTAGAAGTGGAGACCAATAATCACCTATTTTTCTCATGTGAATTCTCCAATGTAGTCTGGGAAAGGATCAGAATCTGGATAGGTCTGAGGCGGGCAACTACTTCAATACCGAGCTCGGAAGTGTGGCTAAAAAGACAGGTTAGGGGTTCAAAAATCAGGAAAACAATGGGACAACTCGCTCTCGTAACTACAGTTTACCATATCTGGAAGGAACGGAACATAGTGGTTTTTTATGGCATTCAACCGAATTCAGCCAAACTGTGCAAACTCATCACCAAGGATTGCTACATAATCCTAAACTGCCTCTTTCCCAAAGAACACCTATACTAATCTCAGGTAACTTTTTCAAGGTTAATACTTACAGGTAATGTCGAGCTAATCAATACCGAGATGGTCCATCAACAGCGGAATGTGTAGGTAGTCAGTTAATTAGCGTATGCAAAATTAACTCACCCACTGCCAGCTATTACTTCATTTTGACGGATGCGCGATTTGCCTGCGCTGCACCTTACAGTGCAAATCTGGCATTAAGTTGTCCACTTGCTTCAAGTGGAACGTATGGTTACATAACCGTCACATGGGGTGTGCGTGGTCAAATCACGCCCAATCTCTCCTTCTTACCCATAGACCGAACAATTTTGAAGGCCAAGGACACCTTCACCACTGTATAGGTATATTTGGTAGAACCAGTTTACAGGGCCTCACTCCAAGACAGCAAACGACTTCATATTTTTGCAGAAGTGGGATGGAGATCAGCTATTTTTGAAGGCCAAGAACACCTTAATATAAGTGTATATGGTAGAACTAGATGACAAGGCCTCCCAGCAAACCACTTCATATTTTTGCAGAAATGGGATGGAGGTAGCATGTGAAAAAAAAGAAAAAAAAACACTGCTTGAGGGGCTAAGTCCGAAGACATCCACTCCTCGAAGGGGTCAGGCCTCGAACGGACCCAGTCCTCGAAGGGGTCAGGCCTCGAAAGGACCCAGTCCTCAAAGGGACCCGGTCCTCGACAGGGTCAGGCCTCGAAGAAACTCAGTCCTCGAAAAGGTTAGGCTTCGAAGAGATCCAATCCTCGAAGGGGTCTGGCCTCGAAGGGACTAAGCCCTCGAAGGGGCTCTGCCCTCGAAGGGGTTATTACCTCAAAGGGGCTCTGCCCTCGAAGAGTTTATAATCCCTCGAAGAGGCTCTTCCCTCAAAGGGGTTATAACCTCGAAGGGGCTCTGCCCTCGAAGGGGTTATATCCTCGAAGGGGTTACACCCTCGATGGGGCCTTGCACTCGAAGGTGCTTTGGATTCGAAAGGGCCATACCCTCGAAGGGGCTTTGCCCTCGAAAGGGTTATACCCTCGAAGGGGCTCTCCCCTCGGAAAAGAAAAAATAAAAAGTCAGTGAGTTTCAGCCTTCACTTCTGGGCTGCAACTGCATTCGGATGGTAGTAACTTTCAGCCTTCCTTTTGGGCTGAAATTGTATTCGGTGGGAGTTCAACCTTTTACCATTGGGTTCTACAACCTCTTGCATTGGGTAGTGGATTAATTAATTAGCGTACGCGAAGTTATTTAATCCATTGCTAGTCTTCGTACTTAGATTTGACGGACCACGCACCCTATGCTTGTGCTACACTTCTTTGTGTTAAACTAGCATAAAGCTGTCCATTTGATCAAAATGGAGTGGGCGGTTAAAGAACCGCCAGGTTTGACACACACCGTACAAGTTGTGTCTGTTCTCATCATCATTAGGAGGGATATTTTTGATAGGATCACAAGGGTTATTGGCACTGCCTACTGACACCCTTCCTCTCCAACAATAGCTCCGGTCCACAACACGGGAATGTTGAAGGCCAATAACTCCTCTTTCTTCATCTTAGGGGTGTATGGTAGAAGCTGCTCCACCTTCGGGGGTCTTGGCTTCACTCAGATTGCGCATCAACTGCACACCTTCTCTTCAAGACCCGAGACCCATTTCTCGGCTGCGACGAGGAGACCATCTGAAAAGCTAGTACACATAACTGGTTGCATGTAGAGGTCCACATTTTCACTCTGGACTTGCATTTACCACCCTAAGCTTCGCACCATCGAGCTTAGGGTTGGCAGTATTCTAGTATTTCAGTACTCCCTAGGCTTTTCAACATCTAGCATAGGGTTAGCATTACTATCACTTTTGTATTAGACGGGGTCTCCTGTTCCCTCAGGGGGACCCATCGGATGTTCCATCATCTATACTATTTACCATATTACCGGTAAGACAGACATGCGTGCGATGTCGGTCGTTCTTGTCTGAGATATGTATGTGCGACCTCTGTCACAACGTCGGTAAGTCAGACATGCGTGCGATGTCGGTCATTCTTGTCTAGGATAGGTATGTGCGACCTCGGTCACAACGTCGATAAGCCAGACATGCGTGAGACGTCGGTCATGCAGACTTTTTACCTCGGTTTTGTAAAAACTGCGGTAAAAAGTATACTTTTTACCTCAGTTTTTTTAACCGAGGTAAAAATATTTTTTACTTCAAAAAAAATACAACCGAGGTAAAAGAACTTTTTACCTTGGTTTTTTGGGTTAAGGAAAAAACCAGGTAAAAGGGGCAAAGTAATAGGTGTTGTTTCTTGTAGTGACTCGTGACACCTCTATGTTTGTTTTAAAATATCAGGGTTATATGCTTTTTTTACTTCTTTATGTGAATGATATTGTTAACACTGGTAGTAGTTCTGCTCTAGTTCATAAACACATTTCTATTCTCTCATCTCACTTTGATATGAAGGATTTGGGGGATCCCCATTATTTTCTAGATATTCAGGTGTCGCATACTCCTTCTGGAAAGTTTCTGTCCCAACAAAAATATGTGTCTGATTTACTAATGAAATTCCATCTTCATATTGTTAAATTTGTACGCACACCATGTGCTTCTAGAGTTATGTTGTCCTCTGTTGATGGGGACCTTCTTGTTGATCCCACATATTATCGTAGTATGGGTGCTAGGGATGACAATGGGGCGAGGTGGGTACATATTATGATACCTCCATATCTATAACCACCTAAAATTTCTATGCTAATATCTTCCCCATTATCCATGACGGGTAAAAATTTAAAATTCACTCCGCACCATTAGGTATTTTACAAAATCCATACCTTCCCAATCACTCATTTGGGTCTCCCTACCCCCTTCATACCCATCGTACCCGTCCCATTTATATATCCAAAAGTAGCTAAAATTTTTTAGTAATTTTTATATTAAAATTAATAAACACATTTACATAAAAATTATTGTAGGTAAGATATGTGCAATATGGTTCATACTAAATTAGAGGGTATATAATGGGTTTAGTGGGGCGGGAGGGGATGGGCCGGGTGTGAAATAATATCCACTCCCGACCCACTACCCATGACGGGTATGATTTTCATACCCATACACGCCCCACCCCCACCAAAAATACTTCCATACCTTCCCCATTAGGGCGGATACGGGGTGAACCTCCACCAAAACCCGCCACACTGCCATCCCTAGTTAGTGCTTTGCAGTATTTAACTATGACTCGTTCGGATATTGCTTGTGTTGTTAATACGGTTTCTCGGTTTATGCATGCTCCTCTTACTACTCACATTCATGTCGTGAAGAGAATTTTCAGGTATTTTCAGGGTACCTTGGAGTTTGGTCTTTTTCTCCACTAAACAAGCTCTCATGTGTTAGTGGTAGCTTATTTCCTATGTGGATTGGGCTAGTTGTCCTAAGAGTCGTCGTTCTATCACTGGCTATGCCGTGTGTCTTGGAAAAAAATTGATTTCTTGGAGCTCTAAGAAGCAACCTACTGTCTCAAAATCCTCAATTGAAGTTGAATATTGGGTTGTTGCTTACACTATGGCCGAAACAATTTGGCTTCGTCAGCTTCTTGCAGACTTGGGGTATTTTCTTCGTGATTATGTTTCTCTCTATTTTGATAATGTTTTCACAACATATCTTGTTGTCAATCTGATTCATCATGATTGTAGCAAGCATATTGATGTAGACTACCACTTTGTTTGTGAAATGATTGCATATGGAGGTTTTCAGGTAAGACATATTTCTACACAGTTACAAGTTGCTGATATTTTTACTAAAGGTCTTTCTAGTGAATTAGTATGTAAACTTCTTTCCAGCATGTCCGTTATTACACCCCATAAAGATTGAGGAGGTGTATTAGGGTATAAGGCTAGAATAGATTTTTCCATGTAAATATAAGAGTAAAGTGCACTTTTAACCTTATTTTGGTCGAAAGTGCATAAATGACCTTGTAAAATATAAAAGTGCAAAAAATAACCCTGGATTTTGTTGACTGAAGTGTCAACGGTCAAATTGGCCGGAAATGGGTGAAATGACCATTATACCCCTGAGTTAAAAAATTAAAAACTAAAATAAAAACATAAAAGACACTAATATCCCTAGCTCTCTCTCGTTCTCACCTTTTTTCACCATCTCTCTCTCTCTCGAAACCTCTCTCACGTTCTCATTTGCCTTCACCATCGTAATTGTCACCGATGCCCCAAATCGCCACCCTCATCTGCTCCGACGGATTCAAGCCGACCAAATTGCCATCGACGTCCCAAATTGCCACCAAATCGACCCGTTTTCCCGTCCCCGTCCCGACCAAATCACCATCAGCGTCCCAAATCGCCAACGACGGATTTAAGCCTAGAGTTCCACCACCCTTATCTGTTGTTGTTTGATTCAGGCTAAGTGACACGATTGAGATGGCGCACGGGACTGCTACGGCGGTGGTTGTGTATTCTCTGGTTGAGGTGGCAAGCCGAACGGTAGGGTTGGAGTATATCTGGAGAGGAGGAGCGGTGGGGGGCTAGGGTTTCTGGGCAGGGGGCAGAGGCTCAGTGGCGGGGCGGGTGGGGCTAGGCTTGGGGCGGCGGTGCTTGGCGGTAGTGCAGGTATTTGAAGCTGAAGAAGCAGCTTAGGGTTTTAGGGTTGATGAAGAAGTTTAGGATATAATGGTCATTCAATTTTTTGTTTTAGGATTAGGGGTATATTTGTCTTTTTATAAATGGTCAATGCCTGAATTTGTTTGATCTATGCTGGAATAGTGTAAATTGGGTAAATCTTATACTCCCTCCGGTTCTCTAACAATGGCTCACTTTCCATTTTGGGATGGTTCTTTTATATTGGCTCCTTCCTTTTTTGGCAAATACTAGATTGTTTTCATCCACTCAATTTACTTTTTACTTTCTCAATACAACCTTCACCACTCATTCTACTTTTTAAAAAACTTTGTGCCAATTCAAAGGAGGTCATTGTTAGAGAACCAAAGGGAGTAGGATCATTTTTGCACTTTTCCCTAAATAGAATTCATATATAAAAAGTGTCAAGGTTATCAATTGGGTAAGCCACAATTATTCCGTACATGAATGTTGGGGCCTAAATAAATCGAATATTTATATGTAAAAAATCTAAACATACAATTTGGTCATGAATTTACGGTTTAGATTCACTCGGTTGAATCAGCATATCATATGGGAAGTTGGTGTATTTTACATACACTACGGATAATCGAGCTATTCTAAAACTGATTCAGGTGCAGGCTACTCTTGAGAAGTAGTTTGGGCACCTTTAAAGCTCCCTTTAACTGCGCTCTGCGCTGTCCAAAACTTGTGATTTTCCCTCCATGGGAATGCTGTAATTTAACATAATAACCTAGCCTTTGAGAATCAAGTTGTGCAGCCTCACAAAATCTTCTAAAGTAAGCTCCTCAGGTCTTGACTGTATCGACAACAGAATTAGATACTTCAGTAATGTATGAAGGCTGAAGTTATACTATGTTCAGGTCTTGGAGGGGGAAAATGTATAGAAATCTAGAAAACCTACAGTAGGAGGAAAACCAATTTCAGCCAAAGCTGCTTCTATCTCGGTGGAAGAACAAATGTGCTGCAGGGATTTGCGCAGCATTTTGCGTTTTCCATTGAAGGCAGAATTTACCTGAAATAGTTAATGAGTAGGCATACCATTAGCCCAAAACAATAATTCTGAATGCAAGCATTACCTTCCCAGCTTTATGCATAATGGAAGATACTGGCACAAGAAATGGAGCATCGGTCAGGCAAAATATCAAGGGAACAAATTATTCAATCTAGAACTTAATGATGTGAGACTGGCTGGTGTCTGACTGAATATAGGGAACTAGAGACCATAGGAAACAGAAATGAGACCATTAGAAGATTAGGGTCACAACGTACCCAGCAAGATTCACCAAATCGTGGCTGGGTAAAAAATTTAAATACTATGACAAGAAAAGCATATCAAGAGCGAAGAGAACCATTGAAAAGAAGCTTTTTGTGGATGAAACTTGTGGATAGTCTACAGCTTGCTTCAGCTGGAAGGCAACAATTGCCGCGTCCACCTGGAGAAGCATTGTTGTTATTGCATCAGTAGAAGTAGACAACAACTGAAAACTGAGGACTTTCCTCAGGCCATTAAATAACACAAGGTAAAATGAAAAAAATCTTCAGATATCATAGCAAGACATGAAATAAGCCAATTGCACTTGCCTTGGGTTGTGGGAAAAAATTTATTCTTGGAACCTTCAATTTGTATTCAGGATCTGGTAAGAATTAGATACAGAGAAAGAACTAATGTTACGAGGAAATACATAGAACAGAAGAGTACCTTAGGAGCAGAAGGTTCATAAAGGAATCAGCTAAGTGGAAGTATGGATAGCACGACTAAGGCCATGTGTCCATCCCAAACCAGGGTAATTATTAAAATTTAAGACTTCACATGACAATCACAATCACGACTATAGAACTTCTTCCCATTATTTGTCCATCGTGCTTCTATTTTACCTGAATAAAAGTTGACAAAAACATTTATAGGTCGATAGTTTGATGACCTCAGGGAAGGATCCACCAAGCGCAGCGCTGCTTCATCCTGGAGATCACGGAGTAGATTTAACCTCCAAATAAAGTACATTTAAATTCATAAGATTATGCTTTTGGATTTGCTCACAACACCGCTCGGTTCTGGTGTTCAAAATGTAGTTCTTTCTTACTGTGTTTTTGTAGTGGTCATTCTAGACTAAATGCAAGAACAAGAGAGTTATGGTGGCTGAGAGGAATAATACACTTGATAAGAAACATCTCTGATAAGAGCTGCTAGGACAAATTCGACCTGTCATAAGAACGTATTCACGATTTTATTTGGATAAAGATATACTCAGTGTACCTTAAAACACTTTAAAACTTCCTACACCTAAAGATTATATGACACCTAAACTTTTTGGTGCTAAATGCAGATTGTACAATGTTGTACTGCAATTACAATTCTTGCCTCCACTACCAGCAATATTATCAGAGGAAGATGCTCCATGGATACAAAAATGTCAAAGCAAGATCACAAAACAAAACCTGTAGTAGGAGAACAGCTATTGAGAATATGTCACCCATTGGAAGAAGTTGTTTCACCACATCTTTACTTATGTTGAAAGGTATGTTGGCAACTACCTGTATAAAGTGGTGAAAATCAATTCTAGCTCAAGAAAACAAAAATGAAAACCAGACAACAATAAGAACAACAACAAAACCACATGCATTGTGCAACTCTAGTATAGAAAAACAGAATAATAAAAAAAGTGCATCACCAATACGAAAATGTGAAGCAGCAGTTACAAGCAATAAACACAAGTTACACAACTGTATAAACAAAAAACAAACTTGATCATAACCTAAGATGGATCTCAACAGAAGTAGTGCACAGTGACCCCTGAGAGATATGAAATTAGATTCCAGCATCATGCCTTAGGTTAAGCCTCATTCAGTTTAAAAGAGCCACTTTATCATTTGCAAATACTGTGGGTCTCGTTTTCTAGTTCAATAAAGCCAGTCAATACAAATAGGCTCTTAAAGGGCTTACTTTCTCATATCTTCTTTGCATAATATGGGTAGGGGTTATTAAACCAATCCTTCGATGGACATAACAAAAATCCCTAATCAAATCACAATTGAAAATTAGCAATGAACTTACACTCTAACCTTTGCATGTGGTGATTTTGTATGTGCAGAGCTTCGATCTTGCAAGACAGTTGACATGTGAGAATGTATATGACATCTCGTGAAATCTTCTTGAAGAACCTTTAAATTTCAACAAGACGATATGAATAATCAAGCTCACTGTTTCTGGATACATAATTCAGAGTAAAACAACTGGAAAATATAGGCATGCATCAATATAATAATCCTTTTACAAGATGTATGGCTTGACAAAACTGCTAATGTAATAAGAGAGAGTTGTTGAGTTTCTCCAGATAGAAATGTTTGCGGAAAAGTTTCTACAACAAACATCTGTGCATAAACTTAGAAATGGTGGTAGATCAACTGCTGCTGTTACGTAATTACCTTCACCATATTTGTGCCAGCAAAACGCTCCTTCACAATTGCAGCCATATAAGGGTCCTAAGTAAGAACACAAGCATAGAAATCAGGCCCCATTGTATAGGATATAAATTAGCTAGCCAGACAGTAAACCTACATTGTTCTTGACTATGAGGATCACATGATTTACATCCCTCACAATTTATATTTAATTGTAACTTTAGGAATGCAGACCATTTCATCCTTTCAGTATCCGTCAGAATACGGGATATATTGGATAAACTGTCCTCACAAAACAACTTTAGACAGTGTAAAAAAGAATATAGGTCCAGATAGTGAAGTAATCCACTTTCATACTATCATTAGATCAGTTATATTTATATCATACTGTATAAAGCATCCTACAGATAAGAACTGAAATGGGCATATGTTTGTGAACCTTCTCAATGGCAAGAACAGTAGCTCCAGCATTGACAAGCACATTGGTAAGAGAACCAGTGCCAGGACCAATTTCAAGCACGACGTCCCCCTCTTGTACACCTGCGTAGCCCACTAATTCCTCATTTATGCCATCATTCAACATATAATGCTGCAAAAATTACGTCCATTATTATTATATAAAATGAATACTCCACGGTGAAGAAAAAGAAAGAAAGCCTGTGCATTTACTTGGCCAAGTGACTTTCGGGGGAACCGGCCTTTGGAGTTGAGGGCTTTAACAGTGGCGTGATAATCATCATCTTGCTTCGTCTTCTGGGTTTTGGCGGTGGGATTTGAAGGCGGTGTACCTTGGGACAGGTTTGTTGTTTTAGCTCTGCTAACTGCTGGGGTAGGTGAAAATGGCGGGCGAGAGCAAAGGGATAGAGAAGGCATGGATGACAATACCTCAACTTCTGGATTTGGAGAAGAGGAGACGAAGAAGAAGATAACCAATTTGAGATTACAGATTTACCCTTCACGAGGACAATTTTAGGGCTTATTTATTCAATTAACTATAAAATGAAAACCCGGGAGATAGTCGGCTAAGTCTTGATCAACTCCTTTTGGCGCGGCGCTATGGAGGACGGAATCCCAGAAAACGCTAACGAAGGTATGCTGCTTTTCTTCTTGGTGTGTACTGATTTCTTGCTTCTTGTTTGCTGTTCTGATATACTGTGGGCTTTTTGTGAAAGACTGTCCCGGTACCCAGTCGGAGTCCGCGGGAAAATCAGATTCATGTAAAGGTTGCCCTAATCAGGAAGCTTGCGCAACTGCTCCTAAGGGTCCCGACCCAGGTCTGCCTAATCTATATGTATCCCGTAAATTAGGGGTTTCGTGGTGCTGATGCTTCAACTTGATCATTAAAGCAATTGATATTACTTTCGGATGCGAGGAATTGTTCTTTTTGTTATTGCTTCTATCCTGCTCATTGTCGTGTTGTTGATTGTGTATTATGAGTGCAGTGCCTTCTGAAAAGATTGAAAAATGTAAAACAAAATTGCTCGAGAGATAATATGTTTACTTGTAGAATTGTTTTTTCTAGTTGCTCCTCTTGCTGCCAATGTGTTCGTGACATCAGAGATGAAATGAAAGTAGCAGAATTTTCAAATATGGAGAGTGGAGACCCTTATCCAACTTATTTTGTAAAAGGCTTTAGCTTAAGTACTACCATAAGAGAGCAAGTTCCAGGTTGATTTTTTGTTCAGTGATTCCCGATTGTTTTGATGAAGGAATCAGATATATTCAAAAGGCTATCTAGGATGATTATTAATTTTTAAGTGAACAAGTAGATTATTTGTCTCAACTTTGAAAAGTACTAATTCATTTATGATGGCCATCACATGGGAACTGGTTACTCGTTTATACAGCTTGCAGTATTAAAAGCGTGGGAAAATGGTGATTAGATATTCTTGGTGTAGCATGTAGTTTCATGTCGTGTTTGTGACACTGCCACAGTGTGTATGCCAGTTTAATCTTCATATTAGATGTAATTTCTCAGATAGTATTAGATGTATTTGTTAGCAATATATATTCAGCTAAAGTATGTACAGGAACTATTCTTTTTAGACATTGATCATCTTGCAGCCTAGCGATGAAGTGCAGAAATACAATTGAGAATTTTTGCTTTGGCTTATTCCTGCACTGTTTTTGGTCAATAAGGCTAATTTAATTGGTTGAAATGATCTCACTTATTGTTATTATTGGCAGATTTGGTCACAATCATGGAGCGAATGGCTACTGTGAAGCACAAGATACTGGTTCTCTCTGGTAAGGGTGGGGTTGGGAAGAGCACAGTTTCAGCTCAGCTGTCGTTTGCACTAGCAGCTATGGACTTTCAAGTGGGTCTTCTTGATGTAGATATATGTGGACCGAGTGTTCCCAAGATGCTGGGCCTTGAAGGGCAGGAGATTCACCAGAGTAATCTAGGATGGTCGCCTGTGTACGTTGATCCTAACCTTGGGGTTATGTCCATTGGCTTCATGCTACCCAACCCAGATGAGGCTGTAATATGGAGGGGGCCTCGGAAGAATGGCCTCATCAAACAATTTTTGAAGGATGTTTACTGGGGGGAGCTTGATTTTCTTGTTGTTGATGCTCCACCGGGTACATCTGATGAGCACATCTCAATTGTTCAATATCTCCAAGCTGCTGGAATAGACGGCGCTATTATAGTAACTACCCCACAGCAAGTGTCTCTGATAGACGTGAGGAAAGAAGTGAGTTTCTGCAAAAAAGTTGGTATTAAGGTACTTGGGGTCGTGGAAAACATGAGTGGTCTATGCCAACCACTTTCGGAATTTAAATTTTTGAGAATGGCAGAAGATGGTGAACAGAAAGATATGACTGAGTCGATCCTGTCGTACATGAGAGAGAAGGCTCCAGATTTGCTAAATGTTTTTGCTTTCAGCGAAGTATTTGATAGCAGTGCAGGAGGTGCTGAGAGAATGTGTCGCGAGATGGATGTTCCTTTTCTTGGAAAAATTCCACTAGACCCGCAGCTAGGCAAGGCAGCCGAAGAAGGAAGATCATGTTTTGCCGATGCTAGCTGTCAGGTGAGCACCCCTGCTCTTAAACTTGTCATAGATAAGTTGTTGGCTGCTGCAGTAATTGATATCAACAATTGAGGATGTAGAAATGTATACTCCCTATGGTGTCTTCTGATGCTCTCATTTTGCACTAATTATTATATTATTGTAATATGTAAACTAGTAGCTGTACTTTCATGTTCTTTCAGGTACATTCTGGTTATTATAAAGTTTGAACCGTTTTGGGGTAATATTATTTCTGGTTGGGGTGATTTCATTTTGTTAATTTAATCCAATAGCATCAATAAATCGAGAAAAGAAATCTTCTGCATCAACTACTTGAGAAAAGAAATCTTCTGTGGAGTTTATTTCCGGACGGTGAAGCGCGATGGGGCACCGCCCTATTGAATCTTTGTTCCTTCAACATAAAAATGAGGCCCAAATCAACCCCTAAGATAAATGGGTGCACAAAACGATATATAAAGTGGAAGGGTATACTAGAGGGGGCTGGAGTTAATCAAGCCACACCTAAAGTGGTAAATTATGACAGGGGAGATTGTGGACATCCAGCAGAATGGGATTCCAAATTAGTTGAACCCAATCTGTTTCAGCACGGACACCCTTCCAGCCCTCGCCTTCAAGGTATCTAATGTTATTGATGCACAAAAATGTTGGGAGGATGCCGCTACTCAAAGTGTTGTACCCGAGCCAAACGGTCAAGGAAATTGTTAAAATCCATGTCCCAGCACAGTTTTGGGGACGCAGATTACTTGGTCTGGGAGAAGGAAATACTAGAGAAATACACAGTCAAGTAAGGATATCATATTGCTTGGGATCATAGTAAAAGAGCGAAACCATCGTCTTCTACACCAGATACCATCAACCCTGAGGAATCACAAATGTGGAAGGCCCTATGGAATAGCAACATCCCTGAACATATAGAATTCCTCATATGGAGAATGATTCAAGAAGCATGTCCAACCAACCCCAGCCTAAGGAGAAGAGGCATGAATCCTTCATCTAAATGTCAAATGTGTTTTACAGCAGACGAGTCAATACAACATATGATCTTCGAATGTGACATTACAAAAAAGGTTTGGAAACAAAGAATATTAGGGTTGGACTTCAATTTGGGTAATTCTATCTCACTAAAGAACTGGCTACAACAGTGGTTCAGAATAGCACCTGAGAAGGAGGATAGAGAGCTAGTGTGCTTCGTAATATGGTCAATATGGTGCGCTACGAACACAGTCACCTTTGATCTGACCCACCCCCCCCCCATTCTTTCAGCACATCAGGGTTGAAATTGCATCACTAATTCACAGGGCCAGAGAAAGGGAACTTAATCGGGACCATCCAATCAAGACCCAAACACTGTCCTACAAACACCAGATCAACAGACGGACAATGAGGACGACCCAATCAAGGAAACGATCAAGGCGGGTGATATTACCCTATTGTGGCTCAAGAAAGAGAAGAGTGTGGATCAGCTATTTCAAGATCGAACCATAATAAGCACCGATGCGGCATTCTGCAATAGTAAGGGTGAGGGGGTTGCGGTCTGGTGCGCAAAACCAACAAAAATGAAAGATAGCTGGGAAGGTACAGTGCCACTACAGGCACTGTCAGCTGTCAAAATGAAATTAACAGCTATCCTACAGGCCCAGAAGCAAGCAAGCGTCAGAGGGAAAATGTGCCTCATGGTTAGAACTGATTGTGAAAATGCACTATGATATATCATCAAGTACCCAGACACCCCGCCAGATGTGAGGCAACTAGTTAAGGAGATCATAGTCTTAGGTATGGTATTTTGTAGTCTGTCTATCGTTAAGGTGGACAGAGCACGCACCAACACAATATGTAACTTAATCCCTACTCATGAATGAAAGTTAATATCTTTATAAAAAAAAAATTCAACCACCAACAGAATGCTCTCATTTCCCTGTTGAATATCGGCTCTTATACCTTAGTAACAATAAGATACCATCCATCAACTGTATAACTAGTCACCATCATCGCGGTCACAACCCTAATCCCAAACTTCTCTTTATAAGTTAGAGAACTCCCAAGTTTTCTTTATCAGTCACTCTAAACTAGGGGAATCATCAACACCAAGAATGCGCATCATGCACTCAGGTTGCAAAACCAAATTCTTACACTTTGGAACAATCCAAAGCCGGTCACAACATCTCGTTCAAAGATTCAACCTATGTACCTTACACAATAACAAACCACACGTGAAAACACAAATCTGCCCACAAATCCCAGTTTCCCGGTAACCACTGAATCCCACAAGCCACACATAGCACCCAGGAAAACAAACCACTTTTCAACACAAAAGCATACAAACCAACAGAAATGAAAGCAAAGATAATCACCTACAGCAACAAGAACAAACCCAGAGTCAAACATCGCAGCAAAAGGAAGTGGGCGCATGGCGAACATAATAGAAGACCACTGTCGGATAGATTGCGAGAAGGGGTCAGAAAATATAGAAGAACGCGGAGACGTCCTCTTTGGAGACAAACTCAACGGGGCAACATACTTACCTCTCCGGAGAGGATTAATGTTTAGTCCCAAGGAGGCTAAATACCAAAGAGGACAGCATACTTGAAGATTCCCAGGTAGGTTACTTATCGCCACTTCGCTCTAACGAGAACGCAACTTCTCATTTCAAAGTACTGGGGAGAAGAGGTCAATGTCATAGCAAAAAAAAAGGAAAGTTCAAAGGTCCAGGCTCCTCGCAATGCTGCACAGTGGCCCAGTAAACATAGATGGAAAACTGATGGCCTTACACAAGCTAGTCCTAAAAATGGTCCTCTCCCATATAACGGTCACCAGAGTACTCATTTGGATTTGCATTTATGGCCTCACCCTGGAATACTTTAGCAGGAACACTATAACTAAGTTTGAATATGTCGGTGGCAACATCGAAGAGGTGGACTTTAGGGGAAGAATGCTTGAACATGTAGAGTTTGTAAGCGTTCGTGTATGAAAGCCGATCCATAAAGCTTTGGAATCTTACTTCTGGCCGAAACTAAGAGTGGGTATAATGGTTTGGATCTTCATTGGCTATGAAAGAGTGTACAAAATGTGTAGGTGGTATGGAGCACTAGGACACACTTACCCAAGGTGCAGATGGCAGAATGAAGAAGCCCTCGAACGACACATTGATGCCAGATTTGCAGCTCTTAGGGAAGAACTACAACTTGAAATCTACTGAGACCTCTTAGGGTAACTCTGCCTGCTAGCAACAAGAGTACTCCGAAACATGCATACAAGGAGGTTCACAAGGTTCCATCCCCACTACAACACAAACGCTCATAGGTTTTTGAATATGTTAGGGGGGAGGTCGTGGACAATTTGAAGTATGTGGAAGTGACCTACCTCCCCCCGGGGTCGTTAATTGTAGCTAATTAACCTGAACGGGGGCTTTGCCGTGGGAAGGTCAAAAGATAGAAATTTATAGTTCTGCACCCATTCTCACTACTATGCTACCTATAGGGTAGTTAGAGGTAAGCCCTGGGTTTGTCCACGGAGATGCTAGGTCTAAATATCAATCAAAACACAACCTCGTACGGGTTGTCAATCCGTACGAGTGAAAGGGATAGCTAATAAAGTAAACATGCAAATGGGGGGTTTTGGTTTTTTCAAACTAACAAATACTAAGCATAAAAGTAAAAAAAAACAAAGTAAGCTATTTAACTAAGCACTTGGAGAGTCATTGAGCCACATGGTAAATCTAATATTTTGATCCTTGATTCATTCACATAGAAATTTAGGCAAACCTAATAGAGTGTTCATAACACATGGTGTGGCTGATAGCATACACTTCCTCGTCCCTGTCACGGCGGGTGCACTCGCAACCCTCCATCGACACCGCCATCATAATTAAGGGAGTACAACAAGGTCCTACCATTTTTTTAGGTCAGTTTCTCCCCCATGCGATTATGTCCCGAGCTTCCACCACGAATGCACTACTTCCCAATGGTCCTATCAATTAGGCCAAATGGTCATTGGCACCTTATCTATGATTTAAGACCTCTTACACCCTAGCTTGTTACTATTCACTATCTCTACCCGAAACCTCTCAGACAACTTTACAAAGTCAGCTAAGACTGTTGCAATGGCAAATAAGTCAGAGTAAACTCGAATCTCCCGTGCACACATTCACGCGGATGCGTACTCCCTTACCCATTCTAACATCCAGGTTTCTCTTCCCAATGAGGCATCGATATTTGCACCATACATGAATATAGCCCAAAGTGTGTACTTATATGTGGTGTACTATTCATGCAATTCAAATAATCAAGAACAATCACAATAATATCATGAACACAAAATTAGGATAAACTATAAAATCTCACAAAATAATTAAATCAAACCATGTTCCTCCAACTTATCCCCAAGCTATAGAAACTACTCCATAGATATGGAATTCAAATAAAGATTTGAATTCCACATCTTAGGATCGAAGCAAAAGAAATAAAAGAAAAGGAGAGAGTTTTTCTCTCTCTAAAGGTGCTATCCTAATTACAAAAACTTATCCAACCTCTTTAACCTATTAGACTAAAGTTATATTTATCGTAGGAGATTGGGCCTAAAAATAGGCCAAAATAGGCTAAATTAGGGCAAACCCTAGCTCAGCCGCCGCTCGGTGCGGCCTGTGGCGTATCCTTGGCGCGAGGTGCAAGATCTGGTGTGGGTCGTGCTTTTTCATGTGGTGCGGGGAGGCAATTATGGTGTGTGGCACGAATCTTCAAGTGGCGCTGGGCGGGGAGTTTGACGCAGGTCTTGTGATCCCTCTGGCGCGGAACGTGTCGTCTGGCGTGGGGTGCCAACAGAGTGCTAAAATTGAGGCTTTTGATCTGTGGCCGGTGGTGGGGCTGTGGTTTGGAAGGGTGCTCCTCTCAAAAACTTTGGTGTGAGCCATGTGATTTCTCGCACCCCGCTGGCTGGTCTTAGTATTTTGGACTTGGAATAGCACGGGACATTGAAAATGGAATGTCTCGTGCCATGCTTAGTTGTGTGGAGTGGGAATTTGTCTCATGTTGGCAGCCCGTGGAGTCTAGTGCGGGCCGCGCCATAACCTCGTGCTGGTCTTCTTGGTGCAGGGCTACTTCTTTGGCACGGGTCGTTGGTGCCAACCATGAACGTCCTGGGCCAAACCGTTTGTGGTTCGACCGACTGAACTTGTTTCCTTCGCTACGGATGAACCATTAGTCCGATTTGAGAGTTTTAGTAGTTGCTTTTGTAGTGCGCGAGAAGAAAAATCCAATGGAACCAGCCTTAAAGGCTAACTCTTCTCGATCGTTCTTAGACTTAATCATAACTCATTGGACCACGATTTACCGTTTCTTCATTGGTTGCTTTGAACTCCGTTGTCGCCTATCTTTAGCTTCAATTTCCTTATACCACACATTGATTCTCGTGCCCTTCATCTACTACCATTCTAGTGTGAATGGTCTTTGTCTCTTCTACCGTCCTTGCAAACTGCCTTCAATATCTTCTATCACCCTTTTGAACGGCCTTCACATAGAATGTAAACAAAAAGTAACCACGAACGACCTACTAAAGAAGATCACAGGGAAGATCAAGGAGCCCGTGGATACAAGATGTTCGTTAGTACCAATTAAGTCTACAAAATGCGGGATTTAGACAAGAAAACCAAACATGACCGTCTAAACCCCTTGTCACGTAAACTCAACTAATACTCACTATCACAGGAACCCCCCTTTAGCACCAGATTTTTTATTCTACCACCGATTTTTTTTTGTAAAAAAAACGGTTGCCTAAGTAACCGACGAAATGGTTTCACTGGTTGAAAAACAATTGGTGCTAAATCCCTACTTTTCAACCGGTGCTAATATGTACCACGATAGCACCGGTTTTTTTGTTAGTACCAGTTTTTAAACAGGTGCTAATTTTAGCACTATTTTTTTTGTTAGCACCGAGCACCTATTTTTTAACCGGTGCTAAAATATTTACGACTAAAAAAATCCCTTCCTCTGAAAGCGGCAGCGCTGTCACTTTCAAAGGAAGAGAAAAAGACTCAAAATTAATAATTTAGTGGCTGCCGCTTTCAAAGGAAGAAAAAAAGACTCAAAATTAATAATTTAGTAGGACATTAATTTAATAATAAAATTAACTTCACAAAATTGATAATATAGAAATAAAATCAAAAAAAGTTATGATACAAAATTAATAATCTATGGGACTAAACATTGCGGCGAAGACCTTGGAGAGGAATCAATCTCACCACCACTGACACAGCACCCTCACCCCGATACAACAACAAACCAACTGTTAGCGATTAAGACTCTACATACATGAGGAAATCACAAAATGACTCTACATACAAAATTACTGAAAGAATTCAGAATATTAACCTGCTATCTTTAGTTTAGCCAGTACCACTATCAACCACAGTTGACTTTACCATTTTAGGCTTCGCAAGCTCTATCAAGTACTCACATTCTTCATCAGGCTACACGCGTAAACAACAGAGAAGAAGCTACGGTTAGATGCAATTCGCAAGTAATGAAACTAAAAAATAGACGCGGGTAAAATCCTAACTCTCCATTTTCCCTCTTATTCCAGATAATAACAAAGACATATCACATAAGAGCACCACCAAAGATAGCACACCTGAGAAAGAGTTTACCACAACCGAAACTCCTGCCAGCAACCAGAATACTAAGTCCACAATGTAAAAAATGCAACACTCACATTCGTTCTGCATTTGGACCATACTTGGAAAACTGAACCATCATCTCCCATCCATCAACAACTCTTCCTATAGTGTCAAAATAATCAAAACAGTCTAAGATGGATTTCTAGGAGAGTAAGTAAAGTACCATTATTGCTCATGAATCAAATTGTCAGAAAATTAAAGGATTTCCAGGGAGATAAAGTCTATCACCATTACATCTCATGGTTTTAACATTTTCCTCTACAACATACTATCCACTACATTTTCCTCTACAACATACTATCCACTACAAAAAGTACCTCAAGTAAAGCTGGGAATTAAATTAAAAGTACCAGAACCATATAGACGTGATTCTACTATCATATAGAATGACAATATACATATTCTTTACATAAATACCAAACAAAACAGAAGCCAATTTGCAGTAGCAATTTGAAACTATCTATATACTATAATTCATCAATAGTCACAAAGAAACAGTAGTAAAAATCAGAAGAGAACATATGTTAGGGGACCAAAAGATGTAAAAATTAATTAGCTTATTGTTACCACTACACTACTATAGAAAAGATGGTACAAGTCTATCACTACTACAGGAAAAATTACAGTAGTAAAAATCAATTAGCTTATAAAGTTCAAAGAGGTGAGAAGTAAACTCTCTCAAAATTCATGGGAAAAACAAAGAAACTCAAAACGGTTTCCAGCAAACATCATTTCAACATAGTGATACATCATCTTATAGAATTATTATTAAGGGGAAAATTTGTAGCACCATTTCATACATCAGTTATATCCAAGAGGAGAACCATATGCATTATAAAGTATAATCAAACTACAAATGAAGGATAAAAGTGTTAAACCTTCGGTACTAACTCTGTAATCAAGCTGGTTTTCAGTCCCCTGCCGCAATGTTTTCGGTTCAACGTCCCCACATTTATCTTCTTCTTCCCTTGAAATTCAAGCATTTTTTTCTTAATCAGACAAAACATCAAACACTTAGAAAGCAAGCATAAGACAAACCTAGCACTCCCATTTTAGGAGTTTACCGTCAACAACTACGTAACACCACACAACCTTTACACGGGCAAACAAAAAATAGCCTAGCATCTCTAACACCCTAGAAACACCAAGAAAATGAGCAAAATTCTAAAAAGTATAAAACCCTAGGAATATCACCCCCCCCAAAACCCAGATTTTACCCCTAAATCTTAAAGAGGGAATAAGAGAAACTAAATACACGCAATCAGAGAGCAAAATTGAGACATGATCGAGGGAAAAATGCCGAGTTCTTACCATTTGTGGTGAAGCCCCATTTTACGGGCATTTGACGCTGTCGAATCTCCATCACCAGTAATCGACCGATGGTGTTCGTCTCAGACAAGGGGATAACGGCGAAGGAGAAAAGACCTACAAGCGGTGGCAACGATCGGCGGAGATATTAGTGAACTGTGGGTTCTGTGGGTCGAAGGAAAAGAGGCAAGGCTTTGAGCGGGAAGACGAGATGCCACGAGATCGCCTCCCTCACCAGTGTCGGCGCCGGTGCCATTTCCCCTTCCTTCAACTTTTAGATGATGTGTGGCCAGTGGCTGATCGGCGGAGAAACCAGAGGAGGCGGAGGGACTGTGGGTTCGATCGAATGAAATTGGGGCAAGGGAGAAGGAAGACTGAGTATATGAAAATAGGACATGGGGTTTGGGCCAAAATTATGGGTTTGAGCCCATTAAAGTTTTCATTAGCTAAAATCAAATAAAGTTTGACTGTTAATTAGTTAAAGTCAACTTAGCTATTAGTGTTTATATATTGAAAGTCAATTAAGGGTTGATCGTTGATTAGACAAAGTCAAACATTTTTATTAGTATTTATTGTATACTAATACAAATAAAGTTTGACTGTTAATTAGTTACAGTCAAATTTTTTATTTGTGTTTGTATATTGAAAGTCAAGTAAGAGTTGACCGTCGATTAGTTAAAGTCAACTTTGTTATTTGTATTTGTATGTAGAAAGCCAAATAAGGGGTTGGCCGTGGATTAGTTTAAGTCAACTTTGTTATTAGTATTTTTATGTAGAAAACCAAGTAAGGGTTGACCGTGGATTAGTTAAAGTCAACTTAGTTATTAGTGTCTATATATTAAAAGTCAAGTAAAGTTTGCCTATTAATTAGAGAAAGCCACCTAGTTATTAGTGTTTATATATTGAAAGTCAAGTAAAGTTTGACCATTGATTAGACAAAGTCAACCTAGTTATTAGTGTTTATATATTGAAAGTCGAGTAAAGTTTGACCGTTGATTAGTTAAAGTCAACTTAGTCACTAGTGTTTCTATATAGAGAGTCAAGTAAAGTTTGACCGTTAATTAGTTAAAGTCAACTTAGTCAATAGTATTTATATATAGAAAGTCAAGTAAGGTTTGACCGTTGATTAGTCAAATTCAAACATTGTTATTAGTATTTATTATATACTAATTCAAATAAAGTTTGACCGTTAATTAGTTAAAGTCAACCTTGTTATTAGTGTTTATATATTGAAAGTCAAGTAAGGGTTCATCGTTGATTAGTTAAAGTCAATTTAGTTACAAGTGTTTACATATAGAAATTCAAGTAAAGTTTGATCGTTGATTAGTTAAAATCAACTTAGTTACTAGTGTTTACATATAGAAATTCAAGTAAAGTTTGATTGTTGATTAGTTAAAATCAACTTAGTTATTAGTGTTTATATATTGAAAGTCAAGTAAAGTTTGACCGTTAATTAGACAAATTCAACCTAGTTATTAGTGTTATATATTGAAAGTTGAGTAAAGTTTGACCGCTGATTAGTTAAAGTCAGCTTAGTCACTAGTCTAAGGTAAAGGTAAATAAAAAGGAACCGTGATCGTCTACGGGAATTGGCACATTGGCCCATTCCCATTAATACATGGGAATAAAATAATACAGCACCCCTAGTCTACATACAATGACTAGGAGACTAAAATGCTTGCTTGTGATGTTGGTATGGGCCTGTAGAAAACATCCAAGAAAAAACATAGGGGCATGAGAACAGACTCACTAGCCCCTCACTCCATGCAACCTCCATACAACCGGGAGTGGTAACCGGCTCTCGAACCATGGTTTATTCCCCACGGGTGTGATCCCAACCATCGCTAAGTACGGCGACGGCCTTTGAAACCGAGATTGGTTTCGGCCTTCCAGTGAATGAAGCAATGTGTCACCTCCTGGGAGAGCTGGTACACCGCTTCTACCATGTACACCCCTAATATGAAGATAAAGGGGTGTTATTGGCCTTCGATAACGATCTCTGTGTGGGTTCCTAGGTTCTTTCTTTGGGGTTGAGAGCTAGTTGACCGTGGTCGGTGGTGCTCCCAAGTGTTCCCCATGGATAGACCTCCTAATGGTGAGAGACCGGGCATGACTTTTACCGTGCACGCCCCGCGTAATGGTTTTGTAACCGTCCTCTCCATTTTGGGCAAATGGACAGCCTAATGCCATTTTACACTTTGCAGTGCAGTGCATGCAAACTGCGCGACCGTCAAATCTAAGTAGCCTAGCTAGCAATAGGTTAATTAATTTCACGTACGCTAATTAATTAATCCACTACCTAATTGAAGTGGGTGCACAACCAAATGATGTAAGGTTGCACTCCACCAGATAGGGAAAGCGAGAACTCCCTCAACCATGATCCACAATTTCAGTCCAAAAGGGAAGGCAGAAACTCTCCAGAATTTTTTATGACTATAAGTGTTCGTGAGGCAGGGGAATAAGCTTGGTTGTTGGTATAAAAACAGAGCAGGTTTGGCATAAGTTCCAATTAAAACAAGTAAACAAGGCTGGGCGTTATCCAGGATCTGAACACAAGCGTGGCTGGGGTTACCGTGGTCTGGGCATAAGCAAGGCCGAGGGACAAGGCCGGGTTCTGAACACAAGCAAGGATGGAAGTTTCCCAGGTTCTAAATACACGCAAGGCTGGAAGGTGTCCGGGATCTTAACACATGCAAGGCTGGGGGGTTATCGGGGTTTGGACACAAGCAAGTCCGGAGTTTTCCCAGGTTCTAGACACAAGCATGTACGAAAGGTAACCGGGGTTTGAACACTAGCAAGGCCGGGTGGATACCGGGATCTGGACACGAGCTAGGCCGATGGGGTGCCCAGGATTTGGACACTAGTTTACCCATATCAATTAAGAACTCAACCAAAATCTAACACATTTTTTCCCTGCAACCCATCAATATTCCTACTATCCACCAGTTACAGCATATTTCGCACACAAATCCACACATGGGCAGGTAGTTTACCACACAAATCAACACATAGAGATCCTAGAGGGAGATGGATCTGTACTCAAACTCGCTCAGAAATCCAATAGCCGTGTGGATGTTCATGAGACAACAAAAGGATCAGAATTTTGGCATAAAATTCATCACATTTTTGCGTTCAACATGAACACCACACACGGTTCTACACAGATTCCACAAAAAACAATCCATCTGTTTCCACAGCAGTAAAAATCCACACCAACATCCCGAAGCCCAGATTAAAAGCCACACATTTTTTATCCACACAAAATTATCCACACCAATATCCCTAAGCCCAGATTAAAAGCCAGCAAGTCGGCACCATTCCTCACAAAACAGATTTTTGCACAAACATAGTTGTTCCATACAAATCCTCACATTTCTGCACACAGATTAACACAAAATTTCCCACAAAGCCGCACACAAATCCCATCATTATGCACTTGGACACAATCTCTACACAAATCAGCACAAAAATCCGTCCAAACGGCATACCAAAATCCGCACACAAATCCACAAATATTTAAAAGCCGCACAAGTTCTTTAACCCAGATTAGAGCTACCCGTGAAAGATGAAGGTTTACCTGGGTAGTTCTTCACTCAAATCGGAGGCCGTCGGACTCCTTCCTCCTCCGTGGTGCCGGTTACTGTTCATCCAAAAGCTTCCACGCTTCAAGATCGAGAAGCGATTCTTCCTCCAAGAAAACCCATGTTCAGACTATGGGTTTTCATTTACCAAGACCTAGAAACCGATCTACCTCTGAAAATTCCAAGATTCGGACTTCAAACCTCCAAAAAGAAGAAACCCAGATCTAGAAATCCGCTTCGCAAACTGTAGCAAACCATACCTTGAAAGAATCCCGACGAGGAATCCAAGAAGAGAATTGGATTCCTCGCCGGAGACGCGCAGCCGTGAGTGAGGGACGAGAAAATTGCTCCGATGAACAGGAGAGGACAGCGTCCTTTTTCTTCTCAACTCTGAAGCGTTTCCCTGTTCAGTCACTAGTGTTTCTACGTGGAGAAGTCAAGTAAAGTTTGATCGTTTGACTCGTGAAAGTCAACTTAGTCACTAGTATTTATAAATAGGAAGTCAAGTAAGCTTAGACCGTTGATTAGTCAAAGTCAACCTAGTTATTAGTGTTTATATATTGAAAGTCGAGTAACGTTTGACCGTTGATTAGTTAAAGTCAGATTAGTCACTAGTGTTTACATATAGAAAGTTAAGTACAACTGTTAATTAACTAAAGTCATCTTAGTTATTAGTGTTTAATTGAAAGTCAAGTAAAGTTCGACCGTTGATTAGTCAAAGTCAGCCTAGTTATTACTGTTCATATATAGAAAGTAAAGTAAGGGTTGAACATTTATTAGTTAAAGCCAATGTTTATATATTGAAATTCAAGTACAGTTTGACCATTGATCAGTCAAAGTCAGCCTAGTTATTAGTGTTTATATATTGAAAGTCAAATAGGGATTAGCAGTTGACTAGTTAAAGCTATATTTATGTATACCTTAATTTGAACGTTAATTAGTTAATGTAAACAAATTTTATTCTTATTTATATATATTAGGTCAGTAAAAGTTGATCATTGATTAATTTAACTTAACTTAGTTATTAGTTAAAGTCAACAAAAGAAGTGAACGATTTTGAAAGTTAAAAAATATATATAGTTTAGAGCGGCTGCGCACAGCAGCTCCAACCCATGAAATTTTTTGCAAGATTATTTGAAATTTTTGGCAATTTTTTTTTAAAAAAAAATCAATTTTTTCAATTCTTTGGTGGAAAGATTGAACTTTAAAAAATTTCGACGAATATCTTGAAATTTTTGGTGGAAAGATTGAATTTTACAATTTTTTGGCAATTTCTTTGGCGGAAAAAATAAAATTATAAAAGTTTTAGCACCTTTTTTTTCCAAAACCGGTGCTATTTTTAAATTTTTAGCAGCAATTTTTAAAACCGGTGCTAAGTTGAATTTTTTCACAAATTTTTTGTGGGAAGATAGAATTTTAAAATATTTAGCACCGATTTTTAAAAACCGGTGCTAATTCCAAAATAGGTGCTATTTTAAATTTTTTGGCTATTTCTTTGGCGGAAAAATGAATTTTGAAAATTTTTAGCACCGATTTTTATAAACAGGTGCTATTTTTAAAATTTTTAGCACCGGTTTTTAAAAACCGGTGCTATTTTTTTTCCAAAAACGGTGCTATTTTAAAATTTAGCACCAATTTTTAAAAAACTGGTGTTAAAATTAAAAATTTACCAGCGGTTCTTTAAAAATCAGTGTTAAAATTAAAAAACTGGTGTTAAATTAACACCAGTGTTAAAATTAAAAAAATTGGTGCTATTACAATTTTTGCACCGATACTAGAGGGGGGTCTCTGTGGTAGTGACTAGCAATCCACCAAATAAAACTAGCTTAAAACTATGTCAAATGCAATGGTTAACGCATGCATAATGAAGCATATCAGACTCTCCACACTTAACTCTTTACTCGTCCTTAAGTAAACAAAGACAAGACAGAGAATCAAACGAAATGTAGTGCGCATGCATAAGTTAACCGAGGCATTCAACTTATTCCTAGATTACATTGATTCTCCCAAAAGTGTAAGAATTTCATAACTCTCATACTCCCTGAAAAACATAAGCAATCTAACCATCCAAAAGTAAAATGTGAAAAAAGGTAAGCCAAAAAGATATGTGTTAAGCTAGCTTACTTTTCCCAAAATGATCCTAAAGAAATCAAAGAGTCATCTTCAAAAACAATCTACCGCGGAAGTATGCATTGTCAACCTAATTTTTTGTATTCTCTCAATTTCTCTTATTTTTCCTAAGAGCCCTTTCAGATTTTCATCCTAGCGTTAACACACAAAGGGTATTCACTTCTCACTTTTTTCCACACGGCCTCTCATTTTTTGCTAGGCTCGTAAGCCTAGCCGGGCCTAACCTCTCATTTTTACCTAGGTATTTTGACCTATCATGGTTTTTCCTAATGTTACCCAAGTTGCCCTTTTGGGTTTTCAACTTATCCAGGTTTTTATATTTTTTCCCATTTTTCAAGTCTTTTTTTTGTGTAGCACAAATCGCCCCAAAAGTGGGCTTCATACTACAAATATAAGATCAATCACAAAAAAAAATACACCACCAATATCCTAAAACAACTTACCTCATGCAAACTAGAAACTCAAGCATAGCATGGCATACCACCAAATATCTATCCAAAATCATCCCTCAACAGTCAAAAACCAAAATCACCAACAAAAGAGAAAAACAACTACCAGTGCAAATCATGAAATTCACCGAGGAAATCTAAGAATGAATCCTTAAGTGCTCACTACTCCCTTCCCACACTTAACCGATGCATAGTCTCCAATGCCCAAAAATTATGTCAAGGCATAAGTGAGGTAGGGAGAAATGGTGATGCTACATGATTCCGTGCCAATGAAACTGTAGAAAAGTCCTGCATCCAAAAACATGAAGCCCAAGCGTAATTCCATTCCAAACAAATTTCTCAAAAACACACACATATTCAAGAATCATGCTTTTCATAACACCACCACAATGTCAATAAAGCATATAAACAAGGAGTTCAATGGATTACCCAAAATTTGAAACTCATATTTGTAAGATCCACACAAGAAGAAGCAAAAATTGCTAATTCTTGAAAAAAAAGAGCTTCAATTTTTTGAGGTTCACCAAGAGTGTGTGACAGTGAGTGTTTCTTTGAGAAGGAAGAGTGTGTATGATAGGGATGGAAATTTAAAATTATCAGTTTAGGGGACAATGGTACAAATCAATTAATTCCAATGGACGTTGGAAGTATTTTAAAAAAATCCTAAGGAATTAGGAAATTCCAAAATTCTTGAACCAAAAATGAATTTTAGAGTTTGAAATTCAGAATTTTCAAAAATTTGCATTTTTAGAACAAATAAAAATTGGAAATGGGTTTTATGCACAAAACGTGCTTGGCATGATGCAGAGCCCCGCGCCAAACTTTTGGCACGAAGCATAGCCTTGCGCCAACCATTTTAGCATGAATCATATCCTCGCTCCAACCTCCTTGGCACAAGGTATCCCCTCGCGCCAAGCATCCCGGCACGAGGCATCCGCCAAAAGTTTCCCTAATCCTTAGTTTTTCCCTCTTTCTTTCGAAAAACTACGCCACCCATCAAATCTAATTCCATTCAAACATAATCATGAGTTGCGAACTCAAAATTTCAATCCAAACAAGAGTTTCATCTCTAAAATCCTAATAACAAAACAAGAAAATGCAAAAGCTATCTAATTACTCCCAAAAACATGAAGCAAAAAAAAACACTGTAAATTTATTGTCGTCCTCACGACTTATTTTCCTTTTTCATGCAATATAGTTAGAACCACCTACCTGTGGGTCTTCGGAATTGCCATCGGCGACTCCACCCATGATGACATCATTGTAGAGAGGTCTCCACAATGTACCATCCTTACCTTGGACCTCTTGTCCATCATAAGAAATAAATCCCCGTGTCTCACTAACATTGAGCCTATGAATGTCACTTTGGGGTTAGGGGGAGGTCGAGGAGGTTTTAAACTCTCGAAAATATCTCTTTCCCGCTAAAAATTGGTAAGCATGGAAAAAAAATGTAGCATAGACATATTATCCATCGCATTATGCAATTCATTGGACTCATTATCAATATCATCCATCGCTACTGTCATCTTTTGATTCTTGTTCTGAGTGTTCGTTGTGGTTTGGATTTTTGCCATGGAGCTTCCTGTCTTGCTCGCTTCATTGTATCAGTTACCGCCATCTAACTTCATGTACTGTCCCAGATGGTCATCTCTCAAGTTTTACTCTATTTGCCTCCTCAGATCTCTGCAATATTCGATATCGTGACCATGACCTTTATGGAAGGCATAATAGTATTCTCTTGATCTTTTCTCTGGAGGTGCTATCATTGGTGCCAGTTCGCATAATAGATCTATGTTCACTTGCTAGATCTCCTTTCGCTATTTTGTTAGCGGTGTCTCTTGGAACAAGATCATTTGTGTTCCCGCTTATCTTCCTTTGAAAAGGAGGTTTCCTTTCCCCTTCTTTGCCAAATTTCTTTGTGAGTCCTACATTACTCTTTTCTCTTCTCGTTCCTGCTCTATTTTGTGGTTGTTCACTTCTTTGGTTCACACACACTGCTCTATCATTTTTTGTAGGTCCCTTGAGTTTTCTGGCATATTTTTTGTTAGTTCCTTATAGAATCTCCCGATCGCATGCCCCCGCGAATGCACCTAGGGAAGATTGAAAAGACAGGTCCCGAACCTGCAGACTCTTCATAACGAACCTATTGTGATACTCTACCAAACATTCACCACTTTGTTGAGCTATATAGTTCAGGTACGCTACTATTGTATTGGTGAACTTCTACTTTTGGTAGAAGCGTCCCAAGAATAGATCCAAGAGTCGTGCCCAAGATGTGATGCTTCTGTTTGGTAAATCTTCATACCAAGTAATCGTTGTTCCCGATAGAAATATAGGGAAAGCCTTGCACACCAACTCTATTTCAGCATCACTGAACCTAATGCTATTACGATAGGAATGTAGGAACTCCTTTGGGGTCAGTCGTTGCATCGTAAATTTTGACATGTAATGTCAATTTGAAGTCTTTCAGCATCTTGAAGTTGCGAAGATGTGGTGCTAGTGGCGACTTGTCTGCGTCGTCATCTGCTGTTATGTCTCTTAATTTGTCCCCATATCTAAGGTCATCGTTGTTCGGACCAATTTTTTTACTTACCCCTGGGGACTTTGGTTTCAAAGTAGCTAGGAACTGATTATATAGTTGTTCTATGTTCGCTTCTAGAAATGCCGTGAACGCTCTCATTTCCTTTTCTTTGTTCGTGTTAGGAGAGTCTACCTCTTCTTCATCTTCTGTGTCATCCCTAATGCGTTCTTGCTCTCCACTGGGAACATGATCCCGACTTTGACTGTGATGTACGTTCTTGTTTCTTCCAGTTGTTTGCTCTTGAGTATGGTGGTTTTGACTTCTTCACTTCTGGTGAACACCATTGTCAACTTTGTTAGGAATGAACGACCAAAAAAATTATGTCCCCACAGACAGCGCCAAATGTTGTTGTATCCCCGATCTGACCAAGTGACCATTATTCACCGTGATGTGCTTACAAAAGAGGTTCCAGAAGTGGTTTCGGGGAAAAGACTCTAACGCTCAAGTCTGTCACCTCCTTTTCATAATCAAGTGTTTTCAGTCTAGTTGCACTTACCTGGATTAGCGTCATCTTTCCTCCTTTTATAGTGTGCTACAAATGTGGCTCCGCTTTATTCGAATTTTCCATCGTGTGTTTGATCATGGTTTTGAGAAAGGCGGTTCGTGGTTGGTGCCCGATCGCGGTCTCTACTTTTCTCGATTCGTGGTTTGACATGACTTGTCCTAAGTCCATCTGTCTCGGTTCACATCGATGGTTAGCGTAGAGCCCACTTATAATTTGGGCCAGCCGCCTAGTGTTTGGGCGGGGTATACACCAACCCTAAAAGCCCTCAAGAAATGAACCAACGGGATGAAGCAGATATCAATGAAATTTACCTCTAGGGACTAGTTGAGGCACGATAGAGGATAGCAAATCTCCTAGTGGTCCCAGATTTTTGGGAAGACTACAAAGAAGAAGGTCTTGAATTCCCCAAACTAATTTTTGGATGTGGACATGCAGGAGCACAACCATCCACCGTTTCCACAAGATGACCAATAGCATGAACAAGAGAGCTTGGAAAGTGGGGTGGTTTGAACAAGACACGTAGAAGGAGAAAAAGGTAAGGATGAAATGGACGAATACATGGTAACTGGCGGTAGAAGGTATATCCTCGCTGATGAAGTAGCGGTAGACCGACTTCCCGCCAACAAGGTGGATCTCAAACAGTTCATACTACCAAACAGAATGGTAACAATAGTTTCTTACCAACTGGGCATTTTTGGAAAGTCCAAATTTTAGCATTGACTCAGAGTTTGACCAAAGGAAATATGGACTTAGTTTTCATATTGGTCTCACCATTAGTTTCGGGGACAGCAAATGGCTCACAGCAACCCCTACTGACAGAAGATGATGGTGGAGGGCAAGGAAAAATGGGAAGGAAAAGGCTGGTGGAGGTGAGTAATCATAATGGTAAGAAAAATAAGGAATTGCAGACGGATGCGACCTTAACGGGAAGATGGATGGAGTTGGATGGAAAGGGAAATGGAGTTAATGCAGGCAAGTGAAGGAGTTAACAACAGTAGGCAGAATAACATATCAACTCATGTTGACTCGGGTAACTCGCACAACTCTTCTTCTCTCAACATTGGGCTGAAGTCCACAGAAAATGTATTAAATAACCCAAATACAACCCACCAAGCCCAAACACTACCTTACCACCACACATGAAACCATGACCCACCCAACCAACTGGACAATGACTAACCCAATTCTTGAACTGAAATAAGATGATCCTACCCCCACCACTACCGATCAATAAAAAACCAAGCCCAGTAGCCCCAACCTTAAAAAATAGCCCAATTCCCCTACAGACCCAAACTTACTGGCCACACCTGCATAATGACATAACTACCTGGACAGGAAACACCAACTCCCAACCCATCCAAGCTCAGCTCGAAGAGGTACCTGCGCATGAAAGTATCAAGATCATCACTCATAAAGAAAAGGTTCCAAAGAAAAACAGTGGGATCTCAATTCCAGAATCACCAGATGCGAAAAACACAGAGAAAGAAAGCCAGAAGAGCACCATAACTCAGGCCAGCAGCGATGTAACACTAGCCAAATATAAACAAAGAAAGATATTGATTTGGTATTTTATCTCTCTTCACAATACATTACAAGCATGGGTTTATATACAAGAAGAACGTGAGGTTGGCTAGCTATTTTGTCTCCACCATTTTCTGCACTAATATCACTAATACCACTAACAACACTAACTGATTTACCCAAAGAATCCGTAACTATATTGACTAACATAAAGCACACTAACTTA
Organism: Rubia yunnanensis; assembly: GCA_037428765.1. NCBI lineage: Eukaryota > Viridiplantae > Streptophyta > Magnoliopsida > Gentianales > Rubiaceae > Rubia > Rubia yunnanensis. The sequence goes on along the minus strand of CM075071.1, from coordinate 31,449,281 downwards.
TTACCCCCCGGCAAGCTGAAGAGCAGGATGCACTTGAAGCTTGGAACGAAGTTGTGCTACTCGGTCTTTTCCCAATGGCTTTGTAAAAATGTTTGCGACTTGATCAATTGATGAAACATGGCTAATTCGGAGATCACCAACTTCTATTTGCTCTCTGACAAAATGAAAATCCAGATTAATATGCTTGGACCGTGAGCTGATGACCGGGTTTTTGCTCAAGAAAGTAGCTCCAATGTTGTCACACAGAAGTATAGGCGGCTGATGTAGAGATATCTGAAGATCACGAAGAAGCTTCTTTATCCAAAGGAGCTCCACAAATGTGTATGCAAGGGCACGATATTCAGCCTCGGTACTTGAACGAGCTACAACTCGTTGCTTTCTGGAAATCTAGCTTATCAAATTTAACCCATGAAACACAGCAAACCCATACTGAGAACGGCTATCATCTTTATCATAGTTCCAAATGGCATCTGAGTAAGCCATGAGAGATACTGCATTGGTTGTTTGAAAATGCAGACAATGCTCCAAAGTTCCGTTCAAGTATCGTAAAATCCATTTTACCACTTGCCAATGAAAATATGTGAGAGAATGCATATACTGACATACCTAGTTAACAGCAAAAGCAATATCGGGATGAGTGATTGTAGCATATTAAAGAGAGCCCACAACTTGTCTGTAAAGTTTAGGGTCCGAAAAAGGATCACCTGCAAGTAGAAGGCAAGTAGAAGGATCAGTAGGCGTGGAGATAGGCTTCGAATCAATCATCTTGGTGCAGACCAAAATATCTTGAATTTACCCATTTTGAGACATGGTAAGACCACTGCATGTTCTCACAATTTGCACTCCAAGAAAATAATTTAAGTTTCCAAGATCCTTGAGAGCAAAGGTGCAATGAAGATTTTCAATGAAGTGCTATAAAAACTGAGGATTGTCCCCTATAATGATAAGATCATCAACATAAACTAGGATGTAAACCGTAGCAAGAGAAGAGGGGTGAACAAACAACGACGTGTCTGAATGACAAGCCCAAAAACCATGATGAACAAGGTGAGACTTGAGCTTGTTGAACCATGCTCGAGGTGCCTGTTTTAGGCCATAAATTGCTTTACGGAGTCGGCATACATGGTGAGGCTGAGAGGGGTCTTCAAAGCCACGAGGTTGCTCCATATAAACTTCTTCAGACAAATCACCATTTAAAAAAGCGTTATTGATGTCCAACTGGCGAATCGTCCACCCTTTAGAGAGAGCTACTGAGAGAACCAAGCAAATTTTTGTTGGCTTTATCACAGGGCTAAACGTCTCAAAGTAATTACCATTCTTCCTGGTTGAATCCTCGAGCAACAAGCCTTGCCTTGTATCATTCAATGGATCCATCCGAGCTCCGTTTAATCCTGAAAATCCACTTACAACCAACGAGTTTAACATTGCAAGGGCGGGAAACAAGAGACCAAGTGTTATTTCGCATTAAAGCATTATATTCAGTTTTCATTGCATTATATTCAGTTTTCATTGCATTATATTCAGTTTTCATTGCATTATATTCAGTTTTCATTGCATTTATCCAGCAAGTGTGTTTAATTTCTTGAGAAACCGTTCGAGGCTCAATCATGGTAAAATCAGAAATGGATGTATGGAAGGATTTTCGTTTGAGGGAGTTGGTACGTGCCCTTGTGGTCATAGAATGATGATTATTTTCAGCTGGACGATAATGACGAGGAGCAGTTTGTTTGGCCTGAGAACTGATGGTTGGTTTTTGGTGGGAAGGAACTGTAGAGGCTATATGAGATGAAGGTGGTGAGGAGCAAGAAGAATGATTTTGTGTTGGCTGAGGTGGAGTTGGGGAGGAAGCATGGTCAAGGAGGGAAGAAAAGGTTGGATCTGGGAGTGTAGGAGAAAGGGTTGGGCTTGGAAAGGAGAGTTTAGCAGCATAGGGAAGGCATCCTCATTAAACACAACATGTCTAGACACATAGATTCTGGACGTAGGTTGATGAAAGCATAAGTAACCCTTGTGATAGGCATTGTAACTGATGAAAACACAAGGCATTGATCTAAAATCCATTTTATGGGAAGTGTAAGGTCTGAGAAATGGGTAACACAGGCAACCATATGTGCGAAGAAAAGCATAATCGGGTGCTTTGTCGTGGAGTATGGAATAGGGAGATCTATAGTTAAGACATGGTGTAATGGTTCTGTTATGGAGATATGTAGCCATTTTAAAGACATGCTCCCAAAATATTTGTGGAAAAGATTAATGAGCCAACAGAGATAAACCTTTTTCCACAATGATTCGATTTCGACGTTCGAAGGCACCATTTTGTTCAGGTGTGTACGGGCAAGAAAGTCTGTGGTTGATGCCACAAGTTTGGAGGAATGTAGAAACATTTCGAAACTCCCCTCCCCAATCAGTTTGGAAGGTCTTGATTTCACAATTAAATTGTGTCTTGATCATGGTTCAAAATTTAGTAAATGTAGAGAGCACCTGTGATTTATGAGATAAAAAATAAATCTACACAAACTTTGTGAAGTCATCGATAAAGAGAACAAAGTAACAATTTCCATTTAGAGAAAATAATAGAGATGGTCCCCAAACATTGGAATATAGTAATTCAAAGGGTGTGCTAGATGAAATGTGAGAATGAGATAGGTGAAGCCTGTGACTCTTTCCCAGTTGATATGAATCACAAACGGATGGTAGTTTATTTGTAGTGATAGGAAGCTAAAAATTTGAAACTAATCGTCTAAGAACGGACTCATGAGGATGTGCCAGTCGTTGATGCCAGCCAGTTAAGGTGGTACGAATGCCAGATAGATCCATGGAGGAAGGATGTGGAGTGGAGGGTGGAGGAGATAACTGGTAGAGGCCATTATCAACGTGTCCTTGAAGGATTGGGGTGCCCTGAAATGTCTTCACAGAACAATAATCAGGCCAAAACTCCACATAAACTTGATTTTCCTTTGTCAATTTAGAGACACTAAGAAGATTTTTGGTGAGTTTAGGAACAATAAACACACTTGGTAAATGCAATTTAGACAAAGAAGATGATCCAATATGTGAAATAGACAATTGGTTACCGTTCCCAACTTGAAGTGTCTCGTCGCCTGTGTGTGGATTAGAAATACTGAGCTTTCTAAGGTCCGATGACACGTGATCAGTAACCCCAGTGTCAAAATACCACGCCGGATCCATAATAGTGGAAGGACTATTGCAGTTCACTAGATTTGCATGTTTATGTTGTTCACGAGGATTTGGACAACGAAAAGGATACGTCTTTTGATTTCCACGCTGCCAGCAATTAATAGCTTCATGGCCAGGTCTATTGAAAATCTAACATTGCACACGACGACGCCGCTGATCATTTCCCCTAAAGTTTGGGAATGAGTAAGCTCTTGAGGAGCCCAAAGGTTGTACGGACCAATTGGTGTAGCGAGATGATGCATTCGCCAACGAAGATGGGATGGGTTGAACATCGGTCGGGGTAGGGGGAAGTTGTATAACAGCTTTTCTTGTAATCTCATGTTCCAACCTAGCTTCTTCTTGAAGAAGATAACCAACAAGATTGTCCACAGTAGCACCATAAGATTTTAGCATAAACGCAGAGGTGAAAGACCAATAGGAGGAGTCAAGACCATTTAAGATGAATCCAATAAGATCTTCATCGGAGACCGGATGAAGACCCTCCGCAAGAGAATCGAAAATGGTACGCTTGCGCTCAATATATTCCATCATGGATAAAGCACCTTTGGATAGGTTCTGTAACTGAGTTTTCATTGCCATTCGACTAGCACGAGTTTATGCCTGAAAAGTACGATCAATTGCTTTCCAAGCATTTTGAGAGGAAGTAGATCGAGCAACAATGGCTAGGGCACGTTCAGAGAAAGTGGATTTTAGCCAAAGAAGGACAAAACGATCCCTCTTCTTCCAAGCAAGGAATTTCGAATTCGGACCGGTAGTAACAACACTATTTTCAGTAGTGGTGGAAACAACTTCTGGTGGCGGAATAGGATTCAAAATGAATGACTCAAGGTCAAGAGTTTCAAGGGCGGACATGATGGTTGTGCGCCAAAGAGAATAGTTATCTCGGTCTAGCTTAATGCTGATTGAGGGAATTTGAAAATTGAGATTGGTTGAGGCCATGTTAGCTGCAGCAAGAAGTTGCTGATTGTTGGGTGGATTGGCCATGAGCAGAGAAGCGAATAAAAAGTTGGTTTCATGGCTCTGATACCATATGAACAAAGGAAGACATTAATTTGGTATTTTATCTCTCTTCACAATACATTACAAGCATGGGTTTATAAACAAGAAGAACGTAAAGTTATAGCTAGCTATTTTGTCTCCACCATTTTCTGCACTAACATCACTAATACCACTAACAACTCTAACTGATTTACCCAAAGAATCTGTAACTGTATTGACTAACATAAAGCACACTAACTTATTACCAAACAAGGGCCTCTCAAAAGAAGGAGACATACGAATCCGGAGCCGCCGGAACAAGCCCCCGCCAGAAAAAGTGCACTGGGGGCCAAAATTGACTGATTGCGAGCAAAACCTATCCCGGTGCGAAATAACAACCACCTGACACTGCAGACCAATCACCAGCCACGCCCTGTGCAAAGAATTAATTGTGATCTGAACCACCAACAACTACCAGCCAAAGATGTCGAGCAAGACGCGCGCATCATCCAGTGGCTGGGCGCAACCCCCAAATTATGCCACTAATCGCCGGAGTCAATGGAGAGTGACATACCGCCACCGGAGGTCAAGGAAAAGATAGCCAAAGCATAGCGACACAGACAACTCAACTTTAGATATCGAACCGGAGAGTGAAAGACAATGGGGAAACCACAATTTGATGGGGGAGTTAAGGTGAGATCGGGAGGAAATTTCCGACCTGGAGACAAAGGAGGAGAACAGGGCTTTTCCGAAAAAGTGCACTGATGGGTGAGAAGAAATTAAAAAATGGAAAGGAGAAATGGGTGTATGACAAGGCAGGCAAGATTACCAAAGAGTAGAGTGACAATTTGGATTATCGTGCCAAGTTCGTATCAGGTTGAAAATGTATCGTGTTGAAACAGGTCGAGTTGAAATGTGTTGATTTAATTTGTTGTGTCGGGTTGGGTTGGTTTGAGTTACTATCGTGTCGGGTTGAAAATGTGTCAGTTTTTTCCCTCGTGTTAGGTCGAGTTAATATCGGGTTGGGTTATTGTCGTTTAATTTTTATACTCGGATTAGGTCGGGTTGGGTCAGAATATTGTCGGGTTAGATCAGATTGGGTTATTGTCGTTTCATTTTTTGTACTGAAGTTTTGTTTGGGTCTGATCATGTCGGTTATTTTTTATAATGTTTCATATTAAATTCAGATATATTTGGGTTGGTTCATTTTAGATCGGGTTATTATGCTATCCGATTAAATTTTGGTAAGTTTAGGTTATATTTCAATAATATTATTGTTACTGCAGTATTATCAGGTTTTGTTTCATTGTAACGTGTAACCTGCAAAATGTAAAAACTCGACTCGTAACCCTAAATTAAAATTCGCTCGAAAGTGATGTTACCCTATACACCCCAACCATTTTTTTCAAGTACGTAATAAAATATTTATAAACAATCGAGAATAAAATATATATATATATATATATATATGTAATTATTTTTTATTTCCCTTTCTTACTTTTAAGTAATCAACTTTAAATTACTCTAGAACATGTATTAGCGTTTTCTAACATTTCACCAAAAAATTATTACTTTTAATATTTCTATATTTAGGCAAGAATAAAAAAATAATGTATTTTGGAGCAACGGATTATGGGGTAACACATTTTTTGGCCACAGTGTAATTTTTCAAGACTGTGTAGAAGTATTCAATGTTGACTTTTAAGGCTCTTATGTTCACCAAATCGCAAAGTTGCAATAGTAAATTAATGGATTTCTTTTTAGTGTAGCCAATTTCGTGATTCGACAATTATAACTTTCTTGGAGAGACCTAAGTGCAAAAAGTAAAAACTTTACTCGTAACTCCAAATTGAAATCCGCTCAAACGTGATGATACCCTATACACCCTCATTATATTTTTAAAGTCTATAGTGGAATATTTATCAACAATTGGGTACTAGAACATATCCGTAGTCCTTTTCGATTTCTCTTTTTTACTTTTAAATAATCTACTTTAAGTTACTCTAGAACATGTACTAGCATTTTCCAACATTTTGCCAAAAAAACTATTTTTTCTATTTCCATATTTATGCAAGAATAATAAAAATTGTGTAATTTGGAGAGAAGGATAATGCTGTAAAATTTTTGTGGGCCATAGCATAATTTTCAAATACGTTAGAGGCACTTTTGTGTCTACTATCTTATTACTTTAGTGCAATTGAATTCAATTCACATTTTAAATTACTTTTGTGCAATTTTGTGTTGTAATAAATATTCTGTATCTAATTTTTTTAATAAAAAACTAGTGAAGTCCCAAGGTGCGTTGCACGGTACCATTAATTTAAAAAGTATGATTTTATGTATTTTTTAGTCTTACATTTAAATTGAAATAAAGATTTTTATTTACAATTTTGAAATTTAGTTATCTAAGGAAAACTATATGAGTAATGAAGTGAAATAATTAGTTTAGTTAGAAATCGTTACATTTTAAATACAATAAAAATGATTATTTTTATAATATTTCCTTCAAATTATTTTAAAAATAATTATTTACATGTTGAACTCATTTTAAAGGTTATCATAATTATATATATTTCATTGAATAAAATTAAATATCAAATATTCTTATTAATCCCACTAATTATAAAATACCATCATCAAACAATTACTCGGTCTATAACAAGAATTTGTGATAATTTATTAAATAATATTTTTACAATACTTTCAAAACTGATTTTTGAAATTATATTTAGTCGACTCTCTATAATTACTAATTCAAAATCATAATTTTAATGAGGCATCACTCTTTATTTGATTCTTATTCATTAGATTTGTAAATTTAGTCATGTGCATTCTTAACTTAACCTTGTGTATTTATATTTGTTATGAGTTGATTTTACTTACTGTAATCATATGTCTAAAAATCTCATTTGTTATTAGTTTAACGCATGACCAAGTTGACTTGGTTCCATATTAAATATTAATTGACTTTTTATAACTATATTTGTTTTGGGTTGATTACACGTAGGGTTATATAGTTGATTTATCGGGTTGAACTAGGTTTGTGTTAAATCGGGTTTGGGTTGGATAGAGTTCAGGTTGATCTTGGGTTCGTATTCAGGCCGGGCTTGGGTCCAGGTTATCGGGTCATATTCGGGCTTTGGGTTGAATTCGATTGTGTCACGTTCGGATACAGGTCAATATTTCTCAGGTCAAAATTGGATTTCAGGTTAAGTGTGGTCGTGGAAGGTCGGGTTTGGGTCAATATTTCTCGGATTATATTGGTTTTTGGATTGATTCGATCGTGTCGGTCCAGGTCGGGTTCTTAGCTCGGGTCAGAGATTGACAGTTCTACCAAGTAGTACCATGGAAAAGAAATGTGGCAGGAAATTGAAGTGACAATGAAAGAGGGCCAAAGTTCTAACAAAACAAATATGCCACAAAACAATCGAGTAATTCACACTGGAGTAAAATGGCAGGGGAATTTCAAGGCAGTCTGATGTGCTTCATTATGCGTGCATTAATCATTGTATTCAGTGTAATAATTGGCTTATTTTATATGTTAGATTGCTATTATTAGTTGAGTTTACGTGATAAGGGATTTAGACGTCCATGTTTAGTTTTCTTGTCTAAATCTCGTGTTTTGTAGACTTAATTGGTACTAATGGACATCTTGTATCCACGTGCACCAAGATCTTCCTTGTGATCATCCTTACTAGGTCACTCGTGGGTACACATTCTACGTGAAGGCTGTTTGCAAGGATGGTAGAAGAGGTCGAAGGCCATTCACATTAGATTGGTAGTAGATGAAGGCCACGGACATCAAATCGTGGTAGTAGAAAGATGGAGCCAAAGAAAGGCAGCAATGGAGTTCAAAACGGCCAAGGGAGAAACATAGAATCGTGGTCCGAGAGTCGTGCCAAATTCTGAAAATAATACAAGAAGAATCAGCCTTCAAGGCTGAGTCCATTAGATTTGTCTCCTTCAGAACCATAAAATCGACTACAAGAACTCTCAAAATGGACCAACGGTTCATCCGTAGCGAAGGAAAGAAGTTCTACCGGCGAAGCACAAACGGGTCAGTGCGGACCATTCATGGTTGGCACCAAATAAGGAAGCAATGGGCTGCACCAGACGACACGGTCGGTGCCAGACTTGACGGGCCGGGCTTGCAAGTTCCAAGTTTCACTAAAAATGGCTAAGTATGGGTGCGAACCATCCTTTTTTCGATGGTGTGTGTCGTTTCAAGTGCAAAAATGTCAAGACCAGCCAGTGGGATGTGAAGAATTGAGCGAGCCGCACCAAATTACTGAGCAAAATGACCTTCCAGAAGATGGATCGCGCTAAACGATGTGGGTTGCGCTAGAAATGGGCCGCACCAGAATTGGCACCCTGTGCGCACTATTCATAGGTCAATGCCAAATGACTCAGCGCGGAGGCACTTTCACAGGTCCGTGCCAAATGACTTGGCACGGAGCACTATTCATGGTCCACGAGTACTATTCACAACCACCCATTCTCTCACTATTTTGGCTATAACGCTCTCAATTTTCATCTGATTTCCCTCTACCATATATCAAAATCTTCATCTTTCTGAGCGCTATCTAACCCACTAAATCTCAGCCCCAAAAAGTTCACAAATTTGAGCAGTTAATTCAAGAAACATTTGGCCGCAGGTAGGTTTTCTCCGGGAAAGGTGCTAGGGTTTTGACCTAATTTTGGCCTATTTTGGGCCTATCTTTAGGCCCAATCCCTTGCTACTATATATAGGAGTCTTTAGTCTTTTAGGAAAACCTAAGTAGGCATAATGTAAATTTTTTTTCTCTCTAGGTAGGTAGAAAGAAGATGAGAGTTCTCTCTTCTCTTCTCCTTCTATTTTTCTTTTCTTTTCTAGATCTAGTTAAGAGTTAGCATTTTATTTTTCATATTCTACCCTTGTAATTAAGATAGCATCTTAGAGAGAGAAACATTCTCTCTTCTTTCTTTCTTTCCTTTTTATTTTGCTTTCATCCTATGATGTGGAATTAAAATATTTATTTGCATTCCATGTCTAGGGAGTAGTTTCCATAGCTTGAGGATAAATGTATTTATGTGTTGATTTATGCTTTTGTGAAATTCCTAGTTCATCCTAATTATTGTGCTTATGATATTATTTTGACTTGTTCTTGAATATAAGAATTGCATGAATAGTACACTCCATATAAGCACACACTCTAGTCTATATTCATGTTGGTGCAAATATTGATTCACCCCTCCCCGGGAAGAGAAACCTCGGATGTGTAATAGGTAACAGGGTACGGGTCCGCGTGAGTGTGTGCACGGGGGATGCTGAGTAATGCGCCTGTTATGTTTCTAGCACACCAGTCTTAGCTGATTACACAAAGTGGTCTGATGGATTGCAGGTAGAGATAGTGAAAAGTTGCAAGCTAGGGTTGTAAGAGACCCTAGTGTCATAGATAAGGTGGCTACGGCCCTTTGCCTCATTCATAGGCCTAGGGAGTAGAGCATCCGTGGTGGAATGTCCAGGATGTAATCGTACAGAGGGAGAAACAGACCTACAACAACGGTCGGACCTTGTTGTACTCCCCTAATTACAAATGAGGTGTCGATGGAGGGTTGCGAGGGCACCAAACGTGACAAGTACGGGGAAGTGTATGTCATTTACCACACCACGTGTTATGACCAGTATATTAGGTTTGTCTAAATCTCACATGTGAATGAATTGAGGATCGAAGTATTAAATCAATCATGTTACACAAGCATTCCCCAAGTGTTTAGCTATACACTCCCTTCGTCCCACCATTAATTGCTTAATTGCTTTTTGAGGAGTCTAACTTTTTAAACTTTGACCGTAAATATCTATAGTTGCTTATAATAATGCGGCATAAAAAATTGATATTTGAAATATATATTTTAAGATGAATCTAACAATATCTCACATGATATTTTTATTATATACAGATGAATTTATATTTATGGTCAAAGTTGTCACAGTTGGACTCCCCAAAAAGAAATTAAGTAATTAATAGTGGGACGGATGGAGTAGATTACTTGCTTTTTACTTTCATATTTTGTAGTTGTTAATCGAAAAACCAAAAACACCCCCTCTGTTTACTTATCTATTCCTAGCAACTCGTACAGATTGACAACCCGGATGAGTTTGTGTTTAATTTATTTTTAGGCCCTAACATCTCTGTGGACATACCCAGGGCTTACCGCTAACTACCCTATTGGTAGCATAGTAGCGAGTTGGGTGCAGAATTATAAATCTCTATCTTTAACCCCCTTTTCATTAAGGTCCTAGCCTTCGCTCGAGTTAATTAGCTATAATTAATGACCACGGGTGGATGCGGGTCAAATTTTGGCACCGCTACCGAGGATGCTAATCATTCTAATTGTCAATTAGCATAATGTGTTAGTTAAGTAGATAGTATTTTTCTTTTGTTTGTTGTTTTCTGGAGTAGGTAATGCTTTAGTTCTTGGTGCAAACCGAGGACCCTTGCACTACGATTCCAAATTTTTTGTGTTTTCTTTGTGTTGGTTTAATTGAAAACAAAAAATGTGGAGAAGAGAGGTTCAACGAGTGACATTTTGTAGGATATGTCATTGCGACCACCTTACGTAGTCTTGCTCTTTGATGAGCGAATATGAGAGAGAGGTAGGAGTTGTTGGTTCCCAAGGCCGGTGGGATCAAAATTGGTAACCATACTACGAATTTTCAAATTCGAAGTTTAGTGGTAAATTGAATTTGTGGTATGGAGATGCATCGGGAAACCAACACCTTGGGTAGATAGTTTGACTTCACCAATCTATCCAATGCCCCAATACCGATCCCTAGGATTGGTTCCCTAATTGGATTATGGAGAAATTTTGCAAGCTATAGCTAATATGACCAAGAGTAGTGATTTACTCCAATCACAAATGCTTGGCGAGATTAGCGCTTTCGGAACTCAACTATTCTCAAGAATTGAGAAAATTGAAGGGTAAGTGCTTGATTTGATGGAAAGTGTGAGCCAACTTGAAACCCAATATTTCAAAAATGAATCATCCCAAGTTGAATGTGAAATTTTGATAGATGAATCTAAAGGGGTTGGGGAATGGTATGTTGAGAGTGAAGAAATTGAGGAAGGGATGATTATACTTAATTCATAATATTACTTATTTCCCCCCTACCTCCACCTAAAAAGCAACTCCAACATTTTTGGAACCCTTAGAGGAAACCGTAGAGAAGCCAATTGAATATGCTAAGCTTTCAAACCACCTATTTCCTCTAAGGTTGACTCCTCCTCAACTATATCTTCCTCTTGGAAGATTCTAGCCCCCACCTTTCCATGTATGATTGTCTAAGGTGATAAGGTACAAACCCGCACCATATGGATAACATTAGGGTCGTGCCAATGACCTTAAATATACAAAGCTTCTCGGGGGGCAACCCGAGATTTGAAAATTTAGATTAGTTTGGTATTTTTGATGTGTTTTCCTATTTGTAGTTTTTTGTTTTTGGGACACTATTACAGTTGGTGTGCATGTTTATTTTGTAGGAAGCATATGATTTGATGTGCCCATTTTATATGGTTATATTAGGACTTTTGGGATTCACTTTTGTACACTTTTGTGCCCTAGATGTGGCATTTTGCCTTGAATTCTCAATGTAGAGTTAAAAGCAACTTTTACGCTTTTATTACTTTTCTAGAGGATTTTGTGTGACAAGGCAATTTGTTTGAAGACTTTGAAGGCTTTAAAGAGTACCTTTGAAGATTTAAAGACTTGAAGACTTGTATTTGAGCTTTTGAAGATTTGAAGAATTAAAGATAAGTGAAGTGAAGAGGAGGACTTGAAACAAAAAGAAGAAAGAAATCAAGATGCTGAAAATGGGCTCGGTCGCGACTCGCGACGAGCCCGTTGTGATTCGCGATGGACGTATGGCCAGAAACTTTCTTACTTTGTTGTACTATAAATACTCACCTTATCCTCTCCTCTTTCAGACCCTTCTTCTTCCAGCATTTTTCTGGGTTCAAACCCTAGTTTTCCTTTCTTTCTTTTCTTAGTTTTTGTAGGTTAATCATGTCTTTTCATTATCTAGGTTAGTTTAATCTTGGGAGCAATTGATTGAAGCTTCCATATCTATGTCTTAAGAATCATATCTATCTATTTAGTGATTTTTCTATTGTGCATTTATTGAGCTTTGAATGTGAATAGTTAATGGCATTGATGTTGTTAGAAGTTTAAGTATATGAATTGCTTGTATGATTACTTGTTAGGGTTGGGAGGAAGTAGCTAATTCTCCCCTCTTTTAATGTGGAATCAAATAGAATGAGTTAGAGTTTCTTAATAACGTTGGTGTGTTGATAATTGCTAGATGAATGTGATGATGTTGAATTCATTGCCATATTTGTTTAAGGTAGAAAATGAGATAAGTCTATGAATGTCGATCATTCTTGACTAATCTTGTGTAAATGCATGAGTTGGTTAAATGCTTAGACACGGTGTAGTGTTTATAAGTGTTGCCAAGCTTGTTGATTCTTCGTGCTCAATGCCACCAATGGGACACTCTTAGTCGTGTTTTAATTAAGGGAGTCATTGGTGAGGTTTGACAAGAGATGTCGAATTCACTCTTACAAACTACTATCTAAGAAGGATAGAAGATTTATCTTCACAACAAGTAGTGGAAGTAGTGAATAGATTGTGTCATTCGTTCTTGAAGCCTTTGTTATTTAGCATTCATGTGTTCTTAATGATATGCTTTACTTCATTTATGCCATGGGTTGTTTGAGAATAGGAAATGTTTGTATGATTTAAGTGTTAGGGTGTTAGGAAAGTGACGAATTCCTTAGCTCTTTGGCATGAAAATCTAAGAACATGAACTTAGAACTTCTTGTGCATAATGTGTTGTGATTCTTGCTAGATAAGTATGTTAATGTGGATTGTTCTCATATTTATCCTATAGATGCAATGAAAGGTTGAACCTTGAATGTGGTTTGTTCTAGGTTTTGCCTAATGAATGCTATGTTTGGTTAAATGGCTATGTCTTTGGTAGAAGGCTTGTTGTTATCAAATCTATAGTCCTTCGTGTGAAATGTCATTGATGAAATACCTCTATGGTGTGTTTTTTCTAGAGTGATTGTCAACGAGGTTTGCAAATGGTCGTTGTTTATCTTTGCAAATTATTATTAAAAAGAAATGAATGTTGATCTTCGAATGAGAAGTGATAACTTTCCCCATAGGTAACAAATGTGATAGAATGAGTGAATGGTTCAATGATCTACATTTGGTTTGGAAGTGGATGTCGATTCCCCCCCAAGGCATTGTCTTTTGTAGTTTTTATCCCTTTTTCTTAGTTTTCTTAGTGATTAGCATAGTTACTTGACTTTGCTAGTTATCTTGTCTTTTAATTTCATAAGTTATGACCACAACCAACCAACCCCCCCCATTTACTTATTTTTATATATGTATATATATATATTCACTTCTAGCATAATATTAACCTTTTATGTTTAAACGCTTAAGAAAATCCCTCTTCTTCGTGGACAACTCTGACTTGTCATTATCTACTTAGTTGTAGTTAGTAAGCTTTTAGGGCTTATAAATATTAACTTTGAGAGGTACGGCGATGACCTCCCAAATTTTGGTGTCGCTGCCGGGGAAGAGGCGTTTATTTTTAAGTGTTTGGGTGTATTTGGTTGCATATTAGCTAGTTATTTTTATTTCCCACTCCTTGGTGGTTGTTTTTGTTCGAAGTAGGTATTTCTTGAGTTCTTGGTGAATTTTTATCGAGAATCCTTGCAATATGATCTTGGACTTTTGAAAAAAAATAAAAAAAAATGAAGCGTCTCACCTTGAGGGAACTCATGATGAGAAAAGGGGCTCAAAAAGCAAGGTTTTGTAGGATGTATCATTCCGACCATCCTACTGAGTCTTGCTATTTATTGTGGGAAGAGCACTATAAGGGGGAAAGAATCCATAGTTTCCAAAACCAAGGGTATTATGAAGAGTGCTACCAAGAGGTAGGAGATGTTAGTTTTCAAGGGCAAGAAGCTTAGGAATGGTATCCATACCATTACCTTACAATCCCGGATGGAGTGGTCATCCGAGATGGAGTGGTAATCCGAGATGGAGTGGTAATCCGGATTGGTGGTATGAGAATGAGCCGGAAAACCAACAATACAAGCAAAATAGTTGGACATCACCACCTTATACCATACCCCAAAGCCAAGCCCAAAAAGGAAGTTCAAGTTTGACACGTGAGGAAATCATGAATATAATAAAAAACTTGAACAACTTTACTAGTGAGGAGTCAGAAACTCGACTCTTCTCTAGTGTTGATGCTATTGAGGGGCATGCGAGGAGTATATTAGAAGCGTTGGCCCGAATGGAAGCTCGTGATTCCAAAAATACACCATCCCAAATCGAACTTGAGGATTTGGTGAGTGAGGTCACCATGGGAAATGAGCTTGAGTTCGAAGGGGATGAGGAGTTGGTTGTTGAGGATGAAAAAATGGAGGAAGAGGTGACTGTGCTACATTTATTAGCATCATCACCTCCTTCTCCCACCTAGTGAACCAACTCCACCATTTTCGAAAGTTTTAAGGGAGACAAGAGAGGAGCCAAAAGACTATCCCAAGCCTTATAACCACCCAACTCCCTTTAAACCATCTCCACCTCAACAAGACTTTCCTCTTGAAAGTTTTGTACCCACCTCTCTGCTTTTGGATACTCATGGTGAAGGGGTTCAGGCCTTAACCATATGGATTACATTAGGGTTGTACCGACGATCTTAAATATACGGAGCTTTGTCGTGCCGATGACATAAATAAATTTGGCCTTTATTTTGGTTTTTGTTGTTTAGTTTTTGTTATTTTGTCTTGTTCTTTTTACGGTGTGTTTTTCTATAATTTTGTAACAAAGTGAAGAACATTGCATTGGAGGAGATGAAGGAATGAGATCAATAAGAAAGGGAAGAAAGCTTGGAAAGTTGGTAAGAAACAAATTAAATTCTTTCTAAGTGTTGGGAAACCCTGTCGTCGAGAGTCACAACGGACAAGGGAGAGGAAATGAACTCCCAGCACCATCTTTCTGCAAGTCGCGACATGGCCATCGTGAGTCGCAAAACACCCATCGCGAGTCGCGACCGAATCAGAAATTTTTTTAAAGAATCAAGCTCACGGACCAAAGATATCGTGAGTTGCGATGGCTTGGTCTCGAGTCGCGATGATGCATCGCGAGTCACGGCCAATGCTATCGCGAGTTGCGATGGTTTGGTCGCGAGTCACGACAATGCATCACGAGTCGCGATAAAGAACCAACTTTTCAACTGTGATTAAACACTGCATAATCCTTCCTTCTTCCCCACCAAATACTCCCAAGAACCACCACACATCCACACATTCCTCCACCATCTTACATATATTGACATATGAAGATTTTTTTATAGCATTTTTTTTATTGTAGTATGCCGACTACATCACTGTGACTGTAATTGCTATATTCTATAATGATGCTTGGATTTGTGTAGATGTATATGTTGGATATTTTTATAGGACCATCTTATAGTGGTGAATGCATGATGGATTGGTTGTTCTTTGAGAATACTATGGTTATTAATGTTTGATGTTAAACCTAGTATTACAAATCCTTATGTACTTGAGAGTTTGATGTTGTTCTTTGTAGTGTTAGTCTTGATCAAACGGTGCCAAGGAGATAACATTTTTCTTGAGGGGTGAGTTCTTCTACGGCACTTTTGCTCCCCCTTCCAGCTTCGGAACTAATTTTGGGACCGGTTCTATACAAATACATGGGATTGCGCCGTATCACCGGCGACTAGGAAGAGAAACGGATGCCACTCTACCTTTTACCTTGAGTTTTATTGTTATTTCCTTACATGCTTACATTGAGGGCAATGTAATGTATTAAGTACGGGGAGGGGTTGGAGGACTCAATGCATGCTAGCTTGATTTGAAATGATGTTTGCCACTTTTGATTGGAAAAACATGAGAAAAAGGAAGAAAATTTGAAATTTTAAAAAATAGAAAATTAAAAAGAAAAAAAATTAAAAACATAACCCGCTAAGTTGAAAATTTGAGAAGGCAACTTAGGCAACATTGGGGGCCCGGATAGGTCGAAAACCCAAAAGGGCGACCTAGGAAAAAATGAGAGGCTAATGTGCAGAAAAAGGTAAGATGTGAGCCAAAAAACCATGATGTGTGGCTAGGATGAAAACACGAAATGGTACCTAGGCAAAATGAGATAAAAAGAGAGAAAAGGAAAATGCTATGAGTTCACTCATTTGCCGGTATTGGAGTCATAAGGTTGCGGTTGTCATATGGATGGATCGGGTAGCTCAACATCTTGAAACCTCTTGGGATTGGGTAACTTAGCGGGTTGAAAAATGAAGTATGGTTATAAAATTCTTGATTCTTTTATACTTCGTTTTGGTTGATATATTGGCATTGGAGGGACCTCCTATATGGTTTTGACTTCATTGTATGTCATTGGATTTTGGTTGATATATTGGCCATGGGTGAAGTATGTGCTTGAACCTTTCATATGGTTTTAACTTCATTTTGTGTCATTGGACTTTGGGATTATCAATTTGGGACTTTGAAACGTTTATATGGGTAGTGAATTGATAAGTGGTAGGTTTGGTTAGATTTAGGAATTGGGTTTGTGTGTGTGAAAAATTCTCATTTGAGCTTTGATTTTGGGATTTACGATATTGATAGTTTTTATGAGGTTTTGATTGGAGGAATATTAGTTAGGATTTGGACATATGAATTCCTTTGTGTGTTTGAATTTTTTCTTACTCAGGGGCGAGTAAGGTTTAAGTGCGAGGAGGTTTGATGTGCCCATTTTATATAGTTATATTAGGACTTTTGGGATTCACTTTTGTACACTTTTGTGCTCTAGATGTGGCATTTTGCTTTGAATTCTCAATGGAGAGTTAAAAGCAACTTTTACGCTTTTATTACTTTTCTAGAGGATTTTGTGTGACAAGGCAATTTGTTTGAAGACTTTGAAGGCTTTAAAAAGTACCTTTGAAGATTTAAGGACTTGAAGACTCGTATTTGAGCTTTTTAAGATTTGAAGAATTAAAGATAAGTGAAGTGAAGAGGAGGACTTGAAACAAAAAGAAGAAAAAAATCAAGATACTGAAACTGGGCTCGGTCGCGACTCGCGACGAACCCATTGTGACTCGCGATGGACGTATGGCCAGAAACTTTCTTACTTTTGTGTACTATAAATACTCACCGTATCTTCTCCTCTTTCAGACCCTTCTTCTTCCAGCATTTTTCTGGGTTCAAACCCTAGTTTTTCCTTTCTTTTCTTAGTTTTTGTAGGTTAATCATGTTTTTCATTATCTAGGTTAGTTAATCTTGGGAGCAATTGATTGAAGCTTCCATATCTATGTCTTGAGAATCATATCTATCTATTTAGTGCTTTTGCTATTGTGCATTTATTGAGCTTTGAATGTGAATAGTTAATGGCATTGATGTTGTTAGAAACTTGAGTATATGAATTGCTTGATGAGTTAGAGCTTCTTAATAATGTTAGTGTGTTGATAAATGCTAGATGAATGTGATGATGTTGAATTCATTGTCATGTTTGTTTTAGGTAGAAAATGAGATAAGTCTATGAATGTCGATCATTCTTGACTAATCTTGTGTAAATGCATGAGTTGTGTAAATGTATGAGTTGGTTAAATGCTTAGACACGGTGTAGTGTTTATAAGTCTTGCCAAGCTTGTTGATTCTTCGTGCTCAATGCCACCAATGGGATACTCTTAGTCGTGTTTCAATTAAGGGAGTCATTGGTGAGGTTTGACAAGAGATGTCGAATTCACTCTTGCAAACTACTATCTAAGAAGGATAAAAGATATATCATCACTAGTGGATGTAGTGAATAGATTGTGTCATTCATTCTTGAAGCCTTTGTTGTTTAGTAGTCATGTGTTTTTAATGCTATGTTTTACTTCATTTATGCCATGGGTTGTTTGAGAATAGGAAGTGTTTGTATGATTTAAGTGTTAGGGTGTTAGGAAAGTGACGAATTCCTTAGCTCTTTGGCATGAAAATCTAAGAACATGAACTTAGAACTTCTTGTGCATAATGTGTTGTGATTTTTGCTAGATAAGTATGCTAATGTGGATTGTTCTCATATTTATCCTATAGATGCAATGAAAGGTTGAACCTTGAATGTGGTTTGTTCTACGTTTTGCCTAATGAATGCTATGTTTGGTTAAATAGATATGTTTCTGGTAGAAGGCTTGTTGTTTTTAAATTTATGGTCCTTCGTGTGAAATACCATTGATGAAATACCTCTATGGTGTGGTTTTCCTAGAGTGATTGTCAACGAATTTTCAAATGGCTGTTGTTTGTCTTTGCAAATTACTATTAAGAAGGAATGAATGTTGATCTTCGAATCGAATGAGAAGTGATAACATTCCCCATATGTAACAAATGTGATAGAATGAGTGAATGGTTCAATGATCTACATTTGGTTTGGAAGTGGATGTCGATTGCCCCCAAGGATTTGTCTTTTGTAGTTTTTATCCCTTTTTCTTAGTTTGCTTGGTGATTAGCATAGTTACTTGAGTTTGCTAGTTATCTTGTCTTTTAATTTCATAACTTAGGACCACAACCAACCAACCCCCCCCCCCCCAATTTACTTGCTTTTATATATGTACATATATCTATATATATATATATATATATATTTACTTCTAGCATAATATCAATCTTTTATGTTTTAATGTTTAAGGAAATCCCTCTTCTTTGTGGACGACCCCGATTTGCCACTATCTACTTAGTTGTAGTTAATAAGCATTTAGGGCTTATAAATATTAACTTTGAGAGGTACGGCGACGACCTCCCAAATTTTGGCACCGCTGCCGGGGAAGAGGTGTTTAGTTTTAAGTGCTTAGGTGTATTTGGTTGCATATTAGCTTGTTGTTTTTTATTTTCCATCCTTGGTGGTTGTTTTTGTTCGAATTAGGTATTACTTGAGTTCTTGGTCAACTTTTATCGAGAATTCTTGCAATATGATTTTGGACTTTTGAAAAAAAAATTTAATGGAGTGTCTCACCTTGAGGGAACTCATGATGAGAAGAGAGGCTCAACAGGCAAGGTTTTGTAGGATGTGTCATTTCAACCATCCTACCAAATCTTGCTATTTGTTTTGGGAAGAGCACTATGAGGGGGAAAGAACCCTTGGTTTTGGAAACCAAGGGTATTATGAAGAGTGCTACCAAGAGGTAGGAGATGTTGGTTTTCAAGGGCAAGAAGCTTGGGAATGGTATCCATACCACAATCCTTACAACCCGGAATGGAGTGGTAATCCAGATTTGTGGTATGAGAATGAGTCGGAAAATTAACAATACGAGCAAAATAGTTGGCCATCACCACCTTATACCATACCCCAAAACCAAGCCCAACAAGGAAGTTCAATTTTGACACATGAGAAAGTCATGAATACATTAGCAAACTTGAACACCTTTACTAGTGAGGGTGCTCCACATCGTGCAATGTCATGAAACACCATCTGCGACATCGGTCCTTTTAGAATGATGTCGCCTCAATTTCTCTCCCATCGACTGCCTTCTTGTTATAGCCGACATCACGTGCTTTTGCATGTCGAAATCACTCTTAACGATGTTGCATCTATGGTCTCCTATCGTTGGCCTTCTCGAATAGTCCGGCATCGGTTACAATACCTGCCGGCATCGAACCAAAATTGAGGTAAAAGGTACTATTTACCTCAGTTCCAAACCAAAGTAAAAAAATGTACTTTTTACTTCAGCTACATTTACCTCAATGTTTTTTGGACTAAAAACTAAGGTAAAAACCCCTCCAATACCGAGGTAAAAATTTTTGTTTCTTGTATTGGTCAAACATAAGTAAAAGATAGGCTATAAAGAATTTGACAGTGATAGAAAAGAAGAAGAAAAGAATGTTAGGGTCATGCGTTGTTTGCCATAACAAAAAGTTAAATTATTAGAAAAACAATAGTCATGAAAACATCCTCACAATTAGTACATAAATTTGAATAAGAATTTTCTTAATTCCAACATAACAAAAATTACAATGAACTCAATCAGCTCAGATAATGATGACCTTGAAGACAATAGGTCCCCCCAACTTCTATCACCTCGAAGAACAAGGTGTTCCCGATGTGTAGGCGGTTCCCTCAAGGAACTCGCCAAAACTCTTTGGGGAAAGGGTCTTGATCTTCCCACCCTCCGACTGGATGTACTAAATCAGAAAAAAAATATTGATTAGAAATATAAATAAATAAATATATATATATATATGTGTGTGTGTGTGTGTGTGTGTATGTGCGCGCGTAATTATTTAAAATTAATATTAATTTTAAATGCCTAACTAAAGTTGGGTTTAATCAAAGTTTTAATGCTTCAGGGTACAGTGGAAACGTGGGCTTTCAGGACCCATTGTATGATGTTCAATGTCAAACACAAGAGGCTCAGGATTGCTACGTTGTGCGGAGAACTGCATGAAAACAAATCATTATGGTGAAGTGTGAAGATGTATCAGTAAATATATGTTGTGAAATGTTAAAATACCTAGAAAAATGGGCGACTTGAAGATCCTTTGCTAATCATTAGTCTTGAATTAGAAATGAAAATGTGAAGGGAACTAGCCTATGAATTGCAATGTGCGACATCAACAATGCGTCGCAGGTACGTCTCGGTCGAAACCAATGGCTTGGTCGACATGTACCAGCGACCTCGCTAAGAAGTCAGTCGAATCAAAAGACATAGCGAAGCAAGAACGACGTTGCATTTGCAATTTCAAACTAAACCTAAATGGCAGAATGCGACATCAGTAATTATTTGGCCAAACCAAAGGTAAGACCAATATATGTGCGACGCCCCATACTGAAGAACATGCTACTAAAAATAAGAGTGTATGACCTCGCACGCTGATTGCATAAATCGATGTGTGGCTGACCCGCCTCCACCCGAGGTCATTAATTGCAGCTAATTAACCCAAGAAGAGAATGGTAGGTCAAAGATAAAATTTATAGTTTTGCACCCAATCTCACTATTGTGCTACCGAAAGGGTAGTTAGCGGTAAGTTCTTGGTATATTCATAGAGATGCTAGGGCCTAAGAATCAATTAAAACACAACCTCGTATGGGTCGTCAATCTGTACAAGTGAAAGGAATAACTAGTAATGTAAACAAGAAAAGGTTTGGTTTTTCAACTAACAACTACGTAACATAAAAGTAAACAACAAATAAACTATATAGCTAAACACTTGGGGAATGCTTGCGTAACATGGTTCATTTAATGCTTCAATCCTTGATTCATTCACATGTGAGATTTAGACAAACCTAAAGGGGTGCTCATAACATGTAGTGTGGTCGATGACATACACTTCCCCATACCTGTCACGTCGGGTACGCTTGCAACCCTCCATCAACACAGCCATCGTAAGTAGGGGAGTACAACAAGATCTTACCATTGTTGTAGATCTATTTCTCCCCCGTGCGATTACATCCCGGGAATTCCACCATCAATGCGCTACTCCCCAAGGCCTATGGATTTGGCAAAGGGTCGTAGGCACCTTATCTATGACACTAGGGAGATTGCTACTTTTCACTATCTCTACCTGTAACCTATCGGGCTACTTTACGTAATTAGCTAAGACTGGTGTGGTGGAAAATAATCAGAGTATTGCTCGGATCCCCGTGCACGCAAACACGTACTCCATTACCCATAACACATCCGAGGTTTCTCTTCCCAATGGGGCATTAATATTTGCACCAACATGAATATAGAATAAAGTGTGTGCTTATATGGAGTGTACTACTCATGAAATTCTAACATTCAAGAACAAGTCACAATAATATCATAAACACAAATATTAGGATGAACTAATAGATCTCATAAATATATTAAACAATCATGCCTAAAATGTATCCCCGAACTATAGAAACTACACCGTAGAAATGGAATTCAAATGAAGATTTGAATTCCACATCCTAGGATTAAAGCAAAATAAAAATAAAGAAAAGAAAGAGGAGATAATGATTCTCTCTCTAAAATGCTCTCCTAATTACAAGAGTAGAGTTTTAAAAATGAAAAGAGTCTTTTTTAACCTAGTAGACAAGGCTATATTTATAGTAGCAAGGGATTGGGCCTAAAAATAGGCCTAACATGGGTCAAAAACATGTAAAACCCTAGTCAGTTGCCGCCTGACGCAGACCGTGGTGGATGGCGCGGGCCGAGTTGAGTCATCTGGTGCGGGCCACTGAGTCTGGCACAGGCCGCCTGGCTCATGCTAGCGTGGTCCGCTACGTTTGGTGTGGTTTGCATCGATTCCTTTTCCGTGGACCGTAGCCTTTGGCGCAGGTCATGACCAGTAGCCTTGATCTTGAAGTTCTGATTCGCAGGACGTGGGTATTGGCGCGAACCATCATTAGGAGCATCAGTTTGCTCATAAACTTGGCACAGACCACTTGATTTTCCACACCATAGCGACTGGTATCGACATCTTACACTTGGAACGGTGCAGGTCGTCGAAAATGGTATGGTTTGCACCCATACTTAGTCAATTTTGAGGGAAGTTTGGACGTGTGTGCATGACACGTGGCATTTGGCGTGGTCCACGCCATGCCTTCATGCCAAGCCCTTTGGTGCAGGCCAACTCCTCTGGCGTGGGTCGTTGGTGCCATCCATGAGCAGTCCACATTGACTCGTTTGTACCTTGGCTGGCTGGACTTCTTTCATTTGCAACAGATGAACCGTTAGTCTGATTTGAGAGTTCTAGTAGTCGATTTTATAGCGTTTGAGAACAAAAATCCATGGAATCAACCTTGAAGGCTAATTTTTCTCGGATTGTTCTCAGACTTTGGTGCAACTCAGCGGACCACACTTCACCGTTACTTCATTTGCCACCTTGAACTCTAATGCCGCCTATCTTTGGCTCCAATCTCCTTCTACCATGCTTTGATGTTTGTGGCCTTCAACTGCTACCATTCTAGTGTGAATGGCCTTTGATCTCTTCTAGCGTCCTTGCAAACGATCTTCAATATCTTCTACCACCCTTACGAACAACCTTCACATAGAATGTGATGAAACGTGCCCTTGGGCGACCTACTAAGGATGATCACAAGGAAGATCTAGGAGCCCATGGATACAAGATGTCCATTGGTACCAATTAAGTCTACAAAATGCGGGATTTAGACAAGAAAACCAAATATGACCGTCTAAACCCCTTTTCAAGTAAATTCAACTAATAATAGCAATCCACCACATAAAACAAGTCAATTATTATGCTGAATGCAACGGTTAATGCACGCATAATGAAGCACATCAGGGGCAGACATATTATCGATGCAACACGTTTCAAAGGAAGCTACGGGAAGAAATGCATAAACCCTGAAAAAATAAAGGAAACATAAAATTAAACAAAAACCCCAAGGAAACATACCAAAACATATACCTACGTTTATAGTCAAGGAAGATTCACTCTCAAAATTTTGAGTAAAAACTAGAAAACAAAGAAAACAGAACACATTGACAGGCACATGTGTGGGACAAAGCAAGGTAGGAATTACTAACATTTGATGTTAGAAGATTAGAAAAACCATACCTTTTTCGAAGAGAGAAGAGAAGGGGGGAGGAGACCGTAGGAATTTGCAAAAACTTGTGAAGAGAAGCTTGAACTCTTTGTTAGGGTTCCCATATTTATAACTGTTTTGAAACGACATTTTTTGGCCACATTCTGAAGTCTGCCTCGTATAGTGCAACGTCGCACGTATGTTGGTTAATACAAAAATGTGTCGATCATGGGCCGACTTCGCATGTGTATATGAGCCTAAAAGTTTCAGCCCATCAGCCATCCGATCAACTGTTCAAATTTATTAAAAAGTTTTAGAAGCAACAAATATTTGCTAGTTGCAGAATAATTGGAAGAAATTATTTAGAACACACAAGTCTTTTATAGTTTCTTGAATGATCGTTAAAATAAAACTTGGTTCATATGTTAGGTTAAATATTAAACATTCAATAACATTAAAAAACATTTAACAAATAGATTTTAAATTAAAGATTTCAGATAGAAAATATGTTAGAATAAATATTCTTCCAAATACAAATTAATTTGTTTAAAATACATGGTCATATGAAATCTAAACTTTACATCTAATGTCTGCGGGGAAGAATGATAACATGAAAAACTACGGGTCCAACACCTTTTAGCAGCTCGAAGTAGAGGGTGTCCCCAACCCCGAGTTCCTCTGCAGCAAGAAACTGGTCAAACCCCTTTGGGGTCAGGGTCTTAAGCCTCCTGCTCTCCGAGTAGTGCATGTGATACTCCCTCTCTTTGCACCTGATCACATCATCCAACTTGTATGGCGGTAGGAGCTCAACAATCTGGCTAGGGACGTACTGAATTATAACAAAAAAAACCTTTGTTAGTACATATGAAAGAAATATATAGAAAAAGTTATTGAAAATAAAATACAATTGAAACAGGGAGGAATTACCAGAATTGGAAATGACCCGAAGTTCATCTGGGTCAGAGTATGTACAAAATGCAGAATGACACTGCCGAATGCATCCCACGGACTGTCATCATTTGAATAAGTACGGATCTATATTGGTCAATGGAATTATTAAATTCAATTATAATATTAGTAATAAAATATAAGGGATTTAAAATAGAACAAAAAAATCGCTAACCTCAACTGGGTCACAGATGGAACCAGCATTGTTAGCCATGATTGCTGAAATTCATATTGACGCAGATGTTAAATATATCACAGATGTTAAACATTATGATAGACATAAAATGGTCAATAAATACAAATAATATTTTTAGTCAATCAAGTCAAAGCAACGTTGCTCAACCTTCGATATAACCCATTGGTTAACCGAGAAGGGTGCGACGTCACATTAAACATCAACTACAGAAAACATGACATGCGACGTCGCGTAAGGATCGATAAAATAGATAGCATATCAACTAGTCAGCAACGCCGCATTGAAGCAGAGAAGATACAATAACAATAACAAAAAATAGGCAAAAATCAAGGTTCTAAACCAAACCATTGAGCCACATTAACGGGGGAAGATATAAAAAACTAATACTAACACCCTAAAACCATATTCTAGAATTCCAATCCATAGAAACTTCAAAACTTAAAACAATTAACACATTCAAACCCATATCCATATACATAACCATTTCAAGGATAAATACAAAAACAAAAGTAATGTAACCACATGTGGAAACCATAGCTTTGAGAAGATGGGCAGGGGGGACTCTTGAAATTCGAGGGAAACGTGAATGTTTGAAGTGATGTGAGAGGTGAACTCCATTTATATATTCATTACAAAGAGTTGTGACTTTTGTATAGGGTTGTGCAACATTGCATCGCAGTCAACGTTACCGACATGTGACCGACCTTAGAGCGACGTCGACTAATCTAAATGTGGGCCTCAAAATTTTAGCCCACCAGCATAGGAATGAGCCTGTGTTTGACCAATGCATGTGCGAGGTCGCATGTAATTCTAGTTTAGCAATATGTGATCGACATAGGACCAACGTCGGCTACTCTGAAATTGGGCCTCACCATTTCAGCCCATTAGCATATCAAATGGGCCCTGTTTTACCAAGATGAACATAACTGACCTTAGTAATGGGTAATTGTATATTAGATAGTGTTAATTTAAATTTATAATTGTTCATGAACTTTACTAATGTCCGGTTCGATTGGAATCAATTTTAACACAACCAATGAACTTTTCTATTTTTATACTTAGGTCCCTCCAAGATGGTGGAAAAGGACAAAATGAAAATTGGAGATACCCAATAATCTAAACTGCATTGTCACAATTATGTTGTTCCGATTCAGGCATCAAGGAACCCGGTATATTTCATTTTTTTAAAGTATTCTATTAATACCCTTACAATGATCGTTATTAATTATAACGATAAACTGCACATAGAACCGTAAAGCATTACACATTCTTTTTTTTATATAAATTAAAAAGATAATGAAATTTCATCCATCAAATTTTTTAAAGTGCTAGTACGTGGTCTAGAGTAAATTGTGGATGATGTCTGGGGGTTAATCGGAACATCTTGTGGAAGTCTCTGTGGGATCATGCTAGTTTCTTTATCACTAATGGTGATCATAAGTTTGACTAGGAATGGCAAGGGTCCCGTCCGGGATAAATGGAATCGATTTTGGGACTGCCGGTGTACTTTCCAATTTTTGCACTTAGGTCCCTCCAACAATGGGAGAAGTCGAAACGAAAATTAGCGATACCCTTATCAAATTGAGAAACCCATATCTATGTACTTTTCGATTATGCATACTGTCTAAGAGAGGCACGAACCGAGGTAATAGTATTCCATTAATACCCTTACTATAAGCGTTTTGAGAACGATAATTTCCACCACATAGAATCACATGAAATTTAATATTCTAAGTTTTTTATGAAATTAAAAGGTAATAAAATTCTATCCATCAAATTTTAAAAAGCGCTAGTACATTGTCTAGAGTAAATTGTAAATGATTACTTATAAGTATACATGGTTCATTCCAGAAGAACTTGTGGAAATCTATGTAGAATAAGACCAGTTTCTTTTTTACTCTCAGTCATTATAAGTTCAACCAGGGATGACAAAGTTTATTTTTGGGAAGATCAGAATCGAGGTTGGGACAATCGGTGATCTTTGTAATTTAAGCACTAGGGTCCCTCCAAGAAAATGGGAGAAGTCGAAATGCAAAATTGGAGGTAACACTTTTTAATCAAATTTTGACGACAATGTAGTTTAGCTTTTGGCATAAACGGGTCGACAGATGGGTCGCAATATTAAAACGGAGTATATATATAACCTCCGAAAATTAAAGTACGTGTGACGTCGCATATGTGTCGCATAGTATGAAACTAAAACCAAAGATTGACCAATGTCTCTCAATCTGAAATTAAGCAACAACTGAAAATTTCAACCAAAATTTGAATCGAAAATCTCCTCCCACCCTATTTCAAGTCAATAAATCTCAGCATTAACACCCATTCTCATCTCCAACACAAATCTTACAACCCAAACTCCACACCATCCATTCCATTCACAACTTTACAAAAATTAAAGAATTTAATCAAGTTGCTTCTCTCAAACATCAACAAGTTTCCAAGGATGGAGAATCTCTGAGCTCAAATTAATTGAGGTAGTTTTTCATCTATTCCATGATCATTTAGCAATTTTGTGATGATCTTACTATATCTTTTTTTCATCATTAATTGATCAAAGATTATGAAATTTCATAAGGTATGATGATTGATTTACATTTTTTTTGTTTTTCTTTCCAAGATAGTGCCATGTTTGTTTCGATTATGAGGAAAGATGCTTAGATTTTTATGAACATAGTTTAAATGTGCGACTTTGGTCACATTTCATCGGCCCATGCAAAATGGCACCGAACAAGGACCGATGTTGCATATATCTTGGAATTGTTGACATATCTATGAATGTCCGACATTGCCTATGTTTTTGTCTTTGCGACCTTGGTATTTCACTCGTGTGATGTCACTTTTAACCAGTTCAGTTACTTTTTCCATATTGAAATTAATATCGTCTAGTTTAACTCTATTTTGTGAATTTCATTTTGGGGACTACCCAATTCTAACATAAATTTTGTTTCTAGTGTATTGATTGATGGACTTTCAGCATGTAGATGGACGGACTTGTCATTTCACTAGTTGTCCTGACAATCTTAATGCCGTGCAACGTAGAAAATGGTGGTTCAATTAATTATTTAATTTCATATTAACCTTATGTATTTCAATATTTTGTAACATGTATTTTTATTATATGTTACAGTTTTGCTGGTTTGAATATGTCATTCTTTCCCACATTAATTGAACAACAATTGATTGTTGTATGACGTTTAACCATTTCACGATTTATCACATTTAAAATAACATGTCATGGCTATCGACAAATGAGTAGCTGTGTCATCAAATATTAAATATTATAATATTGTATGAGAAACGATATCTAACTGATTCATCCACGACGTTGCACAAAATGGTGTCCAGACGACACATGACCAACGTTGCATAAACCGACATTATTGTTTTACTGCGACACTGGCCTGTCAAAACGATAACGTATTCATCAGCATTCCACGTCAGCTACCACACGACGTGTGTGCCCTACAGTGAGCGATGTCATTCTCATTTTACCAACGTTAGCTTAAACAATGTCGTAACATTTCATCTCTCATCGACTACCTTCTTTCTTTAGATGACATCGCATGCAAGTGGATGCCGACCTCGATCAAAATGATGTTACAGATATGGTCTCCTATCGTCGGCCTTCTTTCTCTGACCGATGTTGCTAACATAACCTATAGATGTCGGTTGAAAACCAAGGTAAAAATGTACTTTTTACTCCGGTTGTATTTACCTCAGTTGTATGACTAAAAACCGAGGTAAAAGTCCTGTAGAATCGAGGTAAAAGATCTTATTTCTTGTAGTGTTACTATATTTTACATGAAATGGATGTAGGTGAGTCTTTGGTATCTTTCAAGGCAGTTATTGAAAGTGTTGAATTTGTAAGGATCTCTTATGATGATTGTGGAGACTGGGAAGATAAATTCCTATATGTGAGATGTTCTTGCCAAAGAGCAGTGCCACTATGAAATGAGAATGTTGGCCTAAATTTAGGATTAAAGTGGGAAAAGATAGGTTTCCCTAGGGAAATGCGAGCTAGCGTTGTAGAGATAGGGCTTCATATTGGTTTGCAAGGTATATATCTGTTCAAGTTTGCCAATTCGCACATATATCATTTTATTGAAGGATGAAATTGTTGTATCACCGTATGAGGAGGTGACCTGCCTCCACTCGGGGTCGTTAATTGTAGCTAATTAACCTAAGCAAAGGCTGGTACCTTAATGAAAAAGGGGTCAAAGATAAAATTTATATCCTGCACCCAATTCACTACTATGCTATTGATAGGGTAGTTAGCGGTAAGCCCTGGGTATGTCCATAGAAATGCTAGCGCCTAAAAATGAATTAAACATAACCTCGTCAATCCGCATGAGTTACTAGAAATAGCTAGTACGATAAATAGGGGGGATTGGTTTTTCGATTAACAACTACAAAGAATGAAAGTAAAAAGCACATAAACTAATTAGCTAAACACTTGGAGAATGCTTGTGTAACATGGTTGATTTAATGCTTCGATCCTCGATTCATTCACATGTGAGATTTAGACAAACCTAATATAGTGCTCATAACACGTGGTGTGGTCGATGGCTACACTTCCCCGTATATGTCACATCGTGTGCGCTCGCAACCATCCATTGGCACTGCCTTAGTAATTAGGGTGTACAGCAAGGTCCGACCATTGTTGTAGGTTTGTTTCTTCCCCAGGCGATTACGTCACGGGCTTCCACCATGAAATCTCTACTCCATAGGCCTATGAATGAGGCAAAGGGTCGTAGGCACCTTCTCTATGACACTAGGGCCTCTTACAACCCTAGTTTGCTACTTTTCACTATCTCTACCTGTAACCCATCAGACCACTTTACGTAATTAGCTAAGGCTGGTGTGTTGGAAACATAACAGATGCAATACTTGCCACCCCCCGTGCACAGACTCGTACTATGTTACCCATTACACATCTGAGATTTCTCTTCCCCGTGGGGCATCAAAATTTTCACCACCATGAATATAGACTAGAGTGTGTGCTTATATGGAGTGAACTATTCATGCAATTCTAAAATTCAAGAACAAGTCACAATAATATCACAAGCACAGCAATTAGGATGAACTAAGAATCTCAAAAAAGCATAAATCAACACGTGAATACAATTATTCCCAACTTATGGAAACTAATCCCTAGACATGAAATTAAAATAAAGATTCGAATTCCACATCATATGATGAAAGCAAAATAAAAAGGAAAGAAAGAAAAAATGGGAGAATGTTTCCTCTCTAGGATGCTCTCCTAATTACAAGAGTAGAAATATGAAAATATGATCCAAGCTCTCCAACCCTAGTAGACTGAGGCTATATTTATAGTAGTAGGGGATTTGACCTAAAAATAGGTCCAAAATAGGCCAAAAAGTGAGAAACCCTAGTTCAGCCTCCGCCTGGCACGGACCGTCGCGGATAGCGCATTCCGTACCGTGTATTTGGTCTGTGCTGGCACAGTCCATGTCGACTCATGTGGTGTGAACTATGGCGTATAGCACAAACCACATCAACTCCTTTGGCGTGGACTGTGGTCTTTGGCGTGGGCTGCTAATAACATGCTCAGTTTTAAACTTCTGATCCGCAGGACACGACCTTTAGCGTTGACCGTCATCAGAAACCTCATTTTTCTTAGTAACTTGGCATAGACCGCTCAATTCTTCATACCCCGCTGGCTGGTCTTGACATTTTTCACTTGGAACGATGCGGGCCGTAAAAAATGGGACGGTATGCGCCCATATGTAGCTGATTTTGAGTGGAACTAGGAACTTGCATGCATGGCCCATGGAGTTTGGTGCAGTCCATGTAGGGCATTGGCACGGTCCATTCCAAGACATTTGGCGTGGACCACTTCATCTAGTGCGGGCCGTTGGTGCCATCAATGAGCGGTCTGCCTACCCCTTTGTACCTTGGTCGGCTGAACTTCTTTCCTTTGCTACGGATGAACCATTAGCCTGATTTGAGAGTTCTAGTAGTCAATTTTATAGCGCTCAAGAATACAAATCAAATGGAATCAACCTTTAAGGCTAATTATTCTCGTATTATTCTCAAACTTTGGCACAACTCATCGAATCACGATTCACGATTTATTCATTGGCTGCCTTGAACTCCAACGCCGCCTATTTTGGCTCCAATCTCTTTCTACCACAATTTGATGTATGTGGCCTTCATCTTCTACCATCATAGTGTGAATAGCCTCCGATCACTTCTACCGTCCTTGCGAACGGCCTTAAATATCATCTTCGCCCTTGTGAACGGCCTTCACAAGAATGTGACGAAAAAGTACCCATGAGTGACCCACTAAGAATTATCACAAGGAAGATCTAGGTGCCTGTGGATACAAGATGTCCATTAGTACCAATTAAGTATACAAAATGCAGGATTTAGACAAGAAAATCAAACATGGCCATCTAAACCCCTTGTCACGTAAACTCAACTAATACTAGCAATCCAACATATAAAACAAGCTAATTATTATGCCGAATGCAACGGTTAATGCACACATAATGAAGCACATCGGGAGGTTAGGGCTCTAAAAGTGAGTGTTCTTGCTTATCCAGGCTATCCATTTGTAATGGTTAACAAACTTATGGGTACTAGGAATTTTCAGCGTTTATTCAAAGATATGTATGTTAAAATGGTTGAGGGTTGGCAAAGTGAGGCTTTGCTTCAACTTCGTGAGTAAAACCCCAAATTAGAGGTCATTAGTCTGAGTGAGGCACATGTTTTGGAAAAGGTGTTAGAAAGATCTAGAGCTATTATTGATGATGGGTTTCTGCAGGTTGGGGTGAAAACTTTTGACTAATTAGGGTACTAGAGGAAATGGGTACAATTCCTAATTTAGTGGAGTTGGAGGGAAGCCATATTGACCGAAACAGGGTTCTTTGTATGCCTTGTAGGGTTAATGGCGCACTATGGGATGAAACTACTGCCAAAGCTATTGGGGATGAACAACGGAGTGTTGGTTTTTTCTGATAAGTCTATTGAAGAGGGTGAGCTTACTTATTTTGAGATTGTGTAGATTGTTATCCTTTGTTTTGGTTAGATTTCTATGTAACCTCATTGAATTTAAATTATTAATTTTATTTGGATCTATCCTTATTTTTGTGTTTATGGTATATAGGTAGGAGAACCATTTTCATAGGATTTTGTGGCCCGTGGTCAACCTAAATCATTGGTTTTGTTTACTGGGTTACCTCGAATGGGTAATAAGAATGTTCCTTGTGTGGATGAATCTTATACTAGTTTAAATAATGATATTACTCTATGTATATTGGATCTGGGCCAAGTTTATGGAGTTCTTAATGGCTTAGGGATATCTACTAAGGCCGAGGAATGTGTAAGAGCTTTGAGTAATTGGGTAAAGTTTCTATTTTCCAAAATTATTGACGTTATTTTGGGGTGGAAACTACAAATGCAAGATAATTTTTCATTTTTGCATGAGTATGATGCTCATCTATATGAGCGGGGATTTCACATTCAAAGGCTAAAGAGAGGCTAACAGCTGTTATGCGACGTGAAGATGAGTGGAAAAAGTGCTTAACTAGGAAATTCCAGGAAAGTGATCAATTGGAAGATTATTGTCGAAGCATACTGATTATATTGATGAGATCGCTCATCGTAAGGGGAAATTAGAGGCTGAATTCCACAGATTGACAAATGGGGTGCAGGTATGAAGGGTGCATTATGATGAAGAACGCAATTTTTTGGCTTGACTTCTAAAGAAATATGAGAAACTAGAGGGTCAGGTTGGTGTTGGGGAAGTTTGCTATGTTTGGTTGAAGAGAAGGTGTCAAGAATTAGAGGGATTACTAAGGGGTCAATGCGGAGTTAATACTAACTTTGTGCTGAGATTGGTGAGATTCTACGTAACAATCTCCACGAGAGGTGTTCAAAAGACCGTGTTCTATGTTTGGAACAGAAAGTAATTGATTTGAAGCGGGACCTAGAGACTTATGCATATTCTGTAGATTTAATGAGTATGCAACAAGGTAGATCAGAATGTGGACCGATCATTGATCGTAAGTCTTATATGTGAAGTACATGCGTCGTATGGGAGATGTTGGTTCCACACGAGATGAAGTTTACCTACACATGTGGTGGGAACTAGAGGAACTCTTAGATGCAGAAGCTGAGGTTGTCAAGGGGATGGGTCATTAGTTATCGTAGTTTGCATTGGTTTTTTAAGCAATCTTTTGTTGATGTAATAGTGATCTGAGTTATAATGATTAAAAAAAATTGATCCTTTGTGTGGTGATTTAGTTTTTGGGATGTATGGGGGTGGGTGTTTTATTGGCTAGAGAATGGGCCGGGTCCGCTTATGTCGTGAGGATGTAGATTTTCCACACGTATGCAAAGTTGCGGTCCCCTCTCCATGGTAAAAATGTTTGTTATGTTTGTTAGTTAATAAATCAAATACACACACACACACATGTAAATATGTTGCGAAACTAAAAGATCAATTACTCCAAGATCACATTGAAATCAATAGATTAATATTAACATGCTAATATAAATGTTGAATTCATACACAAGTTACGAAACCTTGGGCGCAAATGAGTTTCACTTCCAAACCTCTTATAGATCATAGAAGCAATCGCTTATTTATTCATCTTGATTACCTATTGTGAATGCTACACTTTCCCTTTGAAGATAAACATTTCATTCTTCTTAAGAGTAATCTACAAAAGCGTTCAATGACTATTTGTAAGCATCATTAATAATTACTTTAGATCATGAACGCCTAAAGAAATCTCATCAATGACATCATGCACAAAGAACCAATAGACTTGATAACACCTACAAACATTCTACCAAATGTCTAGGTATTTAACCAACTAATGCATTTACTAGGGTTAATCTAGAAAGATCAACAATCAAGATTTTCTCATTAGCGCTACTTTAGGGTGAACATGGCAAAGATCAACACTATCACATCTAGCAACCTTAACATCATCAACACTACTAGAAGTTTTAATTCCATGTTCTTGGATTTCATGTCATAGAGATGAGAAATTGTGCACATTTCCTAATTCTTAACATGTCATCATACAAACATTTCATATTCTCAAATATCTAATCTCATAAATGGAGCTAGCTACAATATTTAAAGCATAACAAACGCATAATAATCAAGATTCTAAAGAGAGTTTAAAAAGTTCTCACCATATGGGCTTAGGAGCTTTGATCAATAGCTCCCAAGAAGAAAACTATCCTAGGTAATGAAAACTCATAATAAATCTACAAGATTTCATGGAAGAAATGCAAAAACTGAGAAAAGATGAAGAAAAACTAGGGTTTGGAGACCCCAAGTTGGGCTCTCTCAAATGGGGAAGGAGGGGGCTATTTATAGTCCAAGGAAATAGAGGAGAAAAGACCAAAAAGTTAAATTCTGAGTGAATTTTGGGGACCGCAACATATTTTGCGGCCCATGAAGGAGCTGCTGCCCTCTTCTTATTTCCATCGGGTGAATCGTTGATCCGTTGCAGTTCTTGTAGTCATTTTTATATTAATCTCGAAGACAAATCCAATGATGCTATCCATGGACACCAATCTATCTCGTATCATTCTCAAAACTCAGATCCAAAAACTCAGATCATTCTCAAAACTCATATCCAAAAACTCGGATTATCCTTCCTCTGCTACTTTGCCTTCCTTCTATCTTCTACCAATTTGTAAGAGGCCTTCCTTCTTCTACCATTCTTATGAATAGCCTTATTCAATATTTTACCATCCTTGAGAATGGCCTTCTTCAAGATGGTCTCCAAATAAGCTCACCAAACACATATAAACGACCAAACCATAAAGGTGGAACAAGTTAGACACCAAATGTTTACAAACTAGGAAAATTAGGGAAAATAACCATATAAGGTGATTCTAAACCCCTATTTTGTAAAACACCTAATAATGTAACTAACCACCAACAAAACAAGCTACAAGGGGAAGTTAATTGTATTAAGAAAACATCATAATCATGTGTATATGTCAAACTACCCCAGAACAGTCGGTACAACCCTTGACCTTACTCCCATCCGCAACGTCTACTAGAAAAGGTTTAGGAGTGCACCCCCGATTCATTTCTCCCTGTAGACAGTAAGATGCTTACTTTTTTGTTATGGATCTTACCATAAACAATGATAGAGTTGTGTTTAGAGTTGTAACCTCTCATAGCTCTAATCACTACAATGCACCAATTCTTTTTCCTATTTTGTTGCCTTCCGTAGCATCACTATTATCATGTTCCATTACAAAAATAACTTTAGATTCATCAGGATCCTTAGAATTCAAAAACTCACCTGCCTATATCTGCATACATGCTCCATACCGTACATGCTCCTTACTTTTTTGCTCCATACCATCTCTTCTATCCCCCTTCCCCTCTGTTAGGATAAATCAAACTCCTGATTAGATTATGATTTATTATGATTAGAGTTCTTTCTTTATTACACCTCTATTGTACTCTCTATATATTTAGATATCAATAATACAATTGATTACGGCAAATCATTCTATCATGGTATCAGAGCAGAGTCTGATCCAAAGACCTAAACCCTAACAAGAGCAAAAACTTCGTCCGCCTTTAAGAGCAAAATTGCGATATCGCAAACCTTCAAGAGCAAAGACTTAGCTTCGCCCACTTTTGTTGACTGGACTAAGCATACCAACTTCGCATTACTTCCTCAACGTCCCCTTCAGCTCAATTTTGTTCCTATGACTACTTTAGGTGGTTTCTCAAGATTTAAGCCCCATGGGTACAAGTGGATTGTAGATTCTGGCGCTACAAAGCACATGGCATCATCTCCTACTGTTGTTGATTATGTGACACCTTACCATGGCTCTTCCCATGTCTATGTTGGTAATGGTTCTGAACTCCCTATTACTCATGTTGGTGAATCTCAGTTTTCTAAGTCTTTGCCTATTTATGATGTGCTTATTGTGCCTGATATCACTAAAAATTTGCTCTCTCTTCGTGGACAACACACTTGGGATTTGGTACCTCGCCCATCAGGGGTCAATATTGTTGGCTCCAAATGGGTTTACAGACTGAAGTATAGACCAGATGGCACTATTGAGCGTCATAAAGCTAGGCTTGTGGCCCAAGGTTTCTCACAAATTCCGGGTTTTGACTTTGACCACACATTCAGTCCAGTGGTCAAAGCCTCCACTGTTCGGACGGTTCTCGCCATAGCCACCATGCGTTCCTGGCCACTTCATCAGTTGGATGTCAAGAACGCTTTCCTCAATGGTGTTCTTGATGTTCCAGTCTACATGAAGCAGCCCGTTGGTTATCAGGATTCTGTCCATCCGGACTATGTTTGTCGTTTGAAAAAGGCCATTTACGGTCTTAAGCAGGCTCCCCGGGCTTGGTTCCAGCGTTTCAGCAGTTATTTGACACAGCTTGATTTTCGGTGCAGCTCAGCTGATACTTCTTTGTTTGTCCTTTCAAGAGGGTCGTCATTACTGTACCTACTTGTGTATATGGACGATATCATCCTTACCGGAAATGACTCGACTCTTCTTCGCCAGTTCATTGATCGGACACACAGAGAGTTTGCG
This sequence comes from Rubia yunnanensis, assembly GCA_037428765.1. NCBI lineage: Eukaryota > Viridiplantae > Streptophyta > Magnoliopsida > Gentianales > Rubiaceae > Rubia > Rubia yunnanensis. Next base: position 31,412,839 of record CM075071.1, on the reverse strand, counting down.
ATCAAGGATCTTGGTGCTCTTCATTACTTTCTTGGTCTTGAAGTTTCGCCTACCTCCTCAGGATTACTGCTTGGCCAAGCAAAGTATGCACGGGATATTTTGAATCGGGCCGGTATGTCTGACGCGGCACCAGTTTCTACTCCATTTGTTGCTGGTTCTCAACTTCACAGCTCTACTAGTCCTCCATTTCGGGATCCTACACTTTATCGTTCTCTTGTTGGTGCTCTCCAGTATCTCACCATCTCTCGCCCGGATTTGGCATTCTCGGTCAACACGGTGAGTCAGTTTCTTCAGGATCCCAGAGATGATCATTTTGCTGCTGTGACTCGGATTTTGCGGTATGTTCGTAGCACTCTTCACTTTGGTCTCCGGTTTTGTTCTGCTAGTACTCCTGATGTGTTAGGATACTCTGATGCTGATTGGGCTCGTTGTCTGGAGACTCGTCGGTCCACTTATGGTTATGCAGTTTTTCTTGGTGGGAATCTGGTTTCTTGGAGTGCCAAGAAATAGCCCACTGTTTCTCGTTCTAGCACTGAATCTGAATACCGTGCTCTCGCCAACACTGCCTCAGAAGTGGTCTGGCTCACTCATTTGCTTCGTGATCTTCGGTTTCCGCTTTCTGGTTCTCCACTGTTGTTATGCGACAATAGTAGGTGTATGAAGCCCTTTGTGGCTATTACGAGTTCCCTTAGATTGTTGTTTGCTACTTATGTTATCTTTAACCCTCACATCCTCTGTCAAAGGAAAACCAGCCCCTACAATAACCCCCTTATCATAACCCATTTTTTCCAGATGATGAGCCCTTTCGAGCAAAGATTTGTTCGACAAATGCATGCATAAGGGAAGTGTAGTAGGGCCAGGCTGACCTCTAAAAGGAAACCTATAAATATAAGCTAGCAGCAATACAAACACACAACCACCAACACAAGACACGTCACTTTTACCTGAATTGGATTTGAAGCTCCTAACACCCTCACAGAGACGATCAAGCACTAAGCCACACCAATCAAGACTCTTGATGGTCCCAACATTTTCTAAAGCACTAACCAGCTTAAAATCAACCAAGTTTCTGGTAGTTGGCGCCAAAAAAGTACACATGATATACATAACAAAAAATCTCTTAAAGCACTCACCACCATCACTTAGAATACCCAGCTCCTCAAAAAGATTAACATGAGAAATATTACCATATTTATCAGCACCCAACTCATCTCTCCATTTATTCCTAATGTCCACATCTCTTGACAAACCCCTACCATTATTCCAAACCAAACCAACGGCACAGTCTGGAATCCTAGGGATACATAATATATCAAACACTTCATCAGGTGTAAAGATGTACCTTGAGCTTGATATTTCTTGCACACAGCCAATAGGATCAAACCTAGAAAAAAAATAAGAAGTCAGCCTAGAACAATTTGTAGTCAGCATAAAACAATATGAAATCAGCCCACATAATCAAACCTGTCAACCAGCCAAGGCACAATTCCAATAGGAATGGATGAGATGTCAAACACAAGAAGTCTACCAAAACCTATATCTTCCACATCAATCTTTTGGGAGGGAGTGAGCGAGGAAATTAACGATTTCAGCTTCGAAGGACAACAGCTGGTTGAGAATTTCTTAGCAAACCTAAAATAAAATAAAATATGAAAAGTGTAAGTTTATTTGAGACTGTGAATAACAAATAAACACTGAATCTTATCAAATGCAGCATCTTATGAATCAAGTACAGTTTATAACACATTAAAATACACTTACGTGTTACCCTCCTCATCAGTACGTTGGACCACCTGCTTCTTCTGACGGTTGGGCTGTTGTTTCGCATCTCCTTCTTCACCAGCAATCATTTTCCCTGACCTTGAAGCTTCTCCAGCAGTACTGTCCGCTTTCCTCTTCATACCAGTTTTTTTGCTACTTCAACAACTTTCTTCACCTTCTCAGCATACTCTTTCAAACCAGTTTTTTTCGCTACTTCAACAACTTCCTTCACCTTCTCAGCAGACTCCTTCAAAACCCCACCAGATTTCTTCGCCTTTGCAACACCTTTCTTCACAACAACTTTTTTGGTCTTTGTCTTCATCGCCTTCTCAACAGGCAACTTTGAAGCATGTTCTTCTACCTTCCTTTTATTATGTCCAGTAGAGGTCTCACATTGTTTACCCTTCTCCTTCCTCAATATACGAGGTGACGACCTCTCCTTCTCTCCTTTAAATGAGACTACCACAGTAGGTCAAGCTTTAACACTCTCACCCAATTCTACATCAGCTTCACCACCTTAACTTTCCCTCTCACATACTGCCGCAGCAGCTTGCACCGCCTCCGCCTTCGTAACTGTGCCCAAAATCCACTGATTTTCATTAATATAGTCTTTAATCATACTGTCCATACTGTCACCATCATCAGTGAACCCGCCTTCACCATTATTCTCAACATCCTTAGAGCAACCTTCACCAACAGGTACAATTTCCTCCCTAACAGATTCAGTCTCTTTCCAATTCAAATCAGTATCATTCTCATTAAAATATGCCTCAACTTCACCATCAATATCTGCTGAAACATCCTTCCCCTCAGCAGACCTAACAACTCATCACCTTCAATACCAACACTAGCATTAACCCCTTGAACACCAGAATTAACATTATCAATCATCACATCCAACACGTCCCCAATATCTTTCTTCACTACCTTAGAACCCCCAGCTTCATCAACACCAGATACTTCTCTACTCATTCGAACAACATCATTCAGCAGTGTGTCATAGTCAAATTCTTGACTTGATCCACCTTCACCCACAGCTGATACACCTTTCGACTACTTAACACCCATATTCATCTGTTTCTTATTTCCCGGCTTAGAAACGACAGGAACTGAAATCTGTGGAGTAGCTCCACCACCAATTCTAGCAGACCTATGTGCCAGTACCACTACTACACAAAAAAATGAAAAACAAAAAACTGTATCAGCACATATTTTAAAAACAAACATAATCACACAAATAAAATGCAACATGTAAAGAAAAAAAAAACCTCCAGAAGCATAAGACTGTTGAACCTTCTTCAGCTCATCTTGAAGAAAAGATCCATCTTTCTTTTTAGATTTTCTAACAACTTTTTTAGAAGCTAAAAAACATAACATATTTGAATAAGTAAATGTATAAGCAAATAAGTAAATAAATATAACGAAAAATTACAATCACCTTCTTCTATCTCAGGTTCTTGACGTTGAATAGTATCTTCACCTCTTTCAGGAAAATCTAAAAATAATCATGTACCACACAGTAAGAAACTAATACATAAAGCATACAAAAAAATGCATGCATACTCATAAGCAACCTAATCTGGGAAAACAACAATATAACTAACTAATGCATAGGATATACTAATATATGCAACTTGTAATGAAACAAATGCATACATAGTCTGATAGTCAGTAAGGAACATAATCTTACATACACATTATAACTAACTTATGCATATAGTAAACTAACATAAGCAACTTGTAATGAAACAAAATACATACTAGCAAATCAGAAAGAATAACAATAACTAACTAACAATCAGTGGAACTCAAACACGGACTAAGTAACTAATACATAAGTTATATTAACATATGAAGATTCTAAGAAAACAAGTACACAATATAACAATCAGTCAACAACAAAATAAGTAACTCGAAAAATAGAGTAACTAACTTAGACATATGTTAGCCTAACATATGCAAATCATAAGAAAACAAATGCATATCATAAAACAGAGTCAAAACATGCGGATCTGACATACAAATCAGAAAAATAGGATGACTAACTAATACAACTGTTAACCTAACATATGCAACTCCTAAGAAAACAAATGCACATTATAACTGATAACATGCTGGGAAAAACAGAGCAACTAACTAGTGCATATCTTACAATAAAAAATGAAACTTCTAAACAATCAAATGCATGTTATAAAAATGACTCAAAACATACATATCTGACTAACAAAAAAGTCAACAACAACAACTCATATGCAGATCTGACTTACAAATAAAATTCTTTAAAAAGTCAACATCAACAAGACTGAAAAAACACATACACACACAACAAGAACAAAAAAAGCATGAAACTCCAAATATTCAAAATGGAAAACAGGAAGAATATGAACTAGGAGAAGAAGAAGGCTGAGACTACTTCTCAGCTTTAGGCAGAATAGCTTTCCCCTTTGCCCTACCCATGACTAGGTCAAATACACAAAAAAAAACATCACATCAGAATCGCATACAACTATAAAGAAAAAATGGAAAAGAACAGCAACGAAATTTGAAAACCTAGAATATCAATCTTACCGAATTCAGGCGATTTCGGCGCAAATTTGAACAACGCGATTCCGGAGAAATTTTGTGAAGAACGAAGAGCAAAATTGAAAAATCAAAAATTGAAGTACAGAGGAATAGAAGAACAAAGAGAGGGCAAAACATGCATGAATAACGAGGAGACTCCTAAACACACAAGATAAATGATTACGGTTCCCAAAAAATTAACTGCTCAAAGCTAGTGACAGAAGGAAAATTAGGCATGGATGAAAATTAAAAACAGACAGTAAGCTTTAATTATATTAGGTACCCCATTTTTAAAATAATTATAATATGAAACCCATTTTGCATATCAGTCTTTGGCCTGTCCATAAGCTTATGGACAGGCCACCTTTTCTGAGACTTTCTCTTTTATTTTACATCGAAAAAACTCTTTACAGACGACACCAGCCCACCGCCTGGCATCCGCTGATCTGCCGATCGTCGTCGATTGCTGCTGATCAAATTGCCATCAGTCGTCATTCCCGTCTTCCGCTGTTCTCGGTTTTCTCATATTCTACAGGTTGTTCCGTGATCTTCCGCCTGGATCTCTCTGCCTTTCCAACGAGCCTTGGCTTCCCACCGTTATCGCCGACTATCATATCTTCTCGGTGACTGCCCGAGTTATTCCACATTGTCTCATTCTTCGAATCTCTCCATCGATGATCTTGATTCCAGTTCCGACATCGTGGTTCCCAAATTCCATCGGCTTAACTGCTTGATTTGTTTTCCCAAGTCGTTCTTTGTGCTTACCCATCAGCTTATGTCAAAAGCATCACCTTCGTTCTTAGATTCATGGAGAAATTGCTATGTTTGTTGCTATGTTTGTGGCTACAGTAGCCACAAACGGAAGAAAATATGGAGGACGCATTTTGAAAATGCGTCCTCTTCTCCCGCATTTTCTCCATTTTCCTAGTCAAAATTTTCCATTTTTCTAAGCGGAGAGGACGCATTTTGTAGTCCCGTCCTCTCCTGCAAATTGAGCAGCTTTGTCAGCTGCATGGGGAGCAGCTTTGTCAGCTGCTTACGGTCGAGTGGTTGTGTGCCACGTGGAGGAGAGGACGCATTTAGGTTATGCGTCCTCTTATCCACCCCCCTATAATTCCCATCCTCTTCTTCTCCTCCATTCGAATCCTGTCTTCTTCTATCATTCCGAATTTTTCCCCTCTTTTTGGTTAATTTCACCTCCCTTCTACTGCACTGCCACTCTCCTCCGCCATTGCGCCACTTATTCACCGGCACACTGCCATTCTCCTCCGCCGTTCAGTTTACTGACAATATCCGGTGATTTTTTTTTCTGTGAATTCTCCACTTTGATTTTGTTTTATTTTGTTGTTGTTTTCTTCCTTTAAATTTTTTACTGATTTTTGGTTGTAGAGACCGAAATTGGCCGGGAGGACCTGCTGTTGACCCGCCATTGACCCGCTCTTGATCCGCCATTGACCCACCATTGATCTGCCGTTGACACGCCATTGCCACGTCGTTGACTTCCACTTTTGCCACCTTATCGGTGAGTCTCGGACTCCCACCCACTCATATTGAATTCTTTTTTAATTTAATTGAACCTCAAAAAATTTTGTGAGTTGCCGTAGAAAGTTTGTTGTTGATTTTTGGGTCAAATTATAATCTGTGTAGAACTCGAAAATATTTTAGTTAAATTGATCGTGTTTTATGATTGTGTGTACTTTTAATGATTAAGTTTGGTCTGATGCTTTGATAGCATTTAATGTTAATGTGTGACTGGATGCAGTAATTATGTGAATTGTTTAATGTTTAATGTATTAAGTTTGTAGCAATAGTGTTGACATTTAAGGATACTGTGAAGAATGTGGAATGAGAAGGAAATGAAAGTAATGTCTTCGTATAATCGTGTACTGATTAATGTATTATGCCTGCATTAATAGTGTTGTTAAAGTGGCCTAGTGGAGTACATGTACATATTTGAGGATACAATTTAAAGGAATGCCGAATGGATATGAATTAAAAGTTATGTATTTGTGTATTGCAGTTGTACGATGTTTTTGACGGTGTATATGTATAGAGGGGGTCAGATTAAGTTTGATTTGACTGTGGGTGTGTATTATGATCCTCTAATACCAGATCGAGTTGTGACTCTAGAGAGGAGGTTGAACCACTATGAATTAGTCGATTTAATTGTCACTACACTGGCCATTGTGAGAGAGAGTTAGTTGTTGAAAATGTATTACCGATGTCCCGAACTGATCGGTTCGGTGGTGTACTATCGGTGTTATAATGTGGAAGATGATGAGTCAACCGCGTTCTTCTTCAATATTGTCGATCGATTGTCGTTGTCCTCTGCGGATTTTTACATTGTTATGGAACAGTTGCCAATCGCTAATGATGGGGCGCGACCAAGCACGTTCATGTCATTGTTGAGCGACGTGTAGTACTTTGCCGCTGTACCAAGCATACCACCACCACCTGTTCATAGCCGAGGTTTTGAAATTGGTGAGTCCAGCCAACCTGGTAGGTATGCCCACGTGGATTGTGCTCAGCCGTCCACAAGTGGTGGTATGTATGTTAGGGACCATGGATGGCAGAATGTGTTTGACGATGATTACGAGGGTCACGTTAGCGACCATGGTGAGGAAGCTGAACTTGACGGTGGAAGTGAGGATGGTGAGAAAGCTGAACTTGACGGTGGTAGTGAGGATGATCAACTTGACGGTGGAAGTGAGGATGATTGTTCCTTATCAACTGATTCGAATCCTGGGGATGAGGAAGAACAATTGGTGTGCACAAACAATGTACCCACGTCGTTTCATATTCTGGCGAACCCGGATACACAGGCCTACTATAGGGATTATGGGGGCCCTGATGAGGATAGCTATGACCCGACTCATTTTGGGTCCGGCGTTTCTACCTATGTTCAAGATACTGGTGAAGTGCACGTGGGTATGCGATTTCAGACGAAGCCGCAATTGGTTGAAGCTATTTCTCGGTGGAGTTCCATGATGAACAGGGAACACTGGGTGGCGGAGAGCAGGTCAAGCACATGGTATGCGAAATGCAAGGACGTTGTTGAAGGAACTGGGAATTGTCTTTGGGTTTGTAGAGCTTCAAAAAAAGCTTCGCATGGAATGTGGGAGATCACCAGATGGGCTAGTAGCCATGGGTGTGTTAGGGCTGGTCGATCTACGGGTAACATGAATCTGACGTCGGTGATGATCGCACGTTCAATTCGCCACCACATTGATGTAAACCCTTCATACACAGTGAAAGATGTACAAGCTCAAGTGAATGACGAGTTCAACGTCACCATTTCGTACAAGAAGGCGTGGTATGCTCAACAGAAGGCAATTAACATGGTATTTGGATCGTGGGAGGATTCTTTTCATCAGCTCCCAACTTTTATGGATGAGCTTGTCAGGGCTAATCCGAGCACCGTTATTGATTGGGCTGACGTACCTGACAGAATACACGATCCCGAGTGTAGGAAATTTAAATTTGTGTTTTGGGCATTTGGTCAGGCAATTGCAGCCTTCAGCCATTGCAGGCCAGTCATTAGCGTGGACGGCACTCATTTGAGAGGTGCATATAAGTCCACAATGCTGGTCGCCGTGACGCACAATGCAAATGATTACATCCTCCCCATCGCTTATGCAATTATAGACGAGGAAACGAATGAAAGCTGGAACTGGTTCATGGGCAGACTGCGTCTTCACGTTGTTGGTAGTGATAGCAAACCAATCTATATCATATCAAATAGGCATGCTGGACTTACAAATGGGATGACACATATGGAGGAGTGGATGGAGCCAGCCGGATACCATCGGATTTGCCTGCGGCATTTTCAGTCCAACTTTCTATCACATGATCGCGGGAAGTTCAAGAATGCGCTTATGAAGACTCTGGTGTGGCAACTTGGTAGTGTTAGGCGAGAGAGCAAGTGGAGAGAGTACAAGGAGGAGCTGGAGAGTATAGATCCATCTGCTTGGGCTTGGCTGCAACGGCAAGATAGGAGTAGGTGGTGTCTTGCTTTCGATGATGGTGATCGACGTTGGGGAATTTTGACGACGAATTTATTAGAGAGCTTCAACAACTATTTACGGTGCGCACGCCATCTCCCGATAACAGCGTGTGTCAAAGAGATGTTTGAGCGAACAGTTGAAATGTTTGCTCAAAGGCTTACGGACGCCACGAATTGGAGGTACTTTATCATTAAATTACAGTTCAGTATGTGTTTGTACGCCAGTTTGAGGATTCAAATATAATCGGTATCCATCCAGGTCCGTGTTTCCTAAGAGGAACTGGAAAAAGTTTCAGAAGCAGGATACATGGGCACAGGGACATATCGTAACCTTGTTTGGCCATGCGTCGCAGACTTATAGGGTTGTGGCAAGGAACATCGATGGGAGCATTAGTGAACGACATTACACGGTCAAGTACCGAAGAAGAGAGTGCACTTGTCGCGAATGGCAAATATTTCGTTTCCCTTGTTCCCATGCCTTGGCCGTTTGTCGGCATAGACGTGACGATCCTGCTAGCCTATGTGACAGAGTCGATCACACGACCACATATGTGCAGCAATACAGTCAGTGTTTCATGCCTGTGCGAGATCCATCACTTTGGCAACGTGCCCGTTGGAGGTTGATTCCTGATGTAGAAAAGTTTCGCAGTCGGAGGCGTGGACAGTTTGTGGAGAGGAGGATAAGGAATCAGATGGATGACAGGGTGCTGGGTGAATCAAGGGGCGTGCGTAGGCGTGGCCGTCCTTAGTATTGTGTTGTCATACGGTGTCTGTGACATTACCTATGTAGTATGGTACTTGTAGTATTACCTTCTGAACGTTGAATATTTATCTCATGATGCAGTATAGCTTTTATTTGTCTAATATGTTTGACATGGTATTCATTTGAGGGATTACTGTTGACATGTTATAATTGTGAACAAGGACAAACAATGTCTCAATACCATCCAGGACCCATGGAGGATGATTTGTTGTACCTTCATGAGGAGCATCGTGCCCGTGCATTGTACAACGGTCACTTAGAGGATGAGCCACTTCAGTGCAGGCGGTGCGATAGGGCATGCTGGACCGAAGCTATTCCGGACACTGTTATGAGCTTTGTGCGTGATTCAGGATTCCACGGACTCCTGGATTCCGCATCGATACGCATAGACCATTCACTCATCACTGCTCTGGTCGAGCGGTGGAGACCCGAGACACACACATTTCACCTTCCAGTGTGGGAGGCTACGGTCACGTTGCAGGATGTGGGGATGCTCTGGGGCCTTCAGATCGATGGGATCCCGGTCACAGGAGTAGACATCAGTAGGCATACGGAGGAATGGATGACAGTGTGCACGGACTACATCGGTGCTACACCTGACCCCAGTGTTATCCGAGGGGGTCGCATCAGGGCAAGCTGGCTGGGAAACTTATTGCGTAGTCCATTCCCCGCTCACCCCACCGAGGTCCAATGTCAACAGTGGGCGAGAGTTTACATTCTACTGTTGGTTGGGGGAATGCTTATGTCAGACACATCTGGCTACCTAATCCCGTTGCTCTACTTGTCTGTACTGATGGACCTAGGTGCAGCACGCAACTACAGTTGGGGGAGTGCTATTCTAGCACACCTGCATTGGTGCTTATGTGACGCTGCAATTCCACAGGTGAAATCCTGCTCTGGACCCCTTGTATTGCTACAGGTAAATTAGTCTGTCAATCTACTCGTTTGTACATAGTGTCCAATTTATTACTTTGTATTACAATTAATTTTAATTACTGACAGTTGTGGGCATGGGAGCGCATTCCATCCATCCGACCCGCTGCTGCTGTACCGATAACAGTGTCGCTGAATGCTGTTGGGTCCCGGTACGTGCAGAAAAATTCTAGCAATCAATTTCTTACACCAATGTCGATTCCATTTACTAGCTAATATTATTCACTATGTCGCTCGTAGGTGGAGAACCCCTTACGATTTATCGCAATCACCGATGCATGTTTTGAAAGTGTATCGAGATCAGATCACATCTCTAAGTCAGAATCAGGTATGGGCCAACTTGGATTATTTTCTTCCAACTCCTTGGGAAATAATGGTTTTGATTACCTAACTGCAACACCTTCATGTTCTTTCAGTTTATTTGGGAGCCATATACAGCGGATATCGTGCAACAACTCCCGTGGTACTGTACGGCTGGTAGCAACAATTGGCTAGTCTGCGTTGACCTCATTTGCTGGCATGTTGTAGAGTTCCACCATGCACATCGAGTTCTCAGGCAGTTTGGCCTAATCCAGCCAATACCCACCCAATTGGTGGGTAGGGATGAGTACAAACTGCTTCATACTAGAGATCGCCGAGGAAGGTCTGGCACGGATTGGCGTGTCGAACTAAGAAGCTATCTCGATGCTTGGGAACAACGATCTGAGTGACAAGTACACCCACTTGGGTATGCAGATCCATATTGTCCCAGCCGTGAATACATAGAGTGGTACTTTCACAAGACGGTGACGATGATTGATCTACCAGGAAGGCCTCTAACGGCCACAGAGGGTTTCCATGGAGACGGTGCCACTACGGAGTACTTGGTATTTCTTGAAATCCAAATACTGTCAAGAAATAATGCTACTAATTTCCCCTGAACTGCATATCTAACATATTTATCTCGATCTTTAGTTGCAGATAATCACTGAGGTGCACAGCAGGTCGAACATTCAGTTTGATGGATATCCCCTGCATTTCGCGGCCGTTATCAGGGGAATCAATGATGTTGTCACACAGGGTCTACAACATGTGCATCAGGCCTCTAGACTGCAGTATTATCAGCTGTTCGTGCACTGTGAGGATCCTCCCCCCGGTGTGAGATATACGGACCTTAGAAGCCACCGCCAGGCTCCACCTGGACGACAAGGAGGTCGGAGGGCGCGTGCTAGGGGCCAAATGGAACACGTTGATCCATCACAAGCTGGACCCTCACATGCGAGTCCACCGACATGCGGACCATCACACGGTGAACCCTCACAGTACGATATGACTACACCGGAATACACTGCACATGTCACTCCCACACCCAGTCATCCATACATGTCGCCTGCCGCTCCATCACATACGAGTAGAGTTCCACATGCCTATCGTGAGGAGGCAAGAGACGACATGGAGGACAAAGTACCCGAGAGAGTTCAACAGGATGAAGTTCATGTACCTACACAGGTGGTTGTTCCACGACGACATCCAGGACCATACGTCCTCCACCGTGTGGAACGGGTGGAAAGCTTTGCCGAGATCGTCACTAGGATAGTGCATGACATTGAACAATAATTTGCATTACTCATCACACAAATTTTTCGGCTACTATACATTCATGCGAACTCACACACATTCTAACTATGCAATACTCCATTCTGACACCTATATTCAGGACTGGGTAAAAAACTTGCAACTCACGTTACCCAAAACTATCGTTTGACTAGTTCTCAAAATATCAACAGGCAAACACGAGTCTACTTATGCAGAATCTCCACAGAAAACATAGGGATGACAAATAATAACTTTTGCATGGCAGCACTCAAGGATAATTTATTGCTTAAATTCACGACTCTTTCTGACAAAATACACTTTAGTCGAATCCATGACACGATTTCATAATCGGGAAAAAACTATTTAAAAAACGGTGCAAGTAACAAAACAAACCCCGCATAAGAACTTTGAGAATAAGCATTTTGCCAGAAAATTAAAATTCACCTCACTTATTTTAGCCAATTTAGCGAATATTGGCAAAAACCGGGCAATAGAAATAAATAAATAAATATAAATATAAATATAAATATAAACATAAATATAAACATAAATATATATATATATATAAATAAATATAAATACAAATACAAATACAAATACAAATACAAATATAAATACAAATACAAATATAAATATAAATATAAATATAAATATAAATAAATAAAAATCCCAGCCATGTGGACGCATTTCATATTTATGAAAATATGTTCACAATCGTGGGTAATTGAGTGCTCTCAACGATTTATTTCGACTGGTCATTTAGAGATTCTAAAGAGCTCAATCAATAATTACGTTGAATTACTGATTTTATTGCGACAAATTAGTAAAAAGTTACTTTTGTCAAACTACTTGTAACGACAAATTCATCTACATAACATATGATAATATTTTTATTTACATCTTCATCTGTTTAAATACGTGATTAATATGTTAGACAATAACTAATAACATAAAAGCGAAGTGTGCAGTTTGATCGGAAACGGGGAAATAATTATTTATTACTAAAGTTAGTTGCAATGTCACAATCAAAGATCATGCAAATCAAATAATAGTCTTCAGGACCTTACTTTGTGAAGCTTCCAACTGGATGCAAATCAAACAAATACGTATCATGCAAATCAGACAAAATAATTGCAACCAAAATGAGGACGCATTTCAAAAATGCGTCCTCTATTAATTTATACCAAACAAAATATGTGTATCATGAGGACGCATTTACATAATGCGTCCTCTATTCATTTATGCCAAAAACAATATGCGTATAATGAGGACGCATTTACATAATGCGTCCTCTCTTCATTAGGCTACAAAACAAATCAGTTAAATTACGAGGACGCATTTTAAAAATGCGTCCTCTATTATTTTAGGGAAAACAAATTTTCAAACGGGAGCATGAGGACGCATTTCCCTAATGCGTCCTCCACCATGTTCTCCATTTTACAAAACCACCTTACTCACAGCCAACATTCAAATTTTTGCCATACTAAAATCCAGAACTCTAGATTCATGTGCCTGCGGAGCCCTTTCAAAAGAGCGTGTAATCACACACGCGTCCCTGATATTCGTCTTCACCCTTTTGCGCGCGTGTCTTTGCTCCAGCTGGCTATGCACGCATTACACGGTTCACCTCGGCAGAATCATTTTCATTATATTATTTTTATTAATAATTTCTTTTTGTTGTCATGGCTCTTCTTGACCAGCCATGGTGTTAATGGTGTCATGTTTTAGGCCATGTTGCTTCTTCTTGTTCTAAATTACACGGTGAATGGTACAAATTGCAATGTTAGTGGTGTAACAAATTTGGGCACTTTGCCTTGACATATCCTCACTTGGTCTCTCGAGCTACTTCTCCCGGCTCTTTACTGCATGCTTGCTGGATAGCTGATTCTGGCGTGGCCAACCACATCACTTCTTCTAAGTCCGCTCTTGATCGCGTGACTCCTTATTCTATTTTATTGTTGGTAATTTTTCTGCTCTTAACATTACTCATGTTGCTCATTCTCATTTCTCTGATTCATTATCCTTGTCTGATATTTTTGTGGTTCCACGAATTACTAATAATTTGCTATCCATTAGCAAGTTGACTTAGGATATTAATGTTTCTATTTGCTTTGATAAATCATCTTTCAATATTTCGAACAAGTTTACTAGTGATGTTATTGGCAAAGGCCATCGTGATGGGAGTTTATATGTTTTGGATTTTTGTGGTGATGCTTTATCTATTTTTGTTGCATCGAGTGCTTCTATAGCATCTTTTGAACTTTGGCATGGTACATTGGGTCATGTTCCCCCTCAACATCATTTCTTCTTTGAGCAAGTCTAGATGTTTCTCAGTTACTAGTTTGCTCCCTAAGCCTCATGTATGTCCTCGTGTGAGATGGCTAAGGGCAAGCGTCTTTCATTTAGTGAGAATTTAAAATGCATACTTGATCTAGTTCATTGTGATTTTTGGAGACCCTCTCCTGTAGTCTCTCGTGCCAGGTACTTTTATTATGTCATTTTTGTTGATGATTTTTCCCAGTTCACCTAGTTCTATCCTCTGCGAAAAAAGTCTAATTATGTGGAGGCTTATATGCATTTTTAGCCTCTTGTTGAGAACTAGTTTTCTACCACCATTCAAGTATTTCAGAGTGATGGTGGAACTGAGTTTCTAAATCATCGCATGTGATCACATTTTGCGTCTAAGGGCATTCATCATTAGCTTTCATGTCCTTACACTCTAGAGCAAAATGGTCGTGCAGAGTGGAAGAATCTTCACATCACATAGACAATATTGTCGATGCTCTTTCATTTTGACCTTTATCATTCATTTTGGTATGATTCTTTTTCTACAACATTCTACATTATCAACAGGCTACCAACGCCGGTTTTATCTGGACTATCTCTGCTCTCTATTATTTTTTGTTCAACTCTTGACTACTCCAATTTTAATCTATTTAGCTGTCGAGTTTTTTCGTATTTACGCCCTTTTGTTGTGCATAGTTAGCACCTCAGAGTATGTCCTGTATATTTTTGGGTTACAGTTTGCAGTACAAGGGTTATCGCTATCTTGATCCTTTTACAAAGAAGGAGTACATCACTTGTCCTGCTCGATATGATGAGATGCTTTTTCTGGAAACCCACACTGGTACTTCCACGGATCCACCTTCACTTGATGTTTATACATTTTTAGAACCTTCGTTTATGCCTTCAGAGGTGTTTAAGCCATCTTCTTCATCCAAATTACCTATTATTTTGGATAATTCAAATTATTATTCTTTGTCGGGAGCTCAGGTTTTATCTGAAAATTGTTTATATCCACCGCACACAGACTAGGAGCCCAGTCTGTCACCAGTAGTGCCGCCGCACACACCCAGCTCACCACTAGCGCATTCAAACCACACGCCTCCAGCATCTTTACAGACGACACATGTCACGGCTCTAGCGATTCCGCCTCTAGTGCAGCAACCGTCTACTAGCTCTCCTATACGACCATCACCGTCAGCTTCTCTGGACCATCTATCTTTGGGTTCCGCTCCATCCTCGAGTTGCGCACCCTCTTCACTATCGGCTCCCTCTTCTTGTCATCCAATGGCTACTCGATCTCGTGCTGGCTCTCTCAGGTACAATTTTTTTTTTTACTATGATATTTCTGGTTTACTGAGTGCTTTATTTGCTAAGACCAAGCTTCAAAGTCATCGCTCAATTATTAAGGATCCTGAATGGATTGCTGCCATGGATTCCGAGATGGAGGCTCTTCTTACTCAGCATAAGTGAGATTTGGTTCCTCGTCCATCTAATGAAAATTTTGTTTCTTCAAAAATGAGTTTATCGCATGAAGCATAAGGCTAATGGTTTGCTAGACAGTCATAAAGCAAGGTTAGTTGCTCAGGGTTTTTTGCAACTGTCTAGTTTTGAATATGATCACACTTTTAGTCATGTGGTGAAGGCTTCTACTATTTTATCGTTGGCTGTCACTCGTAATTGGCCCTTACAATAGCTCGATGTTAAGAATACATTTTTAAATGGCGTTCTTGACTCTCCGGTTTATGTGGAGCAGCCTAATGGATATGAAGACTCTATGCGTCCGGATTTTGTTTACCATTTACGCAAGGCCATTTATGGTTTGAAGCAAGCTCCCCATGCTTGGTATTAATTTTTTAGCTCTTTTTTAATTGGTCTGGGTTTTGTATACAATTCCTCCGATACATCTTTATTGAAATTTTCACAAGGTGCCTCTTTGCTCAACTTGTTAGTTTATGTTGATGACATTATTCTTACTGTGAATGATAGTCATCTCATTTGGAAGTATATTGATCTGGTTAATTAAGAATTCAAGATTTTTGATCTTTGCACTCCACGGTATTATTTTGGGTTTGGAGATTGTTCGTATTTCCAGTGGCTTATTCCTTAGTTATGCCAGATATGCCAAGGACATTTTATTATGCGTTGGAATGCAGGATTCAACGCATTTTGCCATTATTTTTGTTGCCTTTTCACAGTTAATTAGCTCTTTTGGTAAGTCGTTCAAAAATCCTGCACTTTATCAGTCTTTGGTTGGTGCACTTCAGTATTAGTCGATTACACGATCCGGTTTGTCTTATGATGTGAACATGTCAGTCAGTATATGCAGACTTCTACTAATGACCATTTCCAAGCTGTTACTTGAATTTTGCCCTATGTGTGTGGAACTCTTCAATATGGTTTTCAATTTCACGCAAATTCGTTTACTTTACCAGTTCTTGGTTATTCTGATGCTGATTGGGCTCAATACATTGAGACTCGTAGGTCTACATACATTTATGCCATTTTCCTTGGTGGCAACCTAGTTTCTTGGAGTGCCAAGAAGCAACCTACAGTTTCTTGTTCTAGTTCAGAATCGGAGTACTTTGCTATGGAAAACACTGCTACGAAACTAGCTTGGTTGATGAATCTTCTTAGGGATTTATATGTATTGACTCGTGTGCCTCCTGTGTTGCTGTGTGATAGTAATAGTGCCCTCTTTCTTGCTCAAAATCCAGTTTTGCATAAGAGAACCAAGCACATTAATATTGATTATCATTTTGTGCATCAGACGGTGTCTTCTGGCAAGTTCAAGGTTGCTCATATTTTTTACAGATTTGCAGCTTGCTGTCATCTTTACAAAGGGGTTACCTCGCCTCAGTTTGAGTTCTTACGTCCCAAACTTTACGTGCGACCAGTCCTACGCTTTACTTGAGAGGGGGGGGTAATAGATACATAATTTATTTAAAATTAGGATAAGAAAGGAATACCCTTTTTTATTGGTTTCGTATACATCATTTTCTATATATGTTTCTACTTTGTATACCCTTTGTACTCACAATATATATACACTATATATATATATTTACACAACTATAATCATTCGTGGGTTTATAAATATATATTTATTTATTTATTTATATATTTATATATATATATATTTATTTATATATGTATATATATACACACACAACTACAATCATTCGTGGGTTTTACATTCTATCATTAGTGACAACTTTAAAAGTTTGATCATGTCTCCGGAGAGTATCACATACAATTCAATTCTTTGAGGAACACATTTCATTGAGTCTGTCTCCTGCGAGACCGTCTTACTGTAAGACCAAGGACTTATAGTACTTTAAGGCAAAAGACAAACAATTTTTGGGGGTCCTGGTGTAATTAATATATTCTTGGTTCCAATTTAAAATACACAAAAAAGTAGGGGACTAACCTGCAAATACCCTAAATAAGGAAGGAAACCTAAGAAAAAACACTGGTTTGATGAAGACACGCATTGCAAAACACGCTTCCAAAACATTCTCACAGTTTCAATCAATCTCAACCACTGCAATCCATCGATCCAAAACCTTCAAAGATCAAATCCCCAACTTCTGCGATTAATAATGAACAACGACGATCAACAAGAAATCAGGTTCGTGATTCGAAACCACATACTCAAATCAGTTTGTTGAAAAATATGCAATCACATTATGTGAATTTTATTTATTTTGCAGATCGGAAGATCAATTGATGTGCGAAGAAGATGATAACAAAACCAAAACTTCATCAGTAAGCCTTCTAAAAAATGAATGACAAATTACTGTGGTGAATGACACAATCAAAGAAATCAAACAAAATTCTGTAAAAGGTGAGTATGAAAAACCGGAATCATCATATAAAATATGATTTAATCTTCTTGCGAATGTTTCAGCTCCTATTGCTTATGAATATTTTGATGCAGGCTGATCTTTCAGCTCAAAAAGCTTGCGAGTGTTTTAATGTTCAAATTGATGCTCTATATCAGTATGTGAAAATAATGTTGTAGATTTGTGTCAAGTTGACCAGAATAAACTGTTATTGGATGTTACTGATATACAGATTGATGTGTTGATGAAAGTGACTGATACTTGTGTATCTAATGTCAATTGTTATTGAATATAGGCTGCTAGAACTAGTGTATCATGCTATAAACAGAATGAGTAATTTGATTGTGCTCATTCATAAAATTGGATGCTCAGTTCTAACATGGGTAACAAATCATAGAATTCTGATTCAAAGACAAACATGCATAAACTGCTATGTAATGTTTCTATGATACAGATTGATGTTTTAATAAAAGTGTCGGATTCTTCTGCACCTAATTTAGAAACTTACCTGCATATACTAGTATGTGATGTTTCTATCATATATATTGATGTTTTAATAAAAGTGTTTGATGTTTCTACACAATATGTCAACTGTTACTGAAACTGATAGAATTGATCTGTGATTTTATAATCAAACTAAATGATTTGTGATTTTACTAACAGATCTGCCAGAAGAATTTCTTAATATATTGGAGATAGATGCAAGGGAGAGTCAGCAAGGAGTGAGAGCAAGAACTTGGGAAGAGTTTGAAAAACTGTATCGATCACATGCAAATGTGCTTGAATTTTTTGTAAGGAAGTCAACAACAAGATAGTCAAACCAAGGAGTAATTAGGGAAAAATATTTCGCATGCTCATGTGAAGGAAAGTCCATTTCAAGAACTAAAAACACACCTACTCTATAGCCAGAAAGGAAGAGAAAAAGAAAATCAAAAGAGTTTTCAGTGATGAGAACAGGATGCAAAGCTCAGATCAGGATCAAGTTTGTTGATGAAAAGTTCTATAAAATCAAACATCTCTTCGTTGAGCATAACCATGAGTGCACAAAATCAGAATGGCAGTACCTACAATGTAGTGAAAGAAGAATTGAAAATGAGAAAGCCAGAGCAATCGAAGCTATGGAAATAGTAGGTCTTAAACTGGCAGCAAGTTACAAATAATTAGCATGTGCTGCCCAAGGAGAAGAAAATGTTGGGCACACTATGAGAGATCACATTAATTATGTGAACAGGTACAGAATGGACACTATAGAAGGGGGGAATGCTCAATATGTCATAGATGAGCTTTATCAGATTGCTGCTACCGAGGAAGACTACTTTTTTAGAGTCAAGCTGGATGATGAAGGAAAACTAACAGCACTCTTTTAGAGAGACTCGTGATGAAAGAAGATTACCTGCTATATGGTGATGTTGTGATTTTTGACACCACTTATCGAACAAACAAGTATAATCTCATTTGTGCTATGATTGTCGGGATAAACAATCACTGGAATAATGCAATGTTTGGGTGCACTTTTATTAAGATGAAAATGCTAAAAATTTTGTATGGTTGCTGGAGGTATTTAAAAAAATCAATGGGGAGAAAACAACCAGAGACTGTATTCACTGGCCAGGATTTGGCTATGGCAAAGACAATTAAAGAGGTATTTCTAAAATCTGTCTAATTATTGATGTTTCAAGTTATGTGTTTAATATTTTAAATATTAATGATGATTTTTTAAGTATTCATTCAGTTAATGTTTTGAACCAATGTGTAACTTGTTATATTATTCAGTTGATGTTTCATAAAAAAGGTCTAACCTGTTATGTTATTTACTTGATGTTCTAAATATATTTTTTAGAACATTGCTTCTAATTATCTTACTTTCGATGTCAATAATTTAATTTTTAAATCATCACCACAACCTATTTTAGAACATTTGAGAACTCATCATGGACATGTATACAA
The DNA here is from genome assembly GCA_037428765.1 of Rubia yunnanensis. Taxonomy (NCBI): domain Eukaryota; kingdom Viridiplantae; phylum Streptophyta; class Magnoliopsida; order Gentianales; family Rubiaceae; genus Rubia; species Rubia yunnanensis. The sequence continues at coordinate 31,393,167 of CM075071.1, read as the reverse complement.
TTTCTCTTGGTTTTGACACTGCAACATGAGCATCCTACATTTATAATTAATGATACATTAGCAGCATATGACCTTTTTAAGAAACAGGTTGATGATGCATGTACTTAAATTGTCGTTTCGTAGGTATTCAAAGAAACAAAACATAAACACTGTTTGTGGCACCTAAAACTTAATGCAATTAGTCACTACGGTAAAGTAAAAAGTGATGAAGAATTTGGAATGGCAATCGACCATAGTTTCAAAGGTTGTGCAAATGAAGAAGAATTTGAAAGATGTTGGAATTCCATTATAGAAACCTACCAGCTACAAGAAAAAGATTTGTTCAAGCACTTGTACGAACTTCGGGATAAATGGTGCACTCCACTAAGAAAGGATTTCTTCTCAGCTAGAACTTTGTCATCACAGCGTAGTGAAAGTACCAACAAAGCAATCAGCTTCAATGCTTCAAAAACAACCAACTTGACACCATTTTTTTCAATATTTGGAAAAACTGTCAAAAGTTGGAGAAGCACGGAGACAATCAGGGAATACAGCGAATCAATAAGAAACCCAAGAGCAGCTGTAGAAGGGCCCCAATTACTAAAGCAAGCTGGGGAGTTACACACCCTTAAAATTTTCAAGGACTTTGAAACAGAGTGGAAATTGGCAATGGCGAGTAAAGTGGAGAAAATATTAAACATTTTCTATGAAGATGTTTACAAATTCAGCCTAAAAAACAATGAAACAAAGGTAGAAAAGGTTTATTATAGACTCAGGGAGGGTAAAGTAAAGATCAAGTGTCATGTAAAATCTTTGAAAAGGTTAGGCTGTTGTGCTTCCACAGCCTTCATGAGCTCCACTTCCGCAACATCACAACAATACTTGAAGATTATATACTGAAGAAATGGAAAAAGATGGCAAAGAAGGAGATATGGAACCGAGTACTTGGAGGTCCATTAACACAAAACAACAAGAACAGCAGTGAGATGAAAGATAAGATACCATGGCTCCATGAGACGCTCAGAAAATACTAAATTTTACTGTTGAAATGTGAAGATGATAAAGATATTCGTAGAAAACTTGAGGATGGTTTGAATAGGGATTCAACTACCGTATGTCAACTGCTTTCAATGAAAGATCAAGACAAAACTGAACATTTAGCGACAAAAAATACCAAATACTCACCAACAAAAAGTGCTTCCAAAATCCTAGATCCAAAAGGAGCAAACACAAAGGGAAGAAGTAAGAGGTTGAAAGGAAATCTTGAAAGGAAGAAACCCAATAGAAGGAATTTGGGTCCAGGATCCAAGACTCCAAAAGCCCAAATCATCTGAATTAGGGAAGACCAAAGTTGATGAAGGATGAGTTTTGAACTTGCAGAAAAAATTTAATGTTTCAGTACTTTCATTTGACGTTTCAAGACTTTTATTTGATGTTAGATTTTTTAGAAGTGAGGACTTTGAATTAAAATTATTGCTCAACATAGTAGAATACATGAGGTTTTATTATGGAAATCATTCTAAAGTTTACCGGTCTCTATAAGTTTCTTGTTTGAGTATTGAAATTTAATTTGAAGGAACGTGATCTGTAACTTAGATGTGTGATAACTTACAGATATGTAATGAGCTTTTAAAGTTAACTGGATTTTTACATTCAGTATACCAAAAGTTACAACTAGAAATACGTCACATTTTTTATAACTACTCTAAACAACTGTTAAAATGTGATATTCTAATCTTAAAACATAATCTTTCATACATTATCATTAATGTAAAAAAAATCTACAAATAAACTAATGTGACTTAAAGCATAAAAATAAGCTTTACTATCAATACTCTAAAACATCAAGACCCACTCATGAAATATCACTGCATTACTTTAAAATGTCAACTTCACACCAAAATCCAAAAACCAAATGTCAAATTCCAACAAGAATTCTGAGAATCACCTAACCAACAATCCAAAAATACTTAAAACATCATCCACAAACATAAGTTCATCACATCTAGAAACCATCCAAACCAACAATACTAAAAAAATCAGCCAATAGTAGTACTTAAACATCATCCTTATGCACAAGTTTATCACATCATTAAAAAAAGAACTATTTCTTCTTAAATTCATTCGAGGACTTTTCCGCTGGTCCACCCTTCTTCTGAGAAACTGTAGACCCCTTCTTTTTAGGTACAACAGTAGAAGAACTTGCAACTCGTCCAATATCTTCCAAGCTCTCAATCCCAAGACTAAAAGAAGGTTCGGGTCCAGTCTTCAATATTGGAACTTCAGGAGTGCACTTCTTCACTGACTTCTTAATGATTTCTTCAATCTGATAAAAAAAAGCCATAAAAAATAACCCTGTGAACAAATAGGAATATGAACTGGAGGAACAGCATCCTGCGCTGGAGCTTTTTCGCCAAGCTTCATCATCTCAACCACATAGGATCTGATAATAATTTTCATATTCCTAACAAATATCATTAAGCGCTAATCCTACAAAAAAATATATTACTCATAATTTGAAACATTATATCAAAAACAAAAAACATAACATAAATAAATAAATAAAACTTACAGAAAGAGCTTCAGCAGGAATCTTCTCGTCAGTGGGTAAATCGTCAGGAATTTCCAACACTGCAAAGCAAGAGGTACTAATGGCAATGCCATTACCTGGTCCTGAACCTAACTTTAATTTCCCCATTGATTCAAAGGAAAGCCATTGCCGCTCATCACACAAGCATCAAACCCAGCACTCACTATGGACTTACAAATAACATTAACCTTACTGTCATTAAATTGTTGGAATAAGGGAAGGAAAGTAGGCAATGGGATTCCTTGAAGTGTAAATCTATAAAGATAGCACATCAAAGGTAGAAATACACAACCATTTACAGCATCAAATGGACCTTTGTTGTACCTCTCAATAGCATCACAAAAATATTCAGTACATACCCACACCAATCCATATTCCTGATTTCAAAGCTTAAAATCAAAATTACTTATAGATGTGGGAGGAAGGAAATTACACAACACATACATCAGAAAATACTTCTTAAACAAATCACCTCCCTCAGTCAACAATGACATCTTGCCTAGCAACCTATCACAAGGAATATTGTCATGTTCATCATCCCCTAAATCTATCTTCCATTTAAGCCTCAACTCCATATCTCTATTCTGCCCCTTACCCGAGTTATTAACCTCTACAACCTCAACATAACTTATAGGCAGACACATGGAATCATAAACACCATCCTTGGTTATATAATACATATCACTACCTATTCTCTGCAAGTGACTAATTGGGTTAAAGTTAGATACCATATACTGAATCACAGTTTTGGGCAAAATACCAAAATTTATCTTCAATACTTCAAATCCTATATCAATAGCTAAATTGATCGGACCATCAGTCAATGATTTCACAAGCTTTACAATCTTACCATGGCTACACTTCATAGAGTAGCCCCTCTTCGAGCTGCAAAAAAAAAAGCAACACTGAAATATGAAACATATCATAAAATTGTAAGTCATTAATGCATACCTTGATGGATCATTAACACCGTTTGGAATTTTTTACTACAACTCCCCCACTCTCCTCTCTAACCCTCTTCCTCACAACAGATTTCCCTTTACCGACAGAAGTTGTTTTACATACAGCAACAGCTTTGACACCTTCCTCATCTGAGTCATTAAGCTCTCCATCAGCATCATCAAACTCTTCATCAGAATCATCAGAGTCATCCTCCTCACCAGACCTAACCTCATAATCATCCTTCTTCACATCAGACCTATCTTTATCATCATCCTCATTTTCATCATAATCCACATGCTTCTCCCCACTCACTAATTTATTCTCATCATCATTATCAGAATTCTTCTCACTGTCAGACTTACTACCAATAACATCACCAACTTGTTGTGAAACATCAACAACATTTTCTGAATCCCCCCTGTCAAATTCTTCACCTTCATTAAAATTGTCTTCACTTTCATCGCCTCCTCCTTCTCATATTCCTCTTCAGCATCCCTATCTTCATCAACATCATTTGGCTTCTCACCTTCACCATCAGAACTGTCATCAGATTCTGAGCCATCAACATCTTCAGACCTCTCATCACTTGCCTCCATTTTATCATCACCACCACCAGTCTGATCATCATGACCATTTTCATCAATGGTAGCATCAAGTGTTTGAGATTGAGAAGGAGCATTACTGAAGATCTCCTCTGCAAACAAAATAAATAAATACACAGTCAAATAATGGAGTAACACAAAAATATAATAAGGATTGAAAATTTAAAACAACGGGGTTAAAACATATGGATTACCAGATAGAAGATCTGCAACTCCAGCATCAGTCAACATATCTTTATAATGAAGCTTTGACTGGAGAATCATCGAAACTGAAGAAATATTTTTAACAGCAACACCTATAAATATATTTAAAAAATGAAAAATAATAAGATTAAATCACAAGTAATCTCAAATCAAAAGAAGAATGTATAAAATGAGGGGGGGAAATACAACCTGGTTTGGAAGATTTCTCAATTTGAACAGAAACTTTTTCAGCACTGTCAGCTACATTTAAAGAAACATCATAGCATATTAAAAGGTAGGAGGCAAAAAATAATAAAACATTAAATCACAAAACTAAGTATTCCAAATTAAATAAAAAAATTACTGTTATCTTTTTGGGCAGATTTTCCAATATGTAAAGCTGGAAGTGGGCTAGCCACCTTATCTGAATGGAATAAAAAATCAAGATCAAATTACTGAACAAGAAGCAAAAAGTAAGACATCAAAAATCAGAAAAGAAGTTTTAAAAGGGAAAACTATTTTTACCTTTTTTAGCAGATTTTACAGGTTGAGCAGAATCTGGACTTACAGCATCGCCTGAAACATATAAAACATATAAAACATAGTAATAAAATGTAAAGAGAAATTAGTGAAACATATAAATTAGAAAAAGATATATTTAAAAAAGGAAATCATTGTACCTTTTGTAGCAGATTTTTTTCTAGGCAGATCAGAAGCTGAAACATTAAAACGTAGTGGTAAATGGTAAAAAGTGAATAATAAAAAATCAAAAAGTAAGAAAAAGAATTATTGTAAAGAAAAACTAATTTTACCTTTTTTAGCAGATTTTTTACCATGCTCAGAAGATACTTAGCTGACACTTTCACCTGAAAAATATGAAACATCAAACCATAGTGGTAAACGGTAAAAATTAAATAATAAAAAAAATCAGAAAAAGAAATATTAAAAAGGAAAACTATTTTTACTCCTTTTAGCAGATTTTTTTTCAAGCTCAGAAGAAGAAACTTGGCTGACACCCTCACCTGAATAATATGAAACATCAAACCATATTGGTAAATGGCATAGAGTAATTAATAAAAAATCAAAATCAGAAAAAGAAGAATTTAAAAAGAAAACTATCTTTACCATTTTTAGCAGATTGTTTTTCCATCCAGAGCATAAGCTTGACTGGCACCATCACCTAAATTACATAAAACACCAGATCATAGTGGTGAAAGGTAAAGAGTAATAAATCAAAAATAAAAAATTATAAAAAGTATAATTTAAATGGAAAACTATCTTTACCCTTTTTAGCATATTTTTTTCCAGCCACGGCAGAAACTAAGCTGACACCATTACCTGAATTACATAAAACATCAAACAATAGTGGTAAAAGGGAGTAATAAATCAAAAATCAGAAAAGGAAGTATTAGAAACAAACAGTATTTACCTTTTTTAGCAAATATTTTTCATCCAGTGCAGAAGCTAGACTAACACTATCACCTGAATTACATAAAATATCAAACCATAGATGTAAAAGGTAAAGAGTGATAAATAAAATATCAAAAAAAGAAGTATTTAAAATGAAAAGTATCATTACCATTTTTAGCAGATTTGTTTTCCAGCCACAGCAAAAGCTAGACTGACACCATCACCTGAATTACATGCAACATCAAATCAAGTGGTAAAAGGTAAAGAGTAATAAATAAAAAATAAAAAATTAGAAAAATAATTATTAGAAAAAAAACAATGTTTTCCTTTTTTAGCAAATTTTTTTCCAGACTCAGAATTAGCTTGGCTGACACCCTCACCCGAATTATATCAAACATCAAACCATATTGGTAAATGGTAGAGAGTAATTCATAAAACATAAAACAAAAAGTAAATCAAAATTCTAAATATTACCAGTTGCATTCTCAGCTGAAGTAGAGGCAATTTGGCTGGAATGAATATTACTGGCACCGTCCTCTAAAAAACATAAAATATCATCAAAGATTTAAAATAGATATTATCAAATCAATAAACAATCACGTAATAAAACACAACATTAAAATTTGAATAATACCTTCGCCATCATAATCGCTCCACGCTCAACAAGAACTTTACCCTTACCGCTCATCGCTTTGACTCATTTAACAATAGCTTGTTTTACACACCTCTTCCGGATATTTTCTTTAGGGACACAAGAATCAGGAACTGGAGATCCTGGGATAGACACCTCAGCCACTTTCTTCTTGTTCACATTTCTAGGACTTGGAGCTGAAGGAAAACCAAAACATTACTAAAAATTAAAAACATACAACAGAATTATACAGATAAACATATACATGCAGTAAATGTAGGAGTCGCCAGACCACGAATCCTATCAAATTTTCTGGCAGGAACACCACAATCTAAAACAAAAGAAAACATTATTTATCGCATAAATAACATCACCACCTTTTTCTTCTTCCCAGCTGATATCCTCAGCTGATGTCAATGATGATTGCAAGAAACACCAAATTTCCAGAGATGATGCTCGAGAAAGGATTGCATGGACGTCAGGGATGATTATCTACTGATTGCAACAATCCTCGGATACTCAGGTGGTAAATTTTTTTTCTATTCGGCTCCAAATCATTGACAAATAAGGGTTTCGATTTTTTGATTCCCTGTCCTGTTCGTGGTATTTCAGTCGGATAGAAAATAAGTTAGACCTCGTTTAGCCTACTACATTTCATCGTTAGTTTAGAATAGGTGGAAACTCCGCTTTTGGAAGCAAGTGCTTTATTGCTCCAAGGGCTTTTTCTGGCCCTTGGATCATCAAATGGATGATCTTTTGTAAAGATTTCCCTCAAGTGGCGCCTTCTAGCTTATTTCAATTTGGTTTGGGGAGCCTAATATATTCCCCCCCCCCATCTCCGGATGGTTTAAATTAAAAAAAATATATGTATATAAATATCCACAGAAAGTAAAAAACAACAATCAGAAAGCAAGTTAAGAACTAGAATTCAGCAAATCAAATAAACAAAAGAGATGATCATTAAAGAAATATAAGACATCAATGAAAAACCTAACAACATCATTTTGGAGGGGAAAAAGATAAAAAAATATGAACATACAAAAAACTGTGAAACCGGCACACATAAAACATCATATAGAAATAGTTGATACAAACTAGTAAACACTAGCACCATCATTACACATAAAACCAAACAGTACAAAGAATTATCAGACAAGAACAGTAAAGTCGAATGGAATACTTGTATCATCAAATCAAAACTGTAAAGCGTCAAATAAAAACATATATAATGAAAACATCAACTGATATACTTCAATCATCACTCTTACTCAAAATTACGATAAAATCACTGTAATTTAAAATTCATACAATAAAAATACATATAATAAGAACTACATACATAACACAGTTTCAATAGAAACATTAAAAACAACGTCCCATAAATAGGAAATGAAGTCAAATGAATACCTTGAAACATCATATTCAAACATTAAAACATCATGTAAAACCCTAGACGATAAAAAATGAACAAATATAGTAATAAATTCAAATATTCCCGCCAAACAAATAAAAAAAGCAACAAACCTTGAGAAGAAGTCTTCCTCTTCTGTTTTACAACAACCTTCGAAGAAACAGAAGGCTAGGAGTGTGATTTTGTAATTATCAACACCGCATCGTCTATACAACCAGAATAAAAAATATCTCCTTCCTTCGACATCTACAAAACGATAAACATTAAAAATAATACAGTTAAAAATTATCGACATCAATGAAACCCTAATAAACAACATGCATGTGAAAACCATAAGCTTCGCAAATACCTCTTGAAATACGATAACAACCTCCAATCGAAGATAGTAATATCTGGGAAAAAATGGAAAGAAAGCTCAGAGTTTACCAACAATACAACTTACTACACAATAAAATGGCTAAAAGCAAAGATTATCGGCCGGAAGAACAAATCTAGGTCATCGCAGTTACTTGATGAAGAACTGAACTGATTATCAAGCAAAAATGGAAGAAACTCCCAAAATTAGACCAGAACGACCGATTACACTCACATGAAACACGATCGAATGCGTATTAAGCAACAAGAACAGATGAAAGTACAGAAATCGTGGCAGGAATAATAAGCCTAGGTCGCCATAAAGGGGGAAAAAAGAGGGAGAGAAGGGATTTGTTTTTTGAGAGAAAACAAAGCGGTTTTGAAGAGAGAAAGAAAAAGATAAGAATGAGTGGAAGACGAAGAGATACTGAATAGTAAATGTATGCTCTAATTTATTTTAATTATTATTCATCCCCTAAAAATACGAAAATTATAATTAATATTCCATCTCAAATTAAGTATATATTATTTATAATTTAATCCATGTTCTCGCTACGAGATCATCTCACACAAGATTTTGTGTATTTCACGAGAGTATCACATAGGACTCAATTCTTCGAAATACACATTTCAGAGACACGTCATTCTATTCTTCGAGAAACATCATGGATGTCACATACATACCAAGATTGGAAATTAAATTTTATTAATATAAATAATTTATTAATTTTATAAAGAAGGTGTTAGGAAAGGCGTACAATTCATAAATTTATGAACAATCTATTGTATTTTTACTTTATTTTTTAAAAAATTAAAACCATCCGGAGATGGGAGGGTATTTTTACTTTAAATATTGTAACTTTCATATAAAATTTAAATATTATATTTTAAAAATTAAAATAAGCAATAATGTATATTTGAATGTGAAAATATAAAAATATATAATATAAAAATATTTTAAAATTTAGTATGTAATTTAACAAACAGTGTATAAGTAAAACAAATACATTCAATTGTCCATAAACTTATGGACATACCACCTATAAGGAGACTCACTCAATTTTATAAGTTAAAGAAAATTTCACTCAACAATAGAGTTGGTCGATATATGTTAAATCAATGTGTAATATGTTATTATGTAATGATAAGGGAATGAGTGTTCATCGTTTAAAATATTTAACATATAGATGTTGACCAACTTTATTGTAAATGTTAGGGATCACCTTCATTAGGGTTAACCGTGTGATCTTACCGTGCTAGAATACAATGATTATCGCAAGTTTTTCAATATGTCGCACCAAGCTTTTAGAGGGACATGAATGAGTATACAGTGAAAATACACACTAAGTTCAGAACGGGAGCAAGAGCGCACAAACAAAGGACGAAAGCAATATAAGGCCCCAACAACTTAAGAGCAAATGTTCGTTTTCAATATATTGCAAAGGTAACCAGATGAAAAAATTGATAAATTACTTAATTGTAATTAAAATATGAGTCCGTCTCTTGAAAGACGGTCTTTCCATAAGTTATGGAAAGACCAAGGTTTAAAGTGTAAATTAGAAGAAAATAAGATAAAATTTTTGGGTTGCATGAACCGGATTATAAATTTTATAACTACTACATGTTTCATACTAAAACTTTAATATTGCAACTAAGACCTTTTACCTTTTATTATTCTAATCAAACCCCGTCTTTCCATAAACTTGTAGAAAGACCGTCTTTCCCAAGACTTTGCCTTAAAATATTTGTATACATATTATTTCTAATTATTTCTAATATCAAATGTTAATATGTATAAATATTAAAAATAACAACTTCAAAAGTTAAAGTGATATTACATATAAAAATTAGTATATTAATTGTTTATTATAATTTTAACATTAAAATAGTGTATGTAATGACATTTTTTAAAATTACTTAAAATGACAAATAATCTGTTGTTAAAATCTTACTATGTTCTCTTTAACCTAACCGTTTTAGTACTTACCACATTGCTCTTCCAGAATATTCACTTTCTTACACAATTATCCTTTGTCACATCAGCAATTCTTAAAATTTGGGTCAAAAGTAAATCGGTCAAAACTTATGGAACATGGGAGTATAGTATTGTAATAAATTAAAATTTAATATATGATAAACATATAGTTATACTGTACATAAAATTTAAGTAAAGTATTAGGAGAGACTGAAGGAATGGATGCAGCCACTGAAGGAATTACCCGACCTTCTGCCATCAAAATTTGTGTTGAATTTGATATCCTAAAACCTCTGAAACCTATTATCAGACTTGGTACTGAAAGGAACCATGTTAAATGTAGGGTGGAATATGAAAATGTTCCATCCTACTGTAGCTATTGTTCTAGGATTGGCCACTCTGATAGATATTGTAATTTTAACCCTAGTGCTCAACTATCCAGAAATCCTCCTGTTAGACACCAAGACCCCCCTGTCACCTCTCCTAAATGGAAACCTACTGGTAACAAGCTACCTCATCCCCCATCCATTCTTGGAGAAATGGAGACTGAGAAAATCTCACTACAGACTGCTGATCTGCTATCAGTTAATGTGACCACCAACCCCCTATCCAACCCTACACTTTATAGACCTGTTACACCTCCAGGTAAAGGTCCCTGTCACTGCTACAACTCTGAGTGCAGGCCTTTCTGATGATGCGCCTATGGTAGCCAATGTTGCTGAGGAGATTGTTATTGTTTCTGATGACAATGTTTTTGATATGAAGTCTGGAGAGGTCTTAGAGGAGGCTCTCATTTTTTCTGACAACGCAGTTTCTACTGTGGGTTCTGTACCTAGACTCCCAGTGATCTCGACCCCTGCCACTCCCTCTAAAAATACTGACGAAGGTCAGTTTGTGGAGGCTCAAACTATACAGAAAGAGTGCATTCCCTCTCAAGTAACAGATGTTTCACTTATGGGTTTTTCTGAGCCTGTGGGAAGAAGGAAACCAAGATATGCTGTTGATGATATTCAGGTTCCCAACAATGAGAGTTACCCCCCCTACGGTCCTTTTGTTGCTGCTCAGAAACTCTTCTACTCTCAGCAGAGGTCCTCATACAATAGATTCCTGCTACTTAATGACACAACTGAGAGCATGGAGACTCAAGATGACCCACAGGAAACTCCTATCATTTCTGAGTTACCAGCAGGTATTACAGTACCCCCTTTACAAAAGAATGACCGGGTCACTCAGGTCACACAGGTAAGTCTTCCTGAACCCCCTCAAAATCCTGTTAAACATCCTGCTCAGAAGAAAAAAACAAAACCTCAGCCTGATACCTTTTTAACTCAGTTAAATAGGATTATGACTAGGTCAAAAAGCTGCTCCAATGTTTCTGATGATTAATACAACTATGAAACTTAAATTCTTGGTGTGGAATATTAGAGGCATGGACTCTTCTATGAAGAGGCTATCCACTTTAATAAATACACACAGATTTGATCTTCTTTGTTTAATTGAGCCTATGCATGATAATTTGCAATGTGATTTGTATAGGTCTCTATTACACTTTGAAAACTGTATGCAGGTGAACACTGGTCAGATTTGGTTATTCTGGAATAATGATTTAACTTTATCTCCTGTCACTGATAATCAGCAGTTTCTTTCAGTCCTTATTCACAGCCATAAAATGAATATTGCAATGGAAGCAATTTTCATTTATGGGTTGAGAACTAGGAAAGGTAGACAGAATTTGTGGTCTGATCTTAAGTCTAGAACTAGTAATGCTACAATCTACATTGGTGATTTCAATGTTATAACCTCTGTAAATGAGTATAAAGGTCCTTGTACTCCTAAATTAGGTAGTATTAAAGACTTTAATAAGTTTATCGAAGTTATGGAACTGGAAGAAATTAACACAGTTTGTAATTCTTTTACATGGAGCAATAACAGATTAAAAAGACCAACCACCCAGAGGCTAGATAGAGGTCTGTGCTCTACTGAGTGGAGCTCTAGGTTCCCTTCCTCCTCCATTCAAGTGCTTAATAGAAGCACTTCTGATCATAACCCTCTATTTCTAACAGTAGGTAGCTCTGTACAATCCATCCCTAGGCCTTTCAGATTTCTCAATGCATGGTACAATAGGCATGATTTTAATGAATTTGTTAGACAAAATTGGAGTCGTCCTATCTCAGAGTCAGGGATGCTAGGTTTTTTCCTTAAAATGATCAGGCTTAAAAAAGCTCTAAAAATTTAGAATAGAGATCATTTTGGAAATGTACATGACAATGTACGAAAGGCTGAGGAAGAACTACGTGTTCAGGAGGTACAATATGATTTGAACAGCTCCACTACTGAGCTTCTTAAGCTTAAAAAAATCAAAGCAAGCCTTCTTAGAGCCATAAATGAGCAAAATAGTTTCTGGAAACAGAAGTAAAAAATAAAATGGTTAAAAGAAGGGGATGATAACACTCTTTTCTTCCATAATTCTGTCAAGGAAAGGAGAGGCAGATTGAACATTACTAAAATCAAAAGTAGTGATGGTAGATGGCTAGATGAACCCGCTGAAATTGAAAATGAGGCCATTCACTATTATGAAAATTTGTTAACTGAAGAAAATCATGGGCCTGGTCTTTTCCAATCTCATTTTCTTAGCCAGATTCCCAGTCTTATTGATGAAAGTGATAATGCTAGTCTCATTAGATTAGCATCTTTACAAGAACTGAGGAGTGTAGTTTTTAATCTTAATAAGAATGGTAGTCCTGGTCCAGATGGATTCACTTCAAAATTTTTCATAAAATCCTGGGAAATCATTGCCACTGACCTTCTCTCTGCTGTAAATAATTTTCTTTCTAGTCATGATATTCCCAGAGGTGTTGCAAGTACCTGGATCACTATTATTCCTAAAAAGGATATACCTATCTCTTTTGATGATTTTAGACCTATAAGTCTTTCCAATGTTTTGAACAAGATTTGCTCCAAATTATTAATGGAAAGACTTAAACCCCTGATGTCTAAAATCATCTCTCCCCATCAGACTGCTTTTATGAAAGATAGGGGCATCTCTGACAATGTCATCTATCTACAAGAAATGGTGAGATTTTTAGATAGGAAGACTAGGGATCATAATTGTATAGTTAAATTAGATCTGAGGAAGGATTTTGATAGGGTGAAATGGTCCTTTCTATCTAGTGTTCTTTTCAAATTTGGCTTCCATGGACAGTTTGTATATAACATAATGAAAAATCTGTCCCAAGCATGGTTTTCAGTGTTATTAAATGGAAAAGCGGTAGGTTTTTTTCAGGCATCAAGAGGTATTAAACAAGGTGACCCCCTCTCTCCTTTTCTCTTTAATATCTTCACTGAAGCTTTTACAAGGAGTCTTGCCTTTATCTTTGAAACTGGTAAGCTTCAGTACTATGATCTCCCTTCTAGTGCTCTCAAAATTTTCCATCTTAGCTATGCTGATGACACTGTGGTATTCCTTAAATCCAACACCAATACTCTTGTCAGACTTAAAGCCTTTTTGGTTACATTTGAGGAAACCACTGGACAGAAAATCAATTTTGAAAAAAGTGATGTTTTCATTAGCAAACATGCTTCTGTTTCATGCATTTCTCACATCAAAAGGATTTTAGGTATGAAATCTGGCTATTTTCCTTTCAAATACCTTGGTGTTCCTATTTTTAAAGGTGCTGTAAAAAACATTTATTTTCAACCACTATTGGAGCAACTTGATAAAGACTCAATAATTGGAAAAATAAATGGCTTTCTACGGGAGGTAAGATTACTCTTATTCAATCTTGTATCTATTCATTGCCTCAACACATTTGGTCTGTCCTTAAACCTCCAAAACAGATCATTAAACAAATTGAAAGGAGGTTAAGTTTTTTTTTCTGGGGTCAGACTGATTTCAGGCCTAAAAAATCCTGGAAAAAATGGGATGCTTTATGTTTCCCTCTTGACCAGAATGGATTAGGTTTTAGGTCAATTCATACCATCATTAATGCATGTTCTATAAAACTATGGTGGAAATTTCAAACTGCAAAGGCCCTATGGACTCATTTTATAGCATCTCTACCAAGATCTTTTCAATGCTCCCAAACCTGGAAGAGAATTTGTTTTGTTAAATCCTGGGCTGAATCTCATTCCAGAGTTATTCATGGTGTTGGTAGCTGTAATTTTTGGACTTCAAATTGGTTGGATAAAGGCCCTATCATGGATCATTGTAACCCTGATTTAACTTTCATTCCTGAGGATTGTACAGTAGCCTCTTTCTATCACAACAGAGGCATTTTTTTACCCCAACTTATACCTTTTCTTAATGCTGACATTATTTTTCTTCTGCAGGAATTCAGTTTGTATCCTCGCAGAGAAGATAGACTTATTTGGAAGCCTGACATTCACGGATCTTTCTCCTTTAAATCTGCCTACATATTGCTCAAGGAACAAAGAGGTAGTATTTCCTCAATTAATCATATTTGGAATCCAAGACATGAGAAGAAGGTTTCAGTGTTTATGTGGCGAATGATTAACTCCCTCCTGCCTTTTGATAATATTCTGAAATCTATGAAATTCAATCTTCCTTCCAAATGCTGTATGTGTGACAATGAGGATTCCCTAAATCATTTTTTTTAACTCTTGCATCTTTGCTGTGAAAGTGTGGAAGGTCATACATAATTTTATGGGAATTGTTGATAGACTTCTTTCCTCACTTTGGGAAAGATTATCTTTCTACTTTAATGTTTCTGGCCTGTCTAGTTTCCATAACTTGCTCCTGTGTTTGACTCCTTCAATCACATGTTGGTTTCTCTGGAAAGTTAGGAATAGCTGGTTGTACGATAATGTTAAACCTCACACATCATCAGTTCTTAAACAGATTAAGGAGTATCTTTTTTATCTTTTCTCCGCAAAGCCTTTTTTCATTTCAAATCAGATTGGTACTGAAATTGCAGACCAAAGTTTTCTCCCCACTGTAAAAAAAACCACCCAAACCCAATTTGTCAAAGTTGTTTGGTCTAAACCCTGTTCTGGTCTAAAACTAAATGTTGATGCCTCTTGGTGTAAATTATCTCAAAGGGCAGGGATTAGTGTGGTAGTAAGGAATAACATGGGTGCTTTCAGTTCATCTCAAGGTTCTTATATTCATGCCAACTCTCCTTTAGAAGCTGAGCTGAAAGCTATCAAATTAGGACTCCAAGTTACTTGTTTTTACTCTGATCCTATCATTATAGAATCTGACTGTCTTCATGATATCTCTCATGTCTTGAATCCTATAACAGCTCACTGGAAACTTTTTCAGTTAGCTGATGAAATACATCACATGCTCAAAACTTGCTCTTTAGTTCATATCTACAGAGAAGCAAATAAAACAGCGGATGCACTTGCTAAGTCTATTTTGTCATCAAAATCCTCAAGGATCTTTTCTTTTCAGTCTCTTCCCATACCTGTCCAGGGTATAATTAGACTAGATCAAATAATGACTCCCTCACTGAGAATAATTCAGAATGGATGCTACTGATTATACTTGTTTTTCCACAGGTGCTCATTCTATTATGAAGTTCCCATCAATGGTGACCTCTAAGCATATGAGTATAAACTCGTCTGGAAGCAAAGCAACACAAGGATCTTCACAACGTTACCTATCTTAACCAGGAGATTTTTTTGAAAGCCAAGGACAGAGAAGGCCACCTTTTATAACTGCATGCAGCAACGTCAAGCTTACCTGTCCGGCCAGCAGTGTAGGCAAGTCCGAGGGTCTTCGAAGGGGCTTTGAGTCTTCGAGGGGGCTTCGAGTCCTCGAGGGGGCTTCGAGTCTTCGAGGGGGCCTCGTGTCCTCGAGGGGGCTTCGAGTCCTCGAGGGGGTTTCGAGTCCTCGAGGGGGCTTCTAGTCCGCGAGGGGGCTTCTAGTCCACGAGGGGGCTTCTAGTCCGCGAGGGGGCTTCGAGTCCTCGACGGGGATTCGAGTCCTCGAGGGGGTTTCGAGTCCTCGAGGAGGGTTCGGGTCCCCGAGGGGGCTTCGAGTCCTCGAGGAGGCTTCGAGTCCTCCAGAGGATTTCGAGTCCTAGAGGGGGCTTCGAGTCCCCGAGAGGGTTTCAAGTCTTTGAGGGGGCTTCGAGTCCTCGGGGGGGCTTCGAGTCCTCGAGGGGGATTAGAGTCCTCGAGGGAGTTTTGAGTCCTCGAGGGGGCCTCGTGTCCTCGACGGGGCCTCGTGTCCTCGACGGGGCTTCGAGTCCTCGAGGGGGTGTCGTGTCCTCGAGGGGGCTTCGAGTCCTCGAGGGGGCTTCGAGTCCTCGAGGGGGCTTCGAGTCCTCGACGGGGCTTTTGAGTCCTCAAGGGGGCTTTTGAGTCCTCGAGGAGGTTTTGGGTCCCCGAGGGGGCTTCCAGTCCTCGAGGGGGCTTCTAGTCCTCGAGGGGGCTTCCAGTCCTAGAGGGGGCTTCGAGTCCTCGAGGTGGTTTTGAGTCCTCGAGTATTTCAAACAGCCACTCAACAGCACCAAGATGACAAACTGAACAATGGATTTTGGAGCTTTACTTGTTCCTTGGGACTTACCATCAAATACCATCCGGTTAACATGCTATTGACAAACAGGGGTTTCGTTTTTTCGATTCGCCGATCTGTTTGGGGTATTACAGCCAGATGGTATATAAACAAAGTCCTCTGCTAGATCATCGATGTACATTTACATGGTTTAGTCGTGTTTTAGGTGGAAACACCACTTTTGGAAGCAAGTACTACTTTTCCTCAAGAGCTTATTACGTTTCTTGGATCATAAATTTGGATGATCTTTTGTGTATCGAACTATGCCTTCGAGGCCAGTTTATTTTTGTTTTCTTTCGGTTTGGAGAGCCTAATATATTCCCTCCATCCTCGGATGGTTTAATTTTTTTTTAAAAAAAAAGGAGAGACCGTCTTTCTATCTATTTATGGAAAGACAATGTTTAGTTAGAATAATAGAAATGTAAAAGACTTTAGTTGCAATATTAAAAATTTATTATGCAACGTGTAATAGTTATAAGTTTATGACCTGATTATTGCAACTCAAATATTTTATTTCATTTCTTATAGTTTGCAATTTAAATCTTGATCTTTCCATAATTTATGAAAAATCTGTCTTTCAAGAGATGGACTCTTAAATTTATAATTATACATTTATTGTTTTAATATTGTTATGCACATAAATTCAAAGAAAATTTTTGAGTGTAATTAGAATTCCAAGCTATTAAATTTGAGTTATAAGAATTTCATAAGTGTATAAAAAGACAATTTTTTCCAAAATTTTGCCAAGTTATTATTGATTAATTTTGATAAAAAAAAAATATTTCTATGTCAAAGTGATGGTAATCAATACTCTTGCATTGCATTGAAGTACAAAATTCTAGAGAACTTTTCAATCAATCCTTCCATATGTGCATCATATTTACGCTAGATAAAAATAGGACAAGCCTAGCCTACTTTTACCCCTGCCCCAAAGAAATGGAGAAACTCAGACAAATTGTAGCGTATCATCCTAAGAGTACAATGATTATCTTATTCCATGAGTGTATTATATCAGTTTAAATACATAATGAGTGGGTCTCCTATCAGGTGGCATATTCATAAGTTTATCGATAGGGAGGGGCCACTTTGCAAATAATGCAAATTTAAACAAAAATATAACGCAAAACCACAAACACAATTTTCACACACAAACACAGTACTTTGTTCTCCTTCTCCGAAAAGCTCTCAACAGTCCGTCGCCGTGTTTTCTGATCTTCTTGCCAGCACGTTTTCGATCTTCTCATTAACGGCGCTTTTCCGATGTACTCCGACGACAACAACCAGTGCGATTACGACTCTTTTTGTCCTCCAGAATCCTCTGAACGCCGATCAATTCTTCCTCACCAGTCCGCCAGCGTGTTTTCAATTCCTCTCGTTCAATCCGTTGACATCGCCTTTCCGATGTCCTCCGACAACAACAACTGCTGTGAGTCCGACGAAATTGAACAACAAAATCTGTCGCTAGATCCTATTGAAGCAGATGAAATTTCAGCTGCTTTAATCGTAAAAACTACTGCTATCGAATTGGAATCTGCAAGAGAAAACAAGATTCTAAACGCCAGGATTCAACTTCAAGGAGAAGAAATTCAATTGCAAGAAGCTGAAATACTACTCAATTCCTATGAAGGTATGATTTTCTCTCATCAAACTGAAATTATAGTGTTCAAATGCAATCGATATGAATATAGTTGTTTTTTAAACTTCTGGACACTGAAATTCGACTGCTATGAACATGTATGAACATGTGGAAACATTAGCAATTTAAACTACAAGCTGCACAGAAATTTAGTATAATTTATGCATTTGTTAACATAAATAACGTAGAGGTTACAAATAAACATGCATTAGATTAAAATGAACAAAACACAGAAAATGCATTTGTCAATTCCAACTTTTAAGAAACTTGTGCGTTGTTCAGATTATAACATGTAAAAAATACACTACACTCTACATATGTTACATTACAAGTAGTATTTGTTATGCTTATCAGAACAGAGCTTACATTAGAAATTGTATTCTTTATTATTACAGGTAAAAATTATCCAAATTTAAATGATATTGATGCCACTGAAAATCTTACTGGCGTAAAAGAAAAAACATTGGAAGTACTTCATGCTCTATACAAGAAGCATGCAAATGCTATTTGTTTCAGCTACAGGAAGGACTGCCAACGTCGAAACAGCAAAGGCCAGATTCGTGAAAAGTACTACAAGTGCTCTGCTGGAGACCAATTGAAAATATTAAAAACCAGCACTACCAGCCATGTTCCTTGCATGGATAATGAAAATCATTCAGAAAAGAAGAAGAAGAGGAAGAGAAAGGACCTGATTACAAAAACAGAATGCCTAGCTGAAATTAGAGTGAAGCCAGAGCAGGATTATTACATCGTGGCACATCACAATACCGTACACAATCATGAGTTAACAAGACCAGCCTGGCAGTATCTCAGTAGGAGTGAACGGAGGATTACAGAAGACAAAGGAAAAGCCATCAGAACAATGGAACAAGCAGGTTTAAGACCTACTATATGATATAAATACATGTCTTTTAAAGCTGGTGGAGAAGAGAATCTAGGGCATACAATGAAAGACCACCTCAACTTTGTGTGTTGACTTCGGATGAAAGAAATAGAAAGTGGAGATGCTCAGAAACTTGTTGACACACTCATGGAAATCAATGCCAAGGATAAAGATTTCTTCTTCAAAGTCAAGTTCGACGAGGAAACAAAACTATCAGCAGTGTTTTGGAGGGATTCAATGATGCTGGAGGACTACAAACTCTATGGAGATGTCACCATATTTGGCACTACATATAGAACAAACAAGTATAACTTGATTTGTGCGCTAATAGTTGGAATCATCAATCACTGGAACATAACAATGTTTGCTTGTGCTTTTATAGCAAATGAGTTGGCTGATACTTTTGTGTGGCTGCTCAACACTTTTAGGAAATCAATGGAAGGAAAGGAACCTGTAACAATATTCACAGATCAAGATCCTGCAATGGGCAATGCAATAAATGAGGTATGTTCTGAAAATTTGTTGCATGTAGTTCTGAGCACTGAATATGCACTGTTAGACATTGAACCTCTTACCTTACAGTATGCATTACATAGATTATAAGCTACACTTGTTACTTTAAAAATCAGGTTTCCTGAAAATGAAGCAACTTCAGAAATTCCATTTCTTAGACCTAAAACTAAGTAGGAAATGTTAGCTTCTGCACGTGTCAGCTTACAATATGTATACTGATCCACATCCATTTCTTGTTGCAACTTCCAGGTCTTCCAAAACACAAAACACGGGTTGTGCTTGTGGCACATAAAACAAAATGCAATACAACATTATGGGAGATTAAAGAAAGATGAATCCTTCAAAAGCGATCTAGACTACTGTATGAAAAGATGTCATAATCCTATAGAATTTGAAGAAAAATGGACCTCCATGATCGGCACATACAAGCTGGAAAGTAGCACCTGGTTTCAACGCCTGTACAGCATCCGTGAAAAATGGAGCACGACATTCAGCAAAGATATTTTCTCAGCAGACGTCTTATCATTACAACAAAGTGAAAGCACCAACCACACACTATGCTTCAATGCAAACAAAACAAAAACACTGACACACTTCTATGAGCTCTTCAACCAAACAATCAGAAAGTGGAGGAGAGATGAAGCAGAAAAGGAAAATGCATGTACAAAAGCAAAGCCAAACTATCAAAACAAAGCAGGTATGTTCACATTTGAAAATATGTATTACTTAGTCTACAACACATATTTGTTAACTTAAAGTATGCATTTATATCCCACTACTGGACTTATATATGTTTGGTAAAATATGCTGCTCAGGTTTACACACTTGCATTATACAAAGGATTCGAAAAGGAATTTTCCCTAGCAATGACAACTAAGGTCAAGGAACTTTTCTCAGAACCACCGACAAAAAAAATGAGGTCATCCTAGAACATGATGAATCCAAATACGAGACAGTTGAGTACAAAAATGAAGATGGGCTGTTGAAATACAATGCACATGCAAGTCCTTCGAGGTGTCAAGTATGCTTTGCTTTCATACTCTCAGGATATTGCACCTTCATTCCATCACAGAAATACCTGCAAAGTGCATCCTCAAAAGGTGGACAAAAAATGCCAAAACAGAAGTTTGGGACAGGATTCTTGGCCAAGAAAAACAACAATCGAAAAGCATCAACAATGTACTTTCATGGAGGAACCATATGTCCAGCAGATTCTACAATCTGGTTCTAAAGAGCAAAGGAAACTCAGAAGCTAGAAGCACTCTTCAAGAGATGTTTGACACCTGCTCGGTAAGAATAGAAGACTTGTTGGTATCAAAAACAAATGTCATTGAACAATCAACCACAAGTAGCCAAAGCAACTCAACCATAACAAGTGCACCTAAGATACTCGATCCAGCCCAAGTGAAGACAAAAGGAAGAGGAAAAAGGCTAAAATCAGGCATGGAAAAGAAAAAACCAAGGAAGAAAACTACTGAATTCGGCACAAAAACACCAGATGTGAAGACACTGTAAAGAGTAGCATTGTTTATGATACAAGTTGCATTTGTTTAGCTATATATTGTATTTGTTTTTCAGGATCATACTGTATGCCACGAATTTTTATTTACCTAAGATTTTTATACATTCAATAACATACTGTATTTTTTAGCATACAACTATACATTATGAAATTATAACTTGCATTTATTTTGCTTGCCCAAGTACCAACCTTTGTTTCATAAAATGTTATTGACATGGAAACAATGACTACAAACTAACTGATATGTGATTACTTAGCTTACAACTATAATTCATTAACGTGTGAATTACATTTGTTTTCCTATAAGCTCAGAAACCCAACACAATAAACCACATAACATTACTAAAATGTAACTTCGTATTAATAAGCATACAAATATTACTTCTTAACATTCGACATGAACTTGTTTCCCTAAAAGGGACTTGTATTATGTTTCACATAAATTTAGTGATACAAAAACCACTGAATACATGTAGAACTACTTAGCTTACACATGTAGTTTATTAACCTACCAATTGCATTTGTTTTCCTATAAGCTCAGAAAAACAACACAATCAACCCCATCAAATAATTCAAAAATCAACTTGGAATTAAAAGCATACAAATAGTACTTCTTCAAACTAAACATGCATTTGTTTCATTAAACCTGCAACCTTACAAACAAATCCTAAAACAGCGTCTCAAATGCGCTCAACATATCACCCACAAAACAGTCAGTCATGAATCATCCAAATATACCTTCAACCTTAAAAACAACTCCTAAAACAGCGTTTCAATTGCGCTTTACATACCACCAACAAACCAATCAGTCACAAAATAAGCTGATTACAGATCATCCAAAAACAATTCAAAGATGCTAAAGCTACAAATCATCAAGTCCTTTAATCCCAAGGGAGAATGAAGGAATCATAGAGCTTTCCTCATGTATTCTTCAACTATCTTATCAACCCACTCATGTGTGGCTGGGTCTTCCATAATTTCTTGTGTTGTCTTCACATGAATAGCATCCTCATTGGCTGTGGTTGTTCCTTCTTCCTGAGGTTCTGATTGTGGTTACGGCTGCGGCTGAGGCTGCGGTTGTGGTCGCACAATCGGGCTAGCATTTGCCCTCTTAAGGTTTTGAACCAATACACGTGTAATGACCTCCATGTCTCGTTTGAAAATAAGGCAAGCCCTATTAAGAGGCTGACAAAGAAGAACAAATATCAGTCCAATAAAAAAATCAGAATCTGTATAAAAAGGAAATATGAACTACAAACTGCATTAGATTAACTAACATGTGCATTAGTTTTAAAACAACATGCACTAATTTTTACAAACGATATAAAAAAAGACAAAAAATACTTACATTGTTGGTAGCTTTGTCAATGTCTTCATTGCTCATCACACTGTTATGTATTCGATAAGAAATAAATCCTGGCTCCTGAGCAATACCATCACATGCAGCAGTAGGTGTATGAAGCCCCTCGTGGCTATTACGAGTTCCCTTAGATTGCTGTTGGCTACTTAGTTATCTTTAACCCTCTCATCCTTTGTTAAAGGAAAACCAACAACTATCATAACACCTTATCATAACCCATTTTTTCCAGATGATGAGCCTTGTCGAGCAAAGATTTATTTGACCAATGCATGTATAAGGGAAGTCTGGTAGGGTCAAGCTGGCCTCTAAAGGGATACCTATAAATATAAGCTAGTAGCAATACAAAGACACAACCGCCAACACAAGACACGTCTCTTTTACCTGAATCAGATTTGAAGCTCCTAACACCCTCACAGAGACGATCAAGCACTAAGCCACACCAATCAAGACTCTTGATGGTCCCAACATTTTCTAAAGCACTAACCAGCTTAAAATCACCCAAGTTTCTGGTAGTTGGCGCCAAAAAAGTACACATGACATACATAACAAAAAAATCTCTTAAAGCGTTCACCACCATCACTTAGTCTACCTAGCTCCTCAAAAAGATTAACATGAGAAATATTACCATATTTATCAGCACCCAACTCATCTCTCCATTTATTCCTAATGTCCACATCTCTTGACAAACCCCTACCATTATTCCTAACCAAACCAACGGCACAGCCTGGAATCCTAGGGATACAGAATATATCAAACATATCATCAGGTGTAATGATGTACCTTGAGCTTGATATTTCTTGCACACAGCCAACATGATCAAACCTAGAACAAAAAATAAGAAGTCGACCTAGAACAATTTGTAGTCAGCATTAAACAATATGAAATCAGCCCACATAATCAAACCTGTCAACCAGTCAAGGCACAATTCCAATTGGAATGGATGAGATGTCAAACGCAAGAAGTCTACCAAAACCTATATCTTCCACATCAATCTTTTGGGCGGGAGTGAGTGAGGCAATTAACGATTTCAGCTTCGGAGGACAACAACTGGTTGAGAATTTCTTAGCAAACCTAAAATAAAATAAAATAAAATATGAAGAGTGTAAGTTTATTTGAGACTGTGAATAATAAATAAACACTGAATCTTATCAAATGCAGCATCTTATGAATCAAGTACAGTTTATAACACATTAAAATACACTTACGTGTTACCCTGCTCACTAGTACGTTGGACCACCTGCTTCTTCTGACGGTTGCGCTGTTGTTTCGCAGCTCCTCCTTCACTAGCA
The DNA here is from genome assembly GCA_037428765.1 of Rubia yunnanensis. Taxonomy (NCBI): domain Eukaryota; kingdom Viridiplantae; phylum Streptophyta; class Magnoliopsida; order Gentianales; family Rubiaceae; genus Rubia; species Rubia yunnanensis. The sequence continues at coordinate 31,369,367 of CM075071.1, read as the reverse complement.
ACCATTTTTCCTGACCCAGAAGCTTCACCAGCAGTACTGTCCGTTTTCCTCTTCAAACCAAATTTTTTTGCTACCTCAACAACTTTCTTCACCTTCTCAGCAGACTCCTTCAAACCAGTTTCTTTCGCTACTTCAACAACTTCCAACTTCCTTCACCTTCTCAACATAATCCTTCAAAACCCCACCAGATTTTTTTGCCTTCACAGCACCTTTCTTCACAACAACTTTTTTAGTCTTTGTCTTCATCGTCTTCTCAACAGGCGACTTTGCAGCAAGTTCTTCTGCCTTCCTTTTATTCTGTCCAGTAGAAGTCTCACATTGTTTACCCTTCTCCTTGCTCAACAAACGAGGTGACGACCTCTCCTTCTCTCCTTCAAATGAGACCACCACAGTAGGTTGAGCTTCAACACTCTCACCCAATTCCACATCAGCTTCACCACCCTCACTTTCCCTATCACACGCAGCCGCAGCAGCTTGCGTCGCCTCCGTCTTTGCAACTGCACCCAAAATACACTGATTTTCATTAATATAGTCTTTAATCATACTGTCCATACTGTCACCATCATCACGGGACCCACCTTCATCATTATTCTCAACATCCTTAGAGCAAACTTCACCAACAGGTACAACTTCCTCCCTAACAGATTCAGTCTCTTTCCCCTCAGCAGACCTAACAACTCCATCAATTTGTGCTGAACCATCCTTAGAACCCATAGCTTCATCAACACCAGCTACTTCTCTACTCATTCGAACAACATCATTCACCAGTGTGTCATAATCAAATTCTTGACTTAATCCACCTTCACCCGTAGCTGAAACGCCTTCACCATCTTTCAACTGCTTAACAACCACATTTATCCGTTTCTTCTTTCCCGGCTTAGGAACAACAGGAACTGAAATCTGTCTAATCCTGGCAGACCTACGTGCCAATACAACTACTACACAAAAAACTGAAAAACAAAAAACTGTATAAGCACATATTTAAAAAAAACAAACATAATCACACAAATAAAATGCAACATGTGAAAAAAAAACCTCCAGAAGAAGAAGGCTGACACAACTTCTTAGCTTTAGAAAAATATATTTTCATTCATACTCTGACAGCCAATAAGAAACCTGATCTAGGAAAACAACAGTATAACTAACTAATGAATAGGCTATACTAATATATGCAACTTGTAATGAAACAAATGCATACATAGTCTGACAGTCAGTAAGCAACATAATCTGACATACACATTCTAACTAACTTATGCATATAGTACACTTACATAAGCAACTTGTAATGAAACAAAATACATACTAGCAAATTAGAAAGAATAACAATAACTAACTAACAATAAGTGAAACTCAAACACAGCCTAAGTAACTAATACATAAGTTATATTAACATATGAAGATTCTAAGAAAACAAGTACACAATATAACAATCAGTCAACAACAAAATAAGTAACTCGAAAAATAGATTACCTAACTTCTAAGAAAATGCGGATCTGACATACAAATCAAAAGAATAGGATAACTAACTAATACAGCTATTAACCTATCATATGCAACTCCTAAGAAAACAAATGCAAATTATAACTGAACTGATAACATGCTGGGAGAAAACAGAGCAACTAACTAGTGCATATCTTACAATAACAAATGCAACTTCTAAACAATCAAATGCATGTTATAAAAAAGACTCAAAACATACAGATCTAACTAACAAAAAAGTCAACATCAACAACTCATATGCAGATCTGACTTACGAATAAAATTCTAAAAAAAAGTCAACATCAACAAGACTGAAAAAACACATACACACAAAACAAGAACAAAAAAAGCGCGAAACTCCAAATTTTCAAAATGGAAAACATGAAGAATACGAACCAGGAGAAGAAAAAGGCTGAGACAACTTCTCAGCTTCATGAAGAACAACTTTCCATTTCGCCCTAGCTATCACTAGGTCAAATACACAAAAAAAACCTCACATCAGAATCGCGTACAACTATAAAGAAGAAATGGAAAAGAACTGCAACGAAATTTCAAAACCTAGAATATCAATCTTACCGAATCCAAGCAATTCCGGCGCAAACGTTAGCAACGCGATTCCGGAGAAATTTCATGTAGAACGAAGAGCGGATTTGAAAAAATAAAAATCAAAGTATAGAGAAATTGAAAAACGAAGAGAGGAGAAGAGAAGGCAAAATAAGCACGAATAATGAGGAGACTCCTAATAACTCGTGATAAATGATTACACTTTCCAAAAATTACACGGATGATTAGGCACGTATGATGATTAGGCACAGATGATTTTTAGGCACCCCATTTTTAAAATAATTATAATATGACCACATTTTACATATCAGTCTCTGTCATGTCAATAAGGATATGGACATGCCGCCTTTCATGAGACTTCCTCATACATAATTATATATGTCCCTAAAACAATTCATTAAAAAGTTGATAATAAGTTATTATATTATAGTTATGGTGATTACTGGGAGATCTAGTAAGTATTATACCAAATGCACCGTATAAGAATTGACATGCTCGAAATTCTCCTTGGCTAAAGTTGCCACGTATGGTGGAATTGAATTATAATGCCTAAAATATCCATCTACGTGTGCGTAGAGAGGCAAATATCACAGGATAAGGCGGGCGCAAGAAAGATAGAGAAACTGAATATCCGGAAAACAGAATGAACGGTGTTCAACATTTTTCACAGCCCAAATCTGTCCACGTAATCCACAAACCCTCCACATCCAGGGTTAGAGCTTCTAAAGGAAGGACTCAATTCGCATTGGTAATGATATAGTTTTCCATTTCCATTTTAGAGCTAATGGGATTTCTAGTTTGTACTTAACTACTGTACTGAAAACTTAATTTCTCACTATGATCAACGGATGTAGATAAGCAAAAAGAATCAAAAGAGTGGTAAGAGATTGGTTAAGATATCTACAGCAGATGGGAAATGGCAGGGAAATTGGAGCGTGGACTACAACTTGTCACTCAAACAGCTCCATCTTCAAGATTTAGAGGAAGACGGGCATCAACACAGTGACGTTTCCATAAACCTCTGCATTCACAAGGTTCCTTCATGTTCTCTACTAGTCAAATTACTCTTGTTCAACTTAGAAAATGTATTTCTCAGCTTATTAATTAGTTTCTTCAGTGACTTACTAAGATTCATTAACTGCTGATGCATGAGTAGTTAACTACGAAAGGGGATTGGTGCACAAAAGCCCAATACACAAACTGATTAGATTTTCATTTTTAAATTATTTGGTAATAGGAAGAGTAACTGTTAAGGAATTAGAATATTACTTGTAATTGTATTTATATTCTATTACCTTTTCCTAATTTCTATAGGTATCATGCACTACTATATAATGTATCCTGAGTTCATTAATAAAGACAGATCATTACCCTTATTTTCCTACATGGTATCAGAGCCTAAAATCCTGAAACCTTAAAATACCGTCCTAAATTTTCTGCCGTCGTCAGTGTGTGACTTCCACGCGCCGCAGATCCGGACTATCTTTCTTTTGCAAAAAAAAAACAAATAAAAAAAATCAATCTTCTTCAGCCCGCCGCCGGTCCTGCCACCGCCACGCCGTCGCCGTTCTTCTTCCGCTGCCGGTCCTGCTCCCACTCCGCCGGCCGTCACTTGCTTCCGCTCCTACTCCGTCGGTTCTGCTCCCAATCACTCCGGTTCCGCTCCCACGCCGCTGCTCTGCTCCGCTCCCACGCCGCCGCTCTGCTCCCACACCGCCGCTCTGCTCCGACCGGTGAGATCCCACACCACTCCGGCCAGATAGCTCTCAACTGACATGACTGGTGACAAAGGTTCTCTTACTGATATTACTACTGCTACCAACACTGTGAATGTTATACTACCTGATGGATCTGTGTCGTCTGCTACACAATATGGGTCTATTTGTTTCGGTGATGTCACTCTTACTCATGTGCACTACATACCTACTTTGCAATGCAATTTATTATCATGCTCTACATACCTATTATTTGGTAATAGGAAGAGTAACCAACAAAATTTATAGATAAGACAATTACACACCTCCACAAGTGTAAGTGAAAGATCTCCACGTATTATAAGAGTGGATGAAAAGAAGGATTTTTGTCGAAAAAATAAATTGTTTTGTTACAGGTGAATAAAATAATTTTAAAAAATTAGTCCATTTGGCTTTCAGCTTTTACAGTTGTATATATTTTTTTTTGAAGATTTACAGTTGTATATATATATTTTTGAAGATTTACAGTTGTATATATATATTTTTGAAGATTTACAGTTGTATATTCACGTATGTAACTTGATCCATCTCTAAACAACTTCACATTCTTACTGCAAATTATGAGGGTTTTTTTTTTGCGTCACCTCTGTATTTATGAAGGTCAAGTATGTTGTATTGGTGTTTTCATCTTTCTACCAACAGAGTTTTACTATTTCTCCACTTTCGGTAATAAAATGTAGGAGATGTTAAATGAGTGGATGAAATTGAATTGAAAGAGGAAAAAGTAAAATGAGTGGATGTAATAATAGTTTACTATAAATAGTAATTGTCAATATAAAATAAACATCCCAAATTAAAAAGTGTGTCACTATTAGAGAAACGGATGGAATAGTACTATTGTACATAAATTACTTCTACATAGCATAGATCCCCTTATGTGTTTTAACTAGTTTTTGTAATTACTCGCTTAAATGTGTTGAGTCTGTCTCTTGAAAGATGGTTTTTCCATAAGTTATGGAAAGACCAAGGTTTAAAGTGCAAATTAGAAGACATGAAAATAAAATTTTTAGGTTGCATAAATCAGGTTATAAAGTATATAACTACTACACGTTGCATAATAAATTTTTAATATTGCAACTAAGAACTTTTACCTTTTATTATTAAAATTAAGCCCCATCTTTCCATAATCCTATGGAAAGACGGTTTTTCCCAAGAATTTTCCGAATGAGTTTACACAAGTAATTAAAATAACCTTTACATAACTAATTACCTTAATTTTATCTCTCTGTAACAATCTGCTATTAATATTATTGTAAATATACTTTTTTTTAGTTTAAGTTAGCAAAGCTTTCAGTAATACTCCATCCCTTAGATGTTTTAGCTTTACAAGAAAGTGTTTATAAAGGTTCATCAATAATTCGGTAACGGTAAATACTAATTTTTATCTAAAAGATGGTACATATTTTTGCAGCACACTGGCTTTGGGCTCTCTGTAGAGGGAAGGATCATCACATCCTTCTCCAGGATATGTATCAACTGTTCTTCGCCATACTGCCGCCAGGTACATTCCACATTAACGTTCCAAACTTGTTAGTACTCCATCCGTTTCTTTATTATTGGCACACTTACCTTAATTGGATGTTTCTTTTAGATTGACACACTTTCCATTTTTGGCAAGATTCCTTCAATTTCATCCACTCATTTTACTTTTTACTTTCTACATCTAATTTCATCCACTCATTTCATCTACCTAAACCCAAGCACGAAAACCTATGGTGCCAATATTAGTGAAACGGAAAGAGTACCTAGCTAGTTTATTACTCCCTCTCCCTCTGTCCCAACTGTTTTTGCACTTTTACTTTTTGTACGCTGTCCAACACATATGTTTGATGATTAATATCTTTATCTAGGTATAATAATAGACAATTAAAATTTAATAATTAAAAACTACTTGTTAAGATGATTTGAACAATATCATATACGATAATATTGTTGTTCATATATGTATTCAAATATGCATTCAAATTTTGATAGAGAATAGTTTCAAAAAAATAAAAGTGCAAATATAACTGGGACGGAAGGAGTAAGTCTTTGTATTTCTTTTTACGACTTTATCATGTGTGCTCCTTCAAGTCACTAATAGTAGCATGCTTACTTTTAGTACTTGAATTTAGAAAATACGTATTTTTGATGCGTGAAGTGAAAGGTTGATTGGGGTAATGGTGAGTTGAAGGGGTATTATAAGTTTATTTTTAAAAAATTAATGCAAGTTTATAGGTACTCTATAATAACGTAAATTAGCCGAAGGGTATTAGGAGTTTTTCAATTTTTTATCCTCTTGCATTTTAGGAAATATTGTACTCCCCTCCGTTCCATCTGAACTTACATTATTGCTTTTTTTATATTATTATCTATCAAAGTTTGATCGCAAATATATATATATATATATAAGAATTGTGCTGCTGTTAAAATTTAACTTAAATATAAAATCAGAAAATTATTTAAAATTAAAATTTAGAGTACCCAACTTCTTACATTAAATAAGAGATATATGCATTTTATAAAGAAGTGATAATTTAATCCTTTACAACGCCACTGCAATAGTAGAATTATTATTAAGAAAACTCTCTCGTAATGCGGGCGATCTACACACTCTTTGGGTGTAAACGCCACGGCCATGGCACGAGGGCATGGCCGGCCACGTAAAAAGTGGTCACGCCGGTAAGGAAGATTGAAGTACAGGGGGAGTCCAGTATCAGCAGACAACAGATGGGAAGTGAGGATCAACCGGAAGGTAAATTTGAGGTGAAAAACAAGGAGGGTGAATTGGAGGTGAAAGGCAAGGAGGATGAACTAGAAGTAAGCAAGGAGAGCAAGATTCAGACTGATTAGGTACAAGCTGACCTAATTTCTTGGGGGATAGTAGAGGAATATGAGGAAACAGTGAAGGTGACTGGGAAACTGCTAATCGATTATAGGTTGGGGTCATTAGAGGAAATAGAATGCAGTCAAATGGTATGAAGATTGATTTTAGGGCCCTTACTGTATAAATGGTGATATTGAAATTGAGATTAGGGAAGAGGATATTGTGTCTAATTTAGATTTCTGGAAGAATACTCTGATCATGTATGTGTTGGAGAATGATTTAACTCTGTTGCGGTTAAAAAGTAAATGCAAAGGTATTGGTCATTTTGTTGCTCTCCCTAATCTGTATTACAATGACAAGGGATATTTTCTGTTGATGTTTAAAACAAGAGAGGGTAGAGATGCTATTCTGAGTAGGGGACCATACATGATATTTAACATGACTATGTTTTTGTTGGAATGGAAACATGATTTTGAGCTGAAGAAGGACATGATCAAAACCCTACCTATTTGGATCAAACTTCCTGACCTTCCTCTTCAATTTGGGGGGGGGGGGGGAGGGTAGAAGTTTAGGAAAAATATGCAGTGAGTTGGGTAAACCATTGATGATAGATGAATGTACAACCAAGAAACTACGGGTATCATATGCTAGGATCCTCGTTGAAGTGGACATTACTTAGCAGGTGAAATATACCGTGAGTATAAAACTAGCTAATGTGGAGAAAATACACCAGAGAATAGATCTTGAATGGAAACCACCTTATTGTGATATCTGTGCAGTAGGGGGGCATTGTTGTAAGGAGCAGAAAGTTCACCAGAGAATTGTACAACAATGGCAGGTTAAGAAGACCGATAGACAAGAAATAACACAAAAACAAGGGCTGAAACAGAAAGAGAAAAATACGGAGGTGATGACCACTGCAGTAGCAGGGAGAAAGGGAAGAGTGTGATGGTGAGTGAAGATACTGATTGCAGTGATGTGGAGGATAACTTGGAAAATGCAACTTATCTGTGGATCTGGAAACATCTAGAAGATAAGTATGGGGATGCCGCATGAAAGTTACCTAGAATGTAAGGGGGTTTAATAAGCCATCAAAGAACATTGAGATCATCTCCTGTCTCAATGCTTTTAACTTAGATGTTTGTGATTATTGAAACAAGAGTAAAGGAAGAAAAGGCAAAAAAAATTAGGGGGAAATTTAGAGGAAGATTGAGCTTCTTGGATAACTATAGAGACAATAAGAATGGAAGGATATGGATCATGTGGGATGCTAGAAAGGTGGGGGTTAAAAAGTGTGTAGTTCATATCAGTTCATTAATTGTGAACTGAGCACCACAACAGGAAGTCAACTGTTTCAGTTCACTGCTGTATATGCAGCAAATCTTCTGAACCTGAGGAGAACTTTGTGGATAGATATATCAGGTATTCTGAAAAAGAATCAACATATGGGAGCATGGATTGTCTGTGGTGATTTTAACAATGTTCTGAAGCTGCATGATAGGATTTGGGGAAATGAATTCTGTTATCTGGAGGACATGTGGATCAAGCAGGACTGTTTGAAGTGGATATGCAAGGAGACTACTACACTTGGTCTAAGAGATAGAAGAATGAAATCATCTACTCTAGAATTGACAGAGTTCTAGGGAATGTCCAATGGTTTTAGGATTTCCCATCTACAAAGGTGAAAGTGAATGATCCAGGAGTATCAGATCATGCTCTCCCAAGCATCACCTAGAAGGAAGCCAATGAAAAGAGAAGGAGAATGTCTAAGTATCTGAACTGTATGATGGAGAAGGAGGGTATGAAAGACATAGTTAAAAAGAACTGGGAGAAACCAATACCGAGACGTTCCATGGCCGTGTTATGGGGTGGGGGAATTACTAAGAGTGCAAACTGAACTGAAGGAGATGAAGGAGATCACACACACTAAAAAAATGCATTGATGAAGCTAGGAGGGATCTAAAGAAAGCACATGAGGAACTGATTGTTGACAGAATGAATGAAGGAAAATCCAAGCTATTTTGGACAGTACTCAGAAACTCCTATACTGGACAGACTTGGATGAGAAGATCACTAGACAGAGAGCTAAGGTAGAGTGATTGAAACTAGGAGATGGCAATAACTCCTACTTTCATGCCATTGTGTAGGGGGAAAATGCACATGCCCGTATGATTTTCTTGGAAAAGTGGGATGGAAAAAAGGTGGCAATAATCATCATTTTTTATGAAAAGCTGGTAGCCAGATCAGCAGAGAAATTGCAAGGCATTTATATAGAAGTGACGAGAAAAGGAAGAGTACTGAAAACTATTGATAAAAGAAGCTAATCCAAGATGTTAGTGAAAAGAGATAGCAGAGGCTCTGAAAAGTATTAGGGATCTCAAAGCCCCTGGGATTGATGTTTTCAGTTCCAGAGTCTTTAAGGACAGCTGGGACATAGTGATAAGTGGCAATGTGAAGGTTGTGTGCAGTTTTTTTGAGCATGGAGAAATGTATTCGGCTGTCAACTGCACCTTGGTTACTCTCATATCAAAGATGCAGGATGCCAAAAAAAATCACAGGATTTAGATCCATTTTTTGTTGTACTACTGTATACAAGTTAATACCTAAAATTTTGACTGCTAGATTAGGTTCAGTGATGCAGGAGCTGGTGGACGAATCTCAGGTTGCTAATGTGCAAGGAAGAAGTATTCATGACCACATCATGCTTACATATAAACTCATCAGAGGCTATTCTAGGAAAAATGGTGGTGCCAGGTGTATGCTGCAGTTGGATCTACAAAAGGCTTATGACACAGTGGAATGGAGTGCCTTGGAGATGATTATGAAAGAACTGGGATTGCCAAGTAAGTTCATAGGCTGGGTAATGAAATGTGAGCAAACTATATCATACGGATATAATGTGAATGGAGTACCATCTAGAATTTTGAAAGCAAAAAGGGGGGTTAAGACAAGGAGATCTATTGTCACCCTTATTGTTTGTTCTAGTTATGGAGTATTTATACAGATGTTTGCAAGGGCTCAGAGGAAATACCAGGTTTCAATTCCATGAAAAGTGTGATAGACTGGGCATCATCAACCTGAGTTTTGCAGATAGCTTACTACTTTTCTCTAAAGGTGATAGTGCTTCAGTGAGAGAGATGTTCCTAGCCTTCCAGAAGTTTTTTCTGTCCACATGACTTTCTGTGAATCCAGCCAAATGTAAAGCCTTTTGTGGAGGGATGGCAACAAGTGAGAAGAAGGAGATTGAGATGATTACTGGTTTTGATGAAGGTAAGCTACCATTTAAATATATGGGATTCCCTTTAGACAGCAAAAGGTTACCAATACAGAAATGTCAACCACTGATTGATAGAATGGTAGGAAGGATCAAACACTGGAGTGCAAGACTACTCAGTTATGTAGGCCGAGATCAATTGATAAAGAGTGTGTTGGCTGCAATAGTTGGATACTGGATTCAATGCTTTCCCCTTCAAAAGGTTGTGATTAAATATGTGGAGGCCATTTGCAGATCATTTCTCCGGAGTGGAGATGAAAAAATCACAAAAGATCACTCGTGGCATGGGATAGAATTTGTAGACAAAAACTGACAGCTTGTAGGTGAAATGGGTCCATTCCTACTATATAAAGGATAGAGATATGCAGAGTTTAACATTTCCAAAGAGCTGCTCTTAGATGCTAGAGACTGATAAAGTGCAGAGATGAAGTACTAGAACTGAACTGTTCGAGAGGAATGGCAAATAGAAAGAAGTCAGTGTAAAATCAGTATATCAAGAGTTGAGGGGTGAGCATGTGAAGCAGAGTTGGAGCAGAATGATGGTGGGAAATTAGGCTTGCCCGAGAGCTATTTTTTTCACTATGGATGTGATGGAAAAATAGGTTAACAACAAAGGACATGATGTTGAAGTTTGGGTTGAAAGCTGATCCAAGATGTCAATTCTGTGATAAGAATGAAACTACACAACATTTATTCTTTGAGTGTGCAACTACCAGGCAAGTTTGAAGCAGGGTACTGGAATGGCTGAAGAGAGAGAACTGTAGTAGGCTGGGAAGAAGAGAAAGAATAGATCAAAAAGCATAGCTATGGGAAGGGATGGAGAGCAGTTTTCCTGAAAACAGCAATTGCAGAGACTATTATACTATTTGGAGATGGAGGAACAATAGATGTTTTGGTAAGGAAGGAAGAGGAGATAGAATTATTGATACGATTATTGAATGTATAGTTAACAGATTGTGGATGAACCTAAATATGAGAGGAAAATGTGCATACTTAATGATGCTTGATGTATACGTGATGAGTAGGAAAGGAGGTAGCTGGATCTTTGATCTCTTTGTACTTAACATTTTTGGTAATGAAATCTCTTTATTTTTAAAAAACAATTATTACATCAAGGTAAATTATGAGAAAAAAAGTTAAAATACAGTATAAATATTCAAATAATAGGCACCCATTAGAGGATGTGTGTCGATATTAAAACAAATATTCTAAATACATGAGTGTGGTATCCTTAAGAATATTTTGTGCATCTTATGATAAGAATGTGCATTTTTTAATTTTAAATTATACGCATTCTATTTTATTTGTGATTAATAAATATATAAATATGGAAAAGTCTTGGCAAACATAGAAAGTAAAAGGTTTTAGTTGCAATAACTAAAATTTATTATGCAATTAGTTAATGACCCGACTAATGCAAACCAAAATTTTTATCTTGATTTCTTTTAATTTACATTTTAACCTTGGTATTTTTATAACTTATGGAAAGACCATCTTTCAAGAGTCAAACTCTATAAATATTGTAGAGAAAATCTCTTATTAGACCGACTAACGGTTAGTTCATGGACTAAAACATAAATAATACAAGGTGGTGAATAGACAAGGGATACTTTTTGTAATTATTTTTTAGGGTTTTTTTAAAGTTCACTAAATTATAGGGACCTATCTGCAAAAATATTTATAAAAATAATTGAACACTCTCTCCTACCTTCTCTAATTCTTCCATTGGCGCAAAAAGATCATCAACAGAATCCATATAAACATCAACTCAAAACACAATAAACATCAATAGAAAAACATAAGCATAACTATTGTTATAAAAATTTAAAAAACTTCAACACTATCTATTTTACAAACAAACTTGAGAGATATAATCTTAAAAAAAGTGAAGTGCATTTTTAACCCTATGAAGTGCAAAAATGACCTTGTAAAATTAGAAAGTGCGAAAATAACTCTAGAAATCGGTTATCAAATTGTCAACATTCAATTTGGCTGGAAATTGATGAAAAGATCATAATACCCCCGAGTTTAAAATTTCAAAAATAAAATAAAATATGAAAATACACCTTTACCCTTTCCTTCTCCATTTCTCTCTGCTGGATGCCTTTCCATTTTTAAAAAAATAAAAACACCCTAGGGTGGGAGATTATATATAAGGATCCCCAAACCTATGAGAATAAAGATAGATACAAAGAGAGTAATTTTTACGGATTTTCTACTGAAGCAATATCATTGCCTCCAAAAGAATAGTTAGCATCTAATGACAATGGTTATCTATAGCAGTATATCTATGCTAATTTGTGGGAATAGTAGTTGAGATTCCAAAGTAAAAGAATCTCCACCCCATGTGTTAATTCTTTACTTTGGCCAGACAACTACCATTCTGGCATTACAAAATACAATCCAAGAAGATGTGCAGTAGAGTAATTCAGTCACCATTATTTCTTGAAAAAACATGAAAATACTGAAGCACTGGAATGGCAGTGGAGTATTGATAAGAAACTGCAGCACTGGTGTGGAGTATTGTTTCCTGGTGCAAGGATCAGCAATGGAGTATTGTGAAGAAAACTGGTTGCTGGTGTGGAGGAGATTGCAGTGGTACCTGTGGCAGAAAAAAGAAACAAATCAGCAGTATCAATCATCCTTAGTGGCATGTGTATGGGTTGTAATGTAAGGTGTATGATCCCTATCCAATTGGATGAGGCCTCAAATATTTGCAGGGATGTTAGAGTGGTTGAAACTGAAATCCATAGGGTGTGAATATTGGTGTTTAGCAATAGCATCAGCCACTGAGTTACATTCTCTGTAAGTATGATTAAGGGTGGCATTTCTTAAGAGAGAGTGAACTTGGAAAACTAGTGTATACAGGGACCTTTGCACGACTTGGATCATTAATCATATTCACTGCAAGCAGTGAGTCAGATTCAATGATGAAATTACTATCCAGAGAAGGGAAAACCTGACAAGCAAATAAGATAGCCTTTATCTCGGCTTCAAGTGGTGATTTGGCAGAGGTGCTTATGAACTTGATTAGGTAAGAATTCCATTATTGTCTCTGGTAATAAGGCTAAGTGATGAGTTAGTAAAAGACCAGGAAGCATCTACATTAATTTTGATAGAGTTATGTTCCGGCCTTTCCCAATAAACAATGGAGATGGAGGGTTTTGGAGGTGGTCCGGGGGAGGGATCAGTGAAAAAAAGGGAGAGCTCATAATAGGGTATTTGTTTGAGGGACAAAGGTTAGTTGAAAGGGATAGGAAGATTAGGTCTCTAACTTCTTGGCATATATGAACTATTGAGAAATTTTTGTTGTGCAAATAAAAAGCGTTTCAGACCTTCCATAAGGACCAACAAATCAGTGAGGGCAACATTCTACAAATCACTCTTTGCATTCTAGGAATCTATCAGTTAAATTGTCTATCAGTTAAATTGTCTAGATTACACAGGTTAAAACCCATGTATGCAGCAGTATCATTCCATATAGATCGAGCCAGATGACAGGAGATGAAGAAGTGTTCCAGAGAATCAACATGGTTACAAGCTGGGCATTTAGAAGCAAAGCTAAAACCACATTTGATTAAGACATCATCAAAAGGGAAAATGGAGTTTAGCATTTTCCAGGTAAAAATAGATTTTTTTTTCTGCAGCTTGGGGTTCCATATAAGTTTAGTAGCAGGGAAGGTACCTGTTGAGTGGGTGAGTACCTTGTATGCCGATCTGAAAGTAAAACTTCCAGTCTCCTCTGGTTTCCAGATAAGTTTATCCTCTCTTTCCTGGGTAATCACTGCCTCCTGCAAGAAAATTAGAGTATCATGCTCTAGAAAAGGGGAAATCTGGGGCAAGATAAAACTTTTGTTATTGATGAAATCAGCAACTGAGCAAGGGGAAAGTGTAGAGATGGTGGAGGGAGGAACACAGTTAAAAAGTGGTCCATTTGGGCACCAATTTGCAGTCCAGAAATTACAGTTACCTTGGCCATGAATAACCAGAGAGTTATTTTCAGCAAACAAGTTTATGGTACAAATTCTCTTCCAGGTATGGGATTTTCTATGTGTTTGAGGCAGTGACCATATCATTTTGGACCACATGGTCTTACCCAGTTGGCTTTTCCACCAAAGTTTAGGGGAGCATGAATCAATTATTGTCTGCACTAATCTGAACTCTAATCCATTCTGAGATCTATGTATAGCTATGTCAGACCATTTCTTCCAAACCTTATTCTTTTTTCCTTCAGTTTCACCCCAAAAAAATTTGGACATTCGCCTTTCCAGTGACATAACTATATGCTTAGGGGGTTTAAGGACAGTCCATATATGTTGTGGAAGGGAATATATGCATGATTGAATGAGAACCATTTTACCTCCTGAACTTAACCATTTATTTTTCCAGTTTATCAGTTTCTTATCTATGAGTTCAAGAAATGGTTGGAAATAAATGTTGAGTGCGCTGCCTTTAAAAATTGGGCATCCTAGGTATTTAAATGGAAATGGCCCTTTTTCATTCCTAGGATTGTCCTAATCTGATTTATCTTTGCAGTTGTGGCTCTTTTACTAATATAGAAATCATATTTTTCATAATTGATTTTCTGGCCTGAGGTAGATTCAAAACTTTCTAAGAAAGCTTTGATCTTTATTAGATTAGGTTTTGAGGCCTGCATAAAAATTATGGTGTCATCAACATAACTTAAATGTGAGGCTAGTGAGATGGCAGGGGGCAACTGAAAATATTTAAGACTGTTATTCAGGAAGATGAAAAAAAGACTCCTAGAGAAAAGCTTAAGAGAAAATGTTAAAAAGAAAGGGAGATAAGGGATCACCTTGTTTGATGCCTTGAGTAGCCTTAAAAAAACCAACCGGGTTACCATTTATGAGAACTGAGAAATATGCCTGAGAGAGATTGTTCATCATAGAATTCAAGAAATTACCTGAAAAACCAAATCTACAAAGTATGCTTTTTAAAAAAGTTCCAATTTACCCTATCAAAAGCTTTCCTAAGATCTAGCTTAAGTATACAATTAGGAACTCTGTTTTTTTTGTCTAAAAACCTTTTCATTTCCTGAAGATAAAGTATATTATCAAAGATGTCTCTGTTTTTCATAAAAGCAGATTGATTAGGTGAAATGAGTTTCTCCATGTAGGGTTTCAGCCTCTCCACTAGGACCTTGAAGCATATCTTGTTAGCTACATTGGAAAGGCTGATTGGTCTGTAGTCATCAAAAGAAGAAGGGGTTTGTTTTTTAGGGATTAAAGTTATCCAGGTGCTAGTGATGCCTCTTGGCATGTCTGTGCCTAAGAGGAAATCATTTACAGCAGATTTTAGATCTTCTTTAATGAAATCCCAGCATTTAGTATAGAATTTACATGAGAAACCATCAGGCCCTGGGCTGATGTTTTTGTTCAAACTCATAACTACCAGTTTAAGCTCATCTTCTGTTACTGGTTTAGACAGATCAAAAGTGTCTTGTTCAGAAATGATGGTAGGTATTTTGCTGAGAAAATGAGGGTAGTAAGTGTTGTTTGCAGACTGGTTGGGCTCAGATAGGAGTTCAGGGAAATAACCAATGGCTTCTTTTTGGATTTCTGAGTAGTTATTTAGCCAATGTCCCTGTCTGTTTTTAATATTTGAGATGTGTAGCCTGCAATTTTTTTCCTGTACAGTTTTATGGAAAAACTGAGTATTATTATCACCAAGTTTAAACCAGTTAGTTCTTGATTTTTGTTTCCAGAATTTTTCTTTTTCCTTTAAAGCTCTAATTAGTAAGGCCCTCTTCTCATTAAGTTTGATAAGGTCTGGATCTGAGTGGGTGGAATCATAGGTAGCTTCCTGTATTCTCATATTGTCCTCCTCAATGGTAACATTAAAGCCTATATTACCAAAACAGTCCTTATTCCAGGTCTTGATTATTTTCTTAAGTCTAATCAGTTTCAAGTATAACCCTAGCATTCCTGACTGAGGAATAGGGGTGATCCAGTTGTCTTTAATTAGGTTTATGAACTCTGGTCTGTTAAACTAGGTATTTATGAACCTAAAAGGTTTAGGGTGAGAGGGGACCAGGGATGACACCCGTAGGAGAAGAGGGGAGTGATAAGAGGATTGCCTATTAAGGATTTGGATAGAAGATGCTGGGAATTTGGTACTCCACTGTATATTACATAGTCCTCTATCTAATATCTTAGAGGTGGGATTTCTTAGCCTAGAATTAGTCCAAGTGTATATGTTCCCAACAGTGTTAATCTCATGTAATCCTTTAGAGTTAATCCAATTATGAAAGTCCCTAATACTACCAAGATTAGGAGAGCTATGACCTTTATACTCTGAAAGTGTGGTGATTGTGTTAAAATCTCCTATGTACACAGTACCATTGTTTGGAAGGAGACTAAGATCATTCCATACAGCTTTCCTACCTTCCCTAGTTCTAAGGCCATAAACAAAAACAGCTTCCATGACATTATTTGAGCTTGGGTGATTGATTTTAACATATAGAAACTAGTTATGATGGGAAATCAGAGCAACAGATATAGAATCATTCCACATAAGCCAAAATTTTCCATTATGAAGAGGAAGGTTATGTGAGTAATTAAGCTTTTCCATATAGGAATGGCATTGACTATTATCATGCATGGGTTCAATAATACATAAAAGTTGAATTTTCTTCCGAATGATTAGATGTTTTAACCTAAGCATTGAAGATTCCATTCCTCTCAAGTTCCAGACTAAAAAATTCAAAGTAATGGTGTGTGTCATTGTTCACATGATTTATGACTTTTAGTAGCTGACCTTAACATCATCCTGTTCAGCTGGCTAAGATAGTTGTTCTTTTTGTGTTTAGACTTACCATGGCCTTCTTTGTTACCTGTTGGTTTTGTTTGTTCAGTCAATAAGACCGAGTGAGAGTGGAGGCTATCTGAGTGTGTTTTATCAACCTCCACTGTATCTTGGAGTTCCTGATCCAAACAGTCACTAGTTTGTGATAGGAGGTCCATATCCTGCAATAAAGAAAATCTATTTTCCATCTTTCTTTGTTGAGAAAGTGGGGGGTTAATAGGTGAAATATGATGAAAAGTAAGTTTGTGAGAGCCAATCAGAATATCATCTTTTGCATAGATCATTTGAGGTCTGTTTGGGATATAAGAACTGTTGCATTTAACAAATTTGTGAGAGGTGAATGGGGGTTCGCAGGGGGTGTGTTGGCCGGGGACTGATTTGGGGGGAGGGGTTGGGATAGTTGAGGGGTGTTTTTTTCAGGCTCAATATCTGAAAGCTGAGGTAGATAGGAGGATGGGTTAGTGATACGAATTAGGTTTCTTAATTTATTTTTATTTATTAGGATTTTTAGAAGATAACACTATACACTTTTTCCTATTGGGTTTTTTTAATGAGGTAGTGTGATCATTTATTTTATTTTAGAATAAGGCCCATTAATTCAGCCATGTTGGCCTTGGAAGAATTAATGTTTCGGTCATGCATTTATTTTAGGTGCTAGAATATTCCGTTCTGATTTGACTAGAATTAGATTTGGTAAGATTAGATAAGGCAATATTCATTCAAGATTTATCTTGAAGAATATAGTCATTTATTTTAGGTAGTCTAGTTAAATATGGTTTTAGCTTTTTAAAGCTGCCATAATCCTTTTCAGTTTCTTATTTGTATTGTTTGAAGACCATACCTATATACTATAAATAGGGGTGGTATTCAACATTATTTTTAACCTTACAACCTTTCATCAATCAAATATACAACTTTTTGAGTTCATACTCTTTGCTTGCGAGCTAATCCATTGTTGCTTAACCCCGAGGGCTAGTTAAGTATCAATAAACCTTGTAATCTGATCCTGAGGGCTAGTTAGAGAGCAAGTCGAAGTTAGGCGTACCCCGAGGGCTAGACTCCTGAATTTCGTGCGAGATAGTGCGGGTTTGCAGATCCCTTCACTAGATCAAAGATATTAATTCCGCAAATCGTGAGTTTTCGCAAGAAGATTCATATCAGTTGGTATCAGAGCAAAGCAAAAGATCCTTGGACGAGTTCATCAACAGGGATTTCAAGTTTTGTTTTTGAAAAAAAAAGAAAAAATCAAAAAAAAAAAATCATAAAGCAGAATCTGCCACCGCCGCCGCCGCCGCCACTCAGAATTTTACAACGATTCCGCCGCCGCACCGCCGTCCAGCTCCGTCTCTTACCGACCTCCAGATCCACAAGGTCTGCTCGTGGACCTCTGCTACTGATCTTCTCCGCCTTCGAAGACCACCATTCATATTGCCGTCAGTTTTAGGAGGAAACGTCACCGTCGATCCGATCGAATCCGCTGCCACGGAAGCGTCGACCCCGGAATTCTCGTCGTCCACCCCACAACTTTCTTCAACTCCGACAAATCCGGCTCTTCCACTGGCTATCTCACCCGGTCTCTGTTCAAGTTCCTAGTTTAGTACAGAGGGTTTCCTGCGAAGAAGACAACCGGCGCATGTGTTACACGCGCTAGATCCACTCGTGCATCAATTTGAAGCGTGTGCTCCTCACGCGCGCAGATTTGATCCATTATAATATCCGCGCTTTGGTCATTATACCGTGAGTTGTTGAAGTTACCGCAGACTGATCTTATTTTATCGCAGCACACTTATTCATATCGCAAATTGGTCCTTTTGTCGTGAGATATTCCATTTATCACGATTTAACTTGTTTTTCTCGCCAGCTTGTATATTCTAGTGAGTTGAAGCATTTTTCAGCTTAGTCAGCACACAGTCTCTGCCTAGTCAACATCCAGGCATCGTTTATTAGCCGTTCTTCACAGGATGGCTTGGGACATTGATCTACATTTATTTTTTAAGATCGTTCACGTTGCGAGGACGAAACTTTTTGACCTTTGAGGGAATGATACGAATTAGGTTTCTTAATTTATTTTTATTTATTTGGATTTTTAGAAGATAACACTATACTCTTTATCCTATTGGGTTTTTTTAATAAGGCGTAATCAAGAATCAAAGAACAATTCTAGATCACGGAATCAAAGAACGATAACGAAAACAAATAGGATTATGAGCATGCAATAATTTTCAGAAGAGTTGATGAAAATATCACTAGCACATAAACTGTTTGAGTTACTAAAAACTACGAAGCTGACCGGGAGGTGAAGGCGGATAATACTTGTTAACGCGCAGACCCTTCGACGTCCTCCTGACTCGATTGATAAAGGTGAAGGCGGATAGTAAAACCGAAGTATTCTAACTCTCAGACCATTCGACGTCCTTCGACTCTAGATTCAATCCTCCTGGTAAGAAAGATCAAACAAACACAGTTAAAACACGACACGAAAGAGTATATATGAATATAAAAAAATCAAAAATAAATTAATTCAAACTCGAAACCCCTTTTTTTTCTTTTTCTTTTTTTTTCGGCCTCAATCAATCTTTCGCTTTGTTCTGAAACCAACTGATATGAATCTTCTTGCAAAAACTCACGATTTGCGGAATTAATATCTTTGATCTAGTGAAGGGATCTGCAAACCCACACTATCTCGCACGAAATTCAGGAGTCTAGCTCTCGGGGTACACCTAACTTCGACTTGCTCTCTAACTAGCCCTCAGGATCAGATTACAAGGTTTATTGATACTTAACTAGCCCTCGGGGTTAAGCAACAATGGATTAGCTCGCAAGCAAAGAGTATGAACTCAAAAAGTTGTATATTTGATTGATGAAAGGTTGTAAGGTTAAAAATAATGTTGAATACCACCCCTATTTATAGTACATAGGTATGGTCTTCAAACAATACAAATAAGAAACTGAAAATGATTATGGTAGCTTTAAGAAGCTAAAACCATATTTAACTAGACTACCTAAAATAAATGACTATATTCTTCAAGATAAATCTTGAATGAATATTGCCTTATCTAATTTTACCAAATCTAATTCTAGTCAAATCAGAACGAAATATTCTAACACCTAAAATAAATGCATGACCGAAACATTAATTCTTCCAAGGCTAACATGGCCGAATTAATAGGCCTTATTCTAAAATAAAATAAATGATCACACTACCTCATTAAAAAACCCAATAGGAAAAAGAGTATTGTGTTATCTTCTAAAAATCCCAATAAATAAAAATAAATTAAGAAACCTAATTCGTATCATTGCTCTGATACCAACTGATATGAATCTTCTTGTGAAGACTCACGATTTGCGAAATTAATATCTTTGATCTAGTGAAAGGATCTGCAAACCCGCACTATCTCGCACGAAATTCAGGAGTCTAGCCCTCGGGGTACGCCTAACTTCGACTTGCTCTCTAACTAGCCCTCGGGGTACGCCTAACTTCGACTTGCTCTCTAACTAGCCCTCAGGATCAGATTACAAGGTTTATTGATACTTAACTAGCCCTCGGGGTTAAGCAACAATGGATTAGCTCGCAAGCAAAGAGTATGAACTCAAAAAGTTGTATATTTGATTGATGAAAGGTTGTAAGGTTAAAAATAATGTTAAATACCACCCCTATTTATAGTACATAGGTATGGTCTTCAAACAATATAAATAAGAAACTGAAAATGATTATGGCAGCTTTAAGAAGCTAAAACCATATTTAACAAGACTACCTAAAATAAATGACTATATTCTTCAAGATAAATCTTGAATGAAAATTGCCTTATCTAATCTTACCAAATCTAATTCTAGTCAAATCAGAACGGAATATTCTAACACCTAAAATAAATGCATGACCGAAACATTAATTCTTCCAAGACCAACATGGTTGAATTAATGGGCCTTATTCTAAAATAAAATAAGTGATCACACTACCTCATTAAAAAATTCAATAGGTAAAAGAGTATAGTGTTATCTTATAAAAATCCTAATAAATAAAAATAAATTAAGAAACCTAATTCATATCAGTTAGAGGTAGGGTTTGTTGTGCCTAACTGGTGAACTAATTGGCCTTTATTGAGTGAATTGTTATGAGACTGGTTTTCAGTAAACCTGATTGGGGCCTTGTTAAACTTATTCCCAGTAGCTTGCCACTGATGCAGAGTATGATTTTGGGGGATAACTCTACATTGGCTGAGTGAATTGCCTAGCTTAGCACAATGGTCACAGTACAGAGGAATGTCTTCATATTCAATTGGGTATTTTCTGTTATTAGTAGCTGAACCTAATCTGATGAAGTTGTTTAGTGGTTTCTGAAGGTCAATTTCCACACATAATTTAATTACAGAGGGTCTGGTTAGCATTTCAGTAGCTACATCTTTCTTAATGAAATTTCCTATGCTATTACCAATAACCTCAATCGACGAAGTATTGTAATAGTAAAGTGGGACTTCCCTGATTGTGCGCCAAATTGGAATAATTGGAGATTCCTTATGAGTGAAGAAATTGGGTGACCATTTGAGGACCTTCATTTGGATGCCATTGAAGCTCCATATTCCTTTAATCCAGCATCTTTGGTAGTCGTTTACTTGTTCAAACCTGATCAGAACATGTTTGAAATCCAAAGATCCCAATTGATACTTACCAGCAAACCTTACTGTCTTGAAGGCTGACTCCAATTGCTCCATTGTAAGCCTGCCTTTAGTGAATTTCCCAACTAGGGCATTGGCATAGTGGGCAGAGAGTTTAGTGATTTCTTCATCCCAGTATAGGCATGACGGTTCCCCTAAGTGCTCAGATTTTGGAGTAAGCTCAGGATTGTTTGGTAGGGCTGAGCTAAGGGGAGGGGATTTGGATTGTATGGCAGAAAGGAAAGATTTTGGATTATTTAGAGAGCTGTTGTTGTCTGCCATAGTGGCCGGCGGGGGACGAGCCGTAGCCGGCGAGAGAGAAGCCGTTAACGGCGAGGAAAGGTGGAGGATGGAGCCATTTCCGGTGAAAGCGTGAGGATTCAGAAGAGTGGAATGTAGAGGAGAGGATTCAGAAAATTTTGAATGATTTTTTTTTACTTTCCATCTCCATTTCTCTCCGTCGCTAATCAATTTCCATCTCCATTTCTCTCCATCTACTCCATTTCCACTCCATTTCCGCCGCTAATCTGCTACTCCATTTCTAATCAATTTTTGCGCGACAGAGCTAGGGTTGAGGGCGCGGTGGGGGAGCAGTGGTGGTCGATGAGATGGTGAAGCAGCGGTGGTGGTCAATTGGACGGGTTGGTGGTGGCAGACCTGGTGAGGAAGAGGTGCTTGAGGTGGTGGATTTTGAGGAGGAACGGTTGTGGTCATCGATGGGATGGTGGAGCAGCGGTGGTGGTCGATGGGGCGGGGTGGTGGTGGTGAAGCTGGTGAGGAGGTGTGGTGATGTTCGGGCTAAGAGGAGGAGCAACAGGCTAGGGTTGAGAGGAGGACCGGCGGCGGGCTAGGGTTGTGAGGAGGAGCGGAGGCAACACAGCGGTGCTCGGAGGCGGCGCGATGGTGCTCAAAGGCTGCATGGTGGTGCTCAACTTTTGTTCCTCATTTTTAGATATTAAAAATTAGGTTTTGTTCCAATTTTGTTCCTCATTTTCAGATTCTACAGATTTGATTTGTAATTGTGAAGTATAATTCAGTTTGTGTTGTTTTTCCGATGAAGTAGGCTTTTAAGTAGTGCAGAAATGTTGTACTGGCGATAGACGACGGCAGAGGTGGTGGTGTGGCGGCGGTAGGTGGTGGATATGGTGGTGCGGCAGAGTTGAAGTTTAAGAAGAAGGAGAACTTAGTGGTATATTTGTCATTCAATTTTTAGTATTAAGAGTAGGTATATATTTATCTTTTCATAAACGGTCAATGCCTGAATTTGTTCGGTCAATGCCGAAATAGTATAAATTGGGTAAAACTGCACAATTTGATCAGAATATAGGGTTAGTTTTGCACTTTCAGATTATACAAGCTTATATATGCACTTTCTCAATCTTATAGGGTCATATTGGCACTTTTCCCTATCAAAAACTCATAAAAATACAAGTAATTCTCAACCAAAAAAAATTAACATCAACATAATAACATTTAATACAAAATTGTAACAAACACTATTGAGATCTTTCTAATTATACTAAGATCAAACAATCTAATCCTCATTAGTTTGACCTTAATCCAACATCAGTTTGACTTAGCTTTAGATGATCAAATTAATGATGAAAATACGAAAGCTCGTCATTATCAGATGAATTTCACAAGAATTGAACTATCAACAGAATAAACCTCAACAAAATACATGTAAACATCAATCGAAATTGCTTAAACATCAACAAAATTGATATGTACGTGTAAACGTTAACTAAAATGTACTAAACATCATTACTGCGGTAAAATGTAATGCACTAAAATTGAAACAGCTAAAAATTAGCAAAAAAAAGTGAAAAAAAACTATTTGTTTTAACTTCGGAAAAAAAACACAATATACATCAATAATTCCGATCAAATACAACCAAAACATTACCAAATAACATTAAAACAATTTGAATCCAAAAAAACAAAATAATCTCCTCTGAGTCGATCGATTTCACATCTATAATCGAGAAGATAAAAAAAATAGGGTTACAAAATTGGAGGAAAAACAAGCAAACAAATCTTGAGGTTAAACTGCACCACAAAATATCATGAAATAGAGTAAATCCTGCGATCAATGGTGAAGAAATCGAAGAAAAATTGGAGAAAGAAGAACAAGAAGAAGAACTGGAGAAAGAAGAAGTTAAAGAACTAGAGAAGAAGAAAACATGGAGAAGGCTGAAAAAGTGGACAAAGAAGAGAGAAAACATGATTTTAATCAATACTTTTTCATAATTGTATTAATAGTCCTTCAAGTTATTTTCATATTTAAAAAAAAAGCCCCATCCCAATTACAAATTATGTTATTTACATAATGACTCTCCATCTAACGATTAGTCAGTCTAAAACAAGACTTTGTAAATATTGTAATGCACAGATATTATTATTAACATATAAATTTACTATATTTATAATGCACAAACACCCATATTTCCGAGTACAGTATAAGAATTGTTCAGTATAAACATATGATAGTCGTCTCTTATATTAGATATAAATTTAAGGTATCATAAAAAAATAAATGGTATGCTCTCTTTACTATCTTTTGAAGATTAAATTTTAATTGTAACAATGAATTATTATATCTTTTTCATAGTAATTGTGGAGAAGATTGAATCCAACGTAAAATTTACAGCATCGTAAAATTTTAATTGTAAAATTAATAATATGAATCTAACATATTTTCTCATATATTTAGAAGAAGAATATGTTGGGAAAATCAATTCCCCTCGTGCAGAATCAAGATAACAAAAAGAAAGCATAAAAAGTGAACACAGATTTTAACATGTTTCACAAAACATGTTTGCTACCTCCACGAACATACTTAGATTTTATTACAGCAACGGGTTTACAGAATACATGCTCATAGGGGTGAATTTAGACTAGAAAAGATGTCTTCAAACTCACCCCGTACAACTCTAACTATCTCCCTATTTATAGAGTTCCAGTGCATCTCTAGAATATTCTTATTCATGTACCTAACTCTTAGGATTCCCAAAGATGAACCATCCCAAGAAATGCCCATACATGAGCCTAGAATTCTTCAACTCTTATTAATTAGTAATTTTGGAATTTGAAGAGAAAAAATCCAACAATTTCCCTCTCAATTCAACATCCAAAACTGAATAAGAGTCAAATGTAGACGTGTGAATATGACGTACGCACAACAATTGTGCCAAACGTACCAGATTCGTGGTGATTGTGCTAGATGTAGTAGATGCACGGTGGTCATGCAAGATGTATCAGACAACAATAGATGGATATTTTTTTTTTAATTTAAGACCATCCGAAGATGGGGGGAAGTATATTAGGCTCCCCTAACCTTTATAATCAGAGACCAAAATAGCACCTTGTTTGTTTGTTCATTACACAAAGGATAGCCAGCAGGATGCTTACAAAAAGCGATTTGTACACCTGTACGAGATGAAAAACTAATGCTAAGAAAAACTATTATTCTGTAATATCACAAACGGGTCGGGGAATCGAGCCTGTCGAAACCCCCATTCGTCAATGATATTCAGAAAAAGATCAAAGCTAAGCTGACCATATGCTAGGCGAGATTAGATTCAACACTTGAACTGTGGAGCAAGCATCATTGTAGCAAGATTAGCGTAGCGTTGCAGTCAGCAAACTGCAGCAGCATCACTTGAACTGTGGAGCAACACTTGAACTGTGGAGCACACTTGATTAGTATCAACACTTAAACTGTGGAGCAAGCATCATTGCAGCAAAACTGGAGCAGCAAGGGTACTTGCGGCATCTGTAACTTCCTACAGCAGCTTCATATTGCTTGTCCCCTGAATCCCTGAAAGAAAAAAAGCAGCAACAGCAGTATGTGTATAAATGGAAAAATAAAATCACAGCGCTTGTTATCTATCTTCATAATTGCTACAGAAATTTATTTCCCTCGCTGAATCAACTCGAATTGCAGGAAAACTGATGCGGTCGAGTGTTAGTAATCCTCTAAGGAATAGTGGAATAGAATCGAGCTCAATAACCCCATTAAGGTTGTTTTCCTTAGCATATTTTGCCAGAAAATCAGTGGCCGAGTTAGCTTCACGTGGTATGTGCTGCAATGTGGTGGTGCCTAATGCTAAATTAAGAGCATCACACATAGAAAAGACTCTCCAGGGAGAAGACAGAGGGTTTAAAATACCCCTTACAGCGGATAAGCAATCTGATTCAATGATAGCATATTCAAGATTGAGTTCAGAAATGACATCAAAGCCGCTTCGAATAGCAATGAGTTCTGCATGTAAGGGAGATGGACAATGAAATTTATTGACAACCATTTTTACTACATTCCCATATCTATCCCTTACGATAACAGCCAAGGATGACAAACCTCCTGAAATCCAAGATGCATCAGTGTTGACTTTGTAGCCTACAGTAGGTTTCTCCCATTGGACCTTAGAAATAGCAATTTTCTGTTTTTGAATAATGTGTGGAACAATGTTATCCCGTGTCCATAACCTATTCTTTTCCTTATTACCTATTAGGCTATGTGCCATGAATATTTGATAAATAGTATCCTTTATTTCAGCAAAACAAGCCTCATGAGAGTATGGTTTGTTCTCAAAGAAGAATCTGTTCCTTTGAATCCATAATGTCCATATTGTGACCACTAGGGCTGCAATGATAATGCTTTCATGAATTTTTGAATCAGCTCTGAATGATAAAAGAAAATGCACTCTACTTTTTAAATCTCTGAAGTCAGAACCGGGTAACCTTAACATGGAAAAAACACTATTCCACACTTCAGTTGAGAATTTGCAGGAATTGAAAAAATGATCCAGACTTTCTCCAGTATTCTTGCATATTGAACACTTTGAAACAACTGAGAAGCCAATTCTAGTAAGTATGTTATCAAAAGGCAGTATATTATTAAGAACCCTCCACAGTAAGATAGACATCTTTCTTGGGATGAAAGGGGACCATACCTTTTTGAAATATTGGATTTGAGAGCCCCTCTGTCTCAGGGCATTGTGAGCCGAGCTGACTGAGAAATTTCCATCAACAGTGAGTATCCACACCAACTTATCTTCATGGCTATACTCCAAACTTGTCTCCTGCAAAATTGTAATAATGTTGGTAGCCAAATGTGGCTCCAGGATTGGAATAAGAGCAGATTTGTTAGATAGAAAATCACTAAGGGAGATACACTCGAAGGGAATTTCAATATCTTCCGGCCAAATATAACACAGTGCTCCCTCCCCACTCCAATTGGCACTCCAGAAAGAGCATTGGCCCCTACCAAAGAGAACTCTGGAGAAACTGTTTGCCAAAGCTGTAATCTTGGTGATTCTTGCCCATATGTGAGAGTGTTTATATGAAACTGGCAGTGTCCACAGTAGGTTTGCCCACTGAGCATTATTGATTTGTAACTTCCACCATAATTTACAAGAATAGGCATCTAAGGTATCACTTAATTCTCTAAAACCTAAACCATTTTCTTCCAAAGGATAGCACATTCTTTTCCAGGATCTCCACCTTCTTTTTTCAGTTAAATCAGAATGTCCCCAGAAAAAATTTGAAGCCAGCTTTCCCATTTTTTTTAGAACTGATTTTGGGGGGTGTAAAACCCCAAATATGTGTGTTGGAATTGAAAACATCACTGAATTTATCAAGATGAGTTTACCTGCTGGACTCAGCCACCTATTTTTCCAGTTATTTATCTGTTTCTCCATCCTTTCAATTACTGGTAAGTAATACACACTCAGATTTCGACCAGTAAAAATTGGAACACCAAGATATTTAAAAGGAAAAGATCCCTTTCTCATTCCTAATGTTCTCCTTGCTGTTAGAGAGCACTGAGGAGGAGCCTTATGTGAGACATAAAATTCAGATTTTGAGAAGTTGACTTTTTGTCCCGAAGTCTCTTCATATGCAGTAAGAAACAGTTTAAAACGCTTTAAATTTTTTATGTCCGAGTTCAAAAAAATTGCAGTGTCATCTGCATACATCAAGTGAGTGAGGGGTGTACAGCCTGTAGGAAGGCTGAAATATGTTAAATAACCTGTGGAGAAAAGTTTTTTTAAACCCCTTGAGAAAGCCTCAGATAAGATGTTATATAGAAAGGGAGATAAAGGATCTCCTTGCTTGATCCCCCTGGAGGAGCAAAAATAACCTGCAGTGACCCCATTAATTATCACAGAGAAATTTGCTGTCATTATGTTGTGCATTATTAATCTAACAAATTTACCATGGAACCCAAAACAAAGAAGTAATGAATTTAGGAAGGACCAAGAAACTCTATCAAAGGCCTTTTGCATGTCTAGTTTCACTATTAGATTCGGGACCTTTGTTTTTCTTGACAGTAATCTAGTCATTTGCTGCATTAAAATGACATTGTCCGAGATATCCTTCCCTTTCATAAAAGCACTTTGTTCTGGAGATATCAAGAGCTGCATTAAAGGTTTAATTCTTTCCATTAGGAGTTTTGAGAAAACTTTGTTTACAAAGTTAGATAAACTTATTGGCCTAAAATCAGCAAATGTGTTCGGGATGGATTTCTTTGGGATCAGAGTAAGCCAAGTACTAGAAATGGCTTTTGGGATTATACCATTATTTAAAAAATGGTTTGCAGCTTCTAGTAAATCTGCTTTAATGATTTCCCAGAAATGTGTAAAAAAACAACCAGAGAATCCATCAGGACCAGGTGCACTTGATTTGTTAAGATCAAATACTGCACTGTGCAACTCCTGAAAAGTAAATGGAGATAGCAGAAAGATGTTCTGCTCTTCAGATATGACATTTGGAATTTCAGCCAAAAAATCTTTAAAATGAATTCCCTTCTGATTTGAGGCTTCCTCTGTTAATAAATCCTGAAAGAATCTAACACCCTCCTCTCTAATTAAATTAGGGTCAGTTAACCATATTCCATTACCATATTTTATTTTACCTATTCTGGCCCTTGCCTTTTTTTCTCTAATTGTGTGATGAAAATACTTAGTGTTTGCATCTCCATGCTTAAACCAGTTTAACTTAGCCTTTTGTTTCAGAAAAATGTTATGTTCCTTTTGTGCTCGAAGTAAAAGGTTTTTAGCTTGCAGCAGCTCCAAAAGCACTGATTCATCTTGTGTTTGCTGAAACTTTATTTCCAAATCATTGACTTTTAATTCAGACTGATCCAAATTATTCTTAACATTGCCAAAGGTGTGTTTGTTCCATTCCTTAATAACTACCTTAAGCCTTTTTAGTTTGTGCACAAACCTTGACATTCCAGAGAGTGGGGAGACAAGATTCCAGTTTGTTTCCACTAATTCTTTGAATTCATTCCTGTTTATCCACATTTCCTGAAATCTAAAAGGTCTTGGAGCCATCTCAATTGCATTTTGGATGGACAGCAATAGAGGAGAATGGTCAGAGGTCATCCTGTTAAGTACATGTACTGTACTGTTTGGGAATTTGTCTAGCCACTCTAGATTACTAACTCCTCTATCTAATCTTTGAAATTGCAAGTCCTTACATTTGTCTCTAAATCTGTTATTGCTCCAGGTATAAGTATTACCAACAGTTGGGATATCATGCAAATCCATATAATTTAGAAAGTCATTAAACTGATTCATACTTTTCCTAGGGGTTGACTTTCTACCCTTATATTCAGAAATAGATGATACAGTATTGAAATCGCCAATGTAAATAGAAGGATCAGGTGTTACAGCTTTTAGGTCAGACCATAAAAACTCCCTCATCTGCCTATGTACACTTGCATAGATAAAGAAAATATTCCATGTATCAGCAGATGCAATATCAGTGACTTTAGTTTGAATGTACTGATCAGATTCCTTTACAATATCTAATTTGAAAACATGATTCCAAAGAATCCAGATTTTAGCCTGTTGAGCAGGAATAGCATTACTGTAGCCAAGGTTATGCATCAAAGTGATTATATTATGCTTATCATGCCATGGCTCAATTAAACAAAGCAAATCAATCTTATGTTTCAGTTTGAGTGCCTTTAACCTATCCATTGAAGAACCATAACCCCTAACATTCCACACTAAAATATTACCTATTTTTGTGTACTGAATCATTTAAAACTAGGGGGGGTCGCTTTTTGTGATGACCTTAATTTCCTTTGTTTTGAGAGAGCGGCAGTACTGTTCTTTCCTCTTTTATCTTCACTTTTCCTAGCCAATTCTGTTAAGAGAGGACTTACCTTGGTGGGATTTACCTGTTCTGCAATGTCTCTGTTATCCCCAAGATGATCTTGGCTATGAGGAATAAAGTCGGTTGATTCAATTGATTTCTCTGCTGCCTCATTAACAGTATCATCTGAGACCTGGTTTTCAGCTTCTGTATTGTGTAAGGTTAGCTCCATATTGCCTTCTGAAATCCCCTGCTCAACCTGAGGACTGCCAATGGTCTCTTTGGTTGCATTCTTTTATATGTCACTTTGTGAGTTCATAGTGTCTTGTGAATCCACAGCTTCATGATAGGTTTCCACATCATCCTCTTGGATAGCAATGTTCTCTTCCTGAAGATCAATTAAAGAGTGGAAAGCATTTGATATAGAAACCATATTACTTTTTTTTATCCCTTCCTGGATGGGGTGCAAATCATTGAGTTGGGTTTTTTTCCTCCAGAACAAGTTGGTGATAGGCTTAGATATGTCATCCAGAGAATAGAAAGGTCTTCTTTTAGACTGACTATGAGTAAGAGAAACAGATTTATTTTGCTGCATGGGAAATGACTTCTGGTTCTGACTGAGGAAATCTTTTTCTTTCTGTGATATTGATAAGTTCGATTTCCCTTTCGTTTCTACAGTCTGTCTATTTTCTTGCTCATCTACCATTTGATTTTCTACCAAAGCCTCAGATTGACTTTCCCTGTTAGCCTTATGTTCAGCCTGATTTTTTCCATTTCTCCTAAGTTCAGGATGTAAAAAATTACAATTTGTCTGATTATGTCCTATAATTTTACAGTGAGTGCAGTACATAGGAAGCTGTTCATATTCAATTGGGTAATCCGAAACCTTATTTCCAATGCCTACTACTATAGACTTTGGAAGCTGAGCTAACAGATCAACTTCTACACAAACCTTGATTGCCGAAGGCCTAGTTAGCGCATTAGTAGCCGCATCCATTTTAAGAAATTTTCCTATTTGGCTACTGATGCCTATTATTGCAGAGGTATTATAGAAATGTAATGGCAATTGATGTAGAGTTACCCAAACTGGAACCACTGATGATTCGGCCGTCGGCGAGAAGTCGGGCGTCCACTTCTGGATCCTCATTGCTGTTCCATTTAGCATCCATTGGCCTTTCATCCAGCACCTTTGGTAATCTTCATTGTCCTGAAACCGAATTAGCACATGTCGGTAATCAATGGATCCCAATTGAAAATTTGACTTGAAACCTATCGATTTGAAGGCTGACAACAGTTTCTCCATGGGAGGTTTGCCTCTGTTAAATTTCCCAACTAAAGCTTTTTGATAATGTGAAGCCAAAAGCACGCCTTCCTCTGGAGGAAGAATATAGGCAAGCTTGCCCTTAAATTCGGTGATAGGATGAAGATCAGGCGTGTCTGGGAGGGATGATAACAGAGGGCCAAGTTTAGTGTTCAAGGCTTGTAGGAAGTTCATATGCGCGGAGGGGTGGGAATCGAGCGGTTGGTTGGGCGTCGGAGACGCCATGGTCGAGGACCAGCTTACAG
This sequence comes from Rubia yunnanensis, assembly GCA_037428765.1. Classification (NCBI taxonomy): domain Eukaryota; kingdom Viridiplantae; phylum Streptophyta; class Magnoliopsida; order Gentianales; family Rubiaceae; genus Rubia; species Rubia yunnanensis. The sequence continues at coordinate 31,338,341 of CM075071.1, read as the reverse complement.
AAAGAACCAGTAGAGAGCCGTTAAGAGACAAATGGTTAAAAGAAGAAGGAGGAGAATAGTAAAGACGAGGGAACAGTGGTCAGTGCGTTTTTCGCACCAATTTTCGCACACAGTTAGCACCAATTTTAGGAGAAGCTTGGGTCACACCACAATAGATGGATAGAATAAGTGTCAGACAGACGTACTAAAAGTACCCAAATACCACCAACCTGAATAAACCAAGAAACAATTTATTAAAAAGAACAAGCTCAATTTGGAAAGAACTTGTTAGCAGAAAAGACTTGCAAACCCCAACAAATGCAACAACTACAGAACCTTTACTACATCATTCGCTTCAGAATTTGTACTAGTTTTCAGTACAACAGCAGAACCCGATTTTCCTGATAGCATCTTCTTTGGACATTAGTCTTTCCAATGCACCCTCTGTTTGTCGTAATTGCATATATCATCAGGTTTGGGACCCCTGAAATTCAATCTCCTTTTACCAAAATTTCTGCGTCCCTTACCTCCATTAACAAAAAATGCCAAAGCCTTACTATCTTTTTTTAAAAAAATCAAACACCCTTAGGTGGGGGATATTTTATAAAGGTTCCCCAAACCTATTAAAAAAACTTATACATAATGGCAACTGAATTGCCCCAAGATGTGAATCTAAAGTTTAAATCTATAAGGATTTGTAGCTAGAACAGAGGGTTGGAAAAAAGGTAATTGCGATTCCAGAGAGAAGAATCTCCACCCCATGTGTTAATTCTTACTATCTGCCTTGATACCAGTCGTCTTATGGAGCAACACTCTTGTATGAAGGGATTATCTAACCTCTTCCAAACTCAAGGTCTCTTTACCAACCACAATTGACTGAACAAAATTCTCATATGACAATGGTAAGAAACAAATAGAATTAAAACACGATCCTCATTATCAATTTTAACCTCAAGATTACGCAACTCCAATAAAATTGAGTTTAACTAATCAAGATGATTCCTGAGAGGTGTACCTTCCTGCATACGCTGCCTGAATATACGTTGCTTCAGAAGCAAATTTTTGGTCTCAGACTAATTTAGATACAGACTTTCAAGGTTTGTCCACATACCAACAATTTTTTCACTTGTAACCTCGGCGATAACATCATCCGCTAGAGACAACAGAGTCGTCGAATGAACCTTCTTTTCCAGAGCCTCCATGTCAACATCGTCTACCAGTTTCTTAGATGTCTCACCCTTCTCCAATTTTATGGATTCCTCCATAACCAATGACGCCCACAAACATTGCTGCTTCAGTAAAGCATCCTTCTTTATTTATCACAGACTTAAATTATTTCTTCTAAACTTGTCAATCTTCATATTTATTGAAGACATTTCTAAAAACTTGCGGCAATGTAAAACAAAAACAACACACTGCCCCACAGACCGTAACAAAATAGAAGACCAAACAATCCGATTAATTAATCACTCAAGTCATCCAAACTTATTATTACTATGCCACAAGTAAAACCATAAAAACCTTGAAAGAAAAAGGTTGCATAGACTAATTAATGTCTGGTTCTAAAGTCAACAACAAAACAAACCCTAGGCAGAGAAAAAAGGACGCCTAGATAACCAATAAAGGCCGTGAATCAAAGCCCAAATTAAATGGAATACTGCTTTCCACTCGAACACAGCAACAAACGGAAACACAACCCACTTCAGATTGATGTCGAACTGAGAATCACTCAAAACAACAGCAAAAATATTCTTTTTATTATCTTGAACAAAATTAAACCTCTAATACCACTTGTTTGGAAAATCAATGCATCTTGCGTAGAATCAAGATAACAAAAGGAAAGCAGAAAAGGAGAACACATATTTTAACCTGGTTCACCAAACGTGTTGACACATCTACGAACAGATTTAGATTTTATTATCACAATGGATTCACATAATACACACTCAGAGGGATGATTTTAGATCAGAACAAATGCCTTCAAACTCACCCCGTAAAACTCTGACTATCCCTCTGCTTATGGAGTTTAAGTGCAGATCGAGAATATTCCTTTTCATTTACCTAACTTTAGGGATTCCCAAAGATGAACCATCCAAGAAATTGCCATAATTGAAACCCAAAAGTTTTTTACTCTTATTAATTAGTCATTTTGGAATTTGAAGAGAAATCATATGAATGTAACATATTTTCTCATACATACAGAAGAATATTAGTCGATTCACACTATATTTCCTTTTGTTGAGTTGTATTCTATTGTTTTATTGTCAGATTAATACAAACTTTACTGTTTGGGTTCTGCCATTAGCGTCAAAGAAGAAAAGTTTAGCTGATGATGAACTCCCTGTTATTCGTGGGGACGATCCTTCAGTAAGTTTTACTCAACTTTTGTATTTATCTTTGTAGAGTGTCTCCAATACAATTAACAATAATTTGATAAAAGTTAGTTCGTTTGATAGATTTTTAATTGAAAATATTTTTTTTCTTCAATAATTCAGGTTTATAGGGTTTTCATTTCTTTTCTCTTAAGATCCATTTTGCACAATATGCAATTACAAGCAAATGATGTTATGACATAAAACCATTTACACTGAAGCGCTAACTATTTCAATTCAAATCTAAAGCTCCACTGGTAATAAGAGAAAAAGTGGGTCTCCTGACAGGCGGTCTGTCCATAAACTTATGGACATACCACTTATTTCTTACCTTATACACTGCATTTTTTAAATTACATACAAAATTTAAAAATTTTGAAAATATTTTTTATATCATATATTTTTATATTTTCACATTCAAATACATATTATTACTTTTTTAACTTATAAAATGCAATATTTAAATTTTATAAAAAAATTACAACATTTAAGGCAAATGCCCCTGAGGACTGTCCATAAGCTTATGAAAATGCCGTCTTTCCTGAGACTTTCCCTAAGAGGAATACACAAAGACATTATTCGATATTATAATTCTAACCAAAGTCCTATGTGGCAATAACAAGGGAACTCAAACATAAGTGGTTTCCACTAAGTGACTGCCTAATAGTACAGACCCAAACCACTAAATAATTGGGTAATCATATTGGATTGGAAACGGTTCCGGCTGAAACAGTAGAATCGTCTCAAATTTTATTAGTTGGGCTGGATCACTATTGTGTCGGATTGGAATGTGTCACTTTTTTTCTCGCATTGAGTTATTGTCAGGTCGGATTGCTATTATATAATTATTTTCATTGAGTTGAGGCCGGGTCGGGTTGCCGCTGAGTCGAGTTGCACTGGGTCAATTTTGTTGCTCTGGTTGGTTCGGGTTACTGTAGTGACGCTTTTGTACTATATTATAGTTTGGGTCGAGTTTCTATCTGTTGGTATGCCTTGAATACATATTAGCCGCTTCGACAGGTTGGTACGGGGGGTCCAGGGGGGGGGCGGAGTCACCCCCGGCCCGACGGTATAGCATGTCCTCAGTTTGGGCTGTTATTCGCATTCTGTCTTCTGTTCTGGTTTGGGCCAGATTGTTTCTAGGCCCAAAGCCGTTAGGGTTTAAAGTGGAGAGAACTATATATATATAGTGCCTCGTCTTTTATTGTAACATGTAAGAGATAGGATTGGTAGAGAGTAGGAAATCTGTAATTCTGGCCTTTCTCTCTAGTGGAATCCGATCTTGGTCGGCCGTGGATGTAGCCAATTGGTGAACCACGTAAAAATCTCGGTGTCTTATTTTTCGCTTTATTTTCTTTACTTGTTCTTTCTCGGGTATTCCGCACAACAAACTGGTATCAGAGCTTCTGGTTAGATCCGGGGTGGGTTTATCAGATTTTTTGGGTTTATCGGATCTGGGGTGGTCGGATCTCTAATCTGATCGGAGAGAAAGATGGCTGCACTGAACGTGAAAGTAGACAAGTTTACCAGGAGGAACAACTTCAGTTTATGGCAGATCAAGATGCGAGCTTTGTTGAAGCAGCAAGGGTTGTGGACGCCGCTGATGAAGGGGTTCTCGGTCGTTGGTACTTCGGACATGGTGGGCCTGGAAGAAAAGGCGCATTCAACAATTATGCTGTGTCTTGCATATGAAGTCATCACTGAGGTCTTGGATCACGAGACTGCTGCGGAGCTGTGGTTGAAGTTGGAGAGCTTGTACATGACGAAGTCTCTGACGAACAAATTGCTTCTGAAAAATGTCTATTCGGTCTCCGAATGTAGGAAGGTACGCAACTCAGAGATCATCTAGAGCAATTGAATACTTTGTTATTAGAACTGCGAAATATAGATGTGAAAATTGATGATGAGGATGCTGCTTTGATATTGTTAGTATCTCTACCGCTTTCATATGAGAACTTTGTTCAGTCATTTATTGTCGGGAAAGATTCTGTGTCTTTGGAGGAACTTAGATCCTCTCTTCATAGCAGGGAGTTGCATCATAGTGCTAGCAGTTCAGGAACAGATAATCAGGCATCTAGTTTGTTTACTAGTTGCGATAAGGGAAAGGGACATGGCGGAAAGAAAAGAGGTAAGAAGTCAAAGGTTCCCAAGCCCGGTGATATATGTAGGTACTGTAAGGAGAAGGGACATTGGAAAAATGAGTGTCCAAAGAAGTTGATGATGAAGCAATAAGGAAACAAATCGGGTTCTGCTGCTCTAGCGGAAGGAGACGTTGATTCAGAAGAGGATATTGCTCTGTTGCTGCTGGACACACTCATCACTCCGATGTGTGGTTCCTAGATTCTGGGGCATCCTACCACATTTGTCCAAGGAGAGAGTGGTTTTTGACTTATAAGTAGGCAGGGGGTAGCATTACTACGGCTAACGGTACTGTCTGTGAGGTAGTTAGGACAGGTTCAATCAAGATCAGGACACATGATGGTATTTTCTGTACTTTGAACGAGGTTAGACACGTTCCATCGATGATGAAGAATTTGATTTCTCTTAGTCTGCTAGATAGAAAGGGTTTTGTCTATTCAGGGAAAGATGGAGCTCTAAGTGTCTGCAAGGGTTCTAAGCTGGTTCTGAAAGGTCTTCTGCATGGTACTTTATATCTTCTACAAGGTTCCACGGTTATGGATTCGGTAAATGTTGCATCGTCAGAGGTTCACCATGGGGATATGACTAAGTTATGGCACAAGAGGCTTGGTCACATGGGTGAAAGAGGGATGCAGATTCTGTCGAGGGATGATCTTCTTGGTGGCCACAAGGTCAAGGGTTTGGAGTTCTGTGAGCACTGTGTCTTTGGGAAACTACACCGCAGCAAGTTTCCAAAGGCTATTCATTGAACGAAAGGCACTCTAGATTATATCCACTCTGATTGTTGGGGGCCATCCCGAGTTGAATTGTTGGGAGGGCACATGTACTTTGTGTCTTTGATTGATGACTACTCTAGAATGACTTGGGTTATCATAATGAAAAATAAAAGTGAAGCCTTTATGAAGTTCAAGCAGTGGAAAGCTCTGGTGGAGAACCAAACAGGAAAGAAGATCAAGAGGTTGCGAACTGATAATGGTCTGGAATTCTGCTCGTTTGAGTTTGATCAGTTTTGTAGGGATGAAGGGATTGTCCGACATCATACAGTCAGGAATACACCACAGCAGAATGGTGTAGCTGAGCGGATGAATCAGACATTGCTGGCGAGAGTGAGGTGCATGCTCTCGAATACTGGGTTAGATAGAAGATTATGGGCAGAGGCAGTGAGTACAGCGTGCTACTTGATCAATTATGGACCTTATACGGGCATACAATGTAAGACACCTATTGAGGTATGGTCGGGTAGAGTTGCTGATTACTATGGGCAGAGGCAGTGAGTACAGCGTGCTACTTGATCAATTATGGACCTTATACGGGCATACAATGTAAGACACCTATTGAGGTATGGTCGGGTAGAGTTGCTGATTACTCTAATCTGAAAGCTTTTGGTTGTACAGCTTATTATCATGTGAGTGATGGTAAGTTAGAGCCCCGAGCCAAGAAGGGGGTTTTTGTGGGCTATGGAGATGGAGTCAAGGGATCAAGGATTTGGTCTCCATCCAAGAAGAGGGTTGTTCTAAGTAGGGATGTTGTCTTTGATGAAAACTCTTTGCTTAGATCCATGGTGAAGTCCACGTCTACAACAGAAGTTGGTAGCATTGATAAACAGGTGGAGCTTCAAGTCACTCAAAGTGAGAGTGGTTTGAAGGAACTTGAAGGAGATCAAGAGCTATAGATAGAAAGTGAGTTGCCAGAGCTTCCACCATCAGATCATCAACCATCAGGAGTTACAGTTCATTTCTTAGCTAAAGATCGACCAAAGAGGGTTGGAGTTGGTCCACCCAAGAGGTATGGGTTTGAGGATATGGTGGGTTATGCACTATAGGTTATTGAGGAAGTGGATACTCAAGAGCCATCCACCTACAGAGAAGCCATTTTAGGTACTGATGCTGACAAATGGTTTGTAGCAATGGGAGATGAGATGGAGTCCCTCCAGAAGAATCAGACATGGGATTTGGTTCAACAGCCTCAAGGGAGAAAGGTTATCACATGCAAATGAGTTTTCAAGAAAAAGGAAGGGATATCACCTACAGAGGGAGTCAAGTACAAGGCTAGAGTTGTTGCTAGAGGTTTCAGTCAGAGAGAGGGAGTAGATTACAATGAGATTTTCTCACCATTGGTTAGACACACTTCCATCAGGGTGTTGCTAGCTATAGTGACACATTAGGATTTGGAGCTTGAACAACTTGAAGTGAAGACCGCTTTTCTACATGGAGAGTTGGAGGAAGAGATATACATGACTCAGCCAGATGGTTTCCAAGTTCCTGGCAAGGAAAAGTATGTTTGCAAGTTGAAGAAGTCTTTATATGGGCTTAAGCAGTCTCCGAGGCAGTGGTACAAGAGATTTGACAGCTACATGCTTGAGTTGGGCTACACAAGGAGTTCATATGATTGTTGTGTCTAATATAGCAAGTTAAGAGATGAGTCATTCATTTATCTGGTGCTTTATGTAGATGACATATTGATAGCCTCAAAGAGTAAGCATGAGGTTCGGAAGCTGAAGGGTCTTCTTAGTGCTAAGTTTGAGATGAAGGATTTAGGTGCAGCTCAAAAAATACTAGGAATGGAGATTCTCAGAGATAGAGGTCAGAGGAAGCTTTTCTTGTCACAGAAAGGCTACATTCAGAACGTGTTGGCTAGGTTTGGCATGTCTTCAGCCAAGCCTATTGACACTTCTAGTGCTGCAAATATGTCTCGAGTTCCGTATGCTAGCGCCGTGGGGAGCTTGATGTATGCTATGGTGTGTACGAAGCCAGACTTAGCACATGCGGTCAGTGTTATGAGCAGGTTCATGGGGCAACCAGGTAGAGAACATTGGCAAGCTGTGAAGAGGATCTTTAGGTACCTTAGATGTACGTCTGATGTGGGTCTCATTTACGGGGGTGATACTGAGTGCCTGGTTATGGGTTATTCTGATTCTGATTATGCTGGGGATGTTGACACGAGGAGATCTATGACCGGCTTGGGTGGTTATGTTGTTAGATGGAAGGTGACTTTGCAACCTACAGTGACTTTGTCTACTATGGAAGCAGAGTATATGGCTCTGACGGAGGCTGCGAAAGAAGGTATATGGCTGAAGGGGCTAGTCAGTGACCTTGGTCTACAGCACGATCAGGCTACTGTGTATTGTGATAGCTTGAGTGCTATCTGCTTAGCCAAGGATCAGGTCCATCATGAGAGGACCAAGCATATTGATGTCAGATATCATTTCCTGAGGAGTGAGAGGAGAATCAGGGTGAAGAAAGTGGGAACTGTTGATAATCCTGCTGATATGTTCACCAAGCCTGTTCCACATAGCAAGTTTCAACACTGTTTGGACTTGCTTAACATCAGAGATCAGTAGTTTCCCGGTGGGGTAGTCCCAGGAGTGGAGGGATAAGTCTGCTCATCTGGTACTGTAATGGTGCGTCTGGAGTTTCTGCTTTGAGGATTCAAGTCAAGGTGGAGATTTGTTGGTATGCCTTGATACGTATTAGCCGCTTCGACAGGTTGGTACGGGAGTCTCGCTGACCGGTCAGCGAGTCGGGGGGTCCAGGGGGGTGGAGTCGCCCCCAGCTCGACGGTATAGCATGTCCTCTGTTTGGGCTGTTATTCGCATTCTGTCTTCTGTTCTGGTTTGAGCCAGATTGTTTCTAGGCCCAAAGCCGTTAGGGTTTAAGGTGGAGAAGACTATATATATAGTGCCTCGTCTTTTATTGTAACATGTAAGAGATAGGATTGGTAGAGAGTAGGAAATCTGTAATTCTGGCCTTTCTCTCTAGTGGAATCCGATCTTGGTCGGCCGTGGATGTAGCCAATTGGTGAACCACGTAAAAATCTCGGTGTCTTGTTTTTCGCTTTATTTTCTTTACTTGTTCTTTCTCGGGTATTCTGTACAACACTATCAGATATTGGGTCATATTAATTATCTTTATTAGGTTTCATGTTGGATTATATTTCTTGGTGGTTAATTTTGGATCAGGTTATTCTGTGACTGGATTAAATTCTGGTTGATTCGCATTATATTTTACTAATATTATTCTTACAATTGCATTATTATCAGGTTTTGTTTCATTATAACTAGAAAGTTTTGGTTATAATTTATTGATCATTTTTTTACATTTCTTCACAAATTTATTTAAAATAAGAATTCAGTCTTTTCTATAATTACTAATTCACAATCATAATTTTATTTAAATCTCTCTTGTTATTTGACTATTATTTATTAAATCTATAAACTAAACCATACTTGTGCATTTTGAAATTAACCTTGCATGTTCAAATTTGTTGTGAGTTGATTTTACATAATCATATATGTAGACTTTAAATAAATAAAAATTATACTTATTCTCTTACGCATGTCTTAAGAATTTACTAGTTTGATTTATGATCAAGTTAACTTGGTTTAATATAAAATGATGATTTTTTAAAATTATGTTGTTAATAAGTTCTACACAATAAACTACATCCATATATAATTAAGTTCACTCGATTTGAAAAAACTTTGACTTGAATCTTATAATGTCTTTCGGGTTATAATCTGGTAATCATGTTGTTCGATCGTGCATGCTTCTCGACTCAAGTTAGAAATTGACAGCTTTATGTTGGTTATTTCACTAATAGAGAACGTTTTTTGTCAAAGCATTTAACGGTTAGACCAATTATGATTGAGTTCATTTCTATAACTTTGATAGTTGGATTATTATATTTTAAAATATATATTAATTGTTTTTCAAAATTATGTGAACCTCACATTAAATCAACTCATATTATAGTAATTATAAAATAAACCCTAGCTAACTATTAGTAGATTTAAAACAATACTTATCTTAACTGCAATTTTACTGACAAAAGAATTTTAAAATAGGATTCTTTAACTTAAAATAGCAAGAAATTAAACTTTCCAATGAGCCATATAAAAAAAACTAAAGACCATTGTTATTAAACAAAGAAAAAGAAGATCTTGGAAAATAACATTTTCTGTTTGTTTTCACAGGTGATATATGTGAAACCAGGAGATGAAGCAGACCTTGATTCACTTGTACATGACTCTATCCGACTTGCTACCTCGGTCAAAGTAAGAACAAATGTTCCATATCGTTATTTTTCAAAATTGGAGTATTATTTTTCCATGCCAATTTAATGTTCCCATAATTTTCTTAAAAGCAATTATCCATTTTAAATATTACTTACTTCATTGAACTTAAGCATACTCCCTCCATTTCATTGGATGTGGAATACTTTCCTTTTTGGTTGTTTATGTGAATTTGCCAAGATTCCTCCATTTTTACCCCTTAATTCTACTTTTTTCTTTCTAAATTCAATTTAATCCACTTATTTCATTCTTCTAAATCCAAGCACCTAAAGCTAGTGTGCCACATCCAATGAAACGGATGGAGTACATTTTTACAATAATCCTCTTATGACCTTTTTAACATAATATACACAAGTGTATGATGGAGACATTAATGGTGTTTAAAGTGTTCATGGTGATTCCGACTGTCGTTCCTGGCAACGCCATTGAAAAATAGCATAGTTCTAGGTGTTCATTAAAACCAATAAGGTTATTCCTAAGGTTATTCATCATATACACCATCATCATATACACTATTAGGTCGAAGAACATAGCAAAATAACAACTACACACACAATACTAAAGATCATCTAATCATCAATCCAGACTAAACACGACAAATAAACAAAATATCATCAGACCTCCTATATTCTATAGTATGTGCTGATATAACCCTACACTTTTTACAAATGGGTTGATGAATTCCTATAAGTTTTAGGAATGATTTGATTTAACCCTATCATTTTTCATAATGTGGTGATATAACTCTACTCGTTACGGCGGGGTGCGACAACGGTTTGACAGCGGTTCGACGGTGGTCCGGTGGCGATTCGGCGACAATATTTGGGTTATTAATAACTCTAAGGGTAATAATGTCGTTTCCTTTTTTTAGTAATTTATTTTTTCAGAAGGGAAAAAATGTATTTTTACAAAATTTTGGCTAGAAGTTGTCGGAGAGGGTTATATTAGCATTTTCACTGATTATCAAGGGTTATATGAACACTTTCGAACACTGGAAGTTATATTGGCACTAATGTCAATTAGGTAGGATTGTAAAAGCACATTTCTCTTAATGGCATTATGAATCCTTTGGTCATGAACACGCCACAAAATAGTACAATCCTCGATCAAGAAAACATAATCTCCTTTCAATTTATTGATAGGCATTTCATTGAGTTTAAACACAATACCACTAAGATAACTCTTTCCTACAAACATCCCACCCTTAGAGATAACAATTTCATTATCACCAGAAATGTATTTAAAATAAAATTTATTGAGCAGCCCTACAAAGACTAAGTTTTTCCAAAGTTTAGGAACATACAACACATCGGTGAGTGTAATCTCTTTCCCAGACGTGAACTTAAGATCAACTTCTCCCTTTTCTTTAATGAGAGAAGTTGCTGAATTCTCCTTGTAAATGACATCACTTGGGTTATCCATAACTTATATGTTCTTGAAGAAACTCTTATCCTTGCAGATGTGACTATTTGCACTCAAATTAATCCACCAAAAATTTCAGAATTCATGGCAACAAGTGGCTTGTCACTATTGCCTCCATGCGAAGAGTTAGGACTTTTCTTGAGGACTTTTCATACTTGTAGTGTCCATCCTTTTTGCCATGACCATCATTATAAACCCTTTTCTTTGACTTACTACTTTTGCCTTCTTCAACCATATTTATTTTTGTGACTGGATCCTTTCCTTTGTTAGCCTATTTCATTTGAAGATTTCATGCATTCTAAACTCTTCTAATATTAAGAGAATAAGCGAAACTCTCAAGAAAGATATCTTTTTTCTTATGTTTGAGATCTCTCTTGAAGTCTTTCCAAGAGGGGGTAACTTATCAATCAATGCACAATCAATAATGGACTCTTCAATAGAAAAATTGAGTTGAGTGAAATGATTCAACATTGTTTCGATTTCACCAAATTGTTTCATGATCATTTTATTGTCTACTATATTCTTGTAGTTAAAGAAAGATGAGACAAAGAATTTCTTACTTGTAGAATCTTCAGTCTAGTAAATTGCCTCCAATTTGTCCCAAAGTTCCTTTTCTATGAGCATTGTGTGGTACACATCAAAGAGATTATCTCCCATTGCATTGAGAATGTGTCCTCTACAGATTTTGTCATCATTCTCCTACTTTTGCTTCTGGCAGAGACACTCCAATATTTCTTCCTCTGAATTGACACTTGGTTTGGGTGTATTGAGAACATAAGACGCCTCCAGTGTTGCTAAGAGAAAATAAACTCTCGTCTTCAAATAAATGAAGTTCCTACCATCAAACCTATCGAGTTTGATTATGTTTGTTTCTAGATCCCTCACCTTACTTTCCATTGTAAGTGGTCAAGAAAAAGTAAAGCCTTTAGAATGTTGGGGATTTTTACGGTCTAATACAAAGGAAGTAGAAGGAAAGTGTATTTTAGAAGTATAAAAGAAACTTTGTTGTCATGTATAACCTTTTTCTTGTAGCTTTATTTGTTCTCTTTTGTGTGCATATAATACTAAACATATTGGGAGGTCGTCACCGTACCTCTCAAAGTTATATTTTTAAGCCCTAATACTTCATATCTACAATTAAGTAGATAATGGCAAGTCGGGGTTGTCCACGAGAAGATGGATCTTTCCAAGTGTTTAAACATATATAGGAGAAAACATACTAGATATAAGCATATATAGATACATATAAAAACATGTTAAAAGGGAGGGGGGGGGGTTGGTTGGTTTTTGGTCCTAAGTTATAAAATTGAAAGACAACAACTATCAAAGCAAGAGAACTATGCTAATCATGCAACAACAACTAAATAGATGTTTAAAACAACAATTAACGGTGCCTTGGGGGTAATCAACTTCCACTTCCACACTTCCTATAGACTATAGATTCATTCACTCATTCAATTACATTTATTGTCTATGGGAAATGTTATCACTTCTCATTCGAAGATCAACATTCATTCCTTCTTAATAGTAGTTTGCAAAGACAAACAACGACTATTTGTAAACCTCATTGATGATCACCCTAGGCAAACAACACCATGGAGGTATTTCATTGGTGGTATTTCACACAAAAGACCATAGGTTTGATAACAATAAGCATTCTACCAAAGACACTGTCATTTAACCAAACAAAGCATTTTTACTAGGTTAACCCTAGAACAAACCACATTCAAGGTTCAACCTTTATTTGCATCTATAGGATAAATATGAGAACAATCCACATTAACATACTCATCTAGCCAGAATCACTAGACATTATACACAAGAGGTTCTATATCAATGCTTTTGGATTTCATGTCAAAGGAGCTAAGAAATTTGCAACGTTCCTAACACCCTAACACTTCAATCATACAAACATTTCATATATTCAAACAACCCATGGTATAAATGAGGAAAAACACAACATTAATGGCATAATAAATGCTCTCCAATAAATGTTCATAAATGAGGAAATAGTCATACTAATTAATGGTAACAAACGAAACATAATACAAGAGAAATCAAAGATGAGAATGGTGGAAAACTAGGGTTAGAATAGTACCAAAATTGTGTGGAGAAGAAGTTGTGAAAGAGAGGAAAGAGAATGCTATTTATAGTACAAAAAGGATAATGTTAGGTTCTGGCCACCCGTTTGTCGTGACTCGCGACGGGCGCCAGAACATACCCTTGTCTTCTTTTCTTCTTCTTGTATCAAACACTGTTCTTCACAATAATCCCTCTCATTCTTCAACTCTTCAAATCTTTGAAGCAAGTTTTCAAGGTCTTCAAAAGATGATCTTCAATGGCCTCCGGTCTTCAATTCTTCAAATCTTTGAAGCAAGTCTTCAAAGTCTTCGAAAGGTGATCTTCAACGGCCTCCGGTTTCGAAGCCTCCATGTTTTTCCTTTATCACGCAAAATCCACTTAGAAGAGGTAAAAGAGCGTAAAGTCGTTCTTACCTCTCCTAAGAGAATTTCAAGGTAAAACACAAAGTTTTAATAATAAAAGAGAAAAATAATTATCTCAAAAAGTACTAAATTATGCACATAAAATGGACACATCACATATATCCTCTAAGGATGAAATGAAGCTTTGTTGAAATTTTTTTGCACTAACTATTTCACACCAAAAGAACAAAAAGAAGAAGAACATAATGGTTTCTTGTTAATGGAGAGTTTTTTCATGCAACCCAACTCCATCATTTTGATCTCTATTTATAAAGCTAAATTACTTTCCAATGGATACAATACTTGATAATGAAGAGTTATGTATTTTGGAGTTTCACCATTTGAAATTGTTTGAGTGATTGATTACATCCTTTGATAAATGGTGACTTGTATCTTTATAAATAATAAGAAAATGCCAAAAGAAAATTGGCTCACTACAAGTCTCAATATTGAATAACTTTTTTTTTAATAAAAGAACATTGTATAATCAAATGTATGATAACTTAAACATGGAATTCATAGAGTAAGATAAGTAATTTAAGTAAGTAATTGCATTCATAAATAGACATCTTATAACTAAAATATATATAAATGGGTAGGGGTTTGCTAAAAACCTCAACATAATAGGCAGCGTTTCTTAAAAATAGAAAAAAAAATCTTAAAACTGAAATACAAAACTTAGGTTTAGAATCTTGTATTGAAATATTTTATACACTTTACATTAACAACCACCCCCTTGCTATGCGTGCTTTCTATTTTGTAGGAAACTTGTTCTGTGGCATGCGAGAGGAGTGAACCTAAATTGCAATGTAAGCATAGTCAAATGTATATGTAGAGTCTTCTATTCTTTTCAAAAATATTAATACGTGTATGTCTGCAAGAAATATTATTTTTGCATATTTACATTTATACGTGTTACTTCATTTATAAGGAGGTGTAAGATGCAAAGTGGTTTTACAGTTGAGATGTAAAGTTTAAAGTAGTTCAAAACTTACAAATTAATGAAACTTATTTTTATAATATGTAAATAGGAGAACATGTAGTAATATAACCCTGGAATAATAAACATTTTGAATGTCTTCACTGCAGATTTAGGCATACAAAATAGTGCTTCAGTGGATATGAGGTGGTCCGGATTATTGGAACTCAAGAATTCTTATCGTCAATGATGTCTTATAGTTGAAGAAAGAGCCTAAAGTCAAATTATCTTCTTCTTTTCAGTTTCTATCTTTGTACATTTCTTTAGATGTCTATAATCTCTGAAGTTACTAAAAGAATGATATGAAAAGTACTCATCCATTCTAGCTAAATTTGTATAATTTGACTTTTAAGGTCAAATTGAACCAGATTAAACCATGCAATTCCATTAATACATATACATATGATGAGACGTGAAATGCATGTGTATCCTAAGGCCTTTAATGTATGTTTTGGTTATCTTTTGTATGGTAGATTTCTAGATTCAGGTGAGTTGCGTTACGAAGGGTTTAGTTGACCGTTCATCGTCTTCATATCTAAATTTCTCATTTTGTAGCTTACTTTAGATCTAATGAATTCTATGTCCCTATGAGATCCTAGATCCATTTTTGTGAGTTTTATTTGTAAATTGCTTGTACGTACTTCAGACTATAGAGAAGGCCATTTACAAGGTTGGTAGTAGATAGTAGAAGGCCATTCACAAGGGTGGTAGTATACGGAAGGCCTTGAGCTAAAATGTTGTAGCAAATGGATGCACCAAAGAAAAGGAGTTGAAGTCCAGAAGGAAGTGAAGACTAGCACGACTCGTGTACATTTACATGGCCCATGCAAAACCAATGGCTGATGTGACTAAGTCCCGATGCGGGCCGTGTACTTTTTCACATCCTGTGCACCCAGAAAGTGAAGACACGGACCTCCAGTTTGCACCCCGCAACCTATTGTGCGGCCGCACACTCAAAATTGGAAAACGATGACTCCAACCTGTGGCCTGCGTGCTTTTGCATGGGCCGCGCCACTTAGAATGCCATAAGTGCTCTCCAATCGACGGCATGCATGCCTTTACACGGGTTGTACACTCAGTTTGGCCGTGAGAGGCCTCCGGTCCATGGCCCGTGTATTTTTGTGTGGGCCGTGTACTATTCCACGGCTCGTGTCGACGTGGCTGCTAGGGTTTCTCCTTTGTTTTGGGATTTTCTTATGCCCATTTTCACCTATTATATAAATAACCTCTAGTCTACTAGGGTTTAGTAAGTAGTAAGTTCATTATTAATTCTAAATTTAAGAGTTGGTTGAGAGAGAAAGAGGCTAACTCTTCTCTTCTAATTTATTTTTCCTAGTTTATGTCTATGATATTGAATCCAATGATTGAATTGGGTTCAATATCCATGGAGTAGTGTAATTACATGGGAATTTATTTGTATTCATAACTAGATGGTGGTTTTGTGAGATTCTTAGATTTCCCTATCTTTATGTTCTATGCATACTCGTGTTTGATTTATGCTTTATATTATTGTAAGATGTATGCTATGTGTGTTCTATGGTGCACCGTAGTTTCATATGTAATATACCATCGTGCTAGGCTTGTATTGCTACCTTGGGAGTGTTGGGTTAGACTTATTGTAGGTTTGTGAGTACCGACAAGGTTAGTGCATGCATGTTGATCGAGATTATTGTCTGATCGTTAGATTCTAACTTGATAGTTTGTAGAAACTAGGATTTTTGTGTAGCTACTAGAACCGTTTTAACCCTAGAGTCATCACGAGACGCTGATTCTTCTACCTATCTAGGCCTAGGGATCGGTGTCCATAGTAAAGTGTCTGGGATGTATTTTTCTTACTCTCATATCTAACAGTTGCTATCTACGCAAAACTTTGTTCCTTAAAGAGGGGGCGCGTTAGCATTGGAAGTGATATTTATGGGGAAAGTGGATTAGATCCATAGTTTGATGGACGCAATTTTCCTAATTATGGAGGCTGAAAGATGGCCTATAAGAAGACGATTAGCCTTTGTGTGACATACCCGAATAACATCCACACTATGTGACTTAGGCGTAAGATAGGTTTATATGTTTTACATGTGACAAAATCTAGGATCAAAGTCATTCATCGGTCATGCTAGGCAAATATTCCCAAAGCTAATTTAGTAGAGTTTAGTCTCTCTAATTTTCATGATTAGTAGTTGTTAGATAAAACCCCCCGATCCTATGTTTGTAACATTATATTTTATGTTGTTAGATTCTTCATAATATATATTTAAATTATTATTTTTTAAAAATATTTTTGCCCATATAAATAAACATATGAATAATTAAATAGTAATCAAGTTGATTTCAAAAAATCTATTAAACAAGTTCAACTGGTACAAAAAGAGTATATATTATGTACCTGTTAAGGTTCATATTGGAATCATGCAATGTGTGTTGACCAATACAATGAATAGATATATGTTTTTAATATTTATCTAGTAACACGTGAGAGGAATTTTGTTAGATGTGTCAAAAATTTCTACCAAAAACATCTTAGATCCAAGTATACAAAAGTCATGATGACATCATGATATGTTAAATCATCTTACTATAGACTACAATAAGGCGAAAGGCAATTGTGAAATTTATGGAAGTACAATTCAAATTCGT
Source organism: Rubia yunnanensis (assembly GCA_037428765.1). Classification (NCBI taxonomy): domain Eukaryota; kingdom Viridiplantae; phylum Streptophyta; class Magnoliopsida; order Gentianales; family Rubiaceae; genus Rubia; species Rubia yunnanensis. Next base: position 31,321,262 of record CM075071.1, on the reverse strand, counting down.
GGGTCAAATGATATAGAGTATTAATAGATTATAAGAGATTCGTGGATTATGTTATAAATGTCCGCTTCGTATTCTCGACGTGCCAGACCCATTTTCCCTTTAAAACAGTTTCTTATTCTCCACATGCTTACTTCTCAAACAATTCAACATCAACACTCCCATCGCTGTCATTGAAATCCTCCTTAAAATCCTCTTCAATAGCACTTCTTCTTTGAATTCCTTACCGCCACCGTCGGAGTGTTATGAGTTACGATGGATGAGGGAGTGAACGATTTGGATGTGGTAGTTGAAAGTGGCTGAATTAGATGGGAAAGTGGGAGCAGGCAGGCGTAATTAAAATATAGCTGGTGAAAATATGGGTTTCGAATGGGAGAGATAATTAAGTGAGGTGTACATCACTTGTGGAGAATAACCTATTAAATGTACAACTTCAAAGGCGGCATTTTTTGAAGAACCATCTTCGCAAGAGAGTTCTGAACCCTTCCAAATCCGACCCTCTATTTTTTTAGGCAGTTCAACTGGTTTAAAAGGTGGTTTGTAGGGAACTGCCTTAAATGGATCGAGTTTAAAGGCAGTTCAATTATGAACCGCCTTTAATTGACCAGTTTTAAAGGTGGTTATGTCTAGGTGACTTGATCGTCATAGGTTTTGAACTTAGACAATGGGATCTGAACCTAGTTCCGAGTTCTTAAATTCTTGGTTGGGCCGCTATTAAAGGCTTGCATGTGGTTTCAAATTTGGAATATTGTCTGGACCTAGTTCTGAATTCGAAACCACCTCCTGACTTGTGGTCACCTTATGTAATATAGTTCTCAACTTGGAACTTTGTTAAGTGGCCAATTTTTGGTTGGTTTCATACGAGTTTTCATTTTGAAAAACCAAAGATCTGAAAGGAAACAACACTTTGAAGCTTCATGATAAACTAATTGAGGAAGATATTTCTACACATTAATTACTTAATGAGATGTATTACTTAGTGTTGAATTGTGTTAAATTAATGGTTTAGGATTTAGGTTATTCTTAGGGTAATGTGTTGTATGAATGGAGAAGGTATGTCTACACATTCATTACATAATTAGATGTATCACTAAGAGTTGAATGGTATTGTATGAATGGGGAAGGTATGTGTACACATTCATTACTTAATTAGATGTAGTACTAAGAGTTGAATGGTGTTGAATTTATGATTTGTAGGGTTTAGTTTATTTTTATGGTAATTTGTTGGATTTATTAATGCTATTTCAATGTAGGTAGTTGTAATGGATTGTATTGAACTCATTGGTAATGATCTTAGGAATTCACCTAATTACATTCCTTTGGTTGAATGATTTGTTGTGTTGGTGTTCAACATGCATCTAAGAATGACGTGGTGCATGCACGTTGCCTATGTAAGGATTGTAGGAGTGATGTTTTGGAGGGGGGGGGGGGGGCAAAACTTACTTGAACATATCGTCATGTGTGGGTTTCAAACTACTTACACTTCTTGGGTGTGGCACAGGGAGGCTGAGAGGGTTGAAGATGTTAAAATTAAGGAAGCCAATAATTTAGATGGAGATGATGGATTTGATGAGATGGTAGAGGATGTTGCTATGGAATTTCACGGGAAACCCAAGATTCTAGAATGACAAAAATATAACATTGTATAAGGAATACAAACATTCAATTTTAAGTGCGACTTTGAGAATGATGAATTTAAAGGCAAAATTTGGGTGGACATATAAAGGGATGATGGAGACTCTTGAATTGTTTAGGAAATTTCTTCATGAAGGTAAATCTTATGCCTGATAGATCATATGCCGTGAAAAAGATTCTTTGCCCTATGGAATGGGAAAAAATATTCACGCATGGCCGAACAATTGTATGTTGTACAGGGAGGAGGAGGATGAGTTCCGAGAAAGATATCGGGTGTGTGGTGAGTCTCAGTACAAGCTGAAGTAGGGTGGGATTGTCGCATGTTCAGAAGTAGGGTTGAATTCGAAGAAAAACCTGCTAAAGCTTTTTGGTATCTCCATATATTCCACAGTTGAATAAGTTGTTCGCCTGGAAATTTATTGCGTTTAAATTCAAAAAGCATTTGACAGTAAGATAATATGACCATACATGCGTCCGACGGTGATCAGTGGAGAAAGTTTGTTTCCATATACTCGGAGTTTGGATCATAGCCCCGACTTTTGAGATTAGGCTTATATACTGATGGAACGAATCCATTTGGTAATGTTAGAAGCACACACGGTTCTTGGTATGTTATGTTAGTGATCTACAATCTCCCTTCATGGCTGATAATGAAACAAAAGTAAGTCTAGCTATTTATTGTGATTTCAGGGCCCAAGAAACATGGTATTGATATATATATATATATATGTGTGTGTGTGTGTGTGTGTGTGTTAACCTTGATCCTCTTATTGATGATTTGTTGACATTGTTCAACAAAGGTGTCTATACACACGACGGTAATGTGGAAGATATTTTTAGCATTGGAGGTCTTGTTGTTTTAAACCATAAATTATTTCCCCACACACGAGAATTTTTCCAAGTACTCGGTAAAATGGCACTTTGTATGTTATGTGTGTGAGAAGGAAACATCCTTTTGTCAATTGAAACACGGATATAAAACTATTTATCAAGGGCATAAATGGCCCATGGCGATCGACGAAGTAGTGGTTCAGTAGAGAAATAGAGGTAAGAACCGTCGATACCATTATCGGGTGTTAAAGTTTTGGAAAGGGTTAGGGAAATGCCAAATGATTTTTTGAAGGGATAAGTGTCAATATAACCCTATCTACTTGAGTAAGTGCCAATATAACCCTATGATAATTTTTAGTGTAAATATAACCCTACCTAGTTAATGAAAGTGCCAATATAACCCTCAGACCCCATTTTCGGCATTGACCTCAATTTTCCGGCGTTGACTCTAGGTAAATTGACCAAAATACCCTCTGGGCTAACTCTGCGGGGTGCCATCGGACTGCCGCCGAATTAGGTAGGGTTATATCAACACATTATGAAAATTGGTAGGGTTAAATCTGCACATTCCTAAAATTTTATAGGGTTATATCAGCAGATTAGTAAAAACATGTAGGGTCATATTATTACATACTGTAGAATATAGGGTTTTAATGATATTTTGCTGATATAATGTAATTTCCTAAGGGTAATAACGTCATTTCCTATTTTTTGTATTTTAACTTTTTTTCTAGAAGGGCAAACATGTAATTTTATAAAATTTTGGCTAAAAGTTGCCGGAGAGGGTTATATTGGCACTTTCACTAACTAGATAGGGTTATATTGGCCCTTTCAAATATTGAGAGGTTATATTGGCACTTATTTCAATTAGGGAGGGTTATAAAAGCACTTTTTTTAAAAGGGTAAGCAAAAATCCTCATGTGAAGGAAGTTGGAAGAAATGCTCTATTTTTTCCGGCTACCTTATGGGAAGGAATTGGAGGTCAGACACTGTCTTTATGTAATGCACATTGAGAAGAATGTGTGCGATTCTTTAGTTAGAACACCTTTAAATACCCTTGGTAAAAACCAAAGATGGTTTCAAGGCCCGTCTAGATTTGGTCAAAATGGGTATTAAGAAGAGTTTGGGTCTTGTGATAAATTGTGATAGTTGTTATTTCCCTCGCACTCATTAATTCCATGTCTCACTCAGAGAAGAATTTTTTTTGTGAGACTCTAAGTAGTATTAAGGTGCTTGGGGTTTATTCATCTAACATCAGCTTATTAGTATCTCTCAAAGAGTTGAAGTTGGTTAGTATGAAATCACATGATTTCCAAAACTTGATGGAAGAATTGAATGACATTGCCATAAGGTCGTCATTGCCACTCTATCTAAGATTGTGCATTACGAAGCTTTGTTTGTTCTTAAAGACTATTTGTTCGAAAAGCATTAGTGTTTCCAAACATAACCGGTTTCAAGTGATGATTATGGAAGTTTCGTGTTGGATGGAGATACATTTTCCTCCCTAAGTTTTTGAAATAATGGTCCATTTTATTGTTCATTTGGTGTGGAAGATCAAGCATCACTTGTTTACACACACTAACATTTTTAAAATACCACACGGAAGTAGGATAAGTTGAAACAAGATCAAATGGAAGGCCAATTCATTCCGACGGGTAAGAATGACATCCTTACACAGGATACCAGTAAATCCGATCACTTGAGACGTGCAAGAGATGGGTTGGAGAATTCTTATCTAAAAAAAAGATGTGTTTTGATTTATAAGGTCTTATGATAGGGAAAAACCTTCGAGGGTACACATCTTGGAAAAAGAAGTTCTTATTCGAGACAAGCGCATAGAGAAAAAAGATATGTTAATATGTAAGTTAATCCAACACACTGATCTTTCTCTACCAGAGAATTTAGACGATTTGATGCAAAGTTTGGCTCTGCCGTCTAGAGGATCACGCCACTCACCGGAGGAAGTTGAGGTTAACCACGAGCTAAAACTTCTAACTCCAACAAATGAAGACTATAATCTTGACAAAGTAACCCAAAAAGTTACCTATTTTTCAATCTTCCGATCATCACAAACTATCATAACATTTAATTTACAATATGTTTTTGATCATGTAGACATCAATTTTGTGTGAACTATACATTGATCAAGGCGACAAAGGTAGGCCTCTGCACGTTGTCAATGGAATTTTAGACGCAACAATGCGACATCATCAATTTGTACCAGTTGTAGAAGCTATTTCTAGAGTTTCATTGGAGAACTTTGTAGTGCTCAACGCCCTGATACCAATTCTAAATGGCCAATAAAAATGGGTGGGACCCATGCAAGGAATGCTTCTCATATGATCTAGTCACATTATTTATTCTGGCCCTCTAATAGATCATCATTTGAATAACACTCCCCAAACGACACCTAAACCGGTTGTACTAACGCCGAAGAAGATTAGAGCTCCCGTCACAAGAGCACATGTAATCAAGGAGTCACCTCAATTCGTTAGGGTGTTGTACGGTTGGATTGCCTACCACCCTCGTAACTTAACATACTTGTTTTTGAGAAATGAATGTGTTCTCGACCTAAAGTGGGAAATCATCGTGTCATGATTGACTTTGAAGACCTATGGAGGTGTGAGTAAATTATCGAAACACTAATGTCCCTCTACCTGTTGTGAGTACTACTTCTAACAAATCAAATTCAAAACAATTTACGCCTTACTCTTGTATACAATTAATGTTCTCACTTTTATTTGGAAGGTACATGTATAACTTTGTGAATCAAAACGACAAGGGTTGGGTAGAATATTTGTGCCCCATGATGACTCAAGAAATTTGTTGTACAGTCCAAGAAAGGATTGACTACATCTACAAAAGTGTTGGGCAGATAGATAAAAAATTATTCTTTCCACCATATATTGAAAGGTGATGGTTAGATACTCATTTCAATTACAAAAAAAATTTTTGTATTATTTTTATGTCTATAAATGTTGTGGGACCATTGGAGATTAACTTTTATTGTCCCGGGGATGAAAGGGCTTTTGCTAGATGGAACCTCTACACTTCCAACCATCGAAGTCGTTTGTTAAAATTTGAGTGCCTCCGTCAATGATGATTCTAATAATACGAGTTTAAACATAGTCAAAATCAAGGTGTAATTTTCTTCCCATGTTGGCTTATACTTTTACTCATCAATTTCATAAATTTTGACTACTTATGCTGCCATTAATGAATACAAGAAACAAGAAACAACTTGGAAGTTCGGCTATTACGTAATGCTATATGTCACATTGCGATCGGGGCTAGAGAAGTCACATTCAAAGTGACTTGTTTGGTCCAATATAACTTTCTTTAATAAGCCTTTCTCCACTAGTGTATGCAGAGCTGGATTTTTATTTGGCGGCCTGAGAAAGGAGATACCTATAGGGTAGATCCCGTAGGAGGGTTCCTTATGATTAAGTACTAAGAAGTGATGACCTTGTGGTTGATCCTTAGATACCGTGATTCACTTCCTCAACAACCTGTATTATCGAGATGATAGGAGCCATGAGGACAATGAATTTTTCCTTTACTCCAATGGAAAAATGATATACCAACATGAGATGGGTTTATCATTATCATTTTGTAGTATTTTTATTCTTAATTAAAGGAGAATGACATCAATACCCCTCTTTAACTCCGAATTTTGTTAAATACAGTGCTATTTTATATTTGTGATATTAATCTACGACCAATATTCATTGCATTAACCCAATCGTTAAGAAGCTTAAAAAACAATAAACAAATGATCTTTTGAAAGAAAAGGCCTACTTTAAAATTATAATCTAATAAAAGTGGCCTAAAATATTTGGTACATGTAGGGCCCAAAAGGATGGGTCCAAATTGCAAACAAAAGTCCAAAGAATCTTAACAAATATATTGTCCAGATAGACAAACTGATGGGAAGCAAACAGTCAACCCACAATGCAAAATACATGGGTACACCATTTCGATAACCACAATTCCCCTATATATATGTATCTAGGAGGTGGGTCGTACATCCATCATGGTCATGATCACCACAACTAGCATATTTAGTTCCATTAGTCTCAACTACTTTGATAACCATGATTTCCCAAATATCCAGGAGGTGGGTCGTGCACCTCCCTAGAGTGGCGGAACCAGGGGGACGAGAGGATGACGACATAACCCTTAGGATCCAGTGGTTAGGATATTATCCCTAGGGCACCATCGGAAAACCTGGTTCCGCCACCCTTCAACCACTATATGTACCTACTTTATTCTTTGAAATTTGGAGAAGATGACTGTTTTAAAAAAAATTAAACCCAATACTTAGATCTATCAATTATTTGGTTTAATTATGTTTTTGCATTCATAATTAAAATGACGTTGTTTTGATTTTAGTGGAATGGTGCCGGTTTGGTTCTGAAGGCAAAACAATGGGAAAAACCCCAATTGGCCCAATAAGCCCTAAAATTTTTTAAAAAACCCAATTACCATATGTAGTCCTCGGTTCCTCCCTTCCTCTGCCCTCTGGACTTTTCTAAGCCCTCTCAGTCGTGAGCCTCTGATAAGACGTTGATGAGACGTCAAATGCATGTATTTCATGAAACATTTAAGATCTCTTTAGCATCTTTTTGTTGTTATATTGCTATATTTAGGTAGGTTTATATCATAACGAGTTTATATAACCGTCTTCGATTTTCATATCTAAATTCCTCATTTTGTAGCCTATTTTAGGTCTAATGGATTTTTGGTTCTTATAAGCGTTTAGATCCTTTTTGTGAGCTTCATTTGTAGATTGCTCGTAAGCACTTCAGATATGTATTAGAAGACCATTTGCAAAGACTGTAGAAGATTGAAGGCTACAAGTCTAAATGTGGTAGTAGATAGTTGAGGAGAAGAAATGAGAAAGTTCCGTAAAAGTAAAAGAATGACATGGGCCGTGTAACTTTGCATGTCTTGTGCCATACCTCATTCCACGGAACAAAGGCCCAGGATACGGTCCATGCTTAGGAGTTGGAAAAAAATGAAAAGCAGACAGCGGGTTGTGCACTTTGGAATAGCCCGTGCCATCAGAAGCGAAGGAACGATGCTTAAGATAATAGGTCGTGCACTTTTACACAACTCGTGCCATCAGAAGCCAGGGAGCGATGCTCCAGACGATGGTTCGTGCACTTTATCATGGCTCGTGCCCCTTTGCACGGGCCGTGTTGGCCAACACATACACTATGGCACGAGGTGTGCCAGCGTGGACTGCATGATTGCTAGGGTTTTCTCCCCTTTTTGGGCCTTTTGAGACTTAAAAATCATCTACTATCTATAATGACCTTAGTCTTCTAGGGTTTTAGGAAAGTAGCATGATGTAGATTTTAGAAGTAGTTATGTAGGAAGGGAGGCAAGGAGAAATTATCTGTCTAGGTTTCTTCTTCTTCCTTCATTTAGCTCTTAGATCCATGACATTTAATTCAATTAATGCCATGGGTTTAATAGTAGTAGAGTAGTTTATTATCTTGGGGTAGTATTTGTATTCATGATATGATTTATGATTTTGTGAGCTTTTAGATTAACTTATTTTTGATGTCCTATGAATATTTGTGTATGATTTGAATTTTCCATTCTTGTATGATTTATGCCATGATATTATTTAAGATGCATCCATAATTCCATGCATAGTATAATATGGTGCTACACTACAGTGCTATCTTCGGAGTGTTAGGTTAGGGCCATTGTAGTCTAGAGATTACCAGGGAGATGAGTACATTCATGCTATCTTAAGAGTACCCTGTGATGTGCACTGTATTTCATGCATTAACCAATGAATTTGACACAATAATTGTCATGTTTTACTTGTTGGATTGCTAGTTTTAGTTACGTTTACACGATAAAGGGTTTAGACGACCATTGTTGGTTTTCTTGTCTAAATCCCGATTTTTGTAGATTAATTGAAGCTAATGGATATGTTGTGTTCACAAGCACCTAGATATTCATTTATGATCTCATTAGTAGGTTGTTTGTGGATACTTTGACATCATTGTATAGAAGGTCGTTCGCAAGAACGGTAGAAGATACGTGAAAGCCATTCACGAGAAGGGTAGTAGATATAAAGGCCACATACTTAGAATGTGGTAGTAAGAAGATTTGAAGTTTAAAAAGGTAAAAAATGGAGGAAAGCATCAACCGGCCAGACCAGCCGGTACGAGGCCTATCGTGCCAGCACTGACCCAAGGTTAGCACGTCCCTATAAAGGGTGCTTAGCACGGACTGTGCCACAGCCCTCAGCATGGACCATCCCCATTTATGCGACCAGTGTCCTCTTTTCTCCATTTCACTCGAAATCGACTAAGTATGGGAACAGACTGACCATTTCACATGGTCCACGCCATTTTAAGTCCAAAATGTGAAGGCCAGCCCATAAGGTGTGAAGGATGATAAGAACCACACCAATTTACTAATCAAAACTAGGCTCTAGCCGATGGCTCGTGCTTAACGACATGGGACATGCAATCAGAAAAATCAAAACAAAGGTCTAGCCGATAGCCCATGCCATACCGAGTGGACTGCACCAGCACGAGGGGCATGGCCCATGCCAAATACAATAGACTGCGTGTCATAGGTCACCTTGGTTAACCATGCAGCCTAGCCGTTCTAGAGTGTCACGACTACCGCATTATTTCCCACGTGCGTCACACTCAGATTTGTTGCTCTCAGCACACCAAGCCTTTAGAGGGACGTGGTAGAGTATGAAATGTAAATACACACAAAACTTTAGATTGGGAGTAAGGCTTCACACACACAAGCCAATAATGCAATACAAGGCCCGCCAACTGAGAAGCAAATGCTCATTTTTCAATATATTGCAAAAGGGTAACCAGATGTATGTATCTTAGTATTCCACATATATGTTGTACAAACGTTCTCAGGAGTACTGGTTACAAAGACAAAAGAAAGTCAAAGGAAACAAGGCATGTGGGCCTGGACCGAAAGAAAGAAACTAAGCTAGTTTACCTAGCTAAGTTTATTACAAGCAAAAGAGAAGACTTCTGGGATAAGGAGCTTGGGACATGTCTTCTCAGGCCGTGACTCAACACTTACTGTGCTGGCCTAGTGGGCAACCGGGCGCTGCGTGCATGGGCATTGGGCACTAACGGCTCAAGCGTTGTGCATAGCACATCGCGGGAGTAAAGAGGGATATCAAGAGCCATGAACAGTTAGGAAGTTGGCCCTAGATGACCAAGAGACGTGTGTGGCACAGTTGAGGGAGACTGGTTCATAGGCACGCGTTGAGCGGCACGGGACTACAACAAGGTTGTGGTGTACATGCGGGCATAGGGTTGTGTTGAGGTTGGATGAAAAGCCTGACCCTATAAAATTCTCTCCCACTGAATTCGGTGAATGTCCCTGGATCCATCAATTCTCTAAGGTGCCTTGCTACCCACATTTTTCTCGTACACCTCTGTCTTAAGAAAGGGATTGATTTAGTTGCTGACGCTGGTGTACTCTGGTTTTGCCATGGTCCTCAGATTCTCTTTAGTTCTAGTTTAGGCTGGATTAATTTTATAGCACCCACTCCTTGATCGATGACCAATGGAATGTTCAACTCTGGATGTTGTCTAGTATGTATCATCATCCATTCACGTTTCTGCCTCCTGGCTTGTGGAACAACAAGGGGTTGCTGATGTGAATGATAACTCATCTTTCCCCATCATGGTCCACAAGGTTTATCTTGCTTAAACGACTCAAAATGGGAAGTTTGATGGGGCTCGCCTGCTGGTAGATACATCTTTGAAATCCAAATCCTCTTGGCAACCGATGAACACTTCCTATCCTCCTTGTTCAACAAATATTTGTTTCTCGCAGCTGGAGAGCAACCTATAAGATGCTTAATCCTTGGACTTACTTCACAAAGCTTCTCGGATCCATTGGGCACACCCATTGCTGGTGTAGGCCCTTCTACCCTTAATTTCTGTTCTCCCCATCGAAATCCGTTGAACTGCGGTCTTGATCTTGTCTTATGCACATGATGAGCTATAAAGCTGAGATTTTACCCTCGGGTGAACTCTTCGTAGTCACTTTAACCGCGCACAAATTGGTGCCTAAAATGTAAAGGCAATTTCCATATGGGTCAATGACAATCAGTGCATCTCTCAGAAATTCCATGCCGAGGACTAAAACGAAGTCATCCATTTTAAAAACATGGAAATCCAGTGTGGTCTCTATGGTGCCAAAATCGACCGAGCATCACCTCGCAACATCTAGTACTGGTTGGGCTTCACTGTTGACGGCCTTCATCCTGCCCATAGCTTTCTCTTACTTGCACCCCGATCTTTATGCCTATGTTTCAGATATATACACATGGTTAGGTTCAGTGTCGACCATTGCTCAGATGGTTTTCCATTCTTTCACACGTCCATGTACATCAATGCTCCGTTGGTCTGATACATTGGTTTCACACAATCAATCTCAGGTTTGTCAAGTTTAGATACAGCCTTCTCTGCTTTACTAGCATGAGCCACACTTCTCTTTACTCGCACAACAACAACCACTTGGTCAATCTCATGCACCGTTAACGAATTCAACCACCCTGGCTCTATTGATCCCACCATGGAATTACACCACAGATTCAATGCTTCCATGAAGCATGGTTCTTCCTCTTCGGCCCCAGACTCCTCAACCTAATGCTCCTGAACTACCACACTCAGTGCCTCCCTGATTTGTCTCGAGTCTTCGAGCAACATAGTAGTGATCCTCTACTCTGTTGGATAATCAACAAGGGTATGATTCCCTTTGCACGTTTCACACACAAGTTGCACCTTCCCGGTTTGTCCATACCACCTTGGTTTAGACCCAACTGAACTAGCCACACTTGCACTGGGGCTTCTCCCATTCCTTACCACACCTAAATTGGCCTTGTAGCTAGCTCCGCCACTCATACTGGGTCTAAAGTTGCTCCTCAGCTTGGGAGAACTCGCACCCACACCATTTCCCAACATGGAAATAGTAGAACCATCCACTTTCCTATCAACCCTTTGCGATCCTTCACCATTATAGTTTTCTAGACTTTTAACAAATGCCACCACTGAGTTATAGTCAATGAATGAGCCCTCCTTAGCTCGAGTCTAGCCCATGGCTTCATTCCCTGGCTGAGTCATGGACTTTGTACTCCTCCAGATGGTCAGGAAGGTCAAGCATACAAGCCTGGTAAGCCAACACGTATCCCATAATACGTCAATCTGTACCAGGGTCCTAAGTCTCAATAATGCCTATTCATTCATGTTGGTAGGCATGAATTATTACTACACCTTGAGCTTCAATTCATTCCATGTGTCGATGGACAGGCATCCTACCTTTATCTCCGCGTTTTGGGATTGCCACCAAACCATAACAGAGCCCTCCAGGTACATTGTGGCAACAGTGACTTTCTTAGCTTCCTAGTTTGTGTCAGTCGCCTTAAAGTATTGTTCTAGCTTGCACAAGAAGTTATCAAGCTCTCTATTATCATGTGCCCAACCATATTTCCTAGGCTCAGAGACTTTCCATTTGTGCACAGCATATACACAATTGCCACAGCCCCTACCTTGGGACAAGCTGTCCACAACTTGCATGAGTACGTGCACATCTCTGCCAAGATTCTCGATGATGCCTCTCAACTCAGCAATGTCCAACTCACGAGATGCCAAAGCTTCCCTCAATTTGGTGATCTCCCTATCCTTACGTGCAACCTTCACGTTGACCACTTCGATGTCTCTACTGATACTGGTAAAAATCATTTTCGTCTGATCAACATGGTTAGCTAGGTTCTCGGACCCTTTTGCCTCACCAAAGAAGACCCCTGAATGTTCTCCAACCGATCGGTCTTCTTTAATATAGTGACGACCGTTCACTATGTGCTCAAGGATTGCTTAAGCTCTGATACCAACTATCACGGGTCACCCTCTCAAGGGGTTAATCATACTGCCTAGCTGTGCTAGAGTGTCACGACTACCGCCTTATTTCCCACGTGCGTTATACTCAGCTTGGTTGCTCTAACCAAGCCTTTAGAGTGACATGGTTGAGTATGCAGCAAAAATACACACACAAGTTTAGATTGGGATCAGGCTTCACATACACAAGCCAACAATGCAATACAAGGTCCTACAACTGGGGAGCAAATGCTCATTTTCAATATATTGCAAGAAGATAACTGGATGTAGATAGCTCAGTACTCCACATATATGCCGTACAAACATTCTCACGAGTATTACGTACAAAGATAAAAGAACGTCAAAGGAAACAAGGCACGCATGCTTGGACCTAAGGAAAGAAACTAGGCTAATCTACCTAGCTACGTTTATTACAAGCAAAAAAGAAGAATTATGGGACAAGGAGCTTGTGACATATCTTCTTAGGCCGTGACTCAACACTTAGTGTGTTATCCTGACGTGTAACCTGACGCTGTACGCATGGGCATTGGCCATAAATAGCTTGGACATTATGCAAAGTGCATCGTAGATGCAGGAGTGACATCACATGCAATGAGCGGTTAGGCGGTTGGTGCTGGATGACCCTGAGGTGTGTGGGGCACAGTTGAGGGAGACCGATTCGCAGCAAGGAGTTGAGTGGGATGGGACTACAGTATGATTGTGGCGTGCATGCGAGCATTGGGTTGCGTTGAGGTTGGGTGATAACCCCGTAACATTGCGCTAGCATAGACCAACGACCCGTGGCAGACCGCATATACCGCATCAGCACGAAGCCCCCTTAGCCGGCACAGACTGTGCTGGTTTTTCACTGGCCTTGTCCGTTGCGACTACTAGGGTTTTTGACTCCCCTTTTAGGCCTATTTTAAGGCCTAATTCCATACTAATATATATGGACCTATGCCTATTAGGGTTTAAGTTTATGCTCATTTTAGACTTCAAGAGTATGGTAGAGAGAGAAAAGGGCTCTTCCTTCTCTCTATAATCTTTTCTTTTCATCTCTTTTTTTTTACTTTGCCCAAAGACATTGAATTCAATGAAATACTTAGGTTAGATGCTTAGAGAGTAGTTATTTAAGCTTGTGGTTATATTTGTATTCATGATTTGATTATGGCTTTTTGAGGTTTGTAGGTTCTCCTACTTTATACCTTATGGATATTTGTGCTTGAACTTGGGCTTTCCACTATTGTGAGATTTATGCCATGCCATTATTATGATGCATCCATACAAGTATGGTAGTGTAAAATCATTCTTGGCTTCATTGTTATCTTGGGAGTGTTCTAATTTTAGAGTAGGTTAAGAACACCGGGGAGATGAGAGCATTCATGTTCCCTTGAGAGAATATTCTTCTATTTGTTAAACCATGATTGTAATTGGCTAAGTGTGTGAGAAATCACATGTTGGGCGATCAATTTGGCAAATCCCGATGAGGATAATTCCTTAGCTTACCCTGATAGTTTAGCATGATTGTTTGTAGCGACTAGAGTTGTGCAAACTCTAGAGTAATCACAAGGTGTATTTTCCTTTGCTGAGATCCACAGTGGAGTGTTTGAGATGTAATGCACTCACTTTCATACTAACAGTTGTGACCTATGCAAGGCAATGCCCTTTCAGGTGGGTTTGTTTTCCTTTAATCGGGGAAACGTACGCTAGCATTAGGAGTGAGATGATGGGGATGGTTTGCAGCATCTAGGGACTAGAGCACCTCCCTAATTTATTAAGACGGTGAGATACGTCATCGTTGTAAGTACTACGTGTGAAAAATGGGAGGAAATACATGGCTATCTCCACACTGTGTGATGTAGGTTTAAGACAGGTTTAAATGTTCATATATGAATGAATCGAGGATAGAAGCCATTTATCAATCATGTTATGCAAATACCCCCAAGTGTGTGTCTATATAGTTTAATCTCATGCCATCCTTTATGTTTGTAGTTGTTAATTGAAAAACCCCTAAAAATATATTTTGCAATATTTAGCTGTTCCTAACACACAAACAGATCGACAACCCTCATCTCATTGTGTTTAGTTGACTATTAGACTCCTAGCATCTCTGTGGACAAACTTGGTTTTGCCACTAACTACCCCATAGGTAGCTTAGTAGTGAGTTTGGGAGCGGAATATAAATATAAATTTGATCATCTCTCATTCAACCTCTTTGTTTGTTTGATCACAAGCCTTCGCTCGGGTTTGCTACTTAATGACCCCAAGTGGAGGCAGGTCAAATTTTGGCGTTGTTGTCGGGGATGCTAGTCTAAAATTTTAATTGTCAATTTGCATAATACGTTAGTTGAGTAGGTAGTGTTTATTTATTTATTTTTGCTTTGTTGGTTTTTGCTGTTGAGCCTTTATTATAGTGATATTTGTACTTCTAATCCTTTTTTGCTAGTGTTGCTTTCATTTGAGTATTGTTTGCCTCCTTATTTATGGTATATACCCCTGCCGCAAACTTAGGAACTTTACACTATCTAACGGAGTACACAGATAGTCGGAGAAGGAGGAGGAGAACTAGAGTTGGGCTTCCACAAGAGCTATCCTTAGTAGAGAAATAAGTTAAGATGGTGGAAGAAAGCCGCACCTTGAGGGAGTTGATGGCTACCTGGAGAATTAATCTCTCTGCATCACCTTTCCCTCGCTGCCTCCCAATGCCAATTGTGAGATAAAAACTAGGATGATTCATTGCATGGGTTGGTCGGGGGGGATCCCAGCGAACATCATTTGGAATTTCATCCCGTGTGCACAAATATGAAGCCTTATGGAGTCTCGAAAGATGTCTACAACTTACGGGAGTTTCCTTTCTCATGTCAAAACACCGGGAAGGACTGGTTGTATTACCTCCCACCTGGATGTATTACCTCATTGATGGTTATGAAAAGGTGATTCCTTGAGAAGTACTTCCTAGCCTCCAATCAGCGGGATTAAAGAAGCAGTTGTCCAACATCACTCAGAATGCCAATGAGTCCTTGCACGAGTACTGGAAGAGATTCAAAAGACTATTTGTTAGCTGTCCTTACCACCCGCTCAAGGAAATGGACTAGGTTTATTATTTCTTTGAGAGGTTGTGCGATGATGACATGAGGATGGTGAACGATGCATGCAATGGTTCGATTGCGTCTGATGGATGCTATAACACTCTTGGAAGAGATGGCTAATGGTATGAGTCAATTTAGTACAAGGTCGAGGGTGAAGACTTTGGATGAGCCATCTCAATCTCCCAAGTTAGAGAAGAAAGTCCAACCTCTTGCTTCAATGATGAAGGAACTTTTGAAAAGGAGAGTTCACCAAGTCAAAGTTTGCGGCATATGTAATCTCGACCATCACACTGATGCTTTTCCACAAATGGAAAAAGACGTGGAAGCAGTGAAACCACTGGAGCTCAACAATGGGAATATGAAACAATTTGGTGGGGGCCAACAACAAAAAGGGTTACGAGGGAACAAAGGAGATGCAAGGCAAGACTCCTACACAAACTCCATCAAATCGAGGTATCACAATCACCCCAACTACCATTGGAAAGAGAAAAATCACGCTCAATGGTACAATCGTGGTGGAAAAGCTCCACCTAAACCTTATCCAACGGGTGAAGGGCCTTTCAACAACTACACTTTCCTATAAAAGTCTGATCGAGAGGAAATCTTGGATGGCATTGGCCAATGAGCAAGAAATCATGATGTGTTTGTGGAGAGAAGAAGGCATGATATTGAAGATCTTGGGACTAGGGCCTTTTCGAGTATCAAGAATCTCGAGATCCAAGTTAGCTAACTCACCACATCAGTGAGCCGACTTGAGGCCAAGGAGTCATGCAAACTTTCTTCCCAACCGGAGGTCAATTCAAGAAATGTAAGTGCACTAAAGTTGAGGAGCAGGAAGGAAGTGTGTGAACCCAAGAAGGAAGTCTTGCAAGAAGATGATCAGATTTTGGAAGCCACCAAGACCAGTTTCGAGGAGACCAGTTTCGAGGAGACTAGTTCCGTCTTCAAATGTTTTTCTATGCACACTAACATGCAATGGGTTGAGAAGAGTGGCGAGGGCATAAAACTCCCTCGACCACCTCCTAAACCCAAGGAAATGGCTAAGGACTCAACATTGGTTAGGTACAGGAATTCACTCTCTATGGCAAGAAAAGTTCTCAAAGGTAAGGCTGACACATTGTGTAGACCTCTCCACAATGATGTCATCGTGGGTGGAGTTGCTAATGGTGACTTTGGAGACCTAACGGTAGGTTCTTTCAATTGAAATGCATGAAAAATAAATAATTCATAAGGACGACAATAAAAATACGGTGACTCTTGTTGTTTGGGTTTTCAAGATTTTTAGTGGATAGGTTTTGCTTGTTTTTGTGTGTGATAAGGATTTTGAGATGAAACTCTTGTTGATTGGTATATTTGAGTTTGAATCTTGTGATTTTTTATTGGAAGGAAATAGGGCTTGTAGGGTGACAAAGTTTTTTGAAAAAGGGTAGGAACTGAGGAAAAATGGGTCAAAATTTTGCTAGCCTCGTGCTAGGTGCTGCTAGCACGGTCCCTGCCAGCAACACTATCCGTGCCACAATTATCAGCACAAGGAAGGTAGGGGGGGTATGTGCCGGATGCCTTCAGCACGAAGGGGGTCTGTTCCAGGCTCCCTCAGCACGAAGGGGCTCATGCTGGTTGTCCTCAGCATGAGGGTACACATTTCAGCGCCCCATATGAGCTTTCTATTGTGCAAAACCTGTAGATTTTTGAAATATTAAATTTTAAGCTTAAAATAATGCATTTTTGGTTCATAAATTCTTAATATCACTACCACAAAGACCCCCCTCTAGCCCCGTTTAAAACAGGTGCCAAAAATGTAATAGCACCGAGTTTTTTAATTTTAACTTCGATTTTTAAAATCGGTGTTAATTTAACACATGTTTTTAAAAAATTGGTGTTAAAATTTTAATTTTAACTCCGGTTTAAAAAAAACTGGTGCTAAATTTTAAAAAAGAACCGGTTTTGGAAAAAATAGCACTGATTTCTAAAAACCGGTGCTAAAAGTTTTCAAAATTTATTTTTCCCGCCAAAGAAATAGCCAAGTATTTTAAAATAGCACCAGTTTTCAAAAAATTAGCACCACATTTTAAAAACCGGTGCTAAATATTTTTAAAATTCTATCTTCCCACCAAACAATTGCCAAAAAACTCAAAATAGCAGCGGTTTTGGAAAAAATAACACCGGTTTTAAAAACCAGTGCTAAAAATTAAGAAATAGCACCGGTTTTTAAAAAACATGCAAAAAAATTTTAAGATTTATTTTTTTCGCCAATGAAATCACCATTTTTTTTTTGAAATAGCACCGATTTTGGAAAAATTAGCACCGATTTTTAAAAGCCATGAAAAATATTTTTAAAATTATATCTTCCCGCCAAAAAATTCAAAATAGCATTGATTTAGGAAAAAATAGCACCGGTTTCAAAACCGGTGCAAAAAATTTAAAAATAGCACCGGTTTTTATAAACCGGTGCTAAAAATTTTAAAAATTCATTTTTCCGCCAAAGAAATCGCCAAAATTTTTAAAAATTCAATCTTCCTGCCAAAAAATTTAAAATATTTGTCCAAATTTTTTAAAGTTCAATTTTTCCGCCAAAAGTTTTTAAAAAAAATTTGCCAAAAAATTCAAATAATCTTACCGGAAATTTCATGGGCTAGAAGCAGCTGCGTGCAACCGCTCGAAGCTATTTTTTTAAAAATTTTGAAGATCGTTTACTTCTTTTGTTGACTTTAACTAATAATTAAGTTAAGTTAAATTAATCAACGATCCACATACATCAGTGCACAAGAACAACTATATTTTTGTGCACTTGGGAACCAGTGCACAAAAACACTGATCCACATACATCAGGAATTCCAATAGTTCAGAAACAGAAGGAAGTTGATCATCAACTTCACCAAGCAACCCCTACTGGAATAGATAGCCCCATTATAGGCAGAGAGACTTCTCATCTGGAACTCCAAAGGGGAGAAAATCCCAATCAAGATTTTTTTTAACAAATTGAGGAAGATTAACAGGATGTGATCTCACAACCTCACAATACTCATTTCAAAGGCAATAACTTTGAAACTGAATTTCAAAGAGGCAAAGATCAACAACTTATTGATCTTACAGAAGAAATAGATAAACATAAGGAGTATGTCAAAGACAACTTACCAGGTATCATCCATAACTCTTCTTTAAATGAACAAGACACTGATCCATAATATTCACCATCTTGCAGATCCAGCCCCAAAAGCTCAAACATATTTAAACTATTAGGAGATGAATTTGAATATAATACAATAGATAACTGTAGCTCAAGTACTAAAGAGCATCAGCTGGATAAGGTAAGTACTTTTAAAAACATCATAGACAAGATGACTATAAAAACAACTAGGAAGAGGACAATTTTTAACAAGTTAAATAGGATGAATTTAAGGTCTACTTCAAAGAGCAACTCTAGGCATGGTAAATGATAGATACACACTTAAATATTAGAGCTCTTGTCTAGAACCTTAGAGGAATTGGAACATCTATTGATAGGTTAAAAGGGATCATTAGGACTCATAATATACAAATACTTTGTATATTAGAACCTAAGGATCACTATAGACAATATGACACCTACAGGTTAAAATTGAATTTTCACTGTCACCATAGTTCAGATAAAAACAACATTTGGCTGATGTGGAACTCTTGCTGTAATGTTAACATCTTATATGAGACTGATCAATACACTACACCTACAATTTCATCACCCCTGCTAAGCTCTAAAATGTTTGCATATTTCATTCATGCATCTACATCAAAAGCAGACAAGAAGAGAATATGGCATGAGATCAGCTTACATTTAGATAGCAATAAAACTTTAATTGGTGACTTTAATGCCATATTCCATAACATAATATAAGGGACCCAATAAGCCTAATGTTAAAAGCATTAGGGATTTTTCTAATTTCATAGTAAGCCAACAATTGCTACATCTTTATACAGTGGGAAACACCTTCACTTGGTTAAACAAGAGAAGGCCTCATACCTTAGAAAGATTAGACAGGGCCCTAATTGACCATGACTGGAATGAAAATTTTCCAAACAGTTCACTGCACACACTTAACAAACACACCTCTGATCATTGTCCATTATTACTAACTATAGGAATTAAAATGGCTTCATCACCTAAGCCATTTAGATTCCTAGATGCTTGGATAAATAGACCTGAACTGAAATAGATCATAGAAACTAACTGGACACAAGCCATATCAGAAACTGGTATGTTAAGATTATTTTTGAAATGAAAAAGATTGAAGATAGTGTTAAAAACATGGAATAAGGAAGTTTTTGTTAACATAAATGAAAATTTCAAAAAGGCAAAAGAGGAACTCAGAATCCAAGAAATTATTTATGAGACAAAAAATTCAGAGTCTGGCCTCATTGAGCTTAATCATAAAAATGCACTTCTACTGAGAGCACTTACTAAAGAAAAGATGTTTTGGAAACTGAAAGCTAATATAAAATGGCTTAAAGAAG
Source organism: Rubia yunnanensis (assembly GCA_037428765.1). Taxonomy (NCBI): domain Eukaryota; kingdom Viridiplantae; phylum Streptophyta; class Magnoliopsida; order Gentianales; family Rubiaceae; genus Rubia; species Rubia yunnanensis. The sequence goes on along the minus strand of CM075071.1, from coordinate 31,301,332 downwards.
GAGATAAAAATATTAATTATTTTCACTCAACTATAAACCAAAGAAGACAGAAACAAAGCATCTCGAAGATTAAGATTTCAGAAGGAGTATAGACAGACATCCCAATTGAGATTGAAAAAGAAGCAATCCCTTTTTACCAAAAACTACTGATAGATGACTCTAACCCTAGAGATGAAAAATTCCAATCTCAATTTTTAAGCCAAATACCTAAGATTCTAAATAACAATGACAATTCACAAATGCTCAGAATGCCCACCATAGATGAAATTAAGGAAATTGAATTTTCCCTTAACCAGAGTGGAGCCCTTGGCCCTGATGGATTTACTGCCAATTTTTTAAGGATATTTTGTGATATAATTGGACCTAACCTAATATCAGCAGTTTCAGATTTCAATTCAGGCACAAAAAGTCCTACTGGAATATCCAGTACCTAGATATGTCTGATACCAAAAAAGAATATCCATATATCCTATTATGATTTCAGACCCATATCACTTTCTAACTTTACTAACAAGGTTTTCTCCAAGCTTTTAGTTCAGAGAATAACTAGAATCATGCAAAAACTGATCTCACAAAATTAGTCACCCTTTCTGAAGGGCAAAGAAATAGCTGACAGTGTCATCTATGTCAACAAAATGATAAGATACATAAATAATAAACATGGAGCCCCTAACTGTATGATAAAACTAGATCTAACTAAGGCTTTTGACAGAGTTAAATGGTATTTTCTTAGTCAAATTCTGAAGAAATTTGGGTTTCTAGAGCAGTTCATCAATCTGATTCTAAATAATTTATCTAGTGCATGTTTCTCTATTATTATCATTCCAAACCTGCAGGTTTTTTCCAAGCTTCAAGGGGAATCAAGCAGGGAGACCCTTTATCCCCTCTTTTGTTCAATATTTTTTCTGAATCTTTCTCTAGAAGCTTGACTTATTGTTTCCAAAATAAGAAGATGAATCTTTTCAAAACTCCTGCAAACAATAGCACTGTCTCACATCTATGCTATGCAGATGACACAATCATCTTCTTACATGCCACTAAGACATCCATTAAAAGAATTAATGCTTCACTACATGTGTTTGAGGAATGTAGTGGCCAACAAATTTATTATGGGAAAATCAATTTTTCCATAAGTAAACATGCCTCCTCAACACACCTATGAATGATCAGTAATTCCTTAGGAATGTGGAGTTTTTCCATTTACATATCTAGGGTGCTCATTTTACACTGGCCTTACAAAAGAAATACATTTTTTCCCCTAATGGAAAAATATGATAAAAAATTGAAATCATGGAAAAATAAATGGCTTAGTACTGCTGGAAGACTCACACTCATGAAATCAATCCTTTTTGCTCTCCCACAACATCTATGGGCTGTCATGACTCCAACACAAGCAGTAATAAAGAAACTTAACAAGAAAATCTCCAATTTCTTTTGGGGAGAGCATGATACTAGTTCTAAAAAAGTGTGGAGGAGCATCACAAATATGAGTTACCAGTAAATCAAAATGGTATTGGGATTAGAAGCATAAAAGACATAATTAGTACTTTCTCTCTTAAACTAGGGTGGAAACTACAGAAAGGAGAAACACTATGGGCTAATTTCCTATGTTCCATTCGTGAAAATCAAAGATGATAAAAAACCTAGAAAAGAATTCAAAAAATAAACCAGTTTGCTGAGAGCCAAACAAGAATAATACATGGCAATGGTTTAGCTAATCTTGTCACTGCTAACTGGACTGGTATGGGACCACTACAAGACTACGTAGACTTATATATATATATATATATATATATATATATATATATATATATATATACACAATGGTTCCACCTAGCACTACCATCCAAAAGTTTGTAAACATGAAGTCAAACTTCTTGCATATTTTTCATGCAGTACCTAACTATATTTTTCACAGGTTGTTGGAGCTAAAGGAACACACCTTTAGGCAGGACACGTTGATATGGAAGCCATCAAACAAATAAGATTTCAGCTTTAAATCAGCATATAAGATGGTAGCCCAAAAAAAATAGAGATTAGAATTCTTAAAAAGGTATGGTTCTCAAAACTGCCAAAGAAAATTTCTATTTTCATGTGGAAGCTTTCAAAGCAATTTTACCTTTCGATGACATACTGATTTTCAATAACATTTCCCTAGCATCTAATGCCCATTCTGCACCAACACTGAAACACCGTTTCAATGAGTGTTCTCTAGCCATAGACCTGTGGATATTTTTTTGACTACAGCCAAGAAATTTGAACTTTACTAACACCATAACACTTCAGCCATACAAACACTTCATATACTTAAACAAACTATAGCATAAATGAAGTAAAATATAGAAAGAGTGATTGCTAAATAACACATGAATGCTAAATAACAAAAGCTCCAAGAAAGAGTGAAATAGAGGTTCTTACTACATAGATATAAAAGCTTCAATAAATTGCTCCCTAGATTAAATTAACCTACATAGTGAAAATACATGATTAACCTACAAAAACTAAGAAAAGAAAGAAAGGAAAACTAGGGTTTTGAACCCAAAAAAATGGTAGGAAGAAGAAGAGACTGAAAGAGGAGAGGATAAGGTGAGAATTTATAGTACAAAAAGTAAGAAAGTTTCTGGTCACCCGTCCGTCGCGACTCACAACCAATCCATCGCGAGTTGCGACCGAGCTAAGTTTGAGCATCTTGATTTCTTTCTTCTTTTTGTTTCAAGTCCTCCTCTTTACTTCACTTATCTTCAATTCTTCAAGTCTCAAATGCAAGTCTTAAAATGTTCAAATCTTCAAAGGTACTCTTCATAGTCTTAAAACAAATTGCCTTGTCACACAAAATTCTCTAGAAAAGTAATAAAAGTATAAAAGTCGCTTTTAACTCTCCTTAGATAATTTCAAGGCAAAATACCACATCTAGAGCACAAAAGTGTTCAAAATGGAATTCTAAAAGTCCTAATATAACCATATAAAATGGACACATCAGCTACCAAGGTGGGAAAGGCTACCAAAATCATCCTTACAATGCAGGTAATCGAGATCACCGGTATATTAAGTATGGAAAAGCTCAAGGAGGAAAAATTGCACAACAATACTGCCGTCATCAACAACAATACCGACCTCCACAAAATAATTTATCAGGCTCAAGACGAGCCCTATGATCTAGGCTAGAATATGGGATTGTCAAAAGATAAACTGATTCTAGCCATATGGAGATTGAGCTTATGTGTGGAGAAGACCGAAAAGTTCCAAGAGAAGGCCGAATTGAGCATCAAGAATTTGGAGACTCAAGGAAGTCAAATGGATCAAATCTTGAATTGTTGAAGTCAAGAGATTTGGGCAAACTTCCTTCTGAACCAAAACTTAACCCCAAATAAAATTTGAGTGCCATTTCATTGAGTGGTAAATAGGTGAAGAAATTCCAAGATGGAGGTGTTGTTGAACGGGTGCTTGAGAAAGAGAAAAATTTTGAGCAGGAGGCAGAAAAGTTGGCCAAGGTGAATGTGAGCAAGGAGAAGAAAATCGAGGAGGAAACCATAGTGCCAAGATCGGGATCAAACCCCGAAACCTCATCCCATTCTCACAAGAAAGCTAAAGTGGTGAAGATTCCCTCCTATGTGTCCGAACCACCATTTCCCGAGGTCTTGAAGGATACGAGAAAGAAGGAGGACAACAAAGACATCTACAAAGCCTTTCATAGATGCGAGTTAAACATTCCACTCTAAAATGCTGTAAATATAATTCTTATGTAATCTAAATTTCTTAAGAAACTATGTGTCGTCAATAGGAAACAAAAAATGAAAAGTAATCATAAGAGTGGAAAGAGTGAGCATGTCTCCACCATGTTTAATGATTAATTGCCTCCTAATTGTGATGATCCAGGAATTCTTACAATCTCTTATGTGATAGGAGGAAATATTGTTGAAAAGGTCATGCTATATTTAGGTGATTCAATTAATGTAATCCTACATTCTTTATACGAGAGTCTAAATCTTGGCACTTTGTACAAAACCAGGGTTGTTATCCAAATAGCCGATCACTCTAGAACATACCCGAAAGGTATTGTGAAAGATGTGTTGGTAAAAGTGGATTATTTGACATTCCTTTCCGATTTTTATGTCCTTGATATGGAGAATAATAGTCATGCTACACCTATTTTACTAGGTAGACCATTTTAAAGACTTCGAGGACAATAATTGATGTTATAATGAAACACTAACCATGGTTTAAATGTGCGGAAAAGTAGAATTTGGCATTAATTATTCTATTGATCATCCTACTATATACCACTCTTGCCATGCTATTAATGTTATTAATGATATATAGAGAAAGATATGTTTGAGCCCAATGATGGTGGTTCATTGAATGTTGCTCTGGATGATGATTTAAATGATGCTTCTATTGCAAAGGTTGTTAGTGCTAAACTGAAGGAGAGGAACAATAATGAAGACTCCCTTTTTAAAGCAACATCCGACACCCTTCATTTGTCCACAAGAATGCTAACAAAAGTGGGTTTCCCTCTTTCTCATGTGAAGACTTTGGTGATATAGTGTAAACCACCATAGAAGGTTCTTAAATAATCTCCTCTCGGCGAAGGAGAGAAACCCTCGATTGCTCATTCAAGACAAATTACCGTGGAGCAAAAAATGGGAAATGTCGGCCATGTTGAAGGAGCATGAAGAAGACCCAGATTATGTGTGCCGAGCTTTGTTGACAGATGATGTGGATCCAAAATCTTTTTTTCCCGGATCAAGGAAAAGAGACCAATCTCCTCAATTCATTTTGTGAATAAAGCCAATTAAGAGAGCAAGTTGTGCCGATGACATTAAATAAATTTGGGTTTTATCATCTGGATATCATTTGTGATTTTTCCATTGATGTTGTTTCAATTTTATTTTTGCCGTTGTTTTTCGTTATTTTGTGTTGCCTTTTTCACAATTGTTTTTCCATGATTTTGTAGCGAAAGGAAGTGCATGATTTTGTAGCGAAAGGAAGTGCATTACTTTTGTTGCGGGATGCAACGTTTCTGCCATGGGTCACGACATTCCGTTGCGGTTCACGATGCCACGGTAGCAAAAATTCAACTTTCAATAAATGTTTTGTTGCGAGTCGCTACAACATTCAGGAGTTTTTCTGAATGTTGACCCTTTTGTTGCGAGTCTAAACAGTTTGTTGACTGTTGACTTTCCCAGGTCTTCTTGTCACAGGTCATGACACAACGCTTAGGTTTTAAATAAAATGGTCAGAACCAACAATTTCTTCATAACTCCTTCATCTTCTCCTCCTCGCTCCTTCCAAAACCGCTGCATTTCCATTAATCTAAATCCCAAAACCTCATTGCTTGAAGATTGGATTATTTGTGGGCTTGTCAATTTCACTTTCCCCTACTCACATTTGGTACAATTATTCATTATATACCCCCTAATTGTCCATATTTATGTGGTTAATGATTGTGATATTTTGAAATTGTGAGTTCTGTGATGCAGATGATTCACTGAAATTGGACAGTTAACATTGATGTATATTTTCTTGATGATGCATGTTAACATAGTTGGCCAATAACATGATGGTTGGAATTGTGTGCTTAGGCTAAATATTGTGTTTGTGGCTATAATCTTGTTCTTTGAAATATGCATAAGCTTTCTCGGCTATGACATGGTCTCATTTTGGAAATACATTTGCAATATATGTCCAAGAATTTTATGAATGGACACAAGTGTGATAGATGGAATAATCTAGATTTGAACTATAATTAAATCCTTACTTGTACTGACATTTGAGCGCTCATGCATAGTTATAGTTGCTTTGTGTTGATTGTAGTGTGCCGACTACATAATTACGACTGTGATAAATGAATTCTATAATGATGCTCACATATTTTTTGCTACATGTTGGATATTTTAGTCAGATAATTTCATTGTGGTGATCCCATGATAGATTATGATATTCATTGAGACTACTAGGGTTTATTGAATTTTTTTATGCTAAACCTAGTATTATGAACTCATATGTACTTTTGAGTTTGATGTTGTTTTTTGTGGTTTTAGTTATTGAGATCACATGACACCCAAGAGACAGCGGCCACTAAAGGAGCGAGTTCTTCGGTGACACCTCTACCTCTCCCTCATGCTGCTGAGCCGACTCCGGACAAGTACATGATACTACACCGTATTACCGGTGAATATGTTGAGAGATGGGACAGACTGGTCAAGCCTCCAAGAAAAATCTAGGAGACAAACTTCATTGATGAAGGTGCTTTAGAAGCCCTAGGGTTGAGGGAGCCAGTTAGTTGTCTCCTCACCAAAGGTGGTCTTAAAGGCTTTATCAGCAGGAGCGAACCTACCTACGAGAGGTACACCCTTGAGTTCCACAGTGAAGGTGTGTACTACGAGGATAGATGGCCGAGGGAGATAAAAACCATATGATAAGTATATAAAATTCCATTTGAACGACATATCATATGAGATGTCCTTTCTGGAGATCGAGGTAGCCTTCAGTTGGGACACTGCACACATTGGGGAGCTGCTTGATCTGGAGATCCCGACCCGCATTGACACAATGATACAATTTTCTGGCTGGCCATGTCTAGGAGATTTCTATATGTTTGGGACAAGAACAACCAGATCATCCACCCCGCTCTTTAATTTATGCATCGCTTCCTGGTGGGTACTTTATTCTGTCATGCAGATCTGATGCATGTGTCGAATAATGATATCCGCCACCTATGGAACTTCACAAGAGAGAGCACGGGCTATGGATTTTGACTGATTTATGGGTATAGAGGGTTGTCCAAATATCGAGGAAGGTTAGAGGAGGAAACATCTCGATGGGAGGAATGATCACCCTCCTAGCGTAGCACTTACATATCGCCACTCAAACATAGTTTCATCATATGGGAAAGGAAGACTTGTACCTCATCACTTTGACTAGGATTCAGAAGTACCATCTCATAGGGAACACGTCTGTGCAAGGAGTTTAAACTGGTTGTATGGGAATACATGGGTCCAATTTAGGAGACTTTCTTAATACTAGCAAACGAAGATGGAGACCAGTGGCAGACTTAGCCATTGAGCCAGATGAGGCTTGTCAGGCTAAATTTGAGCGGGAGTTGATCCAGTTGCCCCCGCTACCCGTTGTGACTAAGGAGGGTGCTTTTCTCTTTGCCCAGCCCGCCACACCATTTTCTCCTCCACAGCATGAGGATGAACCTATTCATGGTGATATGCATGGAGAGTTTCCTCTGCCCCTCCAAATTTCTATAGTCAGCTGATGCACATGGTCGAGACCAATTTTTGCCAATAGGGTGGGATAATTTTAGAGCATAATGTCTTTGTCTCCCAGAGCCTAATGAACATGGATAAGGATTTTAATTATCTCTTATCACAGGTTTATCAATTGAAGGCACATATGGGTGGCGCTTCAGGCCCTGACTCCGAGGCAGAGCGACATAGGGAGCAACGTCGAAGGAATGCAGACTGGTTAGTCCAGTACCAGCAGTGCTACAACAAAGATCCCCCTGGTGATGACGGTCCATCCTACTCTTGATTGTGAGTCATTTTACTTGCCCCTTTGATTTTTATCATTTTTTGCCCTTTATGTATACATTGAGGGCAATATATTGTTTTGAGTGTGGGGAGGGGTTGAATGACTTACATGCATGTAATATTTGATGCTTTTTTCTTATTTGATTGGAAAAAAATGAAAAATAAAAAAATTGAAAATTGAAAACAAATAGAAAAGGAAAAAAATAAAAATAATTTAAAATCAATCTCGCTAAGCTGAAAACCAGATATGGCAATTTAGGCAACATTGGTGGCCCAGATAGGTAAAAAATCGTAAAGGGGGCCTAGGTAAAAATGAGATGTTAAATGTGGGTGAGATGTGAGCCAAAAGATATATGATGTGTGACTAGGATAAAAACCAGAAAAGGCTCCTAGGTAAAAATGAGATGTTAAACTTTGGATGTGTTTTTTGCTTCATTTTGTGCCATCAGAATCTGGGATTATCAATTCGGAATTTGGACATGTTTTATGGGTATACGTGAATTGATAGGTGATAGGTTTGAGTATAATTAGGAATTGGGGTTGTGTTGTGGATTTTTTTTCATTTGATCTTTGATTTTGGGATTTATGATAATGAGAGTTTTTGTGAGGTATTGATTAGGAGGGAAATATTAGTGTTAGGAGGTGAATATGTGAATCTCTTTGTGTTCTTGAATCTTTTCTTACTCGAGGACGAGTAAGGTTCAAATGTGGAGAGGTTTAATGTCTTCATTTTATGTGGTTATTTTAGGACATTTAGGACTTTATTTTGTATACTTTTGTGCTCTATATCTTGTATTTTGCCTTGAAATTCTCTTAGAAGAGTTAAGAGTGACTTTTGCGCTATTACTACTTTTCTAGGAAGTTTTGTGTGTCGATGCAAATATATGGAGATTTGAAGACTTGAAGACCATCTTTTGGGGCTTAAAGAGTTAAAGAATCAAAGATAACAGAAGTTAATAGTTGAAGAGGAAGATTAAGACAAGAAAATTTAAGATTTGAAGATGCAGCATTTCACTGTTGTGGGTCGCGAAGCTTGTGTTGCTGGTCGCGACACCTGCTGCAATTGTCCTACTTCATTGCTTTTTCATGTACTATAAATACCAACTCCTATCCTTTCATTTATAATTCCCTTCTTCCCCGACTTTCCCTCTTTTAAAACTCTAGTTTTCACTTTTATTTTATCTATTTTTATCTTGCATTATGTTTGGTTTGCTTTGGATTATTAGTATGGATTTTAGTAGCTATCACTTGGGAGCAGTTTATTGAAGCTTCCAAACCCATGTAGTAAGAAACTATATTTCACGCTTTTATGAACATTGATTACTTAGCATTTATTGTAATTTTAATGGTGATGTTTACTTCATTTATGTGATAGGTTGTTTAAGAATATGAAGTGTGTGTATAATTAAATGTTAGGGTGTTTGGAAAGTGTACAATTTCTTCTCACCTTTTGCACGAAAATCCAACAACATGGAATTGGAATTTCTTGTTGGGTAAATGATGTTAATTTTTCTAGATGAGTATGTTAATGTGATTCGTTATCATATTTATCCTAATGTAGCACTAAAAGGTAGAATCTTGAAGGTTGATCTTTCTAGGTTAAATTTAATAAATGCTTTGTTTGGTTAAATGTCTCGACATTTGGTAGAATGATTGTAGTTGTTACCAAATCAATGTGTCCATTTTATGTGCATAATTTAGTACTTTTTGGGATCACTTTTGTACTCTTTTGTTATCAAGAGCTTGTGTTTTACCTTGAAATTCTCTTAGGAGAGGTAAGATCGACTTTACGCTCTTTTCCCTTTTATAAGTGGATTTTGCGTGACAAAGGAAGAACATGGAGACTTGAAGACCGAAGGCTGTTGAAGATCACCTTTTGAAGACTTTGAAGAATTTCTTTAAAGATTTGAAGACTTGAAGACCGGAGGTCGTTGAAGATCATTCTTTGAAGACTTTCTTCAAAGACTTGAAAAATAAGAGAAATGATTGTAAAGAATAGTGCTTGCTACAAGAAGAAGAAAAGAAGACAAGGTTTTGTTCTGGCACCCATCGCGAGTCGCGATGAACCCATCGCGAGTCGCGATGTACGGGTGGCCGGAACAAAACTTTATCCCATTGTTCTATAAATAGAATTTCTTTCCTTTCTTTCATATCTCTTCTTACAGCCTGATTTTGGTACTATTCCAACCCCAGTTTTCCACCATTTTCATCTTTGATTTCTCTTGTTTTATGCTTGGTTTATTAGCATTTATTAGTATGAACATTAGTAGCTAAATCTAATTCTTGGGAGCAATTGACCAAGACTTCCAAGCCCATGCCTTAAGAACAATTTGTAGCCTATTTAATACTCTTACTATTATGCTTTTATGAGCATGGAATGTGTTTGTTAATATCATTAATGTTCTTGAAAGCTTGAGTATATGAAGTACTTGTATGATATGCTAGTTAGGGTTTGGGGAAATGGGCTTATTTTCCCTTTTCTTGTTAGGAAATCCAAAAGTATTATTTAGAAATTTTGATTCTGTTAGTGGATTTATAATTGCTAGATGAATATGATAATGTTGAGCTCTTTGTCATGTTTGTTTCTTGTAGCAAATGAGATAAGTCTATGAATGTTGAACGCTCTTTGTAAATGCATAGATTGGTTAAATGCTTAGACACAATGTAGTGTTTATAAGTGTTTCCAATCTTGTTGAGTCTTCATGTTCAACGCCATTAATGAGATACTTTTAGTCGTATTTTTACTAAGGAAGTCATTGATGAGGTTTGACAAGAGATATCGAATTCACTCTTGCAAACTACTATCTAAGAAGGAAAGAATTTTAGTCTTTACAACAAGTAGTGAAATTAGTAAATAGGTTGCTTGTTCAATGACGGATAAAAGGCTTGGAAGTGGAAGTCAATTGCGCCCAAGGTTCCGTTAATTGTTGGTTTCATCACCTTTTAGCTTTTGTTAAATGCTTTGCATATTTAACTTGCTTGATTAGTTAACTTGCCTTTCAATTCATAATTTAGGACCAAAACAAACCAATCCCCCCTCCCCTAATTTACATGCTTTACATATCTCTATACATCTTTTGGTCTACTATTTCTACAACGGTCTTCTTGATGAGGACCAAATATTAGTGAGGAGTTTTGTGGTGGTACCCTTGGGAATAATACTTCAACGGAGGCTATGCAATTATACGAGAAGCTAGCGGAGGAGTCAAGGAACTTTAGCTCGAGGGCTGATTTGAGAAGGAGAAACCCAATGCCCACAAGTGACCTTTTAAATAGTGGAAAGCTTGGGGACCAAGTCTCGGCCCTTGCTTCTATGGTGAATTCTTTGATGACCAAGCCCAAAAATGTGCCATATGTTAAATCTTGTGAAATTTGTTACTCGGTCAATCCTACGGACGCTTGCCCTACTTCGCAAGATGATTATGTCGAGGAGGTGAGTGCCATGGGGTATCAAGGTAACCAAGGCTATTAAGGCAACCAAAACTATCAAGGCTACCAAGGTGTGCAAGGATATCAAAGAAATCAAGGGTACGAAGGTGGCCAAGGCTACCAAAACAAGCCTTACAATGCAGATAATAGAGATCACCCAAATCTCCAGTATGGAAATCCTCAAGTGGACCAAAATGCTCGACAATATTGGCCACCTTAACAACAATACCAAAGGCTTCAAGACAAGCCCCAAGACTAGAGGGAGAGCTCGAGTTTGACAAAAGATGAGGTGATGCAAGCTATTAACCGGTTAAGCATGTGTGTGGAGAAAAGTGAAAAATTCCAAGATGAAAGAAAGGCGAGCATCAAGAACTTGGAGACTCAAGTGAGCCAAATAGCTCAAGTGGTGAATCAAATGAATGCTCGGGAAAAGGGAAAACTACCTTCCCAACTGGAGATCAACCCTCAACAAAATGCTAGTGCTATCACTTTGAGAAGTGGTAGAGAGATTGGCACTTCCTCGGGTAATGATATTGTTGAAGAGGAGCCTAGAAGGGTTGAGTTGTTTGAGAAAGGGGACGAAGAAGAGGCTGAGACTTTGGCCAAGGAAAAAGAAAGGAAGGGGAGGGAGAAGGAAGATTAGGTTATTGTTAATAAGTAAACCTCCATTCCGGATCCTTCATCCCCTCCTCACAAAAATGAAAAAATGGTGGAGATTCCTCCATATGTACCGGAACCACCATTTTCGGAAGCTTTGAAAGACAAGAGGAGGAAGGAGAACAACAAGGACATCTACGAAGTCTTTCATAGATGTGAGATAAATATCCCACTCTTGAATGACACTGAACAAATTCCTAGATATGCTAAATTTCTTAATTGATTATGTGTTGTGAATAGAAAATTAAGAGCCAAGAATAAGTTGAAAAATGGAAAAAATAGCATGTTTCCACCTTGTGGCAAAAAAAGCTACTCCCTAAATGTAGCGATCCCGGAATGTTTACAAGTCCTTTCATAATAGGAAATACAAATTTTGAAAAAGCCATGATTGATCTAGGTACATCGATTAATGTTATTTCTTACTCTTTGTATGAAAGCCTAAACTTGGGTACTTTGCACAAAACCAGGGTGGTAATCCAATTGGCTAATCATTCTAATGCATACCCTAAGGGTATTATTGAGGACGTGTTGGTTAAGGTGGACTCCTTAGTTTTTCCCACGGATTTTTATGTCCTTGACATGGAGCATGATAAACATGCTGACCCAATTTCATTGGGGAGGCCATTTTTTAAAACTTCTAGGACAATGATTGATGTGCATAAGGGTACCCTCACCATGGAATTTGATGGAATAAAAGTAGAGTTTAACATAAATGACAATATGAAGTATCCTAGGGAAGAATATGCTTGTCGTGCCTTAGATGTTGTTGAAGATATTATGCAAGATGTTTTTATGCTAAGTGGTGATGATTCCTTGTTAGTTTCTTTGCAATGTGATAGTGATGATGAATGCAATGTATATTCTATAAGGACTAACTTGAAGGAAAGCTTTGAGGACTTAAACTTTCTTGAAGAGATGAAATAAAACCTCTCAAATCCTCCTCCTCTACTCTTAGAGGAACCCAAGGAACCAAAATTCCTTCCATCACTTGCGATGGCTCCGGTGATAGAGCTTAAGCCTTTGCCAAGTGGCCTCAAGTATGCATTTCTTGGGGAAGGGGAGACACTCCCGGTTATCATTTCAAGCAAACTCACCTAAGAACAAGAAGAAAAGTTGATAGTGGTGTTACGGGAGAATAAATAAGCAATTGGATGGACTATTGCTGAAATCAAAGGCATAAGTCCATCCACTTGCATGCATATAATTTTGTTGGAAGAAGATGCGAGACCCATGTGACAACCCCAACGCTGGTTGAACCCACCTATGATAGAGGTGGTAAAGGCGGAGATCCTCAAGTTGCTCAAAACGGGTATGATCTATCCAATATCGAATAGTAAGTGGGTGAGCCCGACTCAAGTGGTACCCGAGAAGAGTGGAGTGATGGTAGTCGAGAATGAGAAGGGTAAAATGGTGCCCACTCGAGTCCAAAATGGGTGGCGTGTTTGCATTGACTACCAGAGGCTAGATGCGGAAACCCAGAAGGATCACTTCCCGTTGCCATTCATTGATCAAATGCTTGAGAGGTTAGCAAGACACCCCTTTTATTGGTTTTTAGATGGGTACTCGGGGTATTTTTAAGTAGTCATTGCCCCAGAAGATCCAGAAAAGATCGCCTTCACGTGCCCCTTTGGTACGTTTGCTTACCGCCGTATGCATTTTGGTCTATGTACTGCCCCCGCGACTTTCCAAAGGTGTATGGTAAGAATTTTCTTAGAATTTTTTAAAATATTTTTTGAAGTATTCATGGATGATTTCACCGTCTATGGTAATTATTTTGACAATTGTTTAGCAAATTTGGCACAAGTTCTTAAACGTTTCATTGATACTAATCTTGTGTTAAATTATGAGAAGTGTCATTTTATGGTAGAGCAAGGCATTTTCTTAGGCCATGTTGTCTTCTCTAAGGGTATTGAGGTTGACAAGGCAAATATAGACATGATTCAAACTTTGCCCTATCATACTAATGTGCCCGAAGTGTGCTCTTTGCTTGGACATGCAGGATTTTACCGCTGGTTCATCAAGGACTTTTCAAAGATAGCATCTCCTTTGTGAATGTTGTTGCAAAATGAGGTGGAATTTTTGATGGATGAGGGTTGTAAAGGGGTCTTCAATACATTGAAGAAAAGGTTAGTCTCGACCCTATCATACAGCCCTCAGATTGGTCTTTGCCTTTTGAGATCATATGCGATGCTAGCGATTATGCCATTGGAGACGTGCTTGGTAAAATTGTGGGGAGAGCACCCCACAACATCTACTACACATCCATGTATCTCAATGAGGTCCAAACAAACTACTCCACCACAGAAAAGAAGTTGCTAGCGGTGGTATTTTCTTTGGAAAAATTTTGATCTTACTTGCTTGGTACAAAGTTTATTGTGTACACTGACCAGGCAGCGTTTCGTCATTTAATGAAGAAGAAAGAGGCCAAGCCAAGATTGATAAGGTGGATCCTTCTTTTGAGAAAATTTGAGTTGGAGGTGCTAGACAAGAAGGGCACGGAGAATCTTGTGGCCGATGATTTGAGCTGTTTGACTCCATGCCAAGACATTGAGGTAAATTACTCAGTGATGGAGAAACTACGCGAGAAGTTTACCGATGAAAAATTGTTCACAATTAGGGACCTTTAACCATGGTATGCCGACATTTTAAATTTCCTTGTTGCCGGTATATTCCCTCCTCATTTTTCTAAGGCCCAACAGAATTGAAGAGTGATGCTAAATATTATGTGTGGAATTATCCCTTTTTTTGGAGACATTGTGTGGATCAAGTTGTTAGGAGATGTATCCCCGATAATGAAGTGCACTTAATTCTTGATTTTTGTCATTCTCATGCATGTGGCGGTCATTTTGGAGCAAAGAGGACCGCTAGGAAAGTCTTAGAAAGTGGCTTTGTTGGCCTACATTGAATAAGGATGCATATACCTTTTGCAAATCTTGTGATGAATGCCAGAGAGTAGGAAATATCTCCTCTAGGAATGAAATGCCCCAATGACCTATTTTGTATTGTGAAATCTTTGATGTGTGGTGTATTGACTTTATGGGACCTTTCTCTAATTCTTGTGGCTTTACATATATTATTCTTTTCGGTGATTATGTGTCGAAGTGGGTTGAATAAAAACCCACTAGGACTAACGATTCTAAAGTGATTGCAGAATTCCTGAAAGATAACATCTTCTCTAGGTTTGGGGTACCCCAAGCCTTGATTAATGACCAGGACACCCACTTTTACAACCGGACCAAAGAGGCTCTATTGAAGAAACATGGCATCACTCACAAGACATCCACTACCTATCACCACAAACCAATGGGCAAGCCAAAGTTTCCAATCGGGAAATCAAGTCCATCCTTAAAAAAATGGTTAACCCTAACCGGAAGGATTGGAGTTCTTGGTTGAAAAATGCCTTGTGGACGTACAGAACGACTAACAAGACACCAATCAGTATGTCACAATATCGGTTAGTGTTTGGTAAGCCATGTCACTGACCAATGGAAATTCAACCGAAGGCTTACAGGGCCGTCAAAGATTCAACCTTGATATAGATGAGGCCGACTTGTATAGCAAGCTACATTTGGAAAAACTAGATGAGATCCAGAGGGAGTCCTATGAGAATTCCAAAATCTATAAGGAGAAGACAAAAGTGTGGCATGACAACATGATCATTAGGAAGGGATTCGACATGGGTCAAAAGGTCCTTTTATTTCAATCCCGCCTTTGCCTATTTCCTTGTAAGTTGAAGCCTCAATGGATCGGTCCTTTGAGGTGGTGAAGGTATTCCCGCATGGTGCAGTGGAAATCCTAGTTCGAGCTAATTCTAATGCATTCAAAATCAATGGCAACGTTTCAAACCTTACCACGAGAATTTTATGCTGGACAAGGGAGAGAATGTTGATCTGCTTGATCCGGTTTGTGAAAAAGGGAGTGATTCATGCCGCTGATGTTAAATATACTTGGTTTTTATAATCCATATCGTCATTCGTGACTTTTCATTGATGTTGCTTGGTTTTAAGTTTTTGTCATTAGTTTCATTATTTTTCTTTATGATTTTCACAGTTTGTTTTCCCATGATTTTGTACCAATTTGAACCCAAGGCATTGGATGGATGGAGTGATAAATACTTGGGGTCAAGAAGGAAAACCTTGGGCAAGGGATGGGATTTAATTTTTATTCTAAGTACCAGGTAGGATGCCCATCGTGAGTCACGACAGGATCAGAAAAGTTTGTCAATTTTGGAGCCTGCAGGCTAAAATTTTTGTGAGCCATGATGTCCGTATTGTGAGTCACAATAGATTATCATGAGTCACAATGTTTTGGTCACAATCACGACCAAATCAGAAAACAATTGCTAAAATATGAACTCCCAGGTCCACTTTTTGCGACTCGCGACAATTCCATCACATGTTGTGATGGACCATTGCGAGTCGAAATGGATTGGTTATGAGCCATGATGCGAGCTTTAACCGAATGTTCTTTTTGACCTACCCATTGCGAGTCACGATGGGCGTACAAACATGTTTTAAAAAATGTGTAGAACCCATTCAAATCACAATTTCCACATCTTCCCTTCATCTCCTCCGCTGCTCCACCGAATTTCCACCACTCTCTGGCCACCACTAACCGGCGCTCCACCCTAAATCAACCCTACACCACTCCCCAATCCATCATACCAAATCTCTACCCACAAATTGGCCTAGTTTGTTGAAGAACACAAAACCGTAGAATTTAGGGGTTTTGTGATTTTTAGCAATCCGGATTTAAATTAATAGTTGGCTTAGTTCCTTCTCTATCATAAGCATCTAAGTGGTATATTCCCTCATTTTCTTGAGCTATAATTGTGATTATGTTGTATAAATTTTTTTATTGGATATTGTGTGGATTATGTGTGATGCCTTAGGGATTTAAATTGTTGGAACATTGTAGATTCTTGTGAACATATTGTGCTTATGATTTGGTTGGACGTGGGATAACATTGTGCTCATTTTGATGGTGTTGATTTTCTCATGTTGGTGTTGTGCTTGCGTTGTGTTTACATTGTTGCTTTGGTTGAGAGTTTGATTGTGGCTTGTACTAGAGATTTGTTGGATTGGCTTGATTAAACATAGTTGTTATTTGCATTCAATCTTATCATGCTTAAAGTATTTTAGCCACAGAAACTGAATGTTAACGTTATGAACGTACTACTGGTAGCTAAACTAGTTTGGCATTACTGTGATTATTGGATATATCATATTTGATGTTTGTCTCTGTGACAACCTAATAGACTTGAAATTATGGGCATGTTGAGTGTGATATGGATTGTATATGAAATTTTGGTTAGGACTTGAACTAGTTGGCTTGGATTTGATTTGGTTTGTGATGTTGGTCAAACTAGTTTAGGATTGAGTATGATTTTGTGATGTTGCATGTATGTATATTCCTCTGCATTTGACTTGTTTGTTGTGATTGTTAGATATGGCCCCTACCAAGAGACCTTGGGCTCCTTCACAAGGTGAGCGCACCACCGCTCTAGCTTCACCTCCGTCGCCAGCTCTGGATTCGAGCCCTGTACCTCCTCCTCCTGATATGTACATAGGTTTGTCTCGGATCACCAGGTCCTATGCAGAGATGTGGGATCCCTTGGTCAACTGCCAGCTCAAGTAGACAAGTTTAGTTGACATGCCCACACTGGATCCTCTTGGGTTAACCCAGCCAGACCGATGCCTCATTGCCAATGGAGGGTTTGAGGGTTTCATTGGCAAGAGTGACCCCTCCTACTGGTAATACACATTGGAGTACCCATCCATGGTCAGGATATGTAGCATGAGGGATGATGAACCATGCAAGAGGTACATCACTTTCCACTTAGATGATATACCCCGATAGATTACCGTCTTGCATGTTGATGAAGCCTTTGTATGAGACACGGCTGAGATCCGGGAAAAGATGGACCCAAAGGCCAAGGACCGACCGATTGAGGATGACAAGCATTTCTGGAGTGTCATCAACATGAAAGCAAAGAACTCCCAAGATAAGAGCAGTGTCATCATCCATCACGCACTCCGTTATGTGTACTTACTTTTGGCCGGCACAATGGTTTTCTTGGCGGAGCTGACGAATGTGGCAGAAAACGACATTCACTTCTTATGGCACTTAACGAGTGAGGGGTTGGGATATGGTTTATGGGTCGAGCTATAGATGAAGAGGGTCATAGAGGTGGCTGGGAAGCCAAAGGGGAAGATTATTGTTAGAGGCATGATCGGCTTCTTAGCTGAGTACCTAGGATTGGTCCCACCGGCCGAGTTTCTGCGCTTGGGGAGGCACACTCCCTACCTCATCACTGCGGAGAGGTTGGTGCGATTTGAGATGCTTGGCACCACATAGACCGCGTGGGTGTTTCATTGGTTATATGGTGCCAGGACGGTCACATTCCTACCACTTTCTCATCCCAACAAGACAAAGTTAGAATTTAATACACCCTTGGCGGACTTGGCGATTCTACCCAACTTATCGTGCAGAGAGGAATTTCAGCGTGAGCTCAATAACCTTGGTCCAGCCCCTGCTCACTGCGATGATAATAGCTTTCCTTTCACTGAGCGACAACACCAACACTATCCATAGCTTCCACCGGAGATCGAGCCTATGCAGATATATTATGTGCCACCTCATTACACCCAGCCTTTGCTTGATTTCTATGAGCATATGATACAGACTATGAAGGATGGATTCCGCTGCTAGGACAACATGATATTGGAGCTCAATATTTTTGTCTCCTAGAGCTTGATCGACATGGATGAGGAGATTGGCCATCTGTCATCTCGCATCCATGAGATGCAGTCCCAGGAAGGTGGTGCCTCAAGCCCTGATCCTGGAGCAAAGAGGCATAAAGCTAGGAGGTAGAGGAACACGAATTGGCTGGCTAATTATCAGCATCTTTATTTTGGTGGTGGTCCTTCTTCCTTACAACAGTTATTATAAGCATTATATGCTTACCCTTTCCATACTTCTCTTTGTATGCTTTTGCCCTATTTTGTCTACATTGAGGGCAATGTAGCATTTTAAGTGTGGGGAGGGGTATTTACTAATTTCACTGATTGGTTTGGGGATGTTTTTCTAGACTCGCTACTTTTGGGATATTTTCTTGCATTGTTTTGGATATTTTTGCCCTTTTGTTTTAGGGATGCTTTCCTTTTGATGTACTTGGATGATGTCAGCTTTGATATTTTTCTTAGCCCTAACATTTGGAAAGCACTTTGCTACTTTTTGATTGGAAAAACATGAAAAAAATTGAAAAAATAAATTTAGAAAATGAAAAAAAATAAAAACATGATTGAAAGGTCACTCGACTTTAACTAATATACGGTCAATTCTTACTGGACTTTCCATATATAAACACTAATAAAATGGTTTAACTTCAACTTATCAACAACCAACCTTACTCGACTTTTATTATATAAACATTATTTAGTTAGTTTGACTTTAACTAATGAACGGTCAATCTTTACTTGACTTTTCATATATAAACACTAATAAAATGGTTAAACTTCAACTTATCAATTGTCAACCTTACTCGGCATTTCTTTATACAAACATTATTTAATTAGTTTGACTTTAACTAATGAACGGTCAATCCTTACTTGACTTTCCATATATAAACACTAATAAAATGGTTTGACTTCAACTTATCATCAATGAACCTTACTCGACTTTATTTATATAAACATTATTTAATTAGTTTGACTTCAACTAATGAACGGCTAATACTTACTTGACTTTTCATATATAAACACTAATGAAATGGTTTAACGTCAACTTATCAACAGTTAACCTTACTCGTCCTCCTTTATATAAACATTATTAAACTAGTTTGACTTCAACTAATGAACGATCAATCCTTACTTGACTTTTCATATACAAATACTAATAAAATGGTTTAATTTCAACACATCACCAATGAACCTTACTTGACTTAATTTCTTAATAAAAATACTATTAAATTAGTTTGACTTCAATTAATGAACGATGAATCCTTACTTGACTTTCAATATACAAACTATAAAAGCTAATAAAATGGTTTGACTTCAATTTATCAATACTCAACCTTACTCGACTTTCTTTATATAAACATTATTAAATTAGTTTGACTTCAACTGATGAACAGTCCATCCTTACTTGACTTTCCATAAATAAACACTAATAGAATGGTTTGACTTCAACTTATCAATAGTCAACTTTTTTCAACTTTCTATATATAAACATTATTAAATTAGTTTGACCTCAACTAATGAATGGTCAAATTTATTTGACTTTCTATATATAAACACTAATAAAATAGTTTGACTTCAACTTATCAACAGTCTGCGCAAGAACATCAAAATATGTTTTAAATATAATAAAAATATTTTTTTCATTATAAACTCACCGTGGTTAGAGGGGTATATTAGGCTCCCCAAGCCTTGAAAAATATTGCGTAATACGCTCAGTAAGTGGTACATCAAAAGGAAACAAGTGGAAAATTATTTACACTAAGCTGTATTCCAAAAACCATTGTTTACACCCCTGTACAAACAAAAGGTTTGTCCCTTAATCCCCATATCAGAGCCTATTACGGCCTACCATTTTTATGTCTCCACACCTTAGTGACATAAAGGGATTATCTTCCATAATAGCCCCTAGCAAAGAACTTCCCTTAAAGTGGTTCACTGCTAAAGCACCGCATCACAGAGAAAGTGGTGTATACCTAGCCCAATTTTTGGGCCACATGCCCAAGAACACAAATGAGCCCTAAACTAAGATGTGATGCGAGCTGGGACTGAGTCAACCCACTAACCATAAAAAATGGAGACCATAATCAAGCACCGACCACGATCCGTCATTCTCATAGCCATGATTAAGCACATGATGACCAACCTAAGAAAGGCGGAGCCATGTTCATAACAGGCTATAAAAGAAATGGAGAGGACACGAGTACATATAAGTGCAAACAAACTGAAGAAGTTGAATTCTTGAGATAAAGTAACTCACTTGAGCTTCAAAGTTTTTTCCCCGGAACCACTTCCGGTATCTCTTTTGCAGGCACATCGTGGTGAGCAACAATCAACCGCCCAGATTGGGAATACCACAACATTTTGTGTGGACTGTGGGGATGGAATTTTTTTTCCAGTTGTTCATTCCCAACAAGATTGATAATGGCGTTAACCAAAAGGGAAAGAAGTCAAAACCACCAAAAACAGCTGGGAGAAATAGGAATGTACATCCCATAAAAAATTAGGATCACATTCCCAGCAGAGAGCAAGAACATGGTAGGGATGACACAGAAGATGAAGAAGAGGCAAAATTTCCTAACACAAATAAGGAAAAGGATAGGAGAGCATTCATGTCATTTCTAGAAGTGAAAAGAGAAACTATATAATCAGTTCCTAGCCACTCTTAAACTAAAGTCCCCAAGGTTAATTCAAAAAATTGATCAAAAGAATGCCAGCCTTAAATATGGGGACGAACTGAGAGACATTTTAGCATATAACGATGCGGACAAGTCGCCACTAGCACCACATCTACGATGCGACAACCAACCTAAAGGAATTTCTACATTTCTATCGTAATAGCATAAGGTTCCGTGATGCTGAAAATGAGTGGGTATGTAAAATGTTCCCTATATTTTTGTCAGGAACAACGATCACATGGCATAACGATTTACCAAACAGAAGTATCACATCTTGGGCCAAGCTATCATATCTATTTTTGGGACGCATCTACTAGAAGCAAAAGTTTACCAAGACAATTGCATACTTCGATAGTATAGCTCAACGAAGAAATGAAAGTTTTGTAGAATATCACAGTAGGTTCGCTACCGAAAGTTTGCAAGTTTTGGACCTATCGTTTCAATCTTCTTTAGGTACGTTCACATGGGGACATGCGATCCTGAGAGTTCTACAAGGATCTGACAATGAACATGCCAGAAAACCCAAGGGACCTAGAAAAAGGATAGAACAATATGTGTGAAGCGAGAAAACCAACTGCAAAACAGAGTGGGAGCAAGGCGAGAAAAGAGTAATAGAAAACTCGCAAAGAAATTTGGCAATGAAGGGGAAATGAAACTTCTCTTTCAAAGGAAGAGAAGCAGGAACAAAAATGATCTTGTCCCAGGAGACACTATTAACAAAATCGCGAATAAAGGCAAGCACATGAACCAGAGACAGTGGTAGCGCCTCAAAAGGAATGATAAAAAAAGAATACTATTGTGCCTTATATAAAGATCACTGTCACGATTGAGTATTGCAGAGACCCACAGAAACAAATAGAAGATAGCTTGAGAAATGGTTATCTTTCTTTAATACACAAAGAAAGATGACAGTAATAGGTACAACGAAGCGAGAAATACAGGGAGCTCAATAGCCAAAACCCAAGCCACAGTAACACTCTAAACAAAAAACAAAAGATGACGTCAGTAGTAGACTATGAAGAGGATGCAGCCAACGAAGCTACAAAAAAATTTGTCTTCACCATACATGGGTCAACGGAGTCCTTATCGAATAATGCCTAAAAAGCTATGGTCGGGTATTCACCTCCATCGGAGCCCCTGGATAAAAGATTGTATATTGACGAAACAATCACGTTTGGCGAAGATGACGGTGTTCGTAATGTCTCACCACACAATGACCCCATGGTCGTTATTGCTAAAATTGGAGCACGACTGTTCATAGAGTGTTTATAAATAATGTAAGCGCGATATAAATCCTTTTCGTGGACTGCTTTAACGAACATGGATTCAAGATGACCGACTTGAAAAAATCCACATCCGCGCTCGTAGGATTCTTAGGAGAAGTAAAGACACTGCTTGGCAACATTTTGCTGTCTGTAACAATGGGGAGAATGAAAGGAACTACACCATAATCTATGACTTGGTTGTCATGGATGCTCCAAGTTCATTTAACACTATTATTGGCAGGTCGTGGATGAACAGAGCAAAAGCAATATGGTCTCTGTACCATTTAATCATAAAATTCCCAACCCCAACAGGGATGCCAACGGTGAGGGGAAACCAACAGACCGCCAGACAACGTATGGTCATCGCAATGAAAGCAAGAAGAACCGCAGAACAAAGGAAGTGGTTAGTACTATCACCAACAATGTCTCACTTAACCAGGTAGATCATCCAATAGAAATTGGAGAAAAAACTGAAGATGTCATTTTGGATGACAACGATGGATCTAAGTGTGTCAAAATAGGGAAATATCTTCTTGATCAAGAGAAACATAGTGTGATACAAATTCTAAGAGATCACAAGGACACATTTGCATAAAGTGTTCAGAAAATGGGAGAAGTTGACCCAAGTGTTGCAACCCATTCTTAGAACATTCTTGATTCAATTAAGCCAATCAAGCAGAAACAAAGAAGCTTCACTAGTGATAGACAAAAGGAAATCGAGGAAGAAGTAAAAGCGTTGTTGCAAGCTGGGATCATAAAGGAGGTGATATACCCAACATGTCTAGCGAACCCGGTGATGGTGAAAAAGTCAGATGCTGGGTGGAGAATGTGTATAGATTTCACCAATCTAAACAAAGCATACCCAAAGGATTATTACCCTTGCCAAAAATTCATTAGCTAGTAGAAGCAATCTCGGGGTACGATGTCCTCACATTCTTGGATGCCTACAAGGGGTATCATCAGATATTGATGAACCCCAAAGATGCTAAAAAAATTGGCATTCATAACAAGTTTTGGGATATTTTTGAACGTGAATATGACATTCGGGCTGGAAAATGCAGGCGCAACATATAAGAGAGTGGTTGATAATGCATTCCTTAGTCAGATCGGGCACAATATAGATGCATATGTGGATGATAAGGTCATAAAAAGCAGGCGAACATATGACTTCGCGAATGACTTAAAAGAAACCCTGGATACATTAAGTTCAATTGGAATGAAGCTAAATAAAAAAAAGCACAATTGGTGTTGGCACAGGTAAATACCTGGGATACAAGGTATCCTTGAAGAGGATCGAGGCTGATCCAGAAAAAATACAAGCAATCACTAACCTCCCCCAACCAAGAACAGTAAAGAAAGTTCAAGTCTTATGGGATCATTGGCTTCGCTCAGTAGGTTTGTGTCAAAAGTAGCCGAAAGACACATTCCACTTTTCCAAATCCTTAAAAAGGTCAAGAAGTTTAGCTGGAGTGAAGAGTGTCAATAAATGTACAAGTCACTAAAGGACAAACTTCAAACACTCCCAACGTTGAAAGCACCAATTCAGGGAGAAACAATGTACTTGTATTTGGCGGTTTCAATAAATGCAGTAAGCTCAGTCCTGGAAAGGCAAGAGGGCCAAGAACAATTACCAATGTTCTACACCACCAGAATACTACACCAGGTTGGAAATGCGTATGTTCCAATTGAAAAGTTGACCCTAGCATTGATATATTCAGCAAGAAGACCGTGAACCTATTTCCATAGTCATATGGTTGTTGTCTATACTGACTACCTAATAAAGAACATCTTGAACAAGCCCAAGTCATCTAGGAGAATAACGTAATGGGCTCTTGAATTGGGACAGTTCAAGATTTAATTTCAATAGCAAATTTCAAGCATGGCACAAGGTTTAGCAGATTTCATTGCCAAAATGACAAGCATAGGGACACACCAGGTGGAAATGCAATAGTTCACTGTCAAAGACAAAGGAAAGGCCAAATAAGAAGACGTTGCATGGAATCTGTTTGTACACGGGGCATCTAGCAAGGACAGATGCAGAGCAGGACTGCTGTTGATTAACTCAGACGAAGGAGAATACAGATACTCGCTTTGCTTTTATTTCTCACTCACTAATAATGAAGATGAGTATGAGGCATTAATATGCGGCTTAGATCTCACAGTTAACATGACGGTGAAGAGCGTTCGAGCATTCAGCATTTCACAGATAGTAGTCCAGTAAGTACGAGGAGATTACAAAGTGCGAGAAGAGAAATTGTTAAAATACTTAACCAGGGTTCATCAACTCATCACCCACCTTGATTACTTCAACATCCAACATGTCCGAAGAAGTGAAAAATATGAAGGCAGATGCCTTAAGCAAGCTAGAAACAATATGGTTTGAGTTATTAGCTAAACACAAAGATGTGAGGGTAGAAGTCATTCTGGTTAGAAGCACAACGAGGAAAATCGTGTCAGCAATTCAAGCACATGAGGTAAACTGGAGGACGCCATTAATTGAATACTTTGACAAAGAGAACCTACCGATAGATAAGGTACAAGCCAGAAAGTTAGAAATGCAATCCCACAACCATTATTACGTAGACGCAGACTTATACAAGAAAGGATATCTATCTCCGTGGATAATATAAGTGGGATCATCACAGGCAGGTAAAACTTGAAAGAAATACATGAAATATTGTGCGGATCGCATCAAGGGTCTCGAACGATTGAGAAGAATATCATTCGAGTTGGATACTATTAGGCAACCATGTTTAATGATGCATATAACTTCGTCCTTAAATGCAAAACCTGCATGATGAATGCTCCAATATCTCACCAACCGCAATCAGCGTTAATAGGAATATCCAGAGCTTGTCCTATTGATAAATGGGGAATGGATCTCGTTGGACCTTTTCCAAAAGGTGCTGGCAGTTCCAAGTTTTAAATTATGGCAGTCGACTACTTGACAAAATGGGTTGAAGTAAAACCCCTAGGAAGAGTAACAATAGAAGCAGCGAGAAAATGTGTCTAGTAGAATATAGTTTTTCACTTCAGAGTACCACAAACCATCATGACTGATAATGGTACGCAGTTCACAAGTGGGGTCTTTACAGAATTTTGTTTGAAATTGGTAATCACATGGAAATTAAGTTCTGTAGCTCACCCCCAAGCGAACGAACATTTAGAAGTAACAAACAGAATGATCATTCAGGGTATCCATAATAGATTGGAAGGAAAACAAGTAGGCAGGGTGGACGAGATACCCAATACCTTATGGTTATACAGAACGA
The DNA here is from genome assembly GCA_037428765.1 of Rubia yunnanensis. Lineage (NCBI taxonomy): Eukaryota > Viridiplantae > Streptophyta > Magnoliopsida > Gentianales > Rubiaceae > Rubia > Rubia yunnanensis. The sequence goes on along the minus strand of CM075071.1, from coordinate 31,275,756 downwards.
CAATGTGAGAACCAACATGAGAAATGCCATATAGTCTGGTATGTGGGAACGAAGCGGCAATACCAGTTGAAAATGGACAATCAATCTTTTGAGTCGAGCAATATAAAGAGTACATCAACCTAGAGATGGTGAGGTTGGACTTAGATAAACTCGAAGAAAAGAGACAGAGGGCAGAAATCAAGGAAACAAAGTACAAAGAAAGGATGGCCAGAGTTTAAAACCATAAAGTCAAAGAAACACAATTCCAAATTAGTGATCTCGTGCTAAGAAAGAATGAAGCTAACCTAGCTGAGGAAAGAGGAAAGTTGTGGACAAAGTGAGATGGACCGTACAAAATAACAAAGACACATCGATCCAACTGCTACTAGCTAGAGAAATGGATGGAAGCAGTGTTCCTAACACTTGGCACATAGTTAACTTAAGAAATGTTCATGTGTAGAATCATCAAAGAGGCAAGAAAATCCAGTTTCCATGTATAGAAACCTTGATATAATCATTGGTGGTGTTCGCCCCCTTGTTCGGTGTTGAAGGTGATATTATCGCAATATAATTCTTTTAGAGTACCATATTTTCATTTCAAATATCTATACTCTGCAGTCGCAAAACATAGCTATAAATTTTTAACAGACGAAAACATGATGATAGTGGCATAAGTATCAATTATGAACGCCACTCAACTTTCCTCTTCACAATATATAAAGGAAAGCAAGTTATAAACATTGCAATAAGGAAGATATGCCTACAATAAAGCGGCAAAAAGAAGCAATAGATCTTGCGACTTTGCACTCTCAATAAAAACCAAGCTATAGATCTTGCTACTGCGTAAACCTGGCTATAAGACAACAACAAAAGTAAGCACTAGATCTTATGGCTTCACACATTACATGCTCTCAATAAAGAAAGAAATAGATCTTGCGGCTTTGCACATTATATACTCTCAATAAAGCAAGCAATAGATCTTGCTACATGACAGATATGCCTACGAAACAACGACCAAAGGAAGCTATAAATCTTGCGCCTTCACGATAAATAAAGTTTCAATACTCAAAACGAAAACAATAGATATATGAAAAAGAGATCTTGTGAATAAAAGAGAATCACACAGACAAGATCATTCAAAAGTATGAAGAAAGAAAAAGGATGACCACAGCATCCAAAAACTGCAACGAAAACAAAATTACTTCTCAGAAGAAAAAATCATTACACATTATCCACGCTTAGATGCTCGTGATGATCCAGAGGAAGATGAACCACCATGGTGATGACCGTGCTCAGCTTTGCGATGAAGGTGCTTAGCCCTACACCATTTTTCCTCAGCCTCATACTCCTCGCTAACCATATGGTCATATCGTCATTTCATGTGTAAATAAACGGGATGGAATATTCGACCCCTTCGCTCCATATGACCAAGATACCTAGCATAATATGCCTTAAAGTCAGTTATAGGACAAAATCCTTGCGGTTCAGTGCTTACTAATAACATTAATAGTTTCCTTATATTGTTTCATTGTTTCCCTTAAAATCAGTACTTCGTTCTCTAGGCCGCGGATATGTGATTAGACAACCTCATATAAGTCTCTACCTACCGATTCCTATAGTAAGATTTCCACAGCTAGTAGCCATGTGAGATGAAGAAGGAAGTGCCTAAAGTCTATCTTTGTACTAAACACAAGCTTTCTCGAGTTGGTGCATAGATGAATCGAGCCGGTGCACTCAGTGCAAAGTTGCTCATTTTCACTTTGCATTTGTGCGTTTATAGCAAACTGTTCATAGAACTTACTTTGCCAACCGAGTGCAGAAGATGAAAAGTGATCACACTTATCCTATTTTTTCTTCCACTGATCGAACAAATTATCAATATGTGCACATCATTTATCTATGATCTGTGTTTTTGGATCGGCCTCATGAGTCTTGCTCGCAGCATAATTCCTAGCCTTCTCATGTTGTCGAAGCACCTTCACCATGCTTAACTGCTGACGCTAAATAAGACCGTTTTGCTCATTGCAAATCCTATGTAAATCACACATAACATCCTGGTTGTCCTTTAGAGTCTTGCCTCAGTTCGCTTCAAGACCATTAATACTCGAGAACAGGTATTTCAGGTGAATGCCTAGAGACAATGCCCGCTTTTAGTAACCCACAAACAATATCTTTGCCAAGCGATTCAACATTTTAACTATCAAGAACAAACTGACTGCAAGGACGCGTTGTAGATACAGACAAAGAAGCATTGGAAATAGGAAGTTTCCACCCAAGAAAAAACAGAAGCAACTCAACGCGATCAGAAGAAACAATCTCTTCATATTCTTTAGTTAAGGACTGAGTAGCACGAATCAATCTAATAAGGCATTGAAAATCAGAGGGCAGAGATCTATAGCCATCCAAAAAATGATTAGTAGATCTGACACAAAAATATTATTTTAAATTAAAAATAAAAATCCAAATATCCCAATACAGTTAAAATCTACTAACTTCAGATATAGAGGTACGAAAAGGCTTAACAACGATACCAGCGACTTCTTGGCTTGGTTGCTAAGCGGGAGTTTCCTTGCCTTTTTCCTGGGCGAGGGTTTCAATGCTCGCATCAATTCTAGTGGCCACAGTGGCATTATGATTAGGATTTATAGTAACAATGCGAGATCCAAATCTAATATCTTCAAGATAATCCACCTTAAAGCCCTTTAGCTCAGCCACAGAAGGAAGACATGGAAGGCTAGCAAGATGCTATAGCAAAGCGTAGGGATGTCCCCCATCACCAATATTTTTGATAAAAGCTTCATTGATTTTTTCCTTATGCTTCTCCAAGGTCTCAGTACACTTCTTCAGAGAAGGTAAACTCTTCAGCTGACAAGTTGGATTCCACTCGCGCTGATCCTTCTCAGCCTGGCAGTAACCAATAATCCGAGCATTGCTGGAGACATACTCAAAACATTATGGAAAGAGTTGGTTTTGCAGAGCCAATCTACCAAAATTTGAGGGTATTTATGAGAAGAAAATCTATTGGTGTGCATCTCCTCCAAGTCAAAATGAAGCTGAGTCATTTCCACCTCCGCGAGCCTGTCACGCTTCTCAGTGGCTTTCAACAAAGTTTCTAGTGTCTCACATTTTGGTTTCTTTGCCTTGTACTTCTCCATGAGCGACTCATCAATAGGAGAGAACTTAGAAAGCCGCTCACTCGTGAGTTAAAGGCTTTCATTGACCTTACCAAACAATAACACATGTGACAAAATTACTCAACATTTTACATACAAAATATCATGATATATCGAAAGTCCCTAAAGTTTAACCAAGAACATACCACAACTAGTCTGTCAAGGAGAGAGAGTTTGGAGAGAATATCATATATCATCCCCTTTGCTAGAAGATTCTCAGTTCACACAAGAGCTTGTGAACGAGATTGGTTACCACGATCTTTTTTCATGGGAGGAAGAAAATGTCCTGAAGGTCCATCACTCCTATCCCTCTTGTGCTTCTTCTCCCTTTAGCCACCAACGGAGCGATGATCACTTGTCTCCCCATCTTTAGTAGACTTACCCTTATTACAAGAGCTCATTTTGTCAACACCCTCTCGGTGGTGTTACTCGCATCAACATTATCAGGCTGAACAGAAGTCTCAACCACCTACTTATCATCGCCATCAAAGAGCAATCTTTTAACATCACCTCCAGCTAGATCAATATCTAAAATAAAATGAACATAATAGATCAAATGAACACACAAAAAAAGTAAACATTAGCCAAAAAAAGAGAGAATGCAGATCAAACACATCAAAACAATAACAAACAAAATACCTTTAGCATAAGAGTCAACATGGTAGAGATGTTTATGAGCACGAAGTGTGACAACGATCTCCATCTCACTAGCAAAATAGACATTCAGACCAGAAAGCTTAGACTTGGGAACATTGTAGTTCCAAGAAGCCACATGCACTCCAGGATTTTGATTTAACTTTATAACAAACTATTTTGTATGCCACAGACCAACATTACTAGGAAAACCACTCACAAGCTCAACCCCAGCGATCACCGGATAAAAGGTAAATTCATATACTGTGTTTTCACTTTTCGAAGATGATAAAAGTTGTGTAAATTCATATACTGTGTTTTCACTTTTCGAAGATGATAAAAGTTGTGAAACAACTCAAGAGTTAAAGGAACGTTCACTTTCTCACACACCTAAGGAAACCCGATTATGATTGCAATTCCCTTGGGGTGAAATTGAGAGAACATGACTTTGTATGAACAGAGAAGGACAACCACATGTTGAGGGATAGGAAAATAAAGATCAAAGTTCAAATAGGATAAATAACATGATATATAGCATACAAAGGGGGTGCAAATACATTTAGAATTTACAGGAGCGCAAAGCTTAATAGGAGCTAAAATAGGGAAACAATTCTTCAAGTCATCTAAATATGAACCAGATAGCATACTGCAAATGGTAGAGGATCTGGTGACATGACCGGAGTCCCCATCGAAGTGAGCATCTTCTACGGGTGATACGACACAGTTGGAGGAAAACATGTATATAAACGAGGTCCTTAGAGTTGGAAATAACAACCTTAATTAAGGTTAAAGGCTGCAAACACATGTTTTTCAGAGCAAAGCTCAACAAGACACGTGTCAGAGAATATGACCAGAAAACAGGAAGAAATGCAACAAGTACCAAAATTACCAAAAATCAAAGAAGAAATACAAATTATTGAGTCCAGAATATGGAGCAAAGAAATTGAAGATTAAGTTAAGGACAAAACTTGCCCTTACAGAAGATGAAGTAAGATGATACGCAAAAAGCCTAGGCAGGATTGAAAAAGATGAATGCTCATGAAATAGAGGGTATAAAATTTTTTAAAAAAATGAGCCTGGATAATTAAAGATAAAAAAGAAACAGCAAGATCGAGGAAGACAACCAGTTCAAAAAATACAATGATGATAATTTACACAAAACCTAGTTACCTTTTTGCTTATATCGAGATGGCGGTGGTATATGAATAGACAGCTCCCTAAATGAGGGAAGATTAAGATATTCATTTCAAATTCCTAATTTAAGAAGTACAGCGAGAACAAACATCAGAAAAATTTGATACAGAATAGTTAAAAAAGAGGATTGAATCTCGGTCTTTAGAAACAAAATCTTCGCAAATAACCTTATCATAAACATAACAAGGATAAGAAATTTAAAATTCAAAATTTTAGATTCGAAGAGGGATCGAACACAGAGGTATAACCAAAAAGCTAACGTCACTTCGCAAAGACTACAAAGGTAGCATTAAATGACGAACATTTTGTTGATGAACAACTTCAGTTCGCATTTAAACCACAATCAATGCCATTACTCCGTGCCCTTTAATCTTCGTGTCTAGGGGGAGCTTATGTTGTATACCTAGCACAATTTTTAGGCCCCTGACCCAAGACCTCAAATGGGCCTGAAGCTAACATGCAATGCGAGCTGGGACGGAGTCAACCCACAAATCCTGTAAAGTGGAGACCATGATCAGGCGTCGACCATGGTCCGTCATTCTCGGAGCCATGATCAAGCACACAATGGCAAACTCCAGAAAGGCAGAGCCATGTTCATTACACACCATAAAAGAAATGGAGAGGACACGAGTACATGCAAGTACAACCAAACTGAAGAAGCTGAATTATTGAGAGAAAGTAACTGACTTTAGCATCGAAGTCTTTTCCTACGAACCACTTCTGGGATCTCTTTTGCTGGCACATTTTGGTGAGCAATGATTAATCAGCCGAATTGGGAATACCACAACAGATAGTCATGCTCAGATGCAAATCAACAAAGCTGTTGTCTTTCAGTTGAAATCCTTCTCATTATTACAAGAAAATCACATGTCCAGTTTATTCCCATTTTGAAATGTTTCCTTAGCTTGCCAAATTGATCCTCTTCTATGCTTGTGTCAATCCTGCATCCTGATTCCAGTAGTAGTCTTTTGTACCTGTCATAAGCAAAGAGAAAAAACAGTAAAATGTTCTACTAAGGAGCTTAAAAATCCATCTAAAAGTCATAAGGTTGTGAAGTATTAAAAGCTTGAAAAAATAGTCCAAATGCAACATATTAGCCTACTCGAATGTATGGGATTGATTCTGAATCAAGTTTCACTTGACTGAGTATTTCTTTTGGCAAGCTTGCAACATAAAAAGTTTGGTTTACCTAGTTTTACCAGCCATCTTTGATAATGAATCAACAATTCCATTTGCCTCTTTGAAGATGTGCTGAATGGTGAATTCAATCTGCTAGAGAAGCTTCCAAATTACTCGCATTTGGTGCTAACATTTTCAAAGGATTTTGTAATATTTATGCACCATTCTTGTCAATGTCTCTGAATCAGTTTCAATTCAACTTTACTGATATGGTGGTTCTATGCTAATTAAAGTCCATGCATCAAAGCTATGAACTCAGCCTGCAAACTAGAATAAGGCTTGATAATTTTGATAAAGGGACAATCATTTTACTACAATGATATCTTATGATCCATCCAATACATGCATTCCCATTGTTTAGACAAGAACCATCAGTATTCAACTTATAGCTAGCGTGTAAAGTCCATATGATGATTTTTATTGGTTTCTAATTTTTTTCTTTATGGTACAACAATTTTGCGATATTAGAAATATCCCACTTGAAATTTAGTTTGAAAGCCAACTGAGTGTAATTAATGTAATGCAATATTCTACTGATGATATTTCTTGCAACTGGTTTTATCCCCTTAAATTTATAAGAAAGTCTAGCACACCCAAGAAACCAGTTTACAACACATGGTATGATTCTAACTTGTTTACAAAATATGGCATTAGTAGTGTCAATATTCCAGTAATAATAGTATCTATCCCACAAATAACGAAAATCATTTGTGCTCAGGCTGAAAACTCTGTCATTGGTTTTCCAGATTTGTTGCACCTATCCACAGTTATTAAAACTATGATGTATAGACTCATAGTCCTTGAAACAGAAGCAACATCGTGATGGAAGATGAAAATGAAAGTCCTCTAATACATCTAGTAGTGAAATTAACCTGTTAAGTAGTTTCCAGTTAATGTAGCTTATTTGTTTTTAGCATTAATTTAGACCAAAGATGTTTAAATGAAGGTATCTTTGTTTTCCTTGGTCTAACTAACTCATGAGCTGAATTTAATGTGAACTGACCACTTTTAGTTAATTTCCATGTTATTTTATCCTCATATTCTGAGAAAAGTATTTGATCCAAATTTAGAATGCTGATTATGTTATCAAGGAGTCTGGTTATGAAAATTTTTACATAGAATGGTTTGTTAAAAAGTCAACAAATGATATTTCTGGGAATGGAACTTCTGATGTGTTCTGGATCTGGTCTATTACATGGCAAACCCCAGTTCAGTTTGCATATCAACATGAATATAGTCCAACATGAATATAGTCCAAAGGGGGAATCAATATTTTCACCATACATAAATATAGTCCAAAGTGTGGTCTTATATGTGGTGTACTATTCAAGCAATTCAAACATTCAATAACAAGTCAAAATAATATCATGAACACAAAATTAGGATGAACTATATGTTCTCACAAAACAAAGATCAAAACATGTGCCTACAATTTATCCCCAAGCTATAGAAACTACCCCATAGATATGGAATTCAAAATATGGATTTGAAATCCACATCTAGGATGAAAGAAAAATCAAAATAAAAGTAAAGGAAAATTAAAAGTTGCTCTACAATATGAAGAATAAAATCTATCTACTACTCTCTACTCTACTTTCTATCTTTAACCTAGTAGACTAAGTCTATATTTATAGGAGAAGGGGATTGGACCTAAAAATAGGCCCAAAATAGGCCAAAAATGACTAAAACCTAGTTTATCTACAGCACAGTGTGGGGTGTCATGGATTGCATGGTCTGCATTGTGTACTTGTCACCGGGTGCATGATCTGGCACGTGTCATGCCATTGCCTTGGAAAGAGGTGCTACATCTTGCGGTGGCCATGAATTTGTGCTGCTGTGGGATGCTGAATCTAGTGCGGTCCTTGCCAATACCTTTGGTGCGGACCATTGGATTTGTCGCGGCCTATTGTCTAGAAGGCTTGTCTTTGACTTCTAATCATGCAGTATGTAGCCCTCAGCATAGACCGTGGTCTGAAAGGCTGGTTCACTTAGAAACTTGGCATGCTGCGTGTTAATCTCCACACTCTGCCAGCTACTCTCGACATCTTGGACATGGAATGGTGCGGGCCGTCGTAAATGGGATGGTCCGCCCCCATACTTAGCCATTTTTGAGTGATGTTTTGTACTTTTGCACACGACCTGTGAGATTTGGTGTGGTCCATGCCATAGCTTTGTGCTCAACATTTTTGGCTTGGGCAAACTCCATTGCTGCGGGCTGTTGGTGCCAACCATGCACATCCCGTGCTGACCCGTGGTACCTTGGCCGACATAATCGTTAATCCATTTTGTGAGTTCTAGTAGTCGATTTTTTAGTGCCCGAGAAGATGAATCCAATGAAATCTGATTTGGAGGTTATTTCCTCTTGGATCATTCTCAGAATTTGGCGTCACTCATTGGACTATGATTCTTAATTTCTTCGTTGGCTGCTTTTAACTTCGTTACCGCCTATCATTGACTTTGATCTCCTTCTACCACACATTGATGATGGTGGCCTTAATCTACTAACATTCTATAGGTCAATGACGTTTGATATCTTCTACCATCCTTACGAACGGCCTTCAATATCTTATACTACACTTACGAATGGCCTTCACATAGAATGTAACTAAAAAGTAACCACGAGCGACCTACTAAAGATGATCACAAGGAAGATATAGGAGCCCATGTATATAAGATGTCCATTAGTACTAGGTAAGTCTAAAAAATGCAAGATTTAGACAAGAAAACCAAACATGGCAGTGTAAACCCATTGTCATGTAAACTCAACTAATACTAGCAATTCGCCAAACAAAACAAGCTAAAAACTATGCCAAATGTAATGGTTAACTCACAAAAAATGAAGCACTTCAGATTCCCCACACATAACCCTTTACTCATCCTTGAGTAAATAAAGACAAGAAAAAAAAATTAAGCAAAGTGTAGCGTGCAAACTAAAGTTATTCCTAGATTATCATATTTCCCCCCAAAAAGAGTAAGAACCTCACAACTCTCACACTCCCCGAGGAACATAAGCAATCTAACAACCCAAAATTAAAGTATGGAAATAGATAAGCCAAAAATATAACTGTTAAGCTAGCTTACTTTCCCAAAATGATCCCCAAAGAAATCCCCAAAGAAATCAAAGAGTCATCTCCAAAAACAATCCACCAAGGAAATCCAAAATCCGTCGACTTGGTTGTAACATAGGGATAATTCGTGATTCTCAACCTAGTTACAACCAAGGAGTCAAGTGTATCATCAACCCATCTTTTTGTTTTCTCTCAATTTCTTTCATTTTTCCTAGGAGCACTTTTGGGTTTCATCCTAGTTTAACACACAGAGGGTACTTACTTCTTACCTTTTTCTATATGACAACTCATTTTTGCCTAGGCTCATAAGCCCAGTTGGGCCTAACCTCTCATTTTTACCTAGGTCTTTTGACCTATCAGATCTTTACAATTATGCATGCTTTAACCAATTCATTTGACATATTTTTTAGTTGGTTTTAGTTGGAGGATTGCTAGTGTTAGTTGAGTTTATGTGACAAGGGGTTTAGACGACCATGTTTAGTTTTCTTGTCTAAATCCTGCATTTTATAGACTTAAATAGTGCTAATGGACATCTTGTATCCACGAACTCCTTGATCTTCCTTGTGATAATCTTTAGTAGGTCGCCTGTGGGTACTTTTTGATTACATTCTATGTGAAGGATGTTTGCAAGAGCGGTAGAAGATTGAAGGCCTTTCCCAAGGACAGTAGAAGAGGTGAAGGACATTCACATTAGAATGGTAGAAGATGAAGGCGACGACATTAATGTGCGGTAGAAGGAGATTGAAGTTAAAGATAGGTGGCTTTGATGTTCAAGATGACCAAAGGAGAAAATGATAAATCATGGTCTTAGGAGTGTTGCCTTAGTCTGAGAATGAACCAGGAAGAATTAGCCTTCAAGGATGGATCTATTGGATTTTTCTTCTCGATTAATACAAAATTAACTACTAGAACTCCTGATTTGAACTAATGGTTCACCAGTAGCAAGCAAACGAAGTTCAGCCAATGAAGCACAATGGCACTTCACGGACAACACATGGTCAAGCACTAGCAGACGATGACAAAGAACACTTCCCGCACTACACAACATTTCCAAGGACCGTGAAGACCTGCACGAAACCTTCACAAGAACCGTGAAGAAAAAATTCTGAGAGAGACCGTGAAAACTGGCTGTGAAGAAAAACCTTCATGGACCGTACATAAAAATTATGAGCGAGACCATGTACAATTTATGGTCCATGAAAACTATTATAGACCGTGGCACTATCCCAACTTCAAAGACTAAGCCAGATCCTACAAGCCATGGCTATGAACATTCATGGATTGTGCTAGATCTAGCATCCTGCAGCTATGCATGCTTCACAAACTGTGGCATCCGTGCCGGTCCGTGAAGCCTCGGTAGCTGACTGTGGCATCCACGGCATCAGTACTCCCACATTTTCGAAAGCCTTCAAGTAAAACATAGGGAAGCCAATTGAATATGCTAAGCTTCCGAACCACCTATTCCGTCTACGGTTGACTCTTCCTCTACTGTATCTTCCTCTTGGAAGATTCTTAACCTACTCTTAATTTTGGTTGTCTTAAATATTCAGAGCTTCTTGGGAGGCAGCCCAAGCCTTGACAAATTAGATTAGTTTAGCATTTTTGGTGTGTTTTTCTATTTGTAGCATATTTTTATTGGACACTATTACACTTGTTGTGCATATTTGTTTTGTAGGAAGCATATGGTCTTTAGAGGAAGGTGAGAAAATAGGGAGTCCAACTCATGGACCATGTAGACGTAGATGGTTCGTGATGCTCAAAATTGTGGACAAGGAGGAGAACCAAACCCCATATGCATGAGGCGTGTAGATGTGCATGACCCATGATGCTCACATACTTTCCTACATCACCCAATCACTATTTCTTCCTTACCACCAACCTACCACCACTAAAATACTACCCAAAACCCATCTACCCTCAAAACCCTTGAGATACACACATCGAGACCTAAATGGTAACTCTCCATTGTGATTCAATTCCTTATTCAATTTGTGGTACATGTAGTGGTTCGATTGATCCTTCCTGATTAGAGGTTATTGGTAGTATATTGAGGGCAATGGTATTTTATTCTATACATTCCATGATTGTGCCATCAAGGGTATGTTTTGGTGTTCTTTTTCATTATAAGTGCTTTCCTATTTCATTCCCTTGACATGTGTTCTTTGAATTTGTACATGAAATGAGGACAATGCAAGCTTTAAGTGTGGGGAAGGGGATTAGATAGAACTTATGATTTTTAGTTGTTTTTATGTAGCTAATAGCTCTTCTAAGAGCATTTTGAAAAATTGATTTTTTTTATAACCTGGACAAGTCAAAAACCCGAACGAACGACTTGGGTAACATGTGGTAAAACACTGGATAGGTCAACAGGTCTAGGAAAAAGTGAGAGGCTTGGGCCGGCAAGACTTACGAGTCTAAGAAAAAGTGAGAAGCCGTGTGGAAAAAGGTGAAAGGTGATCACATTTTGTGGGATTAAGCTAGGATGAAAGCTTGAAAGGGATGTTAGAAAAAATGAGAGAAATTGAGAGAAAAAAAACAAGAAAAATAAACTAGGTTGACGAAACATTGGACTCCTTGTTTGCAACTAAGTCGAGAATCTTGAATTATCCCTATGTTGCAACAAAGTCGATGACTTTTGGATTTCCTTGGCGGATTGTTTTGCTTGAGGATTATTCTTTGGTGGCTTTTTGGACCACTTTGGGAAAAGTAAGCTTGGCTTTATTATGATCTTTTATCACTTATCTTTTTCCATACACATTTCCTTTTTTGGGTGGTTTCATTGCTTAAGGAACTTTGGGGACTGTGAGAGTTGCGAGTATATTCACCATATTGGGGGGAAATAAGTTGAAAGCATTGTCTATGTTTGCATGCTTCATTCCGCTTGAAACTTTTTCTTGGCTTAGATTTACTTGAAGATGAGTAAAGGTGGATTTTTAGTATTAGTTGAGTTTACGTGACATGGGGTTTAGACGGCCATGTTTAATTTTCTTGTCTAAATCCCACATTTTTTAGACTTAATTGGTGTTAATGGACATCTTGTACCCACGAGCTTCTTGATCTTCCTTGTGATCATCTTTAGTAGGTTGCCCATGGGTACTTTTTGGTTACATTCTAAGTGAAGGGCGTTCGTAAGAACGGTTGAAGATTGAAGGCCGTTCGCAAGGATAGTAGAAGAGGCGAAGGCCATTCACATTAGAATGGTAGAAGATGAAGGCCAGTAACATCAATGCATGGTAGAAGGAGTTTGAAGCCACAGATAGGCGGCTTTGAAGTTCATGATGGCCAAAGGAGAAAATGGTTAATCATGGTCCGAGGAGTGTTTCCTAAGTCCTAGAATGATCTAGGAAGAATTAGCCTTCAAAGATAGTTCCATTGGATTTTTTTATCTCGAATACTACAAAATTGACTAACGGTTCACCCTTAGCAAGCAAACGAACTTCAGTCGATGAAGCACCAGTGGCACTTCATGGACTGCACATAGTCAAGAACTAGTAGCCCATGAAAAAGCACATAGCCCATACTACGAAAGATTTCTAGGGTTCTGTGAAGACTTGCATGAGGCGAAGCATCGGGCCTTGACAAAAGCACTGGGTTATGAAACAAGGGGATGAAGCGTTGAAGAATTTGGCTAAGTATGGAGCCGGTCCATGAAAACCTTCACGGACTGTGAAGAAAACTTCTGGGAGAGACCATGTACTATTTATGGTCCTTTAAAACCTTCACAAATCGTGGCACTATCCTAGCTTCATAGACCGTGTAAGATCCCATGGGCTACAGCTGTGAACATTCATGGACCATGCCAGATTAGGTGTCCCGCGGCTATGCAAGCTTCACAGACCGTGACGTCCGTGCCTGTCCATGAAGCCTTGGCGTCAGACCTAGGGTTTTTCTATTTGTGGCCTATTTTGGGCCTATATTTAGGCCAAATCTCCTACCACTATATATAGAAGCTATCGTCTACTACTAAACCATTAGGAAGTAGAATAGTGGCAGGCATAATGTAGAGTAGATTCTCTCACTAGTTTAGAGAGAAGGAAGATGAGAGTTCTTCTTCTCCTGCCTTCTTTTTTTTTCTTTATTCCTTTCATATTATTTTCTAGATTCATTGCATCGAACCTATTTTTTTTTCCCATTGATCTAACCATTGTAGAGTAGATTTTTTGCTTGGGATTCATCTTGGCACTTGGTATGTTCTATTTTTGTTATGAGATCCATTAGATTCAACCTATCCTTTTGTTTATGATATTATTGTGATTGTTCTTGAGTGTTATAAATGTATGAATACTACACCACATATAAGCACACACTTTGGGCTATATTCATGCATGGGGAAATTATTTATACCCTTTTGGGAAGAGAAACCTGGATGTTAGAATGGGTAGGGGATAATGCATCCTTATGAGTGTGTCCATAGGTGATTCGAGAATGCTCTAAACTACTTTCCATCGCACCAGTCTCAGGCGACTTTGTAACTGCTGTCTGAGAGATTGTGGGTAGATATAGCTAATAGTAGCAAGCTAGGTGCTATGTTGAAACCCTAGTATCACAGATAAGGTGACTACGATCCTCGAGCCTAGTGTATATAGGACTCGGGAGGAGTAGTTGTATTTGTGGTGGAAGCCCAGGATGAAATAGCACGGGGGAGAAACAGACCTATAATAATGGTCGGACCACGTTGTACTCCCCTAATTACGATGGCGGTGTTATTGGAGGGTTGCGAGTGTACCTAGTGTGACTAGGTTAGGGAAATGTATGCCATCGACTACACCATGTGTTGTTAACACACTAATAGGTCTTTTGTAAGTCTTTTTGTGAATTAATCGAGGATTGAAGCATTAGAACTACCATGTTTCTAAATGATTCTCGAGTGCCAAGTATAAATAGTCTACTTGTTTGTCAATTGCATGCTTGTAGCAGTTAGTTGAAAACACCAAACACCCCCCCCCCCCCAGTTTCATTTCTACACTACTAGTTGTTCCTTTCACTCATTCGGATTGATGACCCGCACAAGGTTGTGTTTTAATTAGTTATCGAGCCCTAGCATCATCGTGGAAAAAACCAAGGCTTGCCTCTTACTACCCCTTGGTAGCTTAGTTGTAAGAATGGGTGTAGAATATAAATCTCTATCTTTGACTCGTAAGGCTCTCGGCTCGTGTTTTAATCTCAACTGGGTCAGGGAAGGTCAAACTTTGGCAGTGGTACTGGGGATGCTCTGCAGTTCGGGTATTAGTTAAGCATAACGTGTTAGTGAGTAACTAGTATTGCTTTTATTTTTTTTCCTGTTTTTGTTTTTCGGAGTAGGTATTTCTTGAGTTCTTTGTAAAAATTGAGGACTCTTTCACTACGATTCCAAATTTTGTGTGTTTTCTTTGCTGGTGTTTTAAAAACAATTGTAGGAAAGCACTCAATGAATGGCACTTTGTATGGTGTGTCATTGTTATCATCCTATAGAGTGTTGCCCATGTTTGAGTGACTACGGGAGAAGAATTGCTCAAAGAGAGATATTTTTTAGGATATGTCCTTGCGACCACCTATAGAGTCTTGCTCTTGAATGAGAGAAATTGATAGAGAGGTAGGAGTTTTTGGTTTCCAAGACCGATGGGTTCAAGATTGTTACCCATACCAAGGGTCTCCAAATTTGAAGTTTAGTGGTAACTTGAATTTGTTGTATAGAAATACATCGGGAAACCAACACTTTAGGTTAGATAGTTGAATTTCACCAACTTACTCAATGCCTTAAAAACAATCCATATGATTGGTTCCCAAATCAAATTGTGTAGAAATTTTGCAAGCTATAGAAAATGTTACCAAGGTAGTGACTTACTCCAATCAAAAGTACATAGTGAGATAAGCGATTTGGGAACTCAACTATTCTCAATCATTGAGAAAGTTGTAAGGCAAATGCTTAATTTGATGAACAGGGTGAACCAACTACAAATCCAATTTTCCAAAAATGAACCATCCTTAGTTGAATGTGAAATTTTGGTAGATGAATGTAAAGGGGATGGGGAAAGGTTTTTTGAGAGTGAAGAATTCGAGGAGGGGGTGATTATACTTAATTTTCCATATTACTTATCTGCACCCCTACCTCCACCTCTAGAACCTACTCCTACATTTTCGGAAGCCTTAGAGGAAACCATAGGGAAGCCAATTGAATATGCTAAGCTTCCGAACCACCTATTCCCTCTAAGGTTGACTCCTCACCTACTATGTCTTCCTCTTGGAAGATTCTTACCCACTGCTCTTCATTTTTGGTTATCTAAGGTGATGGGGTACAAACGCGAACCCTATGGATAACATTAGGGTTGTGCTGATGACCTTAAATATACAGAGCTTCTTGGGAGGCAACCCGAGCCTTGAAAAAATTAGATTTGTTTAGAATTTTTTGTGTGTTTGTTTTTCATCTAATTTTAGCTTATTTTTATTTTTGGGACACTATTAAACTTTGTGTGCAAGTTTGTTTTGTAGGAAGCATATGGTCTTTGGAGGAAGGTGAGTAAGCGGGGAGTCCAACTCAGTGACCATGTAGACATACATGGTTCATGGCACTCAAAATGGTGGACAAGGAGGAGAACCAAACCCCATATGCATGGGGCATGTAAACGTGCATGACCCATGAAGCTCACATATTTCCTACACTACCCAATCACCATTTCTTCCCTACCACCACCAAAATACCACCCAAAACCCACCTACCCTCAAAACCCTTGAGACACACACATCGAGACCTAAGTGGTAAATCTCCATTGTGATTCAATTTCTTAGTAGATTTGTGGTGCATGATAGTGGTTAGATTGATCTTTCATAATTAGAGGTTGTGGGTAGTATATTGAGGCTGATGGTAGTTTGTTCTTTACATTCCATAATTGTGCTATCAAGGGTAGATCTTAGTGTTCTTTGTCATTATAAGTGCTTTCCTATTTCTTTCCCTTGACATGTGTTCTTTAATTTTGTACATTCATTGAGGACAATGCAAGCTTTAAGTGTGGGGAAGGGGATTAGATGGCAGTTATGATTTTTAGTTTTTTTATGTACCTAATAGGTCTTCTAAGAGCATTTTCAAAAATTGAATTTTTTTAAAACCTAGACAAGTCAAAAACCCGAAAGGGCAACTTGGGTAACATAAGAAAAAAGCCCGGATAGGTCGAAAGGCTTAGGTAAAAGTGAGAGGCTTGGCTTAACTAGACTTACGAGTTTAAGAAAAAGTTAGAAGTCGTGTGGAAAAAGGTAAAAGGTGAGCACGTTTTGTGGGATAAAGCTAGGATGAAAAGCCAAAAGGGCTTTTAGGAAAAATGAAAGAAATTGAGAGGAAAAAAGTAGAAAACAGAAACAAGAAACTAGGTTGATGATACATTGGACTCCTTGGTTGCACTAGTCGAGAATCTTGAGTTATCCCTCGTATCCTAAGAACATTCCTATGCCTACTCCAATTTTTCTTAGGGTTTAGATTCATCCCCATGGTCTGTAGTGTGTCTAAAGTTTCTTTTAAATTTGCAGTGAAGCAACCCACTTCCCGGCTCTTGATAACCATGTCATCAACATATGCCTCGACATTTCATCCTATTTAATCGTGAAATGTGTGATTGACCATCTATGGTATGTTGCCCCATCATTGTTAACCCAAATAACGTCTTTACATAACAAAATGCCCCAAAGCTTGTTATAAAGGCTGTATTCTCTGCATCTTCTGGATTCATCGATATTTGGTTGTATCCCTTGTACACGTCTAAAAATGCCAGGGCTTCATGTAATCGTTCTAACTAGTTGATCGATTTTTGGCAGCGGGTAGCGGTCCTTTGGTCATGATTTTTTCAAATCCATAATGTCAATGCACAATCTCCAACCCTCATCTGATTTTTTCACCATGACTGGGTTCGCTAGCAACGTTGGGTATATGACCTATTTCATTATACTGGCCTGAAGCAGTGCTGTAACTTCCTCTTCGATTGCTTTTTGTCTATCACTTGCATAGCAACATTGCATTTTTTAACCAGCTTGACTGAGTTGATGATATTCAAGGAATAAGTAGTGATACCTTGGTCCAACCCTCTCATGTTTTAGATGCTCCACGCTAACATATCTTTGTGGATTTGTATGATTTCTACAACCTTCATCTTCTTCTTGTCCAGAAGATGTTTTCCTATCTTCACGCACTTTGAAATATCTTTGCTATCCAGGCTAACCAGCTCTGTTTCTTCTCCCAAGTTTACTGTTGATTCTGTCTGCTTTAGTAACCCACCACCTGAGATTGTGCTAACAATTTTTGCCTTTTCTCCAACCTTTCCTACCTATATTGCTATGACCATGCATTCCCTAGTCGTTTACTGGTTTCCTCTTATGGTGACAATACTAGCTTGAGTTGGGAATTTCATTACCAGGTGGTAAGGAGACTGTATGGCTTTAGTTCAGTTCATCCATGGCCTTCTGATGATGGCATTAAATGTACTTGGGGCATACATGACCACAAAGTCTCACATGATGGTGCAATTTTTCCAGTTTCTCCAACAGTGACAGGTAGCTGTATATTCCCCAGAGGCATTTCCGCCCGTCCTCTAAATTATAATAGTGAGGACGTGGAATTTTTCAGGTAAGCTCTCTTAAAACCCATCCTGTCAAAGCAGTCTATGGATAGTATCTCGACCATGCTTCCATCATCTACAAACACTCTGTGAATGGCTACATTCCCCAATGTTTCTATGATAACCATGGGATTGTTGTGAGGCAAAGCGTTAGGTTCTGCATCTTCCTAACTGAAAGTGATCGTCTCATTCGAATAAAGCCTTTAATCAACCGGTTCTTGCAGTGGAGAGTATGCTTCTTTGGCCTTCCATGAATTGTTGGACAATGACTCTGTGGATACATGTATGGAAAGGATGACTATCTCTGGTATATCGTTGCCCACATCATCATTGCAATCAACCGCCATAGTCATTTTTTGATTCTTTGCAATTGTGATCACTGTAACTTGGTTTCTTGGAGATGGTTTCGTTGTTTTACTAGCGTCCTCATACTTTCTTGATCCTTCCTTCCTATATTGGCATAAGTAGCCATTCCTGAAATTTTCATCAATTTGTCTTCTCAGGTCTCTGAAATGTTCAATGTCATGACCATGTTCCTTGTGGAAGGAGCAATAATACTCCCTAGATCATTTTTCTGGTGGTGCTGTTATAGGTGCTTGTTCTTGAAATAGATCCTTGTTTGATTTCCATATCTTCTTCCTTGATCTAGTTAGAGGTTTATTTTGGAATGACACACATTACGATCCCAATTCTCCCCGTTTCAAAGTGGCATTTCCTTTTCCTTTCTTCATTAAACCCTTTTGAAAATCCTCCATCGTTCATTTATTGCCCTGTTCCTTTTCTATCTTACGGTTGTTTGCCTCTGCTGTTCAATCATCTTTTGTAGCTCTCTTGAGTTTTTTGGCATATTCTTTGTTAGTTCCTTGTAGAACTTTCCAGATCCCATGCCTCCTGTAAATGCTCCCAATGACGATTAGAATGACAAGTTGCAAACCTATAAACTTTTCATCACAAACCTACTATGATACTCCGCCAGACTTTTTTCCCTTCGTTGGGCTATGTTACTCAGGTCTGCAACTGTTTTTGGGAGACTTTGCTTCTGATAGAAGCGACCCAAGAATAAATCCAATAATTGTTCCCACAATTTGATGATTCCATTTGGGAGATCCTTGTATCAGGTGATCGATGTTCCTAACAAGAAGATGGGGAATACCTTGCACACTAATTCGATGTTCACATTGCAAAACCTCCTGTTGTTTCTGTATGAATGTAAGAAATCTTTTGGATCTATGGTCCCATCGTAGATTTTAACATGTAAAGGAAGTTTGAAGTCCTTTGGCATCTTAAAATCCTGGAGATGTGGCGCTAGGGGTGATTTGTCTGCATCATTGCCTGTAATGATGTCCCACGGCTCCTCTTCGTACTTGAGATGGTTATGTTCCCAACTTACCCTTTTTTCTATTATTGGATTGTATGGTCTTAGCGTTGTCAGGAAGTGGTTGTACATATTTTCCCAGTTCGTTTCTAAAAATGCCGTGAACGCCCTTCTTTCTTTTTCTTAGTTCATATTGGGGATTCTACTTCTTCCTCCCTATGTTTTCTCTTAACTACACTTTCTTTCTCTATTTGGATGTATTCATGATCCTGGGGAGGATGAATTCTTCTATTACGTCCAGGTGTTTGCTCCTCCAATTGGTGGTTATTGTTTTTCTTACTTCTAGTGAACACCATTGGTTACCTGAATGACTTTGAAATGAAAAACAAATGTCCCCACATACGGCACCAAATGATGTGGTGGTTCGTTCAGTAAAACTGGTTATTCACTTCTTGAGCCCCTTCACCTGCAAAACTAATCCCGGAAGTGATCGTGGGAGAAAAGCTCTGACGATCACGTCAGTCTTCTGTTCTAATAATTGGAATTTCTAAAGATAGTCAAGCTTACCTTAGCTCCTTGTGAGCTTGTTATATTTATAGGCTGACATAGTTATGATTCCTTGTTTTTAGGAACAGAGATCGTGGGTCACACTACGATCACCACGTTCTATGTACATGGATTTTGTGTTTACCATTCATTTTGTATTTCTCAACCCATGTTCTCTGTAATGACTGGAAGTCTCAAGCGCAGCTAATTGGAACCTTAGGATGAAAAGGCTCTGCTTTGTTACGGGATGAAATTGGGTTGGGCCTAGCTGCAATTAGCCTTTTTATCACTGGGATACATGCTCACCAGCTGAAATCAATGCATTTATATAAATACATTTAACATTTTGTTTTATTTGTTTCATAGAATATGTGTCATCCTTTCTTGTAATCTCATCTTGCTCAGTAACTTCTGCCCCCTCTCTCCAACTCTAACGTCATTCCTCTGTAGCTATATTCCTCTCTCAAGACCACAACCAGTTCTGAAAGGTTTGTGGACAACTTGGGAGGAATATGGATATTTCGATGATATGGTCCTCAAAACCAAAACCTATGAAAATTTTTTGCTTCACTTAAAGGAGACATTTGAAGAACTTCATAAGGCCAACCTAAAACTGAACCCTGCTACATGCGTGATTGGATTGGAGGCTTGAATGTTATATGTCTTTGTGATTTCTGATCGAGGAATCAATGTTGACCCATAAAAGGTTGAGGCATTAAATAAACAAGATGAAATCCACGCACACCTTCAACAAGATTTAAAAATTGACTGGATTGTTTGTCATGTAAAGTTGTTTCCCTCGAAAGGCACTGAAAAACACTTGCCTTTCTTTTACATTCTTCAAAAGGCTAAGATATTTGAATGTACAGACAAGTGCAAAGAGACCTTTCGAGCACTAAAGGAGCATTTTCAAACATTGCATAACTTGATGAAGCCTGACAAAGAGACAATATATCTCTATATATCGGTGTCCCCTTTGGAAATTAGCGCCGTCTTGGTCAAGAAAATAATCGCAGCACAATGATATGTTTTGTAAGAAGAGCTTTGTAGGGTCAAGAGACTTGATACGCAACCTTAGAAAGGTTGATTTTAGCACTTGTACACATAGCTCATTGAGTTCGCCCATACTTTTGAGCTCACACAATCGTGCTAGTCATGATCATCCAATCTGACGGATGTTGCAAAAAGCTTAATCATTATGTTGAATGATGAAATGGGCTATCGAGCTAAAAAAATATGATATTCAATTCAAACCAAGGATAGCTATGAAGGGCCAGGCGCTTGCAGATTTTACTTTTGAAACCTCAGAATCAATGATGCTAGAAAAAGAACCATTCATCTCAACTAGCATGTGGAAGTTGTACATTAATGAATCCTCGCATTCCTGTGGGAGTGAAGCTGGATTCTTACTTATCTGCGCCTAAAACCATGTGTTAACTAATGCATTTAACACATTTATTAGTACGCTTTGGTTGGTTAATTGCTAGGTTTATTTGGGTTTGCATCACAAGGTTTAGATTATTATAGTTGGTTTTCTTTTTTAAATCCTCAGTTTTGTATACTTATTTAGATCAATGGAAATTATGTCCTTGAGAGCATCTAGATCTTTTTTTGTGAGCTTATATGTAGATTGGTCGTAAGCACTTCAACGTAGATTGTAAAAGGCCATTTTCAAGGATGGTAGTAGATAGTAGAAGGCCATTCAGAAGGATGGTAGTAAACCGAAGACCACGAGTCAAAACATGGTAGCAGATGGAATCACACCAAGAGTAGAAAAGTAGTCAAAGCTCAAACAAGTAAGGAATTAGAATGATCTTATTGTAATGCACAGGCTGTGACGGCCAAATTTGATGGTGCTAAAGGGTCATGGAACAGGCCGCAGGAAACTTCATGGCCCATGCCATTCAAAGGCATCGTACAGCTAAGCATGACGTATAGATCGTGCCATTTAAGCAGTCCGTGCCCCTTGAAGTTGAAGATTCTAAAAGAAACCCATGTCCCGTGAAGATGTGCATGACCGCAATATCAGTTGCCATAAGATTGACTCCCCGTCTGGGACCTGCAAGGTATTGTATTGGTCGCGCCACTTAGCAGGTGTAATCAAGCATCCTTCCCATGGCCCGTGAGGAATCAAATGGGTCGTGTGTTCCGTCTCCACTCATGGACGTCAATCTAGGAAATTAATTAAACCCATGTGAATGCTTCCTAAAGATAAAATATTTATATTCTACTCCCGATTTACTACTATGCTACCAAGAGAATAGAAAGTGGCAAGCCCATGTTTGTTTATAGAGATGCTAGATTGTTAAAAATCATCTACACATAGCCACATACAGGCCGTCAATCCGTTCATGTGTTAGGAATAGCTAATGTTGCAAAATAGGTTTTTTTGGGGGGAGGGGTGTTAACTAACAACTAAAATCATACAATATCACAAGAGAATAATACTATAAATACTAGAACTTTGGGAATACTTGTGTAACATGATTTGTGAAATATTTCAATCCTAGATTCCATCAAATACTAAAAATTAAACCTATTATAGTGTTCATAACACGTGGTGTGGTCTATGATCAACACTTTCGTATACCTGTCACGTAGGGTGCTCTTATAATCTTTCATTAGCACCACATCCATAATTAGGGGAGTGCAACAACTGCCCTGCAACTGTGTAAATATGTTTCTTCCCTATACGATTATTTCCCTGGAACTACACCACAAATGCTCTATTCCTAGGCCTACAAAGGAAAATGAATTAGGCACCTTATCGATGGCTCTAGGGTTGCAAATGTGATAACCCTAGTTTGCTACCATGTGCTTTCTATACCCGTAACCCTTTGGAGAACCTTGCTAGCTAAACTAGTGTGCTGTCATCGTAACGGTAAAAACTTGGAAAAGATCAACGTGCACACACCCACAGTGACCCACAACCCGCTACCTATATCGCATTTAGGTTTCTCTTACCCTGGGTGTATCAATAAATGAACCAACATGAATGTGGACTACATGTGTGCCAATCTTAGTGTATTATTCAAGCATGTAATAAGAATATGGAGAACAAGACAACGTAATATCATAAACACGGTGAAATAGCTAGATCTTAGGAATCTCACAAAACGTCTACCAAATCATGAATAAAAATGACTATTCCCTAAACATTATACCAAAGTATATCATTGGATTCAATGCCCTTGAGAAAAATCAAGAAGAAAAGAAATAAAAGTAGAGAGAAGGGTTATTCCCTTTCTCTCTCAAAAATGCTCTCCAAGAGTAGAATAATGTGCCAAACTTCAAAAGAAATGTAAGAAAGCGAAGAGAAGAAGAACTCTAGAGAGAGAGAGAATTCTTCTCTTCTTTCTACCTACCAATAACAAGAAGTCTACATTTTAGTGAACCCTATAAAAATAGAGCCTCCTAAATATAGAACTTGGGAATTGGGCTTTGAAAAAGGCCCAAAGTAGGCCAAAAAACCCTAGTAGCCGCAAACCGCTTGAGTGGTAAAAAAGGGCATGGGCGGCCACCTCTGTTACGACCCATTTCGTCTAGCATGACCATTTTGGTCAGCTCGGATACA
Organism: Rubia yunnanensis; assembly: GCA_037428765.1. NCBI lineage: Eukaryota > Viridiplantae > Streptophyta > Magnoliopsida > Gentianales > Rubiaceae > Rubia > Rubia yunnanensis. The sequence goes on along the minus strand of CM075071.1, from coordinate 31,252,516 downwards.
TTGTGTTTTTTATGGAATGACCATGTCGGTAGGGTCTGGCATGCTCCCTGTTGTTAGGCACGACCCTGTTGGCTAAGTATTGCATGGCCGGTACTGATCATCTGCTTGGACTCTATTTTTGTACTTTGAAGCTTGCGCCAATGCTGTTTGGCATGGGCCATCAACTCGAAGCAATTCTTAATTAGTTGAACGGCATGGTCCATTTGAGTCCTTTTTGGCTGTCGGCTGTGAGTAATTTTCTAAGTAAAACGCTGGCCGACCGTGTCGTTCTTCACATCTTGTGAGCTGGTCTTCACATTGTTAGAGTTGAAATGACACAAACCATGGAAAATGGCACGGTCCGAGTCTGGGTCCATACTTAGCCTCACAAAGGATTGGTGCAACACGAGCTGTGTTGCACCAAACGACTCACGCCAAGGGGTTGTGGCATGGCAAAATGGCTGAAACAACTCGTGATAGGCATAGCGGCTCATGCTAATGTATCCTGGCATGGCCCGTGCCATGGCACGTCCATGCTAGAGGTCCTTGGCACGAGGTTGGCCAACCCTTCTCCTTCTAAAATTTGTTTTAACTGCTACAGATAAACCTTTGATCCATTTTGAGAGTTTTTGTAGTCGATTTTATGGTGCTCAAGAAGACAAATCCCATTGTACCACCCATTGACGCTGATTCTTCTTGGATCATTCCTAAAAACTCTGTACAAATCTGGTATGTCCATTTTATGTGCATAACTTAGTACTGTTTTGGGTCACTTTTGTGCTAATTTATTATTAAGAGCTTGTGTTTTACCTTGAAATTCTCTTAGGAAGGGTAAGAGCAACTTTATGCTCGTTTTCCTCTTCTAAGTGGATTTTGCGTGACAAGGTAAGAACACAAAGGCATGAAGACCGGTGGCCATTAAAGATCACATTTTTGAAGACTTTTGAAGACTTGCTTCGAAGACATGAAGACCAGAGGCCATCAAAGACCACTTTTGAAGACATTGAAGACATGAAAAATGAGAGGAATTTCTATGAAGATAAATGTTTACCACAAGAACAAGAAAAGAAAACAGGATTAAATTCTGGCACTCATCGCGAGTCACGATAACCTCATCGTGAGCCCGTCACGAGTCTTGACCAACGGGTGGCCAGAATCTAACCGCATCCTTTTTGTACTATAAATAGCACTTTCTTTCTCCTCATTCATATCTTCTTAATTTGCATTTTTGGTACTGTTTAAAACCCTATTTTCTTCCATTTTCATCATTTAATTCTCATGTATTATGTTTAGTTGTTTAGCATTAATTAGTATCAACTCTTGTAGCTAAATCTAGTTCTTCGGAGTAATTGACTAAGGCTTCCAAACCCATTTCCTAAGAAAAAATTGTAGCTGATTTAATACTCTTCCTATTATGCATTTATGGAACATTGAATATGTTTGTTAATGTCATTAATGTTATTGAAAACTTGATTATATGAACTACTTGTATGATATGCTTGTTAGGGTTTGGGGAAATGGATTGATTTCCCCTTTTCTTGATAGGAATCTAAGAGTATGATTTAGAGCTTTTGATTGTGTTGATGGATTGATAATTGCTAGATGAATGTGATAATGTTGAACTCTTTGTTATGTTTGTTGCTTGTATCAAATAAGAGAAGTCTATGAATGTCGATCGTTTTTTACCAATCTCGTGTAAATGCATGAATTGGTTAAATGCTTAGACACGGTGTAGTGTTTATAAGTGTTGCCAAGCTTGTTGATTCTTCATTCTAAATGCCATCAATAGGATACTTTTAGTCGTGTTTTGACTATGAGAGTCATTGGTGAGGTTTGACAAGAGATGTCGAATTCACTCTTGCAAACTACTATCTAAGAAGGATGGAGTTTTAGTCTTCACAACAAGTAGGGAAAGTAGTAATTAGGTAGCATGTTCAATGATGGATAAAATGCTTGGAAGTGGAAGTCAATTGCACCCAAGATTCCGTTAATTGTTGTGTTCATCGTATCTTTAGTTGTATTGCATGATTAGCATATTTCTCTTGCTTTTCTAGTTATTGTATTTTGATTTGATAACTTAGGATCAAACCAACCAAACCCCCCCCCCTTGTTTACATGCTTTTATATGTATCCATGTATGTATATGCCTAGTATATTTTCTCCTATATATGTTTAAACACATGAAAAGATCCCTCTTCTCGTGGAAGACCCCGACTCCATTATCTACTTAATTTTAGATATGAAGCATTAGTTCTTAAAAGTATTAACTTTGAGAGGTACGACAATGACCTCCCAAATTTTGGCACCACTGCCGTGGAATAGGCATTTATTTGTAAGTGTTTCGGTATATTATGTGTGATTATATAGATGACATAGATGAGGCCGGTTTGCATAGGAAGTTACAATTGGATGAACTAGATGAGATCCAGATGGAGTCCTATGAGAACACCAAAATCATAAAGAGAAGACAAAGGTGTGGCCGACAACATGATCATTACGATGGAATTTGACGTTGGTTAAAAGGTCTTACTATTCCAATCCCGCCTTCACCTATTCCCAGGTAAGTTGAGGTCCTGATGGATTGGTCCTTTTGAGGTGGTTAAGGTTTTCCCGCATGGCGTGGTGGAGATTCTAGATCGAGCTATGTCCAATACATTCAGGGTTAATGGACAACGTTTGAAACCTTACCATGAGAATTTTGTGCAGGAAGAAGGATTTGGGTGGTATATTGGAGATTGTAGGGAAGAAATGGTTATTTATATGTAGGAAAGTATGTGAGATTCTTGGGTTGTGCACGTCTACACGCCCCATGAATTTGGGGTTAGGTTCTCCTCCTTGTCAACCATTTTGAGCATCACAAACCATGTATGTCTACATGGTCCATGAGTTGGACTCCTCCTACCCATTTTCTCGCTTTGCTCGAAAATTATATGATTCCTATAAAACAAACATGCAGACCAAGTGTAATAGTGTTTCAAAACCAAAAACTAAAAATAGACAAACATACCAAAAACACTAAACATTTACAACCTAATGCAAGGAGACATCTTTCCTCCCCCACACTTATAACACACATATTCCTTAATGAAGAAACATGACATGAAAGAAAAGGGCTATAAACAAAATGATAGGCAATCATAACTTCCCAATGCATTTTTCCCACCTCAACATCCCCAAATGTACCCCACCATGAAATTAAAATCAATCCACTACAAATCCACACTAAAAAGTATCAATCAACATCCTCACAAAGAGACAACTAGTGTGTAGTCCTAGGTTGGTGGTGAAGTGTAGTGGTATCAAATGGTTTGGGATGGGAATGGGGGGATAAAAGTGAGGATTACTTTTTCAAAAAAAAAACTAACTAAGCTATTTTTTGAAAGATCAGGTTGCCTCCTGAGAAGCTCCATATATTTAAGTTTGTCGTTATGACCCTAATGTTATCCATATTGTGCAGGTTTGTACCCCATCACCACATGCAACCAAAAATGTAGAGGTGAGGGTAAGAATCTTCCAAGAGGAAGATGCAGTAGAGGAGGAGTCAACCTTAGAGGTATTAGGTGGTTTGGAAGGTTAGAATATTCAATTGGCTTCTCTATGGTTTTCTCTAAGGGTTATGAAAACCTAGAAATTGGTTCTATAGGTGGAGATCGGGGTGAAAATCGGTAATATGGTGAATTAAGTAAAATAACCCCTTCCTCAACTTATTCACTCTCAACAAAACACTCCCTATCCTATTTGGATTCATTTACCAAAATCTCAAGTTCAACTAGGGATGGTTCATTTTCAGAATATTGGGTTTCTAGTTGGCTCACCCTTTCCATCAAATCACTCACCTGCCCTTCAATCCTCTCAATACTTCAGAAGAGTTGATTTCTCAAATTTTTAATGTCGCTAATTCTTTTTGATTGGTGTAAATCATTACTCTTGGTCATATTAGCTATAGCTAGCAAAATTTCTCCATAATCTGATTTAGGAACCAATCCTAGGAATTGGGTTAGGGCTTTGTATAGGTTGGTTAAGCCCATCTATCTAACCCAAAATGTTGGGTTCCTAATGCATTTCCATACCACAAATTCGAGTAACCTCTAAACCTCAAATTTGGAGAATCATAGTACGGGTACCAATCTCGATCACATCAGCTTTGGGAACTAACAGCCCCCACCCCTCCCTCATATTCATCTAGGAACAAGACTCTATAGGGTGGTGTCAATGATATATCCTACAAAATCTCCCTCATTGAACCTCTCTTCTTCACATTCTTTTCAATTAAAAAGACAAACAAAGAAAACACAAAAAGTTGATATTGTAGTGTAAGGTTTCTTGGTTTCCATCAAGAACTCAAGCAATACATATTCCGGAAAACAACAAATAAACAAAGAACAACACTAATTACTTAACCAACAAACTATACAAGTTAATAATTAAACTTTTAGACTAGCATCCCCAGCAGTGGCACCAAAATTTGACATGCTTCCACTCTTGGTCGTTAAAATGAGTAGTAAGCCCGAGCGAAGGATTTTGGATCAAAGATAAAATATTTACATTTTGTTCCCATTCTTACTACTATGCTACCTAGATGATGGATAGTGACAAACCAAGTTTGTCCATAGAGATGCTAGATGTTCAAAAATTAACTACACAGAGCCACGTACGGTTCGTCCATCTGTCAGTATGTTTGCAATGGATAGTATTGCAAAACAGGTTTAGGGGGGGCAAGGGGTTTAACTAACAACTACAATCATACGAGATCACAAGAGAATAAAACTATAAATACTAGCACTTGGGGAATACTTGAGTAACATGATTGGTGAAATGTTTCGATATTAGATTCCATCACATACGAGACATTAAACCTATTCTAGTGTTCATAACATATGGTATGTTCGATGGTTAACACTTCCCCATAGATGTCACATAGGGTGCTCTAGTTATCGTCCATTGGAACTAACTCCTTAATTAGGGGAGTGCAACAATGGCCCTGCCGCTATGTAGATCTTTTTCTCCCCCATACAATTATACCCTGAGCACTACACCACGAATGCTCTATTACTAGGTCTACAGATGCATAGGAAGTACTCACCTTAGCAATGGCTTTAGGGTTGCAAGTGTGCTAACCCTAGTTTGCTACCAATTCCTTTCTCTACCCGTAACCCTTCAGACCAACTCGCCTGCTTGACTAGTTTGCTGTCATGGTATTGGTAAAACTCAGAATACATCTATGTGCACACACCCACATGGACCCAAACCCTGCTACCACATCTAGGTTTCTCTTCCCCGAGGGTTATCAATATATTCCCCAATATGAATGTAGACTACGGTGTGTGCCAATTTTTGTTTATAATTAATGAAATTAATAAGAAGATAAATAAGTTGAATGCATTGGCTATTTTTGCATGCTTCATTCTGCTTGGACCTTTTACTCGTCTTAGATTTACTTGAGGACGAGTGAAGGTTTAAGTGTGGGGAGTCTGATCTGCACCATTACACATGCTTTAACCAATGCATTTGACATAGTTTTTAGTTGGTTTTAATTAGTGGATTTCTAGTATCAGTTGATTTTACATGACAAAGAGTTTAGATGGCCATGTTTATATTTCTTGTTTAAATCCCACGTTTTGTAGACTTAATTAATGGTAATGGACATCTTGTATCCACGGGCTTTTTGATCATCTTTAGTAGGTCGCCTGTGGGTACTTCTTGGTTAGATTCTTTGCGAAGCTCATTCGCAAGAGAGGTAGAAGATTGATGGCTATTTGAAAGGATGGTAGAAGAGGCAAAGGCCATTCATATTAATAGTAGAAGATGAAGGCCACGAACATCAATGCATGGTAGAATGAGATTGAAGCCAAAGATAGGAGGCTTCGAAGTTCAAGACAACCAAAGGAGAAAATGGTGAATCGTGGTCCGAGTAGTGTTTCCTTAGTCCAAGAATGATCCAGTTACAATTAGCCCTTAAATATGGTTCCATTGGATTTGTATTCTCAAGTAATACAAAATTGACTACTAGAACACCCGATTCGGACTAGCGGTTCACCCATAGCAAGGAAACAAATTTCAGCCGATGAAGCACCGGCAGCACTTCACGGACCGCACATAGTCATGCCCCAGTGGCCCGTGACAAAGTACACAGTCTAAACTACACAAGAGTTCAATGTGTTTTGTGAAGACCTGCACGAGACCTTCACAAGGCAAAGTGCCGGGCCGTGACAAAAGCACTGGTCTGTGAAGCAAGAGGATGAATAGTTGAAGAATTTGACTTAGTATGGAGCCGGTTTGTGACAACCTTCATTGACCCTGAAGAAATCTTTTGAGCGAGACCATGTACTTTTCACGGATTGTGAGAACTTCTTAGCAAACACCGTGTACTATTTGCGATCCGTGAAAACCTTCATAGACCGTGGCACAATCCCAGTTTCACGAACTGTGCTAGATCACATAGGCCACGGCTATGAACATTCACAGACTGTGATTAATCGGCGTCCCGCGGCTATGCATGCTTCACAGATTGTGACATCTGTCCCAGTCCGTGAATCCTTTACGGCTGACCTATTTTTGGCCTATTTTTATGCCCCATATCCTACTTCTATGTATAGGAGCCTTAGTGTTCTACTAAACCATTAGGTTAGGCATAATGCAGAGTAGATTCTCTCTCTAGTTTAGAGAAAAGGAAGTGGAGAGTTTTTTCCCTTTCATCTTATTTTCTAGATCCATGGCATCTAACCTAATATTTTCCATGGATCTAATCTTTGTAGAGTAGATTTTTTGCTTGGGATTCATCTTGGCACTAGGTATGTTCTATTTTCTTTATGAGATTCATTACATTCACCCTATCCATATTTTTATGATATTATTGTTATTGTTCTCGAATGTTATAAAAGCATGAATACTACACCACATATAAGCACACACTTTGGGCTATATTCAAGTATAGTACAATTATTGATGCCCCATCAGGAAAAGAAACCTAGATGTTAGAATGGGTAGGGGAGAACGCGTTCGTGTGGGTGTGTGCACGGGGGGCTTCGAGAATGCTCTTACCTATTTCCCATTGCACCAGTCCTAGCTTACTTTGTAACTGTTGTCTGAGAGGTTGCAGGTAGAGATAGCTAATAGTAGCAAGCTAGGTGTTGTGTTGAAACTGGGAGGTCGTCACCGCACATCTCAAAGTTAATATTTATAAGCCCTAAATGCTTACTATCTACAACTAAGTAGATAGCGGCAAGTCGGGGTCGTCCACAAAGAAGAGGGATCTTCTTAAGCGTTTAGGCACAAAAGGTTGATATTAGGCTAGAAGTAGATATATGAACACATATAAAGCGAGTAAAAGGGGGGTTTGGTTGTTTGGTGGTCCTAAGCTATGAAAGTTAAAAGACAAGATAACTAGCAAGGTCAAGTAACTATGCTAATCATCAAACAAAACTAAGAAAAAGGGTTTTAAAACTACAAAAGACAAAGCCTTGGGGGTAATAGATATCCACTTCCAAACCTAATATAGATCATTGAACCATTCACTCATCCTATCACATTTTTTACGTATGGGGAATGCCAATGGAAGATCAACATTCATTCATTCTTAATAGTAATTTGCAAAGACAAACAACGACCATTTGCAAACCTCATTGATGATCACCCTAGACAAGCAATGAGAAGTTCTAAGTTCATGTTCTTAGACTTTCATGCAAAGGAGCTAAGGATTTCGTCACTTTCCTAACACCCTAACACTTCAATCATGCAAAGACTTCCTATTCTCAAACCTCTCATGGCATAAATGAAGCAAAACATAGCATTAAGAACACATGAATACTAAATAACAAATGCTTCAAGAATAAGTGAAACAATTTACTCACTACTTCAACTACTTGTTGTGAAGATAAATCTTCTATCCTTCTTAGATAGTAGTTTGCAAGAGTGAATTTAACATCTCTTGTCAAACCTCACCAATGACTCTCTTAGGACTAAGAGTATCCCATTGATGGCATTTAGCACGAAGAATCAACAAGCTTGGCAACACTTATAAATACTACACCGTATATAAGCATTTAACCAATTCATGCATTTACACAAGATTAGTCAAGAACGATCGACATTCATAGACTTCTCTCATTTGCTACCTAAAAAAAACATGACAACGAGTTCGACACCATCACATTCATCTAGCAATTATCAACACACCAACATCATTTAAGAACCTCAAACTCATGCTCTTGGATTCCACATTAAAAGAGGGGAGAATTAGCTAATTTCTCCCAACCCTAACAAGTAATCAAACAAGCAATTCATATACTCAAGCTTCCAACAATATCAATGCAATTAACAATTCACATTCAAAGCTCAATAAATGCACAATAACAAAAGCACTAAAATAGATAGATATGGTTCTTACTACATAGATATGGAAGCTTCAATCCATTGCTCCCAAGATAAAACTAAGCTAGATAATCAAAACCCATAACATAGAACAAAGATCTACAAAGAAAGAAGAAGAAAATGGTGAAAAACTAGGGTTTTGGAGCCCCCAAGTCGGGCTTAGGAAAATGGGGAAGAAGGGGGGCTATTTATAGCCCAAGTTGGTAAAAAATAAGGTCAAAATGCAGCAAGTGTTTCCTGGGCGGAATTGGTGTCGCCTGGGCGGAAATGGGCTCACCCGGGCGGAGGAGGTCTCAGCCCAAATTCAGAAATGGCCTCGCCCGCGGCTTCTTGTTTTGCTTCCCACGGGTGAACTGTTGATCCGTTTTGGGAGTTCTTGTAGTTGATTTTATAGTACTCGAGAAGAGGAATCCAATGGTACCACTCTTGGAGGCTGATTCTTCTCAGAAAAGTCTCAGAACTCTGCTTCATTCTTCACCCTTTGCTTTGCTCTCCTTTCTTTACTTTACCTTCTACCACTTTGTGAGTGGCCTTCCATCTTCTACCATCATTTCGAATGGCCTTCACTGAACCATTCCTAAGTTCTCATGAGCAATATACAAATTAAGCTTACAAAAAGGAATCTACATGCTCGTAAGGACAACAAATTCCATTAGACTAAACATAGGTTACAAAATGAAGGATTTAGATATAAAAACCAAAAATGGTCGTCTAAACCCCTTATCATGTAAACCTATGTAAATCTAGCAATCTTACAACAAAAATATGACAAAAGTGATATTAAATGCTTTGGAAAATACATGCATTTGACATCTCATCAGAAACCCTAGTATAAAAGATAAGGTGCCTGGACCCGGGAGGAGTAGTTTCATTCACGGTGGAAGCCCGGGATGTAATATCAAGGGGGGAAAATAGACCTACGGTGATGGTCGGACATCATTGTACTACCGTAATTACGATGGCGGTGCCGATGGAGGTTTGTGAGCACACCCACGGTGACAGGGTTGGGGAAGTGTATTCCCTCGGCCACACCACGTGTTGTGAATACACTGATAGGTCTTTTGTAATTTTTTATGTCAATGAATATAGGATTGAAGCATTAGAGCTACCATGTTGCTAAATTATTCCCAAGTGCCGAGTATACATAGTTTACTTGTTTGTCAAATGCATGCTTGTAGTAGTTAGTTGAAAACACCAACCCCCCCTCCCTCCTAGTTGTATGTATACACTACTAGTCGTTCCTTTAACTCGTGCAGATTGATGACCCGTGAGAGGTTGTGATTTAATTATTGCTTGAGCCCTAGCATCCTTTTGGACAAACCTATGGCTTGTCTCTTACTATCCCTTGGTAACTTAGCACTAAGAATAGGTGCAGAATATAAATCTTTGACTCGTAAGCCCATCGGATCGTGTTTTAATGACATATGGTTTTGGGCATGTCACTAACCCAAGTCGCCCTTTCAGGTTTTCAACTTGTCATGGTTTATATATTTTTCATTTTTCAAAATTTTTAATTTTTTTTGGTGTAGCACAAAATTTCCCTATAAGTGGGTTTCATACTACAAAAGATAAGATCAATTACAAAAAATACAACACAATATCCTAAAACAACATACCCCATGCAAACTAGTAATCCTTGCATAGAATGTCATGCCACAAAATATCTATCCAAAATCACCCATCAACACTTGTGCTTCTCTTTGGCAGGAAAAACCGTTCATTTCCCATAATTTGATAATACTGTACCTTACAACGTAGCTTTGGTAGAATGTGTTTGTGGTTACACTACCTACTTTAACGTTCACTACATGTCCCTTGTTCTGACAATTTTACTCGTGTGGCCTTTAATTTCAGATTCTTCCAAGGTGGTTTCATTATGACGCTCTCTTTGCATCTCCCGAGAGAAACCTTTTGTCTGTCGTTGTCTTTTAAAATTTCAACCCACTCTCACTTTTCCCTCTTTCTCATTGCGTCTTCTCACTTCTTGAAGGTTGCTCGGTCTCCCAGGTATCTCTCATCTTACCTTCTTCATTCTTTCTCTCTTTTTCCATCTGATACCATGGTTTCTATCGTTGGTACCCAAAGCATCATTATTGAATATAGCAATTATGATCACCTTCTTTGAGCCATTTTTACCTTGATTCTTTTTCCAAAAGTTATTTTCCTCAGTGAGTCTATCTGTGAGTTGGATTCTTGCCTGATTTAGCTTGTTAAGGTTTTCTATAGATTCTAGGTTATCAAACTGGGATTCATCTTCCTCAACATTCAGTTCAAATTTTTTGATATTGTCAAATAGGTTCACCAAGTGTTCCTTATTCCATAATTTTATGTCATGTTTAAGCCTTTTCAATTTAAGACTGAATCCAATAATTCCTTTTTCTTCTAACTGGTTAGACCAGGATTGCGCAATTAAATCTTTGAATTCAGGTCTTCTAACCCACATTGACTGGAACCTGAAGGCTTTGGGATGGGTAGGCTGAGAATCCTTACAGGTTAGGAGGAGTGGTGCATGGTCTGATGTATGTCTATTTAAGACTTGAAATGATGCATTACTAAATTTCCTAAAAAAATTCAGTGTTTGCAATGGTTCTTTCCAATCTTTTACAGAATCTATCTCTACCATGTGGGCCATTTGTGCATGTATACAAACTACCACAGGTGGGAATTTCAGCCAGGTTGTTACTGATTATAAAATTTTCAAAATCTGACATACTATTTGGATTTTGAGGTATTTTCCCTTTATATTCATTGACATTCCTGGTGACATTGAAGTCACCAGATATGACTGTTGGAATGTATGTCTATCTTCCCTGCGGTGCTTACAATACACAAAGATAAGATAGAATTTTTTATTTAAGACCGTATCTGTGATGAGTATGTGTGTGTATTGATCATGTTAGAATATCAACAGTCCCTGAAATCTATCCTTGGGAAAGTCTAAGTTCTACCATCCTGTGATGGTAATCCTTGGATGAACCCTAATTTCTTGACATATGATTCTAGTTGTTCAGTGTTTTGTTTAGTTTCAATTACTACAAGAATTGAGACATGATGGATCATAACCAATCTATGCAGTCTAGCTATAGATCTTTGTATTCCTCTTACATTCCAAGTTAGGAGGTTAACACTCATTGGTTACTTTTGATTCAGATTTCAAACAAAAGAAATTATCACATTTGGAGAATTGAAGAAGTTTCTTACCTAATATGGAGGCTTGGGATTACCTGGTGTCCTATCATCAACTGCAAGGTGCTCTTTTTTATTCATTATGTCTTCCAGTCCTTCAGTTATGTTTCCTTGGATGTGCCTGAAAGTCTCACTGGTGTTGCAGTGGATTCCCTATCCTCTATCTGTGAGATTTCATGTTGAGGGTTGGGAACCTATTTCAGTCTAATTTTAGAGAGGTAGTTAGTACTAAAGTCTTTAAATGTTTGCAGGTCCTTATCTCTATTAATTATCAGTAGGGTTTCAGAAGGGGCCTGGGTTGCAGTGTCATCCTTTGCTTTCCAGTTGTTGTGATATGTAGCTGTAGTAGCTCTTGGTTGTTGAGCTGCTGACTTTCCTTTGCCCTTGGTTATGTTTAGTACTTTATCTTCTATATCCAAAGCATCAACAAAGACTTCCCGATCTTGTGCTTATGTCTGTGAGGCTGAAGTCTATTCTTGCATCTGTGTTTGTACCTGTGAGAATTGATTATGTGTTTATACCTGTAAGGATTGGACAATTGTGTTTTCCCTATCTACATGTAAGTGGTTATCAGTTGGTTTTTTGTTGTTAGTTACTGGTTGCCATATCCCCAGTCCTAAGGCCTTTCTTTTGCATCAGTTTTGTCAACTCTATTCTCAGGCTGTGTAGGCTTGGGAGCATATTTAGCCTTTGGGATTCCACACTCTATGACCTTATGGCCAATTTTTGAACACTTAGTACAGTAGTCAGGGTGGTCTTCATAGTGGATAGATACCATTTACTATCTTTAGTTGAGCCTAACCTTATTCTAACAGGAAAGTGGCCTGTTAGATCCATTTCAACACAAATCCTAGTAGTAGATGGTCTTGACTGGTTTAGGGTTGGGGGATCTGCAAAGATGAGTTCACTAAGCCCAGCCGCTATGATGGGAATGGCTTCTTTGTACAGGTAATGGGCTGGGGCAAAGCTGATTTCTAACCATATTGGAACTAATGGGGGTTCCTCATTAATATCAAAGATTTTAGTCCATTTTAGAATCTTTACATAAGCACCCCCTATATTCCAATTTATTTTTATCCAGCATCTCTGAATATCTTCATCATGGTCAAATTTTATGAAAACATGCCTATGATCTAGGGCAGTAATGAGAGCTTCTCCTTTGAAACCAATTTTTTTAAATGAGAGTGTATGAAATCAAGAGTTGGCCTACCTCATGGGAATTTACCTACCAAATAACGTTTGAATGGTTCTGACAGGACCTCGATTTCCTCTTCCTCAAATAGCACGGCAATCTCTCCTTTGTACTCTGTGGTGGGATTCAATTAAGGGATTGTGGAGGATTATTGCGGCTAATTTTGAGGGTTTTGATTGGAGGATTAGAGTAATATATCTTTGTAAGTTAGATGGCTGGCACTAGATGGTGGAGCCGCCATGGTGGCAAAATTGGTTAACGTTGGCGAGTACGGTAGTGTTAGTGGTGGAGGTTGTTCTGATAATACCGTTGGTGGTGGCATGTTGGTGGTTTCAGTAGTAAACAGATAGATGAGTAAAGTAAGAGAGAGAACAGATCGAATTCTTCCCAAATTTCACTTTCCCTCCTCTTTAAAGACACATACATACATACATTCTTCAATTAGGGAATTCTTTGGTCAGCAGGAAAGTGTTTGGTTCTCTTCCTTGTCCACCATTTTGAGCGTCATGAACCATGTACGTCTACATGGTCCTTGAGTTAAACTCCCCATTTGCTAACCTTCCTCCAAAAACCATATGCTTCCTACAAAACAAACATGCACACCAAGTGTAATAGTGTCCCAAAAATTAAAAAGAAGCTACAAAAAGAAAAACACACCAAAAATTCAAAACTAATATAATTTTTCAAAGCTCGGGATGCCTCCCGAGATTCTTTGAATATTTAAGGTTATCAGAATGACCCTAATGTTCTCCATAAGGTGCAGGTTAGTACCCCATCACCTTCGACAATCAAAACTTAAGATGTGGGGGTAAGAATCTTCCAAAAGGAAGATATAGTAGAGGAGGAGTCAAACTTAGAGAGGATATGTGGTTCGGAAGCTTAGCCTATTCAATTGGCTTCCCTATGGTTTCTTCTGAGGTTTCCAAAAATTTGGGAGTGAGTTCTATAGGTGGAGGTAGGGGTGAAAATAGGTGATATGGAAAATTAAGTATAATTACCCCTTCATCGACTTCTTCACTTTAAAAAAATGATTCCTTATACCCTTTAGATTCATCTACCAAAATTTCACATTCAACTAGGGATGGTTTATTTTTGGAATATTGGTTTTCAAGTTAGCTCACCCTTTCCATCAAATTAAGCACTTGCCCTTCAACTTTCTCAATGCTTGAGAATGGTTGAGTTCCCAAATCGCTAGTCTCGCTAAGCATTGGTTATTGGAGTAAGTCACTACTCTCGGTCACATTTGCTATAGCTTGCAAAATTTCTACACAATCAAATTTTGGAACCAATCCTAGGGATTGGTTTTGGGGCATTGGGTAATTTGGTGAAATCGAGCTATCTATCCCAAAGTGTTGGTTTCTCGATGCATTTCTATACTACGAATTTGAGTTACCACTAAACCTCAAATTTGGAGAGTCTTGGTGTGGGTTACAATCTCGATTCCATCAGCCTTGGGAACCAATGACTCCTACCTCCCTCTCATATTCGCTCATCAAAGAGGTAGACTCTGTAGGGTGGCCACGATGACATATCCTATAAAATCTCACTCGGTGAGCCTCTCTTCTCCCAAATTCACTCAACCTTGGGCAACACTCTATAGAATTATCATAATGACACATCTTACAAAGCATCATCTATTGAGTTCTTTCCCACATTGTTTTTTCAAGTGGACACAAACAAAGAAAATACACAAAGCAAGGATCCTTGGTTTGCACCAAGAACTCAAGCAATACCAACTCCAAAAAACAACAAACAAAACAAAAGCAATTAATACTAACTACACTATTAACAGGTTGTGCTAATTAATACTCGAGCTAGATAGCATCCCCGACAACGGAGCCAAAATTTGACTCACCACCACCCGGCGTCGTTAATTGTAGCTAATTAACTAGAGCAAAGGCTAAGAAGGTCAAAGATAAAATTTATATTCTGCACCCATTCTCACTTCTATGCTACCTGGGGGGTAGTTATCGGTAAGCACTGGGTTTGTCCACATAGATGCTAGGGCTTATTTATCAACTAAAACAACAACCTCATTTGGGTCGTCAATCAATACAAGTGAAAGGAATAACTAGTCATTGCGCATCATGATTAACTTAATGTTTCAATCCTCTATTCATTCACATGCTAGATTTACTAAATAACCTAATATTGTGTTCACAACACGTATTGTGGCCGATGACATACACTTTCCTTTACCTGTCATGTCAGGTGCGCTCAATACCCTTTATCGACACCACAATCAATATAAGGGGAGTATAACTAGGTATGATCATTGTTGTAGGTCTATTTCTCCCTTGTACGATTACGTTCAGAGCTTCCACCACAAATGCACTACTTCCCCCGAGTCCTATCAACTAGGCCCAAGGGTTGTTGGAACCTTATCTATGATACTAAGGCCTCTTAACTAGCTTGCTACCTTTTCACTATCTCTACCCGAAACCTATCATAAAACTTTAGGTAATCAGCTGAGACTGGTGCAATGGCAAATAAGTCAAAGAAATACTTAGGTCTCATGTGCACACACTCACGCAAACGCAACGTACTCCCTTACCCATTCTAACATCCAGCTTTTTCATCCCAATAAGGCATCAATAAATGCACCATAAATGAATAAAACCCAAAGTCAGTGCTGATACGTGGTGTAATATTCACGAATTTAGAACATTCAAGAACATTCAAAATAATATCATAAACACTAACAATAAGATGAATCTAATGACTCTCACAAAACATAAAGTAAAACATGCACTACAATTATCCCCAAGCTATAAATATACTCTAGAAAAGATAAATCAATGGAAAAAATTTAGTTAGATGCCATGGATTTAAGAAAATAAGATGAAGAAAAGAAAAGAAAAAGAAAAAAGATAAAGAGAGAGGAGATAAACTCTAGACAGAGAACTCCTCTTCCTTCTAGCTAGAGAGAAAAATAATTCTACATAATGTCTACTTAGGATTTACTAGAAGGCCAAGTTTCCTATATATAGTTGTACAGAATTGGGCCTAAAGATAGGCCCAAAATAGGCAAAACTTAGGTCAAACCATGATAACCTTTCCCTCTTGCGGTTGAATATTTCTCGAATGAACTGCTAAAATATGCAAACCTTCTAGAGCTGACATTTAATGTGTTTGATAGATCTCGGAAAAATAAATATTTTGATATATGATAGGGGGAAATCAGATACTAATTGAGAGAGTTATGAAAAATATAGTGAGAGAAGGAGTGGCTGTGCGAACAGTTAATAGTGGCATGGCTCGTGAATAGTGCCTCACACCGATTCACTTGGAAGGAACCTTTGCCTCTCACCAAGTCATTTGGCATGAATTAATTATAACAAGCGTAGACCGATGAATAGTGTGCAGTCCCTTTCTGCCATTTGGCGGAACCTGTCATTATGAAAGGCGTTTTCCTCAGAACTTTGGCATTGGCCGTCAATTTTGGCACGGTACGCCACCCGATGCTGATTTTGGATTCTATGATCTGCGCCCATGGCCGTTAGCATGGGCCGTTGGTGCCATCCAAAAACGACCCACGCCAACCCGTTTGTGGTTCACCGGCTGAACTTCTTTCCATTTCTACGGATGTACCGTTGGTCCGATTTGAGTGTTCTAGTTGTCTATTTTAAAGTGCACTGGAAGAATAATTACACGGAATAAACCTTAAAAGCTAATTATTCTTGGATCATTCTCAGACTTTGGCGCAACTAATCGGACAACGATTCGCCGTTTCTCCCTTAGCCTTTTGAACTCAAATGTGGCCTATCCTTGGCTCCTGGGAGGTCGTCGCCGTACCTCTCAAATTTAATACATTTAAGCTCAAATGCTTCCTATCAACAATTAAGTAGATAATAGAAAGTCGGGGTTATCCACGAGAAGAGGGGTCTTTTCGAGTGTTTAAACATATATAGGAGAAAACATACTAGGCATGTAGATATATATATATATATATATATATAAAAGCATGTAAACAAGGGGGGGTTTTGGTTGGTTTGATCCTAAGTTATCAAATCGAAAAACAACAGTTAGCAAAGCAAGAGAACTACGCTAATCATGCAATATAACTAAAGATACGATGGAAATAACAATTAACAGAACCTTGGGCGTAATTGACTTCCTCTTCCAAACCTCTTATCCATCATTGAACATGCAACCTATTAGCTACTTTCACTACTTGTTGTGAAGGCTAAACTTCTATCCATCTTAGATAGTAGTCCGAAAGAGTGAATTCGACATCTCTTGTCAAACCTCACCAATGATTCCCGTAGTCGAAACACGACTCAAGGTATCCCATTGATGGCATTTAGTACAAAGAATCAACAAGCTCGGCAACACTTATAAACACTACACCGAGTCTAAGCATTTAACCGATTCATGCATTTACACAAGATTAGTCAAGAATGATCAACATTCATAGACTTCTCTTATTTGCTACAAGCAACAAACATGACAAAGAGTTCAAAATTATCATATTTATCTAGCAATTATAAATCCATCAACATAATCAAAAGCTCTAAATCATACTCTTGGATTCCTATCAAGAAAAGGGGAAATCAACCTATTTCCCCAAAACCCTAACAAGAATATCATACAAGTATTTCATATACTCAAGCTTTCAATAACATTAATGACATTAACAAACACACTCAATGCTCCATAAATGCATAATATTAAGAGTATTAAATAGGCTACAAATTGTTCTCAAGACATGAGATTGGAAGCCTTAGTCAATTGCTCCCAAGAACTAGGTTTAGATACAAGATTTCATACTAATTAATGCAAAACAACCAAACATAAAACAAGAAAATTCAAAGATGAAAATGGAAGAAAATAGGGTTCTAAGCAGTACAAAAAATGGAGATGAAGAAGATGGAAAAGCTCCTAAAGAGGAGAGGGTAAGGTGAGTATTTATAATACAAAAAAGCAAGGAGAATTTTTTTTCTCTTCATATATCGCGTGTCACGACGGCATCGCGACGGCCTCATGATGGACTCCAAGTCCAGCACTATTTCTTCTTTCTCCTTTTGTTTCATATCCTCCTATTCTCTTCACCTCTTAAATTCTTCAAATCTTCAAAATCTCAAATACAAGTCTTCAAATCTTTAAATCTTGAATGGTATTCTTCAAAGTCTTCAAAGTCTTCAAACAAATTACCTTGTCACACAAAATTCTCTAGAAAAGTAATAAAAGCGTAAAAGTCGTTTTTAACCCTCCTTAGAGAATTTCAAGGCAAAATGTAACATTTAGAGCACGAAAGTGTACAAAACTGAATCCTAAAAGTCCTAATATAACCGTATAAAATGGGCACATCAAACCTCCCCGCACTTAAACCTTACTTGTCCTCGAGAAACAAAATATTCAAGCACACGAAGGAATTGATATGTCCATATCCTTAACTAATATTCCCCCAATTAAAGCCTCACAAAAATTCTCAATATCATAAATCCCAAAATCAAAGCTCAAATGAGAGTTTTTTCACACACACAGCCCCAATTCCTAACTCTAACCAAACCTAAAACTTATCAATTCACTACCCATAAAAGCGTTTCAAAGTCCAGAATTGATATTCCTAAAGTCCAATGGCACAAAATGAAGTTAAAATCAATTACGAGGTTCACGTACATACTTCACTTCATACCAATATATCAACCAAAATCCAATGACACAAAAATGAAGTCAAAACCACGGAGGAGGTTTAAACACATACTTCACTTCATGTAAATATATCAACCAAAATGAAGTATAAATGAATCAAGAATTTCATAACCATACTTCGTTTCCTAACCCGCTAAGTTACCCAATCCCAAGAGGTCTCTAGATGTTGAGCCACCCGATCCATCTGTATGACAACTGCAATCTTATTACTCCAGTGCTGGCTAATTAGTGAAATCATAGCATTTTCCTTCTCTCTTATTTCTCTCATTTTTCCTAGGAGGCCATTCGGGTTTTCATCCTAGCCACACATCATGTTTCTTTGGCTCACGTCTCACCTTTTTCCGCACATTTTAGCCTCTCATTTTTTCCTAGGCCGCCCTATCAGGTTTTCGACCTGTCCAGGCCCCCGATGTTGCCTAAGTTGCCCTCTCGGGTTTTCAACTTAGCGGGTTTTCTTTTCTTTCTATTTTTTTTTCAAAATTTTTAATTTTTCAATTTTTTTCTTTTTCTCATGTTTTTCCAATCAAAAGTAGCAAAAAGCATTCCAAATTAAGCTAGAATGCATGTGAGTCCTCTAACCCCTCCTCGTACTTATAACATTACATTGCCCTGAATGTAAAAATGTAAGGCAAGAATAATAAAACTCAAGGCAAGGGGTAGAGTGACATCCGTTTCTCTGCATAGTCACCGGTGATATGGCGCAATCCAATTTACTTGTATAGAATCAGTCCTGAAATTGGTTTCGGAGCCAGAAAGGGGAGCAAACGTGTCGTAGAAGAACTCACCCCTCGAGCAAAATGTTCTCTCCTTGGCGCCGTTTGATCAAGACTAACACCACAAAGAACAACATCAAACTCACAAGTACATAAGGATTTGTAATACTAGGTTTAGCATCAAGAGTTAATGACCATAGTATTATCAAAGAACAACCAATCCATAATGCAATCAACACTATAAGATTGACCAATAAAAATATCCGACATATATTGACACATATCCAAGCATCATTATAGAATATAACACTTAAAGACTCAATGATGTAGTCGGCATACTACAATTAAAAAAGATACTATAAAGATGCAAGAATTTTCATATGTCAATATATGTAAGATGGTGGATGAATGAGTGGATATGTAGGGTGGTTCTTGGGAGTATTTGGAGAAGAAGGAAGGATTATGCAGTGTTTAAGTTCAGTTGAAAAGTTGGATTTTCATCGTGACTCGTGATAGCACTGGTCGTGACTCACGATGCATCATCTCAAGTTGATAGCTTTTGGCCTCAAGAACCTGAGGTCTCTAGGGCTTCAACATGAGTTAGATTGCAGCCTCAAGGACCCGAGGTCTTGAGGACGTCTGCTCAAATCGAGTGCTTATGGCCTCGAGAACCTAAGGTCTCGAGGGATTCTGCTTGAATCAAATGCTTGTGGCATCAAGAACCTGAGGTCTCGAGGGCTTCTGTTTGACTCGAGGAATTATGGTCTCGAGGAATGATGGTTTTTCAGGTTTGGATCGAGCCAAGGACTTTGTTGCCTCGAGGTCTTGAGGGAGTGATGTCTCGAGGGCTGGTCTCGAGAACTGGCCTCGAGAGGGTGATGGACATTCAAGTTCAGCTCGAGTCCAGGCATGAGGCCTCGAGGTCTTAAGGGGATGATGTCTCAAGGGCTAGTCTCAAGGACCTAAGGTCTCGAGGGCTGATGGACTTTTAAGTTCTGCTCGAGTTGAGAGCTTCATCATCGAGGGCTTTAAAGGGATTGTGGCCGTGAGGACCTAAGGTTTCGGCCTCTGCTCGACTCAAGGGCTTGTGGCCTCGAGGACCCAAGGTCTCGAGGACTTCACTAGCCTCGAGGGATTCTACTCGAGTCGAAGGCTTTTGGCCTCGATGACCCGATGTCTTCGAGGGCTTGCACGGTTGAGCTTATCTCGACTCGAGGGCTTGTGGCCTCATGGACTCGAGGTCTCAAGGACTTCACTGGAAGGCTTTTAGCCTCGAGGACTCGAGGTCTTTCAGGGCTTGCACGGTGGAGTATAGCTTTACTCGAGGGCTTGTGGCCTCGAGGACCCGAGGTCTCGAGGACTTCACTGGCCTCGAGGGCTAGTGGCCTCGAGGACCCAAGGTCTCGAGGACTTCAGCTCTAGTCACGGACCTACGGCCTTAAGGACTGATGGTTTTTTGCATTCGGTTTGACTCGAGGTCTTGAGTGGATGCTGTCTTGAGCACCTGTTGGTCGCAACTCACGACGTCCCGTCGTGACTCGCGGAAAGTGGTGCCTGGGAGGTTAATTTTAGCACAAAAATCCCTGATCACATTGTAACTCATGATAGTCCTACGCTAGGTCATCGCGAGGTCATCGCGAGGCTGTCACGACTAGTGATATCAAGGCCTCCCAGTACTTAGAAAGAATTCAATCTTTACCAACATTCCAAACTTTCTTCCCCTTCTCATGGATCTCATTCATTCATCTCCTTCAATGAAATGCACTTCACTTTGATACTAAATCATAAAAAAACACACCGTAAGAAGAACAAGACCAAATAACAAAAACTAAACAACAAAAACCAAAATAAAAGACCGAGTTTATTTACGTTGTCAGCACGACAAAGCTCCATATATTTAAGGTCGTCGGCATGACCCTAATGTTATCCATATGGTGAAGGCTTGCACTCCTTCACCATGAGTATCCAAAACTAGAGTGGTGGGGGTACAAAACATTCAAGAGGAAAGTCTTGTTGAGGTGGAGATGGTTTAAAGAGTGTTGGGTGGTAGGAGGCTTGGGGTAAACTTTTGGCTCCTCTCTTGCCTCTCTCAAAACCTCCAAAAATGGTAGAGTTGGTTCACTAGGTGAGGGAAGGGGTGATGATGCTAATGGATGTAGTACAATCACCTCTGCCTCCATTTTTTCATCCTCAACAACCAGCTCCTCCTCCCTTTCAAACTCAAAATCATTTCCCATGGTGAACTCACTCACCAAATCCTCGAGTTCGATTTGGGATATTGTATTTTTAGAATCATGAGCTTCCATTTGGGCCAATGCTTCTAATATAATCCTCGCATGCCCCTGAATAGCCTCAACACTGGAGGAGAGCCAGTTGTCTGGTTCTTCTCTAGATAATTTGTTCAAGTTTGCTATTGTATTCATGACTTCCTCGCATGTCAAACTTGAACTTCCTTGTTGGGCTTGGTTTTGGGGTATGGTATAAGGTGGTGATAGCCAACTATCTTGCTCGTATTGTTGGTTTTTTGGCTCATTTGCATACCACCAATCTGGATTACCACTCCATTCAGAATTGTAAGGATTGTGGTATGGATACCATTCTTGAGCTTCTTGCCCTTGAAAACCAACATCTCCTACCTCTTGGTAGCACTCTTCATAATACCCTTGGTTTTGGAAACCAAGGGTTCTTTCACCCTTATAGTGCTCTTCCCACAACAAATAGCAAGACTCGGTAGGATGGTCGAAATGACACATCCTACTAAACCTCACTTGTTGAGTCTCTCTTCTCATCATAAGTTCCCTCAAGGTGAGATGCTCCATTTTTTCCAAAAGTCCGAAATCATATTGTAAGGATTCTCGATAAAAAATCATCAAGAACTCAAGAAATACCTACTCTGAAAAAAAACAACCACCAAGGAGTGGAAAATAAAAACAACTAGCTAATATGCAACCAAATACACTTAAACACTTAAAAATAAATGCCGCTTCCCTGGCAGTTGCACCAAAATTTAGGAGTTCGTGGTTGTACCTCTCAAAGTTAATACTTTTAAGCCCTAATGCTTCCTATCTACAATTATGTAGATAATGGAAAGTCGGGGTCGTTCACGAGAAGAAGGATTTTTTCAAGTATTTAAACATATATAGGAGAAAACATAGTAGGCATGTACATATATAGATACATATATATATATAAGCATGTAAACAAGGGGTTTTTTTGGTTGGTTTGATCCAAAGTTATCAAATTGAAAAACAATAAGAGAACTATGCTAATTATGCAATATAACTAAAGATACGATGAAAACAACAATTAACGGAACCTTGGGCTCAATTGACTTCCACTTCCAAACCTCTTATCCATCATTGAACATGCAAACTATTTACTACTTTCACTACTTGTTGTGAAGGCTAAACTTCTATCCTTCTTAGATAGTAGTTTACAAGAGTGAATTCGACATTTCTTGTAAAACCTCACCAATGAATCCCGTAGTCGAAACATGAATCAAGGTATCCCATTGATAGCATTTAGCACGAAGAATCAACAAGCTCAGAAACACTTATAAACACTACACCATGTCTAAGCAGTTAACTGATTCATGCATTTACACAAGATTAGTCAAGAACGATCGAAATCATAGACTTCTCTCATTTGCTACAAGCAACAAACATGACAAAGAGTTCAACATTATCATATTCATCTAGCAACTATCAATCCATCAACACAATCAAAAGCTCTAAATTATACTCTTGGATTCCTATCAAGAAAGGGGAAAATCAACCCATTTCCCCAAAACCCTAACAAGCATATCATACAAGTACTTCATATACTAAAGCTTTCGATAACATTAATGACATCAACAAACACATTCAATGCTCCATAAATGCATAATAGTAAGAGTATTAAATAGGCTACAAATTGTTTTCAAGACATGAGCTTGGAAGCCTTAGTCAATTGCTCCCAGGAACTAGGTTTAGCTACAAGAGTTCATACTAATTAATGCTAAACAACCAAACATAAAACGAGAAAATTCAAAGATGAAAATGGAAGAAAATAGGGTTCTAAATAGTACCAAAATTCAGATGAAGAAGGTAGAAAATATCCTAAAGAGGAGAGGATAAGGTGAGTATTTATAGTACAAAAAGCAAGGAGAATTTCTGACCCTTCGTCCGTCGCGAGTCGCGATGGCATCGCAACGACCTCGTAACGGACTCCATGTCCAACACTATTTCTTCTTTCTCCTTTTTGTTTCATATCCTTCTCTTCTCTTCACTTCTTGAATTCTTCAAATCTTCAAGAGCTCAAATACAAGTCTTCAAGTCTTCAAATCTTCAAAGGTATTCTTTAAAGTCTTCAAACAAATTACCTTGTCACACACAATTCTCCAGAAAAGTAATAAACACGTAAAAGTTGCTTTTAACCCTCCTTAGAAAATTTCAAGGCAAAATGTCACATTTAGAGCACAAAAATGTACAAAAGTGAATCCTAAAAGTCCTAATATAACCGCATAAGATGGGCACATCATCTCCATCCTTCTACTACAATGATTTTATGCCCATGGCCTTCATCCTCTACCGTATTAGTGTGAATGGCCTTCAATCTATTCTACCATCCTCACAAATAGTCTTCAATATCTTCTTAAGCCCTTACAAATAGCCTTCATATAGAATGTAAATAAAAAGTACCCACAGGCGACCTACTAAAGATGATCACATGGAAGATCTAAGAGCCCGTGGATACAAGATGTCCATTAGTACTAATTAATTCTACAAAACATGGGATTTAGACAAGAAAATCAAACATGGTCATCCAAACCCCTTGTCATGTAAACTCAACTTATACTAGCAATCCACCAAATAAAATATATAAAAACTATGCCGAATGCAACAGTTAACGTACGGAATGTGAAGCACATAACTCCAGTATTCTTCAGGCCGAAAGGCATCATTTGGTAGCTAAAGGCTCCCCTTTCAGTTATAAAGGGAGATTTTTCTACATCACTCTATAGCATATGGATTTGGTGATATACCTTAAATTCATCAAGAAAGCATTTAATTAGGTTGTTGGTAATAGCGTCTACCTTTTGGTTGATGAGTGGAAACGTGTAGCGATCCTTAGGGCAAGTTTTGTCTAGGTTCGTGTAGTCCACACACATCCTCCAGATGCCATCTGCCTTCTTCACAAACATTTTGTTGGACAGCCAAGTTGGATAGGGGACTTCTTGTAGGATCCCTGCCGTGACCAGCTTACTGACCTATTTTTTTACAGCTTCATTCCTTTCCTTCCACAACATTCATCTCTTCTATTTGATGGGCTTGTGGGCCGGGTCAACCATTAATTCATGAAAACCAATCTCCTTTGGTACTTTAGTTATATCCTACGGTCTCCAGGCAAAGGCCTGCTTGTTTTCCTTCAACACCTTTACTAGCTTTTCTTTCCCCTCAACGGGAAGTAATGTTCTCACTTGTACCAACCGGTGATAGCTCAATTGTACAACTTCCACCTTAGCTCCCCGTTCTGTCGAGTCACTTCTGCCTGTACTCATGATCATCCTGACAGGTTTTTCCTTGTTGGCCTGTCTCTTATGATTGTCGTTCTCGTCTTCTCGCTTGCATTTGTTGAAAGCCACTCTGTGGCATTCTCTGGCCTTTTGCTGATCTCCTCTAACTTAGGTTATCCCTCCTATGGTTGGGAATTTTAGGAGTAGATGCAGTGTTGACACTGTACCTTTCAATAGTGCCAACATCGGCCTGTCTATCATCAGGTTGTACGGGATGTTCCCCTTAACAATTATAAACTCCATGTCTACGATCTTACACTTTTCTCCTTCTCCCACCATCACCACGAGTAGTATGGTTCCTTTAGGTCATACTATTTTATTTTCAAAATCCACTACTGGGATCTCCGTTGATTCCAATTTCTTCCCGGTGTTCTCGTCCAACTTCTCTAAGTAGTTCCAATACATGATTTCTACCAAGCTTCCACTGTCTATATACGCCCGGTGAATTCTCTTGTTTATCACTCTCACAGTTATCACCACCGTTATCACCACCGTTATCACCAATGGTCTATCTGGCACTTGGTCATTGGTATTGAATATTATTGCTTCATTCACACACAACTTCCCATCTGCTAGAGTCGGTTGTGGCATCTGCCTGGATCCTAGCTTTTGATGTGATTATTTCCTTCCTCTAGCATTCCTACCTATGATGGTGTATATATCTGTTATCGTCAGTTCCCTGTGGCTTTTCGTGGGTGATCTTTCCCTCTACCTTTTGCTCCTTTCTTCCGTTGTTCCAGCCACTGCCACCTCCTTTCCCTTATCCTATTTTTGTTCTCTCTCGGGGCTCCTTGTTCTGGCCTACCCCTTTCCTGTCTGCGAGAGTTTCCATGCTTATTCTTACTCTGGTAGGTGGTTTTTTTATCATCTCTAGTACTCTTTTCCAAGTGTGCCAGCTTGCCTCTTTGCATGCAGTCTTCTATGTTATGCTTCAAGTGGATGCAATCGTTCGTGACATGGCCATGATCATTGTGATAGTCGCAGAACTCTGACTTGTTCCTCTTATCAGGGTTCTTCCTCTTATCAGGGTTCTTCCTCATCTTTTGTAGCACGTATAGTATACCCTTCCCTGTGCACAGGGCAAAGATCTCCTTGGGCATCTTGATGAGCAGTGTGATAACCATTTCCAATCTGTTAAACCTGGAGGCATCTGCTAGGTGCTCTCTTGGTGCGTTCAGCCTTTTTATTTTCCATTCCATCCTTGTCTGCTTTGATCCTCCGCTGCCTATGACCAATTTCTATCTCCTTTCTCCTCTTTTTGGCTAGGTTTGCCCTATTGAAGTTCTCAATTCTTTTCATCAACTCATCGATCGTCCCTGGTGGGTCCAAGGTACAGTCCTTCCACAACAGCTCATGCCTCCAACCATTTATGAACGTGTCAATGAGGAACTGGCTGCACCATTCCTCCAATTGGTTGGCCACATCATTGAAATTCTCCTAATACACCAAAAATGTATCTGCTGGCTTCTATCTGCTGGCCAATAGCTCGGAGCGTATCTTTTGGAATTTCTTTCTCTGCATGAGACGTGCCAAGAACTTTTTTTCTAATTGGCTAAAGCTATCAATAGTCTCATTATCTAGGTTCTTGAATCACACCCTGGCTACTAGTGTCAGGGTGGTCGCAAACACCTTGCACCAAATGGCCGGTGGTATAGCAAAAGTAGCCATGTTGGTGCAAAATATGTGCAGGTGGTCCTCCGGGTCTACCTCCCCGTTGTACTGCCCCATGTTTTCTAGTATCTTCACCTTTGGGTCAATCATGAATGTTTGAATCCTCCTAGTGAGGGGGGGCTGCTCTCTGCCCACGCTTCCTGTTCTTGTCCCCTGCCAGGGTCCTTGCGCCTGACGCGCTCTTTCACCCTTAGTGGTACTTAATTAGTGATTTTTGACATATCATATTCATGGGCTCCTTGGCCATCATTTTGAGTACAATTAGTAGGTCACCTATGAATGCTATTTGTTACATTACATTCTTGCAAAGGTCGTTTGTCTTTAACGGTAGACGATTTGAAGATTATTCACATTTGAAGGGTATTAGATGAAGGCCACAAACATCAATGCATGGTAGTAGGAAAATGAAGCCAAAGATAGGTGGTTTGGAAGTTCAAGATGGCTAAAGGGGAAAATGGTGAATCGTAGTCCCAGGAGTGTTACCTTAGTCTGAGAACAGTCAAGAAATAATTAACCTTCAATGATGGTTCTATTTGATTCGCCTACTCTAGTACTATAAAATTGACTACTAGAACTCCCAATTTGGACTAATGGTTTACCCATAGCAAGCAAACGACGTTCAGCCGACTAAGCACTGGTGGTCGGTCACGAACCGCCCATGGTCAAGCACAAATAGACCATGACAAAGCACATGGGCTACACTACACAAGAGTTACATGGGTTCCGTGAAGACCTACATGAGACCCTCACGAAGTAAAGGTCACGAGCCGTGAAAATGACCCCAAACTGTGGAGCAAAGGGATGAAAGGCTGAAGAATTTGGCTAAGTATAGAGCAGGTCCGTGAAAACCTTCATGAACCGTGAGAATATTTCGTAGCAAAACCACATGCTGTTCACAGTTTGTGAAAACCTCCACGGACCATGATAAAAATCTGAGCAAAAACCATGTACTATTCGCTGTCTGTGCCAATCTTGATAGACCATGGCATGAGACCTACTTCACGGACCGTGCAAGATCCCATAGAGTGCGGCTATGAACATTCATGGACTATGCCAGATCTGGTACCCCGAGTTTGCATGCTTCACAGATAGTGACATCCGTGCCAGTCTGTGAAGCCTTGGCAGCTGACCTAGGGCATTTCGGCCTATTTTGGACCTATCTATAGGCCCAATCTCCTATTACTACATATAGGAGACTTAGTCTTCTACTAAACCCTAAGAAGAATAGAGGTAGACGTAATGTATATTAGTTTTTCTCTGTAGTTTAGAGAGAAGGAAGAGGATATTACTTCTTCTCTTTCCTTCTCTTTTTCTTTTGTCTTCTTTTTCCTTTCATCTTATTTTCTAGATCCATGGAATCTAACCTGGTAATTTCTATGGATCTAACCTTTATAGAGTAGATTATTAGCTTGGGATTTGTTTTGACACTTGGTATGTTATAAATGCTTATTGAGATTTATTAGTTTCATCCTATCTTTGTGTTTATTATAATATTGTGATTGTTCTTAAATATTATAAATGCATGAATACTACACCACATATAAGAACACACTTTAGGCTTTATTCATGTATGGTGTAATTATTGATGCCCCCTTTGGAAGAGACACCTGGATGTTAGAATGGTTAGGGGAGAATGCATTCACGTGGGTGTGTCACGGGGGATTCAAGAATCCTTTGACCTATTTTCCATCGCACTAGTTTTAGCTAGCTTCGTAATTGTTGTTCGAGAGGTTACAGGTAGAGATAACTAATTGTAGCAAGCTAGGTGTTGTGTTGAAATCCTGGCATCACAGATAAGGTGCCTAGGATCATTGAGCTTAGCGTATATTGAACTCGTGAGGAGTAGTTTCATTACTGGTGGAAGCCCAAAACATAATAGCTCAGGGGAGAAATGAACCTACAACGATGATTGGACCTCATTTAACTCCCTTAATTATGATGTCGGTACTGATGTAGGCTTGCGAGTGCACCTAACATGACAGGGATATGGACATGTATGCCATCGGCCACACCACATGTTGTGAACAAAATGATAAGTATTTTGTAATTCTTTATGTGAATTAATCTAGGATTAAATAATTAGAACTACCATATATATAAATTATTCCCAAGTGCCTCGTATAAATAGTTTACTTGTTTGTTAATTTCATGCTTTGTAGTTGTTAGTTGAAAATACCCCCCCCCCCAATTTCATGTTTATATTACTTGATATTCCTTTCATACATGCGGATTGACGATCCACATGAGGTTGTGTTTCTAACTAGTGCTTGATCCTTAGCATCCTTGTGGACAAACATAGGACTTGCCTCTTAGTAATGAGAACAAGTGCAGAATTATAAATCTCTATCATTGACCCATAAGCCCTCTACCTAGGTTAATTTGCTACAATTAATGACCCCAGGTCACTGTGATTAACTCTTTTTTAAAATAAATTTATATCAAGGTTGGAGAGAGTCTCTAGATTGTCGACAAATGTGTCGCCTTGTTTTCCAGGGGAGATAATTTGCTTCTAGAAAAATGTTGGGCCACTGAGGAGAAGTGTGCAACAGTGACTATCTCTCTTAAAGCTGTTGAAGAAAGAGCATACTCTGCTGAAGAGCATGTCCTGGCTGCTGAGAGGGAGGCTGACAAGTTGTGCTCAGAGCTGGAGGGAATGAAAACCAATGGTCTCACCTCATCTGCGTATCCTCGGGTTGTTGTTGGTAAGCTTGAGATGACCAAGTCTTTTTACTACTACTGTTTGAGGAGATTTCTAATACTACTCGCAATGTCGGATATTGCGAAGCTTTGGTGGATCTGCTACAACTAAACCCAGCTGCTAAAGTACGGAATCTTCCAAAACTTGCTAAGTCTGAGACTATGTTGGAGGAAAAAAAGGCTCTTCCCAAGAAAGATTTCTAAGCATAATCGCTGACGGTGGTCATTCTTATACCTTGTTGTTTCACCTCGCTAGCCTTCCTTTTTTACCTTCTATAACTGAGCTAAATAAGTGTGAGGTTGATTATTTCAAAGATCTTCCATTTGATTCTTTCACTATTATGTCACCTCCTAATTTTGATGTGAATACGACTACTGAGGAAACTGCAAACACTGAAGCCTCCACTTAGCAAGTGAACAAGAAAGGTTCTGCTATCGTTATCTAGCCTTTGTCTGCCTCCACCTCTGATGTTAGTTAATCTATAGTGTATTGGGCTCTTAACCCTTTTATTTCTAATTTAAGAAAATATTCTGGTGTATGTTCGTACTATTTTTATGTCCATGGTTATTAATTTTTATTTTCCATTCTACTTTTATGACTTGTCATTGCATTTATTTATATGTAAGGCTTTGATATTTTTGTTAATCACAAATTTTTTTAAACGAATTAACTATCTGGGACATACTTTTCATTTTCCTCATCACCACAGACTATTTTCTTGACTCTGATTGCCCCATTAGATTAATTCGAGTTACACTCTTGAACCGAGAAATATTATCAGCTTGTTTCTTCTAGTCGCTTCTCTTATGTGAAGTTTCTTTGATTGTGTATTTAATGGAATGGTCCAGTTTCCAAACCATATCCATCACCTTCCATGACATGCCATTGTAGAAGGTTTGTACCTGAGGGTTATCGTGTTGAATCGTTGAACAAGGACATTGTTCATACCTTAGTCGATCTTGAATCTTTCGGTGCTAACATGTGTTCACTCAACCTCTTTGATCATGTATATGAGATCATTTGGGCTTTGTTTGAAGTATATAATCTGGGTGTTAATAACCTTGAAGTGAGGTGGAATGAAACTATGAAAAACTCACAAGAAATTATTCAAGAACTAAGAGAGATTGGTGCTGTCTAAAACGTCCTTATTCAACGTCAACAATTGTTTATGGTTAAGATGATCTAGAAAGAGGAAGATGCTAGGAAATTTTCTGCTAGCAAGGCTTGTGAAGCACATCAAAAGACATTGATCATTCATAAGCACTGCACACATATGATGATTTATTGGAACGACTGAAGAAAACATTGGATGAGTGTGATCATTTTTCTTCTTCTTCAGCTGGGTGGCAAAGTAGGTTTGATGAGTAATTTGCTATCAATACACAGCTTCGTTCATAGCTTAGTCTATTTTGAATCTTTCAGTGCTTACATGTGTTCACTCAACCAACCTGATCGTGTCTATGAGTGGGCACTATCACTGGGAATTTGTTTGAAGTATATGCTCTAGGTATTAACGACCTTGAAGTGAGGTGGAAGAAAACTGTGAAAAACTTACAGATTTTGTTCAAGAATCAAGAGAACTTTGTACTGTCTAAAACTGCCTTATTCAACGTCAACAATTTAGTATGGTTAAGATGATCCAGAAATAGGAGGATGCTAAGAACCTTTCCGCTAGAAAGGCTCACAAATCCCATCAAAAGACTTTGATCATTGATAAGCAGTGCACACGTTTGATGATTTATTGGATCGATTGAAGAAAAACAGGATGAATGGGATCATTTTTTTTCTTTTTTAGCTAGGTGGTAAAGTAGGTTTGGTTTATAATTTACTCTAAATACTCACCTTCGTTCATAGCTTAGTCAATCTTAATTCTTTCGGTGCTTACATGTGTTCACTCAACCTCCCTGATTGTGCCTATGAGTGGGCACTGTCATTAGGACTTCATTTGAAGTATATTCTCTGGGTATTAACGACCTTGAATTGAGGTGGAATAATACTGTGTAAAAATCACTAGATTCTTTTCAAGAATCAAGAGAACATTGTGTTGTGAAAAACCGCCTTATTCACTGTCAACAATTGAGCATGGTTAAGATGATCTTGAAACAAGAGGATGCAAAAAAATTTTCTACTAGCAAGGCTTGCGAAACCCATCAAAACACTCTTATCAATGATAAGAAGTGCACATGTATAATGATTTATTGGATTGACTGAAGAAAAAAAAGGATGAGTGCGATCATTTTTGTTCTTCTTCAACTGAGTGGCAAAGTAAGTTTGATGAGTAATTTTCTCTCAATACTCAGCTTCATAGCAACAATGATCATCTTCGCGTTGAGTGTAGGTGTCTTGATTCATAAGTGCACCAGCTTGAACAGAATTGTGTTAATTACAAAGAAAAAAATTGATTCATTTCCATTGTCATCTCGTGGTTCATCTGGTCATGGTGATCTAAATATGAAAATAGATGGGCAGTGACTTAATTTACCCAAAACGTTTCGGTCGCATAGCCTACAACTAGAGAATGAAGTGTAGAACTTGATGGTTACTCTAAAGGATTATTAGGACATCGTTGATGTTATGAATATGCATTTCAACCACTAAGAATTTATCCCTATTAATGATTTCAAGGCGTATTATGCTAACTATATCTTGGTCATATGGAGTGAAGGGTTCAAATAGGGCATTCCGCTTATTTGTATATGAAATTTTGGCATGATCATATTATAAATGAGGAGCTTGCGGTCGAACAACCTCATCGATATGTTGCCTCATCATCATCTAGATCATCCCGTGCATTTAGGCTTAGATAATTGTTTCCTTCTTGTGCTAATTTTTCTTTCTTTGTAATGTTTTAAACCATTATCTTTTGCTTTGGGATTCATGTTTGGCATTAATTACTATGCGAGAAGTTATGATGTACTTTTCTGCTGCTTATGCCTTTCTTGCAAGATTTGTAACTTTTATAACAAAGTTGAAAGATCGATAGCTTGTTATTGTTATTTAAATTATATTTGTAGGCGTATCTACCTTTATGCAACATCTATAGTTTGCATAGAAAATTTGGCAAAGCTGCAAGATGTATTGCTTGCGAATTCGAGAACTTTGAATTTTGTGAACCGCAAGATCTGTTGCTTGCAGATGCTGTTTTATCATTTTTGTTTAAGCATGTATGCTTTTGTGCAAGATCTATAGCTTGAAAAAATGTGATTCATGAACTTGCAAGATCTATAGCTTGCAAAATTGAATGATCGAATGCTTATCATTATTTGTCATTGTCTGACAACTTCGTAGCTTGCTATGGGATACTTGATCGTGTTTGCTTGCTTAAGATCTTAAAATTGATGTATTGTTTGTTATGTGCTCTAGTGCACGCAGACAAATTGGACAGTAATGTTTCCCCAAAAAAATGCTTTTTTATATATAATGTACGATTTCCATAACATCGCCTTGTAAACAAAAGAACGATCCTAAACAATGATAATCTCATGGCTTCTATACAACTAGATACTTGTTGTCTTCTTTTATATATCTAGACATAGAACTCATTTAAGTTGCACACATGCTATTTGGAACACTGCTCCCATCCATCCTCTGTAGCTCGTAATAGTTGGATTGATGGGTCTTCGTTATCTTGTAAGGTCCTTCCCACTTTGGGCACAACTTTCCTTTCTCCTATGCTAAGCTTGTTTCATTTTTCCTCAACACAAGACCGCCAATCCAAAACTGCCTCTCTTTGACTTTCTGATTGTAAGCTTTATCCATTCTCTCTTTGTACTTCACCTATGTGATAGACGCCATTTCCCTTTTTTCCTCAAATGCATCTAAGTCCAGCCTCATCATTTATGGGTTCTCGTCCTCCTTGTATTCTGCCACTCGGAGACTCAAATTTTTTATTTCCACTGGTATAACTGCTTCTTGAGCATAGACCAGACTATATATTTTTTCTCCCGTTGGCTCCCAAACGGTTGTTCTGTATGACCATAAGTTATTATGTATCTCGTCCACCCAGCCAGTTCGCTTTCCTTCCAACCTTTTTTGGATACCCTGATCTATGGTTCTGTTCATTACTTCTACATGGCCATTCGCTTGAGGGTGAACCACAGATGTGAACTTTTTTAGGATCCCCAACTTTGAACACCATTCCTTAAATGTACCGCTTGTGAATTGCATTCTGTTGTCTCTAAAAATAGTTTGTGGCACCTGAAGCGACAAACTATATTTTTCCAAAAAAATCTCCTTGTTACCTTAGTTGTGACTCTTCCTAACGTCTTCGCTTCCACCCACTTTGTGAAATAATCAATGGTCACAATTAGAAATTTGGCATTGCCAGCACCCTTTGGAAAATGTCTCATAAGATCGATTCTCTATTTATTGAATGGCCAAGCTCTATATATGCCTTTTCAAATAGTCTACAATTTGTACGACAATGGTGCTTTAATCTGGAAACTTTTGCACTTCAGAAAGAACTTATGAGCATCATTAAACATGGTTGGCCAATAATATCCCGCTCTATTGATCTTCTTTTCAATTGTTCTAGATCGTTGGTGCATTCCACACAACCATTCATGCACTTTCTTTAATATTTCACACAAATTCAATGGTCCTTTGCATTTTATCCACGGGGATAAGAAAAATTTCTTGTATAGAGTTCTTCTTCGTACATGTAGTTATGAGATTGTTGCTCCAACTTCCTAGCTTGTATCTTATCTGCTGGCAACTTTCCTTTCACAAAGCACTCTATTAGAGGTGTCATCCAGCTTACTTCTTCTATCTGGAATGTTGACACAATTGTCATTAGAGTGTTTCTCAATGAAATAACCTACACTCTTACGTCTTTGTGTTCGATCAACGAATCTAACCCAGCGGTTGCCAACTTTCTTAACGCATCTACTTTTGTATTTTCAGATCTTGGTACATGTTGGATATCAAAGTACTCAAGTTAGGAAATGAGCTGTCGAACCTTCCTTAAATATTTCACTAGTTTTTCTTCTCGCACTTCGTAGTCTCGCTGCATTTGCTGGACTACAATTTGGGAATTGTTGAATCCCCAAACACTTTTGACCTTTATTTTGATGGTAAGGTCCATACCACATATCAATCCCTCATACTCCGCTTCATTGTTTTTAAGTGGGAATTCAAAGCGCATCATATATGCGCTCCCCTCCTTCTGGGTCAACTAGTAGCAATTTTGCGCCGCAACCTTGCTTGTTGGACGCTCCATCTACAAACAACTTCATCGCAACAATAACCACTTTGATTTTCCTTTGTCGAACCTAAGATTATGGAGCGTGTTTGTGTCTTGTGCATATTCACTTGTCATCTCCACGATGAAACCACCTAAAGCTTGGGCCTTGATTGTGGTTCTTGGCTGGAATTTGATCTAATATTGTCCCAGTTCGAGGGCCCATTTCGCCATTCTACCAGACACTTCAGGTTTGGTTTGGATATTCTTGATCGAGTAATCCGCATAGACAACAATTCAAAAAATGTGGAAATAGGTTCGCAATCTTGTCACTGAGTATACTAAAGCTAGAGTTTACTTTTCAAGTGGCATGTACGCCCTGTCTGCACTTTGTAATATTCTACCGATGTAGTACATCGCCACTTGTTTTTGACCTTTTTGGCGCACCAAAACTAAACTCACTGCATTACGCAAAACCTCCAGGTACACATAAAGGGTTTCCCCAAAGACTGGTGACTTCAATCTTAGAAATGTTTGAAGCTGCTCTTTTAAGGACTCGTACACTTTTTGAGATTCTTCGCTCCAAGTAAACTTTTTAACCTTCTTCAAGACATTGAAAGGTGGTAAATGTTTCTCAGCCACCTTTGAAATGAACCTACTGTTTACTGCTAACGATCCCATAAATATCAGCACCTCCTTAACCGTTCGCGGCCTTGGAAGATTTACTGTAGCCTGGATTTTCTCTGGATTAGCTTTGATATATTTGGAGGATACCCTGCATCCTGAAAAATTTCTTTCGCCTACTTCAATGATTCATTTCTTATGATTAAGCTTCATCCCAATGTTCCTTAATGTATCTAAATTTTCTTTAAAATCTGCGGCAAAGTCACCCACCCTTCTACTCTTGATAACCATTTCATCATCATATGCTTCTACATTCCGCCGTATTTGATTGTGAAATGCATTATTAACCACTCTCTGATACGTTGGTACTATATTTTTTTAGCCCAAAAGGCATTTTCACATAGGAAAATATTTTGAAGCTTGTTATGAATGCCATTTTTTTGCGTCTTTTGGATCCATTAGTATTTGGTAGTCTCCCTTATATGCATCCAAAAAGGCTAGAACTTGCTGCCTTGAAATTTCTTTGATTAGCTGATCAATTTTAGGCAAAGGATTGCAATCCTTTCAACATGCTTTGTTTAAGTCGGTGAAATCAATACACATTTGTCATCATGCGTCTGAATTTTCCCCCATCACCGGGTTAACTAACCACTTTGGATGAATGCCCTCCCTCAATATACCTGCCTGAAGCAAGGCTTTGACTTCCTCCTAGCTTTCTGGTTATCGCTAGCGAAGCTACACTGGTTTTGTTTGACTGGCTTAACCGATCCACTAATATTCAAGGAATCGAAAGCGATGATTAGGTCAACTCCTCCCATGTTTTTTATGATCCATGTAAATGTATCTGTGTGACTTCGTAGGATTTGTATGACCTTTTCATTTTCTAGAGGTGGAAGATGTTTTCATATCTTGATATACTTGGAATTGTCTTCGTCATCCAAAGTGACCAGTTCCTTTTCCTTTCCCAGATCCATTGCCAATTCCAACTTCCTGAGTGAACCACCATTAGACACAGTGCTCACCATATTAGTTTTTTCTCTAATTTTCCATGCCTTCGTCGTGATAACCATACACTGTCACACCGTTTGTTGGTTTCCCCTTATTGTTGCGACTCTAGACGGAGTTCAGAATTTCATTACTAAGTGGTATGGGGACCATATCGCTCTTTCTATGTTCATATAGGACCTTTCAAAGATGGCATGCAATGATTCGGATCTATAACCCCAATATCAAACATTAACATACAATGTTTACCGCTTTCCCCAAAGGTAACATGCAACTGCATGTTGCCCAACGGTGTTTCTGCTCGCCCTATAAATCCAACAAGAGATGACATGGACTTGTTTAGGTTAGTTCGTTTAAACCCTAACATGTCAAACCAATCATCAAATAGTATTTCAACTGTGCTTCCATTATTCACTAAGACCATTGGGTCATTATGCGGTGAAACGATAGGAACTGCATCCCTTTCGCTTAATGTGATCGCTACTTCTGAAAGAAACCACTGATCGAGTGGCTCTTGTGATGGAAAATATCTGGTCTTAGTCTCCAAGCATTGTTTGATAGTGACTCAATTGATCAGTGTACAGACAGGATTACTTTTTTTGGAACTTCATCCACCATATATTTTTTTGTAATCTACAACTTCCATCATTTTATGATTCTTTGAAATGGTGCTCATTGTTCCTTCGTTTCTTGCAATAGGGTTTCCTGCTTTGTCGGCCTCACCATATCGGCTTCCTCGTTACTCCTTCTTATTTGGAAATTTTCCTCCTTCTTCCTTCTACGTCTTGCAATTTTCCTCCTTAAATCCCTATAATATTCAATGTCATGGACATTGTCTATGTGGAAGTCACAGGAATATTCTATGGAAATCTTATCTGGAGGTGCAATCATCGGTGTCGGATCGTGAAATAGCTCTCTATCTGCCTGCCATATTCCTTTTCTTGACTTTGTGAAAGGGGTTTCTTCGAGTGGTCTACCTATATCCATGTTTCTCTTTCTTTAAAATGGATGTTTCCCTTTCCCTTATTTATGAACCCCTTCTGCGAGTCTTCAATAGTTCACTTTTTGCCTCGTTCTCACTTTATCTTGCAATTGTTCTCCCCTTCTATTCAAACATGCTGCTCAATTAGCTTCTTTATGTCTCTTGGGTTTCGGCATGTTTTTCATTAATTCCTTTTAGAATTCTCTAGACTGCATGCCACCTGTGAATGCACCCAAAGATGACTGAACCTACAGATCGCAAACTTGCAGGCTCTCGGTGACAAAGCTGTTATGATATTCTGCAAGAATTTCATTGCTTCGCTGAGAAAAGTTATTTAAATCTGCAATTGTTTTTGTGAACTTCAGCTTCCGGTAGAAACATCCCAAAAATAGATCTGACAATTACGCCCAAGGCTTGATACTTCCATTAGGCATATCTTTGTACCATGTGATCGTTGTTTCGGATAAAAACAAATCAGAATTCCTTGCAAACTAATTCGATATTCGCATCACAAAATCTCATGATATTTTGGTAAGAGTGTAGGAACTCTTTTGGGTCTGTGGTCCCATCATAGATTTTTATATAGAGAGGAAGTTTTATGTCCTTTGGCCCTTTGAAATATCAAAGATGTGGTGCTAGGGGTATTTTTCTGGATCATCGTTTGCCACTATATCTCATAACTCCTCCTTGTATTTAAGTCTCTCACACCCTTGAATTATTTTCTTATCCATTCCTTGCAATTTGGATTGAGTGTGGTCAAAAACTGATTGTACATGCTATCTCTGTTCGCTTCCAAAAATGTTGTGAACGTTTTCCTTTCTTTCTCTTGGTTTGTTTGAGGAGATTATGCTTCTTCCTCAACCTCCGTGTTTTCCCTAGTATGTTCCCTCTCTCTACTAGGGACATACCCTTAATCTTAGATGGAATGCACAGTTTTGTTACGCCCAACTACATGTTCTTATGTCTGGTGGTATTGAGTTTTATCACTTCTTGTGAACACTATTATTTACCTTAAGGATCTCAGAACGGAAAAAATTATGATCCCCACAGACGGTGCCAAATGATGTGGCGATCAAAACATGTAGGAACACCATTATTCACCTTGTAAACTTCTTTCCCTGCAAAATAGATCCCGGAAGTGATTTCGGGGAAAAGACTCTGACGATCAAGTTAATGTTTCCTCTACATAATTGAAAATTTTCAGTTATGTGGCACTTACCTTCCTCACTGTTTCTCTTGCTATATTTATAAGAGTTCACTATCGTGGCTCCATTTTCCTCTCATCTGTGAACATGGGTTGTACCAAAATCCCATTAACTTTGATTTGTCCCATTAACTTCATTCCTAGTTTAAGGTACACACTTGTGCCTTAAATTAAGGATTTTACAGTATCTGACTTAGAACACAGGTAGTAGGAGAAGGAGGAGACAGAGAACCAGAGTGGGGGTTCCACCCAAACTAGTTTTAGTAGTAGAAGAGCCGCTAGAGATGGTGAAAGACAATAGGAAGTTGAGAGAGCTTTTGGGACCAAATCTGGAGAGCTAACAGTTGTGTACCACCTTTCCTTCACAGCCACCCAACGTGAATTGTGAATTGAAAAGTTGGATGATACACTATCTCCCCACTTTCCACAGGATGGCAAGGAAAGATTTAAACAAAGATTTATCGGAGTTCCACCTTGTTTACACGAATATGAAGCCTCATGGGGTCTTTTAGGCATTACACTATTTGCTTCAGGATGCCGCAAAAGATTGGTTATACTACCTCCCACCCGGATGTATAAGCTCATGGATAGATATGAAGAGAAGATTCCTCAAGAAGTATTTTCCACCCTCCTAGTCTACCAGATTGAAGAAGCAGTTATACAACATCACCAAGGGTGAAAATGAATCATTGTGTGATTACTATAAGCGATTTAAGAAACTGTTGGTAAGCTGTCAGTACCAGCAATTCAAGGAGGGGGACTTGGTTTATTACTTTTCCAAGGGATTCTGTGATGAGGACATAAAGATGGTTACAGCCGTGTACAATGGATCGATTGCCAACAAGTGTCTGAAAGATGCTATGGCCCTTGTTGAAGAGATGGCCAATAGGATGAGGCGGTTTGGCACAAGGTCAAGGGTGAAGACCTTGGATGAACCCTCCTAATCCCCCAAGTTGGAAGATAAAGTCCAAGCTCTTGCTTCAATGGCGATGGAGCTCTTAAGAGGGAAGGTTCATCAAGTCAAGGTTTGCAGCCTATGATACCTAGACCATTACACTGAGGCTTGTCCACAAGTAGCGGAGAACATAGAAGAGGTGAAATTCGTGGAATACAATAATGGGAACAGGTCGCAGTTTGCTAGAGGACAACAACCATAATGGTTTCGAGGGAACTAAGGAGACACAAGGGACCCCTATGCAAATTCTTTCAAACAAAGGTACCGGGACCATTTGAACATCTGTTAGTTGGAGGAAAACCATGCTCAAGGGTATCAAGGTTGACAAGCTCCACCCCAACCCTACCCAAGGGGTTAGGTTCCTTCTAACAACCGTACCTCTCTCTATAAGTTTGACCGGGAAGAAATCATTGAAGCCATCGCCCAATTGGGGGAAAAGCATGAGCTATTAGCAGAAAGAACAAGGGGAAGAATTGATGATCTTTGTAATAGGGCCTTCTCAAGTATAAAAAAT
Organism: Rubia yunnanensis; assembly: GCA_037428765.1. Classification (NCBI taxonomy): domain Eukaryota; kingdom Viridiplantae; phylum Streptophyta; class Magnoliopsida; order Gentianales; family Rubiaceae; genus Rubia; species Rubia yunnanensis. The sequence goes on along the minus strand of CM075071.1, from coordinate 31,213,035 downwards.
CTTGAGATCCAAGTCAGGAAATCTTGATGACCATGTTTGGTTTTCTTGTCAAAATCCCGTATTTTGTTTACTTAATTAGTACTAATGGACATCTTGTATCCACAGGTGCCTAGATCTTCCATTTGATCATTTTTAGTAACTTGCATGTGGGTACTTTTTGGCTACATTCTATGTGAAGGCTGTTCGTAAGGGTGGTAGAGTATCTTGAAAGTCGTTTGGAAAAATGGTAGACGAGATCTAAGGTCATTCACTTCTAGAATGGTAGTGGAAAAAGTCCACAAACATCAATGCTTGGTAGAAGGAGATTGGAGTCAAAGATAGGTGGCAACGGAGATCAAAGTGGGCAATGAAGAAACGGGGAATCGTGGTCTGAGAGTTGTGCCAAAGTCTAAGAATAATCTAAGAAGAATTAGACTTCAAGGCTGATTTCATTGTAATTTATTTCTTGAGCACTAGTAAATCGACTACTAGAACTCAAAAATTAGAATAACGGTTCACCGGTAGCGAAGGTAACAAGTTCAGCCGGCTAAAGTACAATGGGTCGACATGGGCCATTCATGGTTAGGCACCAATTGCTTGCGCTGAAGGAGTTAGTCCATGCCAATAGTGTTAAGCATAAGGGTATGGTGCAGATCGTGCCAAATCTCACAGGTCGCACGTACATTTTCAAAATTTAAGTTAAAATCAACTATGTATGTTCAAAACTTCCCATTTATAATGGCCTGTGCAGTTCCAAGTCCAAGACACCAAAACCAGCCCATGGCCCGCTTTAAAGGTTGTGCCCCACTCCAAGTTTCTTAGCAAACTGAGCCTACAGACTACGGTCCATGCCACGTGGTTCAGAAGTTCCAAATCAAGCTCCTAACGATGGCTTGCGCCAAGACCCGTGCCTTGTGGTTGAGAAGTTCCAAGTCCAGCATGCTGACGGTTGCCCGCGTCAAAAGCCACAGTTCACTCTAGATGATTCTACGCAGACCGCACCAAATCCAGCGTCCCTCACCATATGAAGAGGAATGACACGCGCTAGATCCCGCACCCCGTGACAAGTACATGGCACTGACCGTTCCATCCGTGACGGCCCACGCCGAGCATTGCTAAACTAGGGTTCAGTCAGTTTTTGCCTATTTTAGGCCTACTTTTAGGTCAAATCCCCTTCTCCTATAAAAATAGCTTTAGTCTACTAGGTTAAAAGGATAGAATAGAGAGTAGATAGTTTTATTTCATTCTTAGGCTATTAGTTTTATTTTATTCCTTTAATTTTTTTCTTTCATCCTAGATGTGGAATTAAAATACATATTTGAATTCCATATCTATGGATTAGTTTCCATAGCTTGGGGAAAAATTGTAGGAGCATGGTTTAATATTTGTTTCGTGAGATTCTATTGTTCATCCTAATTTTATGTTCATGATATTATTGTGATTGTTCTTGAATATTTGAAATGCTTGAATAGTACACAACATTAGCACTCACTTTGGGCTATATTCATGTGTGGTGCAAATATTGATGACCCCTTGAGAAGAGAAACCTGAATGTTAGAATGGTTAAGGGAGTACGTTACGTCTGCATGAGTGTGTGCAGGGGAGACCCAATTATTGCTCTGACTTATTTTCCATCGCACCAGTCTTAGCTGATTACATAAGGTTTTTCGACAAGTTGTAGGTAGAGATAGTGAAAGAGTAGCAAGCTAGGGTTGTAAGAGGCCCTGGTATCATAGATAAGGTGCCAACGACCACATGACCTAATTGATAGGATCAGGGGATAGTAGTGCATTCGATGTAAAAGCCCAGAACAAAATTTCACAGGGGAGAAACAGACATACAACAATGGTCGGACCTTTTTTTACTTCCCTAATTACGATGGCGGTGTCAATGGAGGGTTACAAGCGCACCTGACTTGATAAGTATGAGAAAGTGTATGAAATCGGCCACACCACATGTTATAAACACTCTATTATGTTTTATAGTAAATATTACATGTGAAATAATCAAGGATCGAAGCATTAGATTAACCATTTTGCAAAATGACTCCCCAAGTACTTAGCTTTATAGATTAATTGTTCTTTTTACTTTTATGTTTATTAGAGTTAATTGAAAAACCAACCCCCCCCCCTTTTGTTTGCATTTACTAGCTATTCCTTTCACTCGTATGGATTGACAACCCATACAAGGTTGTGCTTTTAGTTGATACTTGAGCCCTAGCATCTATGTGGACAAACCCAGGGCTTACCGCTAACTACCATATCGGTAGCATAGCAGTGAGAACGGATGAAAAAATATAAATATTTATCTTTTAAATTTTCACAAAAGCCTCTGCTCGGGTAAATGAGCTACAGTTAACAACCCCGGGTAGAGGCAGGTCACTATCTTAAGTATTTTACTAGTTGTTCTTCTCTCTCTTTGTAGTCTCCCTACACTTGTTGGACTACTATTTGGGAGTCGCTGAATACTCAAATGCTCTTAACTTGCATTCTGACTATAGGGTCCAAACCACATATTAATGCATCATCTCTGCTTCATTGTTCATCAGCGGGAAGTCAAAATGAAGTGAGTATCTATGCTCCCCGCCTTCTCGATCCTCTAGAAGTAATCATATGCTGCACATTTCCTTGATGGACATTCCATATACAAACAGCTTCCACACGATATCTGAAAATTTTAGTTGCTTTTATCTACCATAATATTTTTTTCTTGTGTTCGTGTCTTGTGCATCTTAGCTCATCATCTCCGCGATGAAATCCACTAAGGCCTGAGCCTTAATTGATATCCTTGGATGGAATTGGATCTCGTGTTGTCCTAGTTTGATAGCCCATTTGGTCATTCTACCAGACGCTTCAGGTTCGGTCAGGATGTTTTTGATGGGGAAATCCGTATATACAACGATCTGATAACCATGAAATAGGTTCGCAACCTTCTTGCTGAGTATACAAATGCTAGAGTTATTTTTCCAACTGAAAAGTACGCTCTTTCTATACTTTGTAATATTCTACTGATATTACAGACTGGAACTTGTTTTTGGCCTTCCTGGCACACAAGAACTCAATCTAATACATTGTACGAAACTGCCAAGTACAGATAAAGAGTTTCACCAAAGACTGGTGAGTTCAATGTCGACAACGTTTAGAGCTGGTCTTTTAACACCACGAATGCTTTTTGACACTCTTTGTTCCAGCTAAAATTCTTGACCTGCTTCGATATTTGGAAGAGTGGTAAGTGTTTCTCAACTGCCTTTGACACGAATCTGCTAAGTGCAACCAAAGATACCATTAATATATGTACCTCTTTAACTGTTCTTGGCTGGAGAAGATTTACTATAGATTGGATTTTCTGAGTCCTTTAGATTCATTAGTATTTGGTAGTATCCTTTATATGCATCCAAAAAGGATAGAAATTTGTAGCCCGATATTGCTTCGACTAGCTGATTAATCTTGGGCAAAGGGTAGCAATCCTTTAGGCATTCTTTGTTTAAATCAGTGAAATCTATACATATGATTTTTTCACCATTACTGGATTTGCCAACAATTTTGGGTAGATAACTTCCTTCAATGTACCTTCCCTAAGCAAGGCTGTAAATTCTTCTTCAATTACCTTCTGCCTATTACTAGCATAGCTTTGATGCTTCTGTTTGACAGGCTTAACCAAGTTACTAATGTTCAAGGAGTGGGTAGCGATGCTTGGATCAACCTCTCTTATATTTTGGATGCTCCATGCAAATGTATCCCTATAACTTCGTAGGATTTGAATGAACCTCTCTTTTTCTAGTGCTGGGAGATTTTTTCCTATCTTAGTACATCTGGAATCATCTTGGTCATCCAAATTTAGCAGCTCAGTTTCCTTCCCCAAATCAATTGTCGATTCCTGATGGCCGAGTGATCCCACCTTGGACACAGTGTTGACCATCTTTGTTTTCTCTGTACTTTTCCTTGTCTTCATCACGATCACCATGCATTGCTTTGTCGTTTGTTGATTCTCCCTTACCATTTCAATTCCAACCAGAGTTGCGAACTTTATTACTAGGTGGTAAGAGGACCATATCACATATTTCTACATTCATCTAAGACCTTATAATGATGGCATTGAACGTACTTGGAACATCCATGACCACAAAATTACACATGATGGTACAATGTCGATCACTGTCCCCAACGGTAATAGGCAATTGTATGTTACCTAACAGTTCATCCGGTTAATCCGACCAGGGAGAACGTAGACTTCTTTAAGTCAGTTTGCTTAAAACCTAACCTATCGAAGCAATAAACGAAGAGTATATCAACCACACTTCTATCATCCACGAATATCCTATGAGCCATTTCATTTCCAATTTTAGCGACGATAACCATTGGGTTATTATCTGGCGAAGCATTAGGGACTGCATCTTCTTTGGTAAATGTGATCACTCGACTGGGCGGAGCCTCTTATCAATAGGCTCTTGTAGGGGGAATATCTAGTCCTAGATTTCCAAGCATTATTAAAAAGAAATTTGGTTGTTTCATGTATGGACATTATGACTTTCTTGGAACTTCATCTGCCATATTGTTGCTGTAATCTACTGCTACTGTCATTTTCTGATTTTTTGCAAGTGATCTCGTTGTTCCTTGGCTTTGTGCAACAGGGTTCCCTATTTTTTTAGCTTTGCTATACGTGCTTCCACCTTCTTCCTTATTATATTAGCTTTGGTAACCATTACTTAGGTTTTCCTCAGTTGGGCTTCTCAAATCCCTATAATATTCTATATCGTGGCCATAGTCTTTTTGAAAGGCATGATAAAATTCTCTGGACCTTTTTTCTGGGGGTGCTAGCATTGGGTGCTATCATTATTTTTACCTTTTTCTCCTCATTATCGTATTTTTTTTCTGATTATTCACCTCTTCCGTCCGGACATGCTGCTCTATCATTGTTCGTAACTCTGTCAAATTTTTTGGCATATTCTTCATTAACTCTTTGTTGAATTCTCTAGATCGCGTGCCTCATGTGAATGCTCCCAACGATGATTGAAATGATGTATCCCAAACTTGCGAGCTCTCTGTGACAAACCTATTATGATACTCCGCCAGTTTTTCAAATCTACAATTATTTTTGTGAATTTTTGTAAAGCTCTCCATTTTTCAAATCTGCAATTGTTTTTGTAAATTTTTCTTTCCGGTAGAAACGTCCCAAAAATAGATATGACAATTGCGCCCACAATTTGATACTTTTATTTGGCAGGTCTTCATACCAGTGATTGTTATTCCTGATAAGAAAATGGGAAATACCTTACAAACCAGCTCGATGTTCGTGTCTCGAAACCTCGTGCTATTTTAGTAAGAGTGTAGGAACATTTTTGGATCTGTGGTTCCATCATAGAACTTAACATGGTGACGATGCGGTACTAGGGGTGATTTATCTTCATAGTCATCTGCAACTATGTCTCGTAACTCCTCCTCATATTTAAGACTTTTACACTCTTTACTTATGTTCTTAACCATTCCCTACGATTTGAGCTTGAGTGTTGTCAAAAACTTATTATGGAGGCTCTCTCTATTCGCTTCCAAGAATACTGCTAATGCCCTCCTTTCTTTCTCATTGTTTGTGTTAGCAGATTCTCCTTCTTTTTCATCCTCCGTATCTTCCCTGTTCCTTTCTTTTTCTCTACTGGGGATATACTCCTGGTCTTATGTGTCTTTGTTATGCCCATTTTTATGTTCTTGGGTCTGATGGTTGTGGATTTTTTCACTTATGGTGAACACCATTATTTACCTGAAGGATCTTAGAACCGAGAAAAATATTTTGGTCCCCAGAGATAGCGCCAAATGATGTGGTTTCTCCGTCAAGTAGAAAACTGTTGTTCACCTCGTATACTCTTCTTCCTGCAAAATAGATCCTGGTAGTGATTCCGGGGAAAAGGCTCCGATGATCAAGTCAGTCTTCTATCTAGAGAACTGGAATTCCTCGGTATAGTAACGCTTACCCTCTTCGGCATTGCTTTCGCTGTATTTATAAGAGTTCACCATTGTGGCTCCGAATTTATCTCGTCTGAGAACGTGATTTGTACCACAATCCGTATAACTCTGGTTTGTGGCCAAACTCCGTGATTTAGGTTTAATATTGTCTCCATATTTATCAATTCGTGATCGCATGCTTCAAACCATGCTCCACTTTTATCGCTTTGTCAGCCTTATCTTTATTTGTTCTTTGGGCTGGGCTTACAGGCCACAAATGCCAGCTACATGCTAGGTATACACCAATAGGTAATATGGGAAATTACGTATAATCATCCCTTCCTCGACTTCTTCACTCTCAACAAACCATTCCCCATCCCTTTTAGATTTATCTATTAAAATTTCATATGCAACGAAGGATGGTTCATTTTTGAAATATTGAGTTTCTAGTTTGATCACCCTTTCCATCAAATAAAGCACTAGTCGTTCAACTATTCTCAAGCAACCCACATCGCAAATGTCACTAAGCATTTGTGATTTGAGTAAATAACTACTCTTAGTAACATTAGCTATAGCTTCAAGAATTTCTCCATAATATAATTTGGGAACCAGTCCTTGGGATTGGTTTTGGGGCATTGCATAAGTTGGTAAAGTTCAACTATCCAACCCAAACTATTGGTTTTCTGATGTGTTTCCATACCACAAATTTGAGTTATCACTAACCATCAAATTTGGAGCATCGTGCTATGGGTACACATTTTTATCATATCGGCCTTGGGAACAAACAATTCATACTCTCTCATTTTTGCTCATCCAAGAGTAAGACTCCGTAGCGTGGTCGCAATGACATCTCCTACAAGATTTCACTCATTGAGCCTCTCTTATCCCAAACTCACTAAACCTTGGGAAACACTCCGTAAGATGATCATATGATCAACCCTACAAAGTATCATTCATTGAGTGCTTTTCCACTTCTTTTTTATTTTCAATGAAACACAAACAAGAAAACACACAAAATTTGGAATTGTAGTGCAAGGTCCCTAGTTTGCATTAAGAACTCAAGTAATACCTACTCCGAAAAAAAAACAAACAAAAGAACAATACTATCTACTCAACTAACGTGTTATGCTAATTGACAGTTAAGCTGATTAGAATCCCCAACAGCAGCACCAAAATTTGACCCGCCTCCACTCGGGGTCATTAATTATAGCTAATTAACCCAAGCAAAGGGCTACAGATCAAAGATGAATTTTTTAGTTATGCACCCAACTCACAATTATGCTACCGATAGGGTTGTTAATGGTAAGCCTTGGTTATGTCCTCAGAGATGCTATGGCCAAAAAGTCAATCACACATAACCACATTCGAGTTGTCAATCCAGACGTGTTGCTAGGAATAGATAGTATAGTAAAGAATGGGGGGTTGGTTTTTTGACTAAAAACTACAAAGTAAAAAAGCAAGTGATGTATATAGCTAAACACTTGGTGAATGCTTGTGTAATATGGTTGATTTAATGCTTCAATCCTCGATTCATTCACATGTGAGATTTAGACAAACCTAATATAGTGCTTATAACATGTGGTGTGGTTGATGGTATACACTTCCCTATACCTGTCACGTCGGGTGTGCTCACAACCCCTCATCGACACTGCCTTCGTAATTAAGGGATTATAACAAGGTCCAACCATTTTTAAGGTATATTTATCCCCCGTATGATTACGTCACAGGCGTTCAACCATGGATGCTCTACTCCCTAGGCCTATAAATGAGGCAAACAGAAGTAGGCACCTTATCTATGGGACTAGGGTCTATTACAACACTAGATTGCTACTTGTCACTATCACTACTCTAACCCATCAGACAACTTTACATAACAATACTCATAAAAGACCTCTACGCACACACTCACGCGGACCCGTACCCTGTTACCCATAACACATCTGAGGTTTCTCTTTCCCGGGGGGCATCAATATTTTCACCAACATGAATATAAAATAGAGTGTGAGCTTAAAGGATTGTACTATTCATGTCATTCTAGCATTCAAGAACAAGTCACGATAACATTATAAGCACAATAATTAGGATGAACTAGGAATCTCACAAAACTATAAATCAATGCATGAATACCATCATCCTCAATCTATGGAAACTACTCCCTAGACATGGAATTAAAATAAATATTTGAATTCCACATCATAGGATGAAAGCAAAAAAAGGAAAGAAAGAAAGATAAGTGAATGCTTCTCTCTCTAGAATGCTCTCCAAATACAAGAGTAGAATCTAAAAAATGTTCGAAGTCCTAAAAATATAGATCCATGGAAAATATTGAGTTATATTCCATTGATCTAAGAAAATAAGTTGAAGAAAGAAGAAAAAAGAGAAGGAAAGAGAAGAAGAACTCTAGAGAGAGAGAGAACTCTCCTCTTCCTTCTATCTAAACTAGAGAGAGAGATAAAATCTACATTATGCCTACTTTGGTTTTTCTAAAAGACTAAATACTTCTATATATGATAGTAGGGGATTGATTCTAAAAATAAGCCCAAAATAGGCCAAAATGTGTAAAACCCTCGTTTAGCCACCACTAGCGCGGGCCGTAGTGGACGCTGGTATTGGGTGAGGGATGTTGCACGGGTCATGCCAGGCGTTGGCTCAGTGCTACAGGGTGGGACTTATCACCCAACCTAAATGCAACCCCATGCCTATATGCACACCACAATCAAGCTACGATCCCGTGCCACTGAACGCGTGTCTGCGAACCAGTATCCCTAAACTGCAACACACATGCCTCTAGGTCATCCAGTGCTGACCGCCTAATCGCTCACATCCTGTGATGTTCTTCTTTACGCCTGTGACACACTCTACATAATGCCCAAGTCGTTCATTCCTAATGCCCGTTCGTGCAGCGCCCGCTCGCCCTCCTGGCCAGCACACTAAGTGTTGAGTCATAGCCGAAGAAAAAATGTCCCAAGCTCCTTATCCCAGATGTCATCTCTTTTACTTGTAATAATATTAGCTAGTAGATTGTATTAGTTTCTTTCCTTCAGGTCCAGGCCTACGTGCCTTGTTTCATTTGACCATCGTTTTTCTAGGTACCCGGTACTCGTGATAATGTTTATACAGCATATATGTGGAGTATTTAGCCACCCACATCCGGTTACCTTTTTCCAATATATTGAAAATGAGAGTTTGCTCCCCAGCTTTCGGTTATTATATTGAATTTGTGGCTTGTGTGTGTGAAGACTTGCTCCCAATCTAAACTCGTGTGTGTATTTCCGCTGCGCGCCTCCTTACAAGGTTTTTTTTCTATATTTCTCTCACGAGCGATCCAACCTCCATCACTTTTTCCAGGAATCAGTAAGCTCTTTCATCCATATTCTCTTTCTAATCTTCTCTTTTCCCCCATTTCCATCATGGCCCATTCTGATGAGGGTTCCACCTCCGAGAAAATTTCCAGTGAAATTAGGGTAGGCAAGTCAGGGGTTAGTATGCCGGAGAGAATCGTAAGTGGCTCAGAATGTACCCCCCTCAAAGAACTCCAACGCGACTTTGATGCTGGATAGGGCATATCTAATAGTCCTAGGGAAGAGTGGATCTTTCCTATAACTGATATGACTTCTCCAGAAGTTGTTGAAAATTGGCCGTCGAGCATGGGTAAACCCTACATAAGGAAGTCCACCACAAGCGGAAAGATTGGTTTTTACCATCCCCCAAATCCAGAGCCCGAAGCCATAAGAGAGGAGAAAGAAGTACTTCCTTTGAGGGAGAAGGAAACCCTCGAGGGGTGGGGGGGAAGAACCCTCGAGTGGAACTCAGGAATCTTCTCTGGCTAATCCCTTTCAAGAGAAGAAAAAAGGGACTCGCCAAAGATTAAGGCTAAAGGACTCAGGGAGGAAGCCCCTAGTTCCAGTAGCGGGAACCGCTATTTCAAAAAATTTGGACTCGATCCCTCCTGGCCAACGAGTAACTCCAGATGCTGATTATCAACCCTTTTGAGAAGGTGACTCCCTCATAACCTTCCCGAAGGAAGATCGTTCATCTCTCTCCGACACCTTCGTTGCAGGCTCACCTTTCCCTTTTTGCCCCTTTTTCTTCAAACTCCTTAGGCAATTTCATGTAAGCCCTACGCAAGTCCATCCCAACGCTTTGGTGATCATGACAACGTTCTTGACCAGATGTGAAAATTTTGGTACTAAACCTAGTTATAAGCTGCTTCGCTCGTTATACTTCGTGTCCTATAGTGGGCGGTCAACTGATATGATCGTCACGTTTGCCCATCGAGAAGTACATCGTAAAGTTTTTGGTGTTCCTGGAAATTTGGGTGATTGGAAAAGCTGGAAAAAATGTATCTCATTCGATAGTAGGAGGTATGGAGTCCCACCGTGGAATTGGACCATGCAAGTTGAATCTCCTAAACCTGGGGAATACATATCCCCAAATTCCCTCGAGAGGGACATACAAAAACCATTGTACGGCTCTATCGACTACAGCCTCTTCAACAACCCTAACCCTCAGATTGGCGACTTTGCGTTCCCCCCCAGAATCAATGAAGAATATGTGTATAACACACCTCAGAAAGATACAAGAAAAAGTCGAAGAGAATGTGAGGGCCCTAGAGATCGCCCTCTCCTCAAGGCCATTGTTAGTGACCCTAGGCATTCGGGACCTTCCGAAGGTGCCTTAATAGAAATCTACTTCTCTTTTTTGTTGTGTTATTATGTTCATTACTATTGACTGACTCTCATTCTTTTTCAATTTTCAGTGGGTTTTGCTAAGGGATTAAAGAAGCAGAAGCCCTCGAAGCAGGGTAAGGCTCACTCCGAGGGGATAATTGATTCCTCGAATCAGGCTTCCATTCCCCCAACTCTGGTGTCTCTCATCTCAAATAAGGCCTTCCTTCCTACAGTAGGCCTCGAGAGGCCTATCCCAAGTGGTGATGCTAAGCAATCACCTCACACCCGGAACGTTTGCCAGAAGACAAGGGTGAACAACAAAACTATCAGTTTCTCCTCACCAAGGCCGCTTATGGGAACACATAGCGGTGAAGATGTTCACCAACAATCACTGCCCCTTTCGAATGATGCGGTGCCCGCATTCGAGTTCGAGATTGGCTCTAATCCTGAGGTTCTTTTCCATTCCCTTTTCTCTCTCTCTCTTTTTTGTTAACGCCAATTTGAGCTGAATTTTTTTATCGGGCTTTTAAAATATATCACAAGGCCACCACGAGAATAGCGGCCCTCTATTTCCTTGGCTCCGCTGGCGAGGATAACCTTCATGAGGAGCTCAGCAAAAAAGATGCTGAGATTTTGTGGCTAAGGGAATCTCTTGAGGGTCACCAACAGGTCCTCGAAAGGAAGGACAAAATACTCGAGGAGAAGGACAGGGCGCTTGAAGATGCCATGGGAGCTCTTGAAGAAAATCAAAAGCTTTGAGATAGTGAGAAGAAAGGTATGGATGCCGAGAGGCGTCAATGGTTGCTAGAGAGGGATACCCTCACTAAGAGGGTTCAAACTGTAGAAGAGAAGGTTCAAGCTGCAGAAGATCCGGCCACGCAGGTGCGACTGCTTGAGGTCTTCAAACACAAGCTGTTGAATAGCCCTGAGCTTGCTAAATTTTTCCTGGATCTTCTAAGGGTGGCCAGGGAGATTGGCTGCAGTGAATTAGCAGAGGAATTTTTTAAGCCACAAGTGTCCGCCTCTCTTTATGAAGATTTGGCCAAACAGGTGGACGAACTGGTTAATTCAGAGCTCAAAGCCATTATGGACACAAAATGGGATGAGGCTATCAAAAACGATGGCATTCGCTTTGCTTTATTGGATTTCATCAAGGCCAAAGGGGAGTTCTTTACTGCCGAGGGGATTTGAGCGATCCCCCTTCAAGAGGTTACAGATGCCTCTCCAGGGAAAGATTCCCCCGTCAATCAGGTGGAAGAAATGATTGCTTCCACATCAAAGGAGGATGATTCTAGGGTTGGTCCCTGATTGTAAAATTTTCCTCTTCTCTGTTTTATTTTTTTACTTAGGGCCCCTCAATTGTAACCCTGTTTTTTTTTTAGAATCAATAAAAATACACATATATTTTTTCTTGTTTCTGTGACTTATTGATTTTACCTTTGTTTTCTTTTCGTCGTAAAATTCGTTGAAAATGGTGCTAGAAGACGCTTGCGAGGAGCTTTCGAGTGCCCAAAAAGAACTGAATGAGACAAATAAACAGTTACTGATTTCCCTTCGAGATATTTCTAAATGCAACTAAGAGAAAGACTCCTTGAAGGACAAACTCCACAACCTCGAGGCCGATATGAAGCTGTGGCCTTCTAAAGATCATCCTACGTTCAAGGGGTTTGTCGAGGATTTCCTTAGCAAGGAATTTAATGGTACCTATCCTTTAGAGGTGGTCAACAGTCGTGATCTCGCTGATAAAGAACTAGGAGAAATGATGCGGAAAATGTATTTGAAGTTCGGTTCTTTGAAGTCCTGCCTTGCCGCTGCAACTAGGCTTTCAATAGTGGAAGGGCGCCTAATCGGATGCTTGGGCAAAAATCGCAGACTGGTAGCCCAGAGGGAATTAATTGCCGAACAGCATTTGTTAGCTCAACACAAAGTGGCTAGCCTTGAAGCCTGGAAGATGGCAGCTAACGAGAACCCTCCTTTGGTAAGTGAACCCCATTCGGCCCCTCAAGCCCCTTAAGAGAGCCCCTCTGTTGAAGATAGCTCTTTGGTGGAATCCCTTTTATCAAAAAATGCAAAACTCACTGGGGATATCAAGGCCTGGAAGGTACATGCATAGAAATAGAGCAGCGTTTTGCTAAGTATGAAGAAAGGATTGCCGCACACGAAGTAAGCCTTCGACCCCATATGCTCTCTCACATCATTCCTTCCTTCTACTTAATCAGCAATGATCATCTTCCAAAGTTTCTACTAAAAGCTGCCCAGTAATGAATGGAAGAGGTCAACATTCATGAGAATGGAACTCCACGGCAGAAGAAGGCTTTTGACCTCATTCTCGATTGGCTAGCGGAACTGAAGTTAAAGGGATTTACCCCCTCAAGTTTTCGCTCTACCCCTCAGTAACAGAAGTCTGCCGTTAAAGATGTTGAACGACACCTAGTCCCATTGAACTAAATTAACCAAGGGTCTTCCTCTAGATGCTGCAAAAGCCCCGGGTCATCCTCGAATGCCTCATTCGAACCTTCCACGAAGAAATGGTGTAGGACCGTCGCCATCACTCTCCCTGATTCCTCAGAATATCCTGTAGAGGAGAAAATGAAGGATATTTGAAAGACGGCTAGTATAAAGCTTGAAGAACTCGAGAAAATAGAGGCAAATGTGAAGAAACTAGGAAAGCCTATTTCCACTGAAAAGTTGTTTCAAGTGGGATTTCCTCCTAGTGAATGAATATATGTAGATGGATCAACTTGTATAATTGCTAGTGTAAATATTGTATCCTTAGTATTTGTTGGAACTTGAATGAATAATTAATATTCTTTCCATCTCTAATATTTTACCCCTTGAACAAGGGCGCCCTGTGCATGTTTGGTAAATAGAAATTAAGCAATTTAAAGACAAGCATTTTACCCAGGTTCGGTGTTTCCACCTATATCCTGCAAATTTAGCCTGCTAGCTCATCATTTCAAGAGTACAATATGGATTTCGAGTGCCGCTATAGAGCCAACCACTCGAAGCAACTAGAGTGTCGCTTTATAGCCAACCACTCGAACATAATCTAGAGTGCCGCTTTTGAGCCAACCACTTGAACATCATCTAGAGTGCCGCTTTAGAACCAACCACTCGAACATCATCTAGAGTGCCGCTTTAGAGACAACCACCCAAACATCAACCGTAGCTGGAAACATTATCTAGAGCCTCAAATACCAACTAGAGTGCCACTTTAGAGAAAACCACTAGAACATCAGTCGTAGCTGGAAATGGGGAATCTATTTGTCAAATGGCCATGAACTATAGATGCTTCTCATTTCTTTATGTGGAACATATTTTATAGGTGCATGTCTCTGACACTGATGACAAGCCTGAATAGATCAATTCGCATCCTCGAACATTGTCGGCCAGTAAAATCCTGCTCAAGTGGGCCTACTCGCCACAGACCTAGTTCCCTGATGGCTGTCACATACCCCTTCGTGAGCCTCCCTTATGAGGTAATCCGCCTCGTGAGAGTCAACGCATTGAAGTAATAGCTGCGAATGGCCTCTTCGATATAACCCTTCCTCTTGCAACACATACATTGGAGCCTTCAACCTTATCTTTCTGGCATCCACTTCATTTTCTGGCAGGACTCCCTCTCAAAAATATTCCACGAACGGTGTCATCCAGGAGTCTGCCACTTCAACCGCCATCACTACAGGCTCTTCAAAACTTTTCTTTCTCAAAGTTTCCATGAGGAGTTGCTGCTGGGATTGGGTTCCCAAATCTGAAGAAGCAAACTTACTTAGAGCATCTGCTTTATGATTGATTTCCCTCTGAACCTGCGTCAATGTATAAAATTTGAAAATTTTCAACAAGTTCTTTACTACCTCGAGGTATCTCTGCAGATTATGCTCTCTGGCCTTGTATTCTCCATTCACATGTTGAACCACAATTTGAGAATCATTGAAAACCTCCAGTTCCTCCACTTGCAGCTCCTTCGCGAAGCGCAATCTAGAGATCAATACCTCATATTCTACTTCATTGTTAGTTGCTTTAAATGCAAAGTTCAATGCATAAGGATAATCTCTGCCCTCAGGGCTAGTAAGTAGGATCCCCGCTCAACTTCCTCCTGAATGTGAGGAACCATCCACATACAACTTCCATATATTTCTTTGCCTTATGTCTTCATTCGGGATGGGCTCCAAACACACTTCAAGGGGTTCTGTAGTTTCCACTATAAAATATGCCAGTGCCTGCCCCTTAATGCAACTCGAGGATGATACTGGATATCATGCTCTCCCAACTCTACTGCCCACTTTATCATTCTTCTAGAAATCTCTAGCTTTAGCAGGATCTGCCGAATTGGGTGGTTTGTGAGCACCACTATTTTATGTCCCTGGAAGTAGGGTCTCAACCTTCGAGCTCCATGCACGAGAGCTAGAATCAACCTTTCGAGAACCGTATTCCTCGTCTCCAGTCACTGCAAGGCACGGCTAATGAAGTAGATTGGGTGCTGAACCTTTTCTTTTTCTTTAACCGAAGTCGTGCTAATTGCTAGCGGTGACGTAGAAATATACAAGTACAACGTCTTGTCCTTGTCTAGTTTCATCAAAGTAGGAAATGTCCTCAAATGCTCTTTCTGCTCGAATGCCTCTTCGCACTTACCATTCCACTCAAACTTCTTTGCCCTTCGAAGAACATCAAAGAAAGGAAAGTGCTTCTCTGCCCCCTTCGATAAGAACCTGCTTAATGATACCAAAGATCCTGTAAGATTCTGCACATCCTTTATCGATTGTTGGGCTTTCATTGTCCTCCAAGCTTTGACCTTTTTTGAGTTTACATAGATCCCCCTCTCTGAGACCATGAATCTGAGAAACTTCCCTGCTTCTACACCGACACACTTAAACGGGTTCAACTTCAAATTAGCTTCTCGAAGCTTACTGAATGTTTCTTCCAGGTCTCTTAAAAAATCTTCATAACTCTTGCTTTTGACCACCATGTCATCCATATGTATCTCCATGTTTTTCCCTATATGTTCCTTAAACAGTCTATCGACCAGCCTCTGATAAGTAGCCCCAGCATTCTTCAACCCAAAGGGCATCTTCTTATAGCAGTACGTGCCCACATCTGTGATGAACGATGTCTTTTCCCTATCTTCCTTTGCCATGAGAATTTGGTGATACCCCTTATGTGCATCAAAGCATGCCAAAATTCAGTATCCAGTGATAGCTTCCACCAACTTATCGATTGGTGGCAACGGGTAACTATCTTTGGGGCAGCATTTATTTACGTCCGTAAAATCTATACACATCCTCCATGCTCCATCATGCTTTGTAACCATAACTGGGTTGGCAATCCAATCGGGATAGAATACCTCCTCGATGATATATGCCTTCAATAATTTTTCCACCTCCTCTTTAATTGCCTCAACTCATTTGGAAGCGAACACTCTTCTCTTCTTCTTTACTGGCTTAATCGAAGGGTTGATGTTTAGCCTATGCAGTGCGAGACTCGAATGGACCCCCGTCAGGTCAGATGTATCCCATAAGAACACATCTCTATACCTTCTTAACAAGTCTTGAAATCCTCTTTTCACATCTTCAAGAATTAGTTTCCCAACAGCTACTGATCCTTTATCCCGAATGGACATTTGTATTGTATCAGCTAGTCCCGCTTCTGCGTGTACTACCACTACATCCCTCCATTTCCTCGCCTCTTGCACTGCCGTTAGGTTACATTTTTTGTGCCACTGTCTGATCCCTTCGAATGGATGCCACCCTCTTTTTTGTTGGGAACTTCATCATCAGGTGGTAAGGTGACCAGACCGCCCGAGCCTGGCACATCCATGGCTTTCCTAAGATCACATTATAAGGGGAAGGTGCATCCACGACAGCGAAACTACACTTTATGGTCACTCCCTTGTTGCCATCCACCACTCGAACAGGTAATGTTATTTCTCCTATGGGAAATATCAAGTTTCCCGTGAATCTCGATAAACGGGAAGCATATTTTTCAAGTTCTCACGCCCTATGTCTAACTGGTCAAAACACTCAGCAAACATCACTTCTACCCTGCTTCCATCATCAACGGACACCCTTTTGATCAATAATGTTCCAATAATGGCTAAAATTACCATAGGGTCTGCATGGGGCGTTTGATCTGGCACAACATCCACTTCTGAGAAAGTGACGGTCTCATCCAGCAGAAACCTCTTATAACTGGACTCGTCCGCAGGGACCCTTCGAGCTTCAGCCTTTAAAACAGCATTCGAGGATCTCTCTCCCACCATTCAATTGATGACGTTAATTACCCTTCAGACGGTTGGGTTTTCTCCATTTTGGTTTCCTTGGTTTCCTCTTTGTTGTTCCTGGGGTCTATCCTGCCTTCCTTCCTACCCCCTGTCTCGAAACACTTGTTCTCGAGGCCTTCTTTCTCCTCTACCTCCATTGTTTTTATTGTTTCTTCAGTAAGGCTGCCATTGATTGATCCGGGGCCTCGATGGGGAAGCCTGGTTCCTGTGTCCCTGTGCTCAAAACCGTCCGTCCCGATCACACCTATCAATCTCCATCCTTATCTGTATGCAATCATTTGTATCATGACCGTAATCCCTGTGATGATCACAGTACCAATTCGTTGCTCTCCGGGCTGCAACCAAGTTTTGGTGGAGGTGTCCGAAACAAACCTCTATGTTTTCTTAAAATCTGTGCAGGGGTTCTTCCTCTTCCTCTGAGCGTTGGGGGCAGTGGCTTATGGGTTCGACCGGCCTCTTCCCTCTATGGTCCATATATCTTCCTACTTTCTCTACAAGGATATCTCTTTTCCTTCTAGTTGCCTCCTCTGCTCTCGAATATTGCTCCACGACCTCCTGAAGTTTTTGCAGTGTCTTAGGAGTATTGGTACTCAGCTTCTTGTACAGTTCCATGTCCTGCATCCCCAATGGGTACCCCTGTATTACCTCATTCTCCATCATTTCTATCACCCCTAAGTTCTCATCCACATATCGGTGATAGAAGGTTCCCGTGCTTTCCCCTGGCTTTTGCTTCGTCTGGTAGAGTTCTAACAAAGTTTTGGTAAACTTCTTCTTCTGCGCGTACTGGCTCAACAACCCTCCACCGAAGTCCCGATACGATTGGAGCGAGCCCCTTGGAAACTTATTAAACCACTCCTGTGCTTTTCCCCACAAGTAGCTGCCTACCAGTTTGCATGTCAATTTCTCATCAAAGTCCCTCAAACTCATCAAGCCCAGGAATGTCTGTATGAACTCTCAAGGATCAGTTTCACCACTGTATGTGGGAAGTCCCTCTGGGGGTTTCACTTATATCGGCCATCGAACCCCTGTAATCACCGAGCTAAAAGGAGACCCCGCTGCCTGGCCCAAGGGGCCGATCAACCTATCCAATTCCTTTCTTAACGATTCACTTTGTCCGAGGGGGGTTCATACTGACCCACTGGAAAGTTCAACCCGCTATCGTGACCACCCAGCTGTGGCATATAGAGAGGTTGAGTTCCTCCGTATCTTGGGTTCATCCAATGCGGCCCGAGGTTCGAGTATACTGGTGGTGGTAGGGGTTGAACATAAGGATTGTACAGCCCCTGGCTAATTCCCATACTCCTATATCCTTGCATGCCAGAAGAAGTCATCATTCCATATGTCGCTCTTGGACCAACCAGGTCGAGGGTAGAAGCATATGGGGCTAGTGGAGGTACCACAGAAACAGGACCTTGGGAATAACCAGGAATGAAAGGTTGGGGTCTAGCCTGTAGCAGCTTTCCAACATATCCCTGATAAGGATAGGCTATTGGGAGTTGGGGTTGAGGGGCCCAACCTGTAGTTATTCCCAAAGGCGAGCGGTACTGCCCCCATCGTAACTCTATCATCCCTCGGAGGATGGGTAATCTGGTAACCGGCCGCAGCTAGGACCTGAGCTGCTCGTTCCACCTCTTGACTTGAGGTTGCCCTCCCCACATTCTGATTTCCTTGCCCATGTTGGCCATAGGTTTCCATATACAAGTCTTCCAAAACCTCTGTAAACCTTCCATCCCTTGAATCGACCACCCTCTCGAGCAGGGGATCAGTATTTCCATATCTTTTCTCTCCCATTACTTCCAAGGTACTCGAGGGCCCCCAACACATCATGTTGTATTGGTACCAGGGTGTTGCACCAGTCGCCACTGAGGTTTATCCACCCTCGTGGCCTACGCCAGTACTAAGTTCTACTCGCAACTTCGCTCCCATCGTTTGAGTATTAGCCATGTCGTTGTCCTTGATGCGAGCGTCATTTCCTCCTTCTGGATTCTCCGATGTTAACCTTGGTGGAGATCCAGCCCCTGTACCTATTAACCTCAATCTTTCACTCCTTCGAACTACCGTGGACATAAACTCTCCAAACCCTTGTTCCGGCTTGGTCATCCCCACAGACGACGCCACTTGATGTGTCTTCGACCACCGATCGGTTCTTGGGCTTAGGGGTTCTTCTCGAATTAACCTGCAGCAAACTATCCCTGGGGTTCCATGGGTCAGCACTCCGATGAATAATAAGTAAATGTATACCTTGTATTTATACTCTGTGTCCTAAATAATGTACTCCTTAATTATCGCCCTTAATTACCCATGAATGCGGTAATTAAGTTAGAGCATTAAATATTCTCATAACCGGGCTGCCATACATGCGGCCCAATGGCTTTCTTGGGCCTAACCTCTATCACCCTTCTCTATGATAATCAATCTGCCATCCACCTCACTCATAATCCAATTTTTCATGAACATATGAAACTCCTAGAGATTGATTTCCATTACGTTCGTGACTGCTACAAGGTCGGTTTTCTCACCTTAATTCAAGTTGGTACCAGATTCCAATTGGATGACCTCTTTACAAAGATTGTTCATGCTGCTATTTTTTAGTATGGTTTGTCCAAGATGAACTTTTGTGACCTCTCGAAAGTCATCTTGAGGAGGGATGAAGAATATGCTAGAATACCATATACAAGAGCATAAACTCACTGATCAAGCTCAGAAGGAAGCATACCAGGAAAAGGCTTGCGCACTCAGTTTCAGTCAATAGTTAGGCTCACTTATTCAGTTTTTCTGTTAGTACTAGATCAGTTAGCTGTTAGTAGTTAGGTTGTTGCACAATTATATTAGATCTCTCTGGAGGAGGATAGAGGTTAGCCTTTGGTCAGGAATCACACTATAAATAGAGGTGTAATGTACAGATTGATCATCAAGTTTTAACATGAAAACTCTCCTTCCTCAACTTTCAGTTTCAAAGCCTTTTGGTTCAGTACTTTTTCATTTATAAGCGCTACTACTACATTTATATGTGTAGGAAATAAGGGTAAAAATCTGTGTTTATTAATGAACTCAGGATACATTATATAGTAGTGCATGATACCTATAGAAGCTAGGAAAAGGTAATAGAATATAAATACAATTACAAGTAATATTCTAATTCCTTAACACCCTCCCTCAAGTTGGAGCATGGGGATCAGAAATACCCAACTTTCCAAGTAATGAATGAAACTGGTTACGTCTGAGAGCTTTGGTAAATAAATCCGCAGGTTGATCTGTAGTGCGGATATGATGAGTAACTATAGCGCCGGACTGTACAAGATCCCGGACAAAATGACAATCAACTTCAATATGCTTCGTACGTTCATGGAACACTGGATTTGCTGCAATATGAAAAGCAGATTGACTATCACAAAACAAATGCATAGGAAAAGAGTGTGAAACCCCTAGGTCTTTCAGCAAGGACCGAAGCCATAATAACTCACAGCAGGCAACTGCCATAGCACGATACTCTGCTTCAGCAGAAGATCGAGAAACAGTAGGTTGCTTCTTAGTCTTCCAGGAAACTGGAGAATCACCAATCACAACAAAGTAACCAGATAAGGAACGCCTAGTAATTGGACAGGCGGCCCAATCCGAATCACAATAAGCAGTCAATTGGAGAGTACTACAGGAAGAAAGAAATAAACCTTGACCAGGATGACTCTTCAGATAGTGCAAAACATGAACCGCAGCTTGCCAGTGAGGAACACAAGGAGACTTCATGAATTGCGCAAGAGTATGAACTGAATAACTAAGTTCAGGATGAGTAATAGTTAGATATATCATACGCCCAACCAAGCGGCGATACTGCTCCGGGTCATGGTAGGCTGGACCTTCAACACGTGCCAAATCATGTTGTTGCTCCATCGGAAAATCAATTGGTTTAGAAGCAGATAAACCTGTATCAGATAGAATGTCCAAAGCATATTTTCTTTGCGAGAGAAACATCTCCTCCGGTCTTCTAGCAATCTCTATGCCCAAAAAATACTTAAGCAAACCAAGCTCCTTCATGTGAAAACAAGAACCCAAGTATTTCTTGAACTCAGAGATGAGCGAAGAAGAACTACCAGCAATGACCAAATCATCCACATAAACCAGAACATGTAAAAACTGTGATCCACTGGAAAAGACAAACAAAGAGTAATCGGCCTTACTCTGAACAAAGAGGATCTGATGCAGTTCCCAACCACGAATAACTGCAATGGACAAAAACAAGCGAACAGAACTCATCTTCGCAACTGGAGCAAAAGTCTCAGTGTAATCAATTCCTTCAACCTGACGATTCCCAAGAACCACGAGGCGCGCCTTATGACGTTCAATAGTACCATCTAACCGAAACTTCGTCCGATAAACCCATTTGCATCCAATAGCCTTCTTGTGCGCAGGCAAAGGAGATAAAGTCCATGTCTGATTTCGCTCCAGTGCAGTAAGTTCCTCAACCATAGCATCTCGCCAATGAGAATGACGGGAAGCCTCAGAGTAAGTAGTGGAATTTGCACTAGAAGTTACAGCACCCAAAAATCTAGAATGCATACTAGAAAAATTATCACAATTTACATAATCAGTAAGAGGGTAGAGAACACCTGAGGAAAGTGATGAAGCATGAGGGAACGTAGTCGAATGGGGGGGTCTTCAGTGGTAAGAGCACAAGCATCACAATCATAATCTGCCAAATACGACGGTGGACGACGAGATCGAACGCTCTGTCTGGTAGAAGGTGGATCGATGGCAACTGGCGGAGAAGTACCAGTGACGGACGGTGTAGGTAGAGCGACGGCAGCCGACAAAGAGAAATCAGTGTCGGGCGGTAGAGCACGGCCGATGGATGCCGGCGTCGTGACGTCTGAGATGACCACCGGGAGTTGGTCGGTGACTGTCGTCGGTGAATCGATGGCATTGACCGGCGTTGACCCACCGGGGTTGGCCGATGTTAACCCACTGGGGTTGACCGATGTTGACCCACCGGGGTTGACCGATGTTGACCCACCGGGGTTGACCGATGTTGACCCACCGACGTTGACCAGCGTTGAATGGCCGGCGGTGATGGGTAAAACAACAGCCGGCGTCGGAAAGCCGACGTTGACTTGCAGTGGTTGATCAGCTGTAGAAGGCGGATCAAAAAATCTGTGCGGCTCGGGTGAGAAGAAGGAGGAGGAATCCAATGATGTTGTGGTGGCACCGCCAGGTTCATCGGATGAAGCAGAGTACGGGAACTGGTCTTCAAAGAAATCAGCATCCCGGGTATTAAAGATCACTCGAGATTCCAAGTCGAGAAGACGATAACCTTTCTTTCCGGCGGGATAACCAAGGAACAAACACCGCCGACTTCTTGGTGCAAACTTATCGCGGTATCTGGGAACACAAGCAACCAAAAACCCGTAGAGAAGAGTAATTGGGCGCCTGGCCATAGAGTAACTCAAAGAGAGTACAACCGTTGAGAAGCTGAGTCGGGGTTCGGTTGATCAGGTAAGCAGCAGTAAGAACACATTCTCCCCAAAATGCAATAGGAAGATTGGCTTGAAACCGTAAAGCACGAGCCACATTGAGTAAATGACGATGCTTTCTTTCAACTCGACCATTCTGTTGCGGAGTATCAACCATAGATGTCTCAAAAATGATCCCAGATGCAGTAAAGTGAGACCGGAGAGGTAAAAATTCAGTGTCGTTATCAGCCCGAACTCGTTGAATTATTCTTCCCCACTGGTTCTTGACTAAGGCACTAAATTCTAAAAATCTAGAAGCTACTTCATATTTAGCTACTAACAAATAAACCCAAACAGCTCGGGAATAATCATCTACGATTGTCAAAAAATAAAATGCACCACTAGAGGATGGAGTTCGATAAGGTCCCCAAACATCACAATGTACTAATTGAAATAATGCAGTAGCATTTGTAGAACTCAATGGAAAACTATGTCTAGTCTGTTCTGCTCTATAACATACAGAGCAAGGTATAGTAGTATTATTGGTGCTAAAATCAAGAGTAGGAATAGAAGACAACACCGTAGATGATGGATGACCAAAATGCTGATGCCATAAATCAGATGAAGAAACCGAAGCAACTGTCGGAATAGATTGCAGGATATGAGGACGAAGGCGAGTATCCAACAGACGAAGCCAATAAACCCCCCCCCCCCTTTCTATTCACCCACACCAATCACAATCCCCGTACTGATTTTCTGTAAAATGCAATAATTTTCAGTAAATAAAGCTAGACATTTTAAGGCAGATAACAATCTAGAACATGATAATAAATTGCATCGCAAAGTAGGTATGTAGAGCACATGAGTAAGGGTGGCATCACCGAAACAAATAGACCCATATTGTGTAGCAGACGACACAGATCCATCAGGTAGTATAACATTCACAGTGTTGGTAGCAGTAGTAATATCAGTAAGAGAACCTTTGTCACCAGTCATGTGATATGAGGCTCCCGAATCAAGAATCCAAGGTAAAGTAGACTTACTTGACCCATGGTCAGATAACGAATGAAACTGATTAAATAAATGTATGGTCGTACTCCATTGGTCGTCAGATAGAGCAGGACCAAAATTAGATCGTGTAGGTAAGCCAGAGGAGGCGGCCACTGCAAACTCTTGCGGCGACGTCACTACGCCGGCGAAAAGAGCCATAAAACAAATGGCAAGAACAATTAAATTAAGAGAATGGAGAAAATTTGCTGAACCAAAGCCAAAAAAGGCAATGTGACGCGCGCCTACAGTCTGGCGTGTGCGGCGCACGCGCTGTGAAGGGTAACTGCGCGTCTGATGCACCCGCGCGTGGACTCACGCGCTTCTGGAAGGTCTAGCGCGTGAATCTCACGCGCGTCTCACTCCGGCGTTGTCTGCGATGGCTACGTGTCTCCCGTCGCCGGAGTCGAGAGCGAGACCGGAGTCGAGAGTCAAGACCGTTGTCAGGCCGGAGTGGTGAGTAGCAACCTACTGTTTCTCGGTCATCCCCTCCGCCTCCGTCACAGGGGTATTTGTACAAAATCTTTTTCACGATGTCCAAAAATCATGTTTGATTATAATAAATATATGTAACAACGGACAATTACAGTGGCATAAGAATTTATATTTATAAACTACATGTTACGACATCTTTGACTGCCAAATTCTATTGTTCATATATCTATTCAAATATGTGATCAAAGTAAGACAACTTTGACCGTCAAATAAGAAGTGTGCAGAATCGAGTAGGAAAGAGGAAGTAACACAATTTGAATTGTATTGAAAATTGCTTTTAATTTTTGCATATTATTCCATATAATCTGCAATAATTTTTGAAATTTTGCTTAAGACAAACTTACTCCCTGTCCCAGAGAAACCTTACATAGAGAGAATTTTCTACTTTTGATTTCGGAGATGTAAAATATCTAAAATGCCCCTCTCTTCCTCTTCTTCTTCTTCAGCTATATCTGCCCATCTACCTTCCTCAACCCACACACCTCCCCCAGCCTTCTTCAATCTACCTAGCCTATAACCGCTGACACCAGGAACTTGAATTCCGAATGGCGAACTTGAATTCTGAACGGCGAGTGGCGCATCTCTGAACGATGAACGACATCTCTCCTAATGGCGAACGACGCTTCTACAAACTTGAAATTCGAACGGCGTATGGTGAAGAACTAGAATTCCGGTCCAGGAACTTGAATATCTGACAACAGACGTCACTTTCCCCTTTGGCTTGGCCGAGGACGACATTGAAGTCGCCCGACGTTTGATTTAAAAACCTGATTAACATGGGAAATTTAGGGTTTGGAGCATCGGTTGTGTTTGAAGTTCTTGATGTTGATGGTCTGGAAAATTTTTGGAAGAGAGCTTGGACTGCAAAAACTTAACATTTGGGAAGAGAAGGGTTAAAATTTTGGAAGAGAAGGGTTGAAATTTTCCATGTTTTAGGATATACAATTACTCCAGGGGATACATTGCAAAAGCTAGGCAGGGTAGGATATAATTTGCTCCTGGGGATAACTGCCCTTATATATGACCATTTTATCTTTCGGTGTACCTTAAAGCGGGTAAACAGACTCCTCGCCCTCGTTGTCAGATGTGCCGTAGAGGCAGTTTAAGGGATAGTGGAGACAGCATGGAGTAATAATCATATAGGAGTATTCTGATGGTGCTCAAGTGAGACACGATGCTGGCATATAGTAGATTCAAGCACCAGCTTTTGTTTGACAAAAGAAGAAAGCATTTTGCTTCAAGCCCTATTTTCCGGTCATGGATTATGAGCATTCCCAATTTCCAATCCTCTTTTGCTTTATGTTTGTTTCAAAATTTCAGCGCTTCATGTGAAATTCAGTCGTAAATATCGTCATTTATTGATACGAAACTGGTGAAAGGAAACAACTATGAACAATTATATTCAACATTACCCGCTTGCATTTACATTAACATCATTGACGGATGCCAACATACCTCTCTGTTCATTCTACAGGAAAATGGCTGCCCATGTACATATTGAAATAGGTTGAAATTCCAGATATCATCCTCTTGTCCGATGACAGGACTTGTATGTACAAACAGTGGAAACAAAAGCTCAATCTGATTACCTTTCAGACTTCTACAGTAGTTGCTGTGACTGAAGTACAAGCTTTCTTCATTCCATCGCTTGCAGCTTCTGGAGATCAAAGAAACAGACGAACATTGGATGTCAAAAATGATTAAGCTGGATCATTGCCATCAGGATCCAACTGCTTGCGGCTAACAAGAACACCTTCTTCCCATACCTCGCGGAACCTACATTGTTTGAACAAAGTGCACATTATTCACAGATACTTGAAACATAGGCTACAAAGAAGAGGTCCATTGAATCCAGAACTGTTTGAGGATAATATGGTGGATATTACATAGTTGATGCTATAATTTCACAAGTGCTAGAGGGAATCAATTCTCTAGCCAAAATTATATGCTCTACTGATATTATTGGAAACATGGCAGAAGAATTGGTTTTTCTTACCATTTAAAATTTATATTTGAAATTCAGATGGAAAACAAATGGAACATCCTTCTGTACGGCCTCAGTTGGCCACACAGAAGGGCAACAAGCTATAGCCACTTCTTTCATAAGAGCTAACTTACATATGTCCATAAATGGAAAACTAAAAGGGTGGGAGCCAACAAACCTTGTCCCATCAACGCCTATACAAAGAAATTGGCCATGCCGCCATCCGTCTTTGAAGTCACCAAAGAATACATCCCCAAGCAGAGAGTAGAATCGCCCTTCCCCATTTGCCTTACCCTTCCAGAAATTTACAAACCACCGGTCCCCGGTATGAAAGTAGAACCAACCCTATGTGACCACCGAGACATAACAAACTCAGTGTTAGACATAAATAACTAGCTTTTCAACATAAATCTTTGAAACTACAGGCATGGCATTGCTGCCATTTGTGATGGTTGATGAGAGTGAAAGGGTAAAGACTATGCTTACTCTAGCAGTCTACTACATTATTCACTCTCCAAGAACAATAGCAACACTAACACCAAGTTTTTACCCCATTAAGTGGGGCCGGGTGTATGGATCATATCTCGCCATTAAGTTCAATCAAGACAATACATCGTTCACATTTTAATATAGTATGTCTTTCATTATAGTCTCACAAGTGTTTTTTAAATCTTCCCCTTGTCTAATTTGTTTTAGCAGCTATCTAGCTAATTTAGTCTAGGGAAAGACAAACAGCAAAAGAGTCTAGGATGTAGTTTAATCGTGTTAAAATGACTTTATTTATTTTTTAAAGTACAGAGGCGCTTGGTTGGAGGATTTGAAACAAAGAATGGTTGCTTGGTCGGGGGTACATGTTTGTAGATGCATCCATATCTTAAAACGGTGGGAATGAAATGTGTCCATACAAACTGATATTGATAGGTTAGAGTGATAAACAACTCCAGAATTACTTCATTTACTCCTAAGGAATCACCCACGGTACAGTTTTTTTTTTCCACTCCCTTTTATACCCCCTAGTCTCTCATCACTTATCTTTAATTGCAGTTTCTCTCTCATCCCACTTTCTAATTCTTTGCTTTCATGTTCATTCATCTTTCACCCCGTTTATTAAAACCCAGTGCATGTCTCGTTTAGGGGTGAAAAAGATAGTCTCATGGGGATATCACTTATTCATACTACTATCACAATGATATTCCCCTTTTCAAGGATAAATCAAGCAGCCTTTTAAGATTTTATGACCAAATAAAACACTATCAAATTCACATTCCCTTTCTTCAGGATGTCTCAAGCAGAACGCAAGATTTTAGGACCAAAAAATAGTGCTGATACCTTGCCATGCATGACATCATTTCTCCACGATCCCTGGAAAACATCGCCATTCTTGAAGTACAATGTACCTGGGCCGGATCTCTTACCAAAACGCCACATGCCATCATATATGCTTCCATCTCCAAGAGAAAGACGACCCTACCAATTCTCTAGTGTCATTTTTGTTCATGACAGATTCAAGTATCCAGAAAGCAAACTTTAGCTTATACAAATATTAAGTACCTTCCCCTCCGGAAGGCCTCCTTGGATGCGACCACGGTAGATCCCTCCCCTATACTGAAGTTCAAGAATGGGACTCCATTTCTTGTTTGGTGAATCTCTTTCAGTTTCCTGAGTGAAACAGAATGTCCAGCAAACCATTGAAATTCTCAAAGGGGTGAGTGGGAATCAAAGCTTCAGAAAAATCAAACAGGTACCATTCCTCCCCCCAGCTACACCTCTCCCCCACCCCCACAAACCCAAAATAATGTACAGTAGGAGTAACATCTTTCAAGAAAAACCAAAATGTGGATGTGTATCAAGTCAAATTAAACATAAATATAAAAATAGATTGCTTTAGAAGTAAGATCAATTGAGCTGATACCAAACAGCAAGAAGAAACAAGGACAGCACGGGTGATTGAGTTTAGTCAAAATTCTTAATTAGCTGATTTGGAACCAAAAAGAACATTGAACACCAGTAGAATGTGCATCTTGTGTAAAAACCAGTCATATGAATATGCCAAAAACTGAGTTTGCATCTCAGTGCACACATATGACCAAAAAAGAAGCAAGAGTATGGAAAATGCATCTAAATCAACAGAGAAGTTAAAAATTAAGGTAACACACTAATTTTAACATGAGAAGTTACCATTGTTCAAACTTTTCTGCAGCATAAGAACAGAAATTACCAGCATAGATGCTGCCCTGCTGGAAAGAATTCCTTGCTTATTAGAATCAATGACATGGTTTCCCTTTGCAGATTCTGAGTAACTATTAAAGTTTACTGTAGGTTCGAGACCCCGGCCACCCATATCATCCCAAGACACAGCTGGTGTTGTATCAGAATGCACTTTCCTGCTATCCTCCTTTATCCGCTTTCTGTGGTGATTACTGTAAGTGGGACAGTCAGGTGACAGTTCCAAGCCTTTTATACCAACAGGGAGTTTGTAGACGCTCACACCATCAGGTACAAGAGTAGCATCCATATCAGCAGAATCCTCCTGGGTCTGCACCTGTAAATTCTGATTACTTGGTCCAAGAGGGTTTCTGGTAAGCAATTCCTCTTCATATACAGGTCCTGCTCCGTCAATGAAAACAAAACTATGTTGGCAGTATAATCTATTGATTTTAGACAAGTTGAGCATGCAGTGTTTGCTATTTAAAGCTTAGATTAAACTCCATTCTTGGTCAGATTGTCCCTTATTGACAATTACTTTTGGTCCCTCACTTTCTAAAAACATACTAGTTTCTATAGGAAAGTAAAACATAGTTTTTGCCTCCCACTTGTGTATAACAAAGATTTGATCCTTGGTCCTCTAATAATTCAAAATTCACCCAGCTCTATCAGTTACCGCTATTATATTCACGCACTAAGGGATTACTAAGGTAAAGCAGTAAAATTTTGTATCTAAAACCGAACAAAACTACTCATTCACCCTCTACAAAATCATAAATTTCCTCCACAGTTGATTAGTAAGGTTTAGGTGTGATCCTACGATTCTGCCTTCACTGCCACTCAAATTGTCAACAAGCAAGCTATAAGTGATAGAACTAGACGGATTTCTAAGTATCAGACGATCATTGGACCAAATGTATAGTCTAGTATAAAGAAGCAGAGAGGAAACGACATTGTAAGAACTAAATAAC
This sequence comes from Rubia yunnanensis, assembly GCA_037428765.1. NCBI lineage: Eukaryota > Viridiplantae > Streptophyta > Magnoliopsida > Gentianales > Rubiaceae > Rubia > Rubia yunnanensis. Next base: position 31,184,027 of record CM075071.1, on the reverse strand, counting down.
CATAATAATTTGCCTGTAAGTAAGGGACCATAATAGAGTATAGCTTAACTTTAAAGTTAAACAATGCTGTGACTAAGGGATGACAAATCCAAACTATAAACAGAGTGTTGCTGTACCTTTTGCAGCTTGTGGGTAAGTAGAATGGTAAGAATTGTGGGTGGAGAGTTCAATGTCACTTCCATCAGAAGAACTTCCGTAACTCCAGGTAGTAAAAAGAATTGTGAAATGCAACATGTAAATACAAGATAATCACTTGAAAGCCAGAGCAATATTTAGGAAGGAAGTTAACCTAAAAGATGATGCATCTTCGCCACTATTATCAAACAAGGGAGTAACCTCTTGAGCATGAACACCTAAATCTTCAGAGGCGCCATCAACGTTTTCTATACTTTGCAATTGACTAAATTCTTCCAAGGAAATTTCTTCAGGGATATGCTGACCCTGAGATATGTCACTTTCCTTGGTGTTTCGGGGCTGCGGAGACTGCTTTTTTAAAATGTTGAAAATGAAAGGAAAATGTTGGGCCAGTCTAGAGAATATGCCAATCTTCTTACTAGATTGCTGCTGAGTACACCTGCAATGACAACACGAAAACGTATCAAAGCAATTACATTACAAATTTTCCATAATTTTGCAGCATGTCATACAGTGGAATCGGTATGGTTAAGCAAGATATTACAAAGTAATAAAGGGAAATAAAGTTTAACTACAGGGAAATGGCACTTTCTCCATACATGAGTTAACGTATAACTGCTTTTCTACATGGTAGAAATATTAAGAGATATATAGAATGATTTCCACCATTTGGACTGGAGCAATGAATCTCGGAATGCAAACATAATCATATTATGGTATCTAAATCAGACATCATTATATTTCATAATCCAGTTGCATAGTAAAACCTACTTCAATTTGTTATCTTTACACATAGTAAAAGCTAAAATTTCTTAATCTAGTTGAATCGTAATTATATATTGTTTTAACCAGAAAAAAAAAAGAATAGGAGGCACTTGCATCCTATAAGCATTCTCACATTGACAAATAGGGAAACTAAAGCAAATAAATCAGAATTGAAATAACAAGTTTCAGTACTTATAAGCAGAAAATGTGAAGAAAGATACATGAAACTGGAAATAAGGGAAATAAGAAAAGAAAGATGAAGATGGCAACATGAGTAACTTTAGGCACGAGGGAGACTAAACCAAAGGCAAAACCCCAAATTTTTTAAAAGCATGCAGATGTTTTTATCTTTTAAAAGTAAGAAAAAATAACAAAAAATGGGAATGAATAACAGAGTGTTTACCACAATTAGGGTACATTCTTGATGATACTACAGCCAGTAAGAAGGGGAAAAACAGAAGTCCATCTCTACAATATGTACAAGTTCAACTTAGCTTCAAAATTTTAGAAGCAAATTAAATTCTCAAGAAAGGTAAATCAACAGCTCATAGGTTCATTGAATAAAATGCACTATAGAGCATACACAATCTCTTGAGTGATATCAATAATTTACCACAAAAATATAAGGTAACCATAGGCCCATAGCATTAGTCAGCAAAGACCTCCAGATTTGATGTTGCATGATCCAACTCACATTTATACCAAGTAGAAGACTTCAATCCACAATTTTAATAACACATTCTATATCTTGTCTTTGAAGATAATTCAATGCCCAAAATTGTTATTCCTTAGTGAAAATTATAATCAAGATTGGTTTAAATGACCATCATCACCAAGGCATGCAACATGAGAGCATAGTCAACAGTGTCCTTAGAAACCAATTGCAATTCATACAGTTTCATAGAAATCTGGCAATTAGACTACCAAGACTTTTAGAATCACACAAAATTAAAAGATTTGGAGATGGAAAGCATGTGAAAAGAGGGTGAAAATCATAGAGACCCACAATTGAAAAGAAAAATGTCAAAATTATTTTTTACTGAATTAAGAAGCCTTACCCAAATGCTATTATTGTAGTCCTAATTAGATTCGGCTCAAGTTTTTGCTCACAGACTGTAGACGCAATAATTTCCTTGCAACCTGTCATTAGGCGAATAACTTGCAAAATAGCATCAACATCTTGGTAGTCAATGATCCCTGAACTTGCAAGTATGCACATAATTATACCACCGGAGTCCTGGTTAAATGAAAACACAATGATGTATAGCTTCGGTCAAACAGTAGAATATGGTAGAGAAATAGTGTAATCATAAGAGGTCTACAAAAATCTAATCACCGGGTAGAGTGTAGCTGGAACATGAGGTGAGGACTAGGTCACAAAGTATGGTTTGAAACAACAGCCAGACTCAAGAAAAAAGAGCTTTGTCAAGTTTAACAAAACAGTAATAAAAATACTCCATGTAAGACACTTTACAGTTCACAATATTACCTGAATCAATGCCACAGTTTTGTTAATCTGAACTCTTATTCCTACTAAGTTTCTGAACTTCTGCATGCATCAATACTATTTGGTTATCTACCCAGTGATACAACATAGAAGTGACAGCTACTTCTCTCCCTCTTCCTAGTGCTGGCGTAGAAAATATCAACAATTTAAAATGTTTTGAGGATAAACAAGATAAATGTACATAGTTGACTCGCCGATTGAAATATATTTGTTACAGAAACAACCTAAAATAGGGAAAGATGGAACTATTTAACAGTTGCTATACTGTTGTCAAAAAAAAACAATTGCTATACTATTTGGTATATGTTTTTTATCAGTCTGGGGATTCCAGAGGATATTTTGAGAAAAGTTTACCCCAAGGAAATGACATTGTCTCCATTTAAATGTGAATGTGGGATAATTAAAACACTAGTAAACAGTCCAGTATCCAGGCATGAAGGGGGAACATGGGACTAAAGAATACTATTTGCAAATTCTACTTCTGTTTCAACGACCCAATTGTAACCTCTGCATTTATGTAGTACTTCAATTCTTGTAAAGACCAAACTCAAGGTCCATTCATCCAATTCTTAATGCCCTAGAAAGATGTCCTAGCCAGGTTAAGTAGCTCACGCACACGCAAGAACAACCACAATACTAAGGCACATAAAACTCCCAGAAAATGAGTAAAATAACCTTCACACCAATACCCAGAAAGGGGCAGTCATACACAGCCTGGAGAACTGAACTTTTTATATTGAAACCAGCTCCAAACCCAATTTTTGCTTCTTTGTAGTCCTTCAGAATCTGCAAAAAGTTCCATCAGGTTCACGCGGAAGCTAGTACCACTGAAAGAAACTAATGCTTATTGTATGGTACAGATTTCATGTGTCAAGAAAAAACTAAAGAAGGGAGTGCAAGGGCAATATAAGCATGCAAACACATTCAGGCCACATACCTTTTGAACCTCCGCAACTTTAAGTTCTCTACCACCATCATGTGATGCATGTTGAAGCTTTACATGTGTTTCCTGTGAAATGGTGTAAAATGAATGGGACTAAAATGCATTGCAAAGCAGCAAAAACATTATAGCTAGAAGATGTTAGAAACAAATTGGCTTACTGAAGTCAGAATGGATATGGCATGAATAGCCATTAAAACTGCATTATTTGAAGTCTTTAAAGCTTCATCGAGCGTCATGAAATCGTTATCTAAAAGTCTGTTGGTGTCAATATCTGCAAGTCACACCAGGTAAGCCTTGCACATGAGCATTTGCAGTTAAGAAATATTCAACAGCTAAGAAATATGCCAAAAACAGTACAGTACCCAGGAGACCCAACATCTCATTCCATTCTTCATTCAAGATTAAAGGATGTACATAAACAATGTATCGACCTAAACACTGAAAACTTCCGATTTAAGAAAACAATTCTGTAGAAAGATTTGTCCAGGTAGGAACAACAAGATAGAGGGAAGACATTGTTTAGTCTTTTTCAGAACAAACTTTTTAAAAAATTTAAATTGTTACAAATCATTTTCCTCTATTCTCTATATTCTACCAGCCTTACATTTAAGGGTGACCTATGTAGACAACCATTTTAGGAGTGTTCTTCTCTTTTTTTTTCACCTACTAATTTTCCTAGTATATTCAATAATTATCCTGTCTAGCATATTGTGTCCATACATTTATTTCATGTTCCTATTTAGTAACCCAACACTCCGAATCATGAAGCCGCCAAACGAGGAAATTAGCTCTATATTAGTAAGCATATCAATACTTTATACTTTTCTGGCTGAGCCCATTATAATGCTGATACCAGTCATCCAACAAGTCAAGGAAATATGCTACACACCAATATAAAAGTCAACTTGCTTTTCGAGTATATCCACCAAGTATTTCACCTGAAGAATAAACAATTCACAGTACATTAAAATGTGTACCAATATGCATTGCTTCAAATAATATAAGCCAAAAGTGATTTCTACAAACTACATTAAGTGCTGAAGATTTATAGGCAAAGAAAGTGAAGTGATGCCAAGCTTGGCAAAATCAACTAATGAGATGAACAACATAGTTGGCTTTTGTAGTTCATTCTCTTGAAGCGGTACAATTTATGCATAGAAATTTACAAGGAACATGAGTGGGTCATTTAGCAAAACCATACCTCATCCTGGCGTCTCTGTCCTTCAAAGCTGAAAGGCCTTAAGATGATTGCAACAATTAAACATTTTTCAGATTTTACATCCCCGAGAATATCAAGAGCTGCAATATTATCACTGCCATAGGCTGCACAGACAACCTACAGGTGCAACAAAACAAGCAAATTCAGATGGAAAAATATAGCATCGAAAGGATACAGAATTATATATCAGACTAACGTTTTTTCTTCGCTAGTTAAACAATTGAGAAGATTGGTGAAAATTTGAAATTTTAACAGTTACATTATCAAAACTTAAAAGTCACAAGAACTGTGTCACAAGAACTGTGTATAGACAACATTTTTTTATTGAAACTAATTGATAAAAAAATGCTCTTTCCCATAGTTGTTCAGGGAAATTCAGTCACAAATAAATATAGCAGGTGAAAAATGAAGGAAGTCTACCAGGAGATGCAGTCATCTCCCTTGTCAACACTGAATTTGGTGAGATGACTTGTGATGGCATCGGGTTCCAAAATGGTAACAACTATTTGATTGGGAACAGCCCACAAGTCATCCTGGAACCCAAATACAATGTTTTTGCCTCATTGATCACTCAAATACGTTCACAATTTACTACACAACCCATGAGTGTACTGCATTCTAAATGCCATGAGCTCACCAAAGTTATCAATTTGATGTTCCATTAAATTACATATATTAGTACAAAAAATATACAATAGTTTCTGGTGTAGAGTGTTGATTGACTAAATAGGAACATGAAGAGAAAATAAGCACGCAAGATGGGTATGTGGAAACACTAGACTACACATATGCGGTGAAACCATTAGACACAAAATAGGGGTAGCTCTAATACATGAATAATGAGAAAAATGTAGCTATAAGATGGTTTGGACATGTACGTGAATACCAGATGGAAGATGCCCCATGTAAAAAAAAAGTGTAGATAATAGACCAAAAGCTACTAACAAAATTTGAATCGGAAAGGAGAAGATCTAAAAAGACTTGGAACAAAACTATGAAGAAGAGCAAGCTATATTCAAATTTAGACGGCCATCATCTCTCTACCAAGCATGACTGGGAGATTTACTTACATAGCCAACCTCACTTCATGGGATAAAGAATTAGTTGTTGGATTATAAAATATATAGGTAATAAAACAGGAATACACAAACATAATAAATTCCAAAGATCGAAAACCAGACTTTTTTTTATAATGTTTAATCTACTCATTTCAGTTTATAAGCAAGCCTACTAATTCAGTTATCTTATTCAATAAACAGAAAAGAAGCCTATTAATTCAGCACTGGTTCGGGAATGGAAATTAGGCAACAGGAATCAACAATGATCAGAAGGTTGCACCATAAAAGATGTGTATGTATCTATGCTTACAAAAAAATACTACAGGCTGTGTGCATAAACTTGCACAAGAAATTTATGCGCCTCACTAACATGGTTAATTTTGATTTAAAAACTCATGTAGCTGACACCACCAAATTTTACTGGGCCCGAGAAACTAATTCTCTTTAGAATTATCAATGTTTTGACTCCTGCATCAGCCTACTTGTAATACTACACGCAACTGAGTCCCTAAGATTGCTGCAGCCAACCATATTTGAATGCTGACAGCTGTTTTACTGTACAAAAGCTAGTTCATGATATGATAACCCTAAAATTGATTATTACTCTCACCAAGTAAAGCCTATGAATAGAATTCAATTATCCTCAACCAAAATAATGATAATGCAAGAAAGCAAATAGTAGGCACTACTGATAGCTAAGAGATCATATTTTTAAGGAACTAAACGTTCTCAACTCTAAAGTCATCGTTTCCTAAGCAATCTATTCATGTCCTGCCTTTTCTTAATGCTTAACCTTTCTATCAGTTCTTAAAACATGGCTCGTGGGTGCCATACTATTATTAATGTCTATGACCACTACACTGACCTCCAGATACTGCTTGTAATATTGCTTTTGATTATTTCATGTTTTATTGACAGCCACCACGTTAAAACTGATTCATAAACCACATTGAGAACTGCCTTAGTAACCCATATATATTCTTTTACCAATCTGTGATTGCTTTTCCAACACTTATTTTCATTTTTGAGATTATTGTTACAAGTAACTTTCAAAATTATCTTGCATTTTTGTTCAAATCACCATATGACCCTCATATCTTCCCCATCTAGTTAACTGTCTATGCAACGGTATAATTTCTACCCATTAACAACTCTTTTCAGTTAATCCAGCAACGCTATATACCCTATCTGTTACAGCTATTCTCCACCATTATATATGTTTATAAATGAAGCTCTGCTAAATAAAAAATGACCGTCTTGAAGCTGTTATTGTCACTGTTAGGGTCAGTAGTCAGTACTACTATTCTGAGTCTCCCTTTCTGCAAATTATATTATAAGCTGAAGTATCAACAGAGAAACTAAGCATGTTATCAGTTGCAATTACTTTATGGGTTTTGCTAACTAATTAAGTCCTCTACACGTATCATGTTACAGAAAAAGTACACTGAATATGAAGCATCAAAGAAGAAAGATGTACTAACAAGTACAACTGCTTTTGGACACGGCCACCAATTCGACAAAGGTTCCACAGCTCTTGAAAGCATCTCTACAAGCACAGAAGTAACGAAAACTCAGAGTCCTTTTCTTTGTTAATCATTCTCTTCTTTTCTTCAGTGGGGCAAAAAATAACAATAAAAGAGCAACAAACAAATATTAATAGCAAAAGAAATGAGGAAAATCTGCATGCATATGTTTTATCTAATTATAGTTCCAAATATTAATACACGTCCTTTAAAATGTTATATTGGAAAGTAAATTTTCAATCCATTTATCAGTTAAGTATATGTGTTTTAAATATTGAAATCAAAAGTCGATACTTCACGTAATTCTTCTGTATGCATTTTTTTGGTCGCCTCTGTCCAAAAAGCTTCAAATAAGCTAATTTACTTCAATTAGAGTTGAAGGTCTTCTCAGCAGGACATAAAATCACAGTAAGAACTCTCCATACAATGATACAGATAATTGGCACACTCCTATACAGCTGTGAGGACGGACTTGGTGACAACAAATTGACACATGTGCATATTTAAAGAGTAGACCTTGATTGGAGAACCTTTGTTGTAGCTGCACCTTTGATGAATCCTTCACAACAATGTTCCTGAAATACATTCAAAACATCACATCATACCAGTTTAGGCATTAAATGATCTTCAAGAATCATATACTTACATTAAAATATGACTATTTGTTACATATAAGATCCAACTGAATGTAGAGCTTCAAAACTACCAAAAGGTCAGTGTAAAAGTTTATAATGGAAAGGAAGAACTAATAGACGACAAAATGACTCCTGTCCAAGAATTCTAGTATTTTAAAAGTAATATAAATATTTAGAATGTACTACTCTGCCCCATACTAATATGAAGGCTTCTACTCAATTAGTAAAAAATAGCTAACTTTGACCATGAAATTTCAATCTTAATTACGCATTATAAGAGCACCTGCAGTGGTGAAGCCCAATTTTGGGCTACTTATTCCACTATATTCTTTTAAAATCCTCATTTTTCAGCTTTTACCTACGGTCATTCAGATTCTCACATCATCAAGCCCCATATATATCATTATTTTTTATCCACATTATTTTTTATGTAGTACTCATTATTTATTTATTATATTGTTGTTATTAAAAATATATAAATATCAATTAAAAAACGTTTTTAAAATAAAATAGTTAATTACGATTCTAATTCACTGGTAATATTTTTACAAACACAAGATTTTTGTTCTTTTCATTTGTCCATGTGGTCATGCATACCAAATGGAAGAAGATAAATGGAGGATTTGAGACTTGAGAGGTGTAGCCCAAAGTTGTCTTCTAGTAGCCTAAAATCTAAAAAGCAAACTGAAAAGCCCCCACTGTATGTAAAAGCTCAGCTTTTCAAAATGAAGAGTCTGCCCAAAAGCCCTCATTGTGGGTGCTCTAAAGAATTGTAACGAAAAGTATAACCTGCAACTCCTATTTAAGGTTTCACGTCAAAGTTGTACAAGTTAAAGACACCTACTTTTCATGGCTAATATTTTTAAATATCTATAATTAAAAGTAATAAAAATTTGATGTTTAGACAACGAAGAAACAAAAAAAAAATGTCACGTGATATTGTTCATGTTACTATATGAATGAATGAACCTTAAATTGGGAAGGGAGGGAAGGGCGTACACTACAAAAATATTAATAGGTAAAAATCATGCGTAAAACACACTTTAGTTTGAGAAAAGGCGGAGTATTTGAAGTAAAACTAGAGTACAGCAACCAGATTGGAAGAGAGATTACCAAAAGCGGAAAGCAGAGGGAGCAAATGGGGAATTCAAGCAAAAGTCCAGGACAGCGTCTTTTCTACTTCCAATACCAAAGACCTCCACGTACTCCGATTCCAGTGGAGCATCAGGGGTAGTGGAAATGTGATCAGGGACTGAATTGCAACGACCAGTTGAAGCATTGGAAATGATGTCCAGTTGGGGTCGGAGAAATTTCCGGCGGGGCAAGGTGTGTAATTTGTGTGAGCAGTGGGGAGCGCGGCGGAAGAGTGAATTAGGCGGTGCTACGTAGGGAGCTGGTTTAGTGAAGGGAACAAACGCCATGGCAGCAACTGCTCACTCCCTCACCAGCGGTGTCGATATTACCTTTTGTTTTTCTGGGTGACTGAATGAAAAACTAATTCACCAAAAGCCCGCCACAGTGTTTCTTTGTGGTGTTGCTAAATCATGTAATTTACCGGTTTGCGCTAGTACATGGCAAAATTTGGGGGCAGATCTAAATACAGATAAATGGTGATAATTTTTAAATTCGGGTAAGATTAATGAATGATTACTTTTATTATCTGTATTTAACCATTTTGGACATGGAAATGTTTTAAACTATTTATCATAAATAAATTTCAATTCTTAAAATATTTTCCTATAATCTCAATAAAGTTTATCAACTACCTAATAATTTTGTACAATTTGTATTTTTAACATAATTCCAAATTCTCAATGCCAAACCAAAATTTTATAATTTTAAAAATTTTTACAGTGTTCAACAAGTAATATAGGCTAATTTTTTCTAGTTTAAACTTACTCTAGTCCTAATTCCACATCACGCAAAACATTCAACTTGACAACTTATATTTCATAACCAAAGTTGCACTATCATGCACTGAAATGTTTAAACCCTATCAAACCTTAAGTAAAATTCATAATTACAATCCCTGTACACAGACCCGAGATCAACAAAATAAACATGTAGTACTAAGTTACAAACAATGTGCACACAGTCACATCTCCAAAAAATTGCAATTAGTGGCCACGGGCCCACGGCATATGTGAGGCAGAAGAAGAATCAATGGTCTGATATTTGATTCACTAAATTTGATCATGAATTCTTAGGGTAATCTAATTTAACCTCTTTATGTAATTATAATCTCTATTATAATCGTAAATAATGATCATTGATGAGGGCAAAAGTTAAATAATTAAAATTTGATTAAGATTAAAACTAATAAAATTAATTAAGGGTAATATAGTAAATTTTCATTAAGTTTACCTGCATTTAGGGTTTGGGTGTTCTCAGAACGGCGTCCCTAGCTATTCAAATGAATGGTGTTTCAGGCTCCACTGAGCTTCAACAGATTCAATGGTGGTGTCTTCTAATTAGGTCCTAGATTAGGATGTTAATATGTAATTTGGCTGCATGTATGTAATCTTTCAAAGAAAAAGCTTGCCTGCATTTAGGAATTCCCAAACCTGTATTTAGATTTTGTGTTTTGGGAAATATCATCTTTATGAAAAGATGGTGTTGAATTAGAAGTATAGAAAGGTAAAAAAAAATTAGTTATAACATTAAAACTTTATTATACAACGTGCAGTAGTTATAGATTTATAACCTGATTAGTGTAGTCCAAAAATTCTATCTCGATTTCTTCTAGGGATAAATACATTTATAACTCTAACTTTAGGCTGAAAGTGTCAATATAACCCTGCAATCTCAGAAAGTGTCGATTTAACCCTAACCAATTATTGTGCGTGTCAATCTAACCCTAACTTTTAAAAAATTTGTGCCGATATAGCCAAACTCCCTAATTCAAGTGTTCACCCATGGGTTTCCGGCAATGACTAGAAATGAAATGATGGAAATACCATTAACTAAAAAGTTAAAATTTTGATACCTAAACTACCCTTATCTTCTTCATCTTCTTCTTCACTGTTGTTGCTCCGCCGAAAACCGCAGCTGGTAACCGCCAAAAACCGTCACCACCGGAAATTTCACCACATATCCCGCTGCCACCCATTCCCGCTCAGCTTAGCCCCCGATTCACCACCCCCACCTCTACCTCCCTTTCCCGCTACCGCTGCAGGTGGTGGTGAATCACCACTCCCACGGCCACTCTAAACCCTCGATCCCCCATCAATCTCAATTCTCTTTGCGAGACCCCATCCCGCACAGCTCAGCCCCGAATTCACCACCCGGCGACGATGCTGCTAGAATATGTCGTGGTCTCTGTTTGCCAGATCTACCAAACTTGCGTAGTGGTGCTGAAGGTCAGAGCTCCTCTGGCTCCACTGTTGGCGGCGAGGCAAGCTCATCCAGCCCGTACAATTCACGCACGACCCAGCGGTCGCTCAGCGGCGAGAGCCTAGCTCGCCAAGCCGTGACATCTCCACCACCACTCAAGCTGAGCAACGCCGATGTCCATCGGTCGTCGTCCTCGTGATGCCACTAAACCTCTAGCTCCGACTGATCTGGGCAGCACTGCAATAGCAGCTACTATCGGCCTCGTCCTCGCCCGGAAACAAGTACAGCCGATTCACCATTGCCGATTCACGGGGAAAGAAAATGAGGAGTTTTTGACGAAAAAGAGGGGAATGGCAGATTAAAGAGGGGAACCGAGGAGAGAGTTTTTCCTCTTTTTCCTTTTTATTTTTTTAATTCAAGGCCAAAATTGTCTTTTCACTAGAATCCGCCCAAGAAAACATTGACTAAAAAGTCTGCAGTGTCAAAGGTTAGATTGGCACTCCTGAGATTTGCAGGGTTACATTGACACTTTCAGCCAAAAGTCACGGTCATTTTAGCACATAACTTTTTCTTCTAATTTGCAGTTTAAACTTTGGTCTTTCCATAACTTGTGAAAAGACCGTCTTTCAAGATACGGACCCTAGATACATGTATAATTTTAATTCTTTAAAAACAAAAACAACCCACCCACCCAAACACCACCACCCCCCCCCCCCATTTTCCCTTGTTGGCACCACCGCCGCCCTTACTCTGCTGGTGTCACTGTCGAAAATAGGGTTTACCGAAAACCACCAGCCACACCCGAACCAAGCCCAGTCCCTCCCACCCCAGCCTCGCCCCGTCGGAAACAACTCTCCTCCCACAGCTCCTTCTACCCAAGCCCAACCCCACCTACGTCCCCAAACACCCGCCAGAAACAATCCTCATGTTCTCATCCCCTCGTCATGCGACTCTCGAGTGGGTGGCTCTTGTCGCACGGCTCTTGAGCGGATGGCTCTCATGCGCGACAATCGACTAGGTGGCTCTCGCGCGACGCCAGCGAGAACAGCGATCAACGATAGTCTTGAGCGGGTGACTCTCGAGCAACGCCAGTGAGAACCGCGATTGGCAATGATTCTCGAGCGGGTGATTTTAAACCATGTCCCGATGCCAGCAAAACACTGACGAAAACCACGACTAGGGAACTGGCTTTTTAGGTGGGTAGTAACGACTCTGGCTCGCGACGCACCACATGATAACACCGGAAAATTAGACATTTTCTCCGTCAGTATTATGACTCGTTAATGGGCGGAGTTTCATTGGGAAATGGCCGGAGTGTTTGAGAATTCGCCGGGAATTGACCGGCTCAGATTTTAATTATTTTATGATTATTTTTAAATTAAAATTTATCCTGTACAATATTAAAAATAAAGAAATACGTGGCGTAATACAGTAAAATACATGGCATGAAATAGAAACCCACTACTTTCTTTTGAAGATAGCCTGCCATAGTTTTGTTTAACTCCTATGTATCCACTTCAAAAATTACAACACTAGTTCCTTATAAATCAACTGTATAGAGAGTCTGTAGTTATAACTAATGGTTACACCAATCTTATAGAACCATATTTTTATAATTTTTAGGGTTGAATTATAATAATTTACATGTTGAAATTCATTTTAAAAGTTTTCATACTCATAGGTACCTCACTATAATAAATAAAAATAAATATTAAATATTAAATCACCATATTAATCATACTAATTATAAAATGATGAGTCGGTCTTCTGAAAGACTGTCTTTTCATAACCCATGGAAAGATCAAGGTTTAAAGTGCAAATTTGAAGAAATGAAGATAAAAATTTTGGGTTGCATGAATCGGGCTATAAACTTTATAAGTACTACACGTTGCACAATAAATTTTTAAGATTGCAACTAAGACATTTTGTCTTTCATTATTCTAATTAAACCTCGTATTTCCATAAACCTATGGAAAGATGAGTTTTCCCAAGATTTTGCCTAAAATGATCTCGTTTAACGGTTAGTCAGTAAAAAATAAGACTTTGTGCTTTCAATAATATAATAACCACAAAATTGTTACGATAATGTATTTTGTTAGACCAATCATGAAAAGCCTCATTTTATAAGTTTTACGGTCAAATTATAATTACTTTTATTTAAAATATAGTTTGAAATGTTTTTAAAAGAGAAAAAGTGCTAAAATAACCCCTATCTTTTGGCTGGAAGTGCCAATATAACCCTGTAAAAAGAGAAAATGTCCAACAAACAGAAAGAGTTATCTTTCTTGCTCTAAATAACTGCATTGTCATCTTCCTCGCTCTTTTTTTAAGATAGCCCGTCGTGGTTTTGTTAAACTCCCATCTATCCAATTCAAAATTACATATATTGTCAAACTAATTGCAATGTCATCTTCCTTGCTTTAATACCACGCCAGAGTGATAATCCACCATATTTGGTGTGTCATATATGCAATATATAGAGTATAACATGTAGAGATACAGTGACCCTAAACTAATCTATATATGTACAAGTCAATCAAGATCAATCATATGATCAATCAGGATCAATACTTTACTCTATCAACCCCCCCCCCTCCCCAAAGCTAAACGTAAGGCTACAAGATACGCAAAGCTTGGAAGAAAATATAGTGAATAAAGTATGAGACACACCCTTATTGAAAATATCAGCAACCTACATAGAAGAAGGAACATAACTCACTCGAACCTTGCCAAAAAAGTAACCTACAACTTCTCTATCCAGTTGTGAATCTGAGTATCACGTTATGGCCAACACTGTTGAGCTTGCTTGGCTGTGTAACCTATGCAAAAAATTTAGGTTCCTCTCTCCTCGTTGCCGCTCATGCTTTGCGTCAACTGCAGTCTCATCTTCCTCGCTCTAATACCATGAAAGAGTGACAATTCACCATATTTGGTGTGTCTGTCATATATGCAATATAGAGAGTACAACAAATATATGTACAGTGAACCTAAACTCATCTAGATATGTACACATCAATCATAGAATCAATCGAGATAAATACTCTACTCTATCAATAACCCTTACTTAATGATGTATGTGCCAAACTAACCCTGGGCAACGTTGACCTCAATTGTTAACGAGAAGTTTGGTTGAAATTCAATAAAATGGCCATTTTACCCCTGTAATAAAAAAAAATTAAAAACCACAAATTCTCGCAACGGCTTGAACTATGCTCTCGAAGGTCATAGTGTCACCGTAGTGGCTACAGACTCGAGAGATAACTTTTTCAAAACTAACCTATGACCTCAATGCAATTCAGTAAAAAGATAATTGCAACCCAATCGTTCACAACTCACACTAATAATCATATACTAGTTGAATTTCGTAATCAAGCTTAATTCAATCCACTAATCAACAATCATGCCTAGTTGTCACTCTTAAACACAATATTACCATTGATAAATAACCAACCCGACAAAAGGACAAAATCTCTCTAGGTTTATTCTCGATCCTAGCGCTATATCATGACATAATCGTAATTAGCACTAATCATACAAGAATCATAAACATTAAATGCAAGCAATCATGATAATGAAGCAATTAGATAGAGGAACCTAAAATCTCACAATATATTGGCTAATCATGTTAACAAATGCTCGCAAGCACATATTTAAACTAATAAACAAATGCTCATAACACCAATCACAAAAGTAGCAACAAACATGAAAAAACTAGAGAAAAGCTAAGAAAACTAGGGTTTAAGAAGACCAAAATTTGGGCTCAAGTGAAAATGAGGAAGAAAGAGGCTATTTATAGGCATGAAGAGAGAAATTTAAGTTGAAGTCAAGCCTAGTAAAATAGGTCATGCACAGATCGTACAGGGCTTCAAGGATCGTGACCTGCATCGCGGACCATGCATATCTGCACGGTCCACGACCAGGGTGTATTTTATGCTCCAAGGATTCAGACTGATCATTGTAGACTGTGCACTTCTACACGGTCCGAGATCAAAGGTTTTCATCTTCAACTTGCTTCTTTTCTTCTTCTCTTCACTCATTCTTTAAGCTATCTTCTACCACTTTAGAAGTGGACTTCTTTCTTCTACCATTCTTGCGAATGGCATTCTTCTAATCATTTGATCTCCGCTATGCATGAAAAAATTCAACTCTAGATCCAATCATACAAGTAATTACCTAAACAATCAAACACTTTGCCAAAATATATAATTAGAGTGTAAAACCATACAAGGGGAGTCTAACTTCCTAATTGGTAAAGTATTCAAATTCCTAGCTAAAAACCTGCAAAACACTAAAACAATGAGTGTTAGTTGTGCTAAAAATGCAGCATAGACCGGTCTCATCAAATCCCCCACACCTAGACCTTTACTCGTTCTCGAGTAAGAACGAATAAAAATCTAAGGTGGTTTTCTAAACTCTACCCCATAGCACAATTTGACTTCTCTAATTGAGAACTCTTCAAAATCCAAACACAAAGGATAACTGTCCCTCATATTTTTACCTAATAAGTTACACTCATCAAGATAACCCAAACCATATCACATAACAATGAGGCGTAAAGATCAAAAGTAAATAGAGATGATAGTTAATCTCCCCAAGAGTTCACCAATGAGCCAAAATGAGCCAAAAATTTCAATTTTTCTCATTTTCTCCAAGAGTCCTCTTGGGTTTTCATCCTACCCTTTTGACCTGCCCCCGACTCGGTTGTCGTTAGAACACGAGCCGAGGGGCATTGTGGTTAAATATAAAGATTTATATTCTGCATTTGTTATTACTACTAAGCTACCAAGGGGTAGTAAGCGGCAAGCCCTGGGTTTGTCCACAAGGATGCTAGGGTTCAAGTACTAGTTAAAACAAAACCTCGTGCGGGCCGTCAATTTGCACGAGTGAAAGGAATAACTAGTAGTGTAGACATGCAACGGGGGGTAGGGGTGGGGGTTGGTGTCTTCAACTAACAACTACAAAGCATGCAATTAACAAACAAGTAAACTATTTATACTAGGCTCTTGGGAATCATTTAGCAACATGGTAGTTTTCATGCTTCAATCCTCGATTCATGCACATATAGACATACAAAAGACCTATCAGTGTGTTCACAACACATGGTGTGGTCGATGGTATACACTTCCCCAACCCTGTCACGGTGGGTGCACTCGCAACCCTCCATTGGCACCGCCATCGTAATTAGGGGAGTGCAGCGAGGTCAGACCATCGTTGGAGGTCTGTTTCTCCCCCATGCTATTACATTCTGGGCTTCCATCCAAATGCAACTACTCCCCCCCCCGGATCCTATATACGCTAGGCCCAAGGTTTGTAGGCACCTTATATGTGACACTAGGATTTCGACACAACACCTAGCTTGCTACTGTTAACTATCTCTACCCGCTACCTCTCAGGTAACAGTTATGAAGTCAGCTAAGACTGGTGAAATGACAAATAGGTCAGAGCATTCTCGAATCCCCCATGCACACACCCACGTAGACGCGTTCTCCCCTACCCATTATAACTTACAGGTTTCTCTTCCCAAGGGGGCATCAATAATTGCACCATACATGAGTATATCCCAAAGTGTGTGCTTATATGTGGTGTACTACTCATGCATTTATAACATTCAAGAACAATCACAATAATATCATAAAACACAAAAATAGGATGAATCTCATAAAGCATTTTAAACATATCAAGTGCCAAAATGAATCCCAAGCTAATCTAACTACTCCCTAGACATGGAATTCAAATATAGATTTGAATTCCACATCTTTTGGACAAAGCAAGAAGAAGTTAAAATATTACAAAACCTACAAAAGGAACTCCGTCCTTCTCTCCAAGCTCTCTCCTCTCTAAATGTGTTTTAAAAAATGATCCAACCTCTCCAAATGAGTAGACTAGGGTCCTATATATAGTAGTAGGAGATTGGGCCTAAAAATAGGCCCAAAATAGGCCAAAAGTAGCAAAACCCTAGGTCAGCCGCCAAGGTTTCACAGGTCAGCACATATGCCATATTCTGTGAAGTATGCATAGCCACGAGACGTCAGATCTGCCACGGTCCATAAATGTTCATAGCCACGGCCCGTGGGATCTTGCTTGATCCGTGAAGCTAGGATCGTGCCACGGTCTGGGAAGGTTTTCATGAACCGCGAGCAGCTTGTGGCTTCTCCTTAAAATTTTTGTCACGACCCGTGAGCAGTTTGTAGTCTTGATCAAAAGTCTTCTCATAGTCCATGAAGGTTTTCACATACCGGCTCCATACTTAGCCAAATTCTTCAACTCTTCATCCCCTTGCTTAACGACCTGGTGCTTTTATCACGGCCCGGTGTCTTGCCTCGTGAAGATCTCATGCAGGTCTTCATGGAACCCCTGGATTCTTGTGTAGTGTGGGCCGTGAAGATTGTCACGGGCCGCTGGTGTTTGACCATGCGCACTCTGTGACCGACCGCTGGTGCTTCATTGACTGAACTTTGCTTACTTGTCACGGGTGAACTGTTAGTCCGAATCGAGAGTTTTAGTAGTCGATTTTGTAGTACTCAAGAAGAAAAATCCAATGGAACCAGCCTTGAAGGATAATTCTTCTTGGATAGTTCTTGGACTAAGGCAACACTCCTCGGACCACGATTCACTGTTTTCTCCTTTGACCATCTTGAACTCTGAAGCCGCCTATCTTTGGCTTCAATCTCCTTTTACCACTCATTGATATTCGTGGCCTTCGTCTACTACCATTCTAATCTAATGACCTTCAAATCTTCTACTTTTAAAAGCAAACGGCCTTCTCAAAAATGTAATGTAACAAATAACATTCATGGGCGACCTACTAAAGGTACTAATAATGAAGACCAAGGAGCCTGTGAACAAGAGATGTCAAGAATTACTAATTAAGTATACAAAATGAGGGATTTAGAATAGAAAACCAAACATGGTTGTCCAAACACATTGTCATGTAAACTCAATTAATGTCGCCAAACCGCCAACCAAAAGTAACTAAAAACTATGTCAAATGCATTGGCTAAAGCATGCAAAATGGTGCCGATCAGACTCCCCACACTTAAATACACTTAAATCTTTACTCATCCTTGAGTAAATAAAATCAAAGAAAAAGGTTCAAGCGGAATGAAGCATGGAAAAATAGCCAATGCATTCAACTTATTCCCAAGCTACCCTAGTTCCCCCAAGAAGGTGAAAATCTCACAACTCTCACACTCCCCAAAGTTCCTAAAGCAACCAAACCATCCAAAGCAAGTAAATGTGAATGGAAAAAAGGTAAGTGACAAAAGATCGGAATAAAGCCACGCTAACTTTTCCTAAAAGGAGTCCCAAAAGCAGTCAAAGAGCAATCCTCAAGTAAAAGAATCCACCAAGGAAACCCAAAAGCCATCGACTTGGTTGCAACATAGGGATAACTCAAGATTTTTGACCTAGTTGCAACCAAGGAGTCTAATGTATCGTCAACCTAGTTTCTTTTTTCTTTTTTTCTCTCTCAATTTCTCTCATTTTTCCTAGGAGTCCTTTCGAGTTTTCATCCTAGCTTTATCCCACAAAACGTGCTCACCTCTCACCTTTCTCCACACGGCCTCTCACTTTTTTCCTGATTCGTAAGTCTAGCCGGGCCAAGTCTCTCACTTATACCTAGGCCTTTCGACCTATCCGAGTTTTTCCTCATGTTACCCAAGTCACCCTTTCAGGTTTTCAACTTTTCCAGGTTTTAAGTTTTTTTGTTTTTAAATTTTTGAATTTTTTTGGTGTAGTACAAAATTGCCCCAAAAGTGAGCTTCATAGGCAACAAACCAATACACCACCAAATCCTAAAGCCACATTCCACATGAAAACTAGAATCCTAAAATCCTAGCATAACATGCAAACCACCAAAATTTTCCAAAAGCACCCCAGTCACAAGTAACCAAAAATATACTAAGAAAAACAAACAAAGCATGCATGCACAAAGAAGTCCCTGAATGAGAATTCCTAAGTACTCACTAATCTCTTACCCACACCTAAACAATGCATAGTCCCTTATGCATTCTCATGTCAAATAAAAGGTGAAGTAGGAAAACAAGTGATACTTACGCTTCCGACCTTGAAGGGCCGGCCTCCTCGTGGCTAGTGAAACACCTTTCAATGAATCCTGTTACTTGGATTGTGACCTTAAGGCAATTCACCCTTGTTTTTAGCTCATCAACTTTTGTCTTCACTCCTCCAATAACTTGAACTATCTATTGAAGCACTTGGGAAGAACTTGAGAGTTGCTTCCCCAAGTAGGTGTAGTTGATCCATAATGCCCGGAGGAAGATGAGATCGGCTCAGAAGTGCTCTCGAAGATGTTTCCCCTTCGGCCTCGTCTAGGTCTATCTCCGGGTTGGCCAATACACTATAAAAGTCCTTCCTGAATCGCAGATCGGGTTCAATGAACAAGTCATTTAGGCTTGTATCAAGGTTAATAGATGTGTGCTCTGGTTGCGAAAGAACCATGAATTTGCAAGTAGGTGCTCCACAGTAAAGCCACACAAATCTATCCTCTGAAGTTGTAGTTCCCACCATGAATGCCCTAGATAACTTCTCAATTATATAGGTCGATCCTGACCTATCCATATTGGCCAATGCCATATGCAAGATATGATGTCCCAAATGTCGCTCCAAAAAGCCAACCATGCCTCCCATAGGAATCTTCCCGCTCTTCTGCTCTTCCATAGCTATGCATTCTTGAAAAAAAAAATTAACCAAGTCCGGGTAAATGTTCCCCTTTGGTGTCATTGCCCAAAGAAGGGTACATCGGAGCTTGGAAAATGCGTCAATTCACTGTGGCATAGAACACTCATAGAAAGGAGTCGATGAACATAATGTATTTCCGGGTGGACTACAGTCATGCTCTTGCTCATATTTTTCTTGTCAGTCCCGGTTAGTTGTCTCCAAAGATTCCCAAGGGAGAATGGCATTCCTTGGCAATGAGTCTGTGGAATGTCCCAACCGGTCTTTCACCCAAAAGCTAATGTCACCTTTCTATAGGTCATTTGGTACTCATTGTCATCTAAGTTGAACTTAATTGCCTTGTGACCCTCCTCGTTTATGACCTTCCAAATAGTAGCTAGAAATTCTAAAGTGTACCTTATGTAGGTTTTCAAGTGCACATCGAAAAAACCTTCTAGGCTTACCCGACCCAAAAGAAAGGTCACTGGTTCAAGTAAGCTTAGAGCCATCAAGGTGCTCTTGCAAGCAAAACTAGTATCCAAAATGCTCCTCTTTGGTTCCCTCAAATTCCTCCATCTCCGGGCTACAGTCCCGATAATGTTGTTCAAACCCATAATCTCATTGACCATAGACTTGGGGTTGTGAGGAATGAGGGTTACCGGTTTAGGGTTTGCACCATTTACCGGCTTCTTCCGTTACTCACCCTTTGAAGACTTATCTTTCTCTGAAGTACCTTTTTTCGGAGGGATCATAACATAATGAAGGAGAAGAATGGTAATGTGATAGCAAACAATGCATGGCCCATGGTGTCATCCAATAAAGAACATTCTCCCAAAAAGACCAAACATTCAAAGCATGATGGTATAAGCATAAAGACCATTTAAAATAAGAATATTCCTCATACAACCAACAATATCATGTATGCCTTACACTAACCCATGAATATATTCATGCAAATAAGATTCATGCAATCTCTAATCATCCACAAATGAAGAACACATCATTCAAAATCAATAGCACATTCAAGACTCCCATGAATTCATCATCACAAGATTGAGCACACAAGTTCAAACAACATCACATCAACATATGCTTATTCAAAAATCATGTTTTTCATAACAACACCACAATATCAATCAAGCATATATACAAAGAGGTCAAAGGGTTACCTAAAATTTGAACCTAAGAAGTGTAAGATCCACACAAGAAGAGCAAAAATTGCTAATATTTTTGGAGAAAAGCTTCACTTTTTTCGAGCTCACCAAAGAGTGTGTGTGATTAAGTGTTTCTTGAGAAGAAAGAGTGTGTAAATGATGAAATTAGGTGGAGAATTGTACCATGAGAATGAAATTTCAGCAAAGGTGAAAAAGAGAGAGAGAGAGAGAGGTACAATGTAGATAAAGATGGAATTTAAAATTAGGGGACAAGTAGTACAATCAATTAATGTTGGAAGTACTAATAGCATAAAAAATCCTAAGAAAATAGGAAATATCACTTCTTAAATCAAAAATGCCTTTTAAATTTAGAAATCCAAACTTCCTTTTCGAAAAGTTGCATTTTTTAGACAAGTTGGGGGTGGAAAATCAAAAATCAACAAAAAGAATTTTCTGCCCAGTTTTCCCACCTTCACGAGACAGAGTCTCGTGACCATCATCATGGCATGAGACCTGCCCTTCGTGACAAGCATTTTACGAAGAAAACCCCAGATTTTTCACTATTCTTTAGTTTTAGTTTTTCTCAACTTTTGAAAGAAAACTCCCAGATTTTTCACTATTCTTTAGTTTTAGTTTTTTTCAACTTTTGAAAGAAAACTATGTCACCCATCAAAATCCATTCCATATACACATACACACACATTTTCACATCTAGATCTCCAATATCAAGCAAGAATTTCATTCAAATGATCTTTTATTTCAAGCAAGACATGCAAATTCTACCAAGTCACTATTTCAAACAAGAAAATAAAAGAACCACGTATATTTATTATCATCATCATGACTTATTTCCTCTTTACGATTCTGATTTGAAGCACTTACCGGTGGGTCTCCCGAATTGCCATCGGTGACTCCGCCCATGATGATGTCGTTGTGGAGAGGTCTCCCCAACGAGCCATCCTTACCTTTGTAGCCCTTGGCGGCACCTAGAAATGTATCTCCTTGCTTTGCCAACCTTGACTTCTTGAATGTCATTTTGGGGTTAGGAGGAGGTCGAGAAGGTATCGAATCCTCGACGTTTCCCTTTTCCCGCTGAAATTTGGTTAGCATAGAAAAACAATCTAGTACAGACATATCATTAACCAAATCATTAGACTCATCGGAGTCCTCCACAAAATTATCAATAGGAGATTTATGCTCATTGGTAACAAAAAAAGGTTCAAGAATATCATGCTCATCAAAAAGTGTCACACCTTTGCACATAAGAGAAGGTTTTGTTGAATCATGCCTAGATTTATAAATGTTGAATTACACTTTATCTATGTCATCCTCTAGAGTCAAGATTCCTGAGTGGACATCAATTTTAGTCCTGGACGTTTTAAGAAAAGGTCTCCCCAAAATGATTGGGGGTGCATTTTCGTCGTGCGTCACGGCTAGGACATGAAAGTCTGCCGGAAAACCAACTTGCCTACTCGTATCATCACATCATTCACTAGCCCACGAGGGCTAGCTTGAGAGTGATCGGCAAGTTGAACAATCACTCTAAGCTCTTTAAGTTCACCAATTTCAAGAAATTTAAATATACTAAATGGAATCACATTGATAGAAACTCCTAAATCTATCATGGCATATTCAACAAGTGTTCCGCCTAAATAAATCGGGATAGAAAATATTCCGGGGTCATCACATTTCGTAGGCAAATTCTTATGATTCAAAATGGTGACTTCTTCAATTTTTAGCTTCCCAAACTTCTTAGGTGGTCTACGCCTTTTCTTAGTGCATACAACCTTAAGATATTTAGCATATGAAGGCACATTGTCAATGAATTCCAAGATAGGGATAGATACCTCCACTTTTTCATAGACTTTTTGAATGCTGGCCTCATTTTTCTCCACCTTCAGCTTTCCCCTAAAAGCACTTAGAAATGGAGGTGGAATAGCAACTTGTGCCTCGGGTGGTGGGAGCTCCTTGGAGGGTGCTTCTTTGATAACTATCTTTTCTTCTTCGAAATGTGCTTAAGTGGTCTCCACTAACTTGTCATCCTCTTTTGTCACATTCATCTCGGTTTCTCGAACTTCCTCTCCACTCCCTAGCTTGAGTGCACTCACATTTCTTAGATTCAGCTCCGGTTGGGAAGGTAGTTTGCCAGACTCTTTTGCTTCAAGTTAGCTCACCGAGGTAGCGAGTTATCCAACTTGATTATCAAGGTTCTTGATACTTGAGAAGACTCTAGTACCAAGGTCTTCAATTTCCCCGTAGTCATTTCCGCGAAGAGCTCATGTTTCCTCCCCAATTGATCAGTGGCATCCAAGATCTCCTCCCTATCCGACTTGTAAAGTGTGATATGATTGTTGGATGGACCTTCACCCCTAGGATAAGGTTTAGGTGGTGCTTGTCCACCCCTATATCCTTAAGGTTGATTGTCATCCCTCCATAAAAAATTAGGGTGATCTCTATACCTTGGATTGAATGTATTTGCATAGGGATTCGATCTTTCTTCCCCTTAGTTCCACCGGAACCCTTGTTGTTGACCCCTAGAAAATTGAGGTCTCTCCCGATTGTTGTAGTCCACATCATTTCAGTTCTTGCACATCACCAACAACCTCGGAGCATTTTTTGGAGTGGTGATTGAGGTTGTAAACCCCACACATCTTGACTTGGTGCATCTTTTCTCGCAAAAGCTCTTTCATCATAGATGCAAGAGCTTGGACTTGCTCCTCCAACTTTGGTGTGTGTTCAGGTTCATCCAAGACATTAACCCTATTCCTTGTACCAAATAGCCCCATCCCATTGGCCATATCTTCAAAAAGTGCCATCGCATCCTCTTGTTGGCTATAAAACCATTGCATGTGGCATTTACCATTCTAATGTCTTTGTCACAAAGTCCTTCAAAGAAGTAATAGACCAAATATCCTTCCTTGAATGGGTGGTAGGGGCAACTAGCTAGGAGTCTCTTAAACCTCTCCTAATAATCATATAGGCTCTCGGTCACTCCTTGAGTAATATTGGACAATTGCTTCAACCTGACCGACTTAGATGCTGGAAAGTATTTTTCCAAGAATCGTCGCTTCATATCCATCCACGACCCAATGCAACTCTGTGGTAGATAATAGAACCATTCTTTTGCTCCATCTTGCAGTGAAAATGGGAAAGCTCTCAAGTTGTAATCATCTTCCGACACTCCCGGAGGCTTCATATTCATGCACAACAATTGGAATTATGAAAATGTTTGTTCGGATCCTCTCCCGCCATACCGTGGAAAGTAGGAAGGCAATGTATCATCCCACTTTTCAGCTCACAAGTCACATTTGGAGGCAAAGGTGGGAATGTGATACATAAGGGTTGGTTCTCTAAGTTCGGGGCCATAAGCTCTCTCAAAGTGCAATTATTTTCTGCCATCTTGTGTGATGCTTCCTTAAAATGCAAACCCCTAGGTTGAGCTTCTGTCTAGTTCTCTTTCTTCTTCTCCTACGATTACTTTTGGAATTAGTTAGAGAATGCAAAACACCTAGATTTGTGGTACGGGCGTGTACCATAAACTAGGGTCACACTATCCTTCCAATGTTAAATAACAAACAGAATCAAAGTAACAATGAAACTATGACCAAAACTCCACTCGTAGCAAAAAAAACAAACAGACGAAAAACAATAAAAGACACTACTAACTACTCTACTAACATGTCATGCTCAACTAATACTTGAACTGAAAAGCATCCCGGCAGTGACGCCAAAAATTTGACCTGCCCCAACCCGGTTGTCGTTAAAACATGAGCCGAGGGGGTTAGTGGTCAAATATAGAGATTTATAATCTGCACTCGTTCTTACTGCTAAGCTACCAAGGGGTAGTAAGTGGCAAGCCCTGAGTTTGTCCACAAGGATACTAGGGATCAAGTATTAGTTAAAACACAACCTCGTGCAGATCGTCAATCTGCACGAGTGAAAGGAATAACTAATAGTGTAGACATGAAACTTACCGGGGGGGGGTTGGTGTTTTCAACTAACAACTACAAAACATGCAATTAACAAACAAGTAACCTATTTATACTAGGCACTTAGGAATCATTTAGCAACATGGTAGTTCTAATGATTCCATCCCCGTTTCATTCACATATAGACATACAAAAGACCTATAAGTGGGTTCACAACACCTGGTGTGGCCGATAGCATACACTTCCCCAACCTTGTCACGGTGGGCCGATAGCATACACTCGCAACCCTACATCGGCACCACCATTGTAATTATGGGAGTACAAAGAGGTCCAACCATCTTTGCAGATATGTTTCTCCCACGTGCTATTACGTCTCAGGCTTCCACCACTGATGCAACTACTTACCCCAGATTCTATATACGCTAGGCCTAAGGTTCGTAGATACCTTATCTGTGATACTAGGGTTTCAACACAACATCTAGCTTACTACTATTCACTATATCTCCCCGCAACCTCTCAAACAATAGTTACGAAGTCAGCTAAGACTGGTGCGACGACAAATAGGTCAGAGAATTCTCGAATCCCCCGTGCACACACCCACGCAGACGCGTTCTCCCCTACCCATTCTAACATCCAGGTTTATCTTCCCAATGGGGCATCAATAATTGCACCATACATCAGTATATCCCAAATTATGTGCTTATATGTGGTGTACTACTCATGCATTTATAACATTCAAGAACAATAATAAAATATCATAAACACAAAGATAAGATGAATCTAATGAATTTCATAAAGCATTTAGAACATACCAAGTGCCAAAATGAATCCCAAGCTAATCTAACTACTCCCTAGACATGGAATTCAAATATAGATTTGAATTCCACATCTTTGGGACCAAGCAAGAAAAAAAGAAAAGATTACAAAACCTACAAAAAGAACTCCTTCCTTCTCTCCAAGCTCTCTCCTCTCCAAATATGTTTTCAAAAATGATCCAACCTCACCAATTGAGTCGACCAAGGTCCTATATATAGTAGTAGGAGATTGAGCCTAAAATAGGCCAAAAATAAGCCAAAAGTAGCAAAACCGTAGGTTAGCCACCAAGGTTTCATGGGCCGGCGGCTCGACACGGATGCCACGGTCCGTGAAGCATGCATAGCCACAGGACGTCAGATCTGCCACGGTTCGTGAATGTTCATAGTCGCAGCCCGTGAGATCTAGTGCAATCAGTGAAGCTGGGATCGTGCCACGGTCTATGCAGGTTTTCACGGACTGCAAGCAGTATGTAATTTTTGCTCAAAGTTTTCCCACGGCCTGTGAAGGTTTTCCCGGACCTTGAATGGCTTGTGGCTTCTGCTTAGAAATTTTGTCATAGCTCGTGAAAGTTTCCACTGACTGTGAGTAGTTTGTGGTCTTGCTCAGAAGTCTTCTCACAGTCCATGAAGGTTTTCACAGACCGGCTCCATACTTAGCCAAATTATTCAACTCTTCATCCCCTTGCTTCATGGTCGGGTGCTTTTATGACGACTCGACGCCTTGCCTCGTGAAGGTCTCGTGCTGGTTTCATGCTGGTCTTCACGGAACCCCTACATTCTTGTGTAGTGTGGGCCGTGAATATTGTCACGGGCCAGTGGTGCTTGACCATGCGCGGTTCGTGACCGGCCGCTGGTGCTTCGTTGGCTGGACTTTGTTTGTTTGTCATTGGTGAACCGTTAGTCCGAGTTGGGAGTTTTAGTAGTCGATTTTATAGTACTCAAGAAGATGAATCCAATGGAACCATTCTTGAAGGATAATTCTTCCTTGATCGTTCTCGGACTAAGGCAACACTCCTCGGACCATGATTCACCATTTTCTCCTTTGACCATCTTGAATTTCGAAGCCGCCTATCTTTGGCTTCAATCTCCTTCTACTACACATTGATATTCGTGGCCTTCAAATCTTCTACTCTTAAAAGAAAATGACCTTTTTAAGAATGTAATGTAACAAATAGCATTCACGGGCGACTTACTAAATGTACTAATTATGAAGACCAAGGAGCCTGTGAATACGAGATGTCAATAATCACTAATTAAGTATACAAAATGCGGGATTTAGAATAGAAAACCAAACATGGTTGTCTAAACCACTTGTTATGTAAACTCAACTAATGTTGCCAAACTGCCAACCAAAAGTAACTACAACTATGTCAAATGCATTGGTTAAAGCATGCGAAATGGTGTAGATCACCTCTCGTTTCTTTCAACCTCACACCTCACATTTTACCTCAAGAATTAGGCCTCTCATTTTGCATAGGCCGTCCTTTTGGGTTTGTCCTATACGACCCCCCAATGTTGCCTAAGTTTCCCTTTTGCATTTTCAACTAAACGAGATTCTTTTTATTATTATTTTTTTTCATTTTGTAATAAAAATACTTCCAAAGAATATCTTTAATACACTTAAAGCAAGCTTTAAATAGAAATTAACAATCATCCTAACTATCCTAATTCCCCTCCTCCACACTTAAACCATGCATTGTTCTCAATGCATATAAACTATCTATAACAAGTGTAAAAGAAAGGGAATAAGAAAAGACTCACGATGAGGTTCATACACCAAAATGACTCGCTTAGTAACATGATACCAAAATCTAAATAATGTACTACCACAACCACATATACTCTACCCACAATATTAATCACAAAAGTCTAATCACAACCACTAAGGTCTATCCAAGAACACCATAACATAGCATTTATTGTGAATTTAAAAACATATACAATAACCCCATTAACCTCGGTTACCTTTTCACTGTCTCGATATTTTCCCAAATTTGCATAAAATTATATTACTTCATTGGGGTGGGTTGGACTATCCATTGTAATTAGGTTGTGAAAATAACGAGAGAGGAAACAATCCAATATGTATACAAAATTTAAATCAACTACGAAGCTGGGGTTCAACACTTTGGTTGCGATGCATTTCTGGCGTACCCATTGAACATAACGCTCCTCTGCTGCCTGGTTGAAGAATCCACGACTCACTGTGGGTTTCGAAGAATGATTATGGCCTCTTTGTCATTTTTTTCTGTATAGGAATACGTTTCCTCAGAAGTTCACCATCTCGAGTTCCTCCCATGGCAAATTGGACGTTATATCTTGACCACCGAATCAAGATGGTGAAGGATTGCTTAGCTTAATTTTTCCCATAGTTCTACCCATCGTAATTGAATATGAATTGGGGAAGATGTAATATTAATGCTTTAAGGGAAATTTAGGGTGCTAGTATGCCAGAGTTTGGTCTTGAGACTTGGGAGAAAGAAATATTTTATACGTTACAAGTTCAAAAATCGGTTGCATTTCCATGGGATGGTTTTGAAATCAACCGTAGTATATTCCAAAGTTGGAACATAGGTCGAACATAGGTCCAACATTATGACGCAGTTCTTTTCCCATTACCAGTTTCTATCCCGACACCAGAATCAATTTTGTAATGGTTGGCGAAACTTTAATTACACCGAAACATGTTATGAAATTAGAACCTCCATTTAGTGGCTCGTTAGTTGAAGGATAGAAGACAGTTCAACCACCTTCCTTCATACACTATCTTAATTTATTACAACCATTGCTGTCCTTCACCTGCAAAAGCACAAAAAATGCAACCCGCCTTCTCTAAAACCCTTGTATGCTTGCATACTATCAATATCTACAGAATCCTTTAAATTAGTTCACCTACCCCCACGTATTCATTATTGGTATTCATCATCAAGACAAGATGGTGAAAAACATTCTAAGGTTCAAGATGCATACATGCAAGGTTTGAGAACTCATTCACTCCACAATGTAGATGAGATCCCAAAATCATCAGTGTGCGTACATGGAGTACTCAATAATCTCTTCTCATCCCGAGGGCATGCCATGTTCTACAAACCTTTCTGTCAAGATAAACAAATTGTCACATAATATGGTCATAACCTACCCACATGAAAAGGGTTCATTAGGGTGGACTTCATTGTTAACCATATTCATTTTTGGGAATGGTTTCAGTATCATTTCCGATATCAAAATTGATGTATGTTTGTTGTCATATTCAAAACCAAAATCATTCTTGGTATCATCACTAGAACTTTTGGGGTCATTCTCGATATTTATACAACACAGTATAATCGGTATAGTGGCATACATACATGAACTTTGATATCAGGTGACGATCTAATTACATTTTCGAGTTCAGAATAGATAATGGCGATTAAAAAATAACCACGACAGACCATTCTACCATGGACTTGCAGAACACCGACAGTTGGGAAACGACCTGGAACAATGTTGGCATTCAATGGCGGTGCCAAGGACAATGGTTCAGAACCGTCGTCCAATGTGCATTTTCACCATCGTTAATGCCTCTGTCTTAGGCCAATGAAAAACTCAAAATATATACCAATTGAATATACTCCCTCCACCTGGCTAATAATGGTAGAATTGCTTTTGTCTCGCTCTTTTATGGGAGCCGATGTGGCAGAGAATAATTATGCAAAAATAGGGATATTTTGGAAAAATGATTGGTCAGTATGAAGGTTGTTGAAGTTAAAGAGGACATTGTTAGAATTTAATAACATATTTTTTTCCATTATGGGTACTTTTCAAATCATGCCATTTTGTTGGGACAGACGAAAAAGAAAATTGTGCCATTTTTGTTGGAACGGAGAAAATATAATATTTGCAAATGTGAAACAAATATGAATCAATTCATATTACTAAATTAGGTACTCCCTCTGTCCAACCTCAATTTTCATAAAGAGAAATTGGGGTGGGAAATTTCTACAGTAAAAAGTTGATGCAAAAAACTGAAAAAACTGATGAAAAAACTGTAGACAAGACTACAAAGTAAAGTCTTGTTTGCTGTGAATAGTAAATTTCAAAATTGACAAATTAAAATTTACAAGGTTGTTAAATCCTGAGTATTTCCTCCAAAATTTCTAATTTCGAGCCAAAATACAAAAAGGCTCAAAAAATTTTACAAGTTGAAATCTGCTTTTTGTCCTATATAAAATATTTCATTCCCAGTACTTTGTACTCGGGTCTACTTTTCCAAAACTTCATTCCTTACACTTTGTGCAACATTAAAAGTCCTCAGAATATTCTCCTTTTGGCCTGTTCTTTGTAGACTGGTCATTAAATATAATCTGGTCCCTCAAAATCAAACTTCATCACTGGGCTTTTAATGCCACTGGGGCTATGATGGTTGGAAGAAATATCACTGATTAGAAAAGGCAGCAAATAGCACAATTTGTGGTTTGACATAATAATGAAGGCGTGCACCGACATTATCTGCGTATTTAGGCTGCAGCGCAATGGGGGTGTTCAACCCGCACCATCAGTTTCATTTGGGCAAGAGTCAAGCAACATCTAACTCTTAGGGAAACAATAACCACACGGTCCGAGCAACATAGGAAACCATAACCAACAAAGAAGCTAACCGACACTACTGCCTTGATTTGATGGCTTTACCTTTCGGAAAGCGGCAACCTGCCTGTGTACGGCCGCTGGTCTGAATATAAGCAAGAATACATTCCACCGGGCCGTAACAACAAGGAAATAAAAAGCCGTATGAATACAGTTCACCTATTCTTATCAGCTACATCCAAGCTAACAAGAATGGAATGGTGTTTATCATAGATCAAGTGCAACATGCAATTCAAGAACATGCATAACATCATTCATATCAACGAAAAATGGTTCTGCCTTACCGAATCAACCACTAGGTACTTACTAGGCCTAGAAGAAGCTAAACCATATAGAACTCAACATAACAAGTAGTATATACCCAAGTTGATGCGCTATTCGTAGGCCAATTTTTTACTTTCAGCATCAATAAACCAAATTCAACACAAATAAACTAAATTCAGCACCAATAAACTCAACATTGAAAAAATTTTAATAAAAAAATATTTATTTGGCTTCTTGATAGTCACTAATTGAATCATAAGTATAAAAATAGAATATGTTACGAGTACAACATCATTTTGAGAGTCATTCTTTTCAATATTTGAAAAAATAAACTACAAAAAATTAAATTCAGCACTAATAAACTCATTTCAGTACAAATAAATTAAATTCATCACTAATAAACTATATTCATCACAAATAAAATAAATTCAATATTAATAAATTAAATTTAGCACCAAATATGCTCGTCGGGCTAAGAACCTATGGATGAGAAAAAATGAAGAAGGTTTCAGTGTCCCTCTTTTTCTTGTTTGCTGGGCCAAAATCCCATAAAAACCTCCATTATTAGTACTCTTCTGCTTATAATCTCTCTCACACACTCACACACTCACACACTCACACACTCACACACTCACACACTCACACACTCACACGAACTGTGACACTCCAGACTCGATGCTTACAAGTCCCACTTGAATGGATTCACAGTAATGATCCCATCTACCACATTCGTACTCTCTCCGACGCCGCTGCGCAAGAAGATTCGCTGAAATGAAGCCGGGATACGCAGCTAACTCTTCAATATCGCCGGCTATTTTCCGGCGAGTCACGACCGTCGTACTTTTCCTCGCTGCCGTTCTTTTTTCTTGCTTCGTGCTCTACAGAGGCGCCGAGTCCGCTGGGTTTACGCTGCCGACACCTTATCACCGCCACAACTACTTCCCTCCCACTACTTCCATCGATTCTCGTCGGACGGTAATGTACCATTTTCATTGACCCCCTACTTATCTTGCTTTTTGCATTTTAGTCGCCCGTAATTGTCTAGGAGTGAGGTATAGTGTTTCCACCTAGCAAGTCCACATGTATGTTTTTGTGGAAAAAATGTTCAGGATATTACTCGATATCTTGCTTGCAAAGTGTTCAAGGAAAAAAATTCTTCACATTTTGGAGATTTCAGGTGAGCTAGGGCTTGTAAAACAGGTGCTCTCTTGCTGGTAGTTTTTTTTATTTTTTATCATTTTTAATGTGAATAGGACGGCGAGTTATTGTGGTTTTATTGATGTATATATTGATATTGTAGGACAGAGAGGAGTATAGTCTTGAAAGCATTTTAAAGGAGGCTGCTATGCAAGATAGAACAGTGATTTTAACAACCTTGAATGAAGCTTGGGCATCTCCAAACTCAATTATTGATCTCTTTTTAGAGAGCTTTAGGATTGGAGAGCACACACGTGTACTGTTGAATCATTTGGTGATAATTGCACTGGATCAGAAAGCATTTTTGCATTGCGTGGATATACATACGCATTGCTTTGCTCTCACCAACGAAGGGGTCAACTTTTCAAGGGAGGCCTATTTTATGACTCCAGTGTACTTGGAAATGATGTGGAGTAGGATTCATTTCCTACAATCGGTTCTAGAGTTGGGATTCAACTTTGTTTTCACGGTATTCCTTCTCTCTTTCTAAATGTAAATTATGCAAGCCCATGTGTTCATGATAATATCATTTTCACTAGCAAACAATTGCAATTAATGTGAAGTCTTCCACTTCTTTGATTTTATGGTACTTTCTTCATTGTCAGAGCTCCTAATAACCTATAACATTAACCTTAGTTATTTGTGTACTAAATATTTGACCCTTACCATTTGAATCTGGAGTTCAATCCCAAAGTGACTCTGGTTTAAGGCTGGAAATCTTACGGCATTTTAGGTTCCATCTATCTCAGAACATTGAGCCTGTCTTTTTTCTCTTCTCAGGTCTCTACTGATATCTTTTCCCCTTAGTTTGTTTGTTGCTTTAAGTTAAGTTTTGTAGGTTCTTGTCATGATAAAGTAGTCTAAACTTTACACTGTTAAATTGTTAAATTCAAAAGTATTTCTAGTTAATCATTGTGATTATGTCTTTTACAGTTTGATGAAGAAGCAGAAGGTGTGATATAGGGTGATTTGTATTAATTGGACTTCCAAGGAAAATTGTTGACAAAGTAGACCTTATTCTAATAAACTTAAGATATGTGCTTGTGGAATTAAAAGCAAGCTCTATCTAAATATGTGAAACCTTTACTTCTGTTGAAAAGTGTGCTGAGTATATGTTGGTGAATTGATGTGAATGCATAAGGAACGGGTGAATGCCCCCTTAAATATTATAAAATATTTAGCTTTACTCCTTGCAGTTGAAGGAAATTTAAAATTCTTGTTCTATTTATTCAATTTTTGGGAGAATATTTATGTGATACAATTTAGTTAATTTACTTGGGAATTTTCCCCTAAAGTCAGATCTGTGTGGCTGTCTATGCTTCAGCTACATAAGGATGTTCCTTTTCTTGTTTTTCCCTCTTATTGTTAAGCACGAGCACGACGATAGTGTTCCTGGACTACCTGGTAAAGTTAATCTTTAAGTGAAAAAGTAGATCATCTTACTCTCCATTGCAGAAATCTGAACAAAATACAAGGAAAAATGCTGTAATTATGTTATGCGAGAGCCTATAATGATAAGGGTTTGTGTTGCTAAGGACAAGCTTGAGGTCTATCCATCGTTTTCCCATGATTGGGGAAGTGATTGCGGTCCAGTTTTTACTGTGAAGTTGCTTCTAAATAAATAGGGCAACAATATTTTTTCTTCAAGTTGCTTTAATTTTTTGACTCAATATCCATGCTTCTGGTATTACAAAAATTATTTCAGTGAAAATATATTTTCTTCATATTTGGACAATAAAACACAAGTCTTTCCATAACTTATGGAAAGACCTAGGTTTAAACTACAAATTAGATGGAATCAAGATAAAATTTTCGGACTGCATTAATCGGGTCATAAAATTATAACTACTACATGTTGCATAATAAATTTTTAATATTGCAGCTAAAACCTTTTACCTTTTGATATTTCTAATTCAACCCCGTCTTTCATATGCCTATGGAAAGACCGTCTTTCCCAAGAATTTAAAAATTAGGGCATATAAATTGAGAATGTTGAGATGAATGTCTGGACACAGTAGACTGGATAGAAAAGGTAATGGATGATATAACGGGGATAGCCTGGATAGATAAGGGAGAGGGAGAGGGAGTAATAAACTTTAAATTCAATGGGAAGGGCCAGAATTTGAAAGAGGTCCTTGGATCTGCAAGAGAATAGACAACTAATAAACTTTAAATTCAAAGGGAGGGGCCAGAAATGAAAAGTGCTTTGATAGAAATTATTTGAAGTGGCATGATATATTTAAACCTAAATGAGAAAATGTGTTTTGACAAAACATGATGGAGGAGTATGATCCATATACCTGTTTCATGTGGTTGAGTAAAGGTTTAGTTAGATTTACTTGTATTTCCCAGCCTCCCTTTTCCCTCCGAGTTCGAGCAGAAGGTTTTTGTGGTACCAATATACTAATGTCTATAAATATTTGACTCTGTCAAGTAATTTCTTATAAATGACCTATTCTTTCAGGATGCTGATATAATGTGGTTTCGAGATCCATTTCTGCATTTTCACTCTGATGCTGACTTTCAAATTGCTTCCGATCATTTTACTGGTAAATCTGATGATCTAGACAACATTCCAAATGGAGGTTTCAAGTTTGTGCGGTCAAACAGCCGATCAATTGAGTTTTACAAATTTTGGTACTTGTCAAGAGAAAGGCATCCTGGCTTACATGACCAGGATGTCCTTAGCAGAATTAAGAATGACACCCGGGTCCAAGATATTGGATTGAGGATTAGGTTTCTTGATACTGCATATTTTGGTGGGTTTTGTGAACCTAGCAAAGACCTAAATCAGGTTTGTACTATGCATGCAAATTGTTGCTTTGGTCTGGGTAGCAAACTTCATGATCTCAGGATATTGCTTGAAGACTGGAAAACCTATATGTCTCTACCACCAAGATTAAAGGGATCCTCTCTGGTATCTTGGAGTGTTCCTCAGAATTGTAGGTAGGGTGCAGGCTTTAATATTGTTATAGTTCTATAGCAATATTTCAAATGATTATCAGTTGAGTAGCTTGGGTTGAAGCATTCTATATCTAACTAAAGCTTTTGTCTTGATGGGTGTCATAGTCTTGATGCATTCATTCACGTCGATGTTCCAGCAGAGAGTGAGATGCAGCTGATGGAATATGATTCAAGGCTTTTGTAAGACATTGTAAATGATAATATTACTTTTGAGATGCTTATGGAGGCAAGACTCATCTTCTTTCTTATTCTCTTATTAACCTTCGTTTCTTGTACTAACGGCTACGTCGCCCAGTGATATGCTGCCCTGATAGTGTTTGTCTGTCCCACTTTTTTTCTTCTTTTTATTTCTATGGCTGCAGAATAGAGTGATCCTGTTTTTCTTTGGTATCTGAAAGAATAAAACCATTGTACGGTATCAGGGACACTAAAGTGTTTCCTCTGATTCCCTGTTAGACTTCCAAAATTGTTAGCAGAAGTCATTTTAGTTTGCTTCTAATGGTTGGACTATCTGTTTCAAGAGGTGTTAAGTCAATTTGGTAGCGTCGTTTCTAATAAACAGTTGAAAGTCGAACATGAAAGTATGCTGTACAATACTCACTCATGAAGAGACTTGATTATTCTCCTTACCATCTTTTACATGCCCATTTGAAATCCCGTTTTTTTTTTGGTGTGAATGAGTATTTATATTAAAATCAAAGACTTGCAAGTTTTAGGCCATCACTCTAAGCCATTACACATCAAGCAAAAACAAATACTCCTATTAATATTGAATCTACAGGGCTAAAACCTTTTACAATCCTTCAGCTAAATTTTTTTTAATTTTCTCCATCCATTGTTTCTGATTCCTCCATTTGCACTCAGATTGTCTGTAGTGCTAGTGTTTCTTCTTTCATCTTCTTGTGTTTGAATAACCTGCTGTTCCTTTCAATCCAGACCATATACAATGCAGTAGTCCATCTCATCAGCTTCTGATATTGTCGTCTTCTTGTTGCCATCAGTATCTTTTTCTTTAACTGTCTCAGGTTTGCAGTGTCTGCTAAATCTAGCAGATTCATCAGCTTCTTTACAAATCTGCAATCTGTAACAAATGATTTGCTGTCTCCTCCTTCTGATCACACATACAGCAAAAAGGCTGAGTTCCAAGGATTCCAAATTCCTGTAGTCTGTCCATAGTTGGGAGGCAATTTTTCAGCAGCATCCACAAGAACATTCTGTGCTTGGGCAGAATCTTCTTATGCCATATCACCTTTGCATACTTATCTTTCTTTCCCAGCCCCTTCATCACATCATAGACTTTTATGATCATCAACCTTCCTTTTTCATCAGAGCACTCATTAAAGATCTGAAAATATTTGTCTTTCAATCTGCATAAAACTTTCCATATTCCACTGTTTGCATCTTTATAACTGCAATACTTCAGGTCCACATTCTTCATATAATAAACCTGAATCCATCTCACTAAAAGCACATCTTTCTTCGAGTTCAGGTCCCAACGATGCTTACAGATTGCAGCTTTGTTCCACACAGAGGGGTCTTTTAAACCCATTCCTCCCAAGGTTTTGCTTCTGCAAAGGGTGCTCCAAGCTACAGGTGTAAGTCCTCTCTTTCCATCATCTCTAATGGGCTAGAGAATACTCTTAAGCATAGGATATTATATGAAGAATGTGATAAATACTCACCAAAAGCACATCTTGCAATACTCTTAAGCATAGGATAAATTGCCAGTATTCCAATACTTCAGCTTCCCTCTTATCTTCTCAATCAGCTGTTCACAATCATCTTTGTTCCATTTGGCTTGGGACAATGGAAGCCCCAAATACTGTCTTGGTAATTCCCCTTTCATCACCTCCAATATACCAGCCAACAGTACTTTCTCCTTATAATCCATTTTAGAGAAATGGATGTTAGATTTCAGCCCACTTATAGCCAAGCCAGTTACTTCCATGAAGTTCTTCAGACAGCACTGAAAATGAGCAAATCATCTGCAATAGTAAGGTATGTATACCTACTTTTCTACATCTTTGATGAAATTCAATGCCCTTTCTTCTGTATTCTCTCTCCATAAGTCTAGTAAGATATTCCATGCTGATAACAAATAGCAATGGGGAATGGGGTCTCCTTGTTTTACCCACCTCTTCCCCTCAAAAGAATCTGTGAACTTCCCATTTACAGCTAGACAGAAATAAGAAGACATAGTAGTCCTTTTGATCCAGTCAATCATTATACTTTGGAAATTTCAATAGCTTTAACCAATTTAGCAGAAAATCCTAGCTTACACAGTCAAATGCTTTACTGATATCAACTTTTACTACACAACTTTGCTTCATACTCTCCACATTATATTTATGCAATAACTCCTGAGTGAGCAGAATATTGTGTGCTATATGTCACCCTTGAACAAAAGCACTTTGATTTGGACTGATTATAAGAGGCAACTTATCACTTAGTCTTGCACAAAGGATCTTAGTTATCACTTTGTAAATTATGGAACAATATGCAATTGGCCTAAAATCAGAGCCTTCTTGAGGGTTAGATACCTTTAGTATGTGTGAGATGACTGGTTCATTCAACCTATCAGGTATTTTCTCCCCTTCAAAAAAACTTTGAGCTGCTTTTGTCACTCCTGCACCTGTTATATCCCATGTTTTCCAAAATTGGTTGGTATAGCCATCTTTTCCTGGACTTTTGCTAGCATGTATCCCCCACATTACTTTTTTAATCTCCTCAGCTGTAACAGGCTGGATCATCTCTGCTTGTTGCTTGATACTCAGTACTCCACCACCATAGTTTTTGCTAGATCAGAATCCAGGTTCAGTGTGTTGTTCCTGGTCCCCAAGTGTCTCTGGAAATGGTTTTTCAGATACTCCTCAATCTTTCCCTACTCAGAGATAGTTTCACCATCAACCTTCATGTTCACAATATAATTCCCGTACTGCCTTGTCCTCAATGCAGCATAATTTTTTTTTGTTGGTCTGTTTTCCTTTATGAGCCACTAAATTTTTGCTTTTGCTGTAAGAAGATAAATTCTGAATCTTCTAGCATCTCTAGCTTTTTCCTTGCATTCTCCTCTTCATTCTGGTTCCATTCACTTCCTGGTTCATTATTCAGTCTTTCTTAAGCCTTAACCCATTCCTCTTTGGCTGCAATGACTCTCTGTTCAATGTTAGAGAAGTCCCTCCTGTTTAAACCCTCCAATGGTTTCTCCATATTTTTCAAAGTTTCTGCTAGATCTTTCATAGCCTCCGTTTTTCCCCAAACACACTTGATTGTTGCCTGAAATAGTTCTGAATTCTCCCACATATTAAAATATGTTTCTTCCAGTTCTTCTACTCTTCTCATGCCAGTTCAGTATCAGTGGAAAGTGATCAAATATAGGATCTGGTTTCACTTGACAATATACTTCTTCTATCTGCTTTATCCATTCTTCTATCTGCTTTATCCATTCTTGATTCACAGCCCCTCTATCGATTTTACTTTGAATCCTCTCACCAAAACTCCTTCTATTACACCAAGTAAAGTTCTGGCCTACTGTTCTGATTCTACCAGAAGGTTCAGGTCCATTAGCTTCTGGAAATCTTTAGTTTCATTCTCCTCTATTGCATTTCCACCTTCTCTATCTTCAACCCTTAGTGGAGAGTTAAAATCTCCCAGAATGATCCAGGGTTTATCATCTCCGGGACCAATGTTTTTCAGATACTCCCACAGGTTTCCTCCTTTCAATGGTATTGAAACAATACACAACTGTCGTATATATCTTCATATTTCTACATTTTATCACCGTTTCAGTATCAATCCACTGTTCTCCCAAGGGGATAATGCTCATGTCAAAGAGATCCTTCCTCCACCCTAACCATATTCTTCCTCCTTTAACCAAACTTCCATTTGTTTCAAGTTCCCAACCCAAACCAATATTCCTCCACACTTTTTTTTTTTGATTTTCTTCTTAAACTTTAGTTTCAAGTAAACTTAAGCACCCTATGTTGTTCATCCCACAAAACTTCCCAATTTTCCTGTGCTTCCCACACTTATTCAAACCTCTAATGTTCCAGCAGGCTATTTTGTCATTCATCAGGTGGATCAGAAAGTAGAGAATAGTTTTTACCTGAACACTCAGCTGCCTCCTTATCAACCAGCACAATCAGTCTTCCACCCTTTTTCACTTTCTGAAACTCCTCCTCATTTGCTCCTTGCCCCGCTTTTTGCATTGTATAGCTCATCTACTCTTTGCCTTTCAGAGATTGCTTTAGTTCAACTACCAACTGCAAGT
Organism: Rubia yunnanensis; assembly: GCA_037428765.1. Classification (NCBI taxonomy): domain Eukaryota; kingdom Viridiplantae; phylum Streptophyta; class Magnoliopsida; order Gentianales; family Rubiaceae; genus Rubia; species Rubia yunnanensis. The sequence continues at coordinate 31,145,020 of CM075071.1, read as the reverse complement.
TTTCCACAGTTTTCTTTACTGGAACATATATCTGCTTAACTCTCATCTGTCTTTCACCCTCCTTTTCATTCTTCTTGCATACAGACTCCTTGTGCCCATGCATGTCACATTTGGTGCATTTTACAGGCTGCCATTCGAATTTCACCTCTTGGCTCGTCATCACCTTGTTCTCATTCAGGTATAAGAGCTTGTCAGGTAGTTCAGAACTTATCTTCATCTCCAGTTGAACCCTGGCAAAGGATAATCTCTCCTTTCCAAAGTCAGTCTCTCCAAACACAGTGGTTTTCCCAGTGGGATCACTATTTAGCTGATTATCTTTGGATCCCAGTATGCTAGAGGCAGTCCAGGTAGCTGGATCCAAATAGGTACAGTTTCAGGCTCCCTTACTTTTTCATTTTGATCCCAGGGCTTAATTATCACTGGTTTTCTGTCAAAAAAGAGAATCCCCTTTCTAGAACAACATCTCTATCAGTTTTTTTATGAAATTTCACCATGAACATTTACTAATTTTTTTACCCCAATACCTGTAAAAAAAAACCCTTCCATTACTTTTATAGGGAGGGTTACTACCCATTACTCTGCTCATTACAGTCGACTCCCGCTGTTTTCTACTCTCCCGCACCTCATCTTCAGTAATCATCCCCATTTACCATACCCTCAATTTCAATTGGTCCATAGTATTGTACCTCTATTTTCCCTTCAGTAAGGATTGAACTCCATGTTTTCTGACCTTTGTTCTCCAGCTTTTCCTTTTCACCCCATGTCAGTTTCCTTCCCACCTTGTTTTCCATCTCCATTTTTGAATCACTCTGCTGGGTTACCTCAACGGCTTCCACGACCACTTCTTCTACCTTCGATTGCTCCAATCTATTACTCAGCACACCTTTTAAACCCACCATATCCTCCTCCTTTTCATCAACTGCCTTGGACTCCCCTCTCTTTACTACTGTCACATCTTTTTTGCTCTGAGATGCTTGTATTGTCTGTGGTTTTCGTTGATTTTTGTTACCGATTCTACCCATTGGGTGGCAAATTCAAGATTGAATCACCAGAATAGGCAACATGAACCAGATTGGAAAAAACACATAGTGGGAGGTATTTTTTCACCTAGTACTGGGAGAGCTTTTTTGAATTCCCGATTTTAACTAGCTGTTTTTCTTGTTTTTTTCTTTTTGAAGGGTGTCAATCAATATATTTTGGATGCTTCTTGTCCTGGGAACTGGATACGAGGTTCTCTAGTTTCTGCCTTGCAAAATATGTATATTCCTTCTGAATCCTCTCCTGCTTCATCTGGTGTTGATCTGCTTGAAGAAGTCACTTTACCAACGAGCGAGTACCTAATAGTCATTGGTACGTATTAGTTTCTTATGCACATGGCGATCTATTGTGTTAGGATTCCATGATACAGGGACACTCTGATGGTCTGGTAGAGCCTAGAGGTGGCTTCTGTGGTGTCTAACAGAAGCTAATGATGGATTCTCAGTCATAGCCATAATTAGGTGGCTTGAGACCATCACTGTTAGGCTATATACTTCTTTAATCCTGCTGTTAGTCTCCTGAATTGTCAAATGGAGTATTAGCTCAAATTGCACAAGTTATTGCATTATCAAGTTTATGTAGAAGAACTAAATGCAGAAAAATAAATGCTTTTTGGTGCAATGGTAACCAAAGCATCGATGATGCTTTGTCATGCCTTAAATTCCAAGTAAAAACTTCAAAGAGAGATAAATTCGTCAAAAATTCGAGCCAAAAGATTGAAAGATCTTACATTATTTGACATAGCACACAATTCGAGCACATACAGATGGTTGTCGAAAACAAAAATGAACATTACAATGAGAGAGTGCCAATTTCACATCGAATTCGATTACCAAGACAATGTTATCAAATTCTTGTATTCAATATCATAGCTATTATTCTATCCATCCTCAAAGTACCGCTTTTCAAAAGGTTTAAAACTTGAAGTAGCCCCCTTTTCATTGTATGTGAATGAATCAAACATGTCATTTACTGTATGAGTACCATTATACATTTTTTAATTGTTGGTCATATATTACTTTGGACAACCCTAATGTGATGCAAGACTCTTACATAATGAAATAAGAATATGATTAAGCGTTAACCTGAAGAAGACATTTAGGATGTAGTGTAATCTTGTCGATAGTTCTTTCCGTTTTGAACTAGTTAACTGCCATGAGGTTCAACAGTCTTACCCCTTCTTATCTGTACTCAATAAAAGGACAAACCGAATCTGTTAGTTACAACCATGAAAGATACCGTAGTTAGTAGCTAAGCTTGTTTAGAGAAAACAATGAAATTAACCTTCATACTACCTTTGAAGTATGTCTTTCCTTTAATGATGAACCATGCATCAGTTGGTGACCTCCATTAATTAAGTTGTATCAATTGTATGTTCCGCAAAACTCCATATAATTGGATGCTGTTTAGTTTTGATATCTAAGAACAACAGTCAATGATAGCAAATCTTGATCACTAAACGTGAGGGGCAGCTTGAATAAAAGAAACACACATTCATATATACTGTGGTTACACAAGAAAACCAGAGGAAATCTCACACTTGGACAAGAATCTGCTTAATCAACACCTTTGCTGATCTGCATTCTAAATTAATCACAGGGAGTGGTAAAAGAAATTTCTGGAAGGCCAACTAGCTTGGGAATGGGGCCATTATAGACAGTCCCAAATCAAATTCCAATACCTTTTCAGGACTGTTCAATTAGGTTCTTATGTGAAAACAGGAAGCCTATAATAACATTTTTGGAGCCATTTTTGGCTACCTGAGACACTTTATCTTTGCAGGCACATAATACCTTTCAACATGAAGATAGGATCATATGGAAACCAAGAGATGATGGAGCCTTATCCATTAAAGCAACCTATCATCAACTCAGACCAAGAAGACAACAAAGACCAGTTCTTAAAAAGGTATGGAATAAACTGATCCCTACTAAAATATCAGTATTTCTATGGAGACTAATGAACTCAATTCTTCCATTTCATGACATTCTCAGATTCTATGGTTTTTGCATTCCATCCATATGTCCTCTTTGTTGCAATAGCATTGATACCATCTCTTATTTTTTTTTCAACTCCTATCATAAGAACTTGCAAATCTGGACTACAATCTATAATCTACTCATGATTCCTCGTATAAACTTTGCTATAGTTTGAGACAATTTTTTTTTGGGTAAAAACCACCCTTAGGCAGGGGGTGATTTATAAAGTCCCCACCCAAAGAAAGATATACATGTGAAGTTTTAGTTAAAGCCATAATCGGCTTTATGGCTTTAACTAAAATTGAGTAGTACTAAATTTCTCAATGCTGTAGTTGCCTCCAAAAGATTACATAAAGAATTGAGCAGTACTAAACTAAGAATAGACATCGTGAATTAATGAATATGTCAATGCTGATGATTCAAAGATTCAGGAAGCTCAAGATCAGCAACAAAAGCATGATCAGAAAGTTGGTGCCAAATTCAAGTCGGTGTCTTCCTTTTTATCCGTATGTGTGTATCATACAAGGCCACAAGACTAATTCAGTATTAGGAATTGCAGCTGAACGCAATGGTTTATACATTTTGAACAAGAAGTCATTTCAAACTGAAGTTATCAAGAAGTATCTAACTCCACTTAAGCTAGATAGTTTAGGAGTTCATTCAACACTTAATTCTGTACATTGTCCTTCTAATATTGATTTAGAAATTATACACAATAAGCTAGGTCATCCTTCTGACATTGTACTGAAACATATAAATCTTCCTAACATGAATAATAAATGTGGCATTTGTCCTGTTGCTAAGAAAACTAGGTTTCCATTTCCTGAAAAATCCAATCATAGTTCCGTTCCACTTGACACTCTTCATATGGATCTCTGGGGGGCTTTTGGAGAACAGTTTTTCTTAACCATTGTAGATGACTTTAGTAGGGCTACCTGGCCTTTTCTAATAAAATGCAAAGACCAGGTTCCTTTCATTGTCAGGGATTTCATTCTCATGCTGCAAACTCAGTACGATGCCAAAATTAGGAAAATAAGAACTGATAATGGCAGTGAGTTTGTCAACAAAATATGTTCTCAGTTCTTTGCTTCATTAGGCATTATTCATTAGAGATCATGTCCATATTTACCACAACAAAATTGTGTGGTTGAAAGAAAACATAGAACCATTCTTCAAATAGCTAGATCCCTCCTGCATCAATCTAATCTACCTTTACATTTTCGGGGAGAATCGGTTCTTACATCTACTCACATAATAAATAGATTACCTTCTTCAGTTCTAAACTAGAAATCACCTTATGAAAGTGTTTTCCATAAATCCCCTGACATTTCTCAGATCCAGGTGTTTGGTTCCCTATTCTATGCCACAAACCTCAGTCCAAGTAAACACAAGTTTAGTCCAAGATCAGAGCCCTTCATCTTCATAGGATATTCAGCCATCCAAAAAGGTTATAAACTCTATGGTATTCTGAGTAAACAGATTTTTGTTATCAGAGATGTTTTTTATAATAATATGTTTCCTTACAAATCTTCTAATTATCCATTCCATAGTCCTAGTTCTGATCACAAGAAAATGATGCTTCATATACCTCATTCTGATTGTAATTCTTTTTCTGATGTTCCATATCATAATTCATTTTCTGATCCAAGTGGTACTGAACCAAAATATAATTCATTTTCTGATGTTAATGATTCCATACACTCTTTTCACACTCATCTTAGGGTCATGTAGCACCTTTTCCTAATTCCAATTCTAGTCCTATTAGAAACGGTACACACATTCACACTGCTTATAGGCAAAGTACTAGGATAAGGTCTAAACCTCGTCGGATGGATGATTTTGTTGTAAATAATGCTCATACTTCTGATATATGCATTTCTACTTTTTCTCCTGCACGTATGAGTTTTGTGTCACAATTGTTAGGAATCCATGAACCACAATCATGTAAACAGGCTTGTGGTAATCAGCACTGGGTTAAGGCTATGCAGGTTGAGTTAGATGCTCTTGAATCTAATCACACGGGATTTAGTTGATCTACCTGCAGGGAAAAGACCTATTGGCTGTAAATGGGTTTAAAAGGTTAAATGCAAGACAGATGGATCAGTTGAAAGATATAAGCCCAGGCTGGTGGCAAAGGTTTTTGTTTTTCAAATTGAAGGTGTTGATTATTTTGATTCTTTCTCATTAGTTGCTAAGCAAGTTAGTGTCAGATTGTCGTTCGCAATGACCTCACTGAAGAGATTTTTTGTTTTGTTTTGTTTGCATAAGATAGATATCAATAATGCTTTTATCCATGGCTATATTAGTGAGGAGCTTTACATGACACCACCACAAGGTTATGGTAAGGCATTGCCAGGACAAGTTTGCAAGCTTAGAATGTCCTTATATGGTTTAAATAGGCCTCTAGAGAGGGGAATGCTGAGTTTACTAAGCACTTAAATCTTATATGGATTCAAGAAATCAAAACATGATCATTGCTTATTCATTAAGAGGACTGCTCAATACAACATTGTGCTAATGATCTATGTTAATGATGTTCTGATTGCACGAGATTCAGAGAGTGAAATTCAGGCACTCAAGGATCATTTGCATGTTCTTTTTACCATTAAGGATCTAGAAATTCAAAATAATTCTTAGGCATAGAGATTTCCAGATATAAGGCTGGGATTTTCCCAAGTAAAGCAAAGTATATCACTGATTTGATCAGTGATCTTAATCTGGTTGAATGTAATGCAGTAGAAGCTCCACTCCCATCTTCTTGGCAAATTGAGGACAAATCTTCACCTCCGCTACATAATCCAGGTCCTTATAAGAGATTGATTGGAAGACTTCTGTACTTATCATACACTAGAACAGACACCACCTTTTCAGTGCATCAATTGAGTCAATTTGTGCAGAACCCTACTGATCATCATTGGAAAGATGCACTTCATATTGCCAGATATTTGAAAGGGTGTTCCACTCATGGCTTGTTCCTCCCCGCAACAGCTTCCAAGTCATTACCTTCTTACTGTGATACAGATTGGAAAACATGCAGAATCACTAGGAAATCAGTAACTGGTTACTGCATTTTCATAGGAGATTATTTTATTTCTTGGAAATCCAAGAAACGAAACACAGTGAGCAAGTCTTTCGCTGAATATGAGTATAGAGCTATGTCCATGATAGTTTCAAAACTCAAATGGATCACATTCCTTCTCATCGATTTGCAACATCAGTTTGTGGTTCCGATTCCTCTGAAATGTGACAACATTTATGCTCTTCATATCACTCAGAATCCCGTGTTCCATTAGAGTACTAAGCACATAGAGATAAACTATCATTGTGTGAGGGATGCATATCATGATGGTTATCAATCCATTACATGTTTTCTCTAGTTCTCAGCAGGCTGAAAGCTTTACTAAGCTACTCTCTCGTTGCTGCTCAATCTCTTCTGTCCAAGATGGGATTTTTTTTTCACAAAATCCTCATCTTGAGAGGTGGGGGTGGGGGTGGGTGGGTTTGGGGGTGGGGGTGTGTGGGTTTGGGGGTGGGGGGAAGGAATATGTCAATGGTGATGCTTTAAAGATTCAAGAAGCTCAAGAGCAGCAATCATAAAGCTCAAGATCAGTAACAATAGCATGATCAGAAAATTGGCGCCAAATTCAAGTCGGTGGAATCCGTTTTTCAAATCATCACATGTATAATCTTTTCTGTTTTGGTAGTTAGGCCACTTGTATAGCTCATTAGTCAGTTAGTTTGTTAGACAGTCTGGTAGATGGTTTGTGTATATATAGCAGCTGCACATCTCATTTTCAGTTAAGTTAATCAATCAAAATATTTTTCTCCCAGTTTCCCTTTACTGAAGTTTTATTTTATGATCTTAGAGCTCTTTTAAGCTTGGTTATTCTTGCTAAATCGGCATGATTTCTTCAGTGAATCAATAAGAGATGCGTTTCCAAATCTAGCAATCTCCACTGCTCGTGTTAATTGCTAAATTTGCCCAGGCATCTCTTATTCTAAAAGAAAGGATCCACAAAAAGATGAAGTCCTCCAATATTTTCTTTGATGCTCTGGTGAGTGTGAAAGTAGTGACATGTCTAGTGAGTAGCTTCTTGTCATGAGCATGATATGATCACGATATGAGCAATATTAGTACCTACAGTAAGAAGAGCATGTTAGTTTGCGAATTGATGTAAAGGAAATATACTCTATCCAACAGAAATCAAGCATCTGTTTCCTGATCCAAATCATGCCATTCAATAAACTAGTTAAAGATCCTATGATTAAGGGTACATTTCGCCAAATGATCAACTAGATAGTTTTCTTCTCGGTTGGCATGAATCGGGACATAGTTCTAATCCTTATTAAGACAATGGATCGTGTAAGCAAGGTCATAAAGTCTCCATGGCACTGATAGTAGGTGATTAGAATAATTAATGGCATTGAAGGAGTCAGATTCAGTTATCAGAGTGAGTAATTAAGTGACTTCCCCAATAGAATTCCTTGTTGAATTGCCTTCATCCCTGCTTCTAAACTTGAGGCTGCATGAGCTGTTGTTATCTTTGCCTTGATAAAGCCCCCTTTTCAGTTCCTGCCGATTAAACGAAGACTAGAGTTTTGCAACCAATCGTTGCTTCGGGTTTTTACCATGACACTTTCAAAATTTGTGGCTTTGGTGCCCTCCTCGGCAGAGTACCCCTTTCAAATCAGGCAGTCTCATGTTGATTGTTAGAATAAACTAGTTTAGTAAAAGAGACAAGAAATATATCATCTTTGATGGATTTCTTAATGAGATCAAGATTTATTCCCTTTCTATAAAAAATGATTGAGTTTCTGGCATTCCATAATGCCCGATAGAGGAAAGATGGAAGCATTCATATCAATTGTGTATGGATTTTTGACAAACCTTTAGCAGTCCAATATATAGAAAGTTTATCCCATATATTACCAAAAATTGATATGGCAATCCATGTAGTGTATGCATAAAATTCCAAAGCTCAATTGCAATTTCAAATTCATGGAAAAAATGATTAACTGAATTAATGTTACAAACACACATACAACATCAAGAAGCAAATGAGAAATTCATACGTTGCAATACATTGTCAAAATGGATAATGACATTTGCTAATTTCCACATAAAGATGCAAATATTTGTGGGAATTTTGCTGTCCCATTTCATCTTTTGTGCTATAGATGGGCTGGATCTCAATCTCATTAGCTCGTAAGCTGATTTAAAAGTGAAATTTTCGGTCCAATGCGGTTTCCAAATGAGCCTATCTTTCTTGTCACTAATCTTAGCATTTTCGAGAAACGTGGGGGTGTGGGAAGGTATTTGAAGGGCTAAAGATGACAGGTATTCTTCTTTGTTGGAGATTAATTCTGCTATAGTGTAATCCTGATGTTTGTGGATTCTGGTCAAAATAGCTGGATCAAAGGCCCTTGATAAGCCAATTTCCACATATCACAAGTGTGTTGGATTGAGCCGTATGGTTAACCTTTAGAATCCTCCTATAGTTTTGAGAAGTCCTACAGTGATTAGGAAGAGCCTAGATTAGTTGAGACCAAAAAGTTTGACTTTTTGGAATTTACACCGCAATTTTAATGAAAAAGTATTAATTATGTGGTGTAAATTCCTCCATCCAATTCCATTTTCCCGTCGAGGTAGACATAGCTTCTTAAAAGAATTCCATGATATTATTTATTTGTTTTCAGATTCGCCCTAGAAAAATCATAAAATTTTCGGAGTTAAAGCTTTTAGCAGTGTTTTCAGAGGCTGATTTACTGCCCAGCCATGTTGGGGGATGAAGAAAAGCACTGATTGGATTAAAGTTAGTCTCCCGACAGCCGACAACCATATATTTTTCTAGTTCAATAACTTTGAGTCAAAGGCTGCTTTTATACTTAGAAAGTATGAAGCCTTGATTCTGCCTTTGAACATTGGAACTCGCAAGTAGTTAAAAGGAAAGGATCCCCATGGCATGTTAAGTGTTTCTATTATCACATGCTTCTGAACCTCAGATGCATTACTGCCAACATAGTAACTACTTTTCTGGTAGTTTATGAGCTGCCCAGACACAAGTTTGAATTTTTCAAGAAAATCCTTTATTCTTATCATGTTCAGTTTTGACGCTTCTAGAAAAATGATTGTCATACTTGTAGCTCAAATGTGAGCTAGGGATGACATTGTGTGGGAGCTGGTATAGTTTTGTTTTCCCATTTGGGAAATTGAATTTCAGGCTTCGGGCAAAATCTTCGATGAATATGTTAAAAGAAAAGGATACATCGGATCACCTTTCTTTATTCCTCGTGAAGACTTAAAGAAACCCGTAGGATTCCCTTTGATAAGTATTGAGAACCAAGCACTAGAGATGGTTTTCATTATGTTTTTCTACAAAAGACCCATGAAACCCGACCTAGAGTAGTACGTTGTTGAAAAAGCCCGAGTTTACTCGATCAAAGGCCTTGGTTAGGTCTAGTTTGATGATACAGTTAGGGCTTTCTTTATAAGTTTAAAAACCTTAGCATTTCTGATGAGACGTCAAATGCATGTATTTTCCAAAGCATTTAACATCAAAAGCATTTAACATCACTTTTGTCATATTTTTGTTGTAAGATTGCTAGATTTACATAGGTTTACATTATAAGGGTTTAGATGACCATTTTTGGTTTTTATATCTAAATCCTTCATTTTGTAACATATGTTTAGTCTAATGGATTTTTGGTCCTTACAAGCATCTAGATATCATTTTGTGAGCTTCATTTGTAGATGTCTCGTGAGCACTTATGAGTGGTTTAGTGAAGTCCATTCAAAAGGATGGAAGAAGATGGAAGGCCACTTATAAAATGGTAGAAGATAAAGTGAAGAAAGGAGAGCAACGCAAAGGGTGAAGGATGATCTATGTTTTGAAGCAGAGTTCTTATAATTTTCCCAGAAGAATCAGCCTCCAAGGGTGGTACCATTGGATTTGTCTTCTCGAGTACTATAAAATTGACTACAAGAACTCCCAAAATGGATCAACGGTTCACCCGTGGGAAGCAAAACAAAAAGCCCGGGCGAAGCCATTTCTGAATTTTTGGGCTGAAACCTCCGCAGCCCGGGCAATGCCATTTCTGCCCGGGTGGGAGCCTGCTGCATTTTTTGGTTTTTCTTGACCAAATTAGACTATAAATAGCCTCCCTTCTTCCCCATTTGCCCAAGCCAGACATGGGGGCTCCAAAACTCTAGTTTTTCACTATTTTCTTCCATTTCTTCTTTCTTTGTAGATCTTTGTTCTATGTTATAAGTTTTGATTATCTAGCTTAGTTTTGTAATTGAGAGCAAATGATTGAATCTTCCACACCTATGTAGTAAGGACCTCTATTTCACTCTTTCTTGAAGCATTTGTTATTTATCATTCATGTGTTTAAATGTGATGTTTTACTTCATTTATGCTATGAGTTATTTGAGTATATGAAGTGTTTGTATGATTGAAGTGTTAGGGTGTTAGGAAAGTTTCAAATTTATTAGCTCTTTGACATGAGAATCCAAGAACATGGAATTACAATTTCTTGTGCATAATGTGTTGTGATTCTTGCTAGATAAATATGTTAATGTGGATTGTTCTCATGTTTATCCTATAGATGCAATGCAAGGTTGAATCTCGAATGTGATTTGTTCTAGGTTTAGCCTAATGAATGCTATGTTTGGTTAAATGGCTATGTCTTTGGTAGAAGGCTTGTTGTTATCAAACCTATGGTCCTTCGTGCATAATGCCGTTGATGAAATACCTTTATGGTGTGGTTTGCCTAGAGTGATATCAATGAGGTTTGCAAATGGTCATTTTTTGTCTTTGCAAATTACTATTAAGAAGGAATGAATGTTGATCTTCGAATGGGAAGTTTTAGCATTCCCCATAGGTAACGAATGTGATAGAATAAGTGAATGGTTCAATGATCTACATCAGGGTTGGAAGTGGATATTAATTGCCCCCAAAACTGTCTTTTGTAGTTTTTACCCATTTTTCTTAGTTTGTTTGATGATTAGCATAGTTACTTAACTTTGCTAGTTATCTTGTCTTTTATTTTCATAACTTAGGACCACAACCAACCAACCCCCCCCATTTACTTGCTTTTATATATATATATATATATATATCTACTTCAAGCCTAATGTGAACCTTATATGTCTAAACGCTTAAGAAGATTCCTATTCTTCGTGGACGACCCCAATTTGCCACCATATACTTAATTGTATTTAGTAAACATAAAGGGTTTATAAATTATAACTTTGAAAGGTACGACGACGACCTCCTAAATTTTGGCGTCGCTGCCGGGGAAGAGACATTTATTTTTAAGCGTTTGGGCATATTTGGTTGCATATTAGCTAGTTGCTTTTATGTTTTTCTTCTTTTTGATTGTTTTTGTTCGGAGTAGGTATTGCTTGAGTTCTTGGTGAATTTTTATCGAGAATCCTTGAAATATGATTCTGGACTTTTGAAAAGGACAAAAAAAAAATCAAATGGAACGTCTCACCTTGAGGGAACTCATGATGAGAAGAGATGCTCAACAAGCAAGGTTTTGTAAGATGTGTCATTCCGACCATCCTACCGAGTCTTGTTATTTGTTGAGAGATGAGCACTATGATGGTGAAAGAACCTTTGGTTTCCAAAACCAAAGGTATTATGAAGAGTTCTACCAAGAGGTAGGAGATGTTGGGTTTCAAGGGCAAGAAGCTCAAGAATGGTATCCATGCCACAATTCTTACAATCCGGAGTGGAGTGGTAATCCAGATTGGTGGTATGAGAATGAGCCAAAAAACCAACAATACGACAACAATACGAGCAAAATAGTTGGCCTTCACCATCTTATGCCATACCCCAAAACCAAGCCCAACAAGGAAGTTCAAGTTTGACACGTGAGGAAGTCATGAAAGCAATAGCAAACTTGAACAAATTGACTAGTGAGGAACCGAAAACTTGGCACTCCTCTAGTGTTAAGGCTATTGAGGGACATGCGAGGAGTATTTTGGAAGCGTTGGCCCGAATGGAAGCTCATGATTCCAAAAATACACCATCCCAAGTCAAACTCAAGGATTCGGTGAGTGAGGTCACCATGGGAAATGAGATTGAGTTCAAAGGGGATGAGGGGTTGGTTGAGGAGAAAAAATGGAGGAAGAGGTGATTGTGCTACATTCATTAGCATTGTCACCCTTCCTCCACCTAGTGAACCAACTCCACCATTTTTGAAAGTTTTGAGGGAGATAAGAGAGGGGCCAAAACACAATCCCAAGCCTCCTAACCACCCAACTCCCTTCAAGCCATCTCCACCTCCACAAGACTTTCCTCTTGAAAGTTTTGTACCCCACCTCTCTACTTTTGGATGCTCATGGTGAAGGGGTTCAGACCTTCACCATATGGATAATATTAGGGTCGTGCCGACGACCTTAAAAATACGGAGCTTCTCGGGAGGCAACCCGAGCTTTTAAGTTAGGTTAGTGTTTTTCTTTTCTTGAAAAAAAATCCTCAACCATGTTCTCAAAACCTTACCCAAAACCATAAGAATACCACCACAACCCACCACTAAAAACCACTACCAAAATCACCATCTAGGAGTACTACTAGTTGTTGTCTTTTGTGAGAGTTGATCGGGATTTGCATAGTTGTGGCTTCGTAGTGGATGGATCAAAGTTGCATGTTGGGCAGAGTTCAAGAACATGGAGGAGAGAAAATTCATTGAGAAGTGAGCATTTCCATCACCGGGCAGGACCTTCAAATTCCTAGTTGTGAGTATTTTTTTCTCTCCCTTATTTCTTTATTTTGTCCTTTTCATATTGGGACAATGTGTGTTTCAAGTGTGAGGAGGTAAAGAGAAATATATCTCATTGTATTGTATTGTAGTGTGCACATACTTCACTTTATATCAATATATCAACCTAAAACGAAGCATATTAACGATCAAGAGTTTCATAACTTCTTTCGTCTTCTCCCGCTAATTTTTCTACTACCAAGAGGTCCTCAAGATGTAAAGCTACCCGATCCATCTGTATGACCACCACAATCTTATGACTCCAACGCCAGCAAATGAGTGAATACTAAACATTTTTCAATTTCTCTCATTTTCTCTCATTTTGCCTAGGAGCCCTTTGGGGGTACATCTCACCTTTTTTCACACATTTAGCCTCTCATTTTTGCCTAGGTCGCCTTCTCGGGTTTTCGACCTATCTGGGCCCCCAATGTTGCCTAAGATGTCCTCTTGGGTTATTTTTTTTTCATTTTCTATTTTTTTCATTTTTTTTTCAATTTGTTTTCAAAATTTTTCACGTTTCTCCAATCCAAAAAGTAGCAAAGTGCTTTCCAAATGTTAAGGCTAAGAAAAGTATCAAAGCCAACATTATCCAAGTACATCAAAAGAAAAACATCCCAAAACAAAAGGGAAAAATATCCAAAACAAAACAAAAGAGTTATCCAAAAGTATCTCCAACCTCAATCACCTCACAGTAGATACCCCCCCCCCCACACTTAGAACACTACATTGCCCTCAATGTAGACAATAGGGAAAAAACTTACAAAGCGAAGTATGGAAAGGGTAAGGATATGGTGCTCACAAATCACTGATGTGAGGAAGAAGGGCCACCGCCAAAATAGCGCTGCTGATAATGAGCCAGTCAATCCATGCTCCTCATTCTCCTAGCTCTCCGCCTCTCTGCTACCGGATCGGGGCCTGAGACACTGCCTGCTGGGGACTGCATCTCATGGATGCGAGTTGACATGTGATCAATCTCCTCATCCATATCGATCAAGGTCTGGGAGACAAACACACTGTGCTCCAGTATCATGCTGTCCTGGCGGTGGAATCCATCCTGCATGGTCTACATCATCCACTCATAGAAATCCAGTGGAGGGTGGGAGTAGTGAGGTGGCACATGGTCCTCCTGCATCTGCTCGATCTCTGGTGGAGCCTGCGGGGAGTGCTGCTGCTGCTGTCGCTCAGAGAAAGGTAGATTGCTATCATCGCGCTGGACATGAGCTGGACCAAGGTCGCGGAGCTTGCATTGGAAGTCATATCTGCATGAGGATTCAGGTGAAATTGCCAAGTCTCCTAGAGGTGTATCAAATTCCCGCTTTTTCTTGTTGGGCTGAGGAAGTGCCATGAATGTGACCTTCTTGGCGCCATACAACCAGTGGAATAGTCCCATGGTCTGGGTGGCACTGAGCATCTCAAAACTAAGTAACCTCTCAGCAGTGATGAGGTAGGAAGTGTGCCTCCTTAAGCGTGGAAAGTCAGCCGGATGAACCAATCCTAAGTACTCCACTGAGAGGCCTATCATACCTCCGACCATGATCTTCCCCTTTGGTTTTCCTGCCACCTCCACGATCCTCTTCATCCACAAATCAACCCGCAACCCATATCCTGGTCCCTCACTTGTTAAGTGCCACAGAAAGTGAATGTCGTTGTCTGGCACATATATCGGCTCCGCCGAGCAAAGTACTATGCAGCCAGCAGTCGGTGCACATAGCGAAGTGCAGGGTGGATGATGACACAGCTATTGTCATGGGAGTTCTTTGGCCTCATGTTGATGACATTCCAAAATTGCATGTCATCCTCGATCGATCACTCCTGGGCCTGTGGGTCCAACCTGGCCCATATCTCTGCAGTGTCAAATCCAAATGCCTCCTCAATCCGTGAGACGGTTGTTGGCCTAGATATATCATCCAAGTGGAAAGCAATGTACCTCTCACATGGTTGATCATCTCTCATGCTGCAGATCCTGACTGTGGACAGGAACTCTAGCGTGTATCTCCGGTAAGAGGGTGCGTTCCTACTCATGAACCCTTCCATTCCCCCTTGGCGAGGAGACATCTGACAGGCTGGGCGAGCCCAAGAGCATCTAGTGTGGGTACGTCTACAAAGCTCGTCGCCTTGAGTTGGTGACTCGCCAGGGAATCCCACCTTTCAACATATGACCCGGTGATCCGGGTCAAACCCATGTACCTATCCGGTGGGGGAGGTACATGGCTCGATTCTGGAGCCGGTGGTGGAGGCGGAGGTGGAGCGGCGGTGCGCCCACCTCGGGGAGGAGCCCCGGGCCTCTTTGTAGCGGCCATATCTAACAATCACAACAAACAAGTCAAATGCACATGAATATGTGTATATGCAACATTGCAAATTCATACTCAACCTTAAACTAGTTCATCATCACAAGCCAAATCGAGTTCAAGCCTACTGGTTCAAGTTCTACTCAAAATTGCACATACAATCCATATTATGCCCCACATGCCCATATTCTCAAGTCCATGAAGTTTTCACATAGTTGATATTGGATATGCTATATCTTAAAATAACAGTCATGCCTAATTAGTTTAGCCACCATTAGTACATTCACAATGTCCACATTCAAGTTCCATGACTAAACTAACCTAAGTAAAATACCATTTCAAAGCACAACATTTTATCCAAATAATGACTAAGTCTCATCAAGGGCCAACATTCCTCATATCTAATATAAACCACAATCCACTCTCAACCAAAGCAACACTAATAGTGCAATGCAAACATAAGACCAATACGAGCAACTCAATACACTCAAAGTGATTATTCATGCTATCCTACATCCAACCAAGCCGTAAACACCAAATATTCATACAATCCTTCCAAATCAACTTGCAAGCACAATATATTCAACAACATCTACAATGTTCCAATCAATCAAACTAACGTAAGGTATCACACCAAGTTCATACAATATCCCACAAAATAATAGATTCAATAATAATATCAAGTAAAGCTTAAGAGATTAAAGAATTGTACCACTTAGATTCCTAGGAAGAGGAAGGAGTGAAACCCATAAGTAATTTGAAGTCTAATTGCAAAAAATTACAAAACCTCTAAATTCTAGGGTTTTATGTTCTTCAACAATTTTAGGTGGATTTGTGGGTGGAGCTTGGTAAGAAGGAATGTGGGTATGGAGTGCCAAAAATCACTCTTTACGCCGCAACTCGCTACCACTTCGTCGCAACTAGCGATGATCCTTCACGACCCGTGACCACTTTGCCGCAACTCGCGATGGTCCGTCGCGACTTGCGATGGTCCATCGTAACTCGCGATGAGTCCATCGTGACTCACAAAAATTGGAGGCAAGAACTCTATTTTTACACAAAATTCATGATTTGGTCGCGACTTGCAACCACTTCGTAGTGACTCGCGATGGTTCGTCCGTCGCGACTCGCGACGAGGCCATTGCGACTCATGGAAAGTGGAGGCCGAAACCTCCATTTTCCAGATAAAATCCATGATTTGGTTGTGACTCACGACCACTTGGTCGCGACTCGCAATGGTCCATCACAACTCGCGACGAGGCCATCACGACTCGCGACAGGCTACTAACCTGGTACTTAGAAAACTTTTCTGATCCTTCTCTTGTCCAAATCTTTCCTTCTTGACTTCAACCATTTATACCTTCAAAATTCCAATGCCTTGGCTTCAAAATTGTCATATTCATGGGAAAAAAACTCGTGAAAAGCACAAAGAAAAACAATGAGACTAATGACAAAATCCAAAACCAAGCAACATCAATGGAAAGTCATGAATGACGATCCGGATGATCAAAACCAAGTTTATTTAACATCGTCGGCATGACTTACTCCCTTTTCTTGGAGTTTATTAACAAACCAGATTGAGGAGATCAACGTCCTCTCCTTTTTCCGGCACAAAAATCTCGTGGTATGGTTTCAAATGTTGTCCATTAACCTTGAATGTATTTGACTTAGCTCGATCTAGAATCTCCACTGCGCCATGCGAGAATGCCTTAACCACCTCAAAAGGACTGATCCATTGGGACCTCAACTTACCTGGGAATAGGCGAAGGCAGGATTTGAATAGGAGGACCTTTTGACCAATGTCAAATTCCTTCCTAATGATCATCTTGTCATGCCACACCTTTGTTTTCTTTTTATAGATTTTGGCGTTCTCATAGGACTCCCTCCGGATCTCATCCACTTCATCCAATTGTAACTTCCTATGCAAGCCGGCTTCATCTATATCAAGATTGAATTCTTTGACAGCCCAGTAAGCCTTATGTTGAATTTTCACCGGTAGATAACATGGCTTACCAAACACTAATCAGTATGGTGACATACCAATTGATGTCTTGTAAGCCGTCCTATACACCCACAAGGCATCATTCAACCAAGAACTCCAATCCGTCCGGTTAGGGTTAACCATTTTTTGAAGAATGGACTTGATTTCCCGATTGGAAACTTCGGCTTGCCCGTTAGTTTGCGGGTGATAGGCAGTGGATGTCTTAGGAGTGACGCCATACTTCTTCAAGAGTGCCTCTAAGGTCCGATTGCAAAAATGAGTGCCACAGTCACTAATCAAGGCTTGGGGTACCTCAAACCTAGAGAAGATGTTATCTTTCAGGAATTCTGTAACCACTTTAGAATCGTCAGTCCTAGTGGGTTTTGCTTCAATCCACTTTGACACATAATCAACAACAAGAAGAATATATGTAAAGCTATAAGAACTAGGGAAAGGTCCCATGAAGTCAATACCCCAAATATAAAAGATTTCACAATATAGCATAGCTTTTTGGGGCATCTCATTTCTATATGAGATATTTCCTACTCTTTGGCACTTGTAAAAAGCCTTAAAAAAATATGTATGCATGCTTATTCAAAAGTAAGCCAATAAAAACCACTTTCCAAGACTTTCCTAGCGGTCCTTTTAGCTCCAAACTGACTGCCGCATGCATGAGAATGAAAAAAAGTGAGAATTGAATGCACTTCATTATTGGGGATACATATTCTAACAACTTGGTCTACACAATGTTTCCACAAAAAGGGATCATCCTACACATAATATTTAGCATCACTCTTTAGCTTATCTTTCTGTGCTTTAGAAAAGTGAGGAGGAAATTTACCAGAGACAAGAAAGTTCACAATGTCGGCATACCACGGTTGGAGGTCCCTGATAGCGAACAATTGTTCATCGGGGAACTCCTCCCGTAGTTGCTCCTTCATTAATAGATTTACCTCACTATCTTGACAGGGTGCCAACCGGCTTAGGTGATCAGCCACGAGGTTCTCCGCTCCCTTCTTGTCTCGCACCTCTAACTCAAATTCACTCAGGAGCAGGATCCACCTAATCAATCTTGGTTTTGCCTCTTTCTTCATCATTAAATGACGAAGCGCTGCATGGTCAGTGTACACAATAACTTTTGTACCAAGCAAGTAAGATCAAAATTTTTTCAAAGAAAATACCACTGCTAGCAACTCCTTTTCGGTGGTGGAATAGTTTCTTTGGGCTTCATTGAGAGACATGGATGCGTAGCAGATGGCGTGAGGCGCTCTCCCCACCCTTTGAACAAGCACCGCTCCAATGGCGTAATCACTAGCATCGCACATAATCTCAAAAGGCAACGACCAATCCATAGGTTGTGTAATAGGGGCCAAAACTAACCTTCCTTTTAATGTATCGAAGGCCCCTTTACAACCCTCATCCATCACAAATTCCACCTCTTTTTGCAACAACTTTCATAAAGGAGATGCTATCTTCGAGAAGTCCTTGATGAACCGGCGATAGAATCCTGCATGACCAAGAAAAGAGCGCACTTTGCGCACATTAATAGGATAAGACAAAGTTTGAATTTTGTCTATCTTTGCCTTGTCAACCTCAATACCCTTAGAGGAGACAACATGGCCTAAGACAATGCCTTGCTCTACCATAAAATGACACTTCTCAGAATTTAACATAAGATTAGTATCAATGCAATGTTTAAGAACTTGTGCCAAATTTGCTAAACAGTTGTCAAAGAATTACCATGAATGATGAAATCATCCATGAATAACTCAACAAAAGTTTCAACAAATTATGAGAAAATGCTTACCATACATCTTTGGAAAGTTGCGGGGGCGTTACAAAACCCGAAAGGCATAAGCCAGTAAGCAAACGTACCAAAGGGGCACGTGAAGGTGGTCTTTTCTTGGTTTTCCGGGGTGATAGCCACTTGAAAATACCCCGAGTACCCATCCAAAAAGAAATAGAAGGGGTGGCTTGCTAACCTCTCAAGCATTTGATCAATGAATGGTAACGGAAAGTGATCCTTCCAGGTTTTTGCATTTAGCCCCCGGTAGTTAATGCAAATGCGCCACCCATTTTAAAATCGGATGGGCACCATTTCACCCTTCTCATTTTTTGCTACCGTCACCCCACTCTTCTTGGGTACCACTTGAGTTGGACTCACCCACTTGCTATCCAATATTGGATAGATCATGCCCTTTTGGAGTAACTTGAGGATTTCCGCCTTCACCACATCCATCATAGGTGGGTTTAAATGGCATTGGGGTTGCCGGGTGGGTCTTTCATCTTCTTCCAACAAGATTATATGCATGCAAGTGAATGGACTTATGCCTTTGATGTCGGCAATGGTCCATCCAGTTGCTTCCTTGTTCTCCCGCAGCACCACTATCAACTTTTCTTCTTGCTCCTTGGTGAGCTTGCTTGAAATGGTGAATGGAAGCATTTCCCCTTCCCCAAGAAATGCATGCTGGAGGTCACTTGGAAACGATTTAAGCTCAATCATTGGAGCTTTCACAAGTGATGGGAGGAATTCCAGTTCTTTGGGTTCCTCTAAGACTAGAGGTTCGGGACTTTGCACCACTTCCTCAAGAATGCTTAACTCTTCAATGCTTTCCTTCAAGTTAGTACTTATGGAATACACAAGACATGCATTTTCAACATCATTTTCCAAAGAAACTAACAAGGAATCATCACCACTCAATTCAAAAACATCTTGCACAACATTGTCAACAAAATCAATAGCATGGAAAGAATACTCTTCAAGAGGATACTTCATAGAGTCATTTATGCTAAACTCTACTTTAATCCCATCAAATTCCATGGTGAGGGTACCGTTATGCACATCAATGATGGTCCTAGAGGTCTTCAAAAATGGCCTCCCCAAAAAGATTGGGGCAACATGTTTAATATGCTCCATGATACGAATTAGGTTTTCTTTCTTTATTTTTATTTATTAGGATTTTTAGAAGATAACACTATACTCTTTTTCCCATTGGGTTTTTTAATGAGTTAGTGTGATCATTTATTTTATTTTAGAATAAGGCCCATTAATTCAGCCATGTTGGCCTTGGAAGAATTAATGTTTTGGTCATGCATTTATTTTAGTGTTTAGAATATTCAGTTATGATTTTATTAGAATTAGATTTTGTAAGATTAGATAATGCAATATTCATTCTAGATTTATCTTGAAGAATATAGTCATTTATTTTAGGTAGTCTAGTTAAATATGGTTTTAGCTTCTTAAAGCTGCCATAATCCTTTTCAGTTTCTTATTTGTATTTGTTGAAGACCATAACTATGTACTATAAATATGGGTGGTTTTCAACATTATTTTTACCGAACAACCTTTCATCAATAAAATATACAACCTTTTGAGTTCATACTCTTTGCTTGCGAGCTATTCCATTGTTGCTTAACCCCGAGGGCTAGTTAAGTATCAATAAACCTTGTAATCTGATCCTGAGGGCATATCAATAAACCTTATAATATGATCCTGAGGGCGTATCAATAAGCCTTGTAATCTGATCTTGAGGGCTAGTTAGAGAGCAAGTCGAAGTTAGGCGTACCCCGAGGGCTAGAATCCTGAATTTTGTGCGAGATAATGCGAGTTTGTAGATCCCTTCACTAGATCAAAGATATTAAGGAACTCCACTACTCTTGCCTTCTTGTGAGGGGGGATGAAGATTTGGAAATGGAGGTTGCTTTCTCAACGGTGATCTCCTATTCCTTCTCCTTTCCCTTCCTTGATTTCTCCTTGGCTCCTCCTCGTTCTCTTCTTTCACTTCTTTCTCAAACATTTCAAGCTTCTTAGAATCGTCCTCAACAAATTCACCAACCGTGGGAGAGCCAATCTCTTTACCACTTCTCAAATAGCACTTGCATTTTGTCGAGGGTTGATCTCCGGTTGGGAAGGTAGCTTACCCTTTTCCCGGGCTTCCATCCGATTCACCCCTTGAGCTATTTGGCTCACTTGAGTTTCCAAGTTTTTGATGCTTGCCTTGGCTTCATCTTGGAATTTCTCACTTTTCTCCACACACATGCCCAACCGGTGAATGTCTTGCATCACCTCATCCTTCATTAGCCCTGAGCTTTCCCCTTGGTCTCGGGGTTTATCTTGGAGCCTTTGAAACTGTTGTTGAGGTGACCTATATTGTCGTTGAGGAGGTCGATATGGTTGAGGGTTTTGGCTTCCTTGATGGTTTCCATACCGGAGGTTCGGGTTATCATAATTTTTCAAATTATACAGCCAGTTTTGGTACCCTTGATAACCTTGGTAGCCTTGCTGACCTTGGTAGCCTTGCCCACCTTGATATCCTTGGTTGCCTTGGTAGCCTTGATTTCCTTGATATCCCATGGCACTTACCTCCTCAACATAGTTCTCTTGCAAAGTAGGGATGCCCAAGTAACAAATTTCACATGATTTAACATATGGTGCAATTCCGGGCTTTGTCATCAAAGATTTCACCATAGATGCAAGGGCTGAGACTTGATCCTCGAGCTTCCCACTATTTGAAGAGTCACTTGCGCTCATTGGATTTCTCCTTCTCAAATTGGCCCTTGAGCTAAAGTTTCTCAATTCTTTCAATAGCTCCTCATACAATTGCATAGCCTCGGAGGATGTTTTGTTCCCAAGGGTGCCACCACATGAACTTCTTACCAATCTTTGATCTTCATCAAGAAGGCCATTGTAGAAGTAATAAACCAAATCCCCCTCCGAATAACCGTGATAAGGGAAACTTGCAAGAATCTTCTTGAACCTCTCCCAATAGTCAAAGAGAGATTCTTCATGCCATTGGAGGATGTTGCTTATGTCCTTCAAGACGGTGGATCTAGAGGCCGGGAAGTATTTGGCTAGAAACTTCATTTTCATATTAAGCCAACTTTTGATGCTTTTGGGTGGTAGGTAGTGGAGCCAATCTCTTGCACCATCCCTTAGTGTGAATGGGAATGTCTTCAACTTATAGAAATCTTCATCCACTCCGTGGGGGACCGTACCACCACACAAGAAGTGAAATTCGGTGAGGTGTTTGTTGGCATTCTCCCCTTGCCTACCAAGGAAGATGGGTAGCATGTTGATGAACCCGGTCTTTAGCTCAAAGTGCCCGTTCGGTCCAACCAGGGGATACTCAATGCACATTGGTTGTTGATCGAGGTTGGGTCCATGATGTCTCTTAACAAAGCTTGCCCCAAAGAAATCTCCCTTTGGTGGAAAGGAGGAGCTCGCCCTTGGAGAGGAGGATGTTGAGGTCCCCCTCTCGGATGCTCATCTCCGTGCTCAATTTGATGTTCCATAGAGGAAGAGGTGTCCACAAAATGGTCACTAGGAGGGCTGGAGGGGTGTTATTTACACTTTCCAAAGAAAGGCTCCTAGCCCATCTCAAATTCAACTCTAACTCGGGGTCGTAGTGTAGGGGTCCTTGTGAAGAAGATCGCGTACGAACCATACACCAAGAACTCAAACAATACGTCTCCAAGCCAAGTGAAAATGGAAAATCAACTAAGAAATCAAAATAAAAGTAAACTAACAAGTATTTACAATTAGCATATAATCACATATAATATGCCCAAACACTTAAAAATAAAAGCCTCTTCCCCGGCAGTGGCGCCAAAATTTGGGAGGTCGTCATCGTATCTCTCAAAGTTAATACTTTTAAGGCCTAGTGCTTCTTATCTACAATTAAGTAGATAATGGCAAGTCGGGGTCGCCTACGAGAAGAGGGATCTTTTCAAGTGTTTAAACATATATATGAGAAAACATACTAAGCATTTACATACATAGATACATATAAAATCATGTAAACAAGGGGGGGGTGGTTGGTTTTTGATCCTAAGTAATCAAATTGAAATACAACAACTAGCAAAGAAAGAAAACTATGCTAATCATGCAATACAACTAAAGATACGATGTAAATGATAATTAACGGAGTCTTGAGAGCAATTGATTGAAGCTTCCAAACTTATGTAGTAAGATTCTATGTTTGCTCATTTATGAACATTTATTGGAGATAATTTATTATGCCATTAATGTTGTGTTTTACCTCATTTATACCATGGGTTGTTTGAGTATATGAAATGTTTGTACGATTGAAATGTTAGAGTGTTAGGAAAGTTGCAAATTTCTTAACTCATTTGATATGGAAATCCAAAAGCATGGATTTAGAACTTCTTGTGTATAATGTGTGGTAATTCTTGCTAGATGAGTATGTTAATGTGGTTTGTTTTCATATTTTCCACATAGATGCAAAGAAAGGTTGAACCTTGAATGTTGTTTGTTCTAAGTCTAACCTGATAAATGCTTTGTTTGGTTAAACGACTATGTCTTTGGTAGATGGCTTGTTGTTATCAAACCTATGGTCCTTTGGGTGAAATGCCATTGGTGAAATACCCCTATGATATTGTTTGTCTAGGGTGATCATCAATGAGGTTTGCAAATGGTCGTTGTTTGTCTTTGCAAACTACTCTTAAGGAGGAATGAATGTTGATCTTTGAATGAGAAGTGATAACATTTCCCATAGACAGTAAATGTAATTGAATGAGTGAATGAATTAATGAGCTATATGAAGTTTGGAAGTGGAAGTCGATTGCCACCAATGCTCCGTTAATTATCATTTACATCGTATCTTTAGTTGTATTGCATGATTAGCATAGTTCTCTTGCTTTGCTAGTTGTTGTATTTCAATTTGATAACTTAGGATCAAAAACCAACCAACCCTTCCCCCCACCCCTTGTTTACATGCTTTTATATTTTTTTAAATGAAAGCACCCGAGGGTGGGGGTTGGTATACTGGTACCCCAGGCCAATAAGAGCAAGCCATAGAACAATGACAATAGTTTTTACAAAAGGCAACATCATTGCCTCCAAAGGAGATGTTAACTACAAAGGATCTAGTCTATATACAATCGGTGGGAATTCCTGAAATAGATAGTTGCGATTCCAAAGTAAACGAATCTCCATGTATCTATGTATGTATATGCTTAGTATGTTTTCTCCTATATATGTTTAAACACTTGAAAAGATCCATCTTCTCGTGGACGACCCCGACTTGCCATTATCTACTTAATTGTAGATATGAAGCACTAGGGCTTAAAATTATTAACTTTGAGAGGTACGACGATGCCCTCCCAAATTTTGTATGATATTAGGGTCGTGCCGACTACCTTAAAAATATGGAGCTTTTTGGGAGGCAACCCAAGCTTTTAAGTTAGGTTAGTGTTTTTCTTTTCTTGAAAAAAAAAATCCCCAACCATGTCCTCAAACCCTTACCCAAAACCACAAGAATACCACCACAGCCCACAACCCAGCACCAAAAACCACTACCAAAACCACCATCTAGGAGTACTACTAGTTGTTGTCTTTTGTGAGTGTTGATCGGGATTTGCATAGTTGTGGCTTCGTAGTGGATGGATCAAAGTTGCATGTTGGGCGGAGTTCGAGAACATGGAGGAGAGAAAATTCATTGAGAAATGAGCATTGCCATCATCGGGAAGGACCTTCAAAGTCCTAGTTGTGAGTATTTTTTTCTCTCCCTTGTTTCTTTATTTTGTCCTTTTCACACTGAGGACAATGTGTGTTTCAAGTGTGAGGAGGTAAAGAGAAATATATCTCATTGTATTGTATTGTAGTGTGCATATGCTCCACTTTGATTTGTTTTGTTTAAAAAAATGAAACAAATTCCCGCTAAGTTGAAAACTCGAGAGGGAAACTTAGGCAAAAGTGGGAGGCCCGGATAGGTCGAAAACCCAAAAGGGTGACCTATGCGAAATTGAGAGGTTAAGTGGTGTGGAAAAATGTGAGGGTGAGCAGTGAAAAAGAAAAATGTGTGAAGCTAGGATGAAAACCTGAGAGGGCTCCTAGGCAAAATGAGAGAAATTGAAAATTTTAGTGAGTTAGTTTGGCATTATATGTATACTTTACTTTTGTTATGGTTTGTTGGTCGGATTCGCTCTATTATTGCCTCTTTTTTTTGAGGGACGTGGCGATACTCGCGAAATAGATTATCTTAGGCTTTGGGATGTGAGAGCATGAGAGATTCTTATATCTTGGGGGTTAGAGTAGTCTAGGAATATGATGTTGGATATTTTGGGAAAACTTTTACATGCTAGTTTACGCTTTGATATTTGCTTGTTCTTATTTACTCGAGGACGAGTAAGGTTAAAGTGTGAAGAGATTTGATGAGACGTCAAATGCATGTATTTTCCAAAGCATTTCACATCACTTGTGTCATATTTTTGTTGTAAGATTGCTAGATTTACGTAGGTTTACATGATAAGGGTTTAGATGACCATTTTCGGTTTTTATATCTTAATCCTTCATTTTGTAACCTATGTTAAGTCTAATGGATTTTTGGTTCTTACGAGCATCTAGATTCCATTTTATGAGCTTAATTCGTAGATGTCTCGTGAGCACTTAGGAGTGGTTTAGTAAAGTCCATTCAAAAGGATGGAAGAAGATGATAGGTCACTCACAAAGTGGTAGAAGATAAAGTAAAGAAAGGAGAGCAAAGCAAAGGGTGAAGAATGATCTATGTTTTGAAACAGAGTTCTTAGAATTTTCCAAGAAGCATCAGCCTCCAAGGGTGGTACCATTGAATTTGTCTTCTCGAGTACTATAAATTTGACTACAAGAACTCCCAAAATAGATCAGCGGTTCACCTGTGGGAAGTAAAACAAGAAGCCCGGGCGAGGCCATTTCTAAATTTTTGAACTGAAACCTCCGCTGCTCAGGCGATGCCATTTCCGCCCGGGCGGGAGCCTGCTGCATTTTTTTGGTTTTTCTTGACCAAATTAGACTATAAATAGCCCCCCTTCTTCCCCATTTGCCCAAGCCCGACTTGGGGGCTCCAAAACCCTAGTTTTTCACCATTTTCTTCCATTTCTTCTTCTTTCGTTGTAGATCTTTGTTCTATGTTATGTGTTTTGATTATCTAGCTTAGTTTTTTTACTTGGAAGCAAATGATCGAAGCTTCCACACCTATGTAGTAAGAACCTCTATTTCACTCTTTCTTGAAGCATTTGTTATTTAGCATTCATGTGTTTAAATGTGATGTTTTACTTCATTTATGCTATGAGTTGTTTGAGTATATGAAGTGTTTGTGTGATTGAAGTGTTTGGGTGTTAGGAAAGTTTCAAATTCATTAGCTCTTTGACATGAGAATCCAAGAACATGGAATTAGAATTTCTTGTGTGTAATGTATTGTGATTCTTGCTAGATAAATATGTTAATGTGGATTGTTCTCATGTTTATCCTATAAATGCAATGCAAGGTTGAATCTTGAATGTGATTTGTTATAGGTTTAGCCTAATGAATGCTATGTTTGGTTAAATGGCTATGTCTTTAGCAGAAGACTTGTTGTTATCAAACCTATGGTCCTTCGTGTATAATGCCGTTGATGAAATACCTTTATAGTGTGGTTTGTCTAGAGTGATTATCAATGAGGTTTTCAAATTGTCGTTGTTTGTCTTTGCAAATTACTATTAAGAAGGAATGAATGTTGATCTTCGAATGAGCAGTTTTAGCATTCCCTATAGGTAACGAATGTGATAGAATGAGTGAATGGTTTAATGATCTACATCAAGTTTGGAAGTGGTTATTAATTGCACCCAAGTATTCGTGGACGATCCCGATTTGCCACTATATACTTAATTGTATTTAGTAAACATAAAATGCTTATAAATTATAGCTTTGAGAGGTATGACGACCACCTCCCAATTTCTTGTAAATACATAAAATTATCT
The DNA here is from genome assembly GCA_037428765.1 of Rubia yunnanensis. Lineage (NCBI taxonomy): Eukaryota > Viridiplantae > Streptophyta > Magnoliopsida > Gentianales > Rubiaceae > Rubia > Rubia yunnanensis. Next base: position 31,118,228 of record CM075071.1, on the reverse strand, counting down.
GAGATTTTATTGTTCTCCATGAAAGCCGTTTGATGCGGAGAAATAATGAGATTCATTAGAGCTCAATCCTTTCAGTTAGCACTTTGGATTTTTTTTACTAATCACATCTGATAGACTTATAGGCCTATAGTCGTTGAAAGTTGACGGGGTTGATTTTTTGGGGATTAAGGTCACCCGAGTGCTAGCGATTCTCCTGGGCAGCTCAGCCCCTTGAAGAAAATGGTTTGTTGCATCTAATATATCTGGTCCTATCACATCCCACATTTCTGTAAAGAAATTTATGGTAAACCCATCTTGGCATGGGCTCCATTTGCATTGAGTTTTTAACCTCTTCCATTGTGGCATGCTTAGTCTGTTCTTGGTTGTGGGCTTTGGTTATGATGCAAGTGATGTGGTTAAGGAATGTCTTAAAAAAGCACATGCAGCAACTTCTTGGTCATCAAAAAAGAAGTTTTTTTTTACAAAAAAATTAGCTTTTAGACCTATTTTAGATTGTTTATCCAGCCAAACTCCTGCAGAGTTTTTAATCTTAGATATCTGTAGTCTAGATCTTTTTTCCTTGACAGTTTTGTGGAAATAAGCAGTATTCTGGTCACCTTCCGTGAGCCAGTTGATCTTGCTTTTTTGTTTCCAGAACTACTCTTGCTCTTTAAGGGTTTTAAGTAAAATTTCTTTGGCCTCACTCAGTTTGATGAAATAATTTTGAGCATTGGTGTTTTGGTAAATGACTTCCTTCAATCTAAGATCCCTTTTAGCTTCAACACATTTTTATCAATGTTTCCAAAATGCTATATATTCCATGTTTAAGGATAGGCTTTAGACTTTTAATTTAAGAAAATATTTTAAAAGAGGTGCCTGAAGGCAGGGGAGTTCCCAGTTCATAGTGACTAAGGATTTGAAATCGTTTCTTGTCATCCATACATCCAAAAATACGAAAGGCTTGGGAAAAGTTTGGATTTGGCTATCTATTCTAACCAACATTGGAGTATGGTCATAAGAGAATCTATTTAGGATTTGTATAGTTGCTAATATCCCTGTCCAATCTCTTATAGGTAGGCTTATGTAACCCATAGTTGGACCGGGGGTAAAGATTTCCCACTGTACTGACTTCTTCAGGTGAATTTGATGTCTTAAAGTAGTTCAAATTGGCTATACTACCAGAATTATTGGGGGCTCATTAGAGTTATTACCCAATTTTTTTTTTTTAAAAATGTAGTCATTGCATTCCATGTTGTCATGCATAGGCTCAATAACACACAACAGGTTAATTTTATGCATGCTAATCAGTTTAGTGAGTCTAATCATAGATGTGTTAATTCCTCTAACATTCCAAACCAGCATTTGATGAAAAAGGTTTTTACAATTCATATTTCTTACTCTTTGAGCATTTTGACGATGATCTTAGAGTCATTTTGTTAATTTGAGAGAAGAAATTATTTTAATCCGCATTCTAATTATAAGGAGTGGGGTTAGGATTTCCATATCTTGCCGCCGCTCTTCTAAACTTGATTACCAATTTGTGTTGGTAAAGTCAGCTTACCAAGTCCAGCCCGAGCTCCTGTGAACTAGAGTGTCTGAATTCATGTTCCTCTTCAAGAGCCAGTGGTAAGAACCTGTTAGTGATAATTGGGGAAGCTCGATCCGAAGGAGGGACTTGGAAGTTAGCCAAATTATTTGATCCTAAGCTAATATGGTCACATATGTAGAGATCATCTTTGGTGTATTTCCTAACCGCATGCATTGGCTTATTAGGTACAGATTCTGAGGTATCAGGAATGGGGTTATCCTGATTGTATTTTGATTCTTCATTTTGAATCTGTATAGGCCCAGGGAAAACTACCAATGTTTCATTTATGATTGACTTTTGATTGTTTGCACTCCTACTCTATCAACCTCTATGTCGGTGTTGGGAATTTGGGTTTGTGGGCTGGCTGTCATGGCTTTCCTATATTTGGAATTGGTAGCTTCGGGGCTGAGGATGATGATAGGTGTTTGGTCGAGGGATTTCTAGCTGGGCGTGCGAACTATGGTTTTCTTAGATGAAGAAGTAGATGGCCTAGCTTGGATAGCAGGGGAATGGGTTAGGGGATTATTGGTCTGTGTAGCAGCTTGACTTACATTATTCTCTAGATTGGGGATCAAATGAGGAGTAGTTTGTGGCTTATAAATTTCCATTTCAGAGGTTTGCTCTTTGGCCTGTAGGTTTCCAGTTATGCTTTGTGTTAATCCCAGGGTGTTTGATTCTATAATTCTGGATAGCATGTCCTAATGATGCGGATCGAACCATCGATGAACGAGCTTTAACGTTTTTGGAGTGTTTTGACCGCCTTTGACCTGTGTCCTTTGGCTTTTCTTTTTCTTGTTTTATGAGTTTTACGTTTTGGGGGCGTTTTCCTCTCTTCCTGTCGTTTTGAGTCCTAGAGGCTGGGCTATTTATAGCCTCTTTTCGTTTGCATAAGGGGCAGAGATATAAAAAAGGATTTCCTTTCAATTTTCCCAATTTCGTGTTCTAATCGAATTCGATTTTGATGCCTGGATCTAGCATTCGATTGTGTTGAATCAATAGGTTTTCAGAAGGGTTTCAATTGGGCATTCGTGCGTCGAATCAACAATTGAAATCGGAGTTTCCGCCTGCGTCAGTTTGGTATCAGAGCTAGCGTGAGGATCTTGGCCATGGCACCGCGGAGGGCGGCTCAACAGCGTCAGCGGGTGGCCGAGGTTCCGGAAAGGGACGATGACGACCGGCTCGAGGAGCGTGTTGGTCGGATTATCGAGGATCGAACAGAGCAGATGGTGGGCGAGATTACTCATCGAGTGGCAGCCCTCTTCAATACTCCGCAATGAGATCATGAGCGGAGTCGAAGGCAGATGTCGGCAGCGCAGGGTTCTGTGGCAGGTTCGTCGGAGGGTGAGGAGACGCTTGACGGAGAACCACGGATACAGCATCGGTTCCAGCGGATCTATGAAGGTGCAGATCGGCGGTGGGAATCAGGGATTAAAACCGATATCCCAGAATTTCACGGCAGTCTCCAAGCAGAGGAATTTCTCGATTGGCTCTCAACGGTCGAGGAAATTCTGGTCGAGGAAATTCTGGAGTTTCGAGGAGTTCCCTATGAGAGGCGAGTCGCGCTAATTGCAACGAGGCTTCGAGGCCGTGCAACGGCATGGTGGCAGCAATTAAAGATCACCCGAAGTCGAGTGGGTAAGCCAAAGATTTCGCCGTGGGAAAAGATGAAGAAACACCTTCGGGCGGCGTTCCTCCCCTACAATTACCAAAGGTTAATGTGTCAACGCTTGCAAAACTTACGGCAAGGAATTCGTACGGTCGAAGAGTACACTTCCGAATTTTATCAATTGCTGGCACGGAATGACGTGCAAGAAACCGAAGATCAGCTTGTTGCGCGGTGTATTGGTGGTCTAAAGCTTCAAATTTCGGAGACCGTTAACATGTTTGATCCAGTTTCTGTTTCCGTGGCGTTTCAACGAGCCCTCACAGTGGAGAAGCAAGCACACCGTGGCACCGCGGCCCAATTTACCAACCCATTTGCTAACACCCGACGGGACGCGCCTGTGACTCTCGAACCAACCACAACCACTGCGGGGAAACCTTCGACCCCTGGCTTCCCGCAGGGAGCAGCGAGTGCAAGCGCCATCAAGTGCTTCTCGTGTGGAGAGCAAGGTCACCGATAGGTCGATTGCTGGAATGCCGGCAAAAGAGTACTTATTGTTGATGAACCCGGCGAGGATGTAGAAGTCGACGAGCGGCCCTTGTCTGACCAGCCCGTGTATGACAAAGAGATCATTGAGGGTGACGTGGGATTGTCATTGGTTGTGCGTAGGTCGTGTTTAACGCCCAAAGCACCAGAAGAAGATTGGCTGCGAAACAACATCTTCCAATCGACATGCACTGTACTTGGCAAAGTTTGTCGATTTGTTATCGACGCGGGAAGTTGCGAGAATATTGTCTCGGAGGAGGCGGTGGCGAAGCTGAATGTCAAAACCGAGCAGCATCCGAAGCCATACAAGCTAGCTTGGCTGAAGCGTGGTGGTGAGGTATCGAAACGCACCTTGATATCATTTTCTGTTGGGGCGAAATACCGAGACGAGGTTTGGTGCGATGTGGTGAACATGGATGCATGTCACTTGTTGCTTGGTAGGCCATGGCAGTTTGACAGGAGAGTAACTCACGATGGTCGGGCGAACTCTTACAGCTTTGTGTTTGATGGATTGAAGATCGTTTTGGTGCTGAGTAAACCCATTGAGAAGGCAGTCTCAGGCAGCTCTGGGGAGAGGGTGAGCGGGGAGGCCACGAACCTGTTAACAATGGCGCAATTCGGTGAAGAAATAATGACTTCTGGCGTGCTATATGTGCTTCTTGGCAAAGAAGTTTCTGAGGCGGGTCCTGTCCCGAATGCAGTTGCTCCATTACTCACTGAGTTTGCGGACGTTTTCCCTGACAAGCTGCCCGACGGACTTCCTCCGCTCCGTGATATTCAACATTGTATCGACTTGGAACCAGGAGCATCTCTTCCCCACCGATCGCACTACAGAATGAGTCCGAGCGAGCACGAGGAGCTTCGGAGGCAAGTTGAGGAGTTGCTCGCGAATGGGCACATTTGAGAAAGCATGAGCCCTGTCGCCGTTCCTGCTTTGTTGACGCCAAAGAAGGACGGTTCTTGGCGCATGTGTGTGGATAGCCGGGCAGTCAACAAAATTACCGTGCGGTACCGTTTTCCCATCCCACGCCTCGACGACTTACTGGATCAAATTAGTGGCGCCAAGGTCTTTTCCCGTTTGGACTTGAAGAGCGGATATTATCAGATCCGTATGCGACCTGGTGACGAGTGGAAATCGGCATTCAAGACGCGTGAGGGATTGTACGAGTGGATGGTGATGCCGTTCGGTTTATCTAACGCCCCGAGCACGCTTATGCGGGCGATGAATCAGCTTTTACGGCCGTTCATTGGTAGCTTCGTCGTCATTTATTTCGACGATATTCTCATCTATAGTGCCAATCCTGATGCGCACCTTGAGCACCTGCGAGAGGTACTTCATGTTTTGAGGATGGGGCAGTTTTACGTCGCATGGAAAAAGTGTGTGTTCATGACGCCTAAGGTTATATTTTTGGGCTATATTATCTCTGGTGATGGGTTACAGGTCGACAGGGCGAAGGTCGAGGCGATTTGGAATTGGCCTAGACCGAAGTCAATCACGGAGGTACGGAGCTTTCATGGTCTTGCCTCCTTTTATAGGCATTTTGTGCCACACTTCAGCGAGCTCATGGCTCCACTCATAGATTGCATGCGAGGCACCCAGTTCGGGTGGATAAGTGAAGCCGAGGCAGCTTTCATCATGATCAAAGAACGCCTGACGACCGCGCCTATCTTGATCCTCCCGGATTTCTCCCTACCATTTGAGCTGCACACGGACGCATCGAAGACTGGCATCGGGCTATTCTTAGTCAGAGTGGACGGCCCATCGCGTACTATAGCGAGAAGGTCTCGGGTGCCCGGCTTAATTACAGCACCTACGACGTTGAGTTCTACGCAGTGGTTCAAGGCGTTAAGCACTGGAGGCATTATCTATTTCACCGCGAGTTTGTTCTGTACACCGATCATGACTTGCTCCGACACCTCCACCGCCAGGATAAAATATCAGCTCGACACGCGAGGTGGGTTTCTTTCCTTGAAGGATTCACCTTCGTCGTGAAGCACAAAATGGGTGTCACCAACCGCGTTGCCGATGCCCTCAGTTGTCGGTCCAGTTTACTAGTCACCCTGAGGGTCGAGGTACCCAGGTTTGATTCCTTCAGGGATTTGTTCCTCACCGACCCGTATTTCTCGGTGATCCTCGAAGATGTCAAATCTGGCAAACGATCAGATTTCCTTCTTCACAACGGGTTTCTCTTCCGCGGAAATCAATTATGTGTTCCTCAGTGTTCACTCCATCTACAGATTATCCAGGAGCTTCACGGTGAGGGCCATGTGGGTCGAGATCGGACCTTGCAGCTTGTTCAGTCCTCTTACTTTTGGCCCGGGTTGCGTAGCAAGGTCGAGAAGTTCGTGCGGCGATGTCGTATTTGCCAGATGTCGAAAGGTGTGGCCACCAATACCGGCTTGTACATGCCGCTACCCGTTCCCTCCCGGCCATGGGCTGATATTAGCATGGATTTCGTGTTGGGTCTACCCCGTACTCAGCGTGGCAACAACTCAATCTTTGTCGTGGTCGACCGGTTCTCCAAAATGGTGCACTTCATTCCATGCAAGAGGACGACGGATGCCGTGAATGTGGCACAGTTGTTCTTCCGTGATGTCTACCGTCTCCACGGCCTTCCCGTCTCCATCGTGTCCGACCGCGACACAAGATTCATCAGCCACTTTTGGCGTAGCTTGTGGAAAATGGTGCACACGAAGCTCAACTTTAGCAGTGCCTATCACCCGCAGACCGATGGACAAACATAGGTGGTTAACCGTTCCCTCGGTAACCTTCTTCGTTGCCTAGTTGGTGACAGTCCGAAGCATTGGGATCAAAAGCTAAGTCAAGCGGAGTTCGTACACAACCATGCCGTCAACCGGAGCACGGGTTTCAGTCCCTTTCAGGTCATTTACTCGGCCCAGCCTCGCGGACCGCTTAACCTGTTGCCACTGCCCGACAACACCAAGGTCCATGGGAAAGCTTCCAATTTTGTTTCAGGGCTGCTCGATATACACAAAATGGTGCATGACAACCTGTCCGCCGCCAATGCTCGCTACAAAGAGCACGCCGATCAATGGCACCGACATGTCGAGTTCCAAGTGGGCGACTTCGTTTGGGCTGTTTTGACAAGGGAACGCTTCTCCGTCGGTGACTACAACAAACTTGCTGCCAAGAAGATTGGCCCTATAGAGATCACTGAGAAAATCAATCCAAATGCTTACCGGCTGAAACTCCCAAGCCACATCCGCACTGCCGATGTGTTCAACGTGAAGCATCTTCTCCCATTCCATGGCGACTCTTCCGATGATGACACAGACCAGACTTCGAGGACGAAATCTTTTCACCCCGGAGGGAATGATGTGGACCGAACCATCGATGAACGATCTTTAACATTTTTGGAGTGTTTTGACCGCCTTTGACCTGTGTCCTTTGGCTTTTCTTTTTCTTGTTTTATGAGTTTTACGTTTTGGGGGTGTTTTCCTCTCTTCCTATCGTTTTGAGTCCTAGGGGCTGGGCTATTTATAGCCTCTTTTCGTTTGCATAAGGGGCAGAGATATAAAAAAAGGATTTCCTTTCAGTTTTCCCAATTTCGTGTTCTAATCGAATTCGATTTTGATGCCTGGATCTAGCATTCGATTGTGTTGAATCAATATGTTTTCAGAAGGGTTTCAATTGGGCATTCGTGCGTCGAATCAACAATTGAAATTGGAGTTTCCGCCCGCGTCACCTAACTTAAAGCAATGCGTACAGTATGCAGGGATCCCTTCATACTCAATATCGTACCTTTTATTTTCCTAGGGGGTTCCTAGCGCAATACTAGTATGCAGATTATTCAACAAGTTTATGCCAACACATATTTTAATAGCTGACGATCTCGTTTTAGCCTCTGTGGCTCCATCCATTTTGATTTAGCTACCTATTAGAAAGATGTGGAATCACGACCACTATACTTCGCAATTCATCCTACGTAGCTTATTAATTCTTTTGATGGGTCCAAGTTATACTTGGACAAAACCATACAGGTTCTGAAATTCTTATGGTTACTTTATTTTGGTTTGGGGAGCCTAATGTATTTCTCCCGCTCATATCAATGAGCGTTATTATTTTTTTAAAAAGATTTAGCTACCTATTAGATTCTGATGGATTGAATAGAAGCAATATTGTAATAATAGAGAGGAGCGTTTCGAATTGTTACCCACACTGATACTATCGATGACTCTGAAATTGGTGAGAAATCCAGAGTCCACTAGAGCACCTTCATGGGGTTTCCATTCATCATCCATCCTCCCTTAATCCATCAACATAGAAAATCATCTTTTTGTTCAAACTGGATGAGTATATGCTTGAAATCCATGGAGCCTGGCTGGAATTTTCCTTTGAAGTCCACTGTCTTGAAAGATGCATGAAGTTGTTCCATTGTTGGCCAGCACTTGTTGATTTTTCCAAATAAGGCATTGGTATAGTGCCGAACCAGCTGATCGACATCCTGTTCTAAGTAGAGACAGGCTAATTCGCCTTTGTGTTCGAGATGATGGGTATTAGGTTTGGGTTTGAAGGCAATCTTGGGTGGGGGTGGGGGGTGAGGGGAGCTTAGCATTTGGACGAAATTTTTTGTTGCACCGGTGATGGGTGGCGGTGGCTCCGCCATGGGAGCGACGGAGGAAAGTAAGAGAGAGAGAACCGGTGTTACTGGAGACATAATTTCATTTTATCTTCATTACACAAATGGTTCTAAAAATAAAAAAATGTAATTAGGACTGCTGATGTACATGATTTTTGGGTACATGTGGAAGAGAAGAAACAAGATTATCTATGATAACATCAACATTAGTAATTATGAGGCAATTTTTTATACTTTAAATGGTTTCCCTCTTGTAAGTGATCCCCTGGTATCTGATATCTGGAAGGCAAATGGTTTAGCCCCCCTTTTCCTTCAAAAAAAAAAAAAAACATAATTGCAAAGGCAGTATCATGGGAGAAAAGTTCAGGCCATAAGATTAATGTTGATGCATCCTTCCAAAATGGAAAAGCAGGACTTGGTATTCTGATTAGGAATTCTATAGGAGATATGGAATTTGCACAGTATAAAATAAGTGACTCAAACTATGTTTTTGCTGCAGAAATGAATGCTTTAAAATTAGGACTAACGGTAGCAGAATCAACGAACCACCCTAACATATCCCCTGAGACTGATTGCAAACTTCTTTATATGGGAATTCTAAACCCTTATTCTGCTCCTTGGACCTTTTTCAAACTCATGGATATAAAGCATAATTTAGAAATACATGATTTTAAATTGCATCTCATCTATTGAGAGGCTAATCTCCCTGCAGATTACTTAGCAAAACCGGGAGTGGAAACTAATGCTATCTTAACTCCCTCTAACATTACCGGGAAATTAAAATCTTTGATTCTCCTAGATAAACTTGGAATAACATCCATATTATATTGTAGTTTCCATGTCAGAGTACTGCTGCTCTCTTTTCCCTCTTCTTGTAGGTACCGAATCCAAATCCACAAGATTGTGGTTGTAGCTTTGATTGAGACTTCCTTGCTAATGTCTTGAGAATCATTCCTATCTATTTATCGCTTTCCCCATTGTGCATTTATTGAGCTTTGAATGTGGATTATTAATGACATTAATGTTATTGGAAGTTTGAGCATATGAATTGCTTGTATGATTGCTTGTTTGGGTTGGGAGAAAGAAGCTAATTTTCCCTTCTTTTAATGTGGAATCCAAGAGCATGAGTTAGAACTTATAAATGATGTTGATGTGTTGATAATTGCTAGATGAATGTGATGATGTTGAACTCGATGTCATGTTTGTTTTAGGTAGCAAATGAGAGAAGTCTATGAATGTCGATCGTTCTTGACTAATATTGTGTAATGTATGAATTGGTTAAATGCTTAGATACGATGTAGCATTTATAAGTGTTGCCAAACTTGTTGGTTCTTCGTGCTCAATGCCATAAATGAAATACTTTTAGTCGTGTTTCAACTAAGGGAGTCATTGGTGAGGTTTGACAAGAGATGTCGAATGCAAACTACTATCTAAGAAGGATAGAAGATTTATCTTCACAACAAGTAGTGAAAGTAGTGAATAGATTGTTTCACTCGTTCTTGAAGCCTTTGTTATTAGTATTCATGTGTTCTTAATCATATGTTTTACTTCATTTATGCCATGGGTTGTTTGAAAATAGGAAGTGTCTGTATGATTGAAGTGTTAGGACGTTAGGAAAGTGATGAATTCCTTAACTCTTTGGCATAAAAATACAAGAACATGAACTTAGAATTTCTCGTGCATAATGTGTTGTGATTCTTGCTAGATAAGTATGTTAATGTGGTTTGTTCTCATATTTATCCTATAGATGCAATGAAATGTTGAATCTTGAATGTGGTTTGTTCTAGGTTTAGCCTAATGAATGCTATGTTTGGTTAAATGGCTATGTCTTTGGTAGAAGGCTTGTTGTTATCAAATCTATGGTCCTTCGTGTGAAATTCCGTTAATGAAACACCTCTATGGTGTGGTTTTCTTAGAGTGATTGTCAACGAGGTTTGCAAATGGTCGTTATTTGTCTTTGCAAATTACTATTAAGAAGAAATGAATGTTGATCTTCGAATGGGAAGCGATAACATTCCCCATAGGTAAAAAATGTGATAGAATGAGTGAATGATTCAATGATCTACATTTGGTTTGGAAGTGGATGTCAATTGCCCCAAAGGCTTTGTCTTTTGTAGTGTACCCCTTTTTCTTAGTTTGCTTGATGATTACCATAGTTAATTAACTTTGCTAGTTAATTTATCTTTTACTTTCATAACTTAGGACCGAAACCAAAACTTCCCCCCTAATTACTTGCTTTTATATATATATATATGTATAAGCTTCTAGCATAATATCAACCTTATATGTTTAAACCCTTAGGAAAGTCTCTCTTCTTGGACGACCCCAACTTGCCATTATCAAGCATTTAGGGCTTATAAATTTAACTTTGAGAGGTACATCGATGACCTCCCAAATATCAATGTGCTTGGTTCTCTTATGTAAAACTGGATTCTTAGCAAGAAAGAGAGCGTTATTATTATCACACATCAAAAGAGGAGACATATGAGTCGATATACGTAAATTCCAAAGAAGATTAATCAACCAAGCTAGTTACACAGCAGTGTATGTCTTAACACAATATTGAGATTTTGAACTAGAATAAGAAATTGTAGGTTGCTTCTTGGCACTCCAAGAAACCTGGTTGCCACCAAGGAAAATGACATAACCATATGTAAACCTATGATGTGCACCATATTGCATGCGTTAACCAATACATTTGACACAATTGTTACTATGTTTTACTTGGTTGATTGCTGGTTTTAGTTCGGTTTACACAAAAAAGGGTTTAGACGTTCATCATTGATTTTCTTGTTAAGTCCCGAGTTTTGTAGACTTAATTAAACCTAATGGACACTTTGAATTCACGGGCACCTAGATCTTCACTTGTGATATTACTAGCAGGTTGTTCGTGAATATTTTGGCATCATTTTGTAGAAGGCCATTCGCAAGAATGGTAGAATATATTTGAAGGCCATTTGCAAGGATGGTAGTAGATAAGAAGACCACAGACTTAAAATATGGTAGTAGATGGAATTGATTCGGAAAAGGCGGAGTTGAAGTTCAAAGAGGTCAAGAACGAAACACGGCATCAACCGACCGAATTAGCCAACTGGCCGGCCGGCACGAAGGCAGCACGAGCAAGCATAAGCCAGCCTAGCAAAACCTCTGCCAGGGGTTGCTAGCATAGCTCGTGCGAGCAACATGGATTATGCGACATCCCTCAGCATGGACCGTGCCGATCAATGCTGCCCGTGTTCCCATGTTTCCAAATTCACTCTAAAAATGGCTAAGTATGGGCGAGGACTATGCCGTTTCACATGGTCCACATCGTTTCAAGTCCCAAATGTGAAGACCAGCCCACGGGATGTGAAGGATGACATGGCCCACGCCATTCTACTGAGCAAAGAGTGCTTCCAGTCGACAACTTGCGCCAAACGACACGGGGCTTGCTATTATAAGTGTAAAAATGAGCCTTGAGCCAGCGGTCTGTGCTGAGTGACACGGTTCGCACCAGCATGAAGCAAACAACTCGTGCCATACTGAGCAGGCCACACCAACCCGAGGCACACAGGCCGTTCTAGACAGAGCGGTCCATGCCAGCACGAAGGTAACTCGGCTGGCACGGACCGTGAAATTTTCCACTGGCCGTGTCAATTGTGGCTGCTTGGGTTTCTAGGCCTACTTTGGGCCTATTTCAAGGCCCAATTCCCTACTACTATATATGGACCTATATCTACTAAGGTTTAAGTTTAGGCTCATTTTTAGACTTCAAGAGTAGGGTATAGAGAGAAATGAGCTCTTCCTTCTCTCTAGAATCCTTTCTTTTCTTCTCTTTATTTATCCTTTGCCCAAGGGCATTGAATCCAATGAAATACTTGGCTTCAATGCTTAGAGAGTAGTTTATTTGCTTGGGTTTTATATTTGTACTCTTGATTTGGTATATGTTTTGTGAGATTCCTTAGATCCACCTATTTTATATTTTTATGATATTATGTTGGCTTGTTCTTCATATTCTTATTAATTGCATAAATGATACACTATGATGGTAGACACCATAGTCTACATTCATGTTGGTGCATATATTAATACCCCTGGGGAGTGAAACCTAGATGTGATATGGGTAGTGGGGTTCAGGTCCACGTGGGTGTGTGCACGTAGGTCTTTTATGAGTTTTTCTGTTACGATGAAATCACATTAGTCTAGCTGGCGAGTTGGTCCAAAGGGTTATGGATAGAGATAGCAATTGGTAGCAGACTAGGGTTAAGCAACCCTAGAGCGATCGATCATGTGCCTATTTTCCTTTACCTCTGTAGGCCTAGGAATAGAGCATTTGTGGTGTAGTGCCTAGGACGTAAGCATACAGGGGAGAAATAGACCTGCATAATGGTAGGGCCGTTGTTGCATTCCCCTAATTACGGAGGTGATTCCGATAAAAGATTGCAAGAGCACCTTACGTGATAGGTATGGGGAAGTGTTGACCATCGAGTACACCACATGTTATGAACACTAGAATAGGTTTAATTTCTTGTATGTGATGGAATCAAGGATCGAAACATTTCACCATTCATGTTACACAAGTATTCCCTAAGTGTTAGAATTTATAGTTTTATTCTCTTGTGATCTCGCATGCTTGTAGTTATTAGTTAAAAACCCCCCAAAAACTTGTTTTACAATATTTAGCTATTCCTAATACACGAACGGATTGATGAACTGTACAGATGGATTATTAGACATCTAACATCTCTGTGGACAAACCTGGGATTGCCACTATCTACCCTCGAGGTAGCACAGTAGTTGGAACGGGAGCAGAATATAAATCTTTATATTTGATCGAACGCCTTCCACTCAGGTTAACTTAGTAGATCTCCCATGAAAAAGGTTATTTGTTAACGACCCCGAGTGGAGGAGGGTAAAATTTTAGCGCCGCTGCTGGGGAATGATAGTCTAAAGGTGTAATTGTTAACTTGCATAGCATGTTAGTTGAGTAGCTAGTTTTGTTCTTTTTGGTTGTTATTTTCCAGAATAGGTATTGCACGAGTTCTTGGTGAAAATTGAGGACCCTTGCACTATGATTCCAAACTTTGTTTGTTTTCTTTGTTCGTGTTTTTAATTGAAAAATAGAAATGTGAAAGACCACTCAATGGATAAAACTTTGTAGGGTGTCATTATGATCATCCTGCGGAGTGTTGCCTATGGTTGAGTGACTATGGGAGAGAAATGGAACTTATGTGTTACAAGACCGAAGGGAACAAGAATGGTACACAAACCATAACTCACCTGATTTGGTCTTAACTCCCAAATCACCATGTGAAGAACTACTTGGGGCATTAGTAAATTTTGGAAAGACCAATGAATTCCTTCAAACCCAATTGTTTAGTTGCATTAAGGATTATGGGACTCAGATATCTTCGAGTGTTGAGATAATTGGTGGTAAAGTAAGTCAGCTGATAGGAAAGGTGAACCAACTACTAGGGAGGTGCAAGCTAATGGATGAGGATGCTCCAACACCTTTGTGCTGGTGATAGAGGTTGAGTCCAAGAAGGCCATTGGGTTGAAGATGTGGCAGCCCAATTAGGGCATTATTTAATACCCTAATATAATTACTGCATTTGTGGCTAATTAAAGGTGCTAATTAAGGAGGATGTTATTTAGGACAAGGAGTATAAATACAAGGCACACATTAACTTATCATTCATTCTGTCTTAATCATATTGGACTATGAGACTAACTTAGGCATCAGAGTGCTAACCCTTGGAACCCCCAGGGACAGTTTTATTGCAGGTTAGTTTGAGAGGAACTTAAGCCCACGAACTAGTCGGTCATTCGAGATGTATCAAGTGGCACCGACTGCGGGGACGACTAAGACAAATCAAGGGTTTTGAGGGTTTATGTCCACTGTTATTCGAAGGAGTGAAAGGTTAAGGCTAATAGGTACGGGGGGCTGGGTCTCTACAAAGGTTAAGAATGGAGAATTCAGGGGTAGGAAATGATGCCCGTGTCGAGGATATCAACATGGCTAACCTTCAAACGTCAGGAACTGAGTTGGGTGCAGAGCCTATTACGATCATAGACCATGAAGGGGGGAAAACTTCAGTAGAATTCATCACAAATACCTTGGCACCAATCCAGAATGATACGCTAGGGCCCTCGAGGAGATTGGAAATGACGGGAGAACAAGAACAGAGAAACCCCAATTCCTTACTCGAGGGGGTAGCCGATCCGAGGGACGAAAGGTTTATGGATGTTTATGGAGATTCATATATGGAAGCCTATGGTCAGTACGAGAAATGAAAACATAACGCAAGGGGGGGACCCCGAACCAAGATGTAGAACGAGTAGCTCAGGTCCTGGATGTGGCCAACTTTTGAGTTACCCCCCCTGAGGGATGACAGGGTCACGCACGGAGTACTGCCACTGTCACCTATAGGAATAACTATGGGGTGGGCCTCTCAGCCTGCAATAGCCTATTCTTATCACGTATATGCTGGAGAGCCATTGTAAGCTAGGTCTCAACCTTCTATTCATGGTTACTCACAAGCCCTAGTATATTCGTTACCTCTGCTAGCCCCATCCGCTCCTACCCTCAACCTGGTTGGTCCTGGAGTGGCATATAGAATGATGGCTTCTTCTGCCATTTAAGTATACAGAATTATGGGAATTCAAGGAACGTTGATTAGTCAGGGGCCTTACAATCCCTATGGCTAACCACCACCGTACCCAGGTTTCGAACATCTTTGGATGAACCCTGGATATGAGGTAACTCAACCTCTTTATCTGCCACATCTGGGGAGTCACGACAAGGGGCTGAACCTGATAGGGGGGCAATAAGAAACCCCCTCAGATGCAAGTGAGTTGTTAAAGAGGGAATTGGATAGGTTGATCGACCCTTCGGCCAGACGACAGGGTCTCCTTTTAGCTCGGTGATCACAGGGTTTGATGGCCAATAGAATTGGTGAGACTGACCATTAATAATTCATCCAGATGTTCCTGGGCTTGATGAGTTTGAGGTATTTCGATGAGAAATTGACATGCAAGCTGGTAGGAAACTACCTGCGGGGAAAAGCACAAGGGTGGTTCATTAAATTTCCAAGAGGCTTAAGCCGATCGTACCGAGACTTCAGCAGAGAATTGTTAAGCCAGTACACATTTAAGAACAAGTTCACCAAAAATCTATTAGAACTATACTATACAAAGCAAAAGATAGGGGAAAGAATGGAAACCTTCTATCATCGGTATGTGGATGAGAGCTTGGGGGTGATAGAAACAATAGAGAACGAGGTAATCCAGGGGTACCTGTTGGGGATGCATGACTTGGAATTATACAAGAAGCTGAGTACTAACACCCTCAAGACCTTGCAAAAACTTTAGGAAGTTGTAGAGCAGTACTCAAGGGTAGAGGAAGCAACTAGAAAGAAAAGAGATAACCTTACAGATAAAACGAGAAGAAATGTAGAGCATAGAGGGAAAAGGCCAGTCGAACCCATAAGAACACCATTCGAGAGATACACTCCATTACCACTAACGCTCGGAGGGAGAACTCATGCACATATCTTAAGTATACATAGAAGGTTTTACCAAGCACCCCCACCCTTACAAAGTTTGCACAACACGGTAGTGACCTGGAGGGCAACATATAGGTATTGCAATCATCACAGGGATTACGACCATGACAAAAATGATTGCATGCAGTTGAGGATGAAGATCGATAGGTGTGAGCGGAATGAAGATTTCAAGGGTAAGAACACAGGAACCAGGCTGCCCCCTCGAGGCCTCGAATGAACCAATGGAATCCTTATAGAAAGGAAGATAAAAGCAACGGGGGTAGAGGAGATAGAAGGCCTCAAGAACAGGTGGTTCGAGATAGGGGGCAGGAAGGAAGGTAGGATAGATCCTAAGAACAACATAGGGAAAATCAAGATAACTAAAACAGGGAAAATTCACCCGTATGAAGAGTAATTAGTGTCATCAATTTTAGGGTGGGAGAGAGATCTTTGAATGCTGTTATAAGAGCAGAGACTCGAAGGGTTCCTGCGGAAGAGCCCAACCACAAGAGGTTTTAACCAGACGAGACGGTCACTTTCTCGAAAACGAATGCCTTACCAGACCAAATACCCCATGCGAATCCTATGGTAATTTCATCCATTATTGGAACGTCTTTGATAAGAAGAGTATTCATTGATGACAGAAGTAGGGTAGAAGTGATGTTTGATGAGTGCTTTGACCAGTTGGATATAGGACGCAACAACTTGAAAAAGTTAGCTTCCCCTTTGTCCGGATTGATAGGAAACTTGATATTCCCCATAGGAGAGATAACCCTGCCCGTTCGCGTAGCGGATGGCGAAAAAGGGGTGATTATCAGGTGTAATTTCACTGTCGTGGATGCCCATTCCCCTTATAATGTGATTTTAGGAAGGCCATAGATGTACCAGACTCGGGTGGTTTGGTCACCTTATCACCTTATGATGAAGTTCCCGACTGAAAAGAGAGTGACATCCATTCAAGGAGATTAAACCGTGTCTAAAAAATGTAACCTTACGACGGTATGAGAAGCGATAAAGCAAAGAGATGTAGAAATGGTGCACACAGATGTATGATTGGCTGATACAATATAGATGCCTATTCGGGATATGAGATCAGAAGCTGTGGGGAAGCTAATTCCTGAAGATGTCAAGGAAAGACTGAGAGACTTATTGGGAGAATATGGGGACATGTTCTCGTGGATTACTTCTGACCTAAAGGGAGTACCTTTGAGTCTCGCACTACACAGGCTGAACATGGACCCCTCGATTAAGCCAGTGAAGCAGAAGAGAAGGTTGTTTGCTCCCGAAAGAGCTGAAGCAATTAAAGAAGTGTGGAGAAGTTGTTGAGGGTAGAATGTTATTGAGGAGGTGTTATACCCCAAATGGATTGCTAACCTAGTCATGGTCTTAAAGCATGATGGGGCCTGGAGAATGTGTATAGATTTCACCGATTTAAATAAATGATGCCCAAAAGATAGTTACCTGTTGCCACCAATCGACAAATTGGTGGAAGCCATAATTGGATATCAGATTCTGGCTTTCTTTGACACGCATAAGGGGTATCCCCAAATACTCATGGTAGAGGAAGACAAGGAAAAAATCGTTTATTACAGATGTGGGCATGTACTATTATAAGAAGATGGCATTTGGCTTAAAACGCTGGGGCTACTTACCAGATGCTAGTTGATAAACTTTTCAAGGGGCAGATAGGGAAGAATATGGAAATTTATGTGGATGATATAGTCGTCAAAAGAAAAAGTCATGAAGAATTCTTAAAGGACCTGGAAGAAACATTCAGTAGGCTTCGAGGGGCTAATTTGAAGTTGAAACCATCTAAATGTGTTATCGGTGTGGGGGCGGAGAAGTTCCTTGGATTCATGGTCTCGAAGAGGGGTATTGATGTAAACCGAAAAGGTTGAAGCTTTGAAGACAATGAAAACCCCATAATCAATAAATGATGTACAAAAGCTTACAAGGTCTCTAGTAGCATTGAGCAGGTTCTTATCGAAGGGTGCGGAGAAACACCTACCCTTCTTTGATATCCTTCGAAGGGCAAAGAAATTCGAGTCGAATGGAAAATGCGACTAGAAATTTAAGCAGTTGAAGGAAAAGTTGGGGACACTATTTACCTTGATGAAATAAGATAAGGATGAGATGCTATACCTGTACATTTTCGCGTTGTCGTTGGCAATCAGTGCGGCCCCAGTAAAAGAGAAAGAAAAGGTTCAGCATCCAATTTACTTTGTCAGTCGTGCCTTGCAAAGGTTGGAGACGAGGTATACTATCTTCGAGATGTTGATTCTAGCCCTCATACATGGAGCCAAAAGGCTGGGACCCTACTTCCAGGGACACAAAATAGTGGTGCTCACGAACCACCCCATTCGACAGATTCAGCTGAAGCCAGATTTTTCGGGAAGAATGATGAAGTGGGCAGTGGAAATAGGAGAGCACAATATCCAATATCAACCTCGAGTTGCAATTAAGGGCCAGACGCTGGCAGACTTCATAGTGGAAACTACAGAGCCCCCCGAGGTGTATCTGGATCCCATTCTTAGGGTGGAAGCGAGCCAAAAGGAGGTATGGAAGTTGTATGTGGATGGTTCATCACATTCAGGGGGAAGTGGAGCCGGGGTTTTGTTAACCAGCTCCAATGGTAAGGATTATCCTTACGCATTGAACTTTGCATTCAAAGAAACTAACAATGAGGCTGAGTATAAAGCACTAATCATTGGACTGCACCTGGCAAGTGAGCTGCAGGTGGAGGAATTGAAGGTTTTCAGTGACTCTCAAATCATGGTTCAACAAGCGAATGCGTAATAAGAGGCTAGAGAGCGTAGCCTGCAAAGATACCTCAAGGTAGTGAAAAACCTATTGAAAAATTTTAAATCTTACACTTTAACGTAGGTTCTGAGGGAAAGCAATCATAAAGAAGATGCTCTAAGAAAGCTTGCTTCTTCAGATTTGGGAACCGAATCCTAGAAGCAATTACTCATGGAAACTTTAAACAAACAAAGTTTCAAAGAACTTGTAGTTATGGCAGTGGAAGCGGAAGACTCCTGGATGACGCCGTTCGTGGCATATCTTTGAGAGGGTGTCCTATCGGAAAATGAAGTGGATGCCAGAAAGATAAGGTTGAAAGCTCCAATGTTTATGTTGCAGGAAGAAGTGTTATACAGAAGGGGTCAGTTGCAGCCGTTGCTATGGTACATTAACCCCTATGAGGCTGATTATCTCATAAGGGAAGTCCACGAGGGGGTATGCGGCAGCCACCAGGGAGCCAGATCCGTGGCGAGGAGGCTTATTCGAGCGGGATTTTACTAGTCGACAATGTTCGAGGATGGGGATCGATACATCTAGGCTTGCCACAAGTGTCAGAGACAAACCCCTATAATGCATGTTCCCTAGGAAGAGATGAGAAGCATCTATAGTTCGTGGCCATTTGATAAGTGGGGGATCGTTCTAGTGGGCCCTTTTCTAGAAGCGTCAGGAAAATTCAGATACCTAATAGTGGCCATTGATTATTTCACGAGTGGGTAGAGTTTGAGTCCCTGATGAACATAAGGGGATAAACCGTCATTTCCTTTGCTGGAAGAACATTGTGTGTCATTTTGAAATCCCAAGGATGATCATCACGGATAACGGAACACAGTTTGCTCAGGATCCCTTCAAGAAGTGGTGTGAGGAATATCAGATTAAGCAAAAGGTGACATCAGTTTACCACCCTTAAGCTAATGGGCAGGTGAAGGTGACCAACAGAACAATAGTAAATGGTATACGAGCACGCCTCAAGGGGGCGGAAGGTAATTGGAATTACCCAATATGTTGTGGGCGTATCGGACAAATGAGTCTTACACTACCGGTGAAATGCATTACGGCCTGGTATATGGATCAGAGGCAGTAATCCCTGCGGAAATAGGTGTTCCTAGCCTAAGGATGATGGCTGCTACAGATGCGATACACAATCAGTAGAACCAATGTCTGGATTTGGATATGGTGGAAGAAAAGAGAGAGTTAGCTTCTTT
The DNA here is from genome assembly GCA_037428765.1 of Rubia yunnanensis. Lineage (NCBI taxonomy): Eukaryota > Viridiplantae > Streptophyta > Magnoliopsida > Gentianales > Rubiaceae > Rubia > Rubia yunnanensis. The sequence continues at coordinate 31,098,387 of CM075071.1, read as the reverse complement.
TCATGAGGCTAAAGTCAAAGAATGGGTCAGAAGATTCCATGACAAAGGGGTAAAGAAAGGCGTTGTTTAATCCGGGGGACTTGGTAATGAGAAAAAATGAGAAAAGTAGAAAGGAACCTAAAGAGAAGTTAGTTGCTAATTGGTAAGGACCCTATAAGGTGATCGAATCGCATGCGGGAGGAAGTTATGTTCACAAAGAGATGAATGGGGTTTAAGTACCAAGGAGGTGGAACATCACCAACCTGAGAAAGTACTACCAGCTATGATGAGTGGGTTGCTTTTAAGTGGCACTCTAGTTGATGTTCGAGAAGGTTTCTCTGAAGTAGTGCTCAAGATGATATTTCTAGCTATGACTGATGTTCGGGAAGGTCGCTGTTAAATGGCACTCTAGATGTATATCCAGCTATGGCTGATGTTCAAACAGGTTGCTCTTAAGCGGCACTCTAGATGATATTTCCAGCTACGGCTGATGTTCGAGTGGTTTGGTCTTAAGTAGCACTCTGGTTGATGTTCAAGTGGTTTGCTTTTAAGCGGCACTCTAGTTGATGTTAGAGTGGTTTGCTCTGAAGTGGCACTCTAGATGATGCTCAAGTAGTTTTCTCTTAAGCGGCACTCTAGTTGATGTTCAAGTGGGTTGCTCTTAAGCAGTACTCTAGATGATATTTCCAGCTATGGATGAGGTTTGGGTGGCATGCTTAAAAGCGGCATTCGTGGGCTACTTTTGTAATCTTGAAATGATGAACTAGTGGACAAAATTGGTTGGATATAGGTGGAAACACTGATTAACTAATGAACTAGTGTAATCTTGAAATTTTGAAATTTTTAATTCCTACTTACCAAAGATATTCATACTATATTTGCTTAAAAAAGTTGCGTGTGGCACTCATATTTGGGGAGAAAAATGTTTGATGAAGTATAGGCATGAGCAACTCGACTCCTAGTACAAATTTTAACCTCTGACGCTAACATTAGGGGTTTGAGAAACACGATTTGTGTTTTCTGGGAGAGAGAGTTAACCAGGCTTTAACTTTGTCAATAAATAGAAATACAATTTTGGAACCAAAAAGTACATGAACGTAATCATCTAAATGGAGGAAACCCCTCCTGAAACAAATCTTCAGTGGAAGGAGCTAGCCCCTTCACCTTTGCCTCAATTTTTTCAAGCGCTTCAAGGTTGATACTAGCGGCTCTCCGAATATCCTTCATTTTTTATTCCACAAGATATTCAGAAGGATCCAGGGGATCAATGGTCTTACCCTGGTCCTTTGTGGAGGGTTTGAATGGGCCCTTCGAGGAGGACCCAACACTCTTATGGCGTTTTGTGGAGGATCCCTTGGTAGCTTTGCTCGAGGGGGGAAGATTCTTTTTAGCTTCTTTAATGGCATATTTTTGTGACCAAGGAGCAGAACGATAACTTGAGGGGGTAAATCCCTTTACCTTTAGTTCCGCCACCAAATCAAGAATAAGGTCAAAGGTCTTTTTCTGCCGAGGAGTTCCACTCTCATGGATGTTAACTTCCTCCATCTAGTATTGAGTGGCTTTGAGTAGAAACTTTGGAAGCTGATCATTTCCAATTAAATATGAGGAAAGAATGTCATGAGAAAGCATATGGGCACAGAGGCTTACTTCGTGTGTAGCAATTTTTTCTTCAAAATTAGAAATGCGCTCCTCGACTTATTTGGCCTGTACCTTCTAAGCCTTGATCTCCCCCGCGAGTTGTTTGTTCTCAGATAAAATGGATTCTACCAAAGAACTATCCTCAACCGGTGGTTTCCTTTGAGGGGTTGCATGGGGCTCACTCGAAGAATGTGGGTCTTCGCTAGCTATCTTCCAAGTGAGCAATTCCTCTTCAAGTCTAGTTATTTTGCTCTGAGCCACTAGATGTTGCTCAGTAATCAACTCCCTTTGGGCCACTAATATGTAATTTTTTCCCATGCAACCAATTAGGCACCCTTCCACTACTAAAAGCCTAGTTGTAGTAGAAACGCATGACTTCAGAGAACCGAACTTTAGATATATTTGATGCATTAGCTCTTCGAAGTCTTTATCTGCGGGATCACGATCTTCGACCACCTCTAAAGGATATGAACCATTAAATTCTTTGCTCAGGAAATCCCTAACAACCCCCTTGAAGGTTGGATGGTCTTTGGACTGCCACAGCTTCATCTCAGCTTTGAGCTGGCTAAGCTTGTCCTTTAAAGATTCCTTCTCTCGGTCACAATTAGATAAATCCCGTGTGGCTTTCGATAGCTGTTTGTGTATCTCACTCAATTCTTTTTTAGCACTCGAAAGCTCCTCGTAAGTGCCTTTTAACACTCTCTTCAATGAGTCAAACTATGAAAAGATAACAAAGGTAAAATCAATAAATAAGTTATAAAAATGCCAAAAAAATTCTTTTATGGAAGTTAAAAGAGGGTTACAACTGGGGGCCCTAATTGGCAAAGTTACAATCCAGGATAAACCCTAGAATCCTCCTCCTCCGAGGTAGATGCAATCATTTCCTCCACTCAGGCATCTACTGAATTATTCTCGGGGGATGCGTCTGTGGGCTTGGGTAGGGGGATCGCTCGAATCCCCTGAACAGTGAAGAATTGCCCTTTGGACTTAATGAAATCCATCAGGGAAAAATGAAGGCCATCGTTATTTATTGCCTCATCCCATTTTGTAGCCAAAGTACCCTCGAGCTTTGGCTTGACTAGCTCGTCCACCTGTTTAGAGAGTTCTTCACATAGGGAGGCGGACACTTGAGGCTTCAGGAATTCCTCAGCTAGATCGCTACAGCTGAGATGCTTGGCCACCTCTAGGAGGTCCACAAACATTTGAAGCAACTCAGAGCTGTTCAAAAGTTTGCTGTTAAATGCCTCGAGCAGCCGAACCTTTGAGGCTGGGTCCTTAACAGCCTGAATCCCCTTCTCGAGGGTATCCGTCTCCAGCGTCCATTGATGCCTCTCGGCATTAACATTCCACCTGTCATCTTCCAGGGTTTTTTGGTTATCCTCGAGTGCCCTATTCTTCTCCTCGATCACCCTATTATTCTCCTCAAGCACTTTTTCAACTCCAAAATTTCAGCCTCCTTTTTACTGAGCTTCTCTTCGGGAGAACCATGGCTAGAAGTACAAGCATATGCGAAAGCTGCCATCTTCTGAGTGACCTCATGGAAAAGTTGAGAGACCTGACAAAATAGTTAAATTTAGACCAATGCTAGGAAAAATCACACTTAAAAGAATTTTTCAAAGGAATAGATGAAATCCTCGGGGTTAGAAACCATGCTCGCGAGGTGATGCTCAATGCTGGACATGGATACCGCATCACTCAAAGGGGGTGCCGATTGTTGATGACATTATCACCACCGCGTGCTTCTATTAACGATGGTTGAGAGGCATTACCAACATTGCCACCATCTGCCCCTTTCTTCTGGAAAACATTCCTAGTATGGGGGGGCTAGCCATTAGCAACAGTCGAAGTAGGACTTCCACTACCTAATGGGGGAGTGGAGGCCTGAATCAGGGGAGTGGATGCCTAATTTGAGGGAGTAAGGGTTCTTTTAGGAGGACCCTAACCTTGCTTTGAGTGTGGTTTCTTGTTCCTTAAGCCGCTAGCGAGACCCAATGAAAAAAAGAAGGACAACATCATCAAAAGTAAATGCAACGGCACAAAAGATAGGAGAAGTGGAATTTTTTTAAGGCACCTTCAGAGGCTTCCGATTGCCTAAAATCACTAATGAGGGTCTCGAGGAGAGGGCCTTATTTGGGGCCCTCAAGTTCTCTTCTCCTTTTCCTAATATTCTTCTGGAGTACTTTATAGACATACACCTCATAGATTTCAGGAGGGAATGCAAAGCTGCCAATCCGGGGATAAGGATTGTTGAAGCGGATGTAGTCAAGGAAGCTGGACAACAACTTTTTCCAATCCCTCTCAAGGGCATCCGGACAAATATACTCCCCTGTGGAAGAGTCACTTGTGAGCATCTGATTTCTCCTTCTCAAATTGGCCCTTGAGCTAAAGTTCCTTGATTTTTCCACTAGCTCCTCATACAATTGCATAGCCTTGGATAACGTCTTGTTCCCAAGGGTGCCACCATAAGAACTCCTCAACAACCTTTGATCCTCATCAAGAAGACCATTGTAGAAGTAATAGACCAAATCCCCCTCTGAATAACCGTGGTAAGGACAACTTGTGAGAAGCTTGTTGAACCTCTCCCAATAGTTGAAGAGAGATTCTTCATGCCATTGGAGGATGTTACTTATGTCCTTCTTCAAGGCAGCGGATCTCGAGGCTGGGAAATATTTGGCTAGAAACTTCATTTTCATATCAAGCCAACTCTTGATGCTCTTAGGTGGTAGGTAGTGGAGCCAATCTCTTACACCATCCCTTAGTGTGAACGGGAATGCCTTCAACTTATAGAAGCCTTCATCCACTCCATGGGTCACCGTACCACCACACAAAAAGTGAAATTCGGTGAGGTGTTTGTTGGCATTCTCTCCTTGCCTACCAAGGAAAATTGGTAGCATGTTTATGAACCCGGTCTTTAGCTCGAAGTGCCCACTTGGTCCAACCAAGGGATACTCAATGCATATTGGTTGTTGATCGAGGTTGGGGGTTATGATGTCTCTTAATAATGCTTGCCCCAAAGGAATCTCCCTTACTTGGAGAGGATGAGCTCGCCCTTAGAGAGTAGGATGTTGAGGTCCTCCTCTCGGATGCTCATCTTCGTGCTCATGTACATGCTCCATAGAATTGGAATTATCCACAAAATGGTCACTAGGAGGGGTGTTATTCACTTTCCAAAGAAAGCCTCCTAGCCCGTCTCAAATTCAACTCAAACTTGGCGTCGTAGTGCAGGGGGTTCTTGTGAAGAGGATTGTGTATGAACCCTACACCAAGAACCCAAACAATGCGTCTCCAAGCCAAGAGAAAATGACAAGTCAACTAAAAAAAAATTCAAAGCAAAAACAAACTATCAAATATTTACAATTAGCACATAATCACACATAATATGCCCAAACACTTAAAAATAAGTGCATCTTCCCCAACAGCGGCGCCAAAATTTGAGAGGTTATCGCCTACCTCTCAAATTTATAATTCTAAGCCCTAATGCTTCCTATCTACAATTAAGTAGATAATGGCAAGCCGGGGTCGTCCACAAGAAGAGGGATCTTTTCAAGTGTTTAAATATATATAGGAGAAAACATACTAGGCATATACATATATAGATACATATAAAAGTATGTAAAAGGCGGGTTGGTTGGTTTTTGATCTTATATTATCAAATTGAAAGACAACAATTAGCAGAGCAAGAGAACTATGCTAATCATGCAACACCAACTAAAGACAAGATTAAAACAATAACTAACGGAACCTTGGGCGCAATTGACTTCCACTTCCAAGCCTCTTATCCATCATTGAACATGCAACATATTTACTACTTTCACTACTCGTTGTGGAGACTAACTTCTACCCTTCTTAGTTAGTAGTTTGCAAAAGTGAGTTCGACATCTCTTGTCAAACCTCACCAATGACGCTCGTAGTCGAAACACGACTAAAAGTATCCCATTGATGGCATTGATGACGAAGAATCAACAAGCTTGGAAACACTTATAAACACTACACAGTGTCTAAGCATTTAACCAATTCATGCAACTACACAAGATTAGTCAAGAACGATCAACATTCATAGAATTCTCTCATTTGCTACAAGCAACAAACATGACAAAGAGTTCAACATTATCATATTCATCTAGAAATTATCAATCCATCAACACAATGAAAAGCTCTAAATCATACTCTTGGATTTCCTATCAAGAAAAGGGGAAATAAGCCCATTTCCCCAAACCCTAACAAGCATATCATACAAATACTTCATATACTCAAGCTTTCAAGAACATTAATGCCATTAAAAAAACATTGAATGCTCCATAAATGCATAACGGTAAGAGTGCCAAATAGGCTACAATTTGTTCTTAAGACATGGGCTTGGAAGCCTTGGTCAATTGCTCCCAAGAACTAGATTTAGCTACAAGAGTTCATACTAATTAGCGCTAACAAACCAAACATAATACAAGAGAATTTAAAGGTGAAAAATGGTGAAAAACTAGGGTTAGAATAGTGCCAAAATGCAGGAAGAAGGAGATATTAATGAGAGGAAAGAGAGTGCTATTTATAGTACAAAAATGATAAGGTTAGGTTCCGGCCACCCGCTCGTCGCGACTTGCGATGGGCGCCAGAACTTAACCTTGTCTTCTTTTCTTCTTCTTGTGGTAAACACTCATCTTTACAATGATTCCTCTCTTTTTTGAAGTCTTGAACTCTTTGAATAAAGTCTTCAAAGTCTTCAAAAAATGGTTTTCGATGGCCTCCGGTCTTCAAGTTTTCATGTCTTTGAAGCAAGTCTTCGAAAAGTGATATTCAATAACCTCTGGTCTTCAAACCTCCATGTTCTTCCTTTGTTATGAAAAATCCACTTAGAAGAGGTAAAAGAACGTAAAGTTGCTCTTACCCCTCCTAAGAGAATTTCAAGGTAAAACATAAGCTCTTGGTAATAAAAGAGCACAAAAGTGACCCCAAAAAGTACTTAATTATACACATAAAATGGACACATCAGATGCTCTCAAAGGTGCTTCCTCCTCCTCTATTGCTTTGAGGGACGCTTCCTCGCATGCCAAAGATGTATTTGACCACCCTAGAACCTCGAGCTCTGGATTCGGAGGAGGATAGAAGCCAATATTACCACTGGTAGAGGGTATCCTTATATAGGGCTTGCCCATGCCTAGTGGCTAGTTCTCAACGGGCTCTCGAGGAGGCATATCAGTTACTGGGAAAACCCTCTCTTCCCCAAGACTGTTGGTAATGTGATCAGACATACCACCTCCAACATCGGAATCATATTGGAATTCCTTGAAATGAGTGCATTTTGAGTCAGTAATAGCCCTTCCTGGCGTACTAATCCCCGCCTCTCCTACCCTAATCTCATTTGGAAATATCCTAGAGGCGGAGCTCTCATCAGAATGGGGCATGATTGTAAGGTGAGGAAACAAAAATATTAGAATAAGAAGATAAATGAAGGTACTTACTGATGTTCTGGGAAAGGCAATGAAAATTAGATCGCTCGAGAAAGAAGGAGAGAAAGAGTGCTTGTAAGAAGTTCCTGTAAATGAGAAAAGTGAAAGAAAGAAGAGAGGTTAAGGGGTAATAATGGTGGCTAAAACGGTGGATAACTAATAAATTTCTTGGAAATGTAAAAGGTTATAGGAACACGCAACTACTTTTCTGCCTTCTGACAACACGCCGTTTGGGAAGCAGTGACACACGCAGTTGTACGACACTCCTGCACCTTTTGGAATCCTAGCACTGCGAGTTGATTAGAAAACCAGATTCCCCCCTCAAAGGCAGGAGCAGCAAAATACAAGGTTTTTTTTGACTCTTCAGAGTTCTCGAACTATCCTATGCATTCAAGGCCTCGATGAATCTTTGTACCATTCTAGCCTTCCAAGGTCGAGAACCTATTTTTCTGGGGTCTCTTGATAATGGTTGAGCCCAAGAAGGCCTTTGGGCTGATGATGTGGTGGCCCAATTAGAGTATTCTTTAATACCCTAATATAATTACTTCATTTGTGGGTAATTAAGGGTGATATTTAAGGAGGACGCTATTTAAGACAAGGAGTATAAGTACAAGGTACACATTTACTTATCATTCATTTTGTCTTAATCATATTGAACTCTGGGACTAACTTAGGCATTGGAGTGCTGATCCCAGGAACCCCCAGGGACAGTTTTATTGCAGGTTAGTTTGAGAGGAACTCAAGCCCACCAACTGGTCGGTCGTTCGAGACACGTCAGCTCGGATGGTTTGAGGAATAGGAAGCTATTTGAGATCCTTGATGATTGTGAGATTAGTTCTCTTTCTTTTGATACTATTGATTCTATGCATGAGTGCAAAGGATTTTTGAAATAATTATGTGTTCCAAGGCATGAACTTGAGCATAGATCGGTCGATCAAATTGTTAATCTCCATTCTCTTCCATTTGATATGGTTGATGATATTGTGCAAGAAATTTTCAATGTTAATACGAGGAAAATTTTAGAGGATGACTTTTTGAATAATATTTGCTTTGATTCTCTAGATGCTAACCTAGTAGGAAGTGTGGGGGAGATTAATCCTTAAGCTGAAAACTATGTGGAAGCCTTACCCAAGAACCTAATTGAGCTAGTGTTGCCTGAGACCAAACCTTCAATAGAGGAACCACCTATAGTTGAAATTAAGATTTTACCCGAGAACTTGAAGTATGTTTTTTTAGGCGAGGGTGAAACACTACCTATGATAATCTCTAATAAGCTATCTAGTGACCAAGAGGGTAGGTTGCTTGGGGTTCTTAAGAAATTCAAGGGAGCCATAGGATGGACTTTAACTGACATTAAAGATATAAGCCCTTCAACTTGAATGCACCATATACTATTGGAGGAGGGTGCAAAACTTGTATGCCAACCTTAAAGGCGGTTAAACCCACCAATTATGAAAGTAGTTAAAGGCGAAGTCCTTATCCTATCTCCGATAGTAAGTGGGTAAATCCCACTAAAGTGGTGCCAAAAAAGAGTGGAGTGACTGTCGTAGAAAATAAGGATTGGGATATGGTTCCTTCTCGTATTAAAAATGGGTGGCGAGTTTTTATTGATTATCATTGGGGCATAGAAACAATGGGGGACCAGTGGATAAACTTGAAGGTTTTTATCAACAAAATAAAAGTGGAATGTTGGTGCACTGTAGTATATGGTTTTAACACTGGCCAGAAAAGAGATAATCTATGGCAGTATTGAAAAGTTGTGGATTATTGTAGGGGACTTCAACTCACTTTTGTAGTTCCAAGACAGAATAGGTGGTGCCTGAGTTGATGTCAAAGAGATAAATAAGTTTCAGGAAGTTATGGAAGCATTAGACTTGGTGGAAATCAAAACAACTGGATGCCAGTATACATGGCGCAACCGAAGGGGTGGAATGGATAGAGTTATGAGCAGGATTGACAGAGGATTAATTAACAAAATCTAGTGGAAATAATTGGGAGATGTGTTTTGTAAAGTAAGAAATGAGCCTATTTCAGATCATCTACCAATTTTGGTGAGATTTGATGCAAATATGATAAAGTTTAAAAAAACTTTTCAGTACTATAATATGATCTCCTTGTCTCCTCTATTTGAAAGCACTATAAAGTAGGTTTGGCAGAATAAACCCGTGCTAACATTGGCAGACTTAGCCTCTGTTATGAAGGCACTGGAGAAGCCTTTAAGGAAACTCAATTGGAGAGAGTTTGGGGCAATAAGAGGAAAGGTTTAGGAAAAACAATGAAGGAATGGGTGTTGTAACAAGAGGGTTTGAATGCAGAACCAATGTCAATTAAAAAACAGCAGGCTGGAAGTAAAGCTAGGAAGAAGTTGGAAATACTGCAGGAGGCTAAGTATAGATTCCTAAAACATAAGGCTAAAATAAAATGGTTGAGTGAGGGAGACATGCCCACTAATTTGTTCTATGATGCTGTCAAGCAAAGGCAGTAAAAAAGTAACATTATGGAACTGAATGTTGGGGGAGTTCAAGTTACTGAGTAGCTAAGTATTGAAAGAAAACTGGTCAATAACTTTTAAAACCATTTGGGTTATGAAAAGCTGACATTGAAATTGGATGCAAGTGTGGTGGAGTATGGGAATGTGCTGAGTATAGAGCAGTAAGCAAGGTTGGTGTTGCCTGTCAATTCAGAAGAAATATAGAAGTCTTTGACGGGCATTCATTCCCCCAAAAGTACAGGTTAAGATGGGTTGACTAGTTTATTTTTTAATGATTTGTGGAGCATAGTGGGTGAAGATGTGGTGAGGGCAATGAAAGGATTCTTTGCTGGTGAAGATATTCCAGAGAGCTTTAGCAGCACTATTCTAGCTCTACTGCCAAAAGTACCATTACCTCAGGTAGCTTTTGATTTCAGACCCATTTCTTGTTGTACTGTTATCTATAAGCTGATCACAAAGGTAATTTGTGCTAAGATGAGAGAGGTACTACCTGAAATTGTAAGTGCTAATTAGAGTGCTTTTATTAAGGGTAGGTGCATTGCAGACAACTTATTACTTGCACAGGAGTTATTGCATAGATATAACAATAATAATATGAAACCAAGTTTTATGATGCAATTAGATATTAGCAAGGCCTTTGACAGTGTTAGCTGGAAAATTTTGAAAGAGTGGTTGTTTGCTTTAAAATTTCATGGTTTAATGGTTGACTGGATTATGACATGCATAAGGGGTTTTGGTTTTTTCCTGTCAGTCAATGGAAGGTATACTGAGGTATTTAAGGATAAACAGGGTGTGAATAAGGGAGATCATATGTCCCCTCTTTTGTTTTTAATATGCATGGAGTACTTGACTAGATTGCTAACTAGAGCAATTAAAGATAAAACTGTTGACTATCATCAAAGATGTAGTAAAGCAGGAGTGCACTCATTGTTGTTTTCTGATGATCTTTTGGTGTTCTTTGGCACTAACAAAAAAATCTATGGATATTATAAGGAGATTTTTGGAGGATTTTCAGAAGGTAACAGGTCTTGGGATTAACAGAGATAAGTCAAATGTGAAATTTTCAAAAATGGAGAAATATGAGCAGCTTGTTTTACAGGTGTAGAAAGGTGAGTTTCCAGTAAAGTATTTGGGGCTTCCTTCATCAATTTTAAGATGGGATAAGGAAGACTGTGAGAAGCTTATTGACAAGATTAGGCAGAGAGTAAAGAGTTGGGATTCAAATAACTTATCTTATGCAGGTAACTTACTATTGATCAACTCAGTCCTTTTGAGTACAACAGGCTATTGGGGGAATGTGATGAAGATTCCTGAAAGTGTGAATAACAGGATAGTGAAAATTTGTGGGAGTTATCTCTGGGGAAGGGATGAAGATCAGAGGGGCTTTACTGCAGACTCTTGGGATGCAATATGTGGAGGGAAAAATAAGGTGGAATGGGGGTTAGGGATCCAAGTTTGTAGAATCAGGCTGCCCTATGTCAGAACTTATGGGATATTGAAAATAAGAAGGATATATTGTGGGTGAAGTGGCTGAATGCTTATTACCTAAAGGGGAAGGCTTTGATGGATTACAGTAGGAATGAATCTCAAAGCTGGCCTTGGAGGGTACTGCTAACCTTAAGAACCAGGATATATGATAAGCTAGGGGAATGTGTGAGCAAGAAGGGAAAGTTAGAGATTAAGAAGGTGTATGCTGTGATGAAAGGTGACATAGCTGCAAAAGATGTAGCAGCAGTTATCTGGCATAAATCAGTGCATCCCAAAACAGAAGCTGTTCATGTGGATGTTCATGAACAAGAAACTTGAAAATTGTTATAGATTGCAGAGATTTGGTATAATTGGTGCACAAGCTAATTATTGTCTTGGTGGTTTATCGCCTGAAAATTATTATCACTTGTTTGTTGGTTTTCACTTTATACCCGACCCTCTCAGAATTCAGACCTGCAAAAAGTTAAATTGATTGTAAGCAAGAATGTTAGGATAAATCAGATTACTGATTATATTATGATTAATATGATTAGAGTTCTTTCCTTATTTTACCTCTATTGTACTCCTCTTTATATTTAGTTATCAATAATACAATTCCTTACTGCAAATCACTTTATCAAGGTATCATAGCCTCTTCTGATCCAAAACCTAAAACCCTAGCCTTCCCTCTCCTTTTTCTAGGTCGCACAACTCCCTCCTCTTTCCGACTCCCTTCTCTTTCCCTCTCCTTATAGGGACACTCAAGACCACCTGTTGGACAAGTTGCGTTCTAGACCAGCAACACACCTCAAGCTGACCGCACGTGGGATCACACACCGATTTGAGGCGCCCGCGCGTGACCTTCACGTGCCGACCGATTCGGTGGCAGTCGCGGTGGCCGAAAGTCATTCTCCGTTTCTCAGGCGGTTGATCCGGTCCCTGGTCGCGGTCGTCCTCACTGCTTCTAATGCGGACGACTCGGTCAGTATGCTGCGATGTGTTGCCAAATGCAAGCACACACTGGTTATCCAACAAGTACTCATTCGGCAGAAAATCATCACTCTTCTCAGCAGTCCAACACTTCTTCTTGACTATCGGATTGGTACCTTGATTTCGGCGCTACTAGTCATAGGGCATCTTCCACCTCAGGTCTAGACAGTGAACCCTCCCCGGTTTTATCTGGCAATGGCTTTGCATATTATACATTATTTATGGATGATTTTTCGAGATTTACTTGGTTATACCCTCTTCGTCACAAATCAGATTTTGTTGACACTTATTTGCAGTTTGAGGCACTTGCTGAAAATCAATTTTTAGCAAAAATTAAAATTTTTTAAAGTGATGGTGGCACTGAATTTTTGAACACTAGAATCAGGTCCCATTTTGCAACGAAAGGTATCCATCATCAGGTTTCATGTCCATCTACTCCAGAACAGAATGGGCACGCAGAACGCAAGCATCGCCATGTTGTTGAGATGGATCTCACGGTGCTTTTTCACTCACATCTTCCAATTTCCCATCGGGATGATGCTTTCACCACAGCTGGCTAGATTATCACCATTTTCCCACTCCAGTGCTGCAGGGATCGACACCTCATGGTATTCTCTATTGTCGGGATCCCATCTATGGTAACTTTCATCCGTTTGGTTCCCAAGTTTTTCCTTCTGTTCGTCCATTTGCTGATCATAAGTTATTTCCCCGTAGTATACCATGTATTTTTATCGGTTACAGCTCACAGTATAAGGGGGTTTGATGCCTCGACTCTTCTACGGGCAAGGTCAGTGTTACTCATCATGCTCGATATAACGAGACTTATTTTCCTCTTGCTCCAACATCAGGAACCGGTTCTCCATCTTCAGGCCTGAATGTATCAGCTTTTATTGATCCAGATCATGTGACAGCGCCGTTTCCTGACTCGGCTCCACCACCTCGGTTCCATTTTCCTGATGATGAGCTGTCTCGGCCAACTACTCCCCGAGCTGGCCCGTGCCTATTGTTCAGTCTTCTGACCAGCCGTGCTAGAACCTTAGTCTTGCTCTCATCCAGCCGTGTTTGCCCCTCGTTCTCACCTCGCGCTGTCACCCCAGGCAGCTGTGCTGGCGCCTCAGCCAGCGTCATATTCCTGCCCTGTGATGGCGTCACGGACCCGAACCCAGCCTCGTCCCTCGATGGAACCTTAGACGTGCCTCTTGTCGCCGTCTTAGCCACTTCTTAGGCTTTGGATTCTCTACCGTAAAGGACTTCTCACATGGTTACTCACCTTTCTACTGGGGTTATTCAACGACGTGATTACTCAGATATTCTTTCTCATGGTCTTCTTATGCTCAGAATGAGATGACTGATTATTGTTCTGCTCATAGGATTCTTCTTGGGTTTCTTCTATGGATGAGGAGATGGCAGCTCTTTGTAGTCAGTATACTTGGGCTCTTGTTCCATGCCATCCGGACGTTAACATTGTTGGGTCCAAATGGGGTTTTAATTCTCGGTTTTGATTTTGTCAGATTCCCAGTTTTGATTTTGACCACACTTTCAGTCATGTGGTTAAGGCTTCTACAGCTCGGATAGTTCTTGCTATTGCTACAATGCGTGCTTGGTCTCTTCATTAGTTGGACGTCAAGAATGCCTTCCTTAATGGTGTTCTTGATTCTTCAGTCTTTATGGCACAACCTATTAGCTATAAGGATCCTTCTCATCCGGACTATGTTTGTTGTCTCTGAAAGGCCATTTACGGTCCGAAGTAGGCACCTCGACCATGGCTTCAGCATTTTAGTGCCTACCTCTTTAAGCTTGGTTTTTGTTGCAGTTCTTCCGATACTTGTTTGTTTGTGCTATCTCGTGGCTCTCCATTGCTGTATCTATTGGTCTATGTTGATGATATCATTTTGAATGAGAATGATTCCACTCTCATTTGGTAGTTCATTGATCGCACCCATCAGGAGTTTGCTATCAAGAATTTGGGTGCCTTACACTACTTTCTTTGCCTGGAGGTCACACCTACTTCCTTGGGACTTCTTCTAGGTCAAGAGAAGTATGCTCGGGACATTCTTTCTCGGGCTGGTATGCCAGACGCGGTTCCTGTCTCTACACCATTTCTACCAAATTCTCAACTTCACAGCAGTACGAGTCCTCAGTTCAAGAATTCAACATTGTACTGCTCTTTGGTTGGTACTCTCCAGTACCATCACTCATCCAGACTTAGCATTTTCAGTTAATTCTGTAAGTCAGTATCTTCAGGACCCTCGGGAGGATCATTTTTCAGTTGTCACTCAGATTCTCCACTATGTTCGCGGGACTTTACACTTTGGACTCAAATTTCATGCAGCCTCTTCTCCTGGGGTACTCGGTTATTCTAATGTGGATTGGGCCAGGTGTTTGGAGACTCATCGTTCTACTTATGGCTATGATGTTTTCCTATGCGGTAATATGGTTTCTTGGAATGCGAAGAAACACTCAACTATATCCAGGTCTAGCACTGAGTCAGAGTATCGTGCTTTGGCCAACACTGCTTTTGAGGTCATCTGGATGACTTATTTGCTTTGTGATCTTCATGTTCCTCTTTCTGGTACGCCTCTCATTCTTTGTGAAAACAACAGTGTAATCTTCTTAGCTATGAATCTGGTGGCACACAAGCGGGCTACACATCGACATTGATTATCATTTTGTTTGCGAGTTGGTTTCTTTGGGCAAGCTTCGTGTTGCTCATGTTTCTAAGTCTCTAAAGATTGAAAACATCTTCCCCAAGGGTCTCTCTTGTCCCTTGTTTGAGTTCTTCAGGTCTAAGTTTTACATCTCTGAGAATCCGACGCTTCGCTTGAGAGGGGGGTGTTAGGATAAATTAGATTACTGATTAGATTATGATTAGTATGATTAAAGTTCTTTCCTTATTTTACCTCTATTGTACTCCTCTATATATTCATTCATCAAGAATACAATTTCTTACTGCAAATCACTTTATCAAAGAACATAGTCAAAGTGTAAGATTTTTCTATAGTGGGAAAAAAGAAATCCATTAACAAGATATAGCTTAACAGAAAAGGTCAAACTTTTTCCCAATAATATACATGTTGAAAATACACTAGATCAAATGAATTTTTGGTTTGTTAGGAAGACACACATTCACCCAAGCCTCACACCTTATCTGCGACACATTTTTCATCCTTGCAATTGTACACTTCTCTTACCGGGGGGAAATATCTATCCTGCACAAAATAAATACTTGTTGTGGAACAAAATTTTTTTAAATGTCATAGTGAATGAAACACTTGACCACACTGAAAGAGGCATGGTGTGTTTACATATGTCTTAACAATGTATTTAACATCAACAAAGTTTAATGTTAAACACAGTTAACTATGAACATACCATGTCTCCTCGTGGCTCACACACTAAAAAAGTTCCACATTTGAAATTTTGGAGTTCTACTAAAGTTGTAGCTCCTTTGCATAATGGAAGAAGCATTACTTAGTTAGAGAGCACTCCGTGAATAGAAAGCAACTGCAGTACCCTTAAACTAAATCTTCCTCCGTTAAGCTTGTTCACAATGACAATTACAACACAAAACCATTTGAAATGTCGAAATGAAGCAGCATTTAAGCACCAAGGAAACTTTGTGTATATAACTATGTTTTAACACTATATTTAACATCAACAGTAATTTAATGTTAAACACACAATGTTAAACAGTTCTACAAATGGAAGAGTTCTTAGTACTCATAGGCTACAAAATCTCCACATTTGAAATGGAAGAGTTCTACAAATGTTATAAGCATTACACAGTTAGAGGGCAATACATTAACCAAGGATAGGCTATGCAGTGCCCTTTAACTAATGCTTATTAATTTAAAATGTCAAAATGAAGCAGTTTCTCGAGGTCACCGAAGCAAGGAGTGTTTTAACAAACCATGTCAAACACTCCTTGCTCCGGAGTCCCGTGGACTTTTACATCTTCATAGTTTAAACAAGAACTTGAAAAAGACTAAAAAAGTTAAAATTGATTAAAACATCTCTACCACAGCTAACTAAAACATAAACACATCAACATCCCACAATAAAGTATATGACATTAGCTATAGAAAAAACCTTTAGTTTACACAGAAATTTACAAAAATGTTCAACATAATACAACTGCTAATTATAACAAACCCCTAAAAATGAAATAGTCATGTACATGTCACTGGTACTCCAAAATTTAATTCAGGCAAAAAAAAAACATAAACATAAAAACATACCCAAGGACTTTATCTATATGTGTTTATCTATATGTATATATATAAAAATACACTATCGATTTCATCACAAAATTCAGAAAATTTCACGCAGTACACAGAAGTCATGAATATGAACTCATGAAGTTACGAATTAATTGTTACTTCAACATATTAGTGTGTAAAACACTAAAACTACACAAATATGAAACTACACAAATATAAACTACAGAAATTTAAACTACAGAAATAAAAGTACAGTAATATGCAACTACAGAAATATCACACAATCAACGCAACGATATTCGTTCGTCATATGAAGAAATGCAGAAATGCCTATGAAGAACTTGCAGAAATGCAAAAATATGAAACTGAAACTTTAGAATATCAAAATGCAAAAATTATCACACTGTAATCAAAACAGGGAAAATAATATAATGACCTATAATAAAGAAAATGACCAAGAAAATAAAATTAACACGACCATAAAATAAAAAGGCGGTGGTAATGGAAAGGAAGAAGGTTAATATGGTGAGGAAGAAGGTGGGTATGGAGGGAGACCGAACGAGGCGGTAATGGAGAGGAAGAATGAAAAGAGGTGGATATGGAAAGGCAGATTTAGGAGGCGGCGGCGAAAATGGAAAGGGGAAGGCGGTGGCGGGTATATAGAGGATGAGAGGCAAATGAGGGATATGTAGATTCAGGGTTTAATGTTAGTATATATAGACAATTTTTGAAGGGGTGATATTAAATAAATATAGGGAAAATCTAGGGTTCATATATTAAGATGTGTGCAGCACTAATTACAAGAACCGGTGCTGAGAATTAAAGAGACCGGTGCCTAAAATTGTTTAAAGCAGCTGCATGATGTTGCTATGGTATTAATTTTTATGACAACCCGAGAGCATACTTATAAAAAAATTTCTAAATCTAGAGCATCGGTTATCCGATCGGTTCTAGAACAAAAAATTGGTGCTAATATTTGTTTCAAGCAGCTGCTTGAGGCTGCTATGGTATTAATTTTGATTACAACCCGATAGCAGACTTGTAATTTTTTTTCTAACTCTGGAGCACCGGTTAATTAACTAGTGTTGTACAGTCATAGTGGTGCTAAAACATGCTTAAAGCAGCTGCTAAAGGCTACTTATTCCCGACGCACTGTAGAATCCAAGCAAGGTATTTCAGCACCGATGATGTTTGCATGGTCATACCGGTGCTAAAATTACATTTTTTAAAATTTGAATTTCCCACCCTAATACTGACCAATGTTTTTCGTATGTTTCATCCAAAATTCACGAGCACTGGTAAATCAACATTCTTGACCGGTGCTAACATTTGGGACAACTATTTCTAAATATTCATTTAAAGATCCTATCTCGGGGGAGAGTTTTGTCCATTTTCTTTTATGCCCAATTGGGGTAAAAAATATTCAATTCAACACTTAATAGAGCGCGTGTTTCGAATTCGTGTTCAATGGATACTCGCAAACCCTCTGACCAAAACTTTGTGAAAATCACACTATTGCTCAAAACTTAAATACCACCACATTGTGTATTCTTGGGTTAATATATGGTATACAAAGGAATTTCATGTTTTAAAGTGCTAGTACATGTGCTAGAGTATCTGACTATAGATGACTTAAAAGTTAGGAAGTTCAAAAGGGATTTTTTCTTTGTTATTTATTTACACCAAGAATTGATTTTTTTTATTCGTTCTATGAATTCACATATGGTTCCAAGAATGTGGGATTGCATCCGAGCGGAATCGAATTGGATGCTCGAGTGAATGTTTTAATTTTTGCACTTAGGTCCCTCCAAGAATCTTGGAATTGTCGAAATACGAAATTGGCGATTCAATACAACAATTGAGTATTGTATGATCATAACTATGCGAGTAGGACTTGATTGGGTGAATGGAACACCCTCAAAACTGATCATAGATAACAAGTGCCACATTTACATAAATTGTAGTGTAGCACAAAACCAAGTCTCAGCTTGAGCATTGATTCAAAACACTTGATTCTTGTTTTTACTTCCTAAATATATGAATTCTAACTAATGAAAATTTTAAATGCACAAATTCCGATGGGGTCATACATGTCCTAGACTAAAATGTCCCAAAAGGTTTATAAATATAAACGGAAAATTATATTTCTTTAATGTGAAAGCATGATAATCCTCGAAGTTGTGGATAATAATTATATTTCGTCTGCAAAATAGCATAGAATTTTTTCAAGCCGTAGTCAATAAAATAATCACTTAAAAAACAATAGTATTAGAAGGACAATATTTATCAAAATTCATGAATAATATCTAGCAAATAGCTCTTCATCCAACATGTGTGCATCTTTAGAGCTCGTCCCAATGTCCCTCTCCCCAACACATGGCCTGGATATGTAGGAAAAAGTCCAATTGCTTTCATTGCGTCTGGGAATTGGTATTGAAATACCTTTCCCATGTGATAGCACCCGGACCTTTGATATTGTGAATTCGTCAGTAGACTTTGTACACCCACCTCCAACACCGCGACTCTAGATTCCAAACTAGGACCCACAATGTCCTGAGGGAATTTGAAGAAATATTCTACTATAATCTTACCCATCGGATGCCCATATATGTGGTGCGGATAGTGGGGGACACCTACTTTTGTGCACAGTTTGGAGACTAGGCTGCAGAAACCATAACTTGTTCACTCTGCACTATGTTTCAACTTGTTCACTATTTGCCTGCCCAAATTCCATTGGAGTTTTTTTTAATGGCGTACATATGTCTCATCCTCATACTATGAACCTCAGTGTTCACTGTGACGTGGTCAATTCTGGATGGTACAAAGTGGTACCACTCATTCATCTCAGGAGTCAGTAGTTTTTTTGCATTTTTTTCGAACCTGGTTTAACAATAGACTCAACATCGGTTCCCTTCCTAGTTACCATCCTCACAATCTCCTATCCTGCGGGATCGTCATAATCCCAACTATCATCGGTATAGTAGTGGAATACAAGAAATTCATCCTCCTCCGGGGGAACATTTGGCAACCCGCATAGCTCATTTATGGATCCTGCAGTTAATTTCACCATTTTCCCATGATAGAATGCCTCAGTCCACCTTTTAGCACACCAAAAATT
Source organism: Rubia yunnanensis (assembly GCA_037428765.1). NCBI lineage: Eukaryota > Viridiplantae > Streptophyta > Magnoliopsida > Gentianales > Rubiaceae > Rubia > Rubia yunnanensis. Next base: position 31,079,043 of record CM075071.1, on the reverse strand, counting down.
AGCATTGAACTAACTCACTATGCTAAGGTTGAACATTGGAGGCGTGTCACACAATTTCTCCCACCCAAATGCCCGGATTGTATCTTTAAAGGGGCAGCATTTTTGATTCCTCTCTCTGGAAAATGTCACCTTTGTTTGTAAGTTTCTGCCATTAACTTTGCCTACTCCGAAATGAACCTCTTCTCCTATTGTTTAACATTGGATTGCGCCTCTAGAGAGGAAGGGGATGCATTGCTTGTCCTTTTGTAGGGAGTTTTTGGTGTCATATCCTACAATGTCAAATGAGGTATTTCAACAAACACCTTCCATGCAACCGAAAAAACCTATACAATACTTGCTTTCTTGAACATGAACATACCTCAATGCCACCCAATCAAATACAATCTATACATTAAGGTTGTTATTACACGTTAACTCAATGTACATGATTGAAATATCGAAAAGACTTGGAGAGCAAATTGAACCAACATTGAAAAAAGTTGTTACTTTTCCAAAATCTTTGGTTTCATGATTAATAATCTAGTACAATATAATAGCAATGTTGAAAGAGAACTCACCTCAATCCTTCATAGAGTTTGGGAGTCTAAACTAATGGTGAAGATGGGTTAGTTTTCCTCTTCAATATTTTGAAAATGAAGAGCAGTCGCACGTGGATCGGTAGGAAAAAAATAGAAGTTAAATTTACTAGCACCGGTATGAAGCTTGAAAATCGGTGCTCAACTAAGTAAACGCAGCTGCTTGAGGCTGCGTTGAATTATTTTTCTCAGAGTTTTATCCTAACCCGAGAACAACCGTGGAAAATGAATTATGTGGGTAAAACACTGGTTCAATACCAGTGCTGAAATAGAGCAAAACCGATGTTGTGGAGAAACAAGCAACTGCGTATGGCTGCGTCAGTGATTTATTAAAATCCTTTTCTCAACCCGAGAGCTAATCCTGGAAATTTTGGCTAAGTATAAAACACCGGTACTAACAATGGAACAAAGCACATTCTCTGTTTTCAACCTTCCACGAATATTACTATTAACAGCACTGGTTCATGTAAACCGATGCTATCATTTATGTATGGTACTGGTTTAAACGAATTCGGTGTTGTTTATCATGTACTGCACTGGCTTTATGAAATTATGTGATAATACCGGTGCCATTAATGATTTAAGAACCGGTCCTGGAGGTCACCAGGTTAGAGATCGGTGTCATAGTACCTATTTTTCAGTAGTGTAATGCAGCTTTAGTTGGGTTATTTTCTTGATCATAATTTCTGTTAAATTCCTTTTATAAGTTTATTAAAGCTTTTGGGATGTCGAATTTAGTGCATTTTGGTTGGAGATACTGCTAAGTGAGTTTATAGGGCTTTACAAGGATTTTACGTTAATATTCTCCAATTACTCAATAATCTACTGAAAACAATCAAGACTCTGTTTTAAAGCTGGTCTTACCATCAAATCATTTGTTTAGCTTGTATAGATTGTTAGCTTGTATAGATTGTTAGGCCAATGTATCCCTATTTGCTGACACAAGATAATGTCTTGAAAAGGTATTTTACCCTTATGTTGATGATTAGGGTTTAGGGTTTTGGGTTTTGAAGTAGCTATTGTGCATGAGTACTATCACACATTTTGTAATGTTTTTGCACTAAAATTGCACAAAATTTATCCAAAATATGCACATTTACAATATAAACAACATAATGTGATATGAATTTCCTTGTGAAAACTCTAGATTGCGGAAATTTGAGAAGCACCTGATACCAAAGGATCCCTAGCACTGCCTTTCAATAAAAAAACAACATAAACAAATGTCCGATAAAAGACACAACTTTAAGAACTTGACCAATACGAGGGACTAATTTGCATGAACCCAACCACTAGTTACACCAAATTAACACAGGGCTGCTATGTTTCTAAGCACTCATTTATAACGGAAACAAAATGAACGAGTTCATTTGAATTGATATTAATTTTTCCAATTTGAATAGAAATAAAAAAAATTAGAATATTATATTTGATAATCTACAATAGGGAAAGTCTCGGGAAAGACGGCCTTTCCATAAGCTTATGGACAGTCCTCAGCGGCATTTGACTTAAATGTTGTAATTTTTTATAAAATTTAAATATTGCATTTTATAAGTTAAAACAAATAATAATATGTATTTGAAGGTGAAAATATAAAAATATATGATATAAAAAAATATTTTCAAAATTTTAAATTTTGTATGTAATTTAAGAAATGCAGTGTATACGGTAAGAAATAAATGTACTGTCCATAAGCTTATGGACAGGCACTCTCTACAATAAATGCCTTATTTATTTATATATTATTAGAACATATTGGTTTGTCATTCTTATTAAATACATCATCAATTTGTTTATACACAAATTTTTATGTTAGGCAGCCTAAACTTTACGTAGGGGTTTATTGTGCAATTATGAGATAGTTTTATTTGGGATGAATTTTTTTTAAATATGCCAATAAATTCCAGGATATGTTGTGCAACTGCTATAAATATCACAAAAAATCATAATTTTTTCTTTTTTCGATCGGAATCCTCCTCCCTTTGATAAGTTGTTTAAAGCTTTTTAGTGATTACATTTTGGTTGGAGATGCTACTGCTAAGTGAGTTTATAGGGCTTTGCATGGACTTTTGTGTGTTATGAAAATAAATTGGTGCTTAAAGTACAATTTGTAAGTGTTTTAATCGTTGATAGTTAGGAGTTGATGTTTGTAGCTTTTTTGATGATATGGTTGATTTTTTGTAGTGTTTTTTCCTTACGTTGACATTTTTCAGTTTGTGTTAGTGCTTCAAATGTAGGTTGTAGATGCTTATTTTATAACTTGGGTGTGTTATGAAAACAAATTGGGGCTTAGAGTATAGCTTGTAAGTGCTTCAATCATTGCTTGTAAGCGCTTCAATCATTGCTTGTAAGTGCTTCAATAGTTGTTTGGGTGATATAGGTTGATGTTTGTAGTGTTTTTAGGGGAAAAAATGACACTTTAGCTTTGTTGATGTTTTTATGATTTCCAGTTGATTTTTTGTTAGTCGTAGTCGATGTGTTTTTTAATTTTTTGTTGATTTTTATTTGAATTTTTATATAGTTTTTGCTGTTTTATTTGATTTTTTAATATTTTTTGTTGTATTTTTTGTTGATATTTTATAATTTTTCGTTGAAATTCTGTTATTTTTTTGCTAATGTTGCTGCAGTTTTAATTGATTTTTTGCGTCTTTTAAACATTTTAAAAAAATTTTTGAATTTTTTTCAGATTGCAGGTGGCAGAAAAATGATGCAGAAAAAATTGGATGAAAAAGCCCCTGGAAAGTTATTTACGATAGGTCCCTGTAAAATCATTCAGGATAGGTCCCTGTATAATTATCTCTAATAATTTTACAGGGACCTATCTCTAATTATTTTACAGGGACCTATGGCTAATAACTTTCCATGGGCTTTTTCGTCCAAAATTTTCCCATAATTTTCCCGCCACCTGCAATCTGCAAAAAAAATCAATTTTTTTTTAAAAAATGTTTTGAAAAATGCAAAAAAAAAAACAATTGAAAACTGCAGCAACATCAGGAAAAAATAGCAGAACATCAACAAAAAAACATAAAACATCAACCAAAATACTGCAGCAAAAAAAGATTAAAAAATCAAATAAAACAGCAAAAAATATATAAGAGTTAAAATAAAAATAAAAAAAATTTGAAAAAATGGCGACTACGACTAACAAAAAATCAAATAGAAATCATAAAAATATCAACAATGCTAAATTGTCTTTTTCTTTTCTAAAAACACTACAAACATCTCACCCAAGTAACGATTGAAGCACTTACAAACAACGATTGAAGCACTTGCAAACAACGATTGAAGCACTTACAAACAACGATTGAAGCACTTGCAAACAACGATTGAAGCACTTACAAACAACGATTGAAGCACTTACAAGTTGTACTCTAAGCACCAATTTGTTTTCATAATAAACACAAGTTATAAAATAAGCACCTACAACCTACATTTGAAGCATTAACAAAAAATGAAAAACGTCAACGTAATGAATAAAACACTACAAACCATATCATCAAAACATGCAACGGTTGAAGCACTAACAAGCAATGATTGAAGCTCTAAGCACCAATTTAACACACAAAAGTTATAAAATAAGCACCTACAACCTACATTTGAAGCACTAACAGAAAAAATTAAAAATGTCAACATAAGGAAAAAAAACACTACAAAAAATCAACTATATCATCAAAAAAGCAGCAAATATCAACTTGTGAGCGCATTCCTCCAATCGATACCCTGATCTCATTTACCCCCGCCCACCACTTCCGCCTAAACCCTAGAAACACCGTCGCCCAAAACCAGCTCCGTCGCTCCCCGCCTCCGCCCAAAATCCACCTCTACGACTAGGTGGGAGCAACGTCAAGCAGTAGCGTCGCTCCATCGTAATGTCTCTCGCCATTAGTGGTGGTGATGGAGGAATATATACGGCAAGGAAAACGAAGAAAGAAATTTGAGAAGAAAGAAAATGAAGAAGTGAGGGTCAGGATGTCCTTTTTTGTTTTTTTACTCAGGGGTATAATAGTCATTTCACTTATGTCTAGCCACTTTTAGAGTTGAATTTTTGGCCAACGATTTATAGGGTTAATTTTGCACTTTCTCACAAAACATAGGGTTAAAATCGTACTTCACTCAAGGTTTTAATTGCAATATTTAAAATTTTATGGAAAGACCATATTTTAAGAGAGATGTCAATTCCCTTAAAGAAGGACCTTGAGGAAGTACCTATTTCCATAATCAATTCAAAACAATCAACCGTTGAACAAATGGTCACCAAACTATAAGGAATCATACATGATTAAACATATACCATATTGAAGGTAGTTGAACAGTAGATTCAATCGTCTATGGCTAGCGGCGATGGAGAAAACCATAGGCGAGCGGGGGCTAGCATTACTGGCGAGCGGTGGAGAAAACTAGAGATGAGCGATCCTAGCATCTCCTCCACCATCTCTGGCTAGCAGCTACGAAGAGAACCTGAGGTGAGCGTCGAAGGTGGGGCTAGCGATGGTGAGGGGGGCTAGCGGTGACAGAGAGAACTGTAGGCAAGCGGAGGGGTGGCGTGGCCAGTGGTAGATCGGTGGAGAAAACCAAAGGAGGCGGAGGGACGGTGAGGGGTGTGAGAGAGTTGAAAATAGGAATCTATCGAGGGAAATGAAATTGGGGCGAGGGAGAAGTAATTAGTAAGTTTGGGCTAAGTATATGAAAATAGGACATGGGTTTGGGCCAAAATTTATGGGTTTGAGCCCATTAAAGTTTTCATTAGCAAAAGTCAAATAAAATTTGACCGTTAATTAGTTAAAGTCAACTTAATTATTAGTGTTTATATATTGAAAGTCAAGTAAGGTTTGACCGTTGATTAGTCAAAGTCAACCTAGTTATTAATGTCTATTTATTGAAAGTCGAGTAAAGTCTGACCGTTGATTAGTTAAAGTCAACTAGTTATTACTGTTTATATATTGAAAGTCAAGTAAGGTTTGACCATTGATTAGTCAAAATCAACCTAACTATTAATGTTTATTTATTAAAAGTCGAGTAAAGTTTGGTCGTTGATTAGTTAAAGTCAACTTAGTCACAAGTGTTTATATATAGAAAGTCAAGTAAAGTTTGACCGTTGATTAGTTAAAGTCAACTTAGTTACTAGTGTTTACATATAGAAAGTCAAGTAAAGTTTTATCGTTGATTAGTTAAATTCAACTTAGTTATTAGTGTTTATATATTGAAAGTCAAGTAAAGTTTGATCGTTGATTAGACAAAGTCAACCTAGTTATTAGTGTTTATATATTGAAAGTCGAGTAAAGTTTCATTGTTAATTAGTTAAAGTCAACTTAGTCACTAGTGTTTCTATTTAGAGAGAGTCAAGTAGAGTTTGACCATTGATTAGTTAAAGTCAACTTAGTCACTAGTATTTATATAAAGAAAGTCAAGTAAGGTTTGACTATTGATTAGTCAAAGTCAACCTAGTTATTAGTGTTTATATATTGAAAGTCGAGTAAAGTTTGACCGTTGATTAGTTAAAGTCAGCTTAGTCACTAGTGTTTACATATAGAAAGTTAAGTACAATTTGACCGTTAATTAGCTATAGCCATCTTAGTTATTAGTATTTAATTGAAAGTAAGTAAAGTTCGACCGTTAATTAGTCAAAGTCAACATAGTTATTAGTGTTAATATATAGAAAGTAAAGTAAGGGTTGAACGTTTATTAGTAAAGTCAACTTAGTTATTAGTGTTTATATATTGAAAGTGAAGTACAGCTTCACCGTTGATTAGTCAAAGTCAGCCTAGTTATTAGTGTTTATATATTGAAAGTCAAATAAGGATTAACTGTTGACTAGTTAAAGTTGTATTTATATATACTAAATCAATTAAGGGTTCAACGCTAATTAGTTAATGTAAACAAATTTTATTTTTATTTATATATATTAGGTCAATAAAGTTGATCGTTGATTAATTTAACTTGACTTAGTTATTAGTTAAAGTCAACAAAAGAAATGAACGATTTTGAGAGTTAAAAAAAGAGGCTTAGAGCAGCTGTGTGGAGCTGCTCCCAGCCCATGAAATTTCTTGCAATATTATTTGAAATTTTTGGTGAATATTTTTTTAAAATTTTGGCAAATTTTTTGAATTCTTTGGCGGGAAGATTGAATTTTTAAAAATTTCACGAATATTTTGAAATTTTTGGCCGGGAGTTTGAATTTTTAAAATATTTGGCAATTTCTTTGGCTGGAAAAGTAAATTTTTTAAATAGCACTGGTTTTTAAAAATCGATGCTATTTTTTCCAAAACTGGTGCTACTTTAAAATTTTTGGAGATTTTTTGGCGGGAAGATAGAATTTTTAAAATTTGTAGCATTGGTTTTTAAAAACTGGTGCTATTTTTTTCCAAACCTGGTGCCATTTTAAAATTTTAGGCAATTTTTTGGCGGGGAGATAGATTTTTTTAAAATTTTAGCACTAATTTTTTAAAACTGCAGCTATTTTTTCCAAAACCGGTGCTATTTTAAAATTTTTGGCGGGAAGATAGAAATTTTAAAATTTTAGCACCGGTTTTTAAAAACTGGTGCTATTTAAAATTTTAAAAACCGGAGTTAAAATAAAAAAAAATGGTGTTAAAGTAACACCAATTTTTAAAACTGATGTTTAAATTAATAAAATGGTGTATTATATTTTTGGCACCGACTTTCAAAACCGATGCTAAAAAATATGTGCTAGAGGGGGGGGTGTCTCTGTGGTAGTGAACACATGTGTAACTGCATGCACATATGAACCAATGTGATATTATTCTGCTGGATAATTCGCCAAGGTCTGGAAAGCTATATGCATTTTATTGAGAAATTTACGTGTTTTTAAATTTGATGAAATGTATGGAGTAATATGATGAACACACAATGTAATTGCATGAACACATGAAGTAACATGATATTATTCTTCTGGATAATTTGCCAAGGTTTGAAATTCAGCTATATGCATTTTGTTGAGAAAATTTAGGTGTTTTTAAATTTTCTTGAACTTATAAAGTAACATATAAATAAATGATGTAGGTACATTAACATATGTAGCAATATGATCGATCTTTGTTAGATGATTCGTCATATCTAGAATTCAATTGAGTACATTTTGTTAAGAATATTTTGATGTTTTAAAATTTAGCCTAAGAAGTAATATTTAAATACACAATGTAACTTAATAAATACATGAAATATTATGATGTTGAAGGTTTGAAATTTGATTAGATGGATTTTTTCAAAATATTATGGTATTGTAAAATTTTATTAAATGTCTGATGTATATATTAAATACACGATCTTACCTCATGAACACATAAAGTGTATAAAAATGGCTATATAATTCATCAAGGATTGTGATATTTTCATAAAATCATTGCTATCATGAATAAATCAAAGAAACTTGTTTTAGACATGAAGTAAACACTTAAAAACATGAAGAAGTAAACACTTAAAAACATGAAGAAATATATGTATACATTTATCAATGACTAAATAATTATTTATGAATGCCGAACTAAGTCGTACAATACACGTACTAATCACAAAAAATGGTTAATATCCTTAGTTCCTCTATTTGGATTATTAGTTCTTGGTTTGCATGTTCATATTCGTGTAAGCAGGTTTCATAGCATGTTTAAGATATGACATCGTTTATATATTTAATTTTTTTTCTTCATTTGTTTAACTTTAAAATGTAAGTAATTTCATATTTTAGATCTTTAGTTAGGATGTTAATCTTATTAACTTTGAAGTTTGGTTTTACCGAATTTTTCTAATTCTTACTAGTATGTTCCAACATAACCTATCTAACCAAGTATGTAATAAACTAAAGCATTAATGACACAAGACTTGGTTACGCAGTTTGGTGAAATCCACCTACATATGCGGGGTCTGGCCCAGTTCAGAATGAATCCACTAATTAAAAAGATACAGTACAAAGTACATCATACAAAATACTTATCTTTACTAACTATAACGTGTGAATTCTGCTAGCTCCCCTAACTACCAATCCCCCTTGATCAGACTCCCTCTGACCTCGAAAATTATCGATGCTGGATCTCCTCCTCCTAAGGTATTAAGGCATACGATTTTTGAACTTTGAACGGTAGGTCACGTATGTTGGAACATAGAATTCTGGCTCTTTGCAATTCGCTCGAAGGAATGTAAATCTGTGTGCAGATTTTCTCTGTTAAATCCGTATAGAATGCAGCTGTGGTTGTCCCCTTTTATAGCCATGCGCAGATCAGAACTCTCCATGGTTATCTCCACAATATTCCTATTCCTTATCTGCTTCTTGAAGCATATCCAAATCCCATAAATAAATGGATTTTCCTTATCACAATATCCCCCATACATTCAATAATATCAACACCATATTTATAGGGATTTTCAATAAAACAACTATGCTTCTACACATCTAATATATAGCAGAATATTCAGATTTCCATATCTCACAAAAATCATAATATGTTGACCCTTTATGCGAAAGATCTGCTAGGCGTAAATATGCTAATCCGCATGTTCCATCATGGAAAGATTTTCGTTTCCAAATATATTCACAAAATTTCCATTTAAAATATTCAATGAATACCACTTGACTTTACAATCTCCCCCTTCGGCATTTTGTGGACCCAAAACTTTTTTGCCATTAATATCACAACGAAAAACTCGTCATCAACCACATAGGTCTTCCCAACTCCACCTATGTTGGAACATATGCACAATACTGAAACTGATTAAAAATTGAATACCAGAATTCCATAAAAATATGAATACCAGAACCGAGTACCAGAATTCCAGAAATACCATAAAAATAAACTTCATATTACAGCCAAATTATCCAAAATTCTCCCAAAATTCTCCCCTTGGGGCCATAAATATGCCAAAGGCAAATAAAACAAAAAAAAACATAAGCAGAAAGCAGGCTCATCCTGACCGTGACATCTATGTTGGAACATAGAAATAAATATTTTCAGGAGCAGGCCTCCAGCTGAGCTTTTTCAATCTCCAGTTTTGCCTTTCTGTTTCAAGCGCTGCCATTTGAATGGCTATTGCCCCCAGTCTTGCATTCAGGACCATTAGTTTAGCCTTCTTTTCAGTAGTTGAAGAAGTAGACCCAGAAGGACTCCACGATAGATCATGGACATGTCTTATCCCAAATGTCTTCTTGTTCGGCCTTAGGAATTCTATGTCTATAATCATATCTTTTGCCTTCCCCTTTAACTTGGCACTCTTAGCCAACGCCAAATGAAACATGGATAGACAATGGCATGTTTTGCCTTAGGGGATGTAGCCTGCCTCACCAGATTCTGCTGAATAAACAATCCAAGATTGACTGTTTTTTGTGTTCCAACACAGAACAACAACTTAGCCATTTCTCTAGTTAGGGTTGTCGTGTTCGAGGATGGCATCCAGCAGTTGACTGCTACTTGATACAAAACAAAGAACCTTGATGAAAAACAAGAAGCTTGTGAATAACCAGTTTCGGTCCACTTGGTCTTGTATCCTCCTGAGATTGTTTCCAAAATCTGATCATCTAACACTTCTAGATCCTCTGGAAACACCCCCTCAAAATCTGGTGTTTGCAGCCCCAAAATCTTATTTATTCTGGCAGCCGAGAAGTTCACAATCTTTCCTCGCAAGTACACCATTTCAAACCAAGGAGAGTCAGCTTCTAAATTTCCAACCATCAGGTTTGCATACACCTCAATGACCACCTGCCTATTATATTGAAGTTGTACAGTGGTATCCCTCTTCATTCCAATTAATTCCAAAAAATCCAAAAAAACACTAACCCTGTATGCTTCCAGGTCTACGGGTCTCTCATAGATGATCTTCCTCTCAGCAAATACTTCTCCCATCTCTTCACATTTTATATCAAAGTATAAGAATGATAGAGCATCACTTACAGGTAGAGGAGGCAGCACTTTCCTCTTGGGAGCTTCCTGATTCTTCTTGGCCTTTTTAGTTGGTGGGGAAACATGTGCAGCATCCATCTTTCTCTTGCCCTTGGCCATCTGTAAGAACTCATCCAGCACCTCATCACTTGAGTAGTTCATCTCAGGATATTCCTGTGTTGGAACATACCCAGTATCCTCAGCTTCGTCTTCTTCAGCAGGATGTGTCCCACCATGCTGGTCTTGGTCTGGTTTACTCTGTCTAGACATAGGCTCTCCAGGTTGCTCTCCATCACTTGATACCTCAATCTGATCTTCCCCCCCATCCCCCGTATCTTCATCATCAACTTCCATCTCGACAGTATTTTCAACATCTGCCTCCTGTGTTGGAACATAGGCAGCATTGTCTTCTTCATCGTTGACCGAGACTTCGATTATCACATGTTTCCTCAGTTCAAACTCTAAGTTTCCCTCAAGTCAAAAAATCCTACAGGCAACCTATCTGTGGACTTGATTACATCACATCCTGTTACCTCATCATTGCTAATTTCTCTCATAAAAACACAGCTCGGACAAGGGATAGATGAATAAACATGAAACTTTTCCTTCCCTCCGTACTCATCATACCTCCCCCTCAGGAACTTCACTTTATGGTTTTCAACATTCCACAAATCTCCAATATCCTCGGTCATAAATTCTTTAGCCTTAACATTTAAGAATTCACCCTCTATACTTTTAATCTTTGTCAAATCTACTGTCACTCTATTTGCTTCCAACCATTAAAATATATCGTCTATAGTGTTGAATTCAATCCCATGAATTTTAAGAGTTGGAGGATCAGGGTTAGTTACCTTTTGAAACGGACCCTTTCCTTTGTTACTAGTGCTTCCATCCTGACTTTCACCAACGGAGCTTGAAACACCGTCATCTACATTCTCCTCACCAACATCGGTCACCTCAGCCTCGATATTTGCTTCACATTTTCTGTTACCTTCAGACATAACCGCCTCCACATTGTTTTTCATCTGTTCATCATTCATGTCTTCTGAAGGTTGAAGAGTTTCTTAAATTTTATCTTCGACTGTTGGAGAGGTTTGGTTCATAGACATCTTTCGTCAAGAATTTGTTGAGGTGGAGAAAAATTGGGGAGCAGTTTGGCAAGAATCCGAATAAACCAAGATGTGTGGGATTGTGGGCGAAAAGAGAGGAATTTTGAGGGATTTAGACAACTTTGAAATCAACCAAAACTCTTCACATAAATTCCTTGGTTTCCGCAAAACCTTTACCCTTTTTCGAGATGAGTAATAATGTAGCTTTTCTCTCTTGTCAACTCAAGACATCAACTCAAAACATACCAACTCCCAACATACCATAACTATACAACTTCTATTTTTGTAAAGTTTTTCTTCTTTCTAATTTTTTGTATTTTTAAATTTCTAGATTAAAAAAAATAAAATATTTACAGCTGAATAAAGGCAAGAATTACCTCAAATTTGACAAACACCTAAGTGTTGTCTAAGATTTTCAAAAGTGGCGGTGTCCAAAAGCTTTGTGAAAATATCAGCAATTTGCTCGTATGTTGGAACATAGACTACCACAACTTCCTTCCTCTCAACAAGATCTCCAATAAAATGATGCCTTATATCAAAATGCTTAGTTCGAGAGTGCTGGACTGGATTCTTTGAAATATCAATAGCACTTGTGTTGTCGCATAAGATCTTCAACGGGCCTTGATGAATTCCATAGTCGTTCATCATTTGCTTAATCCATAAAAATTGCACACAACTTCCAGCAGCAAGATATTCAGCTTCTGCGGTAGATAAAGAGATTGAATTTTGTTTCTTACTATACCAAGAAACCAGATTCGTGCCAATAAAGAAACATCCACCTGTAGTGCTTTTTCGATCATCAGCATCACCATCTCAATCAGAATCAATGTACCCAATCAAATTAGAATCTTGATTCTTAGAATACCAGACACCATACTCAGAAGTCCCACTTACATATCGAATAACTCTTTTGACTGTAGTGAGATGAGACTCTTTTGGATCAGCCTGAAATCTTGCACATATCCCAACGGTGAGACATATATCTGGTCTACTTGCTGTTAAATACAATAGACTCCCAATCATTCCCCTATATAACTTTTGATCAACTAAAACTCCTTTCTCATCCTTGACCTGTTTGTCAAAAACCCCCATAGGTGTTCGAACTGCTCGGGCATTGCTTAAACCAAATCTCTTTACTAGATTCAATGCATACTTACTTTGATTTATGAACAAGCCATGTTTTCCTTGCTTCACTTGCAACCCTAGAAAGTATGTGAGATGTCCAACCATACTCATTTCAAACTCAGCCTGCATAACCGTGACAAAATCATGTACCATTGATGGTGAAGTAGAGCCGAATACTATATCATCCACATAAATTTAAGCAATCAAATTTTTTGATGACTTATTAAGCACAAATAAAGTGTGATCTACTCACCCTCGACGATAACCTTTCTTTAGAAGAAAGTTAGTAAGTCGTTCATACTATGCCCTTGGTGCTTGCTTTAAACCATATAAGGTCTTTTTTAGGCGATAAACATGATGAGGGTAATGAGGATCCTCAAATCCTTTAGGTTGTTCCACGTAAACTTCTTCATTTACCACACAATTTAGAAAAGAACTCTTGACATCCATTTGATACAGTGTAAAATTCATAGAGCAGGCAATAGCAAGTAAAATTTGAATTGACTCTAACCTAGCAACTGGTGCGAATATCTCATCAAAGTCAACACCTTCAACTTGTGTATATCCTTGAGCAACCAGTCTAGCTTTGTTTTGAGTAACATGGCCATCAGCATCAGATTTATTCTTGAAAATCCATTTTGTGCCAATGACATTAACACCCTTAGGGCGAGGAGTGAGATACCATACATCGTTTCTCGCAAACTGACCTAGTTCTTCTTGCATTGCAGCAATCCAGTATTCATCCAGTAATGCCTCCTTGTAATTCTTTGGCTCAATGAGGGAGATGAAACAATGTAATCCAGCCAAATTCCTGTAATCCACCCGAGGAACTGGTCAAGTACTCCGTGCCATTGATTCAGGTTGATCCTGTGTTGGAAAGGATGTGGCAGTGGGGAATAATGTTCCAACATGCTCAGTGTCAACTGGTTCAACATGAATCTGATCAGATGTTCCAACATCAGTCTGCTCTTGATGTGATGGAACTGCCTTGTCAGATTGATGAAGTTGTGTTGGAACATGAGTGTTACCGAATTCTTCTTCCACGACTTCTGACTTTTGTCCTTCTTCAGAATCGTCCACAATAACATTTATAAACTCCATAAGTGTGTTGGTCTAATTGTTAACAACACGATAAGCACGCCTGTTGACAGAATACCCAAGAAAAATTCCAGTATCACTACGATCATCGAATTTTGCCAATTGCTCTCTGTCTCTGAGAATATATCACTTGCTTCCAAACACATGAAAGTATGAGAAATTTGGTTTCCTACCCTTCCAAACCTCGTAAGATGTTTTGCTGGTGAACGGACATAGATATACTCGATTAATCGTATAGCAAGCTGTGTTAATAACTTCTGCCTACCATTTTTTTAATTTCTTTCTCGGCTAACATAAATCGAGTCATCTCCTGCAAGGTTATATTTTTCCATTCTACAACACCATTCTGCTGAGGAATTCTTGGTGCAGAAAACGCATGTTGAATACCAAGCTCAACACAAAAATCACTAAATTGAGAATTTTCAAATTCTCTACCATGATCACTACGAATTTGAACAATCTTTCCAACTGGACTTCCTTTTTCAGTCTGTAACTTTATCACCAGACTTCTGAATACTTCCTCCATATCAGATTTTTCTTTAAGAAAAGCTACCCATCTATATTTGGAGAAATCATCAACACATACAAAGATATATTTCTTTCCACATATACTAGGTGTATTGACTGGACCCATCAAATCCATATGCAATAGTTCCATATTTCTTGAGGTGGTTATATAATAAACTGTCGAGTGGGGAGATCAAATTTATTTTACCTTGTTGACATGGTCCGCACACAATTTCGTCTTTGCTTGTTAAGGTAGGCATACCTCGTACAGCTTTTGTATTTGCAATTTTCACCAAGGGTTTGTCATTGATGTGACCGAGCTTTCTGTGCCACAGAAATCCTTCACCTTGAGTTCCTCAAACTTAGTAGCCATCATCTGTAGTTTAGATTCTCGAACTCGACTAGTTCCTTCATGAACAGTTTGCAGAATATCACATGCTATCTTGGCTTGATGACATGTAGAGATGAGTTTGAACTGGTTTTCATCAACCGCAGTGAAGATTGCATTTAGTGCCTTTTAATTTTCCAGAGATGCCTTGAGGTCACCAAGAGTCCAACTAGCTTTGTCTTTGAGTTTCTTCTCCCTTTGACTTGACTCTCCTTCTTTCACCTTAGAGCTTGTATCAGCATCTTCAGTAAGATGATTCCACTCATTCTCAACATAGAACCACGCAAGTTCATCCAGTGAGTTGATGGAAACTCTCATGCGAGCCTTCCAATAATTGTAGTTGTTGCCTTCTAGCAGAGGTGGCTGAGACACCGGAGCTCCTTCTTTAGTTGCCATGGTAAAACCGGATCACACTTTCCTTGACTCAACCAAGGAAAAAATAAGTGACCAAGCTCTGATACCAAATGAAGTTTGGTTTTACCGAATTTTTCCAATTCTTACTAGTATGTTCCAACATAACCTATCTAACCAAGTATGCAATAAACTAAAGCATTAAAGACGCAATACTTGGTTACCCAGTTCAGAATGAATCCACTAATTTGAAAGATACGGTACAAAGTACATCATACAAAATACTTATCTTTACTAACTATAACGTGTGAACTCTGCTAGCTCCCCTAACTACCGATCCACCTTGATCAGACTCCCTCTGACCTCAAAACTCATCGACGCTGGATCTCCTCCTCTTGAGGAATTAAGGTATACGATTTTGAACTTTGAACGGCAGGACACGTATGTTGGAACATAGAATTATGGCTCTTTGTAATTCGCTCGAAGGAATGAAAATTCGTGTGCAGATTTTCTCTGTTAAATATGTATAGAATGCAGATGTGGCTATCCCCTTTTATAGCCATGCGCAGATCGGAACTCTCCATGATTACCTCCATAATATTCCTATTCCTTATCTGTTTCTTGAATCATATCCAAATCCCATAAATAAAGGGATTTTCCTTATCACAATATCCCCCATATATTCGATAATATCAACCCCATATTTGTTGGGATTTTCCATAAAATAACTATGCTTCTACACGCCTAATATATAGCAGAATATTCAGATTTCCATATCTCACAAATATCATAATATTCTGACCCTTTATGCGTAAGATCTGCTAGGCGTAAATATGTTAATCTGCATGTTCCAACATGGAAAGATTTTCGTTTCCAAATATGTTCACAAAATTGCCAATTAAAATATTCAACGAATACCACTTGACTTTACAAACTTTTATATGTGCATGGTTATCTTTTTATGTAAGGAATGCTCTGCTTTCACTATATCCGAATATTTCACATCAATTCAATCAGTTAGATACAACCACAATACATTCTGAAGCGATGGACAAAGCTTGCTAAAATAAAAGTATGGGACAAATTGAAAGCAACACAAGAAAATCAAGAACATTATAGAATCAAAAACAAAGTTCCATGGTGACACCAAGAAACTACTAGAATCTGGTCCTAAAATGTGAAGGCGACATAGAAACCCGGAAACTTCTTGAAGAAAGCTTCAAAAAAGACAACGATAATGTAAAGGAAATTCTTGTCTAAAAAACTGCAAAGGAACATGAAAATTCAAGCATTGTGGCAGAATCTTCCATCACTAAACCACCAAAAATCCAAGATCCATCTCTCACAAAGACAAAAGGATTAAGCAAGTGAATTGAAGGATGGAGGCAAAGAATAAAACCAAAAACAAAGGAGTTTGGTACAAAGACGCCAAACCAACAAGTCTAGACCTATGAGATTCAATTGTACATTGTAATTATATTATTATTTTCTACCTTAAACTTAAATTTTGAGACCATTCATTTAAATTGTGCTTCGAACACTTTAAACACGTAAACTAACGACTGCGTTCCAATTAAATAAAATAATATTCAGACTTATAAAAACCAAGCAATCAGTGTATTGAAACTAATGACTCTAATAAACAAACTAAGCGAAAATTTACATGAACTAATGTTTGAATAAGTAAATTAAAATATAGGGATCAAAACACCTAAATAACCAAACTATATACCTAAAGAACACGTGTGTAAAAAAATAGTACATGAAGTAACAATTAGAAAAAAATAGTCAATTTGGCAAAGAAAAATTTAAACATCCAAAATATCATTACTAGACAAAATGTTAAACTTTAATAACAAATAATTATTGACACATTCATCAGTCATAGCAAATAATTTATCAGTCCAGAACTCTTGTGAATCATTAATTATGTAGCATCTCCTACAATTATTGACACATTCATCAGCCATATCAAATAATGTATTAGTCCAAAACTCTTGTGAATCATTAATGTCATCTGACTGAATCTGGGTTTTAGTTCCTTCACTTGGTTGCAAGTTGCGCAATCCCTCAGCCACATCATCCTTAACCATTTAATACTTTTTGAAGTTGGAGAACTATTGATCACAGGCTCATCCACAACTACTTGATAAAAAAAATTCGGCTAATGAGTTTAATACCCGAACTAACAAGCTATACATAAGGTTAAAGTAAAATTTACTAGAACCTTTTACAAATATTTAAACCGATGGAATATCTATCACAACCTAAACAATAACTATTCAGTAAAATAAAGCAAACACATAAATTAATGGTGTAAATAATTAAACTAAATACATTAAAAATGATAATAAAACAAAAAAACATCAATCTAACCTAATTTTTTATATTTGTTGAAGCTAGAGAAGTACTAATCACATCCTCAGCCTCATCAACAACTACATGATAAAAACAAATGAGATAAATAACATAACTAATTTAATAAAAATAAAAGGAAACCAGAAATGATAAAATTTTAATAAACTTATCTCTATCCCCATTCACATCACCTTCCGTTACATCATCGTAAAATATATAAATGCCAAAGTTAAAAGATTATACATAATAAGTAAAGAAAAAGATATGCTAAAGATAAGTGTTAACAATATAGAAAGTAAAGCAGTAAACACTAAAAGTAAAACCAAAAATTTATATTTCAACCATTCCCAGAAGATCCATCAACTCTATCTGGCTTATCCACGCAAGATTTACTACCACTCTTACGCAACCTTTTGATAATATCAGCTATAAAAAAGAGGAAATTATCAGACTATAGATGCAGAAATCAAGTAATAACCAATAAATTTTTTTAAAAAATAATACCATCATATTTGAATACCAGTTGTAGTAGATTTTATCGGATTATTTTTCCCTTTAAGATGAGCTTTATAACCTGCAAATTATACAATCAATTATTAGAAAAACATAAATTTTAAAATACAAAATTTACAAACTATACATACCATCTGTAGTAGTCAATTAAGATTGCAATTGACTAGATTTCCTCACACACGTACTGTCATCTACATTTAAAAGTAATCACATAATCATATGAATAAAGAACTGAAACAAACAGATAAATATGTCTGTCTACATACATATTCAGAAATAAAAAATAAGAAAAGATTCAGATTAACTAACCACAAAAATAAGTAAATTGAGCACATAAACAGATTAACTAACTCAAATTCAACCATTTAAATAAACAGAATCAGATACACCTTCCAAACGCACAAAATTTTCACAAATTTATATAACCAAAGTAATTACATAAACACATGAAGAACATTTTAAAACAACAAAGGTAAACAGATCCAAAACGCCTAACATTTAACTGTATACATTACAAATCAGAAAATGATTTATATGAGAATATTCATATAACAAATTAATAAAAAAAAAATTGAACTAAATACATTAACAGGCTAACCAATCCGTTCTCCACCATTTTATATCACTTAAACCATAAAATCAGTAGTATAAAAACAATGACACCAAGAAACATGGAATTTGGCACCCAACGTTGGCTTCAATCAAGTAGTCTTTGACTGCCAAAAAACTTGGGTGTTGCTATATCCCGCCCTGTATTTTACTATCCTCGCCCTAATACGTATAAATACACGTATTTTGAATTTAAAAAAAAAAGAAAAAAATGGAAGAATGGTTATAAATACTCCTTCTTCTTCTTTCTCTCCTCCTCCTTCTTCTTTCTCTCCTTCTTCTTCTTTCTCTCCTTCTTCTTCTTCTTCTTCTTTCTCTCCATTTCTCTCCCCCTTCCCTCTCTCCATTTCTGCCGCCCGCCGCCGCCGGAAACCCGCCGGAAAACGTAAGTTTTGGAGGAATTTTTTTTTACTTTTCGTGCGAATTGTTGCCCGATCTATTCGAATTTTGCTGAACTTGTCGGAATTGTTAGAATTGGGGTTTGTTAGAATTTTGTTAAATGTAGAATGGATGTTGGGTTGGTGGTTAGATGTTGGGTTGGTGGTTAGTATAGGAGATTAAGATGTAGAATAATAATTTGGAGAAATCTAATATTAGGAATTTAATGAATTTTGGAATTAAAACGAAGAAATTGTGTTTTTTAGAAATTATTTAGTTATGTGACATAATAGAAATTATTTAGAAATTATTTTTTAGAAATTGTGTTTTTTGGAAATTATTTAGTTATGTGACATAATTGGAATTAAAACGAAGAAATTGTGTTTTTTAGAAATTACTTAGTTTAAATTTGGACATAATATTTTAGAAATTGTATTTTTTAGAAATTGTGTTTTTTAGAAATTATTTAGTTATGTGACATAATAGAAATTATTTAGAAATTATTTTGCAGAAATTGTGTTTTTTTGGAAATTATTTAGTTATGTGACATAATTGGAATTAAAACGAAGAAATTGTGTTTTTTAGAAATTATTTAGTTTAAATTTGGACATAATATTTTAGAAATTGTATTTTTTAGAAATTGTGTTTTTTAGAAATTATTTAGTTATGTGACATAATTGGAATTAAAACGAAGAAATTGTGTTTTTTTAGAAATTATTTAGTTTAAATTTGGACATAATATTTTAGAAATTGTATTTTTTAGAAATTGTATTTTTTAGAAATTGTATTTTTTAGAAATTGTGTTTTTTAGAAATTATTTAGTTATGTGACATAATAGAAATTATTTAGAAATTATTTTTTAGAAATTGTGTTTTTTGGAAATTATTTAGTTATGTGACATAATTGGAATTAAAACGAAGAAATTGTGTTTTTTAGAAATTACTTAGTTTAAATTTGGACATAATATTTTAGAAATTGTATTTTTTAGAAATTGTGTTTTTTAGAAATTATTTAGTTATGTGACATATTAGAAATTATTTAGAAATTATTTTGCAGAAATTGTGTTTTTTTGGAAATTATTTAGTTATGTGACATAATTGGAATTAAAACGAAGAAATTGTGTTTTTTTAGAAATTATTTAGTTTAAATTTGGACATAATATTTTAGAAATTGTATTTTTTAGAAATTGTGTTTTTTAGAAATTATTTAGTTATGTGACATAATTGGAATTAAAACGAAGAAATTGTGTTTTTTAGAAATTATTTAGTTTAAATTTGGACATAATATTTTAGAAATTGTATTTTTTAGAAATTGTGTTTTTTAGAAATTATTTAGTTATGTGACATAATAGAAATTATTTTTTAGAAATTGTGTTTTTTGGAAATTATTTAGTTATGTGACATAATTGAATATAGTTCTATTTAAATAAACTTTATTAATCCAATGTAAACAATTGTGTAGTAAACTATTACGATATGTTTTAACTATTGTTTCCTTGAATGTTAATAATAGTGTGATGTGGTAAAAAATAAGATTATTTAGTAATGTAATCTCCACTCCAATTTGTAACTTAAAAAAATGTGTAGTTCGTTGTATGGGATTGTACGAGAATTAAATTTGCTGTTTGTGGAGGGGTTTTTTTATGTTATATCCACTTTTTCCTATGCATTATAGAATATGTAGTTTCCATTAGTAAATTGAAATTATGCACTGTTCGAAAATATTAGTTCACACGTTGTTGAAATGTATGTTAATTTATCTTATCATATCAGTTTGATTCAATTGTTGTTATACTAATTACATATCTTGTGTTGTAGATGAGCACTGCTGGTCAACCTGACGGCCATGGTCGTTCCATACGACGAAGAGGTGTTAGTGCCTCGGCGAGACAGGCTAGAGGCCGCGTGGTCGAGGATGAACCGTCGCCTCGCCCGCAGGAGTGTGATGTAGGAGCGGAGCGGCCTTCTCCACCGAGCGTTCGTGCATTCGATCCCATGCCAACATGGGACGGTCCTGAGATTAACATTCTCGCGTCTGGTGGAATCCGTCACGATAGTGACTGGCAGTTGAATTATGACTTGCCGGCAGATGTCCCCCTGATGGGCCGACCTGGGACGAGTGTGCCATTGGATGCCGGGATCGAACGTTATGCTGCAGTTGGAGCCAGGCACACCGTGAGGAATAGAGCTGGTCAATTCGCACAGTCTTCTGGTGGATTGTGCAATGCCGGTGAGACTAGCACCGGAAGTGCACCGAGGAATAGGAGGAAGCGACCCGCCGATGAGACGTGGCTAGTGCGGGGACCGATGGCTGGTGGCCCGCAAGATGACCTCGTCATACCAAGCTTCGGAGGACACGTCGCTGTTGACATTTGGAACGGTATAGAGCGAGGTGTGCTGAGATGCCATGCTCGGTCGCCGCTATGCAAGCAGCTAGTCGCCACGCTCCCCGAACTGAGCGATGTTGCACAGGCCCGGATACATGCGACCGGGTTGGCCCACCTGCCTGCGATTATGTTCCAGTTCCTTGACATGGCACTGATATCCGCTTTTGTCGAGAGGTGGCAGCCGGACACGAACACGTTTCACATGCCTTTTGGGGAGATGACCATCCTGATGCACGACGTTGAGATGATTCTTGGCATTCCCATCGTTGGTGGCGCTGTTGCGAGTACCATTTCGGCGGAGACTATTGAGGAAGTGTGCGCTGAACTGTTTGGGAAAGACGTGGAGTCCTTTGTCGCGGAAGACTGGAACGGGGGTAACATAGATGCCCAATCGTTGATGGCGAGGTGTGTAGCGGCGGGGCAGAGCGAGAACTTCCAATTTATGTGCTACATGCTGACCCTGTTTTCATCCACGCTTTTTGTGGATAAAACTGGGAATAAGGTTAGAGCCAACCTTCTACCCCTGCTTGATTCGCAGTTGTCGTGGGGCTCGGCGACGTTGGCCAGTTTGTATCTGCAGTTGGGAATTGCGTCCCGGTCCAAGGCGCGCGGCCTATGCGGATGTTGCACGCTGCTTCAAGCATGGATATACGAGTACTTCCGATGTTTCGGCCGAGACCGAGTACATTGCCAGCTCTTCCGGGCCGCGCCAG
The DNA here is from genome assembly GCA_037428765.1 of Rubia yunnanensis. Lineage (NCBI taxonomy): Eukaryota > Viridiplantae > Streptophyta > Magnoliopsida > Gentianales > Rubiaceae > Rubia > Rubia yunnanensis. The sequence continues at coordinate 31,057,049 of CM075071.1, read as the reverse complement.
TCGGTGGCACACAGGGGATAAAACGGGGAGGGGTACGGGGAGGCTCGGTGCCATCAGGCGACAGTTGGATGCCTTACAGCCCGACCAGGTATGAATTCCATGCTTTTACTCTTATTCTGACAGTAGTAGGTAGATCGGATTCCATAGCAACGTAACATGTCTGTGAAACTTTTTGCAGGTGGATTGGTTGCCATATGGAGTGGACGTGGTTAGGGCTGCGAGGGGGAGGACTCACTACCGCGGCGTGATTCGATACCTCGACGCAATGGAGGCGTACATGCCAGATCGCGTTGTGCGCCAGTTCGGTCTCGTACAGGGTATACCGCGGGGTCTTGCAATTGCGCCCGAGCCATGTTCCCGCCCGGCTGATCCAGCCGGCTATTCAGTGACCTACCCAGGGAGGCTGCAGTTGACCCTATGGGAGATGGCACACACTTGGCACGACGGTCAGCTTGCGGCGTTCCCGATAGCCACGAGCCAATCAGAGTGTACCATGGATTACGAGGACTGGTACGCGACTCATTCGCACCCATTGATCGTAAATCCTGAACATGCTGCCACGAGTGGACCGGACAGGACACATCATCAGTTATCGGTAAGTTTTCCCGAACTGTTTGCTTCGAGTAATTATATTACATTTTACTGTTTCGTTATTGTAAAATCTGTTTCCTGTGCAACAAATGCTGAGTGACATGATGAGCGCCCTGGATCCGTTTGACTCGGCGACCGTTGATGGACTCGCCGACCCCAACATGAGGGAGTTGATGACGACTTTTGTCAGTCATCGCGATGAGTATCGCAGGCTCGGTTATGGACCCATTCCTTAGTCGACTGTTTGCTTATGTATGATCCCACAGTTTTGCCATAGTTTGCTCATTTATGTAATCGGTAACTGTTTGTGCATATCAAATTTATAAGTTATCGTTTTTTGCAACAGTAACGCTTTCGAAATAATTACTCGACGCTTCGATAATAACTGTAACGGTTGCGTACGTGCCGAAATGTTTCGCTGGGTTGCAACAGTTAATTACTCTCAGAGTATGCTCTTCTCCAAGCCCTTATCCTCCTACGAAAGGGTAACTCCCAACCTACGACATCAGCCTTCCTCAATGTGGTCCACATATTAACCACGGGGGGCATGGGACAGTTTTCCTTCACGTGTACCCGGACGAAATGGCTTGCACTGCGAACGTATACAATGTGTAGCTCCCTACTTGTTCCATCCTCGCCCCCACCTGCCCTCAGTGGAAGGACTGTACAGCAATGGTCCGCCGACCCATTCTCTAAAATGTAATATAAAACTACAGCCGTGTTGTAGTAGGTGGCGACAGGAAACATGTCTGCAATGACCGTAAACCAATGCTCTGGACCACATGGACCGCTGGTGTGGTGTATACGGGCTCTGGCGAGTTCAACGTCATTTTGCGAACCGTATATGGGAACATAGTCAGGCCAATGAGTTGATATCTCGTTAAATACTGCCCGACGCGTTGTATACCATTCACCTTCACCGTCTACGTGGAACGCATCAGCAACGCATCTGAAGCCACAGTTTCCATCACTCACGACATCGTTCCAGCCTTCGATGTAACGCCGGACAATGTGGGGGACACTTTCGAGGAACGGGAATGTCGCTGCAGGAGAACACGTTAAGATAAATATCTTGTGCAGACGGCGTTCATTAGGAAGAATGGTGCTTGTACTTACCGTGCCGGTGACCGCTCCCTGAAGCACGCCCCGGGGACCTTGAACTACTCTCGTATCGCCTGTTCACGTGCTCGTGGTAGTCGGTGAACGTCGGGTTGATCTTGATCGGGGGACCTGCTCGCTTGGTCTCCCACGTGCACTAGTACAATTGTCCGGCTCGCCAATGCCGCTCTCCTCCGGATGCAACTGCGCATCTATGTAGGATGAAACTCGTCGGCGGACCGAAGGGTCGCTGCGTGCCAGCTCCTCCAACAGAGTGTTGAACCGCGACTGATCTTGTTCGGCCCTCGCAATGTTTTCCGTGCTCCGCACGTGATCACCCAGTGCCAGGCTCTTAAACAGTGGATGAATGTCGTCCAAGTACAAGGGGATTCCTTCAGCAACTGCCCCTGCCATGACGCATGCACACGGTATTCCGTGTGTCGAGCGCAGCACACAGCCACAGTAAGCATATACCTGTGCTCCGAGTGCATCAATCCTCCCGGACTCGACCGTCAATTTATCCAGACAGTATTTGGACACGTTGTTGATCAAGTTGCTGAAAAGGGCCCTACGGTGCAATCTTCCAATGCACGTTCTTGATTTCTCCAGGCCGGTCTTGATCATAGTAATCTGCTGGGCTATCTGCAGGTCGACACGCCTCCATACCGTGTCCAGTGAACCAGTCGACGTTTGTAACCACCCTTTCAATGACGAGTGTGCACTTTCGACCCTGCATGTAGTTGTGTTCCCGAAATGCAGAAATCTGTTCGTCCATGCCCTCACAAAATTCTCCTTATGGGGGGTGAGCCACGTCGTCTCAACGTAACTAATAACAGCCTCGCTCCAAGACCATCCAGCCCTCATATCTACCAAGGCGGTTTCGTACCCTGAAACGGTGGACGCATTGCAAACCCGGAACCATGCACCATTCTTGAACGCTGCCCCGTTCCTCTTATTCCATGTCAGCACAGTAACACGTGCCTCCACATCCTTGTTAATATGCCAGGTGCAGAGCAAATGATTCGATTCTGGAAACACAGTCCGAAGTGGCCTAATCAGTCCCATCTCCCGATCGGTGACAACAACCTCAAGGAACGGTCCATCCACAAGCAAGTTCTTCAGCGCGTTCAGCACCCACTCATAGGTATCTGCCGTTTCGTCAACGACAATTGCGTAGGCAATCAGGAAGTTTGTGTTGCAAGGGGACATCCCAACCATCTCAATGAATGGCATGCCGTAGCGATTAGTCTTGTACGTTGAGTCGATGGCCACAACCCACGGAAACGTGCGAAATGCCACAACAGCATCGGGATTGGCCATGAATAAATGAGTCAAAGTACCATCACCTGCTGAGCGGTGACTAGTGACATACCCTTTCGCGGCGGAATTTCTTTTACATTAATTCAGTTAATATTAACTAACTACAATTATTTAAATTAATTTTAATTCAGTTATTGAAATTAAATTAAAAATATATACTGTATACGTATTAGGGCGAAGATAGTAAAATACAGGGCGTGGTATAGCAATCCACAAAAACTTTTCTGCAACTGCCTAAATTATTTATTGTTGATCAGTGAGTTTAGAGCAAAGATCTGTCACCTTTACATGCTGACTTCCAGGAAATTTTCTTCAAAATCCTAAAAACATAGCATAATAAATTAAATTGGTAAATATAAAACCAATGCATATAAATACTCAAACTAACATATCAAATACATAGAACATATTGAAATTAAAAACAAGAAGTTCATTAAATACACAACCAAATCATATTTAAATTAAGCAAAGCAACTTACTGTATAATAAAACCAAACAGTTAAACACCTAAATAAAATGAATAAGTACATGAACTATTCATACTGAAACTCTAAACAAGAAGTTATTAAGCAATGAAACTAAAATACTTAATATAACACATCAACAATACAAAGTATAGTGAAACCAAATACTGAAACACTGATAGTAAAGGACAAAATAACTAAACTAGTAAAATTCTAAATAACACGAGTTATTATACAAAGAAATTAAAAACTGAAATACCCGAGGTGAAAGTCTAAACACATAAAGTTAAATCATAAATATATAAATTGATAGAACATACCTAGAGCATCCGGGAAGCTCAACTTCAGCAACTTTTAAATAATGTAATGTCATTCCTTCCTACGGAAACTAGATTACTTACCAAATGGCAAGTCCTGTGTCCAGTACATATTCCAAGTGCTCTTTCATTGTTTTTGAACATTACACCCAACTATAGACCTAGGCAACTAAGTATTCAGATAAGAAACAAGAGAACTCACTTTTCATAAGAATACAAGTGCTTGTTGATTTGCACCTTGCCTGAAGTATCCCTAGGAATTTTCAGAAAACATAAAAATAATATAACAGAGCAACAACAAATAAGTCATCAAACAGAGCAATCTCAAACAAAAAATAGAGCAACATCGCTAAGAATGAAAAACACATCAAATAATTTATCAATAAAACAGGGCAACAACACAAAAACCCTAAATTATATATAAATGATTTTAAAAAAAAAACACCTTTCAGAATGCTCAAATCAACAGCCGATGAAATATCAATACTTTCATCTACAATCGATACATCCTTATCCACTAACCATAGTAAATTCAACAAAAGTAATGCGAGTTGAGTGAATCAGATCTCCCAAAAGCCTCAGGTGAGAAACCTGCAAAAGAAAATCCTTTCCAATGATTCAAATGTACCTCTCAACTAGAAACACATTATCAAATATAATTGAATTACTACATCTTCATTACCTCACCATAGCGACTTTTAAATAAAACTTTAACATCAGCTTGAGTCACCTAACAATCATAAACATCGATAAGCAGACAGAACATAGAGCAACCAAATCAGATATCGAAAACTAGGCAAGCTAGATAACAAGCATCTATTGAATGAAAACTCAAACTTCAATGCCTTCAATTTCATCATAATAACAAAATATCTACAAAATATCTACAAAACAAAAATCACAAACGTACAATAAACGGCCGATATATAACATGCATGACATGAATTACAGAGAAAACCGACGGAAACTATGAAAGAGTATAAAACCCAAAAAATCAACCTCAATATCAAACGAATTAAGCAAACTATACCTCTATGACGCCAGATTATCAAATGCAATGCATTGTAGCTTACAGATTCGTGATTTTATACTGATTTCGAACAATTTTGAATCAAAATTTATGGATGCGGTTTGAGAGGGTTTTGACAGTTTTAGAAATTTGGAAAAGCAGAAGAGAGTGAATGAAAAGAAATCTAATTAATACCAAAATATATATCTAATATACTATTGTCTTTTAAGTCCCGAAAACTATTTGGATTTCTTAGAGACCCCTAGTCTCACCATAAGCTTGGGTGAGACGGTCTCACCCAAGTCTTTGTATTTATAAGAAATGGGCTCTCCTCAAAAAGATGTTTTTTTATGATAATGTTGATCTGACCCTACCATTTTTACATAAGTGCTAATTTAACCATGTATTTTACTAAAGTGCTTATCTAACCATGTCTTATTAATAAAAATACTGATCTAACCCGGTCACCACCAGCCGACGACGGTTCGGCATTGACCGATGTTGACCATCATTGACAATCATTGACTAGCATTGACCATCTAATATTGTTGACCAGCATTCAACAATGTTGACCAGCGTTGACCACCACTGACTAGTGGCAGAGCCTAGGAGTATAATGGGTCATTAAATGTTTAGTTTTAAATCTAGGAGTATTTCTGTCTTTTTATATTAGGTCAATGCCTGAAACACTTTAGCTAATGCCAGAATAGTGCAATTTAGGTATGTTTACACTATTAATCAAAAACTTCAAAAACTTAATGGTAATTTTACATTTTCAAATTTTACATATTTCTTTTGTAGGTACAATATTCGAACCATCTGATATTGCTTGTATCCTGGCTTCACTAGACTGCCAGTGATTCTCCACTACCTCGTAACAGTTCGGTATCCCGAGCCAAATGTTTTGCAAACGGAACAACCTCCTATCCCATTCACTTTCTTGCATCATCGGAGCGTGAAAAACTCGCTCCTGAGTCCCATATTTGATTCAATGATTCTTTCAAATGTGGAATTAACCTCATTATTGGGGATTTCAAATCCTTTCAAATAGGGCCTGAGTTCTCTACCAGAAACAGTATGATGTCCCAATCTGGAATTTCAGATTATATGAGGTTTCCTATAAAACAATCATACTTCAGTAATTCAAAAAATTAAAAGCAGCCCAGACTACGTTATTACAGCAAAACAGAAAATTAGACAGAATCTACCGATATTTTCCCACCCTTCAAACTGAAGGCATGCTTCACAAATTAGTATAAGCCATTTCAACAAAGAACTAATCAAACTCACTAACAAATAATAGCCACAAAACATTAAGCCATTTGCCTCAGTTGATTCATATATTCGTTAACACTATAGGTCCATCAATACATTGAATCTTGATCTCAGTAGTTAAATTTGCATTACCCAAGTACAATCCGAGATTTCAGTGTCCTCCCCTTTTGTAACGTAGAGAAAAGAGCATTCTTCTTACCTACTGGTCAAATGATGATACCTTGCACTTGCCAGTAGCTATTGAATCATTGTTGGCATCTGTATCAGGGTAACAAACTTCCTTGAACAAAGTCTCGAGTTTATACCATCCTCATTCTTGAGAAAGTTCACCTCAGCCACAAAAGCATACTCAAGCTATCCAAGTTGTGATGAAAGAAACGCAAAATATGCTTAGTATTGGAAAGGTGATCGCAGCTGATGTCTGCAGTGGGTTAATGCAATCTAAATGAGTACGGGTTTGGAGAGAAACAATCCAAAATAACTAAGAAGAGTAAGATGTGCTACCACAATACATGAATTCTTCATCCATGAGCTCAGCAGTAATTTCATTCCACGACATTGACTGCTTGACAGTTGACATTACCTTCCTTCTACAAAATTCCTCCTGCTTTTTCAGAGAGTGACCAAGGCTTTATAGTGCAATCTCAAAAGTTATGGAAGATTGCCAAGAATGACCAGGCCACCTAGTCGCCATCTTTGGGTGATGAGATACTAATTATAACAGCATTATGGCACAAAACACATACCCTCCTTCTGGTACAGCACTAGGTCCTCTTCTCAACTGCCTCACAAAAGAAGTATAGATAGGAATTCAGCTAATCAACTGTTCATTACAACATTTTAGAAAGAAACAAACGACAGTCCACTGATCCAGCATACTCCACACAACCAAACTTCAACCAATTTAGTCACACATTATCTAACAAAATGTGTAAGATGTAGCTTTAAATTTATCAACATGGACACAGTTGAAAGGAGGAGCTTCACACAGTAGAAGACATTGACTTACTTTTAAATCACTGTTCGAATAGTGAAATATAAGGTAAGGTTCATGTACTATTCTGGACACAATTGACAATTACAAAATGATTATATCATACCTCTATCAAAAGAAGCAACTAGAACTATACACAGGAGTTAAGTCCTTGGTTACAATTAGCACAAGTACCTGTACAGCAAGCGTTGCTTAGTTTTTGTTCAATCTCTGAAAATATGAAAGGGAGGAACATCCTTTCAAAAGCTTCAGTATATTTAGATGCAAATAAAAAATATTTGTTCAGGTGAGAATCTCAGTCTTACATTATGCAAAACAATTAATACTAAAACAACAATAATAAAATAAAAGATCGTCATAATTCAAGCAAATACTTCCTGCATCCCATTATAAACTCCATACTTTCTTTATTTCATGTCTTGGTAAACTTTTATCTCAGTTTTCATTCTCTCTCCTAATTCTCCTCCACGGGTTTCCTTCTCTCTTATTCATTATGGCCAAAATATACAGGAAGCTTATAGTGAGACAAGGGGAATATAATCTCCCATGTAGGTCAGTAACTCACCATCTTTCTGTCAACAGTAGCAACCAATTCTATCTTATAAACATTGTACTACCTGACAACCATTCCTTTCTTGCAATCAGAAATGAGTGTATTCTAAAGTAAATAATCCTAACTAATATGACTATGAATTACCTCATAATAAAAAGTAAATTGCAAAGAAACATTCAGAGAAGATATAAATTATTCTAAAACCAAATATAATCTTGAAATCATATAACTTATTTTTCGTTTCTTCTATTTAACACAAAAGGCCCTGTTTTCTTTTTCATGATGCATACGAAACATTTGCACATGTATGTTTTCAGGACAATTTTATCTATTCACTTTTCTTCAATCTCATGTTCACAAATAGTAAGTTACCTTACAGCTTAAAAGATTTGGTTTTCTCAGTGAGCATATTTTCATTACTAGAATGGTAAAAATTTTGTGATAGCTTACCTAATTTAGCGGTTATCACTCAGAGATCTTCATGCTGGTGATGAGAATAGATTGAGCACCTAAATCAAGGCCAACATGAGCATGAAACAAATTAAGCTCTCATGTCTCAGAGAAAAGCACTAGGTTCTTACCATATTTGTCAAATCAAGATGCTTATGATGAAATGGAGTATGTAAGAAATAATGAGCATAATTATTCCACCTCTCAGCCACTTGAAGCTGCTAAACAAAATCCATTCATTTGGTGCCGCCAATGAATAGAGTTACATGGCCTGCCACCATCACGAGCATCCATTTAATATTTCTGAACATCATCCTTGGGCTGCAAAACAAGCTTTCTTCTTCACATTCTTATTGTCTCCATTTTTCTCCTTGGCATGTTAAATACAAGAATTGCCCAAGAAAACCACTTCCCATTTTCTCAGTTGGGGCTGAGCTAGTACTAGGAATAACAATATCATTCGGAAACTAAGCAAACCTTCTTTGGAAATTGTTCTAATCTGCCCATTAATATTGGAAGATTTAGATTTTGAAGTGATGGTTAAATCCATCCAAATTTCCTCAAGCCAAAGGCCATCTAAGAGTCATCACCTTTTTAAACTGTATCTTGACAATCAACTGACATAGAGAAAGCCACGCCTCATCATGAACCAAAGTTCTAAACAGAAATCCAGTCTAAGTATTCTTCCGTCTAGGCCAAAATGATCATGACACACATTCTGCTGTTAAAAGAGAGTTTCAAGAGATGCTTTTCTGTTAAAAGAGAGTTTGTAGAGATGCTTTGAACTTCACTGTTGTAGTTATCACCATCTTTAGAGGTCTCTTCACAAACCTTCCATCGGGATCTCCAAGCCACAACAGGACAATGTATTGTGAAAACTTTTGAGGAATTCTCCAACAAACTTAATTACTTCTCTGGGTGTTGTTACAGGGTAGCCACTCAACATCCTGAACATTTGACAGTTTAGATATACCGCATGAACAATTATAATGCCATAGTCAATAATTTTAAAATTATACAAAAATCAAAGTGATTGGACAAGTGGGTATAACATGCATCGTGGATATGTCTAGTAACCTCATACTCTATTGCACACCTGAAGATACAGCACACTGTATGAGACCACAATTAATGGTACATACCTTTTCAGCTTAAGAAATACTATAAGTTTCAGGAAGTATGTGGAGATGAATTTATTAACATAAAGGTAAGGAGTGTGATTGTCTTCAATTAACAAGGTAAGTGTAATGTTAACTACATGAATATGAATTCTGTGTTCCCATACATCATATAAGAAGGCAAGCTAAACCTGTACAGAAACCAGTTCAATGGTCACTTCTAATTAAAAAAAGGTGACGGCCTGGGAGCAGTTTTATTAATTAACCTTGGAGAAAGTCTCAGGAAAGGTGGCCTTTCCATAAGCTTATGAACAGTCCACAAGTCACTTTTACCTTAAATGTTATAATTTTTTTATAAAATTTAAATATTCTATTTTAAAAGTTAAAACAAATAATAATATGTATTTAAATGTAAATATAAAAATATATAATAATTTCTAAATTTAGTATGTTTTTTAACAAATGCGGACACTAAGCAGTAATACCAATATCGTGGAGGCGGCTGGATCATATCTTGCCACCAAGTTCAGAAACACACTTTGCGATATGGCAAAGTCTTGGGAAAGACGGTCTTTCCACAGGCTTATGAAAAGACGGGGTTTGATTAGAATAATAAAAGGTAAAAGGTCTTAGTTGCAATATTAAAGTTTTAGTATGAAACATGTAGTAGTTATAAAATTTATAACCCGGTTCATGCAACCCGAAAATTTTATCTTAATTTCTTCTAATTTACACTTTAAATCTTGGTATTTCCATAACTTATGGAAAGACCGTCTTTCAAGAGACGGACTCTTGCGATATTTATATTTAAATATAGCATGTCTTTAAAAAGGATGGTCATGAAAGTTATTCCAGATAGAGATAATAATAAAAGAAAATCAACATTGGCATAGGGGAAACAGAATATTGGTTGAATGTTCTTCATTAAAGGCAAGCTACAATCAAGTAGAGTACAAGTTGATAGGTATGTACCATGTGACATAAGGCCTCTGAAAGATGAAGTGCTTCCCCCCATTTATTAGCTTGGGTAAGACCTTTTATCAGATCCACAAAGATGTGAAGCTCAGGAACTGAACCCTTATCTATCATATCCGCATACAGTTCAAATGCTTTCTCGAGTTTGCCTGAATGGGAGAGACTTTCAATCAAAGAAGAATAGATATTTGTCAAGGTACATGAAGGTTGAACAGATGCCAAGACCTCTTTATGAAGCTCAAGAGCCAATTCCAGTCTCCCAACCCTGCAGAAGCTATCGATCAGAAGCTTATAAACTGGAAGTACTGGAGTAGATTCACACTCGCTCATTTCATTTAAGACTCCGAGGCTCATCATAAAGTCCCTATTGAAGCCCTCAATCACCTTACAGTAGCTTGATGTTTGTAATGGCCAGTGAGTCTTCTTCATTTCTTCCAAGAGCTGGTATGCCTCATCTATATGCCCAGCAGCACAAAGATGGTTTACTAACACTGCATAGGTGATATAGTTGGGTGCACATCCTTTTATTTTCATTTTCTCAAAGAGTTCAGTGCATTTATCTAGCTTATGAACTCTACCATAGCCATCTATCATGGCAGTGTATGTCACAACATTTGGATGGCAGCCCTTTTCCTCCATCATTAACATAAGTCTATAAGCTTCACCTGTCTTTCCAGCTTTGCAGAGGCCATCTATCATCTCCGTGTATATAACAACATTTGGAGGACCAGAATTTTCAAGCATTTTAGACAATACCTTTATAGCAAGATCAAGCTGTTTATCCTTGAAAAGCCTGTCAATGAAAGAGCTATAAGTATATAAGCTAGGATTATACCCGCGTTCAAACATCTTGGCATAAATATCCTGCGCTTCAGCTAGCTTCCCAGCCTTGCAAAATCCATCAATGAGGGCATCATATACAATCTGATTTGGCTCACAACCTTCAATTAGCATGACATCCAGGAGATGAAGGGCCTCCTTTACCTTGTGTACTTTGCACAGCCCATCAACCAAAGCCCCATATGTAAGAACATTCACCTCCTTGGCGGTTCCATCACTACCCTCGAAATAGATATCCACATCTATAATGCTTTTATTTCCCATCATTCTCGCATAAATTTGGCAAGCCTTTTCAACATTGCCTGCTTTGCAATGGCCATCGATCAAAGCAGTGAATGTCACAACATTAGGCATGCATCCATTCGACAACATTAACTCAAACAGAGAGTTGGCATCAGATGTTTTCCGTGCTTTGAGGTATGCATGAATAAGAGCAGTATATGTGACCACATTTGGCATACAACCTTTCTCTGTCATTTCATCAAACCAACTGCGGGCTTGCTGAATTAGGCCAGCTTTGCAAAAGCTATCAATGAGAATTGTGTAAGTATAGACATCTGGAACAATACCATTGTGCCTCATTTCCTGAAACAAAAGGAACGCCTTGTCTAGTTTGAAGGCATTACAAAGAAAACTAATAACTTTAGAATAAGTACTAGTATCTGGTAAAAAGCCCTTGTTCATCATATCACGTATAACACTCATAGCTTTCTCATATTTTCCAACCCCACACAGGCATTTTGTGAAATTGCATACGTTTACTTTGTTAAGAACAACCCCAGAATGAAGCATCTCATCGTAGGTTCTTTCAGCGATTTCTAGGAAATCCAGAGTTGGCAACTCATCATTGCCACAAATACCACCAATTAATATGTTGTAAACCACATAACCTGGCTGGAGACCGCAAGACATCATTTTGTTCAGCAATTTATAGGCATAAGAAAAGTCACCCGACCTACAAAATGCATGAACAAGAGAATTAAATATTTTAGGATGAGGATAACAGCCTTCTGCAATCATCATCTTAAGCAATCTTTTACACCTGCCTAGTTTTCTCTTATTTAAACAGCCACAAAGGAAAGTCTCATATGTCACATTATTAGGTATACATGAATTTGACCGCATTATGGTCAAAAAATTCATAGCTTCTTCGAAAAGTGAAGCTTCACATAATCCTGAGATCATTGTAGTGTAGATCACTGTATCCGGCATAAACTCCTCCGTTTCAATTAATTCGAGAGCTTCTCTCCATTTACCCTCTTTACACATACTGCGTGCATAGAGCCCTAAAGTATGGGCGTCCATCTTAAATCCCAAATTCATCATCTCCTTATGTACCAATGAAGCAGAATCTAACTTATCGACTTTCAGAAACACCTGAATCAAAGCATTATAAGTAACCCTGGATGGCTTATGCCCAAGATCCTTGAGCCTTCCCAGCTCCTCCAATGCCAAATTCCATATCCCCTTTGCGCAATATTTCCGTATTAACACATTTAGCAATTTACCCAGCACCTCCTTATCTCCGTTTTGGATTTCTAGAATAAAGCATTCATCAATCCTATCATTTTTATTACAGCCAACTAAATCTAATAGAGCATCATAAACAGGCAGACTATGATTATACCCAATTTGCCAACCAGCCCACATGAAAAACTTAACACCAAATTCAACATTCTGTACATTCCTCAAAACATCAACAACTAATTTCTCCCTCAATTTCACCCTAAACTGCCTAAGAAGTTTCTGGGTTTCCCTTCCAAACCCATCATTAGCATCCTTGATAGAATTTAAAATCAACACAGCGTCATTTGAACATTTACCAGACTCAAAATTTTCAATTTTTGAACAACTTTCAGAGCCTGACCCCAACAATGTGTCCCTCAGGAATGAAAACTCCTCTGGTGGAAAGGAACTGCGCGAAGAATTTTCAGGAGGAAACAATTCAGATTCTGCAAAATGAAAAACCTGGTCTGAAAACTTATTGTTTTTGCTGTCACTTGTTATGGCTCTCTTGTAGAAGTTGAGGAAAGATAGAGAATTCTTTAATCCTTTCCTCATCCTCCAGTAAGGTGCAGCACTTGGAAGATCAAGAGAGGATCGCTCTCACTCTGGAGTGGGAGGTCTGAGATCAGTCTTTAGTAAAACCTGTAATATAAGTCTACTAAGGTCAGAGAGAAAAGAGTGAACAAGAAAAAGGACTGAGGCAAAGAAAAGTTGAGAAATTATGTCATAAATTTTTCATACTCTACTGTCTAGTGACATCCCTTCCCAAAAGACTGACATTATGGATAGATACATTAGGGTTTAAGCAATAGCTTTCAAAATGAACACCCTTTCCAACTGCAGATGCAGATTTGACCCCAACAATAAGCCATTGCTAGCAAGCATTACATTTTTGTGACAAGGAATGGTTGAGTGATTCCAAAAACTAATAATTTTTTGTTTGAGCCACAAAATCTTTAGTTCTATACATTTGATTTGGAGATTAAGACAAACCAACCCAAGTCTTTATCTTGGAGTTGTAAACACATAGTACCATCCACTGATCCACACCCAGAATGAACCAAATGCTAAAATAGTAAGTGATGCATAAACTGTGAAATACGAGGGAAATGTTTAGAACCAATATCGAGTTATCTATGGCACCAAAAATTCGAGCTGCATACTGAACAAAAAATTTAACTCTTGTTTAATACTGTATAAGTTGTACACGAGAATTTGAAAGAGAAGATAATAAAGTATCAAATTCAGCTATGTGAGACAAGTGTTGGGAAGAAAGAGTTGGATTGCACTAACATTGAAGCTAAACGCAGGCGTCTCCAAGTCAGCAGGGCGCGACTGGTTCATAAACCCGTCCACCCCCCTTTTCTTCCACCAACTGAATCATGCCTCTGTTGGGTTTTATGTTCATTATCCAATGAGTCATTATTCAATTAACCTGTTTATTAAATGGGTCATAATGGGTTGGATCATAAATGGGTTGGGTCATTAAATGGATAACCCATGAGATATTCATATGATCCAATGGGTTAAAATATATTAACCAATAAGTCATTATCCAAAAAGTCATTATATAATTAACCCAATAAGTTATCATTAAATATTTTCTATCAATTTGGGTTACAAGTTGTCATTATCCAATGGGATCAGGTATTAGATGCTCATTAGTTTTTGGGATTGAGCGGGATAAAAATAATTGTGTTAAAGAAAAATTTTGATCTCCATAGGTCCCATATTATGTTAACTCAATAAGAACGTAACAAATACCCAATAAATATCCAAAATTACCCAATTAAATGCATGTGTAATATTTAACATAAATATTCACTATAATTCACAAATTATACAAATTATAATTCACAAATTATTCAAGCTTAATCTCGTACAATAGTCGAGTTCGTACAACATTCGATCTCGTACAGTATTCGAACTCAATCTCGTATAGTATTTGAGTTCGAACAAAATTCGCACTCAATCTCGTACAGTATTCGAGTTCATACAATATTCGAGTTCAATCTCGTACAGTATTCGAGTTCAATCTCGTACAATATTCGAGTTCGTACAGTATTCGAGCTCAATCTCGTACAGTATTCGAGCTTAATCTCGTACAGTATTCGAGTTCATAGAGTATTCGAGTTCGTAGAGTATTCGAGCCCGTACAGTATTCGAGCTCGTACAGTATTCGAGCTCAATCTCGTACAGTATTCGAGCTCAATCTCGTAGAGTATTCGAGTTCATACAGTATTCGAGCTCAATCTCGTACAATGTTCAAGTTCATACAGTATTCAAGCTGAATCTCGTACAATATTCGAGTTCGTACAGTATTCGAGTTCAATCTCGTACAGTATTCGAGCTCAATCTCGTACAGTATTCGAGCTCAATCTCGTACAGTATTCGAGCTCAATCTCGTACAGTATTCGAGCTCAATCTCGTACAGTATTCGAGCTAAATCTCGTACACTATTCGAGTTTGTACAGTATTCGAGTTTAATCTCGTACAGTATTTGAGTTTGTACAATATTCGAGTTCGTACAGTATTTGAGCTCGAGCTCAATCCCAAGTAATATTGTTCGTTAGTTTCGTCGAGTTTACAAAGCCAACCTATTATATATATATATATTTATTAAATATAATATAATATAATGTACATAATATTATATTACATAATACATACCGATTGATGAATAGAACGCAGACCGATTGATGAACAAAACGCGGACTGATGAAACAAAACGCGGACTGGAAAGTGAGAACTGAGAACTGAGAAAGAACACGGACTTGATGGGTAATTCACGTTTCACCCAAATAAATTGCCTATACCCAATGGGTCATTTAGTTCGACTCAATGGATAATTAGTATAGACTAGGGGTGGGCGTCGGGTCGGGTTGTTCGGTTTTCGGTTTAATCGGTTCGGTTTATTCGGTTTTTTTTCAAAAAAAGCCAAAATCGAAACCGACCCAAATAAACCGAATAAACCAAATAATCCGAACCGAATTTAAAATTCGGATTCGGTTGGAATTCGGTTTAAAACCGAATAAACCAAATTAATTCCAATTTTTATTAAATTCAATTCAATTAAATCAATTCAGGACCAAATAAACCAAAAGTCCATAAACACACTAAAATTTTAATTCCAAATAAATAATTACAGCCCAAAAATTAAGGCCAAGTAATTTACCATTAAAGGCCCATTTGAAATTTGGCATTTGCAATGTTAAGCTTTCATTGCTTTGCCTTAAAAAAAATGGAGGAGTTAGTTCCCTATTTATAGGTGAAATTGAAGGCAAATGCTTGGCCACTTCCGATGTGGGAAAACCTTTTGCCCTTTGGCTTTGCTTGCTGCCAGCCTGCCAATGCATTGCCCTCTTTGGCTTTGGCTTTCGGCTTCAGGCTCATGCCTAATAGAGTAATATACTAATATGGACTATAATCTATATGGTAATACCTTCACTTCACCTTTTCTTCCATTTTTTTATTGAATTTATTATGAGTCTGTCTCTTGAAATACGGTCTTTCCATAAGTCATGGAAATATTATGGTTTAAAATATAAATTAGAGCAAATGAAGATAAAATTTATGGGTTGAATGAATTGGGTTATAAACTTTATAACTACTACACGTTGCATAATAAAATTTTAATATTGCAACTAAGATCTTTTACTTTGTATTATTATAATTAAACTCTATATTTTCATAAGTCTACAGAATAATGGAAACACAGTATTTTCAAAGATTTTTCTATTTATTATTACATTATTTAATTTGAGGAGTATTTTGTGACTGAGGATTATTTAATACCGTTTGATCTCAAATCCTTTTTATTATTATTACCCTATTAATTTGACTTATGTTTTTACCTTTTCCATACATGATGAATGTGTTTATAAAATATTCTGGCAAAGTCTTGGGAAAGACGGTCTTTCTATAGGTTTATGGAAAGACGAGATTTAATTAGAATAATAAAAGGTAAAAGGTCTTAGTTGCAATATTAAAATTTTAGTATGCAACATATAGTAGTTATAAATTTATAACCCGGTTCATGCAACCCAGAAATTTTATCTTCATTTTTTCTAATTTATAGTTTAAACCTTGGTATTTCCATAACTTACGGAAAGACCATTTTTCAAGAGACAGACTCATATATTTTGATGATTTATTTCTCTTCTATTTATATAAGTAATTTAAATACATTTAGAGGGTGATACAGAAATTCCACTATTAAATTAACACAACGTCTTGTTTTAGAATGACAAATCATTATACAATATTATTTTATAATTGATATAACTAATAAGCTGATTTGATATTTGTTTTTATTTATTGCAACAAATTTCTTATAGCTTTTAAAATGTATGGTAATGTATAAATAATTATAATTTGACCCTAATAGTTATTGAAACGAGATTTTTCATGATTAGTCTAACATTTAGATGGTCTAATAGGAGACGTTCTCCTAAATTAACTATGATATTTATATATTAATGTCTTCATCTCTTCACCAAGTAATCTCACCGTCTTCATCTCTTCACCAAATAATCTCTTCTGAGTCCATTGTAGTTTGTTGATTTTTTAGAGCAGAGGAAAATGTCCATTGTTTGAGGAATGCTTTAGTGTAGTGAAAGTTTACTGTTGAAGAATCAATTATTCGTGCACCTTATCACTGTGATTACTAAGAGCACTGTAGTTTAGATATGGATATTTATTGATTATAGTTAATGTTTTCCATTTACGTTCATGCCAATAAGAATTTATAAGAATATATATACTTGTTTTTAAAATTTATAAGAAATTTAAACGAACTAATTTATTAAACTTGTTTATAATGAATATGGATTATAAAATACTTGAATATCAGTCTTTTGTCTATTTGATCCATTTAATGTTAAGATGTTTGGGGTAATTTTTAAAAATTTATAGATTAGTCCTCCCACTTATATTTACTTATAAATTTAGTTTTGTATTTTTAAAATTTATTTATTATTATATATATTTAATTTATTTATTTATTTACAATTCGGTATTCGGGTCGGTTTTCGGTTTGAGTTTCAATATCCAAAACCAAACCAAAAACCATATTCAAAATTCGGTTTATTCAATTCGGTTATTCAAAAACCGTATTTTAAATTCGGTTCGGGTTATTCGGATTCGGATAATTCGGTTTTTGGTTCGGTTTTCGGTTTTTGGTTTTTTTGCCCACCCCTAGTATAGACCCAATGGATAATTAGTATGGACCCATTGGATAACTAGTATATACTCAATGGACAATTCAGTATATACTCAATGGATTTTCAACCATTTAAACTTTAAATGGACAAGCCACGTAACATTTTACTTGGAGTGAAAAATTACGATTAATCGTAATCATTCTTTGATGTAGGCTGAATCGTGTACATAACTACAAAAAAAAAGAAATATTTATTCGAGTGGCCAAATGTGGGAATTTCATTTATTATTTTCTTATGTTCAATAAAAGAAAATATTTTTTAAAATCTTCATATTTCGAGATTTTTCAAATTTAGTAAAAGTTTCTTAAATACTACTTCTACTTCTTTCGTCAAGATCATTTATCAAATTTTAATTGGTTCAAATTAAAATTGATTAAAATATGAACCGAAATCGACAAATATGATGAATCGAGAATTTGATCGTTTCTAAGTTGATTATATGTGTTAGGGAAAAATTAAATTATTCGTAATCAAATTTGTGAAAATTTTGTTATCTTATGATATGAAATTATCCACGGGTCACCCGTTATCCAACCCAACTCGACCCACCCAAAATTATCCAACGGATAACCAATTATCCAACCCAACTAAACCCAATAACTACAACCCAATTATATCCATTAACCCAATGAGTCATTATCCAATAAGTCTTATCCAATAAGTAAAATTAGTTTATGGGTAACGGTTATCCAACGGGTGACCCAACCCGTTTGACGGGCCTATTTGTAGGGGCTGATATTTTCAAGGTTGATATGAGTTGTTATTTTTCTTCCCAAACACACTATAATAAATATTGTTTATTTTCTGTCTGTCAACCGGGGGTATTTGAGGTCAATTTGACTGCCCTGGTTTACGAAAATGTTGTCGTTTTCTATTTAATTTACTTCCTCTAGTTTTCAATCCTCTTCTTCTTCGTTTTCAAATCCCCTTCTTCTTCTTTGTTTTTATCTCACTTCCATCTGCGACTCTGCTCCGCCAAACGGGTGCCTGGTTGTTGGTTAGGGACTAATTTTCACTTGATCGACCCGAACACAGGTAAACTATCAATGGCGTACTCCAAGCTTGTGTTTTTTTTCAAGTTTCTGGTAGTGTTAAGGTTTTAGCATTTATATGTGTTATTTGTGCCAGTGGTTTATTGATTTTTGTATTTGTTGCATGTTTCCTGTTGATTTTCTTGTGATATCATACTGATTCTTGTATGAAATACGTTTTCCTGAAAGTTTTTCCCCTTGCCCTGCTCCTCGCCATCTATAGTTGTTTCTCGTCGTTAGGGTTGCCGGAAAGGTGCTAAACTTGAAACAGAAAGTAAAGTTAGATCTGTTGGTGGAGGCAATAACAAAATTATAAGGTACAGTCAGTTGCAAATTCAATCAATAGTTCTTGCCTGGTTAATAATGTTAGTTTGTAGTCGAAAATTATATTCTTTCTGCTATTGTTGAATGTGATGCCTCAATTCATATTTGCGGTTAAATGACCAAATTAACACTTTGCCTAGCAAATAAATGTTGTAGCTGAGTTGCAGGACTCAAGACAGGATACAGAGAGCAAATTCGCGGATGATCGATCAGCTGAGGGATTTTCAAACTGATGGTTGTAGGAGTTTGTTGAGTTTATAGGTTTACAGAATAATCAGCACTTAAGGTAGAAGTGAAACATGTTTATTCTCCCCTTATAGATGCAATTATTCAGTAGAGATTGGGGTGTAGCTACCATCATATCTCATTTCTTGGGCTTATTTAGGCTTCAATTATTTTTAAAAGGCAAACTTTTGAGCTATTATAGAATTGCAAGGTCTTGCAGGTGTATTTATATTCTATAACATATAAAATGTATAATTACTTTATCTTAAAAGGAAAGTCCTTTTATTCGATTGCGTGGTAAGGGTCCGATATTTTTTGCCTTTGTAGTAGCTACTTTTACTGGTAACCAGATTACACCATTCAATAGTTTCCCAAAAGCTAAGTTGTTCGCAGGTGAGATCCGATCTATTTTTTTTAGTTTTTCCTACCCTTTAATACATTATATGTTATACTATTTACCGTTATCATATAGGCTTCTTACTAATGATTAGGCCTTGATGTTTGTTACTTTTGGAGGTGTGAGTATTGAACTTATTAGTGATGGAGGTGTGAGTACTGGATACAGATTTTAACTGCCTGTGCATTTTCAGTGGCCTACCGCCGTTTTACTAAAACGTTTCCAAATGTTGTGAGAGCTACAGATGCTGGTGAAAATCCAAACCAAACATTTTCCCTTTCTGATGTGAGTACTGAGGTTAGTGATATAGGTAGTTCATTAAAACCAATTCAATTGCATTAGTTTGTTCTTTAATAGTTTTTTCAATCGTTGTTGCTCAAGTAGGCTATTCCCAGAGGAATGTAGTTAGCATTCAATTTAGATAATCCATTTTGGTTTCCATTTTGCTTTATTTGGGGAAAGATTGTGTCTTTTTTTTTTCTTTTTCTCTGGAGCTATTTATGCTGTGTTGAATTTGGGGAAAGATGGCACCTTTGTGTTTTTTATGGGTGGGGAGAATTGAGTTTTGTTTCAAGTGTTATTGGAAAGATTTTGTTAGTTAGATACTGGTTTTTTTTGCCTACTGCGAGGACTATAGGATTTTACTGTGATGGTTTTGATCAACTAATGGGGCTTATCAATTTCAAGTTTGTTGTTGTTGTTAGTTGGATGCTAATTTTTTTCCTACTGTGAGGACTATAGGGTTTCGCTGTGAAATTTATGTACAAAGGCGTTTCCATGTGGTTAAACTGAGCAATGCGAGGGATTAGTTAAAATCACTTGGTTTTTTTTAGATTATAGAGAGTGATTGTAGAAGTAAAGAAAGCTGGGTTACTAAGCTCTAAAGGGAAAGACATAAGTTCTTTAATGGTTTTTATGCTTTCAGCTTGTTTTAGAAGATTGGTCGCAGAAACATGACTAATTCATTGTTTTCCTTGTATATCCGATTGGATTATGTCAATATTTATTGCAGGGTTTTTAATTTGTCAAAATTTTTCGTTAGTGATACTGTTGCACGTGTGAAATTGTTCTTGTTAGGTTTCTTTTTGTCAATGCTGGATCTGTCTTCTTCTCTTTATTTTCATTGTTGACAAGTGTTTATAGTCCTTTTGTATTTACTATTTTAGCAAGGTTTATTGCAATGGACTCTTTAAGTCGTGTGCCCTTCCTTCTGAGTACTGTTTGATTTGTTGAAAGCCTTTCAGTCAATTGATATCTATTCGGTGCATTTGAGTTAACCAGGGAATCCTTCTTCTGGTTATCGGCCATTCATTTGATTGGAATACTAATTGAAGAATGCAATAGAACCATCATAGTTTTCTTTCCTTTTATGTGTTGGCCTCTACAAACGCTTTTGATTAAAATGACATTCTTTTGCCTACTTGTTTCCCTTATACCTTTGTGATCCATCTTACCTAATTTGTATTTCAATGTTTTGTAACTTGCAGTGTTTCGTTGACAGCTTGGTTCCAGTTTTTGGAGTCAATTATGACCTGACTTATGATAAGAGTGGTTAAGCTTATATCGTATCCATGTTTGTTTACTTTGATTATTTTATTCATAGTGAAATTTACAGTGCTTATGTTATAGGGGCCAACGACGGTGGAAAACTTTGAAATTGTGAGATTCTGGCTCGAGCTACCCCTGTTTTGTTTCTTAAAGTTATCATGGTGTTTGCTAAAAGCTCTTAGAAAGTAGCTTTCTATATTCAGTCATCTTGCTCTTTGGTTAGTTGTTGTATGAACATGATTTCCATATTGGTTGTCCACTATATGTTTCATTTCTTTAAGGTCATTATTGGCACCGACAACTTCTTATCTCGAGTTGTGTCCCTTTAATTATCTTACGGGAAGAAGCTAAAATAGGTAGAAGAAACATAGAACTAGAAACTTGCACAACTGATATAAATTAATTTCTGTCTAATCTTCATGTTTGTTCCGGGTTGAAGTTTAGGGTAATGAACTTTCTTATCGTATCTTTCACTGGTATTTATCAGGTTTCATTATTAGCTTTTCAAAATATTTGCTGACTTTTTCTTTCAATGAACAACTTCCAGAGAGTTCAAGTGCTTATGATTGTTGTATATATGTGCCTGAAAGTCCTACAAGAAGGTTTAAAAATGTTTATGTATAGGTTCTCTCAAACCATTTACTTTTAAAATTTCAACTTTTACTGAATGGTGTTTGTTTCCAGGTGGAAGTTGTTGAATTCTGCTGAACTGAAGCCTAACTTCTTTCTCAGTTCATGTTGTTGAAACCAGAAAGTAGATGACTATGCTAATTAAAGTTCACTATAAATTATCTTATTTCTATTCGCCTCATTCGATCTTCGCTCATTTGTTTTCTATACTCTGTCAGCAATTGGAAGCAAGAGGCTTGCATTCTATAGCCATCTTCTTTCAATTTTACTTGGTCTGGATCCTTCAAGTACAAGAGGCAAAGGGGCTCATCATGCTCTGAAGACATAATGTGTAATCTGAAGACCCTGGAGATTTGGAGCATTAGGATAGAGGTTTACTTACTTATTCATCATAGTTTTAAATTATTGTTTTTTTGACATTTCAAACTTTTTCAATGGCCTGAAAATTCTTTTCATAATATGATAAACAGATTTTGAAGTGCTCGAATCAGTTCCTTCAGAATTTCCCAAGTCTTATAGAAGCGCACTTAACATTGCTCTTGTTGTGTCGCATGAATTTGCTGTTGGAAGGCACTTGAAGAAGTTTTTAATAGTAAGTTATTATTTAATCTTTTATGAGATTCATTTTGCCCTGCTTAATTTAACTACTTAAAGTTTGCTCATCAACTTGGGGATCTTTGCTTGCTTCATTACATTCATAAGAATAGCATATAAGTGTTTAAATTTGAAGCTTTCATTGCCATAGTTTTATATTTCTTGTGTCAGATTTGTACAAAACTTAATTGAAGGTCCTGTTCTACAAGTCGGTCATTGCTGGACTTTAGTTATTCTATGTGCTCGACAGTTGTTGCAATATCTCAACTCTGTTCTATATAAGTGAGTTAGACGACTTATTCTACTGTGGTTTCTTTCACAGATCCAAACTTCAATCTTAGTTTCCTTGAAAAAGTAAATGTGGTTTATGAAAAGGATCAGAATTTAATGTGTCGGTTTATGGATTTGTTGCCAAGTAAGTGCTTTTTCTCTGCCATTCTATAAATTGAAAGACAAGTCCCTACCACATCTGGTTGTGTAGGAATTCATTCTCAATTCAAGAGGATTAAAACTGTTCACTTGTAGATGGCTACTAGTGCATCACGATCCGAAAGATCTTATTTTCTTATGCCATGTATATGTCAAGGAGTGCAGTGTCTCAATGAAAGGTAGCAGATGTTTTCTAGGATATTTTCCCTCTTTTTTCAAAAGAATTGAGATTCAAGAAGACATTAAATAAATTTACACTTGTATGGTTTTTGGGTGTTGTTGTAAATGCTATTGTTAGTCTTGCAAAATCAAGATTTGGTGTGTATGGGATGAATTATATGGGGCATAACAAGTCATCTGGTTTCCCTGGCTATATCTCAACTTTGATAATCTTGTCAATGATTTCTCTGATCATTTTGTTAGTTGTGTAATTCATCAACTTGCTTGTGGAATGACCTAATTATATTGTTGCTCTGATCATGCCATCGTTTATATTGAGCCTTTTGCGTCACCTAAAAAATTTAGTGTCTTGCTGTGTTTTATGACAAGTTTCTTAAATTTTTTTTGCTAAGACTTTGTCAAAAAATGGTAGTATTCCTTTTCCTTTCTACCATAGTCCTTATGTAGCTAGTTTTATGTTGGTTATGTTATATGATACAACTAAAAATGATGTTATTTATGTTTCATCATGGTTTAAAGTTCCCTTGGGTGCAATCCAATTCCTGAGAAATGCTCAGAATACTTAATATTCCTTAGAACTTTACAATGTGTACTAGATTTGCTACCATTTTTCATAATGAGCCTAAGTTAACTTATTTTAGATAATTTGTATACGAATAATCCAGAGAAGAATACTTCACTCATTCTAATAGAGGTTTCGAGTGGATGAGGTTCGAGTAGAGTGGGTCCAAAAGAGGTTCAAGTGATATTGGGTTTGAGTGGAGAGGGTTCGAGTGATACTGAGTTCGAGTGGAGAGGGTTTGAGTGAAGAAGTTCGAGTGGAGAGGTTCGAGTGAAAAGGTTTGAGCGAAGAGGTTCCAGTGGTGATGTTCGAGTAATGAGGAATCGAGTAGAGAGGTTCAAGTGGAGAGGTTCGAGTAGAGAGGTTCGAGTGGTACTGAGTTTGTGTGGAAAGAGTTCGAGTAGAGGAGGTTTGAGGGTTCGAGTGGAAAGGTCCGAGTGGAGAAGTTCGAGTGGTGAGGGTTTGAGTGGTGAGAGTCAATGGTGAGGGTACCATCCATCACTGGAGAGAGTATTATCCACCCCTCGAGATGGGTATACCATCCACCACTGGAGAGAGTATTATCCACCCCTTGAGGGTACACCATCTACCTCTCGAGAGGGTAAACCATCCACCACTGGAGAGAGTACACCTTCCACCCCTTGAGGGTACACCATCAACGTCTCGAGAGAGGTGTACCTGCCCTCGAGGGTACACTACCCCTGGAGAGGTCACACATCCACCCTTTTAGAGTACACCACCCCTCAAGAGAGTATAACACTGAGAGCGTCGAACCATCCATATTAGCTCTCGAACCATCACTCGAGGCATATACCCCTCGAACCATCCACCCTTTCAATATCAACAACTCGAGGCATATACCCCTCGAACCATCCACCCTTTCAACATCAACCACTAGAGAGGTGGATATGTGACCTCTCGAGGGGTTGATGTTCGAGAGGTGGATGGTTCGAGTGGTGGCATGGTGGATGTTCAAGAACTGATGGTTCGAGGGGTGATGGTTCTAGGAATGGATGGTTGGTGTTCGAAGGATAGTTTGTTTGAATGGTGGTGTCGTGGATGATTCGAGGGGTATATACCTCAAGTGGATCATGGTTCGAGAGAAAATGTGGATAGTTCGATGCCCTTAGTGGTATACTCTCTCAAGGGGTGGTGTACCCTCGAGGGCTGGTGTACACTAAAGGGGTGGATGTGTGACCTCTCCCGGGGTTGTGTACCCTCGAGGGCTGGTACACCTCTCTCGAGACGATGATGGCGTACCCCCTCGAGGGGTGGATAGGTCCGAGTGGAGAAGTTTGAGTGGTGAGGGTTTGAGTACACCTTCCACCCCTCAAGAAGTTTGTCAACCACCCTTCGAGGGTACTACATCAACCACTGGAGAGAGTACACCTTATACACCTCAAGGGTGTACCAGCCCTCGAGCGGTCACACACCCTCGAGGGTACACCATCCACCACTGAAGAGAGTACACCTTCCACCCTACAAGGGTACACCACCCCTCGAGAGGTTACACATCCACCCCTTTGGACTTCACCAGCCCTCTAGGGTACACCACCCCTTGAGAGAGTATACCACTGAGGGCATCGAACCATCCCCATTAGCTCTCGAACCCTGATCCACTCGAGGCATATACCTCTCGAACCATTCACGACACCACCATTTGAACCACCTATCCTTTGAACACCAACCATCCATTCCTAGAACCATCACCCCTCGAACCATCAGTTCTTGAACATCCACCACACCACCACTCGAACCATCCACCTCTCGAACATCAACCCCTCGAGAGGTCACACATCCACCCCTCGAGGGTACACCACCCACCACTGGAGAGGTGTACCAGCCCTCGAGAGGTCACACCTCCACCCTCTCGAGGGTACACCATCCCTAGAGAGAGTGTACCACTGAAAGCGTTGAACCATCCACATTAGCTCTCGAACCATAACCCCCTCGAGGCATATACCTCTCGAACCATCCATGACACCACCATTCGAACCACCTATCCCTCGAATATCAACCATCCATTTTTGGAACCATCACCCCTTGAACCATCAGTTCTTGAACAACCACTACGCCACCACTCGAACCATTCACCTCTCGAACATCAACCATTCGCCTTGAGGCCTCCCTACCACTTGAACCATCCACCCTTTGAACATCAACCATCCCCCTTAAGGGGTGTTGATTCGAGGCATCTCCACTCGATTCATTAGCCCTCAAGGCCCTAGAACCATCAACCATCCCCCTCAAGGAATCACCCTTCAACTCAAACCTCTACTCGAACCAGTACCACTCGAATCTTCTATTCGAACCCTCACCACTCGAACCCGTTCCATTCGAATCTGTATTCGAACCATCACCACTCGACCCCTCACCACTCAAACCTCTCCACTCGAACCTAATACCACTCGAACCTCTTTACTCAAACCCATTACCACTCAAACCCTGTACCACTCGGACCTCTCCATCGATTCATTAACCCCCGAGGTCCTAGAACTATCAACCATTCTCCTCGAGGCATCACTCCTCGATCCATTAACCATCCGCCTCGCCACCACTCAAACTATCCACCCCTCGAACATCAACCATCCACCTCGAACATCCACCCCTCTACTCGAACCATCTCCACTCTAATCCAGTACTACTCGAACCCTCTCCACTTGAACTCTCACCACTCGAACTAGTACCACTAAAACCCTCTCCACTCAAACCCATTACCACTCGAACTAGTACCACTAAAACCCTCTCCACTCGAACCCATTACCACTCGAACCCTCTCCACTCGAACCTCTCTACTCACATATTAATTTCCATACTTCACGAGCTATTGTTTTTTGTATGATTTGATAAATGTAAGTTGATTGATTAATGTTAGTTGGATCTATAAAGGTAAATTCTTAAACCAATATGCTATGAAAGTTTCTTTTTAATAAGCTAATAGTTTATTTCTTTATTGTTACATAGTCAAAAACTCAAGAGGAAGAAACAAAAAGGTCCAACTTAATTTGATGTCAAGCCTTGAAAGTGAAAATGAACTTGAAAGTAAAGATGAAGACCAACAAAACTCAAAGACAAGAAGGATAACATAGCTTTCAAAATTTATCCATTATCGAGGATGATTCTTATTCCATTATATTTCTCTATTTCTCTATTCCATTTTAGTTTATTGTTTTGAGTTTAATTTGAATCATATTTATCCTTTTAATTTTAGTTTCCTTTTTTTAATGAATAATGATATACATATTTTTTTTACTAACAGAATGATGAGATATGTATTTATTGCATTAGTTAGAGAATAAATTTCCTCTTAATTACTATGTCGTTTACATTTTTTTACCATTATTTTAACTTAATCAAGTACTATTTGATTTATTTGAGAAATTCATACACGAATTTTTATAATAAAAATAAAAGACAATATTTCATATTAGACTAACTAACAAAGTTTATTTATTCTAATTTACACTTTAAACCTTGGTCTTTCCATAGATTATGGAAAGACCGTCTTTCAAGAGATGGACTCATTATATTTAGAATTTAATTTTAGTTTAAAATTAATCTCTGAAATCTAAACATAAATTTTATTCAAATCAATTTTTTTATCAAAAATACCGCGCAACGCCCGGTAGGACTCCTGCTAGTTTTTTTAAATAGTGCAAATATAACATACTCCCTCTGGTTCCCTATTTATGTCCCATTTTTTTCTGACATTTGTTCAAGGCATGTTTGATCATCGATAACTTTTGTTACGTACGGTAATAGATTATAAAATATTACTTTTCAAAAACTACACGTTATAGTGAATCCAAAGACATTTCACATAATGACCATTACTATATAAAAAAAATTATCGATGGTAAAACATGCCGTGAAAAAATTTGTGGTCAAAGGGGGTCATAAATAGAGGACCGGAAGGAGTATATAATTCACATAATTGTAAATATAACATTTTGATAATTGAAAGTGCAAATATAACCCTAGATAGTTAGTGTATGTGTAAATTTACCCTTTTTGACAGTTATGATAGTTATTAAAAAGACAATTTTACTCCAATGAAAAGACAAAAAATATGAAATATCTATAATGCCCCTAAACCCTAATTTTCCTTACTTCTTTCTCCTTCTCTTTCTTTCCTTTTCTTTCGATTCTCTCCTTTCTTTCCTTCTTCGTTCTTTCCTTTTCCGATTCTCTCCTTTCTTTCCTTCTCATTTCCTTTTTTTAAACAAACCAATATAAACTAGAGCAACTGACTTTTGTGCCCCTTTAACTATCACGATCGTCCTACTTTGACCCCTTAATTTTCATTTGTACACTTTTGGCCCCTCAACTTACAAATTTGCTGAATTGTGACCGCTCCATCAGGTCAAATCATTAATTTAGGTCAAAACGTCAATTTTAAGGGCATAATTGACATTTTCCAATTTTCTTTTATTTCCTTTTTCTTTTCTTATTTCCTTTTTCCTTTTTCTTATTTTTTTTCATTTTTCATTTTTGGATCTCTGTCCCACCGCAACATGAGATCAACGCTAGTGATGATGATCGGCGATTTCGGCTTGTTCTTCGACGCCATCGCACCTTGTCCTGCATAAATGGAGAAGGGTTTAGGGTAGGGTTGGTGGGTGGTAGAAAAGGGGAAGGGGAAGGGCGGGGTGGCGGAAATAGAGAAGGAGAAAGGTGGTGGGTGGTGGAAATGGAGAAGGACAGGGGTGACAAAAATGGAGCAGTGGTGGCAGGTGGGTGGCGGTAAAAATGGAGAAGGAGAAGGGCAGGGGTTGCAGGTGGTGGGTGGTGGAAATGGAGAAGGGGAAAGATAGGGGTGGCGGGCGGCAGAAAGGGAGAAGAGGAAAGGGAAAGAGAAAGGAAAAATGGAAAGGGAAAAAAAGAAAGGAAAATGGAAAATGGAAAAAAGAAAAATCAAAAAAGAAAAAAGGAAAAGAAAAAGGGAAATAAGAAATGTCACTTTTACCCTTAAAATTAATGTTGAAAATCTAGGTTGACGGTTTGACCTAACGGAATGGCCACAATTCATCAGTTTTGTAAGTTGGGAGGTCAAAAGTGTTTGAAATAAAGATGAGGGGTTGAAGGTGGACAATCGTGATAGTTAAGGGACCACCAAAGCCATTTGCTTCATAAACTATCTTACTCATTTCTCCGTCGGGTTGAATCCATGGTTGAATCTAGGTTTGGCCAGAAATGGTGCCACATGTGGTGGCACGATGGGATTGGATATTGGGTGGTGGCCAGCATAGGTGATAGCGCGAGAGGATGATGAGGGCTGGGTAGCGGGTGGGCTAGGGGTTTGACAGGACTTGGTTACGGGAAGTGGTGTCGCAGGTGGAAGTGGCATCGTAAGTGGGACTAGGTGTGGTGATTGTGGAAAGACAGGTGATGTGGTAGCATGTCCATGTAGGCTCTTCCTGGTTCACTTGCTTCGATTCCTTTACCTTCAAATGCAGTCTCGAAAGTGATTCTGGGAGAGTGATTCTGACGATCAAGTCAGTCATCTATTCAATAAATGGGATTTCTCTCTATTATACCGCTTACCTTATCTCATGCAGAGCTTGTTGTATTTATAGGCTCATTCCCTTTGTCGTTCCCTGTTCTTAGGACTTTGAGATTGTGGTCACGCCACTTCTCCCACATTCCTCTGTCGTGGCCTTTACGTTTGCTGCGTGTTCCATTTTCCCCCGCCTATGTTCTCTGCCACGACTTGTGATTCTTGTGTTCGATACACCTACCTGTTCGTTGTGTTGGACCGAAGTTTGGCAGGATAATGCTGGGTCGGGCTTAGTGACTCTCAGCCCTTTGATTGCTGGGCCACACCTATACCAAAGCCCCCCTAGCCATGAAGATTACAAGAAACGAAGCTATAATGTTGTTTATATTCTGAGTGCGAAATGATGTTACTGTTTGTAAAGGATGTTTGTGATGAGGAAGCAACTATTAGCCTTGCGAAGTGATGTAGTCTTGTTGGCTATAATTTTCTCTTCTATCGCTTTTCGAATTTAATTTTTTTTGAATTTTTGGGCTCCTCATGACATGGCAGTATTTTCGGTGATTTTGTTTTTGAACTCCACAATTTTTCTCCCCGTTATTCGGTATTCCAGCCTGAAATTTTGTGACGTTTGTTACTACTATATCTCTTAAATGGGGAATTTGAAACGAAGAATTGAATGTAACCCTTAATCAATGTGTTGTCTGTTCATATACCGCTGTTGTCTCGGTATAAGCAAAAAGGTACTTTGCTTTTTTGTTAGATACTCATCATTACTCTGATTTTCTTCTTTATTTGCTCCTTTTGTTGTCCATATTTAAGGCTCCTTCTTCTTTCTTGCTTCAGATTCTTATCTCCATCGCCTTGAGTTTGTCTTTCTTGTACTAATTCCCAAATCTTCTGCGTGTAATCCAGGCTTAGCTCTTTCAAGGGTAAGTTCTCTTGTTTGAATTATTTCTTATACCTCTACTGTGATATTTTTCTCTGATTCTGGTTGTCTATGTGACTTACTTCCGATTATCTTCTTCGGCCTGTTTCTGTAAATCCCTTTTGTAGTAGATTTGCTTTTATTGTGTTTCAACTAAGATTATCACTTCCCCAGACCTCCATATCTTCTTTTAATCATGGTAAGTCCCCGTAGAAGATGCTGTTTTAGACGGGGATTCCGGCCATGTTTCCGGATCCTCCATCATTCCCAGTATTTTGACCATATCCTATGTGAATGAATTAAAGAACTTCTTTCCTTTTCTGTCTACTTATAAACTTCGTTCACCTTCTAAATCTGAGTGTGTTTGAAACCCTCCTCCTGGATATATATCGTGCTACACAGAATATTTGAACTTCGGTATCAATTTTCCACTTTTCAAACTTGTGACTGCACTGCTTCATTCATATAAGGTTACTTTGGCCCAATTTCATCCTAAGGGCATCGCTATTATGATGGGTTTTCTTTGTGTGCGTAAAAAAATCCAAACATACCTTTCACGGCTGACTTATTTTGCAATTTATACCACCTTCAAAAAGTGAAGAATACTGTGGACTAATTCACCCTATATCATGTGATTTTCGAGGTAGAGCTTGTGAGTGGCTTCCCCGGTAATGTTGGCGATTGGTGTATGCGATATTTTTTTTAGTAAAGTTAACAAAACTCCTGAGTCTGATGTACCTTCATGGAACTACAAAGTTCCTAAATCTAAGCTTCCTAACTTGAGTGTTCGCTATACAAAGGAGACATCGATCGTGGCTACGCTTCGCGTACATACTCAACACCTTCACTATACCGACTCTGAGGCTGAAGGTGTCTTGTTTGCCTATAGTACCCCGTGTATTTTATGGTGGGTTTTATCGCTATTTTTGTTTCTTGTGTGAGTTCGTTTTGACCTATGTTGTTTTTTATTGTGATTGACATGTATCTCACGAAAGATGACATTGATCCGTCAATCTTCAATGACAACAAAGTGAATGTTGGTGGTGCCAATACCATGTCTTTGCAGCCGATCGTCATCGGCTCTGAGGATAAAGAGACTGATGATGGGCAAACTAGCCATCGTCGAACTCTAAACCTGTAGAAAGAAAAGAAGAATAAGAGGGATCGAAGCAGAAGTCCCTCAGGTCATCCTATTCCTCCTGTTAAAAAGGGGCTTGGCAACCAAACTACTTTGGTAATTACAGAGCGGACTGGAGACTCCCTGGCCCAGGGGGTAATTTCCGATAATTGTTTTGGCCTTTCACTACCCGACACACTAGCTGACGTAAGACTGCAATTTTCCTTGAGCAATTTGTCTTATATATTACTCCATCATTTATAACGTAGCAAGTAAATTTGTTCCCTATGTTGTACACTTGTAAGGTTGGTGAGGGCCTAAAAATTGCGAGCGAGCGATTATCCAAGCATTATCCTGCTGATGATTCAATGGTGGAGAAATACAAACTTATGGAGACTAAGCTTTCAGTATTGGAGAGCTCATTGAAAGCTGCTGAGAAGAAAGCGAGGTTGCTGAGGAGAAGGTGAAAGCTTGCAAAGAAGAGGCGAGCGCTGCTAGGGAGAGTGCGAGACTTGCGGGGGTGGAATCTTTAGAGCTTCATTTTCAATTGGATGATATGCGTACCAATGGACCTGCTTCCACTGAATATCCTCAAGTTCTGGTGGATAGGCTATGCAAGACAAAGTTCTTTTATAAATTTTTTGAGGATATCTCGAAGGCTGTGCGAACTGTCGGGTATTACGAGACCGTGAAGAATGTACGGCAGTGGAACCCCCCGTGTGATTGCAAAAGTATGCCCATAATGGTGAAGTGCTTTAAAAATCAAGAAAGCAAGAAGGCCGACCTAAATCAAGCCTTGATTGATAAGGTTGCTGGCGGGGTTTAACCGTTCACCTTGCTTTCATATCTCGCTAATCTTGGTAGTCTCCCGTCAATGGCTTTGCTGAAAAAGTGTGAGGTGGATTATTATGAAGAAATTCCCTTTAAGCCTCACGCTGATGTTACGACTGTTGATCCAGATGCTAACGTGGGTAATGCAAGTACTGAAGCTCCTCTCCTTCAAGCCAGCGATGGTGATTCCACTCAACGGCCTAACAAAGATGCCTTTCCAATCGCTGCTCCAATTCTGCCTACCCTAACCCCAAAGTTAGTTTATTTTTAGTATTTTCTCATATAGATTAGGTTGTTAGGTTGTACTCTTAAAATAATATTTTAGTGTTTGTATTCGCTATTCGTACGACTTTATTTATAAGAGTTGATATGCTTGTTGTCTCACATTTTCTTATCAGCCTTATTCATGTGCAAGGTTTCAACATTTTGATTGATAGTAAATTTCTAAAAAGCTTTGATTTTATGGGATGTAATGGCCCTTTCTCTGAACCCACCAGTTTGCTTCGTGCTACTCAATCGTTTAATGAAGAATGTGCCGTGGCTATTTCCTCTGACCTTTTTACATGAGTGAAGTCACTTCCTCTTTGTATTGGGTGGCAACTTATTTTTCCTTCTGTCCCTCCATCTTCAGCTGCAAATTTCCCTTGTAGCAAGCTTATTCCTGATGGATACAATGTTGAATCACTTGGGAAGGATATTGTTCGTGGGTTAGTCGATCTTGAGTCTGCTGGTGCATATATCCGAAGAAGGTCTTTTAACCCCTCATATGCTCTCTGGCATTCTTCGTTCCAACTAAATTTTCTCGCTTTTCGTAGTACTTCAAAGAGTGAAAATTTCTTTTTTGCAGCCTTTGATACAAAACGACTAAGCTCTGCTAATGATCCCATTAAGATTTGTACTTCTTTATTTGTTTGTCGTTGGGGAAGATTCACTATGGCTTGTATCTTATCTAGGTTAGCCTCTATACCCTTTGAGGAAACCTTGTACCATAAGAACTTCCCTGCCCCTACTCTGATTATACACTTTTTAGGGTTGACTTTCATCCCTATATCCTTCAAAATGTCCAATGTTACTTTTAAGTCGTCAGCAATGTTTCTACCTTCTTACTCTTGATCACCATATCGTCAACATATTTTTCAATGATATTTCCTATCTTGTTTCTGAACGCCCTATCAATTACCTTTTGGTACATGGCTCTCGTGTTCTTAAGCCCAAAAGGCACCTTCACATAACAAAACATTCTGAAGCTCGTTATGAAGCCTGTTTTCTCTTTATCGTTTGGGTTCATCAGTATTTGATGATATCCTTTTTATGCATCAAAGAAAGCTAAGACTTCATGTCCTGAGATAGCTTCTACTCATTGATCAATCTTTTGAAGAGGATAAGAATCCTTTAGACATGCTATGTTCAAGTTCGTGAAGTCAATACACATCCTCCAATCACCGTCTGACTTCTTCACCATGATTGGGTTCGCTAACCATGTTGGGTATACGACTTCCCTTATTATGTCAGCTTGTAACAGTGATGTAACCTCTATTTAATCGATTTTTGTTTGTCGCTGGAAAAGCAACGCTGTTTCTACTTGATCGGTTTAGCTGAGCTACTGACATTCAACGAATGGGTAGCGATGTCTAAGCTTACCCCCTCCCATGTTCTGTACGTCCCATGTGAACGTATCGCTGTGGCCTTGCAAGATTTGGATTACCTTCACCTTTTCTTCCGCTGGAAGAAATTTTCCAATCTTTACGCATCTCGATTCATTTTTGGCATCTTGGTTTACTAACTCCGTTTCTTCACCTAAGTCCACTGACTCACCCAAATGTTCTAGTAAGCCTCCTCCTGAAATAGTATTAACCAACTTTGCCTTTTCTCCTATCCTTTCTACCTTCATTGCTATAACCATGCATTGCATGGCTGCTTGCTAGTTTACTCTAATTGTTGCTACTCTGGCTAGGGTCGGGAATTTCATTACCAAGTGATAAGGGGACCATATTGCCTTAGCTCTATTCATCCACTACCTTTCAGTTATAGCATAGAATGTACTTGGGGCATCGATAAACACGAAGTCACACATGATTGTGCAATTCTTCCCACTTTTCCCAATCATCATAGGTAACTGTATATTTCCCAAAAGTGTTTTTGCTTGCCCAGTGAATCCGACCAACGAAGATGTAGACCTTTTTAAATCCATTCGCTTGAAGCCCAACCCGTCGAAGTAACCGGCAAATAGTATCTCAATCATACTACTGTCATCTACAAAAACTCTGTAGACAGTTGCATTTCCAATGTTTGCTATGATGACCATTGGATTGTTGTGCGGCAAGGTATTGGGTACTACACCCTTTTCGCTGAAGGTTAATGCTTCGTTTGGGCAAAACCTTTTATCAAGTGGCTCTTGTGGAGGGGAGTACCTTTCCATAGCCTTCCACGCATTGTTAGACAGCGAATCTGTAGAATTGTGTTTAGAGAATAATTTTCTCTGGTACTTCTCTATCCACGATATCTTTGTACTCTACAGCCGCCATCAATTTTTTTATTCTTAGCCATTGTCGCCGCAGTGCCTTAGTTTCGTGGAGATGGATTTTGTGTCTTACTTGCATCCCCATACTGGCTTGTTGCTTCCTTTCTGTACTGGCCCAAGTTGCCATTCCTCAGATTCTCTTCGATCTGTCTCCTTAGGTCTCTGCAGTACTCTATGCAATGACCATGATCTTTGTGAAAGGCACAATAAAACTTCCAGGATCTTTTTTCTGGCGGTGCTATCATCATTGCTGGTTCTTGGAATAGATCTTTATTTGATAGCCATATTTCTTTCCTAGTCTTCGTTAGAGGTGTATCTTGAAATGGCGAACCCCGCGAGCCTTGTTCTCTTCTTCTGAAAGTAATGTTTACATTTATTTTTTTAGTTCAGGATTTTTGTGAATCATCCATTGTTCTCTTTTCACCTTGCTCATTCTCTATCTTTCAACTATTTGCTTCCTCTATTCGCACATGCCGTTCAATCATTTTTTGCAATTCCCTTGGGTTTTCCGGCATATTCTTCGTCAGCTCTTTGTATAACTCTTCGGATCTCATGCCTCCCGTAAAAGCACCTAATGATGGTTGAAATGATAAATCTCGAACTTGCAGGCTCTTCGTGATGAACCGGCTATGGTACTTTGCGATATTTTCATCGCATTGTTGAGATCTGCAATTGTTCTAGTAAACTTCTGCTTTTGGTAGAAACGTCCTAAAAATAAATCTGACAAATGTGCCCAAGACTTGATACTTCCATGTGGAAGTTCTTCGTACTACTTAATAGCAGTGCCTGATAGAAAGACTGGAAACGCTTTGCTAACTAGTTCTATGTCTGCATCCCGAAATCTCATACTGTTTCTATATGAATGTAAAAACTCTTTTGGATCCGTGGTACCATCATAAACTTTAACATGTAGAGGATGTTTGAAACCTTTAGGCATCCGAAAGTCTCGTAAATGTGGTACGAGGGGTGACTTATCCATGTCATCTTTTGCGACAATGTCATGCATCTCTTCCTCATAGTAGAGACGTTCGTGTTCTTGATTTTACCTTTTCACTGGCCTTGGGGGTATTTGCCTCAGAGTCTTCAAGAATTGATCATACAGATCCTCCATGTTCGCCTATAAAAATGCTGCGAACGCTCGTTTTTCCTTATCACTATTTGGAGATTCTGCCTCCTATTCCTCTTCTTTTGTTTCTTCTTTACTAAATCATTTCTCTCTACTAGGTGTGTGATGCTTCTTGTGGTGTGTTCCTTCATCTTTTCCTAGCATTTGTTCTTGTGATTGATGGTTGTGGCCTTTTGCATTTCTAGTGAATGCCATTGCTTACCCGAGCAGCCTAATAATGAAAGGAAAAAAATTTAGTTCCCCATAGACTGCGCCAATGATGTGGTAGCCATTCAGGTAACCTCTTCTTGGTTCACTTGCTTTGATTCTTTTACCTGCAAATGCGATCCTAGAAGTGATTCCGGGAGAGTGACTCCGACGATCAAGTCAGTCCTCTCTTCAAGAAATGGAATTTCTCTCCATTATATCACTTACCTTAGCTCCTACAGAGCTTTTTGTATTTATAGGCTCATTTCGTTTGTCGTTCCATGTTCTTAGAACTTTGAGATTGTGGTCACGCTATTTATTCCACGTTCCTCCACCATGGCATTTGCATTCGTTAGGTGTTCCATTTTCCCCGACCCACGATCTCTGCCACGACTTGTGATTCCTGTGTTCGCTGCACCTGTCTGTTCGTTGTATTAGATCAAAGTTTGGCAGGATAATGCTGGGCTAGGCTTAGCGACTCTCAGCCCTTTGATAGCTGGGCCACGCCTACACCAACAGGCAATGGAGAAATAGGAATGAGGGTGATGATTATGAAAGGGCAGGCGACTGAGGGGGTGCTGGATATCGTGTAGAGGTGTGGTGATGGAGGAGGTGACGAAGATGGTGTGAAGGTGCTAGGGTTCTTCGGGTAGTGGTTGTGGCAGAGCGCCAGGGGTTTAGGTGGCAGAGGGGGGGGGGGGGCAATTTTTAATCTTTCAGTTCTCAGGGGGGTGACGAGTGGGCTAGGGTTTCGATGGGGCTTGGTTGCAGGAAGTGGAATCGCAAGCGAGATTGGGTGTGGTGATTGTGGAAGGGTAACCGATGGAGAAAGACAAACAAGGGTTGTGGTTATGGAAGGGCTGACGTCGGAGGAAGCGATGGATATAGTGTGGAGGCCCGACGACAGAGGAGGTGGCAAAGATGGTGTGGAGGTGCTATGGTTTTTTGGGCAGTGGTTGTGACAGGCCAATAGGGTTAAGACTTCAAGGAGCGGCAGGTGTAGGTGGTGGAGGGGGGAGGGGGGAGTTTCTAATTGGTCAGTTTTGAGGAGTTTGTTGTTGAAGACAAAGAAGTTGAGTAAGGGGTGTTTGTCCTATATTCATTATTCTTACCATCATCACCCCTTCCTCCACCAATTGAACCCACTCCACCATTTTTGGGATTCTTAGAGGAGACAATAAGGGAGTCAAATGATTATGCAAAGCTTTCAAACCACCCATCTCCTTTAAGACAAACTCCATCTCCACAAAATCCTTTCCTTAAAGGATTCTATCCCTGCCTCTCTACTTTTGGAAGCTTAAGGTGGAGGGATTCAAACCTTCACCACATAGATAACATTAGGTTCGTGCCGACGACCTTAAATATACAGAATTTCTCGGGAGGCAAACCAAGCTTTAAATTGTTTTAGTATGTTTTTATTTTGAAAAAAAGTTGAAAAATTTCCCCCACCCTTGTTCTCACACTCTTACCCGAAAACCAGAAAAACACCACCACAATCCACCACCAAAACCACCATCTAGGAGTACTACTAGTTGTTTCCTTTTGTGAGTGTTGATCGAGACTTGCATAGTTGTGGATTTGTAACGAATGGGTTGAAGTTTCATATTGGGAGGAGTTTGAGAACATGGCGGAGAGAACATTCATCGATATGTGAGCATTGCTACCACTGGGAAGGACCTTCAAGGTTATAGTTGTGAGATTATTTTATTCTTTCTCCCTTATTTCTTTGTCTTATCATTTTGTCACATTGAGGACAATGTATGTTTCAAATGTGGGGGATAGAAACATGTCTCATTGTATTGTATTGAAGTGTGCATATGCTCTACTTTGATTTGTTTTGTTTGAAAAAAAAAATTCCCGCTAAGTTGAAAACCCGAGAGGTCAACTTAGGCAAAATTGGGGGGCCTGGATAGGTCAAAAACCCAAAAGGGAAACCTATGCAAAAATGAGAGTCCAAATGGTGTGGGAAAAGGTGAGGGTGAGCATTGAAAAAGAAAAAATGTGGGAAGCTCGGATGAAAATCCAAGAGGAGTCCTAGGAAAAATGAGAGAAAATGAGAGAAATTGAAACATTCTATGCTTCTCTTAGTTTTTTCATTTGGTAGTTTCTTTGGTAGAATAAGCTAGTTTTATACTTTTATTTTATACCTCACATTTGATTGGTATGATGGTTGTTTAAATTATCTTAGGCTTTGGGATGTGAGAGTGTGGGAGATTCTTATGTCTTGGGCTAGGGTGGTATAGGAATAAAATGTTGGGTGTTTTGGAAAAACCTTTTCATGCTAATTTACGCTTAGATCTTTGCTTGTTCTTGTTTACTCGAGGACGAGTAAAGGTTTAAGTGTGGGGGATTTGATGAGACGTCAAATGCATGTATTTTCCTAAGCATTTAACATCTCTTTTGTTATCTTTATGTTGGAAGAATGCTTGATTTAGGTAGGTTTACATCATAAAATGTTTAGATAAGCGTTTTTGGTTTTCGTATCTAAATCCTACATTTTGTAACCTATTTTTAGTCTATTGGATTTTTGGTCCTTACGAGCATCTAGATTCCTTTTTGGGAGCTTAATTTGTAGATTTCCCGTAAGCACTTCGGAGTATTTTAGTGGAGGTCATTCGCAAGAATGGTAGAAGATTGAAGGCCACAAGTCAATACGTGGTAGAAGATAAAAGGGTCGAAGAAGGAAGACAAAGAAGCGGGTGAATTGTGATCCAGAAGTGAGAACCAAGTTTCAGGAATGATTCGAGAAAAACTAGCCTCTGAGGGTGGCACCATTGGATTTGTATTCTCGAGCACTATAATATCGACTACAAGAAGCCCCAAATGGATCAGCGGTTCACTCGTAGCGATGGAAATAAGAAGAGGGCATATTGAGTAGTGCTGGCCGCAACATATATTGAGACCCGTAACGGCGGATTTGGGCTGCTATTATCTTAATTTTTAGCCTCAAAACACACACACACACACATACACAGACACTCTGTGTCAATGCCAGGTTATAATTAGGAGTGATAACTAATTATGATTATTGATTGATGAAATTGCTAAGACTTAGGATGGATTCGAATGAGTTTGACTAATTACCAATGTGGCTCACAAATAACGATTAGTATGAAGGCCAATCTACGTAGTCGTTATTAGTAAATATATTTGTGCTATCTATGTATTTCTCTCTTGTAGGACATTTTGGTTGTTGTATTGGGTCTCCATGTTTATTGCTATTCTTGGGGAAGTCTATGACGCCGATCGTCTAGAGTGACTTGAGGGTAAGGGTTATTGTGTGGTACCGATCACCCACTCTAACTATAACCGAGGATAGGCGAGAAATGTCTTCACTCAAAAGGTGTTGATAAGTTCTCCACAATATGTGGTTGATGCATAAAAATAAAAAAAATTAATCGATGATCAAAGGATGATTGGAAATGTAAACTAATTGCGCCTAAGACTTGCTATAATCTTAGTTACATCATTTGTGCTATTTGTGATCGTATTTTCATCATTCTTTTTAATCGCTTGTTAATTTAGTTTCTTAAAGTAGTCGTATTGTTTTCCAAAACCAAACCCCCAACTTTGTTACCACACACTTAGAGTGACTTCTTTTTGTGTTGTTAACTATGCTTTAACACTCGATAAAACCCCCTTTTCCTCGTGGACGACCCTATCTTACCACTAGCTACTATTTAATAGTTATTTGTAATTTAGGGCCTATAAATACTATCTTTGAGATGCATGGAAATGGCCTCCCAAGGTGGCGGCGCGAGAGCCGAACACAGGCTAAGTGGTGGGTGAGCTAGGCCTTCGACGGAGCTTGGTTGCAGGAAGTTGCATCGCAGATGAAAGTGGCATCACAAGCGGTTTGGGTGTGGTGGTTGTGGAAGGACAGACGATGGAGAAATAGGAACGAGGGTGGTGATTATGGAAGGGAAGGTGACAGAGGGGGCAGTGGATATGGTGTTGAGGCATGGGTTTACAGAGGCGGCGGCGAAGATGGTGTAGAGGTGCTAGGGCTCTTCGGGCATGGGTTGTTGTAGGGTGGAGGGGGTAAGGTTCCATGGGGTGGCAGGTTTAGGTGGAAGAGGGAGGGAGTTTTTAATCGGCCAGTTCTCAGGGGGGTGACAGGTGGGTTAAGGTTTCGATAGGGCTTGGTTGCCGGAAGTGGCATCACAGACGAAAGTGGCATCGCAAGTGGGATTGGGTGTGGTGATTGTGGAAGGGTAGGTGATGGAGAAACATGAACGGGGGTGGTGATTATGGAAGGGTAGGCTTCGGAGGAGGCGGAGGATATGGTGTGGAGGTACGACAACAGAGGAGGTGGCAAAGTTGGTGTGGAGGCACTAGGGTAAAAAATGGGTTGGGTCACAAATGGGTTGAGTTGAAACCCACTAAACCCGTGAGAAAAAAGTTATTCAACTCACGAGTCAAAAATGGGTAAACCCGTGGGTTTCAACTCATATATGAGCCCATATGGGTAAAACCTGCGGGTTTCAACCTATATAGTGATCCGTATGGGTTTATATTTCAACTCATATGGGTAAACTCGTGGGTTTCAACCCATTTATTGACCCATGTGGGTTTATATACAAACGTTCAACCTATATGGGTATAACCGTGGTCAACTCACAAACCCAACCTACCTAACCCATATTTTTCAAATACGCATTTAACATGTTACCCATTTAACTCATTATTCATTTTACCATATCCATCCAAATTTAAAAATAGATAACCCAATTGATCCGTGGATAACTTGTCATTTTCGCCACCCTACTCTTGAGTGAATAAGATTAAGCACTGCAGTATCCTTTAGCCTCGTGTACAGGTAGTTAATAGTTGAATTAAACCCTGACCTCACTCTTTTTTTAACTGAAAACACCCGAGGGTGGGGGTTGATATATTGGCACCCCAAGCCATAATTTACGAGCCAGTGACATCATAGTAGTTTTATACAAAAATGCAACATCATTGCCTCCAAAAGAATGATCAGATAATAATGACTATAAGTCTATATATGTGCAAGATCTAGAAGCAAAAGGTAGTTGCGATTCCAAAGTAGCGAATGTCCACACCCAGTGTTAATTCATTACTTTGGCCAGGCAACAACCAGTCAGTCATAACCGTAAGTAGAAGTGATGGAGGAATTAGGTAATCAGCTCGAGCACACGAGTGTCCCCTCGAGCACACGGAAGTCCCCTCGAGCACACGAATAACCTCGCAGTCGAAAGTCCCCTCGAGTACACAAAAGTCCCCTCGAGTACACAAAAGTCCCCTCGAACACACGAATGGCCCCTTGAGCGCACGAATGTCTCCTCAAGCACACGAAAGTCCCCTCGAGCACAATGGTGTCCCTTGGAGCACATGGATGTCCCCTCGAGCACACGGTTGTCCCCTCGAGAACACGGATGTTCCCTAGAGCACACGGGTGTCCCCTCGAGCACACGGATGTCCCCTTGAGCACACGAATGTCCCATTGAGAACAAGAATGTCTCCTCGAGCAGTCGTAAGTCCCCTCGAGCACACAAATGTCCGCTCGAATAGTTGAAAGTTCCATCGAGCACACGAATGTCCCCTCGAGCACATGAATGTCCCATCGAACAGTCAAAAGTCCCCTTGAGCACACAGATGTCCTCTCGAGCACACGGATGTCCCCTCGAACACACGGATGTCCCCTCGAACACATGGATGTCCCCTCGAGTTCACAAATGTCCCCTTGAGCACACGACTATCCCCTGGAGCACACGAATGTCCCCTCGAGCACACGACTGTCCCCTCGAGCACACGACTGTCCCCTCAAGCACACGAATGTCCCCTCGAGCACACGACTGTCCCCTCGAGCACACGAATGTCCTCTCGAGTACACATATGTCCCCTCAAGCACACGAATGTCTCCTCGAGCAGTCGAAAGTCCTCTCGAGCACACGGATGTCCCCTGGAGCACACGAATGTCCCCTCTAGCACACGAATGGTTTCTCGAGCACACGAATGTGGATAGCAAATGTGGCTGTGAGCTCCCCTCCGAAAAGTGAAACACCATAACCATCGGGGGGAACCATAGGGTTCCAGAGCCATGATGAGGTCCATAACCTGCGGCAAAAAGGAAGGAAAGATCAGCAGTATCAATCATCTTTAGAGGCTTGCCTATGGATTCTAATATAAGGTGTATGAATGCTATCCAAATAAATTAGCTCTTTAATATGCGCCAGAATGTTATTCAAATGAAGTGAAAAATCCATCCGGGTGGTTGAGTAGTGTTTAACAATAGCATCAGCCACTAAATGATGTAGTATGTGCTTCCAAAAGCAAACTACAATCGGAATTTTTTAATTTTTGTTTGGTCTCACTCTTTCTTTCTAATATTATAAAGAGTGAGTTTCCCGACGTGCGGTCCGTCCATAAGTTTATCGACATGTATCTTATCTTTTACTTTATACACTCTATTTGTTAAATTACATACAAAATTTAGAAAATATTTTTTGTATCAATATATATTTTTAGTTTCACCTTCAAATACATATTATTACTTGTTTTAACTTATAAAATACGATATTTAAGTTTTATTAAAAAAATACAACATTAAGGTAAAAACCCATGTGGACTGTCCATAAACTTATGGAAAGACCCCTGGGGAAGAAAGAAATGGAGCTCGTTGTTCATTGAAGATCCAAAAAAAGTCAAATATTACAGTCCGATTAAAATGGAAGGGATATGACCCACCTCCACTCGGGATTGTTAATTGTAGCTAATTAACTCG
This sequence comes from Rubia yunnanensis, assembly GCA_037428765.1. Taxonomy (NCBI): domain Eukaryota; kingdom Viridiplantae; phylum Streptophyta; class Magnoliopsida; order Gentianales; family Rubiaceae; genus Rubia; species Rubia yunnanensis. The sequence goes on along the minus strand of CM075071.1, from coordinate 31,014,446 downwards.
AGCTAAGGCTTTAAGAGGTTAAAGATAAAATTTATATTATATACCCAACTCACTATTATGCCACCGATAGGGTAGTTAGCGGTAAGCCTTGGGTATGTCCACGGAGATGCTAGGGTCTAACAGTTAATTAAACACAACGTCCGGGTTGCTAGGAATAGATAGTATGGTAACCTCGGGGGGGGGGGGGGTGTTTGGTTTTTCAACTAGCAACTAAGAACATGAAAGTAAAAATGCATGTAAACTATATTATTAGACACTTGGGGAATGTTTGTGTAACTTGGTTGATTATATGCTTCGATCCTCGATTCATTCACATGTGAGATTTTGACAACCTAATCTAGTGCTCATAACACGGGGTGTGGTCGATGGTCAGCACTTCCCCGCTTGTCACGTCAGGTGCTTGCAATCATCCATCGGCACCGCCTCCGTAATTAGGGGAGTACAACAAGGTCCTTTTCTCCCCCGTACAATTATGTCCCGAGCACTCCACCACAGATGCTCTACTCCCCAGGCCCTTAAACGAGGCAAAGGGAGGTAGCCCCCCAATAATGCCATTATGACCTCTTACAACCCTAACTTGGTACTTTTCGCTATCTCTACCGTAACCATTCAGACTACTTTAAATAGTCAGTTAAGCCTGATGCGCTGGAGATGTAACAGTAAAACTCAAAAAAGACCTACGTGCACACACTCACGTGGATCCGGACCCTGCTACCCATATCACATCATAGGTTTCTCATCCCGGGGGGTATCAATATTTGCACAAATATGAATGTGGACTATAGTGTGTGCTTAAGGAGTATATCATTCATGAAAATATAACATTCAAGAACAAGACATAATAATATCACAAGCACAATAATTTAGATGAACTAAAAAACTCACAAAAGCATAAATCAGAAAATGAATACAATATCCCCAAGTTATAGAAACTACTCCCTAGATATAGATTCAAATATAGATTTGAATTCCACATCATAGGATTAAAGCAAAATAAAAAAGGAATGTAAGAAAGAAGAGAGAATGTTTCTCTGTAGGATGCTCTCCAAATTACCAATGAACTAATGAAAAATGATTCCAACTTTTTAACCCTAGTAGACTAAGGCTATATTTATAGTAGCAGAGGACTGAGCCTAAAAATAGGCCCAAAATAGGCCCAAAATGTGTAAAACTCTAATTCAGCCACCATTGGCGCGAACTTTCGTGGATGGTATGAACCTTGCCACTCATAAGGCTCATGCTTACGTGGGGTGCCCGATCTGGCACGACCCGTTTATTCCATGCTGGTGTTGGCCACAAGATCTGGCATAAGCCGTACCTTCTCCATAGTGCGACCCATCATCAGGATAGTTGTTTTTACACTTATGATCAGTGGTCTATGTCGTTTGGCATTGGCCATCATCCGAATCCTCATTTTTCTCGGTATTTTGGCATGGGCCACTCAATTCTTCACGTCCCGCCGGCTGGTCTTGACAATTTGCACTTGAAACAGCTCATGCTCATGCTGTTGAAAATGAGACAGTCAGTGCCTATACTTAGCCATTTTTAGTGAAAACGGGCACTTGAGCATGTGGCCTGTCGATATTGGCGTAGGCCGTTGGTGCCTTGCTTGGTGTCACCAATGAGCGGTACGCGCCGACCTGTTTATGCTTCGGCCACTGAAATTCTTTCCTTTGCTATGGATGAACCGTTAGTCCATTTTGAGAGTTCTTGTATTTGATTTTATAATTCTTGAGGAGACTAATCCAATGGAACCAACCTTGAAGGTTGATTCTTCTTGGATCATTCCCAGAAGTTGGTGCAACTCTCGGACCATGATTCTCTATTTCTTCCTTGGTTGTTTTTCACTTCAATGCCGCCTATCTTTGACTTCATCCTTCTACTACGACTATTTGATATCCGTGGCCTTCATCTACTACCAATTTAATATGAATGTCCTTCGACCTCTTCTACCGTCGTTGCGAACGACCTTCAATATCTTCTACCATTCTTACGAATGGCCTTCACATAGAATGTAACAAAAAGTACCCACGAGCGACCTACTGAGGATGATCACAAAGGAAGATCTAGGTGCCCATGGATACAACATGTCCATTAGTACCAATTAATTCTACAAAATGCGGGATTTAGACGAGAAAACCAAACATGACCGTCTAAACCCCTTGTCACTTAATACTAGCAATCTAACATATAAAACGAACCGATTATTATGCTGAATGCAACAGTTAGCACACGCATAATGAATCACATCAGACCCCCTCACTTAACCCTTTACTCGTCCTCGAGTAAGTAAAGACAAGAAAAAGACTAAGCAAAATGTAGCGTGCAGTCATAAGTTAACCGAGGCATACAACTTATTCTTCGATTACCCTGTTTCCCCCAAAAGAGTAAGAATATTACAACTCTCACACTCCCCAAATAACCTAAGTAATCTAACCAACCAAAGTTAAATTTGGAAAAAGGTAAGCAAAGAAGATAAGTGTCATGCTAGCTTACTTTTCTAAAATTGTTCTCCAAAAGCAATCAAAGAGTTGTCTCCAAAAACAATCCATCAAGGAAATCCAAGAGTCGTCGACTTGGTTGTAACATAAGGATAACTCTAGATTCTCGACCTAGTTACAACCAAGGATGCAAATGTATTGTCAACCTATATTTTTGTTTTCTTTCAATTTCTCTCATTTTTCCTAGAAGCCCTTTCAGGCTTTCATCCTAGCTTTAACACAAAAAGGGTACTCACATTCTCACCTTTTTCCACACGGTCTCTCATTTTTCCTAGTTTTGTAAACCTAGCCAGGCCTAACCTCTCACTTTTACCAAGGTCTTTCGACCTATCCGGGTTTTTCCCAATTTTTCTGAAGTTGCCCTTTTGGGTTTCCAACTTAGCCAGGTTATATTTATATATATAGATAATTTTTCATTTTATAAAAATTTCAATTTTTTTTGGTGTAGTGCAAAAGGGCCCAAGGTTGTGCTTCATACTATAAGAAGGTAAGATCAAAACAAAAATTACACCACCAATAATCTAAAACAACCAACCCAATGCAAACTAGGAGTTTTACCTAGCAAGCCATACCACCAAGTAGACATCCAAAAACATCCCACAACAAACAAAAACTAAAGTCACCAAAGAAACAAGAAAAACTACCAAGAAAAACATCAAAGTTCACCGAAGAATCCCAAGAATAAAAACTCCCTGAGTGCTCACTACTTCCTCCCCAACACTTAAACTATGCATTGTCCCCAATGCACCAAAAACCATGTAATAACATAAGTGAGGTAGGGAAAAATAGTGACACTCACTCTCGCAGCCTCGATGGGCTTTCCTCCTCATGCCTCGTGTTGTCCCTCTCATTGTACCTAAAAGCTTGAATTCCGACTTCCATGGAATCCATCCTTGTGCTTATCTCCTCTAATTGCGGTCCATACCACCTATCGCTTGGATGAACCTTTTACATCACTTGGATAGAGCTTGAAAGCTTTTCCCCAAGGGAGTGCAATTAGTCACTGATGTCCGTAGATAAGCGAGAGCGGCTAGGAGGTGCTCTCTAAGAAGTCTCACCCTCGGCCTCCTCAACATCTATCTCCGGGCTAGCTATAACTCTGTAAAATTCCCTCTCAAAACGTGGATCGGGCAAAAGGAATATATCATCCAAGCATGTGTCATGGGTGATGGTGGTACGCTCCGGCTGAGGAAGCACCATGAAGCTACAAGTACTCGCCTTACCATAAAGCCACACGAAACGGTCATCAGACGTTGTAGGTGCTGCCATGAAAGCCTTGGCCAATTTCTCAGTGCTGTATCTCATTCCCGATCATCCCAAGTTGGCCAATGCATGCTGAGTAATCAGATGCCCCAAATACTATACCGAAAGCCCTACCATGCCGCCCATAGGAATCTTCCCACATTTTCTTTCCCCCATTGCCAAACACTCTTGTACAAAAATCCCTACCATGATTCGGTAGAAATTACCCTCGGGAGTCATTGCCAAGAGGCAATGAACATCCTAACCTGGACATTGTATTAGCTCACCGTGGAAAAACAATCCCATTGCCAGTAACCGGTGAACGTAACGTAATTCCGGATGAACCAAGGCAGTGCTCCTGCACATATTCTTCTAATCCATCTCTATTTGCTGCCTCAAAAAGTCCCCGAGAGAAAAAGGCATCCCTTGATGGTGTGATCTTGGGACATGTCTGCTATGCCTCTATTCAAAGGCGTGAGCTACCTCTCAGTGTGTCATTTTATACTCCTTGTCGTCCAAATGGAATTTGATCGCCTGGTGTCCATCCTCGTCCGTGACTAACATTAGAGTAGCTAAGAACTCTAAAGTCCATCTAAAATATATCTTCGAGTGCTTCTTGAGGAACCCCTCTAGACCTACCTATCCCAATAGATAGGTAACGAGCTCGAGTAAGCCTAGAGTCACCAAGGCATCTTTGCATGCAAATCCATTCTCCAATATACTTCTCCTCAGCCCTCTCAAATGCCTCCACCTCCGGGCTACAGTCTCGGAGATGTTGGCCAATCCCATGAATTCTTCTGTCATGAACGCGGGGTTGCAAAGAATGGGAGTCACCAGTTCGTGGTTTACACCCTTTGCCTGTTTCTTTCTCTTCTCACCCCGTGGGGACTTCCCTTTCTCCGATACACTCTTTTTCGGAGTCATTCTAACAAAATGAAGGAAAGAGTGGTAATGTTATGTTAAACAAGGCACGTCCCACAATATCATTCAACAAAACAATTCATCCTAAATAGCCTAATCATTCGAATCATGATAATCTAAGCATGAAGGCTATTTAAAAAAGAACATTCTCATCAAACAAAACTCATGTACATTCATACTAACCCATCAATAAGATCATACAATCAATTTTAATCTCCACTTAAATCACCCAACACATGAAAAACATATTATCCAAGTATATTAGTACATCAAACCACCCAAACTTTCTTCAACACAAGATCATGCAAACAATCCAAACACATATGTCGCAACATACACACATTCAAGAATCATGAAATACGTAACATCACCACAATGTTAATAAATCAAATAAACAAAGAGTTCAATGGATTACCCAGATTTTGAAGCTAAGAGTTGCAAGATCCACACAAGAAGAAACAAAAATTGCTAATTTTTGGGAGAAAAGCTTCGAATTTTCAAATTCACCAAGAGTGTGCGTGAGTGAATGTTTCTTGAAAAGCTTGAATGTGTCAAATGACTCAATTAGGTGGAAGAATGTACCAAAGATCTAAAAATTCAGAGGTGATAAGGGAGAGAGATACAATTATGATAAGGATGGAATATTGCAAATTGCAAATTAGGAGAAAATAGTGCCAATCAATTATTTAAAATCCTAAGGAGTTAGGGAATTCAAAATTTATGAACCAAAGATGCACTTTTTAGCTTAAAATTCAGAATTTTCAAAAATTTGCATTTTGGAACAATTTGATAGCTCAAATGGAGAAATGACACGATTACCCTCACGTCAAGGGTATGTGGCGCGGACCCCCCTCGTGCCAATGACCCCTGGAATGAATTGTATAGCCTAGCGTAGTCCGTGCTAGATCATAACGCGAGGTACCTCGTGCCAAGGTCCCCTGGCATGGACCATGTTGCTTGGCGTGGACCATGCTATATCATGGCACAAAGCTGCCACAATTTTGACCCTATCTCCTTAGTTTTTCCCTCTTTTTCGAAAGAAAACTATGTCACCCATCAAACCTAATTCCATCCAAACAACGTCACGAGACTCGAACTCAAATTTATAAATCAACAAAAGTTTCATCTCAAAATCCCCATCATAAACAAAAACATGCAGAATCTATTTCATCACTACTCGAAATAGTAAAATCAAAGCAAAAAAAGAAGCACTGTATATTTATTTTTGTCCTCATGACTTATTTGTTTTTCATGCGATTTAGTTAGAACCACCTACTTTTGGGTATCCGGAATTTCCATCGACAACTTCACCCACGATGACATCGCTGTGAAGGGGTATCCATAACGTGTCACCCTTACCTTCAAACCCTTTGTCTGCCATAGAAAATGAAACACCGTGCCTCGCTAAGGTTAAGCCTGTGAACATCACTTTGGGGTTTGGATGAGGTCAGGGGGTTTTAAGTCCTTGACACTCTTCCTTTTTTGCTGTAAGTTAGTTAGCAAGGAAAAACAGTCTAGCACAATTGTCACTCGAATCATGGAATTCATCGGACTAATAAACGATATCATCAACATGGAATTCATCCACATATTCATGCTCATTTGTCACACAAGAAGATTCATGTAAATCATGCTTATCACAAAGGGTCATGCCTTTGCACATAAAAGAAGAATCAGTCGAATCATGCCTAGACTTATAGATGTTAAATTCCACTTTATCCACATCATCTTCTAGAGTTAAGGTTCCCAAATGAACATCAATTTTAGTCCTAGAAATTTTAAGAATATATTTACCCAAAATTATTTATGGTGCACTTCCATAGTGCGCCACGTCTAGGACATTAAACACTATAAGAAACTAAACCTATTACTTCTCCCTATTTACCTCATTTTTTGGCTTAGCTCAAAAGACCAAGGTAAAAAGTTAACACTATAAGAAACTAAACCTATTACTTCTCCCTATTTACCTCATTTTTTGGCTTAGCTCAAAAGACCAAGGTAAAAAGTTTTTTTACCTTGGTTTTTTTGAAGTAAATAATATTATTGACCTCGGCTTAAAAAAACAAGGTAAATAATAGGGTTTTTTTACCTTGGTTCTACAATAACCGATGTAAATAGGCTATGAAATTGAAGTAAAAGTTGCTACCGATGTACGTGCAACATCAACAGTAAAGGTACGACCTAGCAGTAATAGTCATTAATGAAAATATTGACTTCGCACTATCACTCGATGCGACCGGCTTCCATACGAATAGAAAGCGACATTGATAGTCCCACTCAGCGATATCTTACATGCTCCTCAGATAAAACCCATGCCTAAAATCCTCTCAAATAAATTAATTGCAGCGATGTCGCACCTCCATCGGTGCTATGTTGGTTAAGGCGCATATAACTATGCGAATGGTGCGCGAGGTCACACATATCTATCATACCTAATAAATTAAGTATACTTAACCAATATAGCTAGAACTTGAAATGTACCATCAAAAGGATTCATTCCAAGTTCACCACAACCAGTCTCAGATTTCATGAATTTACATATGTAAGACTAAAGCTAGTTCAGTATGTACGTATATATCCAAAAAACCCCCATTTCTTCAGTAAGATTGTGCACATTGTGTTCCGTGCGCAGTGCCATAGCCTTGCTTTTGGCCATGTCCTTCAGAAGAATGTCCAAGGCCTTCTGTTTAAGTCCCGTGAGATAAGAAATTAGTAACAATATTAAATGAAAATGTTAAAATGTTAATTATGAAAATTGGAATAATCCAATAAACTTTAAATTTGTTACCCAGTAGGGGCACGGTAATAATGGCAGGAAAATTGGAATAATCCAAAAAAACTCTAAATTTTGTTATCCGCTAGGGGCACAACAATAATGGCGGGATGAACGTCCATAGCTGTGGAAGCCAATGGAGTCACCTCGAGCCCGGGCACGAGAGGCACATCTGTATCCCCTATAGGGACATTGCGATCAATCCACGTCCCCGACTCCCAAACCCAATGCTTCTGCCCAAAGTAGTTTGCATCATAGTACTTAGGAAGGATCTTTTCTTTTGAAAACATGGGAACCTTCTTTTTCTCTAGAATGACGGTGATGACATTTTCATAGGGAAGTGTCCAAATCTTCTTGGAGAGGGAAACTTAATACATCTCCGGCATGATAGTGTACCCGAAGTCGACTACTTTCTTCTCCGCAAGGTGGTAGTACATAACAGTCCTATTGATCGTGCACTCCTTAGGATGTCCGACCGGGATAAGTACTTGTACAATTATGTTGAACATCATTCTCTCCTGAAGGTTGAGAACACCAAGCTTGATCTATTTTAATGGGATGAGTCTGTTCCCCACTTTAATTTTGAAGTACTTCTCCACCATTTGGTTAGGATCAAGTGTCCCAGATAGATCATTCTTGTCGACCCATTTTGGCAAATTGTCCCGACAGTACAGCTGTAGACGCTCAATCTTTGACTGATTCTCCCCTCTGATTGTGCAAGTGATCACCTTATTGATGAGCTATTTCGATATCTCCAAGTTCAACCCATTCACTCTTGTTTTAAAGGAGGCCATTGTTTCAATTATGAAATTGGCGTAGAACTCCTTGACCTCCTTATCATATGTCGGTTTATCCAAGCATACTAAACCCGCAATTTGTGACGGTTTGAAAAGTTTAAGGAAAATATCGAGGTGTAGTCGTTCCACATAATTGGGCTTGATTCCCCTGACCTCTTTTATCCCACGGCCCTGGATCTTTTCAAAACACTTCACTGCCTCCTCCTTGACGAAGCGTAATTTGTCCTATGTTGGCAATGTAGGAGTGGCCATTTTCTTTTCCTTCTTCATGCATGATGGAGCTGCTCCCATGCTATTTTCCCTTCTATTCCAGTCTTTCTGCTTCATTCAAGCCATCTAAGAATCAAAGGGACGTAGAACAATTAGTGAAAAATTAAACAACTCAATGATATCAATGTGTTTTCCCAGAATTTGGGTTCATGTCGCAAACACTTTGTCTGGACCAATGTGATGTATGCGACGTCACATATTCATGTTCTTGAATATGCGACATCGCATTGCTGTCGGCTAATCTGAAATAGTATGCGACTAGAACATGAATGGTCCTAAAACACCTATAATCTCAACTAGAACATCACAAAGTAAACAACTAACATGCTACGATTGAATAACCAAGCAATGGGAAACTAAAGAAGTTTATGAAACCTGAAAAACCAATATCAAACTTCATCTGAACATCCTTACCTTGTTAGGGTTTGTTGCTCTTCAAATTTGGAGAAATTTTCCAATGCACCACCTCCAAAGCAATTGAATGTTGGTTTTGGTGCTATTATGATATGTGACCAACCAATTCCGTTTGGATTTGAATGTTTTTTGGCTATTTGTTTTTCAGGTGGGAGGTTTTGGTGTGTTATCGTCGGTTGGGAATGAGAGGGGGTAGGGTGATCGAGTATTTATATGGCCGTAGCGAAACGCTGCCATTTTTTGCAACTTCGTAGGTGTGTCGAATAAGATGAATAAGACATGGAAAGTTGTATGAAGTCACAGATTGTAGGTTTTGGGCCCAACATAAGAGGTCAAACAATTTTTATATTGGACCTGGACTACAGGCAATCGCAATATAAATCGATGTCACGATTACAATAGCTCCATACGAGCTAGGACCAATGGCACCCATATATCGTACATAATAAACACTGGGTCGTATTAGAGTAGCAACCCAATCCAAAAATAACTACGACCGTGGTAAGTAGTGAACGAAAAAGCACATTTCTGTGGTGTCACTTCAATGTCTTCACCACCGAGTCCAAACCGACTCTAGACTGATGTCGCATTAATGAATTTAATGCACACTGTCTTGGGTTAAATTATGGGGGTTTTTTTTATAGAATTTCATTAATACCATAGCGATAAGCGTTATTTGAACGAACATTTCCGCTAGACATATGGAATCACATTTAGTTTGATATTCTAGGTTTTTTTAAGTCTATGGGGAAATATAATTGTGGAAGTCTAAACTGAAATATATTATTACTATCGGTTATTATAAGGTATACTAAATATGGGTGACATGCACTACTTATTTTCGGGACAATCAGAATCAAGTTTGGGACCATAAGTTTTCCTTTTTTTTACCCAGTCCCTCTTAGAGACTGGGAGATATTGTTGATGTGTGTTTATAGACATTCACCCAAACTTCCGTGGTTGTTAATGTGTGTTCATAGACATTCACCCAAACTTTCGTGGTTGTTGATGTGTGTTCACAGACATTCACCCAAACAAAACGACAAATGTTTCACATACTGTGCATTACAAAACTCCATGGAAATTACATAACGGCCCAAACTTTCATGGTTTTTTATGTGTGTTAGTAGACATTGACCCAAACAAAACAACAAATGTTTCATATGAAAATTATGTTTGCAATCTTATAGGCACGCGAGCCTGGGTAATCTTCCAGAAAACTTTTAGAGTATTCCATTGAAACCGTAGCAATAAGCATTATGGGAACGAACATTTTTTTCAACTATATAGAATCACACAAAATTTCATATTCTAGGTTTTTTTTTGGAAGTATATTGTTAATTAAATTATGTCCTTCATTTTTCACAAAGCGCCAATACATGATCTAGAGTAAATTGTAGATGATTACTTACAAGTATACAATTGTCGGTCGTATAATCTTGTGGAATTCTATGGGGAAATATAATATTACTATCGGTTATTATAAGTTAGACTACATATGGGTGACACGTACTACTTCTTTTCGGGACAATTGGAATCGAGTTTGGGACCACAAGTTGTCCTTTTTGTTACCAAGTCCCTCCAAGAGACTGGGAGATGTTGTTGATGTGTGTTCATAGACATTCGCCCAAACTTCCATGGTTGTTGATATGTGTTCATAGACATTCATCCAAACAAAATGACAGATTTTTCACAAACAGTGCATTACGAAATTCAGGGGAAATTACACAATGGCCCAAACATTTGTGGTTGGTTATGTGTGTTAATAGACATTGAACCGAACAAAAAGACAAATGTTTCATATGGAAATTATGCGTACAGTCTTATAGGCACGCGAGCCTGTGTAATCTTCCAGGAACCTTTTATAGTATTCCATTGAAGCCGTAGCGATAAGTGTTATGGGAACGAACATTTCTGCCAACTATATAGAATAACACGGAATTTCATATTCAAGGTTTTTTTGGAAATATAATATTAATAAAAATCCGTTCTTCATTTTTCAGAAAGACCCAATACGTGGTCTAGTTAGGGCATAAACAGAATTTTGATTATTACAATATGACCACATAAATGCGGTTTTGTGCATATGTCGCATTGACGATAGACATACTGAATAGCTAGCAACATCGATTATTCCAAAATTTCTAGTGGGAACTGAAAATTTCAGACGAAAATTCAAATTAAAATTCCAACCCAAACCAATTTTTCATTTCAATAACTATCACAACTAGCACTCATATCCATCTCCAATACAAATCTCACAAACCCACTTCCTCCATTCACACCATAATGAAAGGGATCAATCAAATGGATTCCTTCAATCATAAACAAGTATCCAAAGAGTAGAGCATCTAGGTTCACATTTATTGAGGTACATTTCCATCTTTTACATGTTTAGCTTTACCGAGTTTGTTATCATCTAAACCTTCTATATGTTCTTTTCTTCGTTCATGGAAGATCAAAAAATTTCATGAAGGGTGAATCATTATGTCACATGTTACATACAATATGTTGTGTTTGTTACCCAGTAGATGACATGTTTGTAAAAAGTGAGAAAAATGGCTTCGATTCGGAAGAACACAATACGAATGTGCGGCATCGGTCCTTAGTCGAGCCGTACGATATGATACTGAGTTAGACTCGACGTCGCAGAGTTGAGGAATTGTTGAGTTTAGCATTAATATCTATGAATATCCAAATTCAGTTTTAAAGTCAATCTCTACGACCTCGGTAAGTATGAGTTTGATGTCGCTTTGGTATTGTTTAGTTACTATTGACATATTGTGGATAATGTCGTCTACATATAAATATATTATGTGTAATTTTGGGTACATCGGTATTGTAACACAATTTTTGTTTCAAGTACATTGGTTGTAATAGGATCAAATGGAGCTATCAGTGGATTCTAGCATATCGAATGGACTTAGTTGACTACTCACCGGTCGCCCGAGTAATATAAATGCCGTACAACGTAGAAAATGGAGGTTAAATGCAGTTATTGTTTCAAGCATATAATAACCTTTTGTATTTTAATATATTATTACATTTATTTGTAATATACTAGTATGTCATAATCTTGTTGCTTTAAATGAATATTTCAGTTTATGATTCCACAATAATCAAACAACAGTTGAATGTAGTATGATGTTCATCCAAAACTCGGTTAATCACAATATGTATAACATGTAACAGCTGATGAAGTCAGATTGTTTGCATCATCGAATATTTATTATTATAATATTTTTTGATAAACGAGAGCTGACCGACTAAACCATGACATCGCATGATCTAACTCCGACATAACATATTAGCGATGTCGCATAGACCGATATCACTTTTTTGTGAGCTCGGAAAAGCAAAATGACATTATTTTTTCTATGATTCATATCACCATGAACATGATGTGGGCCCCACAAAATGTGCAATGTTAGTTCTCATCAACTTCGACATCAATTTTATTATGAATGAAATCATCTGGTGCAATGTCGACATACTTCCTCTACCATCGGCTGCTGCATTGCTTTCATCGGTTTCGCATGCTTCATGAGGTCGACGTTGTTTATAACAATGTCACATCTGGGGTATCATAACATTGGCCTTCTTCCATGGTGCGAAATCGGTCTCCATTCATGTCGATGCCGGTTCCAAATCAAGGTAAAAGGAGACCATTTACCTCGGTTTTGAACCGAGTTAAAAAGTACACTTTTTACTACAACCACATTTACCTCAATTTTTCAGGGGCTAAAAACCGAGGTAAAAAGCACTGAACAACCAAGGTAATAGGTGCTATTTTTTGTAGTGAAAGTCCTCCGGAAATATCAACTTGCGAACTTGCGCTATCACATCCTTTACTAGCCCACGAGGGCTAGCTTGGGAGTAACCGACAAGTTGAAAAATCACTCTAGTTTCCCTAAGCTTACCTATCTTTAGGCATTCATAAAAGACTAAATGGGATCACATTAATGGATGCACCTAAGTTTATCATGGCATTTTCAACAAGCTTTCCACCTAAAGAGATGGGAAAATAGAACATTCCGGGGTCATCGCATTTCTTAGGCAAATTTTTATGGTTCAAAATGGCGACTCCTCCCATTTTTAGATGTCCTACCTTCTTAGTTTGTCTACTTCTCTTTTTTGTGCATGAAACTTTAAGAAACTTAGCATATGATGACACATTTTCAATTAGCTCCAAGATAGGGATTGTTACCTCAACTTTTTTAAAGATATTTTGAATGCTATTATCATAGGTCGCTGATGTGTCCATTTTAGATGGTTATTTTAGGGTTTTTAGGATTAGGTTTTGTGCAATTTTGTGCTCTACATGTGGCATTTTGCCTTGAAATCATCTAAGGAGGGATAAAGGCGGCTTTGACGTTTTTATCACTTTTTAGATGATTTTGTGCGACAAGGTGATTTGTTTGAAGACTTTGAATATTTGAAGACTTTGAAGATTTATCTTTTAAGATTTTAAGATTTGAAGACCTTTACATTTGAGCTTTGTGAAGATTTGAAGAAGTGAAGAGATGGAGAAGGAGAGCAAAGCAACGGATGAATGATGATCCAGGGTTCTCAGAATTTTCCGAGAATAATCAGCCTTCAAGAGTGGCACCATTGGATTCCTCTTCTCGAGCACTATAAAATCGACTACAAGAACTCCCGAAACGGATCAACGGTTCACCCGGAGGAAGCAAAACAAAACAACAAGGCTGAGTTACTGATCTGGTCGCGAGCTCGTCGCGAGTCGCGACGGCAGCGTCCAGTCAGCTCTGTTTCAGCGTTTTTCTCCCCTTTTTCTTCCACTATAAATACCTCTTCCTCCCCTTCATTCCATAGTTTTTTCCCCTTTTCTTCTTGCATTTTAGGGCTTGAAAACCCTTGGTTTTCTTCTCTTTCTTTTCTTAGTTTTTGTAGTTTAATTATGTCTCTTGTTATTCTAGAGTAGTTTTTGTTCTTAGGAGCAAGGATTGAAGCTTCCACTTCTATGTATTGAGAACCATTTCTATCTATCTATTTGGTGTTTTTGCTATTGTGCTCTTTTTGTGCTTTGAATGTTAATTGTTGATTCCATTGATGTTGTTGGGAGCTTGAGGATATGAATGCCTGTATGAATTGCTAGCTAGGGTTTGAGGGATTTGGGTTAATTTCCCCCCTGTTCTTGTTAGGAATGTATGAGTGTGAATTAGAGCTTTTGATTGTGTTAGTGTGTTGACAATGTGCTAGACGAATGTGATTGATGTTGAACTCTTCGTCATATTTGTTTTGTGTAGCAAACGAGAGAGTCATATGCTCGTGGATGAATGTGCTTGCACGTTCATCCAATCTCGTGTAATTGCATGAATTGGTTTAATGCTTAGTCACGGTGTAGTGGTCATAAGCATTGCCAAGCTTGTTGGTTCTTCGTGATTAAATGCCACCAATGATACCTTGAGTCGTGGTCGCGACTCGGGAGTCATTGGCGAGGTTTGACGAGAGATGTGGAACTCACTCTTGCAAACTACGAACTAAGAAGGATAGGAGTTTAGTCTCCACGACAAGTAGTTGAAATATTGAATAGATGGCTTGTACTCATTCTTGAAGCATTTGTTATTTGGCGTTTATGTATTCTTGATGGTATGTTTCACTTCATGTGTGCCATGAGTTGTTTGAGCATAGGGAGTGTTTGTATGGTTGAATTGTTTTGGTGTTAGGAGCGTGACGAACTCCGGGACTCCTTTGCATGAAACTCTATGAGCATAAACTTAGAACTTCTTGTGATGTATGTGTTGTGATCCTTGCTAGATGGGTATGTGAATGTTGAGTCATGTATGCTATATGATAGAATGAGTGAATGATTCAATGACCTACGTATGATTTGGAAGTGGATATCCATTGCCCCCAAGGCTTTTTATCTTTGTAGTTTTAAAACCCCTTTTCTTTATTTTCGTTTGATGATTAGCATAGTCACTTGACCTTGCTAGTTATCGTGTCTTTTTATCTTTGTTAATTTAGGAAACCAACCAACCAAACCCCCCATTTACATGCTTTTATGTGTCTGTATATATAGTTACTCCTAGCCTAATATCAACCATTTGTGTGCTTAGACGCTTAGGAAGATCCCTCTTCTCCTTGGACGACCCCGATTTTCCACTATCTACCTAGTTGTAGAAAGTAAGCATTTAGGGCTTATAAATTATCTTTTGCACGGCGGGCGCGACGACCGCCCGCCTGTCAAAATGGCGCCGTTGCCGGGGAAGAGGCGTTTATTCTTAAGTATTTAGGTGTATTTGGTTGTGTATTGGCTAGTTGTTTTTATTTTCCACTACTTGGTGGTTGTTTTTGTTCGGAGTAGGTATTGCTTGAGTTCTTGGTAATTTATTTTATCGAGAATCCTTGCACTATGATTCCGAACTTTTGAAAAATAAAAAATAAATTTTTTTTAATAGAGCGTCTCACCTTGAGGGAACTCATGATGAGAAGAGAGGCTCAAAAAGCAAGGTTTTGTAGGATGTGTCATTCTGATCATCCTACCGAATCTTGCCCTTTGTTGTGGGAAGAGCACTATGACCGAGAAAGAACCCTTGGTTTCCAAAACCATGGGTACTATGAAGAGTGCTACCAAGAGGTAGGAGATATTGGTTTTCAAGGGCAAGAAGCTCAAGAATGGTATCCGTACCACAATTCTTACAATCCGGAATGGAGTGGTAGTCCGGATTTGTGGTATGAGAATGAGCCGGAAAACCAATATTACGAGCTACCTAGTTGGCCATCACCACCCTATACCATACCCCAAAACCAAGCACAACAAGGAAGTTCAAGTTTGACACGTGAGGATGTCTTAAATACCATAGCAAACTTGAACTCCTTTACTAATGAGGAGCCGGATACCCAGCTCTCCTCTAGTGTTGAGGCCATTGAGGGGCATGTGAGGAACATATTAGAGGTATTGGCCCGAATGGAAGCTCGTGATTCCGAAAATACACCATCCCAACTTGAACTCGATGATTCGGTGAGTGAGGTCACCAATAAAAATGATTTTGAGTTTGAAAGGGATGAGGAGTTGGTTGTAGAGGATAGAAAAATGGAGGAAGAGGTGATAGTGCTATATCCATTAGCATCGTCACCCCTTCTCCCACCTAGTGAACCAACTCTAATATTTTCGGAAGTTTTGAGGGAAACAAGAGAGGAGCCAAAAGTTTATCCCAAGGTCCCTAACCACTCAATTCCCTTTGAACCATCTCCACCTCCACAAGACTTTCCTCTTGGAAGTTTTGTGCCCCCACCTCTCGTATTTTGGATGCTCATGGTGAAGAGCTTCAAGCCTTCACCATACGGATAACATTAGGGTCGTGCCGACGACCTTAAAAATACGGAGCTTCGTCGTGCCGACGACGTTAAATAAATTCGGCATTTCTTTTCATTTTTGTTTCTTAATTTTCATTTTTTTTAGTCTTTGTTTCTTAGTTTTTGTTGTTGTTTTGTTTTGTTCTTTTTATGGCTTGTCTTTCTGTGATTTTGTAGCAAAGTGAAGTGCATTGCAATGAAGGAGATGAAGGAACGAGATCAATGAACGAGGGAAGAAAGCTTGGACAGTTGGTAAGCAAAAGAAAAATTTTAAGCCCGGGATACCCTGCCGTCGCGAGTCGCGATGGGCTTCGTCGCGAGTCGCGACGAACAGGGGAGAAAAATCACTCCCAGCGCCAACTTTCCGCGAGTCGCGATGACATCGCGAGGCACCGTCGCGAGTCGCGATGAACTTCGTCGCGAGTCGCGACGTGCTCAGAAATTTTTGAGCTTTCGGACTCAACTTTCCGCGAGTCGCGATGACATCGTGAGGCTCCGTCGCGAGTCGCGATGAACTTCGTCGCGAGTCGCGACGTGATCAGAACTTTTTGAGCTTCCGGACTCAACTTTCTGCGAGTCACGATGACTTCGCGAGGCTCGTCGCGAGTCGTGACACACTTCGTCGCGAGTCGCGACACACTTCGTCGCGAGTCGCGACACACTTCGTCGCGAGTCGCGACGAGCTCAGAAAATTTTGAGCTCTCGGACTCACCTTTCCGCGAGTCGCGACGAACCTCGTCGCGAGTCGCGATGTGCTCAGTAACTGTTGAAAATTTTTTGAGCCCGTATTTCAAATTTCCAAGCTTCCAAGTTTCCAAATGATTTTAAACATTGCATGATCCTACCTTCTTCTCCACCCAACACTCCCAAGAACCACCACATACCTACTCATTCCTCCACCATCCTACATATGTTGACATATGAACATTCTTGCATCTTTATAGTACATTTGTTGATTGTAGTATGCCGACTACATCATTGTGATCGTAAGTGCATATCCTATAATGATGCTTGTATACATGTCAATATATGTTGGATATTTTTCATGATTATTCTTATAGTGTTGGTTGAGTGTGATTTGGTTTTTCTTTGAAAATACTATGGTTATTAACTCTTGATGCTAAACCTAGTATTACATATCCTTATGTACTTGTGAGTTTAATGTGTTCTTCGTGGTGTTAGTCTTGATCAATCTCAGAAGGTGTTTCATTGACCACAATCTCATCCTCTTCAAAGTTTTCCTTGTTCACCTCCAATACCCTATCGTCCTCTTGTATCACCTTCTTCTCGGACTTACAAACTTCCTTCCCACTTCTTAACTTGAGTGCTCTCACGTTCCTTGGATTGATATCCAGTTAGGAAGGGAGTTTTCCAAACTCCTTGGCCTCAAGTCGGCTCACCGAGATGGCGAGTTGCCCAACTTGGACTTCGAGGTTCTTAATACTTGAGAAAGCCCTATTTCTAAGGTCTTCAATCTCAAGCCTTATCCTCTCTGTGAAGATCTAATATTTCTTCCCCAATTGACCGATGACTTCTAAGATCTCCTCTCGGTCTGACTTGTAGATCAAGGCATGGTTGTTGGAAGGGTCTTCACCTCTCGGGTATAGTTGATATGGAGCTTGCCCACCTCGATATCCTTGTGGTTGGTTGTCATCCCTCCACTGGAAATTTGGGTGATCTCGATACCTTAGGTTGAACGAGTTTGCATAGGGATCTTGTCATGCATGACCTTGTTTCCCCCAAAATCCTCATGGTTTCCCCCTAGCAAACTGTGGTCTCTCCCTATTGTTGTTCTCTATGACCTCCACCTCTTGCAAATCTTCTACAACTTCAGTACTCACCTTGGTGTTGTGATCAAGGTTGCACAATCCGCACACTTTGACTTAATGAACCTTCCCTCACAAGAGTTCTTTCATCATAGAAGCAAAAGCTTGGACTTGCTTCTCTAACATAGGTGATTGTAAGGGTTCATCCAAGACTAAAACCCTTGAGCTTATGCCAAATTGTCACATTCCATTGACCATTTCTTCAAAGAGAGCCATCACATCCTTGGGGGCTTTTGTTGGCAATTGATCCATTATACGTGGAATTCACCATCTGCATGTCTTCATCACATAAACCCTAAAAAAGTAGTATACCAGGTCTCCCTCATTGAAAGGATGGTATGGACAGCTTGCAAGCAACCGTTTGAAACACTCTCAATAGTCGTAGAGTGACTCCATAGCTCCCTGGGTGATATTAGACAGCTGCTTCTTCAGTCCAGTAGATTTGGATGCCGGAAAGTACTTCTCTAAAAATCTCTGCTCCATATCTATCCAGAAGCCTATACAACCGGGATGTAAATAGTACAACCAATCCTTAGCTCCATCTTGAAGAGTAAACAAAAAATGTCTAAAGATTGTAGTCATCTTCAGAAACACCTTAGGATTCATATTTGTACACACCAAGTGGAACTCCGACAAATGCTTGTTTTGGTCTTCCCCTACCATACAGTGGAAAGTGGGGAAACAATGGATCATTTTTCTCTTTAGCTCACAACTCACATTCGATTGTAATGGGGGGGTGGGGGGGGAATGTGATGCATAACGGATGACTCTCCAAATAAGAGGACATAAGCTCCCTCAATGTTTTGTTATCCTCCGCCATTTCTTGCAGCTCTTCTACCAGCACCACTGGTCTAGGTTTAACATATACTCTAGCTCTCCGCTTCCTTCACTTCTGACTACCTGTGTGATCAGTCAGGTAATGCAAAACTTCTAAGTTTGTGGTACGGGTATGTACCATAAACTAGGGGCTTACAGTACCCTACCTGAGGTAACACTAGAAAACATATCAAAAGATAACAAGATAACTATCAAAAGAGCTCAGCAGACGAACCAACAAAAGAAAAGGAAACAAAAGCAATACTAACTAATCTACTAAAATTTTATGTTAATTGATAATTAAGCTGATTAGCATCCCCGGCAGTGGGGCCAAAATTGACCCGCCTCCACTTGGGGTCGTTAATTGTAGCTAAATAACCCGAGCGAAGGCTTTGAGAGGTAAAAGATAATATTTATATTCTGCATCCAAC
This sequence comes from Rubia yunnanensis, assembly GCA_037428765.1. Lineage (NCBI taxonomy): Eukaryota > Viridiplantae > Streptophyta > Magnoliopsida > Gentianales > Rubiaceae > Rubia > Rubia yunnanensis. Next base: position 30,995,135 of record CM075071.1, on the reverse strand, counting down.
TCACTACTATGCTACCGGTAGGGTAGCTAGCAGTAAGCCCCGGGTATGTCCACATAGATGCTAGGGCTTAATAGTTAATTAAACATAACCACGCCTGGGTTGTTAACCTTTCTATGTTGCTAGTAATGGATAGTATGGTAAACATGGGGGTTTGGTTTTTCAACTAGAAACTAAGAACATGAAAGTAAAAAATACGTAAACTATATTAGCTAGACACTTGGGGAATGTTTGCATAACATGGGTGATTATATGCTTCGATCATCAATTCATTCATATGTGAGATTCGGACAACCTAATCTAGTGCTCATAACACGTGATGTGGTCAATGGTCAGCACTTCCTCGTACCTGTCACAACAAGTAATCTTGCAATCTTCCATCGGTACTGCCTCCGTAATTAGGGGAGTACAACAAGGTCTGACCGTTGTTGTAGGTCTGTTTCTCCCCTGTACGATTATGTCCCGGGCACTCCACCACAGATGCTCTATTTCCTAGGCCTATAAACGAGGTAAAGGGAGGTAGTCACCTCATCTATGACACTAGGACCTCTTACAATCCTAGCTAGCTACTTTTCACTATCTCTACTTGTAACCCTTCATAATACTTTAAATAGTCAGCTAAGACTGGTGCTGGCAACATAACAGTAAAAATTAGAAAAGACATGCGTGCACACACCCACGTGGACCCGAACCGTGCTACCCATTTCACATCCGAGGTTTTTCTTCCCCGGGGGGTATCAATATTTTCACTAACATGAATGTAGATTAGAGTGCGTGCTAATGAATTGTATCATTCGTGCAATAATAACATTCAAGAAAAAGTCATAATAATATTGCTAGCACAATAATTAGGATGAACTAAGAATCTCACAAAAGAAAAATCAACACATGAATACAATTATTCCCAAGCTATGGAAACTATTCCCTAGACATGAATTAAAATATAGATTTGAATTCCACATCATAGGATTAAAGCAAAATTAAAAATAAAGAAAGAAAGAAGAGAGAATGTTTCTCTCTCTAGGAGGCTCTCTACAAATTACCAATGAACTAATGAAAAATGATCCCACATTTTTTACCCTAGTAGACTAAGGTTTTATTTATAATAGCAGGGGATTGGGCCTAAAAGTAGGCCCAAAATAAGCCAAAAATGTGTAAACCCTAGTTCAACTGCCACTGGCGCAGACCATCCTGAATGGCGCGGCTTGCACCGCTCATAAGGCTCGTGCCGGCGTGGGGCACCAGATCTGGCTCGGCTCATTTGATCTGTGCTGGCGCAAGCCGCAGGATCTGGCACTGGTCATGCCTTCTTTATGGAACAATTTGTGGCGTATTCTGCAGGTCGTGTTGGGCATGGTCTGTGTCGTATGGTGCGGCCCATCATTAGGATAGTCATTTTTTCACTTCTAATCCGCAGGCCGTGTCGTTTGGTGAGGTCCGTAATCAAAATCCTTGTTTTTCTCAGTATTTTGGCATGAGCTACTCAATTATGAACATCGTGCCGACTGGTATTGACATTTTGCACTTGAAATAGCGTGGGCTGTTGAAAACGGGACAGTCCACGCCTATACCTAGCTATTTTTTAGTGAAAATGGGCACTTGAGCACGCAACTTATTATGATTGGCGCGCTTCGCACTGGGCCTTGGCACGACCCTTGCAAGAGACTCTTGGCGCGGGCCGGATCGTATGGCACGAGCCATTGGTGCGCTTCTTGGTGCCACCCATGAGCGGTCTGCGTCGACCCATTTATGCTTTGGCCGTCTGGACTTCTTTTCTTCTCTACAGATGAACCGATAATCCGTTTCGAGAGTTCTTTTAGTCAATTTTTAGGTTCTCAAGGAGACTAATCCAATGGAAACAATCTTGAAGGTTGGTTCTTCTTGGATCATTCCCAAAAGTTGGCACAGCTCTCGGAACACGATTCTCTGTTTCTTCCTTGGCCATTTTGAACTTCAATGCTGCCTATCTTTGGCTCTATCATTCTACCACAATAATTTGATGTCTGTGGCCTTTATCTACTATCATTCTAATGTGAACGGCCTTCGACCTCTTCTACTACCCTTGCGAACGACCATCACATAGAATGTAACGAAAATTACCCACGAGCTACCAACTAATGATGATCACAAAGGAAGATCTAGGTGACCGTGGATACACGATGTCAATTAGTACTAATTTAGTCTACAAAAATGCGGGATTTAGACAAGAAAACCAAGCATGGCCGTCCAAACCCCTTGTCACGTAAACTCAACTAATACTAGCAATCCAACATATAAAACGAACCAATTATTATGCCGAATGAAATGGTAAACACATGTATAATGAAGCACATCAGGATAGTAATGGTAAAAATCACAGTTGAGGAAGTCGAGGAGAGTTCAAAATGGTGGGAATCTTTTGTTGTATGCAAGATCCTAGGAAACAACCCATCGTTCAAAGTAATAGGAAGCTACTTTATTATAATTTGGGGAAGAATAATAATGAAGGTTTGGATGCTTGAAAAAGGCATGTTTCTTATAAAATTTATCAACAAGTTGTGTAGAGATGACATTCTTAAAACTAGAAGCTTGATTTATGATGAAAACCTGTTATAATCAAACTGTGGACACTATATATAGATTTTAATGGGCCTATTGCAGTTCACATATGAATACAACTACATGCATTACCTATGGTGTATTGGCAACAAAAAATTATTAGCAAAATTGTAAGCCCTATAGGAAATCCAATTTGTCTTGAAAAAACAACCCTAGATAAAGAAAGGCTGACATATGCTAGAGTGAAAATAGAGGTGGAAATTGGAGAAATGTTCCAAAGTTGGTATTTTTTTGAATGAGAACAAGGTGATTGTACACCAAAAAGTAGTATTTGAGTGGAGATAACTAAAATTTAAGGGTTGTGGCCAATTAGGACATACTGAAAGTGTTTTCAGGAAGGGTGCAGTTACTACTGAAGTTAAGGAAGAAAAATCTGGGAAAGTTTATGTTCCTATGAGGATTAACAGGTTGGATAAAAAAAAGCTTGAAAAGGCTCAAGGAAAGGTACTAGCAGAACAAAGCAGAGATAAATGGGATCCTAAGAAGGAACAACATATTCCAACAAATTTGGTAAGGAGTGAAGGAAATGAAGTAAGAGTTGGGGAAAGTGCAGAGGCTAGAAAACAGAAATATTTGATAGGTGAAGAGCCCCCAAATGGTAAGTAATTGGGCAAGCTGGAACATCAGAGGATTGAATAAATGCACCAAACATAACTTAGTCAAAAAATTTTGCTAGCAAAATGGAACTGGCTTGTTTGGTCAGCTGGAAACAAAAATCAAAAAAGAAAAATATTATGAGGTCCGGAAGAGTTTAGGGATGGACAGGACACTAGAAACAAATGGGGAGATAATACCAGGTGGAAGAATCTAGGTGGCGTGGAGAGCTGAAAATTTTGAAGTAACAATACTAGATATGAGAGGCCAGTGGGTGGATATGGAATGTATGATCAAAGAGTCAAAGCATTAGTTTTACTGTATAGTGGTCTATGGTTTCAATACAGCACAAAAAAGAGAGCCAATGTGGTCACTCTTGAAAGGACTGGGGAAAGGGAACAAACGCTAGCCACTAATGGGGGATTTCAACTCTCCACTAGATATGGAAGACATGATAGGATGATTGAAAGTTTAAGAGAAAGAAACAAAAGAGTCCCATGATATGGTGGATGATCTTAAACTAGTTGGGATAAAAACAATAGGCTTACATTACACCTAGAGTAACTGGATGGTAGGAAATGAAAGGATAATATATCGGGGATTTTAATCAGGACTGGTCAGATTGTTTGATAGAGGTGCTCCATGAAGTGAAGGATGAAATGGTCTCGGATCACTTACCATTAATCATAAGATTTAATGTAAAAGCTTTAAAATTCAGGAAGCCTTTCAAGTATTACAATCTATGTTTTTTATCTCTAGTTTTGAAGGCACTATTAGACAAATATGTGAAAGCAGAGGTGTATGCTCTTTGACTATTTGGCTAATGTATTAAAAGCTATAGAAATGCATTCATCAATACTTAACAAGATAGAATTTGGTGTAGTAGGGGAAAATGTGAAAAGAAGTATGGAAACGTGGAGGGATGTATAATTAAAATTGAATGAAGATCCATTGTCCCGGAACTTGCAGGCTGCTGAGTATAATGCCAGAAAGGAAGTGGACAGGTTACAGGAAGCAGAGTTTAGGTTCTTACAACGAAAAGATAAGATGCAGTGGTTGCATGAGGGGGATAGGCCAACCAAAATTTTTTGTTCAGGTGTGGAGTCAAGGCATTATTGGATTCATATTGTGACTCTGACAGTGGGAGAGAAAATGTTTACATCCCTGGAGGAGATAGAAATGCAACTGGTTAAACATTTTTACAAAGGAGCTAGGAAATAATACTTTTTTTTTTAATGAAACCATCCGGAGATGGAGGGGATTTTTATTTGGCCCCCCTAAACCATTAAAAAGAAACAGTATCAAAATACAGGTAGCCCTCGCTGAGTTTGGATCCTATAAGATACATATGAGAGTTTAAACACCCTCGAACCACCCCTAGTTGATGTTGGAAAATGATGGTTAAAAGGTTGAAATTCGTCAACTTTTTGGGCTTCGTTTAGAGTAGGACCCGAATGGATTTTGGGTCAATGGATGTCATTTTTGGGTTCTCCTCCGCGAGTACTATAAAATCGACTATTTAAACTCTCAAAACGGATCAAGGGTGAATGAGATATGAATGTTTTAAATATCACTCTTGAAAGAGGAAAAAATGGGCGAAAATTGGCCCAGGTAATTTTCTCTGGACTGTCCAAAATGCGTATGGACCGCATGGAAGTCTCTGGAAGGCCCAACCGCATAGTATATATGGAATTGCTTGTGTGTAATTCTTAAGAGATAAGAACAAAATACTTCCATATTTTGTGAGATATCTTGTCTTAAATAAATATGCGGTTTACCATATTTAATACGATGAAGAATATTTGTGCCAATATTTCTTCCTTTTCCAGCAGATTTGATTCGAGTATTCATGGAATGTCTCGGATTTGATGAGTTGGTGATTGGAGAATATTCTTCTCTAATTACAGAAAATCAGAATATCATGTTTCCATGATTAGGGTCTCTTAGAGTAGTATAAATAGAGCCTCTAAGTCAGTCAGAAAACTGGCACCATTTCTCAAGTCCCTCCATAGTCTAAACTTGAGTCTTCTGTCTGTCTTTCTCGAAGTTTCCAGTTGATGCTCTGTCAAGGTGATAGTCCTTCGGGCCTTGCGTGAATCCGAGGTAACTCTTACGTGTTAATTGTTACCTTCGATGGTTTTATCCTAGGGAACGATGTCCACGACGGGACTCATTCGTTTCAAGGGCAGCGAGTGTTACTCGTGACTCCATCAATTTGTAATTACTTGAAACATGATTTATGCTTTGATTATTTGTAATTTAAGCTTTTCGATTGTATGCTTGAATAATTAATAAAAAATTATTATTCTTGCATATATTAATTGCTCGTTCAATTTTGTTATTTGATTTTCCGTATGATATAATCAATATATGTCCAACAGTCTTGAAACAAATGATATTTGTTGATTTATATTGATTTGGTCAAAAGATGCATGCGTGAAGAATCATGATGTAGTCAAAATAATCATGCGGTAATAATGCTTGCATAAATATGGTATACATATATTACTTGCAGAATATTTATGTAAGGTAATAATTCATATATTACTTGCTCGACTTGCCTGATATATTCATTAATCGGCATACCATCTGCATGCCATATTTATCGAAAATATGCATATGATTTGTAATTCTGCGCAAATCACATGGGATTGCATGCTTTATGGAAATTGTATGTTTGCAAAATTATGCATGATAATGGTTTTGGTTATTTACAACAAAATCATATTGAGCAATTTGTTATGTATAATTATTTAAAATATTATACTACGATATTTGAGATTTGTACATATATTTAACGATGGAAATCTTTTGTATGTACGCATTGGTGAATCCGAGTATACACGGTTGTATATCTCTTATGGAAGGGAAACTAGGCATGGAGATACGGCAGGATTTGCTTGGCAATATGAAAGAATCAAGAGTGTAACCACGGTTTTGCAAACTATGGTACGTATACACGTTAATTAAAGTGAATCATGGCATATGCTATATATACATTTATTGCTTGGATTATATTTGATAACCATTTGCGTGAATCTGGACGTAAACATGACTTTGTTACAAAGAGAGTTATGTGAATAATATTTGCACATATATGTCCAGTACACTAAGGCTATCAAATTTGATAGTAAATGGATTTGGTTATATTAATCCCTTGATTATGTGGAAAACTGAGTTAAGCATGTATGTTAAATTACATGGCATAATTATGGAAATATGCTAATTCCGTGATATTCATGCTTATGAGATTAAATGTTGATATGGTAAGAAATCATATTTGATTCTTTGCATGAAAGATTGAATTAAATTTACGGGAAAAAATGCCATGAGTTTAGAATATGGGATCAGACATTATTATTCAATTACATGAAAGCAGTACATATGTTTGGAAATTATGAGACATGTTTAATTTCCGAAGCCCTTGAAATGTTAGAGTATTTGCTTAAATACTTAATCAAATGTTGAAATACCTATTTTGCATGGTATAATAATTTGGTGATGTGGGCTGCTCATATTGGTTAAAGATTTAAACCATATTTGTGTGCAAATGTGCTGCTAGTGATTCATGACTTTTATATGCTTGGTCTGAGAATCGCATGCGAAAAATTGGTAAACTTCATTTGCACTTAAACATGACATCTCTCGGCAAGAGTGAAATATATTTGTGCATGAATGAAGTATGTGACATTGGGGACTTGATTTAGCTGCATATACAAAAATTTTAGATCTATGTTGTGTCTAAAATTGTGTTATGCTTTATATGCTATAATTATATTAATTGTTTGGGAAAGTGCCCTTATGATGCAATGAAAGGCTTGACAAGGCTTGTCCCGATAATTGGCTATCTTGATTGATCGCTTACGAGCATATGGCTCACGAGTGACAATTGTTAGATTGCACAGATAGAGCATATGAGCTCGAAGTTTGACATATTCTGGTTATTTTGTATGACCTGATAAATGTGAACGTGAAGACATTAGTTTACAACTATGTCTAGGGTATTGGTTCTTGTGAACCATGGTATAAACCCTAAAGCATGAGTTATCATAACTATGCTAAAAACCTTTGATTATTTGTAATCAAAGAATTGAGGGGAAAATCTCAAGAATTTGGTTGAGAAAACTAAGAATCCTGAGAATGGGAATCCCGAGACTTTTGGTCAAATCTCTTGATTTATGGTTGAAAAATCTAAGAATCATGAGATATGGAATCCCAAGACATTTGGTCAATTCTCTAGATTTTTGGTTGGAAAGCCTTAGAATTCTGAGACATTTGGTCTAGGAACCCCAAGGATGCCCTAAGACATTTGGTCTAGGAACCCCAAGACACGAGTTTTTGAGAAACTTAATATGTGTGGGGATGTTTAATAAAACCAGCCCAATGTGGGGGGTAGACGAAAACCTAAAAATTCAACGACGATATGAATTTTGATAGGTACTTGAAGTGAAAAAGTAACCACGAGAGATTTGAATCAATTTGATCAAGTCGGGAGGACTTTAACTCGAACCAAAAGGGTAAACTCGAAATCAAGTCGAGCAGTGCACTCAAACTTGAGTTGAGCAATGGACTTGAATGTGTTTCGAGCATAAAGACACTCAAGTTTGATTTGAGTAGTCTGAAAGTAAAGTACAGTTGTACTGAAGCTTGGCTTTAAAATGGGCATGAAATTGTGTGGAGTTGGTAAACTCACACTGCGCCCTAGTGAGAGTTAATCGAATCCTCGATTGATTGATACTGCATCGGTTGTGGTATTGGTCATGCGAGGAAGAACGATTAATTGAGATCGGAAAGTTTAGTTATCTCTAATTCCAAGGGAGTTGAAGGAATAAGAGAGACTTTCACGATAAAAGATCGATACATGAAGGTGTTTTGATTGTTGAAAGGATCAAGCCCTAAAAGAAATTTTATGGGTAAGAATCTAGTGTTCGATTCATTATTGAACACACGGACTTTTAGTAAGTTGGGTTTGTATATTAACGAAACCACTTACGTGATGCATAGAAAACATATGAGGTTATCTGTGACCATGATGTGAATACATAGAATCCTATGGGGAATGTGATTCACAATGTAGACATTTGCAAGGTCATTTGGTGATTGAAGGAAATTGCTAGAAATGATCAAGCATTGTGGGGGAGCCTTTAAGTTGGCTGGCGGTCTTTTAAATAAGATACCCCAAGAAGGAGAAAAATAAAGCTCCTCATAGAGCCATCCTAAAAGTTCTTTCGAATGTGTGGGTTGGCATATTGCGAATGTAGTAAAAGTAATACTTAAACAGTATCTTTACTAGATATGCACAATGTTTAAGTGCTATCAATTTCTTGAAATTCACAAGAAATATTATGCAGAAACTAGAAATATATCTTGATGGAAAGTGTATTTTGTGGAAGGTTCTGTTAAAGATCTTGATTTATCTTAAATGGACTTAAGAGTCAATAGATGAAATCATTAAGGATCATGGATAAACCAACGAAGGAAACGAGATTTCATGAAATAATTTTTGTGGAAAGTGGTGATCAATAGAGAGATTGATCTACCATGAGTGCAAATCACTAGAGTACTAGTAAATTTGAACAATTAGTAAGTATATTTGTGTACTTGATGGGTGTTCTCTAGACGTGAGAATGAGTCCAAGGGTGATGGTACGTGCTATCAAGGTTTTGTGAAAGCTAGAAGTACATCTAATGGACCTAAATGGTTATTTGGAGATTTAGATATTAAAATCTGAATAGAGCAAAATGAAAAGCTCAATGCTCCTAAATGATCCATCATGTGACCAAACTAATTGTTCTAGCCAGTGATATTAAATCAATGAGTTTGATGAAGGCAGATACGCTAAGAGACACGAAAAATGACCATGTCATTTATGTCTTTGATTTATGATTTTCTCATTGATAGTAAAATTGATACGATGATTGAGTCTCTTGGAGATATGTCGTATTCAATGGAATGACTCTAAACATTATGAGTTACCTTTTTGTAAAGGTAAGGTGTCTCTTAAGAAGAGAACTCAAGAGTCATTGATAGTCTGTTGTACTTATTAAAGTGCACATTAGACTATTCTTACAATGGATAGTAAGATGATACACGAGTAATCTAGAAAAGATCACTGGAAACAAGCTGTGTGTGAGACTCGTGGATATGGCTTGAGTTGTCTAGAGAAATGGTTCTCTCATGCTAGATTCATAGAGGAATCTATGTCCATTGTGTTGGAAAAAATTGGGAAAGATATACCCTAGGATGACCAAAGCACTTGTATGCTTATTGGTGTAGCGTAAAGCTTGTAGCTTAAAGCCATATCGATGATGGTGTGTCTCGACATAGACACTTTACCATTGGACGACTACTCTCTACGAGAATTATCGGTGTTGACTACGTAAGGTCAATATGATAAGAGTTGTTATTCTTTGACGAAAGGATTCAATCGATTTCTTGACGAAGAAATTGAATCGAGAGTTAGTTGAGAACTCATCGAAAGGAATATGACTAAGTCTAATAAATGGTGGGTTACGTACGTGGACACCCAACCTATGTGACTGGAGATCCCAAGATCTAGGTTCAAAGGGACAACTAAACTGCAAAGACCCATCGCGATCACTGTGGGGGTTTCATACCTCCTGTCGCATTCCTATGATGAAGAAACAGTGATATGAATGGAGGTTAAGCATTTGGTTGCTTTTAATGATTCAAGGCATCGAGTATGTAGTACTCGAAAGAGCGCAATAGTTTACGGAACTGCTCTTACACCAAGAATCACCTATGTAAGCGAGAAGTGTGGCCGCTTCGAAAGGGAATTGTTGGGACGCAATTCTTTAGAAACCTTACAGAACTAGGCGTGTGCCATGGCCTGATTAATGGACACAACCGAGGAAAGCGCAAGGGCTAGGAAAGATGTCTGTGGGAAGTGCATTGTCGTTCACACAAGCGGTTGGGGAAGTTCAAGGACATCGCGTCTACTTCCTAACCAGTGGGCTAAGTGTACTCTCTCAAGGGAAAGTTCAAAGGGTGACACCTACTTATCCTATGCAGCATCTATGCCGTCGAAATGAATCTATCACCAAGTCAAACTCCGTGTCTGATGTGATTGTTCTGATTCCTACATCAATATCTATTCATGTGGGGGATTGTTGGAAAATGATGGTTAAAAGGTTGAAATTCGTCAACTTTTTGGGCTTCGTTTAGAGTAGGACCCGAATGGATTTTGGGTCAATGGATGTCATTTTTGGGTTCTCCTCCGCGAGTACTATAAAATCGACTATTTAAACTCTCAAAACGGATCAAGGGTGAATGAGATATGAATGTTTTAAATATCACTCTTGAAAGAGGAAAAAATGGGCGAAAATTGGCCCAGGTAATTTTCTTTGGACTGTCCAAAATGCGTATGGACCGCATGGAAGTCTCTGGAAGGCCCAACCGCATAGTATATATGGAATTGCTTGTGTGTAATTCTTAAGAGATAAGAACAAAATACTTCCATATTTTGTGAGATATCTTGTCTTAAATAAATATGCGGTTTACCATATTTAATACGATGAAGAATATTTGTGCCAATATTTCTTCCTTTTCCAGCAGATTTGATTCGAGTATTCATGGAATGTCTCGGATTTGATGAGTTGGTGATTGGAGAATATTCTTCTCTAATTACAGAAAATCAGAATATCATGTTTCCATGATTAGGGTCTCTTAGAGTAGTATAAATAGAGCCTCTAAGTCAGTCAGAAAACTGGCACCATTTCTCAAGTCCCTCCATAGTCTAAACTTGAGTCTTCTGTCTGTCTTTCTCGAAGTTTCCAGTTGATGCTCTGTCAAGGTGATAGTCCTTCGGGCCTTGCGTGAATCCGAGGTAACTCTTACGTGTTAATTGTTACCTTCGATGGTTTTATCCTAGGGAACGATGTCCACGACGGGACTCATTCGTTTCAAGGGCAGCGAGTGTTACTCGTGACTCCATCAATTTGTAATTACTTGAAACATGATTTATGCTTTGATTATTTGTAATTTAAGCTTTTCGATTGTATGCTTGAATAATTAATAAAAAATTATTATTCTTGCATATATTAATTGCTCGTTCAATTTTGTTATTTGATTTTCCGTATGATATAATCAATATATGTCCAACAGTTGATTCCAAAAGAATAGTACTAACCTATGTTAGTGTGACGAAACAAAGGAGTAGACTTGCTAAGAATTGAAACCTATACTGCCACAGCCCCTTTAGGAACCACCCCTCGAGGTCTCGAACCACCCCGCGAGGTCTCGAGCCACCCCTCGAGGTCACGAACCACCCCTCGAGGTCACGAACCACCCCTCGAGGTCTCGTAACATCTGATCAGCCGAAATCTGCCTCAGCCCCTTTAGGACTCGATCCACCATTTGCGAGGTCCCGAAAAAACCCCCTCGAGGTCTCGAACCACCCCGCGAGGTCTCGAGCCACCCCTCGAGGTCACGAACCACCCCTCGAGGTCACGAACCACCCCTCGAGGTCTCAAATCACCCCGCGAGGTCTCGAGCCACCCCTCGAGGTCACGAACCACCCCTCGAGGTCACGAACAACCCCTCGAGGTCTCGTAACACCTGATCAGCCGAAATCTGCCTCAGCCCCTTTAGGACTCGGACCACCATTTGCAAGGTCTCGAACCACCCCTCGAGGTCTCGGAACTCGAAACCCTTGAGCACTCGAACTACCATAACCCCTTGAGGTACCGAAAACCTTGAAATACAAGCCCCCTCAAGGCCTCGATCCCATCGAAAAGCTAGGAAATAATACTAAAATTGAAAAGCTGGACCAAGAAGTAGTGAGCTTTGGTTGGGAATACATTGAACATCCAATAGAAGGCAACTCTGTTAAGACCAGTTAGTGCTACAGGGATTGATTACCATCAAAGATGCGGGAAGGTTGGAATCCACGCTCTCCTATTTGCGGATGATTTTCTTTTATTTTATGGAGCAAATAGGAAATCTGTAGAAGGAGTTTAACTGAATCTTGGAAAATTTATGCAGGTTATTGTCCTGGGAGTTATGAAGCAAAGTCTAAGATGTTCTTTTCCAGAATGGATTAAGATGAACACGGGATTTTGGCCATGGTATTATAGGTAGTAACCTTCCGCATGCATATTACTAACCTTCCGCATGCATATTACTAACCTTCGCATGCATCCTATTAACCAAATCAATATAAATCAACAAATATCATTCGTTTCAAGACTGTTGGACATATATTGATTATGTCATGCGAAAAATTAAATAACAAAAATTGAACGAGCAATTAACATATGCAAGAATAATACAATTTTATTAATTATTCAAGCATACAATCAAAAAGCTTAAATTACAAGTAATCAAAGCATGAATCACGTTTCAAGTAATCATTCTAATTGATGGAGTCACGAGTAACACTCGCTGCCCTTGAAACGAATGAGTCCCGTCGTGGACATCGTTCCCTAAGATAAAACCATCGCAGGCAACAATTAACATTTAAGAGTTACCTGGGATTCGCACGAGGCCCGAAGAACTATCAGAGATAGAAAGAAGTGAGACTCAAGTTTAGAATAAATGAGGAACTTGAGAATGATGCGAGTTTTCTGACTGACTTAGAGGCTCTATTTATACTACTCTAAGAGACCCTAATCATGGAAACATGATATTCTGATTTTCTGTAATTAGAGAAGAATATTCTCCAATCACCAGCTCACCAAATCCGAGACATTCCATGAATACTCGAATCAAATCTGCTAGAAAAGGAAGAAATATTTGTACAAATATTCTTCATCATATTAAACATAGTAAACCACATATTTATTTAAGACAAGATATCTCACAAAATATGGAAGTATTTTGTTCTTATCTCTTAAGAATTACACACAAGCAATTCCACATATACTATGCGGTTGGGCCTTCCAGAGACTTTCATGCGGTCCATACGCATTTTGGACAGTCCAGAGAAAATTATCTGGCCAATTTTCGCCCATTTTTTCCTCTTTCAAGAGTGATATTTAAAACATTCATATCTCATTCACCCTTGATCCGTTTTGAGAGTTTAAATAGTCGATTTTATAGTACTCGCGGAGGAGAACCCAAAATTGACATCCACTGACCCAAAATATATTCAGGTCCCACTCAAAATGAAGCCCGAAAAGTTGACGAATTTCAACCTTTTAACCATCATTTTCCAACAATCCCCCACATGAATAGATATTGATGTAGGAATCAAAACAATCACGTCAGACGCAGAGTTTGACTTGGTGATAGATTCATTTCGACGGCATAGATGCTGCATAGGATAAGTAGGTGTCACCCTTTGAACTTTCCCTTGAGAGAGTACACTTAGCCCACTGGTTAGGAAGTAGACGCGATGTCCTTGAACTTCCCCTACCGCTTGTGTAAACGACAATGCACTTCCCACAGACATCTTTCCTAGCCCTTGCGCTTTCCTCGGTTGTGTCCATTAATCAGGCCATGGCACACGCCTAGTTCTGTAAGGTTTCTAAAGAATTGCGTCCCAACAATTCCCTTTCGAAGCGACCACACTTCTCGCTTACATAGGTGATTCTTGGCGTAAGAGCAGTTCCAGAAACTATGCGCTCTTTCAAGTACTACACACTTGATGCCATGAACCATTAAAAGCAACCTAATGCTTAACCTCCATTCACATCACTGTTTCTTCATCATAGGAATAAGACAGGAGGTACGAAACCCCCACAGTGATCGCAATGGGTCTTTGCAGTTTAGTTGTCCCTTTGAACCTAGATCTTGGATCTCCAGTCACATATGTTGGGTGTCCATGTACGTAACCCATCATTTAATGGACTTCAGTCCCATTCCTCTCGATGATGTTTCAACTACCTCTCGATTCAACCCTTTAGTCAAGGGATCGGCTATGTTGTCCTTCGACCTTACATAGTTAATTGTGATCACTCCAGTTGAGAGAAGTTGTCTTATGGAACTATGTCTCCGTTGAATATGACGAGACTTCCCATTATAGAGCATATTTCGAGCCTTTCCAATAGCAGATACACTATCACAATGTATACATATGGTTGGCACATGCTTCGGCCATCTAGGAATGTCCTCTACGAATTGAAGGAGCCATTCAGCCTCCTCACCCGCCTTGTCTAAGGCAATAAACTCAGATTCCACCGTGGATCAAGTAATAACCATTTGTTTAGAGGACTTCCACGAGACTGCTCCTCCACTTAGTGTAAATACATACCCAATAGTGGATTTCAGATCCTTTATATCGTGTATCCAGTTTGCATCACTGTATCCTTCAACTACAGCTGGATAACTCGAATAATGTAGAACATAATCACGAGTATAACGTAGATATCTCAATACTCTAGTAATTGCTTTCCAGTGAGTCATATTGGGGTTACTCGTGTATCTACTCAAGCTACTTACAGTGTAGGCAATGTCTGGTCTAGTACAACTCATCAAGTACATCAGACTCCCAATGACTCTCGAGTACTCCACCTGATTAATAGCCTCTAATTTGTTCTTTCGTAGATGCAAATTCGGATCTATTGGAGTCAACGCCACCTCTGAGTCATTCTTGTTGAATTTCTCAAGGATTTTATCTACATAATGAGACTGGGTTAAGGTGATACCATCAGAGCTTCAGATGATCTTTATACCCAAGATCACATCCGACAGTCCCATATCCTTCATGTCAAAATGAGAATTCAACATGTCCTTGGTAGATTTGATCATCTTTTCATTACTACCCACAATGAGCAAGTCATTTACATATAAACATAGGATTACATATCCATTTTCCGTGTCTTTCACATAGATGCACTTATCACACTCATTGATTTTGAAACCATTGGCAAGGACGACATGGTCAAACTTCTCATGCCATTGCTTTGGTGCTTGTTTGAGACCATACAATGATTTCACCAACTTGAAGACTTTTGCTCCTTGACCAGGAGCTGTAAAAGGCAGTCTTCACATCCATTTGATGAACCTCAAGCCTACGCAGCGCGGCGATAGCAAGTATCATTCTAATGGAGCTTATTCTCGTGACTGGAGAATAAGTATCAAAGTAGTCAAGACCTTCCTTTTGTCTATAACCTTTGATTACAAGTCTGGCTTTATACTTGTCAATCGAGACATCTGCTCTCATCTTCTTCTTGAAGATCCATTTGTAGCCCAGTGGTTTACACTTCGTAGGTAATTCCACTAGCTCCCAAGTATGATTATGTAGAATCGAGTCGATTTCGCTTTTAATCGCTTCTTTCCACATAGGCCCCTCAGACGAATTCACAGCTTCTTCATAGCTTTGTGGCTCACTTTCAAGCATAAACGTTAGATCAGGACCAAATGATTTTTCGGTCCTAATCCGTTTACTTTGTCTAGGTTCATCCACTTCCTCCTATTGATCCTTGAGATCGTCAGGAATTACTACGCCTTCGTCTGATGACTCAATGATCCTTTTTGGCGATTCGGCCCTTTCCTTGGCAGGGAACACATCCTCAAAGAAATTTGCATTTCTTGATTCCATGATCGTGTTCTTGTGAATCTCGGGATGATGAGATTCATGTATAAGGAAGCGATAAGCACTACTCTCATGTGCATATCCTATAAAGATACAGTCAACCGTTTTAGGTCTGATCTTTAACTTCTTGGGGGGTGGGATTAATACCTTCGCAAGACACCCCTACATTCGCAAGTACGTAAAGGATGGCTTCGTGCCTTTCCACAACTCATGAGGAGTTGCTTTCTCATCCTTACGGGGTATCTTATTCAAAAGATAGTTAGCCGTCAAAATAGCCTCGCCCCACATGCTCTGTGGCAACCCATAACTTATCAACATCGCATTCATCATCTCTTTAAGAGTGCGATTTTTACGTTCAGCCACACCATTAGATTGAGGCGAGTAGGGGGCAGTGACCTCGTGAATAATGCCACGTTCAGAACAATAGTCCCTAAATGGCTCTACATATTCACCTCCACGGTCACTTCTAATCACCTTGATCTTCTTATCAAGTTGATTTTCAACTTCCATTTTGTAGAGAACAAATTTCTCAATTGCCTCATCTTTGTTTTTCAGCAAGTACACATAACAGTATTTCATACAATCATCCACGAAAGTGATGAAATACTTGTTACCTCCTCTTGTTTGCACGAACTTGAGATCACAGATATTGGTATGTATCAACTCAAGAGGTTTCGTGTTTCGTTTAACTTGTTTGAAAGACGTTCGAGTCATCTTAGCTTCAACACAAGTTTCACACTTATGATTTGCATCAATTTCCATGTTAGGTATGTTCTCCATTCTAATTAATCTTCTTATCGAATCATAATTAACGTGTCCTAGTCTACCATGCCATAAATTGGAAGACTCAATCATGTAAGAAGAAGAAGAAGCATTCATTTCATCTTTATTAGGAGGTACAACCATGGTGTTCAACTTGAACATACCATCTAGCTCATAACCTTTGCCTACAAACATTCCTTGCTTTGACAAGACTAACTTATCAGACTCAAACACTAGCTTAAAGTCATGCTTGATCAACATAGAAACGGACACAAGGTTCTTGCAAATGTCTAGCACATACAAAACATTCTTCAAAGTCAACTCCTTCCCAGACGTTATCTTTAGCACCATAGTGCCATGGCCTTTCACCATGGAAGTTGCAGAGTTGCCCATGTGGATGGTCTCTCCATCTTCAATTGCCTTGAAGTTTGAGAATACTTCCTTGATAGAGCAGATGTGCTTCGTAGCACCAGTGTCAATCCACCATTCCTTTGGATTGGAGTCCACCATGCTGACTTCAGAAATCACAACACACAGATCGATGTTATTCACATCTCGTGCAAGATTTTCAACCATGTTGGCCTCATTCTTGGCATTCTTTGGCTTTTACACTCGGAGGACTTGTGGCCAGCGAGGTTGCAGTTGTAGCACTTGCCAGTGAACTTCGACTTCTTTGAAACTCCACCCTTAGCTCCCAACTTGGATCCTTTCTTTGCCTTGGGCTTCTTTGACTTGGAGCTCCCACCAACCTCCACGAGATTGGCCCTTACCACAGGCACATATCCAATCATCCTCTTTTCAGAGATGCGATTATCCTCCTCAACACGAAGCTTTTGGATCAGATCCCTCATGGTCATCACCTTTCGCTTGTGTTTCAGATAACTCTTGAAGTCCTTCCAACTTGGAGGCAGCTTCTCAATGATGCAATAGACTTGGAGAGTCTTGCACATTGTCATCTTCTCGGCTATCAGCTCATTGATCATCATTTGAAGTTCTTGAGCTTGACTGACCACAGACTTGGTATCAACCATCTTGTAGTCGAGGAACTTGCCGATGACCCACTTCTTGGATCCAACTTCTTCACCCCTGTACTCTTGGTCAAGAGTTTCCTACAACACCTTAGAAGGCTCCTTCACCTCATACATATTCCAAATGGCATCGTGAAGGCTATTCAAAAGGATGTTGCGGCAGACATACTCCTTAGAGTTCTACTCCACCGTAACATCTTGAATTTCCTTAGCGTTTTTCTCATCCATAACGGGACGATCTTCGTGAACGTAACGTTCCAAACCCATAGTGGACAAGTAGAAGAGCATCTTCTGTTGCCAAATCTTGAAGTTCATACCATTATTGAACTTCTCGGGTTTCTCAGCATGAGGAACAGCCATAAGTGGCATCACCCCAGGGGTAGTCTTCGCAGCATCATTGCTCGACATGGTTCTGGGATTCACGATGTGTACATACAACATTATTCACCATTAAATATAAGTACACATCAAATATCGTAGTATAATATTCTTAAACAATTATACATAACAAATTGCTCAATCTGATTTTGTTATAAATAACCAAAACCATTAGCATGCATATTTTTGCAAACATACAATTTCCATAAAGCATGCAATCACCTATGATTTGCGCAGAATTACAAAATCATATGCATATTTTCGGATAAATATGGCATGTAGATTAATAAACAAGCATGCAGTCAGAGCTTCAGATAAATATGGCATGCAGATTAATAAATATGGCAGGCAAGTAATCTATGCATATTGATTGCAGCATATTTTGACTACATCATTCTTCACACATGCATATTTTGACTGCAACATTACATGCACATTGATTGCATGGAAAATTTGGAAATTCTTGATCATATATTCTGGCGCATGCAATCTATATCAATATATATATCTACATGCATATTACTAACCTTCGCATGCATCCTATTAACCAAATCAATATAAATCAACAAATATCATTCGTTTCAAGACTGTTGGACATATATTGATTATATCATGCGAAAAATCAAATAACAAAAATTGAACGAGCAATTAACATATGCAAGAATAATACAATTTTATTAATTAGTCAAGCATACAATCAAAAAGCTTAAATTACAAGTAATCAAAGCATGAATCACGTTTCAAGTAATCATTCTAATTGATGGAGTCACGAGTAACACTCGTTGCCCTTGAAACGAATGAGTCCCGTCGTGGACATCGTTCCCTAGGATAAAACCATCGTAGGCAACAATTAACATTTAAGAGTTACATGAGATTCACGCAAGGCTCGAAGAACTATCAGAGACAGAAAGAAGTGAGACTCAAGTTTATAATAAATGAGGAACTTGAGAATGGTGCGAATTTTCTGACTGACTTAGAGGCTCTATTTATACTACTCTAAGAGACCCTAATCATGGAAACATGATATTCTGATTTTCTGTAATTAGAGAAGAATATTCTCCAATCACCAGCTCACCAAATTCGAGACGTTCCATGAATATTCGAATCAAATCTGCTGGAAAAGGAAGAAATATTTGTACAAATATTCTTCATCATATTAAACATGGTAAACCGCATATTTATTTAAGACAAGATATCTCACAAAATATGGAAGTATTTTGTTCTTATCTCTTAAGAATTACACACAAGCAATTCCATATATACTATGCGGTTGGGCCTTCCAGAGACTTCCATACGGTCCATACGCATTTTGGACAGTCCAGAGAAAATTACCTGGGCCAATTTTCGCCCATTTTTTCCTCTTGCAAGAGAGATATTTAAAACATTCATATCTCATTCACCCTTGATCCGTTTTGAGAGTTTAAATAGTCGATTTTATAATACTCGCGGAGGAGAACCCAAAAATGACATCCATTGACCCAAAATCTATTCGGGTCCCACTCAAAATGAAGCCCAAAAAGTTGACGAACTTCAACCTTTTAACCATCATTTTCCAACAATTACCAGAGAATGTCTATAGCAGAATTGTAAAGATGTGCACAAGCTATTTGTGGGGGAAGAAATGAAGGTCAGGGGGATTCTGTGTAGCTTCTTGGAGTTCACTCGGTAGGACAAAAAAGATAGAAGGAATGGGAATCCAAGATCCACCAAGCTTATTATCTCAAAGGCACGATGATATAAAAGGTGAAAGAGCTCTCAACAGGAGAGAATTCTCTCTGGAGAGAAAAAAGGGCGCAACCCTTCTCCAAACTTCCCGGGGCCGATTTTCTTCCAGTTTCTCTCCTATGATTCAGAGTCTCCGGCGAGGAATCCGACATTAATGTTGGATTTCTCGCCGGGCATCTTTCGAGGTATGATTTGCGCTTGAATTTGAAGATTTGATCTTTGGATCTGAAGGTTTTGGGTGAAGATCAGATTTTCGATCTTGAAGTTGGTGATGGAGTGTATTTGATGAAGATCTATCATTGTTCCAAGTAAGTTTTAATCTTTCGTTGATAGATCTAATATGGAGGATTGATGAGGGGTTTATTTATGTTGAATCTGTGTCGGTTTGTATGGAAGATTATATGTTTATGGTGGATAGTCAATGTGATGTTCATGTTGGATTGAGAGTAGAGATGAATTTGATGCATGAATTTTTATAGTATTTGGAAGAGTTCATGATGGACCTGTTGAGAGGGCATTCATGTGATCAGATGGCACACTGTCCATGATTGTTTGCTTTAATTGGAATCTCGACCAGATTGCTATTTGCATGCCAAGAATTTAAATTTATTTTCTTGACTGATGAACACTCATGTGGGATTCAAGATTTTGGGTGTTTGGATGTTATTGTTCGATGGGGTTGATGGTTTGGGATTAGTCGGATTCAGGACAGATGTTTGGAGTTAATTGGTTTAATTGGAATCATTAACGACCATAGGCCCAAGGTTTTCTCCCCGTTGTTTCAATCTCATGATAGTATTCGGATCTTGATGAATGGAGGAGCAGATTTTTCGTACAGGTTGGATTATTTGGATGATGATTGCTAGAATTTTCCGGTCTGGTTCGCCGGAAAAATACTTTTTCCGGTGGATTATAATGCTTTCCGGTAGGTTCCGCCGGGTGCCTTCGTTTCAGTAGCACAAATCCGAAAGTGTTAATCACATATTCTGAGTTTTCTTTGGGAAGTTTGGTCTCGGGTTTCTCACTTTTTTCAGATCTGGAAACACTAAGTGATGAGAATTCAATGTGTTGTCCTATTATGGGGCCATAATATTAATTTCCACACGCATAGTTCTTGATTTTTTGTTGGTCAACACGCAGATCTTGGATTGGAAGAAATTATTTTTGCTCACTGGTACCCCACATGGGTCTTAAATTTTCGTGGGTCACACACGCATGAAGGGAAGGTTTCATGGTTTGAATTTGATGCAGCAATTATTCTTGCTAACCTTTACCCCACATGGGTCTTAAATTTTCGTGGGACACACACGCATGAAGGAAGGTTTCTTTTTGGTTTGAATTTGATGCAGCAACAGTTTGTGAGCACATGGGTATTCGTGGGTCACCACATGCTTGGAGCAAGACTTGTGGTTTGAATTTGAAGATTCAACAGTAAGGCTAGTATATTCATGTTTCGGATCTGATGGGGATTTGACTAGCCGGATCTGAAAATATTCACAATTCAACGGGTTTCAAAGTTGTTGGGGGAAGTTTGTTTGGATTTTTTCGAAAGTTTCAGATCTGGAATAGCGCTCGAATTTATTGTTTGTCCCATCATGGGTCACAGCTTTAAATTCCAACACGCAAGAAGCTTGGATCTTTTGTTGGTGAACACATATGGGTCTCTCGGCTCGAAGCAATTTGGCCTCGAATTGAATACAACACATGGATCTTTGCTTTTTCGTTCGTCAACACATGCTTGGGAAAAGATTTATGGTTTGAATTTGAGGCTGCAATAGTAAGCATTAAATTCCAGCACATGGGTCTTGGATTTCATTGGATTTCATTGGATTTCTTGGATTTCATTGAAGCAATTATTCTTGCTCACTGTAGCAGCACATGGGTCTTGAATTTCTTTGGCATTCACACGCATGGAGGAAGACTTTGTGGCTTTGAATTCGAATTGCAATAGTATGTTTGGTATACTCACTTTCGCTGCAACATGGGAATTGGAAGCAATTTTCTTGCTCTTGGTTGGTGGCTCTAATAGTGTAAAGTACTGTACTCTCTTTTTTTTCGGATTTGATGGTATTACTGCCAAAGCTCACTATAGCAGCACATGGGTCTTCAATTTCTTTGGTCAACACACGCATGAAAGAAAGATTTTTTGGTTTTTCACAGTGAGTGTGCGTTTTCTGAGGTTGTATGGGGGCGTATTTGGCCGCGTCAAGGGGAGTTGTTTTGAGACCGATGGAGTTAAGATCATCTACGATTTTTCTTGGTTTTCTTCTGGCAACAGCAACTCGGTTTAGATGAGGTAATAGGTTTTAGAGTAAGGATTCACACTCCGATGCTCTTTCTCCTAAACCTAGGTTTTTACTTATGATTTAACGGTTATTCATGCGCTTTATGCTCGCGCTACACTTTGTGTAAAATTAGCATATAGCTGTCCATTTGCTCAAAATGGAGTGGGCGATTACATAATTGCCACGCTTGATGCACGCGGTACAAGTGTATCCATTCTCTCATCTTCAGGAGGTTGATTCGGCAGGGACTAGCAAGGGTAGTAGGCACGGCCTCGTTTTACTCTTGCCCTCCAAATCACTCTCGGCGCCAACAAGAGAATGATTGAAGGCCAATAACATTCCTCTATCTCCACCTTAGGAATGTACATGGTAGAAGCAGATTATCACTCAACAAGGATCATCGGCTTCAATTTTGTGTTATATCCAAGACCCGAGACATTCTCGGCTGCACTAGGAGTTTCCATCTATACAGTCTTTGGATTATAGTACCTTCATTGCCGTTCCAGCTACGTTATCATTACAAGACCCGAGGGACACTAACCTCGGCTGCATTATGGAATTCAAATGAAGAAGGCCCCATTTGTTAGGAGTAGAAGCAGATTATTTGATCATGGGTAGTGAGTTTGTTCTCACCCCATTTTCTCGGGTTTTATAGCCTGTGTTTTTCCAGGTTGTGTTGTTTCTCCCTTTGCTTTATTTGCTTAGGGTTGGTAGTTCCTTTATTAGTTAAAAGGGGGGGATGGGGGAGTGCTATCCTTTGGATTTGCACTCTCCCATCCCCCCCTATCTCTCTTGTGGATTACTCCTTGGCTTCACCACGAAACCTAAGGTTGGATTCTTTTTTGTATTTGGTGGGGTCCTTTTTGGGCCCTACTGCAGGTTCCACCGTCTATACTATTTACCTATTTACTCAAAGGCACGATGATCATGGGATACAAGCTTGGAAATTCACATTGTTGGCCACAAAGAGTCCTTATGAAGCTCATGGACGAAATATAATTAAAACTGGGGCAGTGCGTTGATAAACAAGGAGAGATGAAAAGTGTTTGTCTATAACAGTATGAAAGAGGTGATGAAATCATGGGCAAAATAGAAAACATCTGGCACAGCAAAGTTCACCCGAAACACGGGTTTTCTCTTTGGCTCCTTTTGAATGGAAAACTTGTAACAGTGGATAGGTTACAAAGTTTTGGAATATCAGGGACACAACTGGCTTATTTTCTGTGTGATTTGGAACATGAGTCTACACATAATTTGTTCATGGATTGTAATTATGTGGAAGAATTGTTAAACACCTTATAGGTGACAAGAAGAAACAACTTAAGGCAATTGAACAAAACTATGTATCTGGTGGCAAAGAGGAAAAACGTTCTAAAGCTAATGTTATTGAGCACTAGGATTTACAATATATGGATATAGCGGAATAGGAGGATCCTCTCGCAACAAAAACTAAAAGATGAAATGGTGCTTTCCAAACAAGATCAGAATGCAAATGGAGGGAGTAGACGACATAGAAGAAAAACTTATTAAAGGTGATGAACTCAACCATTGAAACTGAAGGAGGTGCATGAACTGGAAATTTTGGGTAAGGAAAGAGCTAGATAGAAGAATTATGAAGAGAGGTAGGAACAAAAAACATGTAGGATTGGATTGGGCTTTGCAAAGGGTTAAGAGTGATGACCCAAATGCGAAACCTTTTTTAAGTTGATTGTAATATATATAAAAACATTTCCTTAAAAAAGATTAATTATGATTTAACTGTTTTAGACATCATTAAATTACCGTATCAAATTAAAATTTTTGTGCCATCAAAACATATCAATCAGTTGCATTTTTAGAAATTTATTTTTTCTGACTACAAAGGCCTTCTAACAGATGACAGCTCCTCTGAATCTAACCTTTTCAAAACACACTTCCTCAGCCAGATTCCCAACTGTGTCTCCCAACAAGATAATGAAAACCTTATGCACCCGGTTACAATGTCTGAGCTTAATCACATAGTACTTGGTCTTAATAAACATAGTAGTCCGGGTCCAGATGGTTTCACATCTAAATTTTATATTAAAGCTTGGGATATTATTTCCACTGACCTATTAGCAGCAGTTCAGGATTTTATGAATGGAAATAACATTCCTAGGGGTTTTAGTAGCACTTGGATTACAATCATACCTAAAAAGAAAACCCCTTTTTCTTTTGATGATTACAGGCCAATAAGTCTCTCTAATGTAGTTAACAAGATTTGTTCAAAAGTGATAATGGAAAGACTTAAACCAATAATGCCAAAACTCATTTCTCCTCAGCAAACTGCTTTCCTAAAAGGCCGAGACATTTCTGATAATGTAATTTACTTACAAGAAATGGTAAGATTTTTGAATAGGAAACAAAGACAACCAAATTGCATTGTCAAATTAGACCTTAAGAAAGCTTTTGATAGGGTTAAGTGGTCTTTTCTATATAGTGTTCTTCTTAAATTTGGTTTTCATGCAAGATTTCTTTTTCCCATCATGAATAATTTATCTCAGGCTTGGTTCTCTATCTTGATAAATGGTAGGTCGGTTGGTTTTTTCCAATCTACTAGAGGTATTAAACATGGAGATCCCCTTTCCCCTTTCCTTTTTAACATCTTTTCTGAGGCTTTTACTAGAAGTTTAGCATTTATCTTCCACACAGGTAAATTGGCCTACTATGATCTCCCAGGTAAATCCATACAAATCTCTCATTTATCTTATGCAGATGATACAGTTGTGTTTTTAAAGGCTGAAAATAAAACTTTGGTTAGATTTAAAGTCTTTCTATCTACTTTTGAGGATGTCACTGGTCAACAGATAAATTATGGTAAAAGTGATATCTACATTGGGAAGCATGCCTCTGTTCATATAGTTAATAACATTAAAAAGACTTTGAGAATGAAAATTGGATGCATGCCTTTTACATATTTGGGGGTACCTATTTTTACAGGTCCTGCACATAAGGTTCATTTTCAGCCATTAATTGAACAAACAGATAACAGAATCTGTAGTTGGAAAAATAAATGGTTATCTATGGGGGGAAAAATAACACTCATAAAATCATGCATTTTTTCTATTCCCCAACATATATGGTCAGTGCTGAAACCTAGCAAGAAGATTGTTTCCATAATAGAAAAGAAAATGAGCAGGTTTTTCTGGGTTGTTATTGATCAGAAACCTAATAGAGCATGGAGAAAATGGGATCACTTTGTTTTCCAATTAACCAGAATGGTCTAGGGTTTAGATCAATCAACTCCATCATTGATACATGCTCTGTTAAGTTATGGTGGAAATATCAAAAAGCAGAGGCTCCATGGACACATTTTCTTGAATCCCTGCCAACCTCATATAAATCATCTCCTAACTGGAAAAGAATTTGTAGTTTTAATGCTTGGGCAGAAGCAAATTCCAGAGTTATTCTGGGCAGGGGATCTTGCAATTTTTGGACTTCCAATTGGCTTGGTGTTAGTCCTATTATTGATTACTGTGATCCGATTCAGGTTGATATCTCGGAGGACTGCACAGTGGCTGATTTCATTGAGAACAAAGATATTTTGATTCAGAAATTTCTCCATTTACTTCCAACAGATATCATCTCTCTTTTGCAGGACTCTAAGCTCCATCCACATAGGTGTGACAGGCTAATATGGAAACCTGGAATTAGGGGAGACTTCACTTTCAAATCCACGTATCTCTTGCTTAGTCCACAGTCAGGTAATATTGCCTCGACTAAACTTTTTTGGAGTAGTAGAATTGAAAAGAAAGTCTCAGTTTTTATGTGGAAACTGATCAACTCTTATTTACCTTTTGATAATATTCTACAAAAGTTGACTTTTTGCTTGCCTTCTAAGTGTGTCATGTGCTGTAATCATGTGGATTCTTTAGATCACTTTTTTAACTCCTGCACTTTCACAACTTTTGTTTGGAACAATGTACATCGGTTTATGGGTATCACAGATAAATCATTCCCTTCCATTTGGGAAAGAGTCTCTTTCTATCTAACCTATGCAGGTTTAAGCTCATTACATTCTACATTAATTAGGAATGCTTCTCTAAGTACGTGTTGGAATCTATGGAAAATGAGGAACAAATGTATATATGATTCGGTCGTCCCAAGTAGAGTTACAGTACTAAGTCAAATTAGGGATCATATCTTCTACTCAATCTGTTCTAAACCAGTCTACATTACATCTGCATTTGACTATGGCATTGCAAACCACTCATTTCTGCCTCTGATAAAGACTGCTCCGAAACCAAAGATTTTCAAAATTGCATGGCAAAGGCCGCAGGAGGGGTACAAGTTTAATGTAGATGCTGCATGGAGTCCTGATTCTGATATGTGTGGATTAGGATTGATTATCAGGGATTCCAGTGGTAGTTTCATCTCAGCTTACACTAGATTTACATATGCTAGTTCTGCTTTAGAAGCTGAGCTAAGGGCAATTCTTCTTGCTATTCATATTGGTGTAGGATTATTGACTCCTATTTTCATTGAATCTGATTGCTTAAATGCGGTTCTTGCTGTTCATCATCCTTTGCATGCTACTTGGAAACTTTTTGAACTGGCTGATGAGATACATCAAGCTTTGGGTGATATGAGTGTCTTGTATATACATAGACAAGCTAACTTGGTTGCGGATTTTTTGGCTAAGGAATGTTTCACTGCTAAGACTAGTAGTTATTTTAGTAGCTTACAAATGCTACCCCCTATCTGTACAGGTCTTATTAGGTTAGATCAGTTAGGGACACCCTCTCTAAGATTCTCTCATTGAACGGATGCTACTGAGTTTTTCTTATTGCTAATTGGCAGGGATGGTTTCTAACAATCTGAGAAAGCAAGGCCCGGACGGCAGAAACCTGAAGGGGATCAAAAGTTACGGACTTGGTTTCTTTCTGTTCATCAACTCAACAAAAGAGATTACTCTGCTGATCCAAGTGATATATTCGGTCAAAGTTGCTCATTTTGGTTTCTCTTCCAGCTTTCAGATTAGTAGAGGATAGGCTTTCGGTTTAGGTAAATGTTTCTCTGACTGACTTGTGTTTCGTTCATCCGATTCACTAACAAGTTCGAGATCTGCTTACCTAGCCTTTTAGTATTTGAAATCCTCTAGCTACTATAATCTTTTATCTCTTTCTTTTGGTAGCAACAAATGCTGCTTCACGAGCAATGTGCTCAACTTGTATATCTAAACTAAGTTTTGGCTTCCTTTCATCTTGTTTTTATGGCTTGGGAAGGCTAATACAATTTTCCCCATCTATGGATGGTTTAATCTAAAAAAAAAAGAAATTTATTTTTTCATATGAACATACAATTTAATATCAATCAAGATTCATTTTCATTTGTATTATCCCCGAATCACATTATAACAAGGATTTTATGTTTTTGTTTAGTCTCATCCTATTATCAACAAAGAGTATTAATGACCTTTTACACCTCTGATGACTCCCCTCCCCGTGCCAAACAATGTCATTTTTTTATTTACGTTCATAATAAAATTGATTATAATATTGTTGTTTTAGATATCATTACATCACTTTATCAAATTTCACTTACGAAAGATGACACTCAAGACATTCACCGATAAGGTTTAGCATCAATCCTTCCAAGATAAAAGATACAAAGAAACAAAGACTCGCAAAGAAGTAAGGAAGCTCGTTCCTCCAAAGAAGAGCCTCGCGCTAACAACTACGAGGAATGGGAGATAGGTTTCTATGATGGATGGTTTACTCACCCACTTTCCATTCAAGAGGATGAAAATAATCAAGTTTACCACATTCCAACTTCCAGCCTAAAACTCCAGCCTGTTTAATCAGTTGCTTACGAAGGAATGGAAATTGCAACATTACACCTGCGGGTGTACCCCATTGGTTGGGAGTTGGGTGGGAGTTGAAAGAGTCCCGGGTTCGAAGCTCGGCCGCCACCGTGTGGGAATGTCCTGAGTCACCTTGGCCTTCGGGCCAAGGTTGCCGCTTGGGCTTCCTGGTGGGCACCGAGTGTGGGCTGCTCCAATGGTCCTGGTGCTGGGCTACTGTGACTTACCTCCCATATGATGACTGTGGTGTCGGCTGGTGTGGGTTGCTGAGTGCGAGCAGTGATCGCCTTTTGGGAGGAATGGAAATTGCAAGTCAAAAAGTTATAAGATTGATGTTGATATTCTTGCATACTCTTATGCCTTCATCCCATGTCCCCATGTCTCTTTGACCTCATTTTCTCGATATCCATCATCACTCTCGTAAGAGAAAAAATCATGCGAAAAGCCATTATGAAATTCAATGAAGGGAAAAGAAACATGGCTAAGAGATTTTTACGATAAGAAACAAATAGTCAGAACATGAGGGGTTCAGTGTGAACAGTCAGAACATCCATGCTTACCACAATCAAATACGTTCTACATATCAATGTCGCAAAATAGAAACAACACACAATTTTTTTTCACAAAATACTTCACCGACTATGCTTTCAGAATTATATTACAAATGCATGAACTTTAGTAGGAAGTAACATTCTTAGACATAATCTAGCACTTAATTTACCCATTCTTCGCTGATAAGATAATAGCAAGCAGGTGCTCCAAACATAAAATTATTCATGCACACATAATTTAAGCTTGTGAAATCTAAGACTCCATTCTCTCTGTAAACACCTAGATGGCCAATGAAAAGGACGAACTATGATAAAATAGGAAGAGGGGTTCAGAAAATGGAGTAAGGAAACATGTCTATGCTTGAATCAATTTGCTTTTGGGGGGAAGCATTTCCATCAATCACCAGACTGCTCACGGTGTCTATTTGCTTAATGTTCATATCTTCTTCGTCCTGAATAGGCGAAAATATATGATGATTCAGATTAGTATGAAATTAATTAATGAGATTGTAAAATGAACATATTCATACAAGATCAATAATAGATTGTCATGTGGATTAAAAAGAAACAACTAATGCGTACCTTCTTTTGGGTTTCTCTTATTTACTTATAGCTAATAACTATTTCTGTCTTCTTCCCCTCCCCTTGTCTAGTAACCGAAAACTTTCAGCTCTCTGTCTTTTGCAGCCGGCCCAAGTTTTATGCTGCTTTAGCCTGAGAAACCAAAAGGATGGAGAGTATAGGTTTGAATTCAATACATTCCAAAATGTAAGCATAATAGGTAATAGTAGCAAATCACAAAGGAAACAAAGAAATCATTATTGTTCCAGGAAAAAGAGTTTGCCCCAGCCCGAGCATGGGGTAGGAATAGGAGTCTGCATTCACTGACAAAACACCATATTATTCAACTGAGAATCTCGACTAAACACTACATTCACTTCAGAATATAGCAACTTACAAGAGGAAGGAGCATAACAGCAGGGGAGTTTCGAATTCCTTAGGGCCTACACAGGTTACATTAAGATCGTGCGCTAGAGTCGGACGATCAAACCCTAATTCAATTAGGCGAAATGAAACCATGCCCATTGGCATGCAGGATGCAATCTGATGGAGATACCAAGATGACTACCACCATAAATGAATACATTCCACGTCTTGTCAAACATTTAAAGGTTTTGTTCGGGATCTTCTAAGTGACATGACAGGACCTATGAGTAGGTCAAGGACGAAGCTTAGAGATGCTACTTTAAATACTTTGATTGATTGCCTTTATGATGAAGAATTGAAGAAGGAGTCATTATCGACACCTTAGATTTATTGTTCAAAACTGTTGAAGAACTGAAGACATCATGAACAACACTATACTTTTTTTTCCCACTGGGTTTTTAATGAGGTAGTGTGATCACTGTAAAATATTGCAAAATTATTTCATTTTGGTTTTATTGGACTGATAGCTCGGCCATATGGGCTTTGGAGAGCTGAATTTCAATAATACAGTCCATTAAGGTTTAGTATATTGAGTGTTATTCCGATTAGAATTAGATTCAGTAAGATTAGATAAGGTAATATTCTTCAAGGTTACTTGTTGTAGATTTTGACTAGATTATCATTTATTTTAGGTATTTTAGTTAGATATGATTTTAGCTTCTTAAAGCTGCCATAAGTCGATTCAGTTTCCAGTTGTAATTAGGGTTTGGGGTGAGATTATTACCCTATAAATAGGGAGGCCTTTTGGACGAATTTGACACACTTTAATCAATCAAATACAACATTTTGAGTTCATACTCTTTGCTCCAAGCTATTCCATTGTTGTTTAACCCCGAAGGCTAGTTAGGTATCAATAAACCTTGTAATTTGATCCTGAGGGCTAGTTAGAGAGCAAGTCAAAATTGAGAGTACCTCGAGGGCTAGACGTCTTGAATTTCATGCGACCAAGCTAGGGTTTTGAGAAATCCATTGTTTTGCCAAAGATCTAAAATTCTGCAATCCAGAGTCTTTGCAAGGAGATTCATATTAGTTGGTATCAGAGCAAAGCAAAAGAACCTGAACCCAAAATTACTCAGGGGTTTTTGAGTTTCTTACTTTATTTATCTTCAATTTTTTCATTAATAAACTCTTTTGTGTAGTATTTTAACTGTGTTTGTTTGATCTTTCTTATCAGGAGGATTGAATCTAGAGTCGAAGGACATCGAAGGGTCCGAGAGTTAGAATACTTCGGTATTACTATCCGCTTTCACCTTCATCAATCAAGTCAGGAGGACGTCGAAGGGTCTAAGTGTTAATAAGTACTATCCGCCTTCACCTTCCGGCTAGTTTTGTAATTTTTAGGTAGCTTATACAGTTTATGTGCTTGTGATATTTTTATTCCACTCTTCTGAAAAATTATTGCATGCTCATAATCCTATTTGTTTTCTTTATCGTTCTTTGATTCTGTGATCTTGAATTGTTCTTTGATTCTTGATTACACCTTTTTTTTAATAAAAAAATAGGAGTCTTTTGTGTCATTTTCAAGATATAATGTCATATTCTTGATCCTTACGATCTTGATACCTCAAAGTTCATTTGAATCGAGACGAAGTTGTTGCATTTTTCTTATTCCAAGTTTTATATAGCCTAAATTTTTTCCAATTTTTTTTCGAAAAAGCAGCAGATTTTGGGTTTTAAAATTGGAATTTAGGGTTTTGAAATTGGAAATTTGGGGCCAGTTTGCAATTTTGGAAAGTTTGGGGAATGGTTTGCAATTTTCAAAAATTTAGGAATTGTACACGGTTTTGAATTTCTTGGGGAATAAAATTCTGATTATGGGTATTATATTGAGTGGAAAAATCTAATTATGGCTGAAAAAGAAACAAAGAAAAAGGAAAATCGATTTGAATAAGGAAAAGAAAAGTCAAAATCCTAATCGGAAGAGGAAAGAGAAAAAAAGAGCCAATTGAGAGGAGATTTGATTTGAATTTTCGAATTGGAAGGAAACTAAGTCATTAAAATCCTTTACTACAAGAGATTTGGATTTTAGTTCCTAATCCAATTTAATTTTGGAAAAGTTACTTGAATTTTCGGAACCTATTTGTCGCCTATATAAAACATTCTCATTTTGAACATAACTTCTTCATTACTGGTCCGATTCGTTCCATTCAAATTTTATTTTGCTCCTTATTCTTTTTAGAATTTGGAATTCTATATTTTAGAGCCCAATTTTGAGTTTATATATTTTTAAATTTTGAAATAAGTTATGCAGTACTCATCTCCATATTTTGCTTTGAATTGCGGTGAATTGATCAATTGCCCTTGCATTAGCCTTCGCCTTGTGAGTTGTGAGTGTTATACACTTGGTGAGAAATCTCACCTAAAAAAAGGGAAGGGAGGACGATTTTTATACTAACCGTTTAATTTTCTTAGCAGTTTAGTGAATATGGAGAGCGAAAATCCATTCGTCCCGCATTTTGTTAGCAATCTTAACAATTTACCATTGAAGGACACCTCTAATGGTAGGCGTGGTGATCATTCATGAGAAGAGGCTCCATATAGTTGGGAGCAACATCGAATCAAACCTAATGAAGCCAATGATCCAGATCGGTTTGCTGTCGCAACAAATGCACTTATGAGTGAGGTGCAAAGATTGGCAAGAAAAGTTGACAGTATGGAACCACCTGCACCTACATCATCAGCCAAGAGGGAAGAAACCTAGAAATATGTCCGCCAATTCAATGGTTTTGATAGTTCAGAAGACTATTCTGATGTTGGTTCGGAAAGGCAATCACACCGAGGATCTTGAAGAAGGCATCGCCACGGTAAACATCATTCCCAAAGGAGAGTGAAGAGAAACTCGGGATCTGGTTTTGGTTTAAATGATGCTCGAGTATTAGCAACCATTGAGAATGGAGGTGAAGAAGATGAATCTGCTGATATGCCACCATTGTATGAAAGTGGTGAAGAACAAGCAGATGAATAGATCATCATAAATGATCATGGTGAACAAGGACGGGAACCACAAGGTAACTTTGTGTCATTAAGAGTCCTAAACTCCCAAATGGCTGAAACACATGTACAAAGAAATAATATTTTTCATACTCATTGCCTTGTGAAAGATAAGAATTGTTTACTGATTATTGATGGTGGTTCTTGTGCTAATACATTGTCTAATATTCTTATTAAATCAT
Source organism: Rubia yunnanensis (assembly GCA_037428765.1). NCBI lineage: Eukaryota > Viridiplantae > Streptophyta > Magnoliopsida > Gentianales > Rubiaceae > Rubia > Rubia yunnanensis. Next base: position 30,962,740 of record CM075071.1, on the reverse strand, counting down.
TGTCTTTGCCCGTGACTACTCATCTATCACCATATAAACTTGTTTTGTTAAATGGTAGTGGTGAAATTAGGCTTAACAAATAATTCAAGATGAACTTTAAGATTGGAAAATACCATGAGTCTATCTTATGTGATGTTATAGCAATGGAAGCTAGTCATATTTTGTTAGGGAAACCTTGGCAGTTTGATTGTAAATCTATGCATGATGGTTACACTAACAAAAATTACTATAATTAAGGTTAGAACAAGGTATAATTTGATTACCTTATCTCCAATGGAAGTCTTAGAGGCATAGAGACGTATGAAAGTCGACAAAGAGAAGTTTGCGACTGATGTACATGTGGCTGAACAAAACTCTATCCAGGATTTGAGGGAGCTCGACCACAAGGTCAGAAGTGGAGATAAAAACCTTGATAATTTTGACCAAAAATCAAGGGTGGTCGTTCTAGGTAAGCCAGGTAAGTCCAATAATCATCTTGACAAATCGCGTAAAATTCTATCTTCACATCTTAGTCCTTTGTCATCGATTTAAATGATGAGACATGAACTTCCTATTGATATCGGTAGATAGTATTATACTGATTAGGGATGTGAATCAAGATTTTGCTAATAAATCTTATGTGCTTATCATGCATTTTATAGAGAGCTATTTTGCCAGTAATGATATTCCAATACATGTTTTTCCATGGTTTGCTAAGATGTTACAGAAATTTGAGAATGTATTTTCAGAGGCCTTACCTACGGGTTTACTACCTTTTCGAGGTATTGAACACCTGATTCACTTGGTTCCAAGTTCGGTTATTACAAACCGTTCGGCGTATTAAGCAAACCTTGAGGAGACAAAGGAACTACAACGACAAGTTGAAGAGTTACTTCAGAAAGGTTATGTGCAAGAATCTCTATCTCATTGTGATGTGCCTGTCATTCTAGTTCCTAAGAAAGATAAAACTTGGCATTTGTGCATTGATTTCCATGCTATCAACAATATTACCATTAAGTATCGTCATCCTATCCCTAGGTTAGATGATATGCTTGAAGATTTGCATGCATATGTGATTTATACTAAGATTTATTTGACTCAGGGTTATCATAAGATTCAAATTAATGAGGGGATTGAATGGAAAACTGCATTTAAGACTAAGTTCGGGTTGTATGAATAGATTATTATGCCTTTCGGTTTAACTAATGCACCTAGTACTTTTATGCGATTGGTGAATCAAGTTTATTGGTTGATTTGTTGTGGTCGATTTTGATGATATATTGATTTATTCTAAATCGATTGATGAACATATTGAACATGTTAAAATGGTTCTTATTGCACCCCGTGAGTCTTGTTTGCATGCGAACATCAAGAAGTGCACATTTTGTGCTTTGGAAGTATTGTTTCTCGGTTTTATGGTTTCTCAGGAGGGTATAAAATTTGACGAATCCAAAATTGAGGCCATTAAAACCTGGCTGAGACCTACCAACACTAACCAGGTACGTTCTTTTCATGGTTTAGCTAGTTTTTATAGACGGTTTGTGCGTGAGTTCTCATCTATTGCTGCACCTCTAAATGAACTGGTTAAAAAGGATGTGAAATTCGTTTGGTCTGAGAGTTATGCGAATGCATTTAATGAATTGAAAGTACGATTATATAATGCTCCTGTTCTTGCTTTACCTAATTTTAATGGTACTTTTGAAATTCATTGTGATGCTTCTGGTGTCGGTATTGGTACTATTTTGATGCAAGAGAATCGACCTATAGCTTACTTTAGTGAAAAGCTAAAAGGCGGTGCTCTAAACTATCCTGTGTATAGTAAAAAGTTTTGTGCAATTGTGTGTGCATTGGAAACTTGGTAACATTATTTATTGCATAAAGAATTTGTCATTCATAGTGATCACAAGTCCATGAAATATTTGAAGAGTCAGATGAAGTTGAATAAGAGTCAGATGAAGTTGAATAAGCGTCATGCTAAATGGTCTAGTTCTATTGAATCTTTTCCTTATGTGTTGCGTTACAAAAAGGGTAAAAGAAATGTTGGTGCTAATGCTTTGAGTCGTAGACATGTCTTACTTACACGATTGTAATGCATTATGTTAGGGTTTTCATTCGTGCGAGATTTATCTGCGACTGATCTTGATTTTTCATCTATTTATGCTGCATGCGAAAATGGTGCTTATGAGAAGTTTTTCGGCATGATGGTTTCTTGTTTATGAATAATAGGTTATGTGTTGCTCAGTGTTCTATGTGTGAATTTGTTTGAGAATCTCATTAAGGTGGTTTAATTGGACATTTTGGTGCATTTAAAACTTATAATTTGTTGCGATAATATTTAGGATAGAGAGAGGATTTCAATGGCGAACTAGACAGAGTGATATCGCTGTTGAACTGGGACACACACGATGCTGAATCGGTGTTGGCTGAGCCGATGTTGGGTGGCACAACCATCGTAACGACAGTGGCAGAGGACCAGTGTGCAAGGGGTTGCTAGCATCGGCTACAGACGATCAGCCGCAAGGGATGATTGGCAGCGGATACGACGGACGATCGGCGGCAAAGTTGCGTAGCAACAATGTAAGGAAAATAAAATTTAGGGTTTAGCAATCCATGGTTGTCGCAGCTCTAATACCATGTAATATTGCATAATCCCGCAATGGGTGATCCATTATCATTTAGTGTAAGGGGGCGTTTGGTTGGGGTGAATTAGTAAAGGGAAAGGGAATCAGAGATCTTGATTCACTATGTTAGTGTTTGGTTTGACTTTTTTATCGTTTTCTTTCCCCGTTTCTAGTTTTATCATTCGGCTAATTGGGTGTAACGTGATTCCATTTCCTTCGTCTTCCATTTCCCTCTTTGTTTTATCAACTCCAAAATAAGATTATACTTTATATTTTTTTATAATTTTACTTTTTATATTGTATATAGGTTGAATTTAAGTAAAATTATAATTTTTATATGAACTCTTTTTTAAGTAAAAAATAAATAAATGATTTTTTGACTTTATACTATGAATAATAGTTATATTATTTTTATATAAATAATATTATTTTATAATTATATATTATAAATAGCATTATATTAAGTAGTATTGCTTTTAAAAAAAATTGGGTAATAACTCAAATGAGCCTCCAATAAAATCCCTCCCCCTCCCTTTCTCTTTGTGGGGATTGTACCAATGACCTCATGGTAATAGCACTAGAGTTCAACCACTAGGCTAACATTCAATTCCCAAGTAGTAATGTTATTCTTTAACTTAATTAAATTTAAGACCAAAATTTAATTTAATACGTAAAAATAATATTATAATTTTACTTTTCTAGGTGTATATGGGTGCAATATTAATAAAGTTAAAAATTATATAATTTTCACAAATATTATTATACTATAGAGGTCATCCAAACAAATTAAATATCTTACCACTTTCCTACCTAGATGAAAAGCTAATATGAGACATAGTCTAATTCATCAGATCTCTTCTTCTCTCTGAGGTGACTCCGTAAAAAAATGGATCTCCACCCTAACTCTTCCGCACCCTTTCAGTGTTTCGTTCGGCACCGCCGCCATGGCGGTGCCTTCAATCAGCTACACGAACATGCTAGCCATACACCAAATGCCTCATTCTGTAAACCCTTCTGATAGAGCAACCTTCAATACAAAACCAGGGTTGACCACCTGGGTGAACCCAGGCTTTCCTTCTCCAATGAAGAATGCGATAAGCTTGAGCCCCCTCTGAACTTGACACATGTTGGAAAATTCTCTCGTAGTAGGCCTCAACTGGACAAACTACATAGAGATTTCCAAACAGCCAATTTTAAGGGCCACACTGATACATATTTACTAGATAGTGTAGATTTATTTTGCTATTACTGATGATTACTATGGATGTTGGATAAAAAAGTGTGGAACCTTGGGCATTATTCTTTAAAAATTTCTTTATGGACTGCTAATTTTAATCTGAATGTTGATTCCCCCATTGTGCAAGTTTGGTTAGCGTTATACAGTTTGCCTCAATACGTTTTTGATCAAGATGTTATGCTCTCTATTGGTAATCTAGTAGGTCACCCTATAAAGGTAGATAAGGAAACTCTTAATAGATCTAGGCCACAAATAACCAAAGCATGCATTTAATTAGATACTACTTTGCCCAGAACTAATCGCATTTGGGTAGAATATGGAGGAACTGGATTCTGGAAATATATTAACTATGAAGGGGTTCCCAATTATTGTGCTAAATGTCTAAAACTTGGTCATGTTGATGGCTATTGCAAGTTTGATATTTTGCAGGAAAAACCTCAAGCTTGGAGACCTTCTGGAAAAGCTCCCAAAGCTAAAAAAAAGAGGAAATCCCCTCATCATCAGGTATTCCCTCCAAAGAGAAAACCTTGATACCTACTCACACTACGGCTGCTCCTTTGATGCAGGAGATTTGGAGACAAAAAGCTAAGGCTAACAAGGACTCCAGTGAGCTAAATATTTCAAGTTATAAAGATTTGCCCTTTTTTTACAGAGGCACATGTTCCTCCTAAAAATGCTTCTAGCTTATCTAACAAGGATATATCTGTTACTTCTGTGGAAATACTTGTGCCTCTATTAGCTCTGATCAAAATGCTTGGATGACCATTCAAAATAATGTTGGTATGTCCACTAAGAATGTATCTAATACTGATTTTGTTTCAAACAAACCATCTGATAATCATGTTGTCTCTAGTTCTGTGCTTAATGTGGTCATTCCTCTATCTCCTGTGTTGAATTCTACTGAGAATACTGCTCTGAATGTGTTAGACTTTGATTCTGTAGTAAAATTCCCTTCTAAAGAAACTTCTCACTCAGGCTCTAAGGACATCCTATCTGATATTGTAACCTTATTTAATGGCGATACAGTGATTACACCTTCTATTAATGGTCATGACATAGAATCAGGATCAGCTCAGGTATTTGTAGCTCATGATAAGACCCTGTCACCTGATAAGTCTGATTCATTTCCTCATAGTTGTCATGATGGATTTGTTATAAGGGACAATAGGAAAGATGATTTTATTGAGATAAATGATGGCCTTTCTCCACTTCTATCATTAGGATATAAATCTAAGAAGAAAAAACTAAATAAGGGGACCCAAATAAAGGAAGTGGCTCTTAAAAGTGGCTACAATTATAAACCAGAAAACTTGAATGAAGCTACTGTAACCATGTCCCAAGATTCTTTCATTTCTGAGATGGTTGTTTCATAAAACTTTCAATGCATTATTAAAGTTACCATCTGAGGAAACAAATCTTTCTTCCAAAACCCAAACTAGAAAATATAGTCAAAAAGACTATTCTTCCACTCCTAAAACTGTAATCATCAGATTGTCCTCTAAACAATAGTTTTAAATGGAAGTTAACCTATGTATATGGAATGTGAGAGGAATTGGGAACCAAGCTTCTAAAAGAAGAGTAAAATACATTAAGCACAGAAATAATATTGTACTCTTTGCACTGATTGAACCAAATCTAGAAGCCTCCCTGATTTAAAAAACCGCTTTTGATCTAAGATATAAAAGATTCTATTCTCTGCCTAGTTGTAAGGTGTGGCTTTTTGGGAAAACTGTATTGATATAGTTAAAACACTCAAACAATACATCCATACCAAAATCCAGCACCCTAATCTAGATAAGGAGTGTCACATTGCCTTTTTATATGCCAAACATTCACAAAGAGCAAAAGCTAAATTGTGGAAATCCTTACTGACCCTAAAAGATTTTCCCATGTTAGTTATAGGAGATATGAGGGTTATTAAAAACCCGTCTAAGTACCTAGGACACCCTTCCCCTGATCCTGTAGTTATCTCTGACTTTAATGCATTCTTAACTGCTGAAATTTCATTACTATGCCTACATCAGGTAGCTTATTCACATTGACAGGGATGAGAACTAGAGGAAGGATGTGGAAAAGAGTGGATATGGTTATTGCAAATAATTTTTGGTTAAATAATTTTCCTACATCACATATCAACGTGATTTCTAGAGAACAATCAGACCACTCACCATTAATTCTACACATAAAAAATCAGAACTATTATACTGGTCCTAAACCCTTCAAATTTCAAAATTGTTGGACTAATCATCCTTCATTCATGACCTTAATTCAGGATTCTTGGAAAACTGAAAATAACTTTATTGGACTTGAAGGACTTATCTTTAAGCTAAAAATTACCAAACAAGCTTTAAAAGTTGGAACAAGAATACATTTGGTAGTATTTTTGATAAGGTTAAAACTCGTGAAGAAAATTTTTTAGAAGCTGAACAAGATCTCCAACTATCATATAATGATTCAAACCTAATTGCTTACAATAAAGCCAAAGCTGAACTAACTCAATCTTTGTTACAACAAGAAACATTCTGGAATCAAAAATCCATAATTAAATGGTTACAAGAAGGTGACTCCAACTCTAAGTTCTTTCATAATTCAGTTAAGGCTAAACGCTGTAAGCAACACATAGCTTCTATTAAAAATTCACAAGTATCTGGTTGCATAACCAGAAAGACATAGGGAATGAAGCAGTGTCTTTCTTTTCCAAACTTCTGACTGAGGAAAATGCAGACCCTTCAGAGATCAACATTGCATGGCTCGTAGAAACATTCTTCAAATGGTTACACCTGAAATGAATCAGTTTTTACACAAGTATCTTTGGAAGAACTATAAGATTTTCTTTCTTTTATGGATGCAGATTCTTCCCTTGGACCTGATGGGTTTTTAGGAATTTTTTTTAAAACTTGTTGGGATATAATTAAAACTGATTTATTATCAGTTGTTCAGGACTTTATGCTTGGCAGTCCAATTCCAAAGGCTATTTCTTCTACTCTAATAACTTTAATCCCTAAAAAAGATGTCACATCTACATTTAAGGATTACAGGCCCATAAGTCTTTGTAATTTTGTGAACAAAATTTTTTCTAAGCTACTAAGTCTAAGGCTTAAATCCCTTATGCCATCTCTAATTTACCCTGAACAATCTGCTTTTGTTGAGGGTAGAGAACTAGCAGACAATGTCTTGTTAATGCATGATCACATATTTTCTGAATTCAAAACATAGGGGTTCAAATGTCATATTCAAGTTGGATATGATGAAAGCCTTTGATAGAGTATCTTGGAAGTTTTTAAACTACCTTCTACTCAAAATGAGACTCCATTCCTCACTGGTGAATCTTATGTTAGGTAATATAAAGGCTGCACACTTTTCCATCCTGGTTAATGGTAGCTCCAATGGTTTTTTCCAACCTTCAAGATGACTTAAACAAGGGGATCCACTATCTCCCTATTTATTTATCCTCTTATGAAAAGGATTTTCTATAAATATAAACTTTCTATTTCAATATATTAACATTGATTTCTACAGAATGCATTCTTCTATGAAAATGGTTACACATCTAGCTTTGTAGATGATACTATTGTTTTCATAAAATAATCTAAGGATGGGCTAAGAACTTTTCTCTTTTTTCTTAAGTCTTTTGAAATGGCCAATGGTCAGAAAGTGAATTTTGAGAAGTCTAACTTATATCTTTCCAAGTTTGCAACTCCTAGAATCAAAGATGAAATTCTAAATCAAACTAGAATGATAAATGGTTCTTTCCCATTTAAATATTTAGGTTGCACTATTTATTTAGGAAGGACCAAAAACATTTATTATCAACCCTTATTAGAATCAGTGCTTCCAAAATAAATAATTGGCAAAAAAACTTTCTAAAATTAAGCTGGCAGATTGATCTTTATCAAGCATGTTCTTTCAGCAATGTCGTTGCATCTATTGACATTGCTTAAACCCACAAAAGGAATCCTGGACAAGATCCACACCATTCTATCAAAATTTGTCTAGAACAGAACTGAGAATGGTTCAGGAAACAAAAGGATTTGGAAGTCATACCCCAAATTATGCTTCCCTAAATCTAAAAATGGGTTAGGAGTTAAGAATTTACACTTCATGGTTCAGAGTTTCTCCTTAAAGCCGTGGTAGAAACTTCAACATGGTAAGTCATTGTGGTCTTAAGTAATGTGGTCAATTCCTGATCATTTAAAATCATCAAAGACTTGGAAAAGAATCATGGAAGTTAATGAGTTAGCAATGACAAACTCCAAACGGCAATTAGCTTCTAGAGATGTGTCATTCTGGGATACAAATTGGACTAAACATGGTCCTTTGTCCCATTTGTGGTCTTTCTCTCTACCGATTCCTTTTCCTAATACATCCATTAATGAATTCTATACTAATCAAATTGAGTTCATGGACTATGTACATACTGGTCTTCCTACACATATCATTACACCAATCCAGAGAAGAATGCTCCTCTTTGCTGAGTATAAAGACTCACTGATATGGAAACAAACTGAACATGGGAATTTCTCTATTAAATCTGCATATGAACTAAAAGGGAAGTGGTTCCTTCACTGGGATTCTTATGGTCCAACCTTCTGCCAAGGAAAATCAGCATTTTCACTTAAAAATTGTTGAATAGACTGATAGCACTACCTGATGTGTTAGAGGATTTTAATATGCACCTGCTCTCTAAAGGTTGCTTATGTGCAAATGACTCTGAGGACATACATCACACATTCAATTCTTGCTGCTTTGTTCCGAATATCTAGAGCACTATTAACAGAATTTTTGATATTCAAGATACTTCTTTCAGTTCTCTATGGGATATGTTCTATTATTATTGGTCTGTAATAGGTAGTTCTTCTGATATGGTAAACCTAATCAGAATTCTACCTTGCATTGTGGTATGGTTGTTGTGGTGCTCTAGTAATAAATTCTTCTTCGAAACCATCAAACCTAATGTTGTGCTACTGATCAAATCCATTTTATCTTAGTTTTGGGAATTTTTTTATGTTCATAAACTAAGATGAAAATGGGAACTATCCTCTGGTTTTCCTACACTCCTATGGTCTTAATCCGAGGGAAGGAAACAGTCTATTCAGAAAATTGTACAATGTAATTTACCCTTGTTTTTCAAACTCAACACGGATGGCTCAGTTTTAGGTAATGGAGACTTAGGTGAAGTTGCTATAATCAGGGATGCCCATGGCAGACTGATATAAGATATTTCAAAACCACTAGAGCAATGCTCTTGCTTACAAGCAGAAATGGAAGCTCTAAACATTGGGCTCGATTTAGCCATTCAGAATAAATGCTTTCATATTGATATTGAATTTGACTCACTGTTTCTTGTGAACATGGTTAGAAATATCTTTATAATCCCATGGAAAAACATCACTCTAATGATAGAAATCTGGGAGAAGATGACACGAATTAGAGGAAGAATCTCTCATGTATACAAGGAAGGCAATGGAGCTGTCTGCCTTGCTAAAACTGCTAGTGTACATAAGGCGGACTCCTCTTTTACATTTGATAGTTTACCTAGAAAGATTAGAGGTCATGTTCATCTTGATACTATATGTTTCCCATATATTCAGATTTCATGAGTACAATCCTATTATATTGGAGCTTCTTGCTAGGAATGGGTTACTCCTCTTTATCTACTGTATTTGCAAGTACAACAGCAAAGCATTGGAACTAGATTTGCTCTTGGTGCAGCGCAACTTCTCTCAAACCTTCCCAATTGAAGCTGAGGGTATCTAAATCTTCTCACACTGTGTTCATCAGCAGAAGTTGTTGGAAGTGACTTCGTATGGTTCAATCAAATGCCATAAAGCTGGAGCTAAGAGTGAACCTTTTCTGGGGAAAAGGTTTGCGAGGGACTGATGGAAGGCCACCTTTTTTTTGTCAACACGCGGGTGTGGAGGAAAAAAAGTGGAAAGCCATAATAAGTCTCATTTTGGGTTTTGGGCCATAGACTTTGCTGACAAGGGGTTTCAAGGCATCATTTATGGATTTTTATACTTTGTGTGTAGCTATTCCACTTTGTTCTTAGCTATACACTGTCGAATTATGACTCAAGTGTGTATATTTGTCCTTTTGGGTCTGAGGAGCCTAATATATCCTCACTTAGTTGATTTTTAAATTAAAAAAAGAAAAGAAAAGTCAATATGAGAAGTTTTCACTTAGGTTCTGATACTTTTGATGGAGGTAGTGATATTTTGGTTTAATATGGTTCTCGATGTAGAATAATCAATGTTTGATTTATAAAATTTAATTATTTATTAGAAAAGTATTTATGTATTAATGGCTATAATACCTTATGTAATATTTTGGATTTGCATTGCTTTTATGTTTTATAAATAATATCATCTGGACGTTCATAATTAACTTGGTCTCTTCTTTCTCTGAGGTGATCGAGGCGATTCAAACCCTTCCCTCCTGACTACCGAAACCATCCATCAATCACCGGCAACGCCTTCATGGCAGAGCCACCACCGGAACCTCAACTGGCATTCTCCTACAAACAAGCGCTAGGCAAAGAATTACTCATATCTTTACGACCTAACATTGATTCCATAACATCCCACTCTAGAGGTCCATTCAATCCAAAATAGTCGATAGACCATTTGGGTGAGCCAGGGCTTAGCTTAATTATCAACGAATGCGAGAGGCTATAGGCACCACTCCAGCTGATGTTGATCGAAAAATTTGCTCGAAGCAGGCCCCAGCTTGATCATCTTAGAAAAGATTTCCAGACGGCGGATTTCAAAGGCCACACGGACATCTCCCTTCTCGATAATTTCCAGGTATTGATCAGATTCTCCTTGCAAGAGGACTACTATCGCTGTTGACTACACAAGTTATTGAACTTTGGATCATACTCACTTAGAATCACCAAATAGGAACCTAATTTTAACCCTAATGCGGACTCTCCCATTGTCCCCATATGGATTGCTATGTATGGCCTCCCCTAACAATTTTTTGATGAATGGGTAATGTTCTCTTTGGGGAATATAATTGGGAAAACGATTAAGGTAGATAAGGCTACGCTAAGTAGATCTAGACCTCATGTAGCTAAGGTTTATGTGAAGATAGATATCATAAAGCCACAATTAGAAAGGATATGGATAAACTATAGAGGTTTGGGGTTCTGGCAGTATCTAGACTACGAAGGTATGCCAGAGTACTATTCCAAATGCCTCAAATTAGGGCACTCAAACATATCTTGCAGGAATGATCAAAACCTAACCACTCTTCATGCATAGAGACCATCTGGAGCATCACCCAATAATACATGTAACATGGCTTATACTAAAGGAGAACAGAGAAGGACTACAGGTAATGGTATTAAGCCATCCTCTTCTGGCTTAACTTCTGAGGACAAAATATTTATACCTGTCAATAGGAACAAAACTCACAAATCTGTGCAGGCTAATACATTAGCAATGCACAAGGCACCAAACTAGAGCAACATTACTACTGCTTCTCGGAGTGATCGGGAAAAAGCCAAGGAGATAGACCAGGTTAATGGTTCAAGTTCGAAAGTTTTGAGCCTTGGTCAAGGTTCCCAGGTTCCAATCGCTAACACTCAATCTACTGGATATGTGAAAAATGGGCAAACACCCAATTTGAATATTCCTAATGTTGATACTAAACCCTAAATGGATATAGGGAAAAAGATTTCAGATACTGTGTTAATTGCCAATGATAATGTTACTCTACTTTCTGTTCCTAATCATTTTGTGCGTATTGATGCTATAACTGAAAACCTAGAATTGGATTCTGTGATTTTAATGGAACCTGTTGTGCAAATCCCTATTGTTCAGATGAATACAGAACCTACTATTGTAATACATATGAAACCACCAGAACCAATACATGATAATGATCATATGACCCCTATGGTATATAATGTTGACAGTTTAAGATCATCCCAGGCATTAATAACTCATCCTGTCTCAGAAGCCAAACCTAATAAGAATCAAAACGATCATAAAGCATAAAATCTTATTCTTGAGCCAAATAGTTCCGTGGTTGATTCTGAAACCACAGAAGAAGCTTTTATAGAAATAAATGGAGGACACTTCCCCCAACTATCTTCCAACTCAAAACTTAACAGAAGATCAATTTCTAATAGTACTATTCAAGAAACATTGTCTATTGAAGATCTTGAACATTCTAAGTCCACTTTCATAGAATCACAAAATATATTCAATCACTTAATGAATTCAGAAGACGTATTGGACAACCTGAATTCCAATAAAACCAGGAAATACAATAAAAAGTCTTACACTCAAACCCCAAAAATGGTCCTAACCCGTTCGGCGTCGACACATAATAAATCTTCTCAATGATAGGTTTGAGAACATGTGTATGGAATGCAAGGGGTGTAGGCAATTCTGCCACACTGAATAGGATAAAAGATATTAAAAAGATATAAAATTAATATCCTAACCATAATTGAGCCAATGTTAGAAGCTAATTCCATTCGAAATGTAGCCTTTCAAACTAATTTTGAACATTACTTCTCAGATCCAACCTGGAAAATTTGGATACTGTGGGATGATTCAGTTCAAATGAGGATTATCTTAGTGGATGAGAAAATGGTATTAACCAAGTTCAAAAACCAAATTTTAACTCAAGAATGTTTCACAGGTTTCATATATGCCAAACATACTGTAACAGAAAGGAATAAACTTGGAAACAAGTTCTAAACCATAAAAATTCACCATTGAGTTTAATAGGAGACTTCAATGTCATAAGCTCCATGGATGAATACCTAGGTCAATCTATTCCTGAACCAAAGAGTATAGAGAATTTTAACCACTTTTAGAGAAAAACAAATATGTCCACAATTCCCACATCAGGTTCACTCTTTACTTGGAATGGTATGAGATCCAAAGGAAGAGTCTAGAAAAGATTAGATAGAGGTTTATCTAACAATCTATGATGGGATATTTTTAGATCATCTGGAATTAAAACACTTGCAAGAGGGCAGTAAGATCATGCCCCCTTACTATTCACAATTGCTGAAACCCAAAATTTCTCTAAACCAACTCTTTTTAGGTTCCAAGAATGTTGGACTACTCACCCAACTTTTATGAATCTTGTAGATGACTCATGGAACATCCAATCTAATAAACATGGAATAGAAAGATTAACATTTAAGTTTAAAAACTTAAAATATGCTCTCAAATTTTGGAATAAACACACCTTTTGGAACATCTTTGATGCAGCCAAAACTTGTGAAGAAGATCTTCTACAAGCTGAAACTGACCTCCAACAAAATGAATCACCAGAAAACCTGAAAATTTTAAATAACTCAAAAGCAAAGTTAGCTATAGCCCTAAAAAATCAAGAAATTTACTGGAGGCAGAAATCTAGAATTAAATGGTTAAAAGAAGGTGATCAAAACACTAAATTTTACCATCAAACAGTAAATTCTAAACATAAAAGACAATCCATTATTTCAATCAAAACTGACTCTGGTACAGTTTTGAATAATCAGGAAGAAATTGCAGAAGAAGGTATCAACTTCTTCTCCAATTTATTATAGGAAGAGGATAAAGATACCTCTGGCATTAAGATTGCTTGGATATTAGAGAATATACCAAGGCTAATTACAGAAGAAATGAACTCTGACCTAACCAAGCGTGTAACTATTGAAGAGTTAACAAATATAGTTAAACAAATGGATGGAAACTCAGCTCCAGGGCCAGAGTGATTCTCTGGCTTTTTCTATAAAAAATGTTGGCACATCATAAACACAGATGTATTACATGCTATGCATGACCTCTTCCAATCAGCCAACATTCCAAAAGCAATATCAGCCATATTGATTATCCTAATACCTAAAAAAGAAGTGTGTTCATCCTTTAAAGATTACAGACCTATCAGCCTCTGTAACTTTATCAATAAAATCTTCACCAAAATCCTCTCTGAAAGGCTAAAACCTCTAATGGATTCCATAATAAGTCCTGAACAAATAGCTTTTATTTCAGGCATGGAAATCTCAGAAAATATTCTTTTAATGCAAGAGTTAGCCTCTTTCATTAATTCCAAAACAAGAGGACTTAACATGATAATTAAGTTAGACATGATGAAGGCATTCGATAGAGTCGCTTGGTCTTTCCAAGCTAAATTATTAGGTCAATTTGGTTTTTCAAGCATAATCACTGACCTAATGATGAAAAACCTGAGATCAGCCTTCTTCTCCATCCCGATAAATGGATCATCTTATGGATTTTTCCAAGCAACCAGAGGTTTAAAATAAGGAGACCATCTATCTCCCTTGTTATTCATTTTAATGGCAGAAGCATTCTTGAGGAATATTAATTTCCTATTTCAATATTCAAACCTGAAATACTATAAGCTACCTAGTCCAATTAAGCAGATCTCACACTTATCTTTTGCAGATGACACTGTCATCCTGCTGAAATATACAAAATGAGGACTTAAAACACTAACTTGTTTCCTGGAATCCTATGAAATGGCCATAGGGAAAAAAGTAAAATTTTAAAAATCTTCTTTTTACATTGCCAAGCACTGCTCTCTGAGAATTATTGGAGATATCAAGAATGCAACATGGATGTTACAGGGTAGTTTTCCATTCAAATACTTAGGATGCCCAGTATACATAGGTAGAAATAAAAATGTATACTTCTCAAGCATGGTATCATCAATACAAGCAAAAATCAGTAACTGGAATAACAAGCTACTTTCTCAAGCTGGAAAATTGATTATGATAAAGTATGTATTATCTTCTATTCCAATCCATCAAATCACAGTATTGAAACCAACAAACCATATAATTGATGTAATTCACAAATTACTTGGCAAATTTATATGGAACTCTAATACAGACTCCTCACAAAGGAAAAGAGTTTGGAGGTCATTTCCAAGTTTGTGTTATCCAATTGATGAAAATGGTTTAGGTTTTAAAAATCTTAACACATTAATCAATAGTTTCTCCATTTTTTTCCGTGGAAACCATCCAAAGATGGGGGAAATTATATTAGGCCTTCCCAAGCCGTGTAAAAACATAAACTAAAAAACAGGAATAGAAAGTGAAGCCATTAGCTTAGTTGGAATTTACATGAGGGAGCTAAGGCTAATGAAGTAACATTTGTTGCTTCCAAAATGTAGTAAAAACACTAGCTAATTGTTAGAGGATTACGAAGACTCTTAGTAAATTTAGGAAGAGTATCGAACTTATTAGTGAATCAAAAGATCGAGACACAGGTCAGTCAGACACATCCCCAAAAACACTAAGGAACCTATCCTCTAGATAAAAGAATCAAAAGAGTAGCTAATTCCAACAAAAAAAAACAGCATCAAGCAAATCCCATCATCCTTGTGCCTTCATTGCCTTTAAAAACCGCATTCAAAACACCTGCAAGTAACATTTTATCAGTAGCATCTATTCAATGTAAAAATCTTAAAGAAGGTGTACCTATCTGATCTAGTCTGAGTAGCCCCTGAATGTTATTAGATAACATATTAAAAGTAAGCACGGAAACACTGGTCTCAGCTTTGAGACATGTTTTAGCAAGAGCATCAGCTACAAGATTAGCTTGCCTCTGAATATGAACAAGAATAATATTTCCCAAGATTTGCTTTGTGTCATCAGCTAATTGAAATAGCGGCCAGGGCGCATATAATGGATCAAGAACTGACTTCACAGCATTCATACAGTCAGATTCAAGGCAAACATGAGTAAAGAAACCAGCATATTTCTGTATGGCAAACTTTATTGCCTTCATTTCAGCTTCCTGAGGGGAATTAGCATCAGTAAATTTAGTATGAGCAGCAATAAAGCCACCCCTGCTATCTCTTATAACTATACCAATTCCACACATATTCAATTGACCATTCCATGCAGCATCAACGTTAATTTTATAACCCCTACATGGTTTAGTCCAAGCAATTTTGAAGATTTTTGTCTTTGGAGGTAATTTAATTAGAGGAAGAAAAGAGTGATCAGCAATGTCAATGTCTACTTTAGCTCTTATGAAGACAGGTTTTGCAGTGAAGATATAAAAAATTTGTTCCTTAATGTGAGATAAGACTAAACCTGTTAATGGGATGGCAGAATCATACAAAATTTTGTTCCTCATTTTCCACAAATGCCAACATGTTATAGCAGCAGCAGATCTAATAATTTCAGAGTGGAGAGCACTCAGACTAGAAAAAGTCAAGTAGCAAGAAAGTCTATCCCATATAGATGGGTAAACCATTACTGTGATTCCCATGAATGAGTGGACAGCTTTCTAGATTTGAACAGAGAATTAACATGAGTTAAAAAAATGATCCAATGAATCCTCATGGTTATTACACATACAACACTTAGAAGGTAGTGAGAATCTCAAATTGCGCAGGACATTGTCAAAGGGCAGAAAAGAATTCATCATTTTCCACATGAATACAGAAATCTTTTTTTCAATTCTTGAACTCCAAATATATTGAGCAGAAAGGACAGTACCTCTCTGATTCCTGAGCAGGAGATAAGTTGATTTAAAAGAGAAATCACCTTTGGGACCTGGTTTCCATATGAGTCTATCTCCCCTGTGTGAAAATAGGTTTGCTTCCAGTAAAAGAGTGACAGCATAAGGAGGTAGAAAAGGGGAAATTTCCTGAAGCATAAACGATTTGTTTGTAATGAAGTCTGAAACTGTACATGAGTATGAAATATTAACAAGGTTTGGATCACACAAATCCTCAACTGGACCAATATCTAGCCAGTTTGAGGTCCAGAAATTACAATCTCCTCTTCCCACTATAACTCTGGAGTTAGTTTCTGCCCAAGTATTAATTTCACTGATTCTCTTCCAGTTTGGGGAGGTTCTGGAAGATAAAGGCAGTGATGCAACTAGGTGAGTCCATAGTGCCTCAGCCTTTTGAAACTTCCACCACAACTTAACCGAGCATGTTTTTATGATGGTGGTTATTGATCTAAAACCTAGACCATTTTGGGTGATGGGATAGCAAAGTGCATCCCACTTCCTCCATGATCTTTTAGGTTTTTGATCAATCTCCCCCCAAAAAAATTTACTGAGTTTTTTCTCTATGGAAGAAATGATCTCATTGCTAGGATTTAAGACTGACCATATATGTTGAGGAATGGTGTAGATACATGATTTTATTAATGTGATTTTCCCCCCAGTAGAGAGCCACCTGTTTTTCCAACCCCCAATCCTATTATCTATCTGCTCAATTATAGGTTGGAAATAGATTTTCTTGGCTATCCCTGTGAAAATGGGAACTCCCAGATATGTGAAGGGGAATCTACCAATTTTCATACCTAGTGCCCTTCTTATATTGCTGATTTTATGAACAGAGGCATGATTTCCTATGTAGATGTCACTTTTACTGTAATTTATCTGTTGGCCAGTAACATCTTCAAATTTTGTGAGGAAGGCCTTAAATCTGATCAGTGTTTGATTATTTGCTGTTACGAAGACCACAGTATCATCAGCATAAGATAAGTGTGAGATTTATAGGGCATTACCTGGTAGATCATAGTATGAGAGTTTACCATTCTGAAAAATGAAAGCTAAACTCCTGGTGAAGGACTCAGAGAAGATATTAAAAAGAAAAGGGGAGAGGGGATCTCCCTGCTTAATTCCCCTTGTAGACTGAAAAAATCCTACAGGCTTACCATTTATAAGGATTGAAAACCAGGCCTGTGCTAAATTCTTCATGATGATAAAAATGAATTTTGCAGAAAAACCAAATCTAGCAAGAACAAAATAAAGGAATGACCACTTCACTCTATCAAAGGCTTTCTTAAGATCAAGTTTAACAATGCAGTTGGGATCCCTTTTTTTCCTGTTCAAAAACCTGACCATTTCATGCAGGTAGATGACATTATCCGACATGTCTCCATTAAACTATGGTGGAAGCTTCAAGCAGGTAGTTCACTTTGGTCACAATTTATGTGGTCAATTCCAGACAACCATAAAACTTTCAAAACTTGGAAGAGAATTAAAGAAATTCAGGATGTAGCAATATTGAACTCACAAATACAAATAGGGAAAGGGGATGTTTCTTTTGGGGATTCCAGTTGGACAACTTGTGGTCCACTTTATAGGGTTTGGAATAGCAACTTAGATATTCCTTTCCCAAATCTGACAGTGGCTGAATACTTAGCCAACAGACATTTGTACATCAACCCTCTTAGAAACCACTTACCTGAACAAATAATTGCTGCACTAGAGTATGATCAAGCAACCTTTCCTGATTATGAGAAAATTATGATATGGAAACCAACTGAAAATGGAAAGTTCTCATTGAAAAGTGCATATAAACTTATCAGAAATAGGAAAATAGTGGTTCCTTCCTTCAATCATGTCTGATCCTCAATTCTGCCTAGGAAAGTAAGTTTTATGAATTGGAAAAATGCTAAATAGAATCTTACCCCTTCCTGATGTAGTAGAGGATCTTTCCTTTAATCTACCTTCAATTTGTTGTTTCTGTTTTGATGATGAAGAGAGTATACATCATAGTTTCAATTCTTGCAAAGAAATAAAGAAACTATGGTCATGGATTGATATTGTCTTCAATGTTCAGTCAAAACACACTCCATACCTATGGGATAGATACTTTCTGTATTGGAACTTGAAAGCTCAGTTTCCAGACCATAAGCAACTTCTTAGGACTATCCCTTGCTTAGTAGTATGGTCTATATGGTGTTTTAAGAACAAAAACTATCATGAAAATGTGAGGAAAACTTTACATCTTTTCAATGATATTATGTTGGACTTTAACCTAAAATTCAAATGGGATTTGTCCATTGCTTTACCAAGATTACTAATAGGCAGTCAACAAAAACAAATTAAATTTGTTAATGTAACCTGGAAAGCACCATTATCAGCCTCTTACAAGTTAAATGCAGATGGGTCATGGAGGGATCTCAATAAGGCAGGTACTGGAGCAATCATCAGAGACTATGAAGGGAACATGTTAATAGCTGATGCTCAGCATTTATGTAGCCCCTCACCCTTTCAGGCTAAAGCAAGCGCAATCAGAACAGGATTACAAATGGCAATCAATTTGGGTATTGGCCATCTCCAGATTGAAAGTGACAATAAACTGCTCATAAAAGTGTTGAAGAAACAACTTAAGTCACCTTGGAGAACCACTGAATAAATTAGGAAAATCTAGGAGCTTATGAAAACCATTGAAGTCACACTTCATCATATCTATAGAGAAGCCAACAGAGCAGCGGATTTACTAGCAAAAATGGGAAGCTCAAATCAGGTACACACTTTCACACGCTTTGCACAATTATCAAAAGAGTTGAAAGCTATAATTATTACTGATAAACATGCTATACCTTCTATCAGAAGGCTCTAGCCTACTATTAGTTTCTTAATAAACCACATATATTCTGATACATATAAGGTTTGCCTATGACTCAATTGACATTATCATTTACACATGCATTGCTAGGTGTTTTTTTAGTGGAGCTTGTTACTGCTGGCTTTGATTTTTTTCTTAACAGGTACAGCTGGGATGGGCATCAAGGAGCCAATCTTGATGCATATGAGGCAGCTACACAACATAAAGATGACAAACGAATGGATTCATAACTGTAAAGTTAGTAAATCTCTTATGGGGAAGAAATTTGCAAGGGGACACTATGGAAGGTCACCACTTCTTGTCAATACTGGGTTGTGGGAGCAAGGAAGTGTAAGGCCATAGTCGACCTCGACCGGGTTTTAGGGCCATCTCCTTCATCGAGATAGGGGTTTTAGATGAAGGTTTTGGTAACACTTGATTGTAATTAGCTTTCACTTTAGCTTCCACGTTATTCTCTCTAGCTGTACTATTCAAATTCGTCTTCTATGAAAGGTTTGGGGAGCCTAATGTATACCCCCTCACTTAGTTGAGTTTACTTTAAAAAAAGTTCATTCTTAATAGATTTAAATATGTGATTTTTTTAACATCATTATTACAGATTTTTATATTAAATGAACTACAGGGTTTAAAATCAATATGTCGCATTTGATATGAAATAAAAAAAATGTAAAGATGACTATATGTAAATAATATATGTTCCACAAATTATAAATATATTTACATATTTTTTAATCGCATACAACAACATATTAATAAATTAACGATGATGAACTGCATATTTTATATTAAATATTTTTTATATGAACTCAATATGATCATAACTCATGAAATGCTTTTATTTTTTTTTTAGCAAATTTGATAATGTGAAATAATTTATAATTATACATGTTATTTTATAAATATGCTAAAAAATAATATTTATTTCCCTATTGTGAAATAAAGAGTAACAAAGGGAATGCGAAAGAATTTGATTCGCTTTCCACACTTGAACCAGACAGATTTCAAAAAATAGGGTTATTCTTTCCTTTCTTTTCCTTTCTCTTACCTAATTCTTTTTCCTTGAACCAAACGGCTCCTAAATTGATTGTACAAAACAGTTATATCATATTTACAGTTGTGCTATTTTAGGTAACTAAATATTTGCATATTTATTGTCTAGAAGACGCCTTAACCTTCCTCTAGCTAGTTGTAGTGCAGGACGTACTCTAATTGTCATCTAAGTTGTAGGTTGGTATGCATGTATTTTTTTTATTTAACATGGTATATAGATACCATGGTAAACTCAAATATCCAAAAGCCGCAATGACAAAACAGTCAATTGGAGTTTATAATGAAAAACATAAAAAAACTAAGTGAATCGCTATATCACGCCATGTATTTTACTTTATTTGGCTTGTATTTATACTATTTAATATGTAATATGTATTTTCAATTTAATTTAAATGATTTAAATTTATTTAATTAATATTAAATAAAATTTATTATTTATTTAATTAATTAATACCACAGCCGCGCACCGTGCTCTGCCTTGAGTAAGTTAGCTTTATCTGATTTTGGTGAATTTTTGTAGAAGCAAGTAAAATTCGAAACCCTTTATCAAAGAAGCTTTGAGGAGATCATCGTGATGGCCATTTTTGAAGGGGATACATGGATGACCCCATTTGTTTGATACCTTTAAGATGGGCTGCTTCCAGAAGATCCCATCGAAGCACGGAAAGTTTGACTCAAGTCACCCAAGTATGTTATACATGAGGGAACTTTGTATTGAAGGGGGTACCTGCAACTCTTGCTTCGATGCGCTACCCCCACCGATGCACACTACTTAATACAGGAAATCCACGAAGGAGTCTATGGTAGCCATCAAGAAGCACGATCCGTAGCAAGAAGGATGCTTTAGACAGGGTATCAATTGCCAACCATGTTCTAAGATACCAACAAATATATACATGGCTGTCACCAATGCCAAAAGCACGCACCTATGACCCATATCCCTAAAGCGAAAATGATCAACATATTCAGCTCCTGCCCATTCGATAAGTGGGGTATAGACCTAGTGGGGCCCTTCCTAGAAACACCAGGGAGATTTAAGTATATGATAGTGGCAGTCGACTATTTCACTAAATGGGTCAAAGAAAAACTGCTTGTAAACATTAAGGGGAAATATATCATATCATTATGTTAGAGGAATATTGTTTGTCGCTTTGGCATACCAAAAAGCGTTCATCACGGACAATGGGATCCATTTCGCGAATAACCCTTTTAAAAGATGGTGTGAGGATTTCAAGATCAAGCTAAAGGTCACATCGATATACCATTCGCAGGTAAATGGTCAGGCTGAAGTCACTAATTGAACCCTTGTTAACGGAATACAGAAAAGGCTAGAGGGGGAAAAAGGCAACTGGTTCAATGAACTACCCAGCATGCTGTGGTCTTATCCAACAATGGAGTCTTCAACCACAGGAGATACACCATATGGGTTTGTGTATGGCTCGGAGGCTGTGATACCTACGAAAGTTGGCAAGCCTAGCCCAAGAATGATGGTAGCCAATGGTGTCAGCAGTGATGAAAACCGTTGTCTCGACTTGGATCTAATGGAAGAAAAAAGTGCCATAGGATCCATCTGTGAAGCCAAAGTTAAGGAAAGAGTGAAACGGTATCATGATCAAAGGGTGAAATGAGCTCAGTTTGCTGTGGGGGACCTCGTCTTGAAGGACAATGAGAAGAGTAAGCAATAACCAGATGGGAAGCTGGGCCCTAATTGGGAAAGACCTTACAGAGAGTTCAAATCTCACCAAAGGAGGAGTTATACCTTGGGTTCGATGAAAGGAGACCGCATCCCGAAGCGGTGGAATATAGTTAACCTTCGACAGTACAACCAATTGTAAGGAATAGTTGTGAGAACCTCGTCACAAAAAATTTGCTTATTTTTCTATGTACCTATTACCAGATTTGTATGCTTCGCGCATCAATGGGATGACTTAATGGAAGTTTTGATTTCTCCCCCAAGTTAAAGTGCAAATTTATTATTCTCAAGTGATCAAAGATGCCTGTTGAGAAATCTAATCATTTCTTGCCTTCACACGATAGAAATTTACTCTCACCCTCTCGATAGAGTTTTGTTCTTGCTCTTGTACGATAGAGTTCAATTCTCGCCCTTGCGCGATAGAATCCATTTCTCACCTTCGCACGATAGAAATTTACTCTCGCCCTCATGCGATAGAGTTCCATTCTTGCCCTTGTGCGATATAATTCATTTCTTTCCTTTGTGCGATAGAAATTTACTCTCGCCCTTGCGGTATTGAGTTCAATTCTCGCCCTTGCATGATAGAATGCATTTGCCTTCACGTGATAGAAATTTACTCTTTCCCTCGCACGATAGAGTTCAATTCTTCCCCTTGCGCAATATAATCCAATTATTGCCTTTGTATAGTAAGGCTAAAGGCCTAATGATCGAAGGTGCATTCAAAACATAAAGGGAGGTATTCTCATTTTATAAGTAAAATTTCTTGAATGGTTAATGTAAGCAAACATTTTATTAAGGCATGCCATACAACGTAAGCTTTGAAGTATAACATACAACATAAATTTTAAAACATACAACACACACGATCATTCAGACCACTGAATGTTCTCTGGCTTCACCCCAGTGGCAATTGTAAATAGGCGATCAATATCACTCTCCGAGGCCCCGGTGATGGGATTGACGCGGTGCCTTTGACGAGGTATCAAATTCCACGAAGGGGATGACTCTCCCTCCTTATCATCTTTGTTTGCTTTGACTGATTATTTCCCTTCGATTTCTTTCTTTTCTTCGAACCCCTATTTGAACGTTTGCCTTTAGGAGGAATCTTGGATTTGGGACACCTACTCAAAGGACCTGCTCCTTGAAGGTGGGGATTGTTCTCAAAGCAAAGATGTTCTTTCCACTCGCATATGGTGTTAAAGGCTGCACGATAGTCCGAATCCCTATCTAGATCCTATCAAAGAAAAGCCATCTCAGTCTCGTACAAAAACTGAAACATATCACCAATATGACCTATGTCGAGAACCCATATGATAACCCATGCACTCGAAGACTATCGAAGTAAAGTTGTATTATAGCAGAATGAGTTAACACTTGATCCGAAAGCTAGGAATTCTGATTTACAAGTTCGCTACAAAATCTTTGGTTACCCTCGATTACCCCTTGTAGCCTAGAAACCTCTTTGACAAGTAAGCTTTTCTATTTATCCATCTCGCTAACTTGTGTTTCGAGCTCTTTTACCTTATCCTAATAGCGCATACTATCACCCCACTGACTTAAACTTTGATACAGCCTAGCATCAGTTAGACACTTATGTAAACTTGAATACTCTCTCATCCTCTCTCGTAAAGTATCCTGATGACTAAGCTTGTTAGCACTACACACTTTGTCTACTATAGCAAGGGCAACAGTAGATAGACCAGTCACAGGCTTACTCTTTGATTTGTTAAGAAGCTCTATACCGAAGGATGGCTTCCATCTTTCCACAATGACAGTTCCTTATTAGCCTTGGATAGATCCTCGCTCAACCGTGCCAACTTAGTAAGAAACTTCAAGAACTTTATCTTAACCATAGCTAGTTCTCGAGTCAGCTTTTCCAATTCATTGCACATTGGAGCTTTCTATAAAATATAAAGGATTATAGTCAAGAAAATTGGGGGGGGGGGTTTCTTATTATCCCAAAATAATCCCATCCTCCGATTAACAATTTTTCAAAACATTACAACAAATTCCCCAACAGATAAGGTGGACGTGGGGGGATTAGGGCTCATACATTTTGGGAGGTCGTTGCCGTACCTCTCAAAGTTAATACTTTTAAGCCCTAATGCTTCCTATCTACAATTAAGTAGATAATGGCAAGTCAAGGTCGTCCACGAGAAGAGGGATCTTTTCAAGTGTTTAAACATATATAGGAGAAGACATACTAGGCATATGTAACAATGGGGGGGTTTGGTTGGTTGTGATCCTAAGTTATCAAATTGAAATACAACAACTAGCAAAGCAAGAGAACTATGCTAATCATGCAATACAACTAAAGATAAGATGAAAAAAACAATTAACGGAACCTTGGGCGCAATTGACTTCCACTTCCAAGCCTCTTATCCATCATTGAACATGCAACCTATTTACTACTTTCACTACTTCTTGTGAAGACTAAAATTCTATCCTTCTTAGATAGTAGTTTGCAAGAGTGAATTCGACATCTCGTGTCAAACCTCACCAATGACTCCCGTAGTCGAAACACGACTCAAGGTATCCCATTAATGACATTTAGCACAAAGATTCAACAAGCTCAGCAACACTTATAAACACTACACCGTGTTTAAGCAATTAACCGATTCATGCATTTACACAAGATTAGCCAAGAATGATCGAGATTCATAGACTTCTATCATTTGCTACAAGCAACAAACATGAAAAAGAGTTCAACATTATCATATTCATCTAGCAATTATCAATCCATCAACACAATCAAAAACTCTAAGTTATACTCTTGGATTCCTATCAAGAAAGGGGGAAATCAACCCATTTCCCCAAACCCTAACAAGTATATCATACAAGTACTTCATATACTCAAGCTTTCAATAACATTAATGACATTAACAAACACATTTAATGCTCCATAAATGCATAATAGTAGGAGTATTAAATAGGCTACAAATTGTTCTCAAGACATGGGCTAGGAAGCCTTAGTTAATTGCTCCCAAGAACTAGGTTTAGCTACAAGAGTTCATACTAATTAATGCTAAACAACCAAACATAAAACAACAGATTTCAAAGATGAAAATGGAAGAAAATAGGGTTCTAAACAGTACCAAAAATGCAGATCCAGAAGTTGTGAATGAGAGGAAAGAGAGTGCTATTTATAGTACAAAAAGAATAAGGTGAAATTCTTGCCACCCGTTGGTTACGACTCGCAACGAGGCCATCGCGACTCGCGACTGGTGCCCAAATTTTGCATTGTTTCCTTTTCTTCTTCTTGTGGTATACATTCATCTTCATAGCAATTACTCTCATTTTTCTAGTCTTCAATGTCTCAAAAATTGCCTCCAATGGCCTCCGGTCTTCATGTCTTCGAAGCAAGTCTTCAAAAATCTTTGAAAATGTGATCTTTAATGGCCTTCGGTTTTCATGCCTCCGTGTTCTTCCCTCGTCACTCAAAATCCACTTAGAAGATGTAAAAGAGCGTAAAGTTGCTCTTACCCCTCCTAAGAGAATTTCAAGGTAAAACACAAGCTCTTGACAATAAAAGAGCATAAAAGTGACCCAAAATAGTACTAAATTATGCACATAAAATGGACACATGAAACCTCCCCACACTTAAACCTTACTTGCCCTCGAGTAATAAAAGATCCAAGCATATGAAGGAAATGACGTATCCACATCCTAACTACTATTCCCCCAAATCAATACCTCACAAAACTCTCAATATCACACATCCCAATGTTAAGGTCAAATGAGAAGTTTTGCATAACCGATATTCCTAAATCTACCCAAACCATATCAACCCATCAATTCATTGATATCCCTAAAACATCTCCAAATCCCGAATTGATAATCCCAAATCCAATGATACAAGGTGAAGCTAAAGACATGTATAAGGTTCAAAACACATGCTCCACTTTATATCAATATATCAACCTAAAAATGAAGCATGTTAACGATCAAGAATTTCATAACTTACATCGTCTTCTCCCGCTAAATTTTCCACTCCCAAAAGGTTCTCAAGATATCAAGCTACCCGATCCATCCTTGTGGTCACTGCAACCTTATGACTCCAACGCCGGGAAATGAGTGAACACTTAACGTTTTTCAATTTCTCTCATTTTCTCTCATTTTTCCTAGGAGCCCTTTCAGGTTTTCATCCTAGCCAAACATCATGTTTCTTTGGCTCACATCTCACCCTTTTCCGCACAATTAGGCTCTCATTTTTTTCTAGGTCTCCCTTTCGGGTTTTCAACCTATCCGGGCCCTCAATGTTGCCTAAGTTTCCCTCTCGGGTTTTCAACTTAGCGGGATTCTATTTATTTTTTTTATTTTATTTCAAAATTTTTTTCATTTCATTTTTTCCAGCATTTTTCACGTGTCTCTAATCCAAAAAGTAGCAAAGTGCTTTCCAAATGTTAAAGCTAAGAAAGTATCAAAGCCAACATTATCCAAGTACATCAAAAGAAAAACATCCCAACACAAATGGGAAAAAAAACTAACCAAAACCAATCAAAAGAGTTATGCAAAAGTGTCTTCAATCCCAATCCTCTCAAAGTGGATAACCCTCCCCATACTTAGAACACTACATTGCCCTCAATGTAGACAATAGGGCAAAAACATACAAAGCGAAGTATGGAAAGGGTAAAGATATGGTGCTCACAAAATCACTGCTATGATGAAGAAGGGCCACCGCCGAAATACTGCTGCTGATACTGTGCTAGCCACTCAATGCTCCTCTGCCTCCTAGCTCTCCACCTCTCTGCTCCCAGATTGGGGCCTGAGACACTGCCTGCCCGGGACTGCATCTCATGGATGCGAACTGACAAGTGGTCAATCTCTTCGTCCATGTCAATAAAAGTCTGGGAGACAAATACATTATGCTCCAATATCATGTTATTCTGTCGGCGGTATCCATCCTGCATCATCTGCTCGTAGAAGTCCGGTGGAGGCTGGGAATTATGAGGTGGCACATCGTCCTCCTGCATCGGCTCTGTCTCTGGTGGAGGCTGCGTTGGGTGCTGCTGGGAGTGCTGTTGCTGCCGCTGTTGCTCCGAGGAAGGTAGAGTGCTATCATCACGCTAGACAGGAGCTAGGCCAAGTTTTAGGAGCTAGGCCAAGTTTTTGGAGCTCGCGCTGGAAATAATCTCTACATGAGGAGTCCGGTGAAATTGCCAAGTTTTCCAGAGGTGTGTCAAGTTCTAGCTTCGTCTTGTTCGGCTGAGGAAATGCCATGAACGTGACCTTCCTCGCACCATTCAACCAATAGAAAAGCCCCGTAGTCCATGTGGCACTGAGTATCTCAAATCTAACTAGCCTCTCAATGGTGATAAGATAGGACGTGCGCCTCCTTAAGCGTGGAAAGTCAGCTGGAGGAACCAACCCCAAGTACTCTGCCAAAAGGCCTATCATACCCCCAACCATGATCTTTCCCTTGGGTTTTCCTACCACCTCCACAATTCTCTTCATCCATAATTCTACCCACAGCCCGTATCCTGGCCCCCCACTCGTTAAGTGCCACAGAAAGTGAATGTCATTGTTTGGCACATTTGTCGGCTCCGCGGAGCAAAGTACTGTGCCAGCCAATAGACGGTGCACATAACAGAGTGTAGGGTGGATGATGGCGCTACTCTTATCATGGGAATTCTTTGGCCTTATGTTGATGAGATTCCAAAAGGTGCATGTCATCCTCAGTTAATCGCTCCTGGGCCTGTGGGTCTAGCCTGGTCCGTATCTCCATGGTGTCAAATCCAAAGGCCTCTTCAATCTGTGAGATGGTCATTTGCCTAGATATATCATCTAAGTGAAAAGAAATGTACCTCTCGCAGGGTTGATCGCCTCTCATGCTGCTTATACGAACTGTGCACTAGAATTCCAGTGTGTACCTCCGGTAAGAGGGTGCGCTCCTACTCATAAACCTTTCCATTCCCCCTTTTGCAATGAGGCATTTGACAGGCTAAGTGAGGCCGAGGGCATCTAATGTGGGCACATCAACAAAGCTTGTCTCCTTGAGTTGGCGCTTCTCTAGGGCCTCTCACCTTTCCGCATTGGACCCGGTGATCCGGGTCAAACCCATGTACCTATCCTGAGGGGGAGGCACATGGCTCGATTCCGGAGCCAGTGGAGGAGGCGGAGGTAGAGAGGTGGTGCACCTACCTCGGGGGGTGGGGAGCCCTAGGTCTCTTTGTGGGGGCCATATCTAACAATCACAGCAAACAAGTCAAACACACAGGAATATATGTATATGCAATATTGTAAATTCATACTCAACCTAAAACTAGTTCATCATCACAAGCCGAATCAAAATCAAGTGAACTAGTTTAAGTCCTAATCACGATTGCATATACAATCCATACTATGTCCAACAAGCCCATATTATCAAATCCATTAAGTTCACATAATTGAAATCAATATGCTATATCTCAAAACCACAATTGTGCTCAACTAACTTAGCCACCATTAGGACATTCACCATGTCAACATTCATGTCCCATGGCTAAACTACCCTAAGCAAAATTACATTGCAAAGCACAATAACATTTTATCCAATTAACAACTATGTTGAATAAAGGGCCAACATGCCTCCTATCCAGCATAAGTCACAATCTATTCTCAGCCACAAGAACAAAAATGCACACAATCCAAACTCATACAAGCACAATACAATCCAAACCGCAACCACAAAATATGCACACAATACCCATCAAATTAAATTGCAGGAACAATTTATTCACCAAAATCAACCTAGATCCAACAATTCAATTTCCTAAGGCATCACACATAATCTACACAATATCCATAAAAAAATAGGGTAGACATTCATAATCCCAATTCAAGCTCAATAAAGTGAAGAAATGTACCACCAAGATGTGTAGGAAGAAGAAAAGAGAAAGCCCACAATAAATTCGAAACCAAATTGCTCAAAGTGACAAAACCCCCAAATTCTAGGGTTTGTGTTTTTCAAAGAATTTTTTTTATTTTTGGGTGGAAGCTTGGAAGAAAGGATGGGATATTGAGTGGTGGTTGTGAGTGATGGAGGGTGACTAGTAGCGGCGGTGAGCAGCGGCGGTTGGTGGATGACAGGTTGAGGATGGTGAAGAGGAGCGGGAGAAGATGAAGAGTAGCGGCAAATTGTGGATATGTTTGTGGTAAAATGGGTTTAGCCCATCATTTAAATCAGATTCGTACGTCGCGACTTGCGACGTGCTTGTCGCGACTCTTTACGGGAGGGGCGTTGGGTATGGCTAGGCTCGAGGATGAAAGGTGACACTTGGAGGGCTCGAGGCTTCGAGGTCTCGAGAAACTAGGCTCGAGGATGAAAGATGACACCTCGAGGGCTCACAGCTTTGAGGTATCTAGAAGCTAGGCTCAAGGATCAAATATGACACTTCGAGGGCTTGAGTGTTCGAGGTCTCAAAAAGCTAGGCTCGAGGATAAAAGATGAAACTTCGAGGGCTCGAGGCTTCGAGGTCTCAAGAAGCTAGGCTCGAGGATGAAAGATGACACCTCAAGGGCTCACAACTTTGAGGTATCGAGAAGCTAAGCTCGAGGATGAAACAGGACACCTTGAGGGCTCTCAGCTTTGAGGTCTCGAGAGGCTAGTCTCAAGAGCTGGCCTCAAGAGAATGATGGACTGTAGGTTCAGCTCGAGTCAAGGCCTTGCTACCTTGAGGTCTCGAGGGGGTGATGTCTTGAAGGGCTGGCCTCGATAAGCTGATGGACTTTATGGTTCGGGTCGAGTCGAGGGCTTGCTGCCTCGAGGTCTTGAGGTGGTAATGTCTCGAAGGGCTAGCCTTGAGAGGGTGATGGACTTTATGGTTCGGCTCGAGTCGAGGGCTTGATGCCTCGAGGTCTCGAGGTGGTGATGTCTAGAAGGGGTGGTCTTAAGAAGATGATGGACTTTATGGTTCTGCTCGAGTCGATGGTTTAGGGCTTCGAGGTCTCGAGGTGGTGATGTCTCGAAGGGGTGGCCTCGAAAGGGTGATGGACTTTCAAGTTTTTCTCGATTCGAGGGTTCAGGGCTTCAAGGTCTCGAGGGGATATGTCTTGAGGGCTGGTCTCGAGGACTGGCCTCGAGAGTGTGGTGGTCATTCAAGTTCTGCTTGAGTCGAGGGCTTGCTGCCTCGAGGTCTCGAGGGGGTATATCTCGAGGGCTCACGACGAGGTCCTCATGAGACCATCGTGGCTCGCAAAAAGTGGAGGTCGAGACCTCTATTTTAACACAAGATTTCTAAAATATCGTGACTCGCGACCACTCTGTCGCGAGTCGCGCTCGCAAGGCCATCGCATTCACGGAAAGTTTTGGCTAAGACCCCAATTTTTAGCCAAATCCCTGATTTGGTTGCGACTCGCGATAAGGCCTCATGAGGTCATCTCGACTTGCAGAAAGTGGAGTCCAAGAGCTGAAATCTCACCTAAAATTACTGAGCCCATCGCGACTCATGACGATGTGGTCGCGACTCGCAACGGGCTTCTAAACTGGTACTTAGAATATTTTTTTTCTGATTCCTTCTCTTGTCCAAGTCTTTCCTTCTTAACTCCAAGCATTTCTCCCTTCAAAAGTCTAATGCCTTGGCTTTGACATTGCTACAAAATCATGAAAAAACCAACCCGTGAAAAGCATAAAGCAAAACAACGAAACTTAATGATAAAATCCAAAACCAAACAACATCAACGGAAAGTTACAAATGATAATCAGGATGATTAAAACCAAGTTTATTTAACATCGTCGGCATGACTTACTCCCTTTTCTCGAGTTTTACTCACAAACCAGATCAAGGAGATCAATGTCCTCTACAAAATTCTCATGGTAAGGTTTCAAACGTTGTCCATTAACCTTAAAAGTATTGGACTTAGCTCGATCTTGAATCTCCACCACGCTATGCAGGAATATCTTAACCACCTCAAAAGGACTGATCCATCGGGACCTCAACTTACCTGGGAATAGGCGAAGGCGAGATTGGAATAGGAGGACCTTTTGACCAATGTCAAAATCGTTCCTAATGATCATCTTGCCGTGCCACACATTTGTCTTCTCTTTATAGATTTCGGTGTTCTCATAGGATTCCCTCTGGATCTCATCTAGTTTATCCAATTGTAACTTCCTATGCAAGCCGGCCTCATCTATTTAAAGATTGAATTCTTTAACCGCCCAGTAAGCCTTATGTTGAATTTCCACTGGTAGATGACAGGGCTCACCAAACACTAACCGGTATGGTGACATACCGATTGGTGTCTTGTAAGCCATCCTATATGCCCACAAGGCATCATTCAAATGAGAACTCCAATCCTTTCGGTTAGGGTTAACAAATTTTTGAAGGATGGACTTGATTTGCCGATTGAAAACATCGGCTTGCTCATTGGTTTGCTGGTGATAGGCGGCGGATGTCTTGTGAGTGATGCCATACTTCTTTAAGAGTGCCGCTATGGTCCGATGGCAAAAATGGGCACCACGGTCACTAATTAAGGCTCGGGGTACACCAAACCTAGAAAAGATGTAATCTTTCAGGAATTTTGCAACCACTTTAGAATCGTCAGTCCTAGTGGGTTTTGCTTCAACCCACTTTGACACATAATCAACGACAAGAAGAATATATGTAAAGCCATAAGAACTAGGGAAAGGTCCCATAAAGTCAATACCGCAAACATAAAAGATTTCATAATATACAATAGGTCTTTGGGGAATTTCATTCCTAGTGGAGATATTTTCTACTCTCTGGCATTCATCACAAGATTTTCAAAAGGTGTATGCATGCTTATTCATTGTAGGTCAATAAAACCCACTTTCTAAAACTTTCCTAGCAATCCTCTTTGCTCTAAAATGACCACCACATACATGAGAACGAAAAAAATTCAAGAATTGAATGTACTTCATTATCAAGGATACATCTCCTAACAACTTGATCCGCACAATCTCTCCACAAAAAGGGATCATCCTACACATAATACTTAGCATAACTCTTTAAGTTATCCTTTTGGGCCTTAGAAAAATGAGGAGGGAATTTACCGGCGAAAAGAAAATTTACAATGTTAGCATACCACGGTTGGAGATCCCTAATGGTGAACAATTGTTCATCAGGGAATTCCTCCTGTAGTTGCTCCTTCACTGCAGGGTTAACCTCAATATCTTCGCATGGAGTCAACCAGCTAATGATCGTCCACAAGGTTTTCCGCACCCTTCTTGTCTCGCACCTCTAACTCAAATTCGCTCAAAAGCATGATCTACCTAATCAATCTTGGCTTGGCCTCTTTCTTCATCATTAAATGATGAAACGCTGCATGGTCAATGTACACAATAACTTTTGTACCAAGCAAGTAAGTTTGAAATTTTTCCAAAGAAAATACCACTGCTAGAAACTCCTTTTTGGTGGTGGAATAGTTTCTTTGGGCTTCAATTAGAGACATGGATACGTAGTAGATGGCGTGAGGTGCTCTCCCCACCCTTTGACCAAGCACATCTCCAATGGCGTAATCACTCGCATCACACATAATCTCAAAAGGCATCGACCAATCCGGGGGTTGTATAATAGGGGCCAAAACTAACCTTCCTTTCAATATATCGAAGGCCCCTTTACAACCCTTATCCATCACAAATTCCACCTCTTTATGCAACAACTTGCATAAAGGAGATGCTATCTTTGAGAAGTCCTTGATGAATCGGCAATAGAATCCTGCATGACCAAGAAAAGAATGTACTTCGTACACATTAGTAGGATAAGGCAAAGTTTGAATTGTGTCTATCTTTGCCTTGTCAACCTCAATACCCTTAGAGGAGACAACATGACCTAAGACAATGCCTTGCTCTACCATAAAATGACACTTCTCATAATTTAACACAAGATTAGTATCAATTCAATGTTTAAGAACTTGTGCCAAATTTTCTAAACAATTGTCAAAAGAATAACTATGAATGGTGAAATCATCCATGAATACCTCAACAAAAGTTTCAAAATATTCTGAAAAAATGCTTACCATACACCTTTGGAAAGTTGTGGGGGGGGGGTTACATAACCCGAAAGGCATGCATCGGTAAGCAAACGTATAAAAGGGGCACATGAAGGTGGTCTTTTCTTGGTCTTCCGGGGCGATAGCCACTTGAAAGTACCCTGAGTACCCATCCAAAAAGGAATAGAAGGGGTGGCTTGCTAACCTCCCAAGCATTTGATCAATGAATGGCAACGGGAAGTGATCCTTCCGGGTTTCCGCATTTAACCTCAGGTAGTCAATGAAAACGCGCCTCCCATTTTGAACTCAGGTGGGCACCATTTCACCCTTCTCATTTTCAACCACCGTCACCCCGCTCTTGTTGGGTACCACCTGAGTTGGACTCACCCACTTGCTATCTGAGATTGGATAGATCATGCCCACTTAGAGTAACTTGAGGATTTCCGCCTTCACCACATCCATCATAGGTAGGTTTAAATGGAATTGGGGTTGCTAGACGGGTCTCGCATCTTCTTTCAACAAGATTCTATGCATACAAGTGGATGGACATATGCCTTTGATGTCGGAAATAATCCATCCAATTACTTCCTTGTTTTCCCGTAACACCACTATCAACTTCTCTTCTTGCTCTTTGGTGAGTTTGCATGAAATGATAACCAGAAGCATCTCTCGTTCCCCAAGAAAAGCATACTTGAGATCACTTGGCAACGGTTTAAGTTCAATCACCTGCTCTTTCACAAGTGACGGGAGGAATCCCGGTTCCTCGGGCTCCCCTAAGAGTAGAGGAGGAGGTTTTGAGAGACTCGGTTTCATTTCTTCAAGCAGGTTCAAATCCTCAAAGCTTTTCTTCAAGTTAGTGCTCATAGAGTATAAATTGTGGGCATCATTACTATCACATTGTAAAGAAACTAACAAAGAATCATCACCACTTAGTCCAAAAACATCTTGCACAACCTCTTCAACAACATGTAGGGAATGGCAAGCATGTTCTTCACTAGGATACTTTATAGAGTCATTTATGTTAAACTCTACTTTTATTCCATCAAATTCCATAGTGAGGGTACCTTTATGCACATGAATCATTGTCCTAGAGGTTTTCAAAAATGGCCTCCCAAACAAAATCGGGGCGGCATGTTTATCATGCTCCATGTTAAGGACATAAAAATCCGTGGGAAAAACTAAGGAATCTACCTTAACCAACACATCCTCGACAATACCTTTAGGGTATGCACTAGAATGATCAGCCAATTGGATTACCACCCCAGTTTTGTGCAATGTACCCAAGTTGAGGTTTTCATATAAAGAGTAAGGAATCACATTTATTGATGCACCTAAATCAAGCATAGCTTTTTCAAAATGTGTACTTCCTATTATGCAAGGGATTATGAACATGTCGGGATCACTACATTTAGGGGGTAACTCTTTTTGACACAAGGCGGAAACATGCTCACTTTTTCCATTTTTCAACTTGTTTTTGGCCCTTTTCTTTCTATTCACAACACATAATTACTTGAGAAATTTAGCATATCTAGGAATTTGTTCAATGGCATTCAAGAGTGGGATATTTACCTCACATCTACGAAAGACTTCGTAGATGTCCTTGTTGTCCTCCTTCCTCCTTTTGTCTTTCAAGGTTTTCGGGAATGGAGGTTCCGGTACATATAGAGGAATCTCCACCATATTTTCTCTTTTGTGAGGAGGAGATGAGGGTTCTGGGATGGAGGTTTACTTCGGTCTTGGTGCCAATGTCTCCACCTCAATTTCTTCTTCCTTGCTCTTTTTGGCTAATTCTCTGGCCTTCTCCTGATGGGCTTCTTCCTTCTCAACCACTTTTTCAAACACCTCAATCCTCTTAGGCTCCTCTTAAAAAATTCATTATTCGGTGAAGTGCCAACCTCTCTACCACTTCTCAAAGCGATAGTACTTGCATTTTGTCGAGGGTTGATCTCCTGTTGGGAGAGTAGCTTACCCTTTTCCCGGGCTTCCATCCGGTTCACCACTTGAGCTATTTGGCTCACTTGAGTTTCCAAGTTTTTGATGCTATCCTTGGCTTCATCTTGGAATTTCTCATTTTTTCCGCTCACATACCCAACCGGTGAATGGTTTGCATCACCTCATCCTTTGTTAGCCCCGAGCTCTCCCCTTGGTCTCGGGGTTTATCTTGGGCCCTTTGGAATTGTTGTTGAGGTGGCCTATGTTATTGTTGAGGAGGTCAATATGGTTGAGGGTTTTGGCTTCCTTGAGGGTTTCCATACCGGAGGTTCGGGTTATCACGACTTCCCGAATTGTATGGCCGGTTTTGGTACCCTTGATAACCTTGGTAGCAATGGTTACCCTGGTAGTCTTGATTCCCTTGATAGCCCATGACACTTACCTCTTCAACATAATCCTCTTGAAAAGTGAGGCAAGTGTCCGTAGGATGCGCCAAGTAACAAATTTCATATGATTTAACATGTGGCGCATTTCTGGGCTTTGTCATCAAATGTTTCACCATGGATGCAAGGGACGAGACTTTATCCTTGAGCTTTCCACTATTTGAAGAGTCACTTGCGGGTATTGGATTCCTCCTTCTCAAATCGGCCCTTGAGCTAAAGTTTCTCGATTCTTCCACTAGCTCTTCATACAATTGCATAGCATCAGAGGATGTTTTGTTTCCAAGGGTGCCACCACAAGAACTTCTCACTAACCTTTGATCTTCATTAAGAAGGCCATTGTAGAAGCAATAAACCAAATCCCCACAAAATAACCGTGATAAGGGCAACTTGCAAGAAGCTTCTTGAACCCCTCCCAATAGTCAAAGAGGGATTCTTCATGCCATTGGTGGATATTGCTTATATCCTTCTTCAAGGCGGTAGATCTAGAGGCTGCGAAGTATTTGGCTAGAAACTTCATTTTCATATCGAGCCAACTCTTGATGCTCTTGGGCGATAGGTAGTTGAGCCAATCTCTTGCACCATCCCTCAGTGTGAACGGGAATTTTTTCAACTTATAGAAATCTTCATCCACTCCATGGGGGACCATACCACCACACAAGAAGTGAAATTCGGTGAGGTGTTTCTTGGCATTCTCCCCTTACCTACCAAGGAAGATGGGTAGCATGCTGATGAACCTGGTCTTTAGCTCAAAGTGCATGTTTGGTCCAACCATAGGATACTCGATGCACATCAGTTGTTGATCGAGGTTGGGGGCTATGATGTCTCTTAGCAAAGCTTTCCCCAAAGGGATCTCTCTTTGGTGAGGAGGAGGGCTCACCCTTGGAGAGGAGGATGCTCATCTTCGTGATTAATTTGATGCTCCATAATGGAAGATGTATCCACAAAATGGTCACTAGGAGGGGTGTTATTCACACTTTCCAAAGAAAGCCCCCTAGCCCATCTCAAATTCAACTCTAACTCGGGGTTGTAGTGTAGGGGTTGTTGTGAAGAGGATCACGTACGAACCATACACCAAGAACTCGAACAATACGTCTCCAAGCCAAGTGAAAATGGCAAATCAACTAAAAAAATCAAAACAAAAGCAAACTAACACATATTTACAATTAGCATATAATCACACATAATATGCCCAAACACTTAAAAATAAATGCCTCTTCCCCGGCAGCGGCGCCAAAATTTGGGAGGTCTTCGCCGTACCTCTCAAAGTTAATACTTTTAAGCCCTAATGCTTCCTATCTACAATTAAGTAGATAATGGCAAGTCTGGGCCGTCCACGAGAAGAGAGATCTTTTCAAGTGTTTAAACATATATAGGAGAAGACATACTAAGCATATGTATACATAGATATATATATATATATATATATATATATAAGCATGTAAACATGGGGGGGGGGTTTGGTTGGTTGTGATCCTAAGTTATCAAATTGAAATACAACAACAAGTAAACCAAGAGAACTATGCTAATCATGCAATACAACTAAAGATAAGATGAAAAAAAAATTAACGGAACCTTGGGCGCAATTGACTTCCACTTCCAAACCTCTTATCCATCATTTAACATGAAACCTATTTACTACTTTCACTACTTGTTGTGAAGACTAAATTCTATCTTTCTTAGATAGTAGTTTGCAAGAGTGAATTTGACATCTCTTGTCAAACCTCACCAATGACTCCCGTAGTCGAAACACGACTCAAGGTATCCCATTGATGGCATTTAGCATGAAGAATCAACAAGCTCGGCAACACTTATAAACACTACACTGTATCTAAGTATTTAACCGATTTATGCATTTACACAAGATTAGTCAAGAACGATCGACATTCATAGACTTCTCCCATTTGCTACAAGCAATAAACATGACAAAGAGTTCAACATTATCATATTCATCTAGAAATTATCAATCCATCAACACAATCAAAAGCTCTAAATCATACTCTTGGATTCCTATCAAGAAAGGAGGAAATCAACCAATTTCCCCAAACCCTAACAAGCATATCAACAGGTACTTCATATACTCAAGCATTCAATAACATTAATGAAATTAACAAACACATTCAATGCTCCATAAATGCATAATAGTAAGAGTATCAAATAGAGTACAAATTGTTCTCAAGACATGGGCTTGGAAGCCTTGGTCAATTGCTTCCAATAACTAGGTTTAGCTACAAGAGTTCATACTAATTTATGCTAAACAACCAAACATAAAACAAGAGATTTCAAAGATGAAAATGGAAGAAAATAGAGTTATGAATAGTACCAAAAACGCAGATCCAGAAGTTGTGAATGACAGGAAAGAGAGTGCTATTTATAGTACAAAAAGGATAAGGTGTAATTCTTGCCACCCGTTGGTTGCGACTTGCGATGGGCTCATCGCGACGGGCTCCCAACGAGGCCATCGTGACTCGCGATGGATGCTAGAATTTTTCCTTGTTTCTTTTTCTTCTTCTTGTCGTATAAATTCATCTTCATAGCAATTCCTCTCATTTTTCAAGTCTTCAATGTCTAAAAAAATGGTCTTCAATGGCCTCCGATCTTCATGTCTTCGAAGCGAGTCTTCAAAAGTCTTCGAAAATGTGATCTTTAATGGCCTCCGGTCTTCATGTCTCCATGTTCTTCCCTTGTCCCGCAAAATCCACTTAGAAGAGGTAAACGAGCGTAAAGTTGCTTTTACCCCTCCTAAGAGAATTTCAAGGTAAAACACAAGCTCTTTATAATAAAAGAGCACAAAAGTGACCCAAAATAGTACTAAATTATGCACATAAAATGGACGCATCACATTTCTAGCTTGATGCCCTACGCTACGCTCATCCTCATCCTGCCCAGTCTTGCCTTGATCAATGCCGGCTTCTTCTTGGTTATCCTTCGACGTTTGCTCACTAGACTTGGAGCCCTCCTTCGGAATGGCTAATGCCTGAAGGTCAGAAGATAATAGAAATCTCTTTCCTCTCTTTCTCCTTCGACTTCTTCAAATTCCCCTCCAAATCTTCTATCTTTTTCTGCAGCTTGGCGTTCTCCTCTTGCCAAATAGCCTCAGTGGCTGCCTTGATTGGTCCTTACAGGAGGGGAATGACCTGGGGGAAAAGGCATCGGTCAACTACAAGGTTGATCGAACATGCGCCACATTCTAAACTAGAGAGAACAAATGAATTAGATAGAAGAATGAAGAATTGGAAAAGTCCAAAATAGCAAGTGAGATAAAAGAGCAAAAATAACATACCAAAGGCTCGCTTCCCATGTCCCCGAGATAATCCAGGGATAAACCATCTGAGTTAGCATCATAAAAAAGGTTGTTGGTACCACCCTCATCACCACCATCCTTGTGAGAAGGCCTAGGGCCTTCGAATCTTTGCCTTTTGGTGGTTTCTCTTGAACATGAAACCTCTCCTGAAGACCTGTCGGGGGGAAGGACAAGGTAGGCTGCCTATCCGACACCCTCGTCTGGAAGTTACCCTCCCGCTCAAGGGAATCAATGAAGTCTTATGGGTTATTCACTCCACAAAAGAAATTGAAGGGTTACAAATAGTAGCAAAAGAAGAAAATAAAAAAGAAGAAAATAAATTTCTGTAGGTAGAGGCCCAAAGACCTTTGGAAGAGTTCGAAGAAGAATGATCACCCCTCATAGTGGATTTAGGGATCGGAGAGGCCTTGGACAAGGCAGTCTACAATCCCCCCACTTACTTTTATTGGCATTTGTAGAATAATTCTACTCGAACACTAAAAAACTAGCCAAAGCATAGATACTTTCCGAAACCCTCTCTGGCCGTACGAATGGTTTTGGACCCTTAACATCTCAGATGGAAAATATTTGTGTCCAAGGGTCCGGGTGCACGAAGACGTTCTATATCATCACAAACACCCTCAGGAATCGAATATTTCTCCTTTCTAGTCTCAGCCACAACCTTAGGATTCCATCGAGGGGTTCGATAAACTCCTGAGCAATCAAAAGGTAGCACTTTATTTTGCCAACCCAAACTATTAGTAGGGGGAATTATGAACTTCAGGCTTGAAGGTTTGTTACTCAAAGTGAAAGTTCCGATTATGTCTCGACAACTAATCAAGAGATAGATAACCCTAAAAAATTTGTAACGAGACTCTACGTTCACTTCTTTACATCTAACCAAGAAAGTCAATATTATTACTATCACATTCAGATGGAGTTGGGACAGGCTTACATTAAACTTTTCCATTAGGCTCGATAGCAATGGGGGAAAAGGAAAACAAAGTCCGGACCTAATATGCCTACTGTAGGTTACTGCTCTTCCTAAGGGTAGGAAATCTCGATCACTTATATCTAAAGGCCTCAGATTAGCGTCAGGAGGAATGCTCTGATAGGAGGGAATCTCATCAATCAGTTTTTGAATATCTTTGAGAAAGGTATATCCCATAGAACCATCACCCTTTAACAATGATTTGGCATTCGAATGCCTAAATTTCCTCTTCGATGGTTTTTATAAGATCTCTGGTGCAATTTTCTCACCCCTAGAATATCATACGTATCCATCTACCCCTTCCCTGGCGAACCCATAAGATTCGCTTATTCTAACCCTCTCAGATTTGACCCTTTTTCCAGAAGGAGACACCTTACCTGAGTGGTGAATGAAGCTCGCTGCTTCAGTATGCTCAAAATCAGCCAAAATTTCTACGGAATGATACTCTCTATCCGAAAAACCCACTTGCGATAAACTTACCCTCTTGTTACTTCTCTCAGGATGTATGGGAGAGGAAGGAGAAAGAAAAGCATGGACATGGTTGGAATCCATATGAACTTACTTGTTAAAAACATGGGAGGAAGAAAGCTAAAGCTCAGGAGGACAGAAGAAGGTGACACGATAGAGGCGATTGAAGGAAAAAAACATGCAAACAAGATAGCAAATATGAAGAATGAAAGAATGAAATCATTTTTTGCATGATATATATACAGGGAAGAAAGAGAAACATGGCGAGCAATTATTTCCTAAAAAGGCAAAAAACCTGAAAAGGCATAAAAGGCTAAAAAGCTGTCAGCATGCGCCGTATTCTAACGTATCGTTTCATGCATTTTTCTCAAACAAAAGAAAAATATTTAGAAAAATCCAAGTGATATTCCAGGTACCCAATAGTTGAAATATCTTCGAGGATTCTCTCACCTCATAATCATATAGAGATTAGTATAGAGATTAAAACCGTTTTTAAGTGAAACCCAAAAGTTGAACCTCAAACAAGGAAGAACTAGAATTGCTTTAGAACACAAATATATTGAAGTTTGAATGATCGAAAGCTACCCTCGGCCCAACTCAAATAGCCTTCAAACACATCTCGATAAAAGACAATGAACCTTCATTGAGATAAACTTTGAAGAACAGAAGATCACTTAAATTTCTCTAGGGGCTCTGATGGTACAGTAGAGCTGAAACCTAATCGGGCCAATGCTCTCATCTCCTAAACAGGAGCCCAATACTCAAGACACTTACTGGTGGGCCTAATGATGGGCTATGCACTAGATTAGGGTTTATGAGTAGTATAAATAGAGAGATATGTCTTCCATTTTGGGTAACATAATCTTTGCCTACTTTTACTCTATATAAGATTGCTGACTAGACCGTCAGACAATCTCCCCCTGGAGTTCCCAGGGCATGTTTCTTTCTTGTAGATCACAGGCAGCGCCAGATCAGGTTCGGGTCGGGTAGTGAACGAAGGTCACTACACGCATCAGTAGCCCTTTGTAAGCTTTTGACATAATCGTGCATTTCTGGTGATAAAATCCTTTTCTTTTTTATACTTCATAGAAGTGAAGATACATACTTTTCTTTCTTGAATGCTATTCTTGTTGAGCGTTTGATTAACATTTGAATCCATATCTCCATGATGACCCATGCTAAAAGTTCTCCACATATTATATTTGAAAATGAATTGGAAAGTAGAAAATAAAACACCAATGAAAAAAATACATGACTTTACTTTGAAATATAAATGAAATGTTGGTTATATTTTTTTCACTAATTGCCTTTTTGTTGTTGATCAAAGAAGAGATTGTATTAAGCAGTAAATATGTAAATATTTAGTTACCTAGAATAGTATAGTTGTAGATATGGTATAACTCTCTTGTACAATCTATTTATACAGAATGATAATGAATCACCCATTATAGGATTATGCAATCTTTCATGGTATCAGAGCTACGACAATCATAGATTGCTAAACTCTAAAATTTTGTTCTTTGTTGCTACAACAACACATTAAATTGTACTCCTCCCGTCCCACTCTAAATTACTTTTTTTTCACGGTCTTTAGTGAGTATGTTTGACCGCAAATATCTCTAGTTACATATAATAACATCGCATAAAAAATTTGATGCTTCCGAAAATCGGTCGAGTCGCACCGTCGAGTCCCTTGGTGATAATTTGCAAGAAAAGATCCTTGGGAGGTCCCTATGGTAAACTCTCTGATGCCTAAGTCAGTAAGGGTTTTTAGCATGTGTTCCAAAGTCCCCTATAATATGTACATACCTGCCTATTTATACTGTATTAGGGAATAACATATATCCAAATTAT
The DNA here is from genome assembly GCA_037428765.1 of Rubia yunnanensis. Taxonomy (NCBI): domain Eukaryota; kingdom Viridiplantae; phylum Streptophyta; class Magnoliopsida; order Gentianales; family Rubiaceae; genus Rubia; species Rubia yunnanensis. The sequence continues at coordinate 30,920,906 of CM075071.1, read as the reverse complement.
ACGCCTTGATGTATGCCTTGATGTATGCCTCTCCTTTAAGGAGATTTACTATACTGATGTGGGCCTAACGTGCTCTCAGCCCAAGGTACCCCCTAGCCCAGCTATGAGTTTACCTATCATTAAGAGCCCTCAAAAAATTTGATGGTAGCCTCAGGTTTAAGATCTTTTAGGAGTCTCAAATTTATCCTTCATTATTGAGCCCCTAGGTTCATGTGTACTCGTAGAGGATGTCAAGGATTCCTACTTGTGTCTTTCTGGAAATAGGGATCCCTAACCTTGGGGCGCCGTCTAATTTTCTTTACGACTATCATTCATTATTACTTTTATTTTAGCAAAATTCAAGGGGTACACACGCGTGGGTTGGTTATACAGGGAAGCGTGGGATAGGGAATAGTTTATGAAAAGGCACGCCAACTTTTCATGCCATTTCAAATTTTCACTTCCCCAAGTTAATCACTACTCTAGCTGCCTTTTTGGGCTTCTTAACTTCCCATTTTCCCCACGTTCTCTTCACTTTAACTACAGGTGACTTCAAAAGTTTTCTCAGTACTCTCCTTTTCCTCCGTTCCTCGCTTACACTTTTCCTCATTCTATTTTCATCATTAAGGTACCCTAACCTTCATATTTCTTCACTTTGTTTCCTTCATATTTTGTGCTCATGGCTGTTTCTGGTGAGAAATCCGTTAAGAGGGGTATTCTGATGGAAATGGGCTTGAGGGATTTGAGAGGGAATCGCCCAGAAGGGGAGATTCTGAAGTCAAGCTTAGCAATCTGGGGCATTCTCCCCAGGGTTCCAACTCTAGCGATGATGAGATCAGAAATTCAAGCTACATACTACTTTCTAATTTCCCCAAGGGAGATTTTCCCCGAGTTTGGCCTCCCGGCCCGGGGAAAGGGTATATTCAGAGGTCTTCGCATCTTGGGGACATTGAGTTTGGTTTCTCTTCCCCTAAGGATGGATGTCCCCAAGAATGTTGGAGGAAGATGGTGGGTCATACCACCCAAAAGTATCCTCCACCATTGAGCCCCCGGCCCTAGACCCCCCTGTGGAGGAAGAAACGTGCAGGCCGCCAACCTCAGATAAGTCTTGGACCATATCGGGGGACTTATAGATGCTACCCCCAAGTCAGAGAATTCCCGCTGGTGTGGAATTAGAGTGGTTAGAAGTGGGGGAGTCTTACGAGGATCCCCCTGAGGGGAGGTCGGTTGTTTTTTTAAAGTAGATCCGGCCTGGGTTGTGCTTTCATTTTCCTCTAATATTCTCGAGGGTGCTCAGAGATTTTCAAGTAAGCCCTTCTCAAGTCCATCCTAACATTATAACCACGCTCATGCTATTTCTCTGTCAATGTTACAACCTTGACATCGAGCCTGAGTATAAGTTGTTCGGTTCCATTTTTATAGTGGCCTTCGACGGTAACTCCTCCAAGAAGATCATTATTTTTTCCCCGCTAGAGGAGACGCAAGGTTTTTACCCTTCCCAGGAATGTGGGAAAGTGGAAGGATGCCAAGAGAGCTCTCGCATTTAACTTCCTTAGATATAAGGTTTCTCGATGGAATCCTACGTAAAGTCGAATCCTAACTCCCTAACAAATTTGTTTGCCCACCTCGGCACGAGAGTGCTCGAGATTTTTTGCTATCCTTACCCCTTTCCTATGTCTCTTATACCAATTCCAATAACTTAGTCGGGGGTCAATTTGGCCCCCCGAGGTTTAAAAAAGTATGTCTACGAACCTGTTCAAAAAGAATTATTGAAAAAGTCCAGCTTGGCTCCTTCAAATGAGCCTCCAGTACGTCCAAAGAGAAGGAAACTAGTTAAAGGATATAAACCATGGCCTTCTCAGGACTTGGTAATCTGAGAGCACCATCTCAAGGATTCCCTTTTCTATCCTGATTTTGAAGGTGTCCTTCATGTATTTTGTGCTTTGTTTTGTTGTTTATTACCATATATTACCATATTTTTTTGTTTTACCTTGTCTAATATCTTCTTTCTCTCTTCAGTGGGACGGAGTCTAGAGGATGCCATGACTAAGAAAGGAGCAAACACCATCTCCTCAAAGGAGATGGTTACCCCCGCTACCCCCTTTAAACTGCTCCCGCAGACACATTGTTGAAGCGGAAGCCTAAGGACAATATTTCCGTTAGAAAGGGTGGTAAAAAAATTTCTCATGAGAGGTCTGCTCCTGAGGCATCTTATAAGAAGCTCGATGCCGCTACCCATTGTTTGGCATCTTCCTCGAGCCTCTCGACCTTAGGGACCACTGTACTTAGTCCTTTTGTGAAAAACTCCAAGGTCAGTTATTTTCTCAAAATTAATTTGAGAATGATTATGTGTGTTTTTTGTCTGCTCATCTCTGCCACCTATTTTTAGGTTGTCAAGGAGTTGGATGGTGTAAGATCTACCATTACTGCTACCTTGAACTTTTCCCTAACCTCTTCCCTGTCCTCCTTCATTCAAAATTTAGGTTCTGAACTATCCTCCACATATGAGGAGAAGAATAGGGAGATAGCCTCGTTATAGCTGAAACTCGAGGATTCCCAACAAAAAGTTGTTGAACTCCAAAGCGCTCAGGAGCGCCTAATCTTTGAAAAGAATTTGGATGTCGAGAATGCCAAGAAGCCTGAGACCCTAAGGCTCAAATGTTCATGTTGGATGCATTCAAAAATAAGTCCTTCAGAGTCCGGAGCTGTTCGACCTCCTTGCGGAACTTCTAAGTGTTGCCCAGTGCGTTGGGCGATCCAGCTTAGTGGATGAAGTGATCTTTCCCAAGATAGGATCGTCCCTATCTGAGGACAATGTCAAAGCATTAAAAGAAGAGGCTAAGTCCGAGGGGCTTGAGCCAATAAATCAAAAGTGGGAAAATGCCGTGAACGGGGGTCACATGGGCTTATCCATCATAGGCATTTTGAAGGGTTCAGGGAAATACATCACCCTAGACAATATCTACGCCTTGCCTGATTCTCAGATAAAGAACACCAAGAAGCAGATGCTTAGGCCACATCAGCTCGGAGGACCAAGTGGGATAATGTAGTAGGGACCGATGTATAATTTTTCCCCTTTGATTTTGATCTATTATATGAAAATTTTATTTCCCTTATTGATGTGTTTCTTCAAAATTTCATTCTCGTAGTTCAACACATTGCAACAGAAACTTTAATCCACCCGTGAAGATTTCCTTAAGGTCAAAGTCGAGCTCGAAACTGCTAGGAGAGACTTAGCCCATGTTGTGACGGCCTTGGGGAAAAGCTCCGAAGAACTGGAGTTGTGGCGTAATAAGACCCACCCATTTATAGTTGGTTTTCAAGACATCATTTCCAGCTTGAATTCAGCTGCGAGATTCTTCTAAAAGGATCTTAATCTTGCTAAGGTGGAACTAAAATCTTGGGAAAGTGGAAAACATCCAGTTTTCATAGCACGCCTAGAGGACCACGACCTAAAAAAATCAAGGGTGTCGTCCCTCTCAAGGTTGTCAACGATACCGAACCCCCAGAGGAAAAATATGAAGATGAAATTCTTCGCACAATCCATAAATTTGGTTCCCTCAAAAGGTGTCTTTTAGATGATGAAAGGATATGAATACACTCGAGAGTCACCTTATATCCATTCGGGGTTAAGCTTATGGCTCAGTTGGGTGACATTGTAAAGATCTATGAAGTCACATAGAATGAGATCTAGAGGTTAAATGAGGTGCTCTCAAGGTTCGGTGCTTCTATTGGCGATGAAACTTTAGTAGTGGAATCTCTTTTAGGAAAAAATTCAAGGTTGCTTTCTGAGAACTAGACACTTCAGAAGGAAAACATCAAGTTGGAGAAGAAAGCTCATCTTTGCTATCAAATCCTTCACACTCATAGATTATTTCATACTATTGCTAACCCCAAAATTCTCTTAGACAAATTTTTACCCAAATTTCTTCTACATGCTTCCTATCACTGGCTTATTAAAAATGAAGTGGAAACGCGCGGAACTTTTAAGCAGAAGGAAGCTTACACTGCTATCCTCGAATGGATAAAGAAGTTACCCATCCCTTCTTCTAAGAATCAAAGGTCCTCGAGGTTAGAAATAGAGGAACTGGCTAGGGGTGGTAGTTCTTCGAAGCACCCCTTTGGGAGGTCTACGAGGAAGTGGACCCACCCCTGTGGTCCTCGGTACACTTTGGAAATAAATGTTGATGACTATCCCGAAGAGGAACAACGAAAGAAATTTCAATATGCCACTGGTATCAAGGCAGATGAAATAACAAGGATACAAGAGGAAGTAGCAAGAGTAGAAAAGGAGTTAAAGAAACTATTGTAACAGCGTTTTATATACTGCTAGTGCTTTTTACTACTCCTTTTCCTTTGTGTATATTTTTCTCCTATACTTGCCTTTATGATTGTGTCCTTCTAAGCCTTAATACCTTAGATTATGATATGTCAAACATTTTTGATGAGTTAATTGCATGCATTTAGTAATTGACTAAAAATTATAAAAACAACAATGTTTTACCTAGGTTCAGTGTTTTCCACCTATGTCCTACAACAATTTTTCCACTAGGTCACCAACCGACATCTACAATCAGCAAGGGTATCGAGGATATTTATTTCACACACCTCCCCCTTTCTTCGGCCTTAAGAGCTCATGGCTTTGATCTTTCGCCTTAGCTGGAATACAATCTAGGAGCTCGTGGCTCTATTCTACAGCCTTAGTTGGAATACAATCTTGGAGCTCGTGGCTCTATTCTGCAGCCTTAGCTGGAATACAATCTAGGAGCTCATGGCTCTATTCTTAAACCTTAGCTGGAATATAATTTAGGAGCTCGTGGCTCTATTCTACAGTCTTAGGTGGAATACAATTTAGTAGCTCCTGACTCTATTCTACAGCCTTAGTTAGAATTCTTTGCTGGAGCGTTTGAGCTCGAGTCTTCAGTCTTAGCTGGAATACTTTGTAGGAGAATATGAGCTTGAGCCTTCAGTCTTAGCAGAAATTCTTTGCAGGAGAACTTGAGCTCGAGCCTTCAGTCTTAGCTAGAATTCCTTACGAGAGCATTTGAGCTCGATCTTAGCGCTTAGTACAAGATTTATCGGTGCTATTTGCCTCCATCATACATGCTGATATCTCTGGAGATTGGTGATGTTCCATCTCCTTGGGATCTGAGTTCCTGCTATGGTCTCGAGGGTGTAGCTTCCTCCGGGGTATGCCTCTATCACTTGGATTATGGCCTCAGAACCATAGACTGGGCTATAAGGTGTTTCCCCTGTGGCCGAAGATTCCGTAGTTCCGTATGCCCATAAAATGTTGGGCAACTCCCATATCCAATTTCTAGCTGCCCCCTCAAGCCTAGCTTTGATTCTGTTAACCAGGGTGTGGTGTGTAACTTCTACTTGGCCATTTGCCCATGGATGATAAAAAACAGTCAACTTTTGCAGGATCTTATATTCCTCGCACCACCTCTTAAAGGGATCATTGGCAAACTACTTGCCAATGTCCGTTATGATCGTCCTTGGGATCCCGCACCTGCACATAATGTTTTTCCAGTAAAAGGCGATAACTGTCTTGCCTGCAATATTGGTGAATGGTTCGGCTTCTACCCATTTCTTGAAATAATCCATCGCCATGATCAAGTATTTGAACTTTCCTGGGACTTCGGGAATTTTCCCAACTAGGTCGATAACCCATTCATCAAATGACCATGTGCCATGAATACTCCTCATCTCCTCCTGGGGAATGTGTTTCAACGGCGCATGTTTTTGGCATTAGTGGAAAGTCTGTATGTACTAGTTTGCATCTTCGAACATCATGTGCCAATAATACCCAGGTTGGATAAGCCTCCTCGATACTGATCTAGCTCCATGATGACTATTACATATACCCTCGTGGGGCTCCCTTATCAAATAATCATCTTTGAGGGGGCTTACGCACCTAAGCGGTTGTAAATGCCCTCTTTTATTCAGAATTCCCTCTTGCATCACATATTTTGGTGCTTTAAGCCTGACTTTTCTGGGTTCAACAGAATCCTCCCGAAGTGATCCATCTTGAAGATACTTAACAATGGGCTTCATCCAGAAAATTTCTTCCTCTACGGCCGTCACCTTGTGCTCTTGAAAACTTTGATTATTAAGGGTCTCCATCAGAAACTGCCCTTGAGACTCCACTCCTAAGTTCGACGAAGCTAATTTTCTCAAGGCATCAACTTTATGGTTCTGTTCTCTTGGTACTTGCTTCAAGTTATAGCTTTTAAACTTCTTGAGTAGAGGTTCCACAAACTCTAGACACTTTTGCAAGTTGTGCTCCCTGGCCTCGTATTCCCCCTTTACCTGTTGCACCACTATCTGGGAGTCACTACAGATCTCCAAATCCTTCACATTCAGTTCCACAGCTAACCACAAACCAGTGATTAGGGCTTCATATTCAGCCTCATTATTGTTGCCTCGAAGGCAAAGTGCAGTGCGTACATGTAGTCTTTCCCATCAGGGCTAGTAAGTAAGACTCCTGCTTCGCTTCCTCCTGAATATGAGGAACCATCAACATATATCCTCCATACTTCTTTCCTTCGAGATCCCTCCTCTATCTCAATAGGCTAGATAGTTTCAATGGTTTCAAATATAAAGTCTGCCAAGGCTTGACCTTTAATCGTTGCCCTAGGATGAAATTGTATGTCGTGTTCTCCCAATTCTACTGCCTACTTCATAATCCTCCTCAAAGATTTGGGTTTTAAGAGTACTTGTCTGAGGGGATAATTAGTGAGTAAGATGATCGTGTGATCCTGAAAATAAGGTCGCAGTTTTCAAGCGGCATGTACCAGATCTAGTAAGAGTTTCTCAAGGGAGATATATCTTGTCTATGGTCCCTGTAGGGCTCAACTTACAAAATATATAGGGTGCTGCACTTTACCTTTTTCTTTCACAAGTACTGAACTGATGGCCTTGGGCGAAGAAAAAATGTACAAAAATAGGACCTCCTCTTTCTCGAGGTAAACAGGTAAATAGTATAAACAGTGGAACCCACGGTAGAGCCCTAAGAGAGCCCTACCAAATACAAAACCAGTCCAATCCTAGGTTACTTTGATGAACCTAGGGAGCAAAATCCAAGAGAGAGATGGGGGAGGAATGAAACTCTAAGAGCACCCCTCACCCCCCATTTTCTAAATAAAAAACTAACAACCCTTAGCAATATAAGTCTAGCAAAGGGAAACAAAACAAGTTCCAATGATAATGGGACTGAAGCAGCAACCTGAAATGAAGACAGGCTAAGAAATACTAGGAAAATGGGGTGAGAAAAAACTCACTACCCATAAATAAGTGAACCGATTCAACCCCTAAGAAACGGGGCTCTTCATTTCCATTCCATAAAGTAGCCGAGTATTGTGAATCTCGGGTCTTGAGCAAGTTGAGCTACCAGAATGTTGGTGAAGGTACAAGAGTCCAAGAACAAATAGTTTGAAATTTCTTGTGCAGCCGAGAGTGTCTCGGGTCTTGGATGTCCCAAAAAGTGTGAAGCTGATGCCCAATGTTGCACCTATCTGGCACGGTGGATATCTGCTTTTACCATATACACCCCTAAAGTGGAGAAAGAGGGATGTTATTGGCCTTCAAACATTCTCTTGAGGGCACCGAGAGTAATAAAGCGGGTAAGGATGTGTTGAGGCCGTGTCTCATATCCTTGGGAATCCCAGCTAAATCAATCTCATGAAGATGAGAGAATGGATACACTTATACCGCGTGCATCAAGCGTGGTGATTATGTAATCACCCTCTCCATTTTGAGCAAATGGACAGCTTTATGCTGATTTACCACGGAGTGCAGCGCGGGCATAGAGCGCATAAATAACCGTCAAATCATAAGTAAAAACTAGGCTTAGGAGAAAGAGCATCAGTAACAAAGGCCTTGCTCTTAAACTTCTTGCCTCACCATGGAATCCGAGCACCTGGGCTGTGCCAAAGATCGAGCTCTCGAGCGCCTCATGCTGATGCTCTTTGAGCACTCGAACTCCTTCGGATGCCCCATCGAGCACTCAAACTCCTCCTACGCTCGAAAGCCTCCTCGAGCTGTCGAAGGCCTTCTGAAGTCCTCGAAGACCTCCAACTCTCGAATGCTCCTCTCGAGCAGTCAAACACCTCCATGTCTCGAAAGCCTCTTCGATCATTCAGATTCTTCTTTCTCAGCAACGCCAGCTTCCTCGAGTACTCGGGACATGGATGCCGTGTTACACACTTGAACAAGCTTGAAGCTCAAAGACATCCTCTAGTGCTCTCGAAGACATAGTCGCCTCTAGTACACGAACACCGATTACTATTGCCATTTGTATTACTCGAAGATCTCCCATTCTCGAAAACCTCCCGAGGCTCTCAAAGATCGCCGGCAGTCGATGATCTCCTCGAGCACTTGAACATCTACAGCCACCTCGAGCATTGGAAGGTCCCCCATATTCAACATCTTCCATAAGTTAGTCGCCGAAAACTGGGCAAAAGTCCAGATAATGCCAATATTTTGACAGTTTGCTCCTCCTTTCATCCTGACCTGGGTATTCTCATGAGATTGAAGAATGAAGACAACACTTGGGTGTACCATCATTAATGATTCCGGTAAGCACAGTCTGCTATGGCCGGCCGCCAGGCACGAATTGGCTAATTCCAACCAACGCACAGCAAAACTTCTCCTGATATCCATTTTGAATCTGACTAGCCCCAAAGCATTTATCTCATCCAACAGTACCATTATAATATCCCAAATCCGTGGGAATTTTCGTGAGTGAGTAAGATTAATTCTGAGATCATGGCATAAAACATAGCCTATTGGCTAAATTCCAAATAATTCAAGCAAACCTGGGAGCACAACTTTACTGAATCGATGAAGAACTCATCCAAATACTAACACTCTTTATGCATGAAACCTAGCGATAATCCAACTCCCACATAAATTCCATATGAACTTTCATGAGTAAATGAAGCAAGTCTGATTTTATGGCATAAAACATAGCCTATTGGTTTGAATACCATTCAGGTCAAGTAAACAGGGCCGGGTAATGTCCGAGATCTGAGCACATGCAAGGCCGGGGTACTGAGCACAAGCATGGTTGGAAATTGACCGGGTTCTGGGCACTAGCAAGGCCGGAGGGCAGTCCGAGGTTTGAACACAGGCTAGGCTGGTCGGTTACCCGGGATTTGCACACAAGTTTACTTGAATCCAATAAGAGTTCTCCCAAATACTAACACTCTCTATGCCTTAAAACCATCCTTAAACTTAATCCCCCATGAGTTTCTTTAAACCTGTCCCGAGCCTATAGAATTTTGCATACGAATCGACACAAATTGTTTATAAGCATCTTCATCTATCCACAGCCCAGATTTATTAGACGAAATACGAAAACCGTATTGACGCTCATGAGATAACAAAAAATTCAGAATTCTGGAAAATTCGTCACAGTTTCGTGTTCAACATGAACACCACACATGGTTCCACATAGATATATATGCAAAGTAGTTCATCTCTTTTCACAGCAATTCACATATACCACAGACTAAGATCCACACCATTCTAGTCTAAGCTGAACTGCGTTCTACAGCAAACTCACATTCCGCACAAAGTTAACTAAACCATCCATCGAACAGAGTAGGAACATAGTACCAGTCCACTTTCTACACAGACATAGCAGACCAACCACAATCCACAAAATCCACACAAAAAGCAGAGTACTTCCCATAGCAATCCACACAAGTTCTCACTAATCCGCACCAATTCAACAATTTAGAATTACCTGTACTGTGGTAGACATTCGCCAAACACTATTCATCGGCAACCCAGATTGTGGTCAACCCAAAGTTGCGTCAGATTCGTGCTTAGTTCTTGGTCCGAACTGCAATCCACACAAATCTTCCTCCTCCAAGTTTGGGGAAGCAAGGTCTCCCCCCTAAACCCATGTTCGACGGGATTCCTCTGGACCCGTGATACACACTACTCCTCTTCTAAAAATTTCCACGCTTCAAGGTCAGAAGCGTTCTCTCCTTCAAAATAACCCTTAATTGGGGCATGGGTTTTCATATTTTAAGATCAGAAGTGAGATCTTCTTCCAAATCGCGACGTACTCACTGACTTCGGAGTTTCGAAAAGAAACCCAGATCTGGGACATAGCTTCTGATTGAGATGCAAACCATATGTCAAAAGATTCCCGGCGAGGAGGCCAACAAAAGTGCCGGGTCTCTCGCTAGAGGAGAAGAGCCGAGGAAGAGAAACTTGGCGAAAATTGGCTACGGTGAACAGTAGTAGGGCTGCGCCCTATTTTCGCCTCTCCTCTTTCTTGGGCTTCATGAATGTCGATAACCTTCAATAATGATCCCCGAGTTGTTGAATAACTTGTTCACACCTATTGGTCCATTCAAAATTCTTTTCTTTTTGGAGCACGTCAAAGAAAGGCAACAGTTTCTCAGCCCACTTTGACAAAAATCTGCTCAAAGCCGCCAATTATTGAGTAATCTTCTGTACTTCCTTTATGTGCTAGGGGTTTTTTATCCTTAAAGGGCCTCAACCATCTCCGAGGTTAACGTCGATTCCCTTCTCCGATACCATGAGCCTTAGGAATTTTCCTGCCCGCACTCTTATGACGTATTTAGCAGGGTTCAGCTTTAGATTTGCATTCATGAGTATCTCGAAAAGCTCCTTCTGATCCATCAAGAATTCCTCATAACTTCTATTCTTTACCACCATATCGTTCACATAAATCTCCACGTTCCTACCAATATTCTTTCTGAACAACTTGTCCACCAGCCTCTGGTATATTGCCCCTGCATTTTTCAAACCACAACGCATCTTCTTGTAATAATACGTGCCCATATCCATGACAAACGAAGTCTTTTCTTTGTCCTTATCAACCATCAATATCTGGTGATACCCCTTGTGGGCATAGAAGAAAGCCAATACTTGATACCCTGTAATTACCTCCACCAACTTATCGATGGGAGGTAAGGGGTAACTATCCTTTGGGCAACATTTATTTAAGTCTGTAAAATCTATACGCATCCACTAAGTACCATCATGCTTTGGGACCATAACTGGGTTAGCTAAGGATTCTGGGTAAAACACTTCCTTAATTACAACAACATTCAACAATTTTTCCACCTCGACCTCGATAGCTTCTGCCCTTTCTGGCGTGAATACTCTTTTTTTTGCTTGATGGCCCCTGACTCCTGAATCAATGTTTAACCTATTGAATGATAATCCTGGGGAACCCCTATAAGATCTGAGGTATCCCATGAAAACACATCTTCAAATTCATCCATTAACTTGTTAAGATTTTCCTTCACATCTCCATGGGTAAGTTTCCCTACAGCCACTATCCCCTTATCTAAAATTGGAATTTGTTCAGTTTCAGAAAGGCTAACTCCCCCATGAACCAAAGCTACATCTCTCACCCTACTTGGTTCTCTTACCGCAGTGAGGTTACAACTCTTAGCCTCGGCCTTATCCCCTCAGATGGAAGCTATCCCTCTACTCATTGGAAATTTTATGATTAAATGATACGGGGACCACAGTGCTCGAGCCTGGCACATCCTAAGCCTTCCCAAAATTACATTGTATGGAGAATAAGAATTAACCACTGCAAAGGTGCACTCAATCGTTACCCACTTATCCCCTTTAGATATCCATACTAGCAAGGTGACTTATCCTACGGGATGTATTGGGTTTCCCATAAATCCTGAGAGAGGGGTAGCTGATTTCTTCAGATTATTCCTTCTAATATCCAACTAATCAAAACATTCAGCAAACACTATCTCGACCCCACTTCTATCATCAATAAAGTCCCTTTTCGCTAAGGTCGTTCCAATTACCGCCGTTACCACCATCAGATCTGCATGCGGGTTTGGTTTGGGACAACATCCACTTTTGAAAATGTGACTATCTCGTTTGGCTAGAATCTCTCCTTCATGACTGAGTTTGAAGACCTCTCTCCTTTTATTCAACTTACCATGTTGATCACTCTCCGAATAGGCAGATTTTCCCCATTCTGATTGTCCTGGTTTTGAGTGGGTTGTTCTCGGTGACCCTCATCCCTTATCATCCGATCTCTACCTCGATGCTCTTTTCCTTGATGTCTACTATATTTTATACCCCCGTTATTCCGAGGATATCTCCAGTATGGTGGATGGTCCCCCTGGGGCCGAGGAGGTTCTCCTTGATTTCCTTGTCTAAGTCTGGGGCCCTGAAGTTGCTCCTCTCTTTAATTCCTTTTTATCTCCCTTTTAAAATGGATGCAATCATTCCTATCACATCCATAACCCTTGTGAAAGTCGCAGAATAAGTTTGAAGCCCTTCGTCCTGCTACTGCGACAGACGCGTTTTACAAGGGTTGGGATTGTTTGAATACCCTGGAGGCATATTAGCAAGAGTATACCTTTCAAAGTTAGGCCTGTGCTCCTCCATTATCTTCTTCCGTCAATGATCATTACTTCTTCCTGGCGCATATTTTTGGAATTGGTGGAAAGTCTGTATGTACTGGTTAGCATCTTCGAGCATCATGGGCCAATAATACCTGGCTTGGATAAGCTTCCTCGATACTGATCTAGCTTCCTGATGACTCCCACATATACCCTCGTGGGCCTCCCTTATCAAATAATCAGCTTTAAGAGGGCTTACACATCTAAGCGGTTGTAAATGCCCTCTTTTATACATAATTCCCTCTTGTATCACACATTTTGGCGCATTAAGCCTAACTTTTCTGGCTTCAACAAAATCCTCTTGAAGTGATCCATATTGAAGATACTTAACAATGGGCGTCATCCAGGAAATTTCTTCCTCTATGGCCATTGCCCTGAACTTCAATTATATAACCAATAAGGGTCGTACAAGCTATAACCTGCCGACTATTTCAGCATCCCTATGATTCCTTATCCCTGAGACCCATATCCCATCTCAGCTTTGGGATATCCTCCCATCAAGTGTTCCAGAACTGCAGCGGGTATGGGATGTGCTAACCCCAGGGGTTCAGGGATTGGAAGCTGATCTGCTCTGCGATATCTTCCCATCAAGGTTGTTAGAACTGTAGGGGGTCTAGGACGTGCCAACCTCAGTGGTTCAGGGAATGAAGGTTGAGGTCGTGCCTGGTACCCCTCTCGAGGATTTCCAAAGTAGGGAAACGCTACCATGAGTTGAGCAGCATTGCTTGTCGGGGCTTCCATGACCATCGATGGGATGATCGGGGCTTTTATGCCTCGAGAGGGGGCTATCGGGGCCGAGGCAGGCGTGACCTGATATCCCACTCCCACTAACTTCTGGACTGTCCTGGTTTATTCAGATTGTAAGGTATTCACACTTGTTGCTCGATTCACTCGTAAGGCTTATTCGTAAGCTTCCACCTGTGACTCACCAGAAACCTCCGTGAAATGACCATCTCTTTCATCGTATTCCCCAATGTATACATCTGACATAGAATTTGCAAGCCATTCTCCTCGGCCTGAATTACTCACAGCGGGCCCCGAGGGTCCAGCTACATCTCGGGGGCCCTTGGGTATGTCTAAAATAGTAGTTCCCTTGTTCCATCTAACCCGAAAAGGAGTTAAACTACGAGTGGAACAAAAAGATGTAATGTATCCAAGAACTGAAGAAGCAATTAACAACTACCCCAATTTTTGCGCTACTTGAGGGAAATGATGGATTTGTATAAATTTTTTGGCAGATGGTTTGGGAAGCACGTGGATGCAAAAAGGTCATGTGATCGCCTATGCTTCTGGAAATCAAAGCCTTATGGGGAGAATTACCCCACTCATGACCTCAAACTCGCCACAATAGTTATCTCCTTGAAGAAATGGCGATGCTATCTTCATGATATCACACTCTAGGTAATGCATGATTATGAGAATCTGAAGTATTTGTTCTCTAAAAGTGACTAAATATGTGCCAATGCTGGTATATGGAATTTTTTGAACTTATAATAGGGTGATTAATCATCACCTTAGCGAGGCGAATGTGGTGGCAGATGCTTAAAACAGAAAGGCAAATTTAGCGCATATTATGGTAAGATATATAAATATTTTATCTCAAGTAGAGAATTGAAACTGTGATGTTAAACCTGATCGAGTCATTTTCACCAATTTAAGAATATCGTCTATTTTATCCATTGAAATAAATATCAATAACACTAAATAAGTAGCAACAATCCCTAGTAAAGAGAATTAATCTCGCCGCTAAAGGTGTGCTACCTATAGGGCTAATCATCCTGACCTAAAGGTTGGGACAGGTCAGCAGTCTTGGCCCAAATTGACCCAAAATTTTGGTTCAAGTGGGTCGGGTCGGGTCGGGTCGGGCCACAACTCTCATATTCTGGGTCAGGGCTGGGTTAGACTGGATCATGTGTCGACCAAAATCGACCAAAATCATTTAACAAATAAGAAAATTTTTAAATAATTTATATAAATAAAATAAATAATTTTTAAACGTATTAATATTAAAATAATAAAAAATTTACAATTTATTTTCATATAATTTAAATTTAAATATATTTTTTATATATATTATTCTCTTAATAAAGAAAAATACAATTATTTTCATTTTACTTAGTTAGAATACTTTAAGTATTTTAAATTAAAAATATATATTACCTAAAATTTATTTATGTAATTATGAAAATTATGTTTCATATATTAATAAATATATTATTTATAATTAATATTAGTTTTGTGAAATTATTTCCAACTTTATAAATATTTGTTTTCCAAGAATGTTAAACTTTTTTACGAAATAAACTAATGGTGAATATGTTGTATTAAATTAATTTTTTTTATGAATTTTGTTGTCAAGAAAATTGGACAAAATTGCAAATGGATCGATTTGGGTCAAAATCCAACCCGGGTCATTTTGACCCAATCCACTTGACCCAAATGGGACATTGACCCGACTGGACCCAAATAGGTCGGGTCAAAATGGGTTGGGTGGGGCAATTTGAGCACCTCTAGTTACCAGACTTGGAAGTTAACTGTATCGAGGTTATGAAATATAGGGGTACGTTTTACTAACCTCGAGATTCATAAATAAAACAAAGGGTGCTAAAGAAAGTTACATGTCCCAATAAACAATACATCCAGGAGAAACCAAAATTGTAGGGGCTTGAAACACAAGTATTGTTAGGGCGACATGAAAAGTGACATTGCTGAATTCGTGGCACGAAGATTGAGCATCAGAATCCACTAGGGTTACTACAACTATTAGGATTCCTTGAGTGGAAGTGGGATCCCCTCATGATGAATTTTGTGATAGGACTACCACAAACTCATAATAGTTATAACACGATTTGGGTGGTAGTTGATAGATTGATCGAATCAGCTCATTTTCAAATAAAAGTAAGGTATTCTTTAGAAAAGTTGACGTCACTCTTAAGTCTGAATAATCATAAGGCTACACAGGGTGACTCTAACTATTTTGTCAGACACCTCTCTCCTAGGAAGAAGTTGGAGAGAAAATAATTTCTTCCACTTACCAGTGTACCTTAAGTTGATGAATCTATGGAAATGGTTAAGATAAATGGGTAGCATCTCCAATTAACTTAGAGCCGACAGAAGAGTTATGCAGACCGTCGAAGGTAAGACTTGGATTTTGAAGTTTGTGACCGTGTATTGCTGAAAATAACCCCTTAAAAAGTTCTAGTTCAGCATGATAAAAAGAGAAGCTTAGTACTTGGTACATTATTACTTTTGAGAATTTCCAATGAATTGGATTTAATGTGCATTGACTCGACTTGCCTAGCCAACTAGGAAAATTATCACCCTTACCTTGAGCATATAGTAACACATGAGGTTCTTGCTTAGAGAAAAAGGGTGTAAGATAAACTCTCATGAAGATACTAGGCCGTAAGACTTAGAACTCTAGGCACTAGATACATCCTTATAATTTTAGTGTTATGAAGAAAACATTAAAATGAAGAAGCAACTTGGGATGTAGAAACAAACATGGGGAATAAATACCCTGAGTTGCTGAGAAAATTTGAATTTCTGAACGATATTCATTAGGGGGGGGGGGGGAGAGGGGGGATTGTGAACCCCCACTCTTAACAAATTTGGTGCGTAGGTAATAATTAAGTTTAAACCAGAATGGTCTGGTTTTATTTTTCTTTCTTTGACTGCCCTTTGAAATAATTTTTAAAAGAAAAAGTGTATTTTTAACCCTATATTTTGGTCAAAATTGCAGATAGGACCTTGGTGCAAAAATGACTGGATTTCATTGACCAAAATGTCAACAGCAAAATTCGCTAGAAATAGATGAAATGACCAATATACCCCTGAGTTAAAAATTCAAAAATATTTATTTGAAAAAAATACCCTTTCCCCGTCCCTTCTTCATCTCTTTCCACCACCACCGTTCTCATCTTTCTATTAATCAGCCACCACCACTGTCCTCATTGTTTTACCTAACCCATCACCACCACCGCTCATCTATGTTCCCTACCCGCCCTCATCTCTTTATATTAATCGGCCATGTCGATATGTCTTCGAGTTTGATGGGTTCTTGAACAAGATTTGTTCGATGGGTTCTTGAATAGGCATTGTTCGATGGGTTCTTGAACAGGCGGAGCTCGATGGGTTTACTAAATTTCCCGGCACAGGCATCGTTTCTCTACTGCTCATTATCGGAGCTTCTCCACCACCTTCAGCAATGATGATTCAAAAACCACCACTCCTCCTCGGCCTAATTTCTTTTGATTTCCTCCACACCAGTCTCTGCACTTTTTGATGCTTTGATAGGGGACTTCTGGCGGAGAGACGTGATGGCTGTGGGTTGTAGGGAAGAGGCAGATCTGGGGTTTTAGCCAGTGACAGTGGATTTGGGTGATGATAGGGCTAGGGTGGAGCATGGAGGGGAGAGGTGGTGGCAGGGCACTGAGTAAGGTGGTGATGCGGAGGGGATTTGTGGCAGATCTGAGCGTGGTGGTGACAGATCTGGGCAGGGTTAAGGGCGGTGGAGTTGGTGGTGTGAGGTTTGAAGAAGAAGAAGAACCCTAGGGGTATCTTTTTCATCACATTAGTGGCGGATTTGAGAATGGTGGTGACAGATCTGGGCGGGGTTAGGGGCGGTGGAGTTGGTGGTGTGAGGTTTGAAGAAGAAGAAAACCCTAGGGGTATCTTTGTCATTACATTTTTTGTTTTAACCTTCTTGAAAAATAAAAAAGGTAAAATAATTCCTCAATTATGTGACTGCCATTCATGTGAATGCCAAAACTCCTTCTATCATTCCTTCCTTCCTTCTCTCAAATTTTATCATCTACAGTTAACTCAACGTAAACCTGCAACAATCTCTGCCACCACCAACTCTCGCTAGAAACAACAACAATTAACCAAGGCTAAAATCCAAGCTCCCTGACGGCCCTGACTCTTGACGTGAGCCTGCTTTCCTACGCATCAATGGTTAATTCCCAACCTAATCGACAAACCCTAACCCAAACAAAAAAGCTACATTTAAACCCAATCACCGAATTCAAAGGGGAAATTGCTGTTCTTTTTAACGATGAAGAAATTGATATGCTCGCGTAACCCTTCCAGAAGCATCTTGTAGGCAAATTTGCTAGAGGCTGCTCACCCCTCTAATTTATCAGACAACTATTAAAAAAATTGGGTTCAAGGGCGCACCAACTATAACAACTCTAGACCACAGACACATCCTCATCAAATTTCAACATGACGAAGATACACAACGATGCTAGATGAAGAGAAATTGGAACCTTGCAGGAAACCTAATGAAGGTGCTAAAATGGATGAAAGACTTTGATGTCAATAAGGAGCCTCATATCGTATCAATCTGGGTAACCATCGAATTTCCTCTTATTTACTTTTTGCATCTTGAGTCAATCCCTTATATTTCCAGGAAACTAGGAAATTTGATATTTGCAGACCCGCCCACCCAAAACCTTACACGACCCTCAACCATAAGACTGTATATTGAGATGAACCTTACCTCAGTTTTCCCAACTAGAATTAGACTTGGATCTATTACTGAGAATAGATGGTATAATATCTCATATGAGGATCACCCTACTTACTTTCTAAATGTGCAAAGATATGTCATGCCACACAGGAATGTAAGCCACAAACCAAGCTTATCCTGCAACAAGAGGGAAACAGAATTAAAATAGACAATCTGAAATACCCTCAACCTCCCATTAGGAATTCATTAGACCAACCAAAACAAAATTGGCTGCCAAAAAAAGTCTCAACTCAGTTGGCCAAAATTGTGGAATCAGATGAAAAACTAGAGCTTTTCGAGGATGTTCAAAATCTCTTCAGTGAGCTACAATTAGCTCAGCAAATAAACAGTATCAAAACCACCTACATCCATACACATTCCCAACAACACCAGTATAAACACCCCAAGAAAAATAAGATCAAAATCCTCAGTTTGGAGAGTGAAAGCCCAAAAGTCAGCAGAACCATTCGATGCTCAGACTCTACCAAAATATCAATGGTGGAAATAAGCTGATGATATTCAAACTAAGAAAGTTAGCAGGGATAACTCCTCCCTAGATAGAAAGGCACTGGCACAAGATTTGAAATGGTTCAGTCATAGGTTCTCAATACTGACAAAGAATCTTGAGGATATCACTGATGAAAGTGCAAAAATAGCTATAGATGAGCCCTCAATAAGCAATACCATCCAAGAGGACATCCAACGGCAGGAACCAACAGCTCAATATAGGGCCAATAACAATCCAATCAATATTGTGTCAGTGAAGGATCAGGGGAATGTCAATGATGTCACAAAGGACTCAGGTATTCCTAAACTAATTAGTGATAGAAGATTCCTCATTTCGACTAATTTAATCATGACTCGTGAAAAAAGGAAATCTGTAGTGTCCATATGAATTGCTAATTAATTACATGGAACATTAGGGGTATAATGAAGGGTCTCACCAAACTCAGAAAGCTAATATATACTCACAAACTAGAGGTGGTCATCATACTGGAGCCCAAACAGGATAAGTTTAGATTGGAGGAATACAAGTCCTATTTTAGGATTTTAAGAAGCTCTCTACCTTGATAATAGTAACATTTGGGTCCTTACAAAAAACTCTGTCAAACCCCTGCTAGTTAATAAACATGACAGCTTTGTTCATATGATAATCACTCACTTAAGCTCTGATTTATCCTTTTACATGATATCTGTATATGGGCCTCACATAAGAAACCTAAGACTGCAGATGTACAATGTAATTAAGCCAATACTAACCAACCTGGATTCCCCCTGCTTAATCACTAGAGATTTTAATGCTATAAGAAGTCTAAATGAATACAAAGGTAGGGGTGCCCCCACTTTAAAATCAATAAATGATTTTGACTCTTTCTTAACTAGTAACAATCTAGAGGAAATAACTATGGTAGGAAATCCATTAGTTCACTAGGCAATAGAGCTTGGTATGATAAGTTCATCAACTCATTAGTTCAGACACTTGGAAGAGGTAACTCAGATCGTAACCCACTAATCTTGAACATCAAAACCAATAAAAAAGAATACCCCAAACCTTTTAGATTTCAATCTATGTGGTTGAACATGATAGACTTTCTACCTTTGGTTAGAGCTAATTGGGAACAACCATTAACAACCCAAGGTATGGTAGGATTTTCTTTAAAACTATCCAGACTAAAAAACTTCTTAAAAAACTATAACAAGAACCAATTCGGGAATGTGTTTGAAAATGTGAAAAAAGCAGAAAAATTAGTCTCAGAACTGGAAATGAAGCTAGATAATTACTACAGCCTTCAGACACAAATCCAACTGAATGAGGCAAGTGCTAAACTCACTAGAACTCTTTAGGATGAGCGGGACATCTGGAAACAGAAAACAAGGACAAAATGGATGAAATCAGGTGATCTTAATACGCCTTTTTTTCATAATAGTGTTAAAGATAAACAATCAAGACTTAGAATTAATGAAATTCAGTTAGAGGATGGGAATTGGTTAGAGGACCAAGATGAAATAGGAGAAAATGCAGTAAACTATGTCTAGAAATTACTAATTGATGAAAGCATTGACCACTCAAGCTACAACATGAGCTACTTGTTAAAATTTATCCTCAGGTCATCACTGATATTGACAATATCCAACTTATGAAACCTGTTGACATGGATGAATTATATAGAACCATTTTCAGCCTGGGAAAAGATAGTGCTCTAGGCCCTGATGGCTTTAGTGAAATCTTCTATAGGAATAGCTGCCCTTTTATTAAGCTGGATCTCCTTCAAGTTGTTAATGAATTCATGTGTGGTGTTAGGGTTCCAAAGTCTATTGGTAGTACACTAATAACTCTAATTCCAAAAACCCTAATCCCCTAAGAATCTTAGTGAGTATAGGCCTATAAGCTTAACCAATTTCTCAAAAAAAATCCTTTAAAAGATTTTTTCAGAAAGAATAAAACATGTAATCCCCAAATGCATCTGCTTTTATTCTAAACAGGGAAATTGCTGACAATATATTAAAAATGCAAGAAATGGTGAGGCTCTTAGACAGTAAATCTAAGTCAATGAATATGATTGCTAAGATAGATATGTATAAGGTATTCGATCGAGTCTCATGGACTATGTTAAACTCCCTATTGCTACATTTCAGTTTCCATTTAACACTCTTGGTTTTCTGTTATGGTAAAGGGATCCTCCTACGGTTTCTTTAAACCTACAAGATGTTTGAAACAGGGAGACCCACTATTCCCCACCATGTTTAACCTTATTACTGAACTGCTAAATAGAGGTTTAAAATTTATATTTCATAATGGATTCATAGACAGATTTATCTTGCCAAAAGGGGCTGAAATGATAACACATTTGTCTTATGCCGACGATACAGCCATCTTCCTAAAGGCCACTAATAAGTCCCTAAAAAATCTGGTAATATTTTTATAAACCTATGAGGTAGCCACTGGACAAATGGTAAACTCTCAGAAAATTTCCTTTCTAACTGGGAACAAAACTAGCTCACTGAGAATTCAGCTCATCAGGTCTAAAACTGGGATGTCACAGGGTCGGTTTCGATTTATTTACCTTGGAGTTAATATCCTTAAAGATAAAAATAAAAATTCCTACTTCTAGTTTCTAATTAAAAAGATTAACTCCAAAATAGGTAAATGGAATAACAAATGGTTAAAACAAGCTGGGAGATTAATCTTGATAAAACATGTTTTATGAAGCATTTCACAACACACTTGGTGTATCATGGCTCCTACTGCTAACACTCTCGACACAATCAGTTCCTTATCTTCCAATTTCCTCTGGGCGAAAACTGATTTAGGAAATAAGAAACACAGGAAATCATGGGCTGCAATGTGTTACCCTATGGATGAAAATGGGCTAGGACTTAGAGACTTTAGGTCTATCATAGGAAGTTTCTTAGTTAAATTGTGGTGGAAAGCTAAAAAAGGAGACACTTTGTGGTCAAAGTATATATGGTCAATTTCAAAGTCAAATAGAACCTCGGAATATTGGAAAAGAACCATAGCCATCCCAAATTTGGCAGAAGAAAACTCTCAAATTCTGATAGGTGGTGGATCTTGTAATTTCTAGGTGGCTAATTAGATTGGTGACAAACCACTCCGGAAAGAAGGGACACAATAGGAGGATATACCGTTTCCTAATCTTCAGGTGAATGACTTTGCTCAACAGAGGCAGCTTTATCTAACACTTTTGCAGAAAAAACTTCCGCAACACATTTTAGAAGACCTCCACAACGAGGTAATTCTCACAGATAATCCTGATGAGATGATCTGGAAACCAAGCCAGTCAGGACAATTCACACTTTCCTCTGCCACTCAGAAACTGAGGAAAAGAAGAAACCATGTACATGCCCTAAAACAGGTACGGAACAAGTATATTCCTCCAAAACTATTCATTTTTATATGAAAGCTATTAAATGGTACCTTACCCTTTGATAATATCCTTCAAAAAATTGGAATATCCCTGGTCTCAAAATGTCCACACTACAACCACATAGACACACTTAATCACTTCTTTAATGACTGTACTCTTACTTTGAAAGTCAGGGGTTATATGTTCAATAAGATAGGATTTGGAGCTAAGACATTTGATCATATCTTTGATAGACTATCTTGGTTCATCTCTTATCAAGCTGGATCACTAACTAGAATAAAGGTTATACATACCATGGCAATTACTACTTGTTGGCTGTTGTGGAAATCCAAAAATACATATGCATTCCAGGGCACTTCCTACACTTACTATTTCATAGTGACACAAATCAACTCCATCTATGCCCAAATTCTCAACATTAATGCATTGCATTTTCATGATGATTTTCTGGACATTATTAACTCAGGTTTGCTACCTTCACTGGTCAGGAAACCAAAGAAAACAATTACTTTAGTCTCATGGAGACCCCCTGACCAGGGCTTTAAAGTTAACGCTGATACCTCTTTTAAAATTTACCATATTTCCAGGATCGGTATAGTTGTTAGAAATACTCATCCAATTTTGGAAACCATGTACTCAGAATCAATCCAAGCAGATGATTCACTGCGGGCAGAAACCTTAGCGGCAATAAGAGCCATACAGGTTAGTATTTGATATCATTTTCTCCCACTGATTGCTGAATTTGACTCATTACAGGCGTTGTGAATCATACAAAAGAAAGATAAACCTCCATGGAAACTCAAAACAAAGCTTTGGGAATTATGGAGGGAGATGGGGAATTTCTAGATCACAATTCAACACATCCACAGAGAAGGGAATCAAGTCGCTCACGAATTAACCAAGATTACAGGATGCAAGCTCAACCTAGCACAGCTCCGGCAAGAAGAAAGAATCATACTGACTCTTACAACAAACAGGATGAGGTTTCCAAGTATTCACATCTCACCGTAGAAACATAGATCTTTGATCTTGAATAGCAGTATTTTCGGTGTGCACCTAGTCTGTAGAGAAGATAACACGAGGGTCTGTCTCTCTCAGGAACCGTGCACCTCTAAAATACTGTGATTAAGTCCAATTATAGGTATATGTCTACACATTTGTTATTTTGTAAAACTGAGATCCATTTTTTATGGTGTTCATCTGGTCTGGGAATCCAATATATTTCCCCCACCTCAGGTGGTTTAAAATTTTAAAAAACATTATTTGTTTTAAGAATAGGGAAATTTTTTTCTTTTCATAAATGATCAATGCCTGAATTTGTTCTTTCAATGCCGGAATAGGGTAATTAGAGTATAATTGGACTATTTTACAAAAACTTGAGTTAATTTGCACTCTCAAATTTTACTGGGTTATAATTGCACATTCTTAATCTTATAGGGTCATTTTTGCACTTTTCCATTTTTAAAATTAAAAATATTAAGTATAAGAATAATATAAAACGTTAAATTTATCTTTAGTACATTAGATAAAGGTATATCTTCAATAAATATGTAAGGAAACTAAAGAAAATAGATATCGAAATATAATAAACCTAGATAGAGAGAAAAGCGAGAAGTAAAATTCACACATTAAAGATTGAACATTTAATCAAGTAACAATAATTTAAGGTTATAATTAAATAGAGATTAGTTATAATAATTTATATTAAAAATTTTATAACTAATATGATATTATTGAAAAATATATAAAGACTTGAAATGTCGTAGCTACAACTTAAATCAATATATTAATGATTGAGTACCAATGTAAATTATGATATACAAAATAAATAAATGAATCATTAGATGACTAAATTGATAATTAAATAAAACAAAAAGAAGAGAAAAAGAAGAGAAAAAGAATGAAAAGAAATGAAAAGAAAAACAAAACAAAAGGTTTAAAAAACTCGCGTCCAATTAAGAAAGGCAAAGGCCAATCATAAAATTTCTAAAGTCCATGCATAAAAGAAAAGAAAACAAAGGCAGATGCCTATTGCTATATACTCCCTCCATCCCACAATGATGTTCCTAGTTTGACTTTTAGAGTTAACTTTATCAAATTTTAATTACTAATATATTTCTTGTGAATGTAAAAAAAATTTGAAAAACTATTAGTTAAAAAATATGCTATGATGAAGCTAAAATCATATCACATACTAATAATCTTACATATATATTCAGATAATTTAATGGTTGAAGTTGATTCACTTTGACCTTTAAAGTCAAATTAGGAAGATCATTTCTACTGGTCTGAAGAAAAAAAGGCACTTAGGCCTAATATGTCATCTGTAGGTCATACCTAGCCATATTTCGCCCGTTGTTGATTTGTTTTGATTTTGAGCTAAACAATCAACCTCAATTACAAGTAGGATAAGAAAATTAAGGTGTTCAGGCAAGCTTACGATGAAGTTGCAATAATTTTAAGCGGATCTGTCTTTTGTAAGTGAGTGTTTCCATCGTCATAGCATGAATTGGATTTAAAAAGTGAATATTGCATGCTATATTATGCTTATTGCTTTAAATGAGTTAATTTGAAAATTTTAGATTAGGCATAAAATATTATGGAGAAAGTCTCATGTGAGACCGTCTCACCATAACAATGGTGAGACATGGGATTAAATTGCAGCAGTGGAAGCACGCGCATAATTGTAGTGGATGGCATGAATGCAGGTGTAGGGAATCGATCCCGCAACCTGAATGAGTTTCATCAATTACTCAACCACTTTTTTATTAAGATAAAACCCATATAAATAGAATGGAGATTTATAAGGATCCCTAGTCTTATATGCTCTAAGGTTTAAAATGTTTAGAAAAGATAGTTTAAGATGTGTCTTGAACATATTGAAGTTTGTTTTGTACAAAAGGCAAATATTTTCCCATATATAAAGTATCCTATTGTTGTGAAAAATATTGTAGATGATTCCAATCATTACATCTCTACCCCCATTGTTAGTGTAAAACGATTGGTCATATCTACAATTTTTTCCTAAGCAAGCCAAAATAGATGGTTCGGTATATGCCTTTCATATTGTTGTGCCTTGTTGTCAAGAGGCAGTTGTTCACTAATGTCGTGAAAATCATGTGCAGTGCGAATTTCTATTGCCTCCG
Organism: Rubia yunnanensis; assembly: GCA_037428765.1. Classification (NCBI taxonomy): domain Eukaryota; kingdom Viridiplantae; phylum Streptophyta; class Magnoliopsida; order Gentianales; family Rubiaceae; genus Rubia; species Rubia yunnanensis. Next base: position 30,895,957 of record CM075071.1, on the reverse strand, counting down.
CAGCAGAAGTTGAGATTGCACCAAAAGTTGGACTGCAACGACGATCATCTCTAATTCATATTCGCGCCATCTTTTCTTCATTGTCCGGGAGTTCATCATTTTAGTCCTCCGGCTAGGCTGCCCTTTAGTCCAAAAAGGATTTATCCATGTTAAAACTTGTGAAAAATATCACGCAATGAGTAGCATCCATTCAAATGTAGGGGAAAAATGAAGACTGAATTCTAATAGCTTGAGTTCCAGCTATGTCCAAATACACCATCCCCTTTGTTTTGACATCAAGATCATGAAAAGAGAGTGTCGTAGAGGAGGGTATGGATCTATTAGCCAGTTTATCTAATCTATCAGCCACTAAGTTACCTTGCCTAAATGTATGCGTCATCTCTACAACTTGTATTAGTGTGTGTAAGTTAGAGGCAGTGTGAAAACAAGGCCAGTGAACATTGAGTGGGTTTCTAATAAAGTTAATTGCTAATAGACAGCCAATTTCAAGGATGAAATCCCTGGTATTCAATGATAAAACCATATTATAACCATCCAGAAATGCCAACAGTTTAGCATGGAGTGAGGAGGTTGCCTTAGCACTAATAATTCTAGCTTGAATAATCCCCCTCACTATTTCTAGCGATTAAACCCAAACCACTACATGTACTGTTTTTACTCCATGCAACATCCACATTAATCTTTATATTCCTTGGTTTAGTCCAAGTTACTGGCCCTATCTTAGGCTTTGGAGGTTGTCTAAATTTAGAGATTGTGCCTGAGACATACCAGTGAATGTCCTCACTTTTGCTACTAAAAATAGGCTTATTTAAGAAGGCAAAAAAATATCATCCCTGACTGTGTTTAATAAGTTTAGAGGTTGACATTTTTTGTCTTCAAACAAGAAAGAGTCTCTTGCCTTCCATAAGTTCCAGCATATCGAAGAGGGTAGCATATGTGTGATAACAGTGTGGATTTTTCTTGTACAAGAGAAGGTCCAATAAAAAGTAAGTCTGTTAGATATAGAATCAAAGTGTGGTGGTCTAATCCCTAGGATGTTGTTCATTCATTCCAAACATTTAGAGGCAATTTTAAAATCATTAAAAAAAAGGAAAGTGTATCAGATTGGAAGCCGAAAGGGAACTTTGATGCAAGATGAATATTTGAGAATAGTAGGTCTCCTGACAGACGGTCTGTCCATAAACTTAAGGACGTGGAGGGGCCTGATTGCAAATAATGAAAAATTAAACAAAAAACACGGGAATTAAGTTTACAAAATTTCACGCACAGATTTCATGCACAAAAAGAATTTCACACACAAACACACACTACATTGTTTATGTTCTTCGAAAACCTTTCAACGCCGATCAAATCTTCCTCATCAATCTGCCAACATGTTTTTGATTCTTCTCATCCATGGCGTCTTTCCGATGTCCTCCGACAACATTAAACAGTGTGATTCCGACTGTTTCTGTTCTCCAGAAACCTCTGAACACCGATCAATTCTCCCTCACCAATCTACCAGTGTGTTTCTGATTCCTCTCATCAAGTTTGTCCATGGTGTCTTTCCAATATCCTTCAATGACAACAACCACCACATTTCTGATGGAATTGAGCAACAAAATCACGGTTTAGAAGTAGATTTGTCTCTATATGATATTGAAGCAGATGAAATTTAAACAACTTTGATCATAAAGACTATTGCAGTTGAATCAAAATCTGCTGGAGAAAACTCGATCGTATCCAGTGAGATTCAACTTCAAACAAATGAAATTCAGTTGCAAGAAGATGAAATACTACTGAATTCAAATCAAGGTATGATTTTCTCTCATCCAATTGAAATTACAGTGTTGAATTTCACATGATGTGAATATAGTTGTTTTTGAAAATTCTGCATCCTAAAATTCAACTGCTATGAACATGTGGAAACATAGCAATATAAACTATATGTTGCGCATAATTTTTGTATAATTTATTCATTTATTAAATTAAAACATATATGCATTAGATTAAAATGAAAAAAACATAGAGAATGCATTTATCAATTTAAACTTCGGACAAACTAGTGCATTTTTCATATTATAACATGTACAAAATACACTACACTTTGCATATGTTACACTGCAAGTAGAATTTGTTATGCTTAATAGAATAGAGCTCCTATAATTTTCTAATTTTAATTAACTTCCTGAAGACTTTGCGCAACTTACAATAGAACATGCATTTTTTATATTAAAAATTGTATTCTTTATTGTAACAGGTATAGATTTTCCAAAGTTAAATTAAACTGACGCCATTGAAAATCTTACCAGCGTAAAAGCAAAGAACTTAGAAGCACTACATACTATGTATAAGAAGTATGCTAATGCTATTGGATTCAGCTATAGGAAAGACTGTCAACGTCTAAACATCAAAAGGCAGATTCGGAAAAAGTACTACAAGTGCTCTTCTGGAGGTTAACCGAAAAGATTGAAAACTAGCATTATCAGCCCTGTTCCTTGCATGGATAACAAAAATCATTCTGAAAAGAAGAGGGAGATGAAGAGAAAGGACCTAATCACAAGAATATGATGCCTAGCCAAAATTAGAGTGAAGCTTGAGCAGGATTAGTACATCGTGGCTCACCACATCACCGTACAATCATCAGTTAATGAGACCAGTCTGGCAGTATCTCAATAGGAGTGAACGGAGGATTACAGAAGACAAAGGAAAAGCCATCACAACAATGGAACAAACTGGTTTAAAAAGTACCGTAGGCTACAAATACGTGTCTTTTGAAGCCATTGGAGAAGAAAATCTAAGGCATACGATGAAAGACCACCGCAACTTTGTTAGTCGATTTCGAATGAAACAAATAGAAAGTGGAGATGCTCAAAAACTTATTGATACAGTCATGGAAATCAATGACAAGGACAAAGATTTCTTCTTCAAAGTCAAGTTCGACGAGGAAACAAAACTATCAGTAGTGTTTTGGAGAGATTCAATGATGTTGGAGGACTACAAAATCTACGGAGATGTCACCATATTTAACACTACATACAGAAAAAACAAGTATAACTTGATTGGTGCACTGATAGTTGGAATCAACAATCACTGGAACATAACAATGTTTTCTTTGCTTTTATTGCAAATGAGTTGGCTGATACTTTTGTGTGGCTCCTCAACACTTTCAATAAATCAATGGAAGGGAGGGAAATTGCCACAATATCACAAATCAAGATCCTGCAATGGGCAAAGCAATAAATGAGGTATGTTATGAAAATTTGTTACTTACAGTTCTGAGCACTGAATATGCTCTGTTAGAAACTGCATATGTTACCTTAAGGTATGCATTAAATAGCTTATAAGTTGCACTTGTTAGTTTAGAATTGAGGTTTCCTTAAAATGATACGACTTCAAAATTTTTATTACCTACATACCTGAAACTGACCCGCAACTTCCATTTCTCGGTACAACTTTCAGGTCGTAAAAAACACAAAACAAAGGTTGTGCTTATGGCACATAAAACAGAATGCAATACAACATAATGAGAGATTAAAGAAAGATGAATCGTTTAAAATCAATTTAGACTACTGTATGAAAATATGTCGTGATCCAGCAGAATTTGAAGAAAAATGGAACTTGATGATCACCACTTACAAGCTGGAAAATAGCACCTAGTTTCAATGCCTATACAGTATCCGTGAAAAATAGAGAACGACATTTAGCAAGGACATTTTCTCAGCAGGCATTTTATCGTCACATTGAAGCGAAAGCACCAACCACGCACTATGCTTCAGTTTAAACAAAACAACAACACTGACACACTTTTGTGAGCTCTTACACCAAACAATCAGAAAGTGGAGGAGAGATGAAGCAGAAAAGGAAAATACATGTGCAAAAGAAAAGCCAAAATTTGAAACAAAGCAGGTATGTTTACATTAAGAATATGTATTAATTATCCTAGAACCCAAAATTTTTAATTTACAGTGTGCATTTGTTTCCCAACAAATGAGCATGTACAAGTTTGATTTATCATGCTGCTCTCGTTTATACTCTTGCATTGTACAAAGGATTCAAAAAAGGAATTTTCTCTAGCAATGACAACTAAGGTCAAGGAAGTGTTCTCATAACCACCGTAAAGAAAATATGAAGTCATCCTAGAGCGTGATGAATCTAAATACGAGACAGTCAAGTACAAAAATGAAGATGGGCTAGTTGAAGTACAATGCAAATGAAAATGCTTTGAGGTGTCGGGTATACTGTGCTTTCACATTCTTAGAGCATTGCACCTCCACTCCATCACAAATATACCTGAGAATTACATCCTCAAAAGGTGGACAAAAAAAGGCCAAAACAAAAGTATGGGACAAGGTTCTTGGCCAAGGAAAACAATTATGAGAAAACACCAATGGTGCAGTTTCATGGAGGAATCATATGTTCTAAGGAGTGAAAGAAACTCAGAAACTAGAAGCACACTTCAAGAGATGTTTGACACGTACTCAGTAAGAATAGAAGACTTGTTGGCATCAAAGACCAATGCCATTGAACAATCAGCCACAAGCAGCCAATGCAACTCAACCATAACAAGTGCACCTAAGGTACTGAATCCACCCCAAGTGAAGACAAAAGGAAGAGGAAAAAAGATGAAGTCAAGCATCGAAAAGAAAAAACCATGGAAGATAACTACTGAATTTGGCACAAAAATACCAGATGTGAAGACACTGCAAAAAGTAGCATTGGTTAAGCTACATGTTGCATTTATTTACCTATACATTGTATTTGTTTTTCATCAACTTAAAACATTTTTATACATTGAATAACATTCTGTATTTTTTAGCTTACAACTATAAATTGTCAAATTATAACGTGCATTTGTTTTGCTTGCCCAAGTACCAACCTTTGTGTTGCAAACTTTTATTGATATGCAATCACTAAACACCAATTAACAAATTTATAATTACTTAGCTTACAACTGTAATTTGATAACCTATGAATTGCATTTGTTTTCCTATAAGCTCAAAAATCAACACAACACACCACATAACATACCTAAAATATAACTTGGTATTAATAAGCATACAAATATTACTTCTTAACATTCAACATGCACTTGTTTCCTAAAAGCGACTTGCATTATATTTCACTTAATTTTAGTGATAGAAAAACCAATGAATACATGTAGAATTACTTAACTTACACCTGTAATTTGTTAACCTATCAATGGAATTTGTTTTCCTATAAGCTCAGAAAATCAACACAATGAAACACATGAAATAAATGAAAATTCAACATGATATTAATAAACATACAAACAGTACTTCTTAACATTCAACATGTATTTTTTTATACAACCTTCAACCTTAAAAAAAATCCTAAAACAGTGTCTCAAATTCGCTTAACATATCACCAACAAACCAATCAGTCACAAAATAAGCTGATATACCTTGAGCTGTCAAAACACGTCATCAAGGGTAATGATGTACCTTGAGCTGGCTATTTCTTGAACACAACCAACATGATCAAACCAAGAACAAAAAATAAAAGGTCAGCCTAGAATAATTTTAAGTCAGTATAAAACAATATGAAATCAGCCAACAGAATCAAACTTGTCAACTAGCTAAGGAGCGATTCCAAAAGGCATGGATGAAATGTCAAAAGCAATAAGTCTACCAAAACCTATCTCTTCAACATCTATATTTGTCATGGGAGTGAGCACAACAATTAAAGATTTTGGCTTCTTGGGACAGTCGCTAGTTGAAAATTTCTAAGCAAACCCCAAAAAAAATTAAATATGAAAAGTGTAAGTTTAAATCTAACACACAAAGAAAATTCACACATGATATACTTAACTATAACAACATGAAGACTAACATATGCAATATTTAAACAAAAAAAAGAGTTCTAAAATAACATTGAACATAAAGAATTTTTGGATAAGAACATTTACATAGGAATAAATACCAAATACAATATGAATGTTAACATATGCAACATTTTAACAAACAAAAACAGTTTCTTATCAACATTTAGGAAAATAAAAAACTGAAGACACAAAAACTGTGAATAACAAATAAACACTTAATATTATCAAATGCATGCTTTTATGAAACATTTACAGGTTATAACATAATCAAATAACACTGTAAACATGGGGAAAAAACACTTACGTGTTACCCTCTTCATCAGTATGTTCAACCACCTGCTTCTTCAGACGGATGCGCTGTTGTTTTGCAGAAGCAACTATTTTTCCCGACCCCAAAGAGTGATAAGGCTTCAAATGCATGTATTTTCCAAAGCATTTAACACATCTTTTGTCATATTTTCATTGTAAGATTGTTAGATTTAGGTAGGTTTACATGATAAGGGGTTTAGTTAGTCATTTTTGGTTTTTATATCTAAATCCTTCATTTTGTTACCTATGTTTAGTCTAATGGACTTTTGGTCCTTATGAGCATCTAGATTCCTTTTTGTAAGATTAATTTGTAGATTTCTCATGAGCACTTAGGAGTGGTTTAGTGAAGTCCATTCGAAAGGATGCTATAAGATGTAAGGCCACTCACAAAGTGGTAGAAGATAAAGTGAAGAGAGGAGAGCAAAGCAAAGGGTGAGGAATGATTTATGTTTTGAAGCAGAGTTTTGAGAATTTTTCGAGACGAATCAGCCTCCAAGAGTGGTATCATTGGATTCCTCTTCTTGATTACTATAAAATTGACTACAAGAACTCCCAAAACGGATCAACGGTTCACCCGGAGGAAGCAAAACAAAACGGACTTTTTTTCCGTCACGATTCGCGACAAGTGTGTTGCGACTCGCAAAATGTTGACCTGAGAGCTCAAAATTTTACCGATCTGGTCGTGACTCATGATGGAGGCATCGCGACTCGCGATAATTGCCCTGCAACTTGTTTTTTACTCCCTTTTTTCTTGTAATATAAATATCTTTTCACCCCCCTTCTTCCCCAACTCAAAAATCCCGACTTTGGGGCTCCAAAACCCTAGGTTTTCACCATTTTCTTCCATTTCTTCTTCTTTCTTTGTAGATCTTTGTTCTATGTTATGAGTTTTGATTATCTAGCTTAGTTTTGTACTTGGGAGCAATTGATTGAAACTTCCTTGCTAATGTCTTGAGAATTATTTCTATCTATCTATTGCTTTCTCTATTGTGCATTTATTGAGCTTTGAATGTGGATTGTTAATGGCATTAATGTTGTTGGAAGTTTGAGTATATGGATTGCTTGTAGGATTACTTGTTAGGGTTGGGAGAAAGTGGCTAATTCTCCTCTCTTTTAATGTGGAATCCAAGAGCATGAGTTAGAGCTTCTTAATGATGTTGGTGTGTTGATAATTGCTAGATGAATGTGATGATGTCGAACTCGTTGTCATGTTTGTTTTAGGTAGAAAATGAGAGAATTCTATGAATGTCGATCGTTCTTGACTAATCTTGTGTAAATGCATGAATTGGTTACATTCTTAGACACGGTGTAGTGTTTATAAGTGTTTCCAAGATTGTTGGTTCTTCGTGCTCAATGCCATCAATGGGATACTTTTAGTCGTGTTTTGGCTAAGGGAGTCATTGGTGAGGTTTGACAAGAGATGTCGGATTCACTCTTGCAAACTACTATCTAAGAAGGATGGAAGATTTATCTTCACAATAAGTAGTCGAAGTAGTGTTAGATTGTTTCACTCGTTCTTGAAGCCTTTGTTATTTAGAATTCATGTGTTTTTAATGCTATGTTTCACTTCATTTATGCCATGGGTTTTTTCAGAATAGGAAGTGTTTGTATGACTTAAGTGTTAGGGAGTTAGGAAAGTGACGAATTCCTTAGCTCTTTTGCATGAAAATCTAAGAACATAAACTTAGAACTTCTTGTGCATAATGTGTTGTGATTCTTGCTAGATAAGTATGTTATTATGGATTGTTCTCATATTTATCCTATAGATGCAATGAAAGGTTGAACCTTTAATGTGGTTTGTTCTAGGTTTAGCCTAATGAGTGCTATGTTTGGTTAAATGGCTATGTCTTTGGTAGAAGGCTAATTGTTGTCAGATCCATGGTCTTTTGTCCATAGGTAACAATTGTGATAGGTTGAGTGAATGGTTCAATGATCTAGATTAGGTTTGGAAGTGGATATCAATTGTCCCTAAGGCTTTGTTTTTGTAGTTTTAAAACCATTTTTCTTAGTTTGTTTGGTGATTAGCATAGTTACTTGACTTTGCTAGTTATCTTGTCTTTTAATTTTCATAACTTAGAACAACCAACCAACCAAATCCCCCAATTTACATGCTTTTATATGTGTATATATATATATATCTACTCCTAGCATAATATCAACCATTTACGTTTAAACGCTTGAGAAAATCCCTCTTCTTCGTGACGACCCCGACTTGCTGCTATCTACTTAGTTGTAGATAGTAAGCATTTAGGGCTTATAAATATTAACTTTGAGAGGTACGGCGACGACATCCCAATTACCAACAATATTGTCCGCTTTCCTCTTCAAATTAGGTTTTTTCGCAACTTTAAAACCTTTCTGCGCCTTCTCAACATACTCCTTCTCAACTTCAGCAGATTTCTTCACCTTCTCAGTGTATTTCTTCACAGTATTTTTTTTTGTCTTTGTCTTCTTTACCTTCTTATCATGCGACTTTGCAGCAAATTATTTCGCCTTCCTTTTAAACTGTCCAGTAGGGGTCTCACATTGTTTACCCTTTTTCTTGCTCAATGTACGAGGTGAGGGCCTCTCCTTCAAACCAACCGCGGACTTCTTCTTCAAACCCACCGTTGACTTCCCCTTATGTTCTTCAAAAGAGACAACCACGGTTGGTCGAGCATTATCACTCTCACACACATCTGCAGTAGGTTGAGCATCATCACTCACAATCCTATGATCCTCACTCTTACCCTCAACCACATCAGGTTGATTAATCTCACTCTCACACGCAGCCGCAGCAGCTCGAGCCTTCTCCCTCTCAACTGCATCCAAATAAAAAAAATGTTCATTTATAAAAGCTCTAACCATACTTTCAGTAATTGAATTATCCATTGAATGTCCCTCAGAATCATCCCCAAACTCACCTTCGCCACCATCCCTGGACCCACCTTCACCATCATCCTCAAAATATGCATCAACTTCAGCATCAATTTTTGCTGAAACATTATTCCCCTCAACACCACCTTCAATATCAACCTCTTCACCATTCCCTTCAGCAACCCTAACAACTTCACAATCAACATTAGCATCAACAACCTTAGCACTAGTAGTAGCATTATCAATTACAGAATCCCCATAAAGAGCCTTAGCACCCTCTAAACCATCACCTACCCCTTCAACATTCCCTTCAACAACTTCACCATTAAATCCAACCCCTTCACCACCAGCACTAACATTTTTTTATCATTCAATTCAAAACATTGGTAATATCTTCCCTCATTCCCCCAGCCTCAACAACCACCTCACCAATCTTAGAACCCCCTGTCTCACCAAGTAAGAACTTACCATTGATTAGTTGTAATCAATTTAGTTATTAGTGTTTGTATATAGAATGTCAAGCAAGAGTTGACCATTTATTAGTTAAATTCAACTTAGTTATTAGTGTTTGTATATAAAAAGCCAAGTAAGGGTTGACTGTCGATTAGTTAAAGTCAACTTTGTTATTAGTATTTATAAACAAGAAGTCAAATAAGGGTTGATCGTTAATTTGTTATAGTTAACTTAGTTATTAGTGTTTATATATCAAAAGTCAAGTAAGCGTTAATTGTAGGTTAATTAAAATCAACTTACTTGTTAGTGTTTATGTATAGAAAGTCAAAAAAGGGTTGATCGATTATTAATTAAAGTAAACTTAGTTATTGGTGTTTATATATGAATGTCAAGTAAGAGTTGATCGTCGATTAATTAAAGTCAACTTAGCTATTTGTGTGTGTGTATTTGAATATATATATATATATATATATATATATATATATACATAATAAGTCAAATAAGAGTTGATCGGTAATTAGTTAAATTCACACTAGTTATTAGTGTTTACATATAGAAAGTCAAGGAATGGTTGACCATTTGTTAATTAAACTAAACTTAATTATTGGTGTTTATATGTAGAATGTCAAGTAAGAGTTTATCGTTGATTAATAAAAGTCAACATAGCTATTAGTGTTTATATGTAGAAAGTCAAGTAAGGGTTGAACATTGATTAGTGAAAGTCAACCTAGTTATTAGTGTATATATGTAGAAATTCAAGTAAGGTTTAACCGTTGATTAGTTAAATTGAACTCAGCTTTTTAGTGTTTGTATATAGAAGTCAAGTAAGAGTTTTTAGTGTTTGTTAACATATAGGAAGTCAAGTAAGAGTTGATCATTGATTAGTTAAAATCAATTTAGTTATTAGTATTCATATATATACTAAATCAAGTAAGAATTTATAGTTTATAAAGTCAATTTTGTTATTACGATTTGTACATAAAAAGTCAAATCAGGTTGAGCATTGATTAGTTAAAGTCAAACATTTGTATTTGTATTTATATATACTAATTCAAATAAGAATTGACCGTGATTAGTTAAAATTAACTTAGTTATTAATGTTTATACGTACAAAGTCAAGTGAGGGTTGATTGTTGATTAGTTAAAATGAAACATTTATATTCTTATTTATACATACCAAGTTAAGTAATCGGTGACTGTTAATTAGTTAAAGTAACCTTATTTATTAGTGTTTACATGTAGAAAATAAGGTTTAACATTTGATTAATGAAAGTTAAGCATTTTTATTTGTATTTATATATACTAAGTCAATTAAGGGTTGAACGTTAATTAGTTAATGTCAAAACTTTTTATTAGTATTTATATATATTAGGTCGATAAAGGTTGATCATTGATTAATTTAACTCAACTTAGTTATTAGTTAAAGTCAACAAAAGAATTGAACGATTTTGAAAGTTAAGAAAAAAAAATTAGCTTAAAGCGGTCACGCACAACTGTGCCCAGCCCATGAAATTTTTGGCAACATTTTTAAAAAACTTTTGGCTATTTTTTTGAAAATTTTGGCAATTTTTGTGAAATTTTTGGCAAGAAGATTGAATTTTTAAAAACATTGGACATTTTTGTGAATTTTTTGGAGGGTTCATTGAATTTTTAAAAATATTGGCAATTCATTTTGAATTTTTTGGCGAGAGGATTGAATTTTTAATTTTTTAACACCGATTTTTGAAACTGGTGCTATATTTTTCGAACACTGGTTTTGGCACTGGTTTTTAGAAAACTGGTGTTAATTTAACATCAATTTTTTTCAATTTTAACACCAATTTTTTCAATTTTAACACCGGTGTTAATTTAAAACCGTTTTTAGAAAATTGGTGTTAAAATAAAAATTCTAACATCGATTTTTAAACACCGGTATTAAAATTAAAAAATGGTGCTATTACAATTTGGGCACCGATTTTCAAAAATCGGTGCTAAAAACAGGTGCTGAAAAATTGGTGCTAGAGGGGGTTCTCTGTGGTAGTGTCATTATCCCAAAAATCATATCAATCAAATTTCACAAAACATAGAAAATATCATTCAAAAACCTCAAGGCATATCAAATTTACCAAGCTTGTTACAATAAAGCTTACAACTGGAAGGATACTTTTATCAAGAGCCACTAGAATTTCTTCATGCCAAATTATTGACTCAAAACAACACAACAACACATGCTTGACTAAAAAAACTGAAATTTTAAAATGTTATTTTTTTAAAAAAAAATTCAAAACTACAAAACAAGAATAAACAATAAACCTCCTCACACTTAAACTTTTCTTGCCCTTAAGCAAATAATGCAAAGATCTAATGAAAAAATATTTCACGCATAGTCAAACATCATGATATATAAAATGAAAGGGAAAGAGGGAACTTATAGTGATGAGTTTTGGAGAATTTTCCAACAAGAAGAGAGTGTTGAATAAGGATCACGTTCTGCCGTAGACATCCAATTTGGCCAAACAAAACCCTGTGAGTCCCAGCTCTCCAAAGGTGTGAATTCTCCATGGTGTAAATTCATGTAAATCAACTCTGTAGATCAAGAACTGAGAGCAGATGAAAAATAGAAATTCCTAAAATTAAAATAAACTTAAAAGAAAAAAAGCGACGAAAATTGGGTTGCCGCCCAAATAGCGCCTTTGTTTATAGTCTTTGGCTAGATATTCATATGCCTTTACTGATTATTTGTTGAGCACAATGGAATTTCTTCCATTTATGCCACCTGAAAAGTATCATAGTATGGCGTAAGGCAATGACCATCGACGAGGAATGCCATTTTTGTGCCCATGATTATAATCTCTACTATTCCGTCTGGCCAATTTTTTTAAATTCAAAACCATCTTTGTGAAGATGGGGGGAATTATATTCGGGTTCTCCAAGCCCAACCCAAAAGGTAATAATGAGTCCAATAAGTTTGTTACAAGGATTAGCCTATGTGTGGCTTGCTAAAGCTTTGCAGAGTTTGAAACCTCTAATTACCGTAGTAAACCGTGGTGTAAAAGGTAATTTTTGGTTGCAAGTGTGCAATTCAAGCATTGGTGTGAGGATGGATTCTGAGTGATGGGAGCCCCAACTTGACGGATGTGATTGTTGCCTTTGTGGACTTTGGAAGTTCTGGAGTTTGCAGTATTTTGAGAGCATGAGAGTATGATGTTGGAGCTCTTTCCAGTGAATGTACATCACTATTTTGTTGCCTATATGCATGTATCCATGTGATCTCTCTGCCACCAATTACTTTGTGGATCTCCCAAATATTTCTCTGTACTTTCTATGGGGACATTGCGATGTTTGTGAGTATGTTTATAGCCTACTAAGAGTCAGATTCAGCAATAAGAGAGAAATAATCATTTTGAACACAAATCTTGAGTCCTTCCAGTAATGATACAATTTCAGCTTCCAGGACTGACTCAGTGTGTTCCAAGTGTTTAAATGTTGTAAGAACTGGGTTGCTATCTGATGTTCTAACAATTATTCTGGCAGAGGTAAATGTGACATTGGATAAGGATGCATCAGTGTTAATTTTGTAGGCTCTATCTGGGGGAATCCATTTATGAGCCTTAACTAGCTTATGTTTTTTCTGCCTAAAGATAGTCATCACTCCAGTCTGTTTAAGCATAAAGCAGTCATCAGTCATTTTCTGGGGGTAGATTTTGAAGATGTGAGTAAGAAGGAGGGTGAGCTCCTTCTTCATTCCAGGTATATTCAAGGGCTCATTATCATAGAGTATACTACACCTGGATTTCCAAATTATCCAACAAGTGACAGAGATAGCTACAAAGATGATGTTCGTTTGGGTTTTGGTTTTGCAAGAGAAAGACCATAAGCATGATAGTTTATCAAAGATATTTTCTTTATGACCAGGTCTAATTTGTAGCATACCAAACACACATGACCACAAAGATCTTGCTACATAGTATAAATTGAAGCAGTGATTCATTGTGTTCATGGATTGACAGTTGGGGCATTTATGAACTGAAATTATTCCCATGTGGTTCAAAGTCTCAGAGAATGGAAAATAGTTATTTAGTAATCTCCATACAAGAAATGATATCTTTGGTGGGATCAGAGGAGACCATACCTTTTCCAGGCTTGCTACTGTGTTTCTTCTCTGTCTAATCAATTGGAAAACACTTTTAACCGAAAATAAACCTGAGCCAGAGGGTTTCCAGACCATCTGATCTTTGTGTTCCTATTAAGCTATTGGCACCTGCAGATTTTTAGTGACATTCAATGGCAATCCTATTCCTAGGTGCTGAGTGTGGCATGTGATGTTTTCTTGGAATTGTTCAAGTGTGAGATAAGGCATGTAGATTTCATAATCATGATTCCAATGATCTACTAAACTACCCAGCCCTTACCAGTTAGCAATCCAATAGCTGGATTGTCCATTTCCAGTTAGGATTTGTGTGTTCTGAATTGCTAAGTGTGATACTTTGCATACTCTTTTCCATGCATTCGAGCTTCTATCAGAGTTAGAAGGGTCTAAATGAGCTTGGACCAGATGGATGTTCCCTGTTGAATATTCCACCACAGTTTCAGTGAGAAACTTGTGATGAAGTCTTGATTTGGTATAAATCCTAAGCCATTTTCTGAGAATGGATAGCTCATTTTGGGGAATGCTTTCCAGTGTCTATAGTTGTCATCAGGTTGATCTCCCCATATGAAATAGTTGAAGATTTTTTCTATGATGTGAGCAGTGGGAGACATTACACTCTAAATGTGGATAGGGATGGAGGCTAGAGTGTGTTTTATCGGGATGATTTTTCCTGCTTGAGATAGCCATCTGTTGTTCCGGTGTGAGATTCTATAGTTTATTTTCTCAACTAATTCATTGAAGTGCATATTCAACTTTCTGCCCTTAAAAATGTTGATTCCTAAATATTTAAAGGGGAAACACCCTTGATGCATTCTAGGCAGTGTATGGATTCTTCTTCTGGTCACTATACTAGTCTTGAATCCTACATTGAAAGCACTTTTATCATAGTTGACCTTCTGACATGAAGCTAGTTGGTCGTGCTTTAGGAAAGTGATAAGGTTAGTGCAGGATTTCTTTGTGGATTTGAAGAAGGCCACTGTGTCATCTGCATATAAGAGGTGGGATAGGTTAAATGTATTACCAGGGGCTGAGAAGGGATCTATTAGGTTATCTCTTAACATGGCTTTAAGTCCTCTTTTTAGTAGCTTTGTAATAAAGTTAAAGAGGGAGGAGGAGAGGGGGTCTCCTTATTTGAGATCCCTAGAGGCTATGAAGTATCCATGGAGGTAGCCATTGATTAGGACAGAGAAGTATGCTGATTTTTATGTTACTCATAATGAGTTTCACAAAAGACCATGAAACACATACTTTAATAGTAGGGAGTTGAGCATTGACTAGGAGACTGTGTCAAAAGCCTTGGATATAACCAATTTGGCTATGACATTTAGTCCCTAAGCGGGTTTGTCCAGCATTTTGACTAATTCTTGCATTACAAGAATGTTGTCAGAAATGCTCCTGCCTTGAATAAAGGATGACTGCTCAATTGACACACACTTGTTAACCAGAGAGGTTGTCCTATCAACTAGTACCTTAGAGATGACCTTGATACTGAATTTTTCCAAGTTGATTGGCCTATATTCAGAAAAATTGGCAGGGGTTTTGAACTTTTGGGATCAGGGTAATTAAGAGTTAGTGATAGACTAAGGCATAGGGACCCCACACATGAACTCTTTAACACAGGATAGTGAGTCGTACTTGATAATATCCTAGGTCCATCTGTAAAAGATGCCATTGAAGCCATCAGGGCCTCCAGAGCTGTGTTCACCTAAGTTGAACATTGCTTTATGGAGTTCTTTCATCTGAATTGGCTTTAGCAGACTGATGTTATCCTGCTGGGTGATTATGGCTGGGATGAAGTTGAGAAAATAGGCGAGACTAGTTCCTGAGATGTCATTGGTATCCTCTAAGAGCAGGTTTTTGTAAAATATGGTTGCAGCTTCTCCTATCTGATTTTTCTCACTTAACATGATATTGTCATGTTTGATTTTATTAATTTTGAGCATATGATGCTTGTCTCTTACTAAGTTATAGAAAAATGTGGTGTTTAGGTCACCTTCTTTGAGCCATTTTTGTCTAGAATTCTGTTTCTAGAAGTCATTCTCCTCAGTTAGTCTATCTGTGAGCCGTGTTCTAGCTTGATTTAGCTTATTAAGGTTCTCTGTGGATTCTAGGGTATCATACTTAAACTCAGCCTCCTGAAACTTGAGTTCAGCCTTTTCAATATTCTCAAATAGATTCCCAAAGTTTTCCTTATTCCACAGTTTTAGGTCCTGTTTTAGCCTTTTTAGTGTAAGACTAAACCCAATCATTCCCTGTTCATCTAAGTGTTTAGACCAAGAGTTTAAAACTATATCCTTGAATTCAAGTCTTCTAATCCACATTGATTAGAACCTAAAGGCCTTGGGATGGGTAAGCTGGGAGTCTTTATAGGATAATAGGAGAGGTGAATGATCTTATGTGAGTCTGTTTAAAACCTGTACTAAAGCATTGCTTTATTTTCTAAGAAAATCAGTATTTTCTATGGTTATGTCTAGTCTTTTATAGACCCTTCCTCTGCCCTCTCTTCCATTACTCCAGGTGTGTAGATTCCCACATGTGGGGATTTCATTCAAATTGTTGTTGATTATAAAGGTTTCAAAATCTAACATGCTGTTAGGATTTTTAAGGGTGTGTTTTTTATATTCAGCAACAGTTCTTGTGACATTAAAGTCACCAGTAACGACTGTTGGCATAACTGCAGCAGTAAGTAAAGGGGTAATCTCATTGAACATGTTCAGTCTATCAGTCCTTAGATGTTTACCATAAATGAAGAAGAGGTTAAGCTTCTCAGTTATAGTTGTGTCAGTTATGACCATGTGGGAATACTAATCATGTTGAGAGATCAATTGTCCCTGAAACCTATCTTTAAGGAGTGTGCATGTTCTACCATCATGGGATGAGAAACCTTGTATGAATCCTGGTTTCTTGACATACATATCTAGTTGATCAAGACTTTGTTTTGATTCAATTAAGACTAATATATAAATGTGGTGCATCCTGACTAATCTCTGAAGCTTAGTTATAGAACCCTGTATTCCTCTCATGTTCCATGTTAAAAGATTAACACTTATTGGAAACTTTTGTTTTAGGTTTCATGTGCGTGATTATCACATTGGGTGATTTGAATAAATTTCTGACCTGATCTGGTGGTTTGGGGCTATCTGGTGTGATCTAATCATCAGGTTCAACTTGAATCCTTATATCTTCTAATCTCTCTCTTATGTGTTCCTGAGCTGATGATGGAGTGTGAAGGCTTAAAAGTTGAGTAGAGATTTCTTTCTCTGGTGGCAGTTCTTCTTCTTCGTCTTCTTCTTCTTCTTCTAAGAAGTGTACCTGTTTTAGTTGAATTTTAGAGAGGTAATTAGTACTAAAGTCTTTAAGTGTTTGCAAATGTTTCTCTCTATTTAATAACAAAGTTGGTTCGAAAGAATCCTAATTTTCCATGTCATTCTTTGTTCTCCAGTTATTGTGATTTCTAGCTATTGTGCTTCTTGGTCGTTGAGCTGTTAATTTTTCTTTCCCATTTGGTTGTGCTTGAGCTCTCATGGATCTGAATGTTCTTTGGTTGCTTCATTTGTGATTGTGGCATTTCCTGAGTATCTACAAAGCAATGTGAATATCTTGATCTTGGGGCTGTGGATGTACCTGCAAGGATGAAGCATCTTTGTTTTCCATTTCTACAGCTGGGGATTGACCCTCAGCTACATTTTTATTAAGAATGATTGGCTTCCATAACTCTCTGCCCTTATAAGTTATACATATTACTTTAGGCTTAGGGATGGTCTTCTCTTTTGGGATTTCACATTCTGTGGCCTTATGACCAAATTTAGAGCACTTAGTACTGTAATGTGGGTGGTCTTCTTAATGGATGAGGTACTATTTGCTATCCTTAGTTGAACCTAGTCTTATCCTATCAGGAAAGGGTCCTGATAGATCCATTTCTACACAAATCCTGATGGTGGAGGGTCTAGACTGGTTTATGGTGGGGGGATCAGCAAAGATTAGTTCTCCAAGCCTAGATGCTATTATTGAGATTGCATCTTTATGCAGATAGTAAGCTAGGGGAAAACTGATCTTTAACTAGATTGGCACCAAAGAAGGCTCCTCATTTACATTAAAATTCCTAGTCCATTTTAAGATTTTCATGTAATTTCTCCCTATGTTCTAGTTTCTTTCAATCCAGCATCTCTGGATGTCCTCTTTGTGGTCAATTTTAATAAAAATAAGCCTACGATCCAAGGCAGTGATAAGAGCAACTCATTTGAAACCTTTTTTTTAATTGAGATCGAATGAAATCAAGGGTCAGCCTATCTCCTGGGAATTTTCTGACCAGATGGCATTTGAACGGCTTCGACAGTAGTTTGATTTCTGCTTCTTCTAAGAGTAAAAAAATCTCTCCATTATACTTTGTGGTTGATTTCAGTTGAAAGCTTGGGGAGGATTGTTGTGAATAGATTTGGAATTTTTAACCAGTGGTTTTAGCTAACATATCTCTATGGGTAGGGTAGCTCACACCAGATGGTGGAGCCGCCATGGCTTAGGAGGTTGATTTTGTCAGTAGATGGCGGGGCTATTGGTGGCTATTGGCTCAGATATTACCGTTGTGCGGCAAAATAGTGATGGGGCAACATTTTTTAGGAGATAGAATTAGTTAAAGTAAGAGAGAGGTCAGAGCATTTTTTGGGATTTTTAGGAAGGTAGCAGCGATCTCATCTGGCCTAACATAAACCACTTCAAATGGTCTAGTCCTCTTATATTTGAATTTCCATGTCATATATCGAAAGTTGGATGACACAAAATGAAGTTAAAACCATTGAGGAGGTTTAAGCACATATGATGTGTCCATTTTAGATGGTTATTTTAGGCTTTTTAGGATTAGGTTTTGTGCAATTTTGTGCTCTACATGTGGCATTTTGCCTTGAAATCATCTAAGGAGGGATAAAGGCGGCTTTGACGTTTTTATCACTTTTTAGATGATTTTGTGTGACAAGGTGATTTGTTTGAAGACTTTGAAGATTTGAAGACTTTGAAGATTTATCTTTGAAGATTTGAAGATTTGAAGACCTTTACATTTGAGCTTTTTGAAGACATGAAGAAGTGAAGAGGTGAAGAAAGGAGAGCAAAGCAACGGGTGAAGGATGGTCCAGGGTTCTCAGAATTTTCCGAGAAGAATCAGCCTTCAAGAGTGGCACCATTGGATTCCTCTTCTCGAGCACTATAAAATCGACTACAAGAACTCCCGAAACGGATCAACGGTTCACCCGGAGGAAGCAAAACAAAACAGCAGGGCTGAGTTACTGATTTGGTCGCGACTCGCGATGAACTTGGTCGCGACTCGCGACGACGGCTTAAAATCAGCCCTGCAGCAGCTCTGTTTCTCCTCTTTTTCTTCCACTATAAATACCTCTTCACCCTTCTTCTCCAAAGCCTTAAGCCCGATTTTTGGCTCCAAAACCCTAGATTTTCTTCCATTTCTTCTTCTTTCTTTGTAGCTTTTAGTTCTTTGTTATGGGTTTTGTTTATCTAGGTTAGTTTTGTTCTTGGGAGCAAAGGATTGAAGCTTCCACTATCTATGTAGCAAGAATTCATTTATATCTATCTATTTGGTGTTTTTGCTATTGTGCATTTATTGTGCTTTGAATGTTAATTGTTGATTGCATTGATGTTATTGAGAGCTTGATGATATGAAATGCTTGGATTAATTGTTAGCTAGGGTTTGGGGGATTTGGGTTAATTTCCTCCCTGTTCTTGTTAGCAATGTGATAGTATGAATTAGAGCTTTCGATTGTGTTAGTGTGTTGACAATGTGCTAGGCGAATGTGATTGATGTCGAACTCTTCGTCACGTTCGTTTGTGTAGCAAACGAGAGAGTCATATGCTCGCGGATGAATGTGCGTTGCACGTTCATCCAATCTCGTGTAATTGCATGAATTGGTTCAATGCCTAGTCACGGTGTAGTGGTCATAGGCATTGCCAAGCTTGTTGGTCCTTCGTGCTAAATGCCACCAATGTCGCCTTGAGTTGTGGTCGCGACTTGGGAGCCATTGGTGAGGTTTGACGAGAGATGTCGAACTCACTCTCGCAAACTACGAACTAAGAAGGATAGGAGTTCAATCTCCACGACAAGTAGTTGAAGTATTGAATAGGTGATTTAAACTCATTCCTGGAGCATTTGTTGTTTGGCGTTTATGTACTCTTGACGGTGTGTTTCACTGCATGTGTGCCATGAGTGGTTTGAGCATAGGGAGTGCTTGTGTGGTTGAATTGCTTAGGTGTAGGAACGTGACAACTTCCGTAGCACCTTTGCATGAAGATCTACGAGCATGAACTTAGAACTCCTTGTGGTGTGTGTGTTGTGGTACTTGCTAGATGGGGTGTGTGATTGTTGGGTCATGAATGCTATATGATGGAATGTGTGAATGATTCGATGAACTACATTAGATGTGGAAGTGGATATCCGTTGCCCCCAAGGCATTTTATCTTTGTAGTTTAAAACCTTTCTTTTTCTTAGTTTCGTTTGATGATTAGCATAGTCACTTGACGTTGCTAGTTATCTCGTATTTTTATCTTTGTTAACTTAGGAACCAACCAACCAACCAACCCCCCCCCCTTTACTCGCTTTTAAGTGTGTGTATATATATTTATTTACTCCTAGCCTAGTATATCAACCATTTGTGTGCTTAGACGCTTAGGAAGATCCCTCTTCTCATTGGACGACCCCGATTTGCCACTATCTACCTAGTTGTAGAAAGTAAGCATTTAGGGCTTATAAATTATCTTTTGCACGGCGGGCGCGACGACCGCCCGCCTGTCAACATACTTCACTTCATACCAATATATCAACGAAAATCCAATGACACAAAATGAAGTCAAAACCATCTAGGATGTTAAAACACATATTTCACCCAATGTCAATATATCAACCAAAACGAAGTATAAAAGAATCAAGAACTTCATAACTGTACTTCATTTTTCAACCCACTAAGTTACCTAATCCCAAGATGTCTCAAGATGTTGAGCTACCCGATCCATCCATATGCCAACCGCAACCTTATGACTCCAATGCTGCCAAATGAGTAAAATCATAGCATTTTTTCTCTTTCTCTCATTTTTCCTAGGAGCTCTTTCGGTTTTCATCCTAGCCACACATCATGTTTTTTTGGCTCACATCTCACCTTTCTCCGCACATTTGGCCTCTCATTTTTGCCTAGGTCGCCCTTTTGGGTTTTCGACCTATCCAGGCCCCAATGTTGCCTAAATTTCCCTCTCGGGTTTTCAACTTAGCGGATTTTCTTTTCTTTCCCTTTTTTTTCATTTTCTATTTTTTTCAAAATTTTCAATTTTTCAATTTTTTTTATTTTTTTCTTCCTTTTTCTCATGTTTTTCCAATCAAAAGTAGCAAAAAGAATTCCAAATGAAGCTAGCATGCATGTGAGTCTTCTAACCCCTCCCTGGACTTAAAACATTACATTGCCCTTGATGTAAACATGTAAGGCAAGAATAATAAAACTCAAGGTAAGAGGTAGAGTGACACCCATTTCTCCGTATAGTCACCGGTGATATGGTGCAATCCCATGTAATTGTATAGAATTGGTCCCAAAATTGGTTTCGGAGCCTGAAGGGGGAGCAAAAGTGCCGTAGAAGAACTCACCCCTCAAGCAAAAGGTTGTCTCCTTGGCGCCATTTGATCAAGACTAACACCACAGAGAACAACATCAAACTCACAAGTACATAAGGATTTGTAATACTAGGTTTAGCATCAAGAGTTAGTAACCCTAGTATTCTCAAAGAACAACCAATCCATCATGCAATTATCACTATAAGATTTTCCAATAAAAATATCCAACATATATCAACACATATCCAAGCATCATTATAGAATTTTGCAATTATAGTCACAATGATGTAGTTGGCATACTACAATCAACAAAGATACTATAAAGATGCAAGAATTTTCATATGCCAATATATGTAAGATGGTGGTGGAATGAGTGGAGGTGTGGTGGTTCTTGGGAGTATTCGGTGGAGAAGAAGGAAGGATTATGCAATGTTTAAGCAAAGTTGAAAAGTTGGTTTTTCCATCGCAATTCGTGATGACACTGGTCACGACTCGCGATGCATCGCCGCGAGTCACGATAGGTAGGAAAGGATCGGGTCTGGCTAGGATCGAGGATGAAAGATGATGTCTCGCGGGGCATTAGCCTTCAGATTCGAGAGGCAAGTGGTTCTCGAGGGGTTAAAAGGCTTCACTGGTCTCAAGGGCTTCTGGCCTAGAGGACTTGAGATCTCAAGAGGGTAACGTCTCAAGAGATGATGGATTTTTATGTTCGGCTTGAGTTGAGGGCTTGCGGCCTTGAGGACTTGTGGTATTGAGGGGATGATGTCTCGAGGGCTTTAGCTCGAGTTGAGGGCTTGCGGCCTCGAGGACCCGAGATCTCAAGGGGATGATGTCTCAAGGGCTTCAACTCGAGTTGAGAGCTTGCGGCCTCGAGGACCCCAGGTCTTAAGGGGATGATGTCTCAAGGGCTTGCAGCCTCAAGGACCCGAGGTCTCGAGGGGATGGAGTCTCGAGGGCTTCGGCTCAAGTCGAGGGGTTTCGGCCTCGAGGACCCGAGGTCTCGAGGGGATGGAGTCTCGAGGGCTTCGGCTCAAGTCGAGGGGTTTCGGCCTCGAGGACCCGAGGTCTCGAGGGGATGATGTCTCGAGGGCTTTAGCTCGAGTCGAGAGCTTGCAGCCTTGAGGACCCAAGGTCTCGAGGGGATGATGTCTCGAAGGCTTCAGCTTGAGTCGAGCGCTTGCGGCCTCGAGGACCCAAGGTCTCGAGGGGATGATGTCTTGAAGGGCTGGTCTCGAGGGGCTGATGTCAAAGGGCTGGTCTCAAAGGGCTGGTGGCTCGAGGGATGATGGATTCCCGGGTTTGTGCCCTCGAGGCGACGGTGATGGCAAGATGGTGAGAGGCGACAGGTAGGGAAAAGAATACCAGAAGTCAATGTTTACAACACGACTTGCGACCACTTCATCACAACTCGCGATGGTCCGTTGCGATTTGCGACGAGGCCATCACGACTAGCAAAAAGTGGAGGCTGGGAGCTGAATTTTAACACAAAATTTCTTGTTACGTCGTGACTTGCGACCACTCCATCGCGACTCGCGACCTTCTGTTGCGACTCGCGATGATAGGATTTCCCAGCACTTAGAAAAAATTCAATCTTTTCTTACCAACATTCCAAGCTTTCTTCCCTTCTCATTGATCTCATTCCTTCATCTCCTCCAATGTAATGCACTTCACTTTGCTACAAAATCACAAAAAAACACGCCGTAAAAAGAACAAGACAAAATAACAAAAACCAAAATAAAGGCCGAATTTATTTATATTTTTGGCACGATAAAACTCTGTATATTTAGGATCGTTGGCATGACCCTAATGTTATCCATATGGTGAAGGCTTGAACCCCTTCACCATGAGTATCCAAAAGTAGAGAGGTAGGGGTACAAAACTTTCAAGAGGAAAGTCTTGTTGAGGTGGAGAAGGTTTAAAGGGAGTTGGGTGGCTAGGAGGCTTGGGGTAGTCTTTTGGCTCCTCTCTTGTCTCCCTCAAAACTTTCAAAAATGGTGGAGTTGGTTCACTAGGTGGGAAAAGGGGTGATGATGCTAATGAATGTAGCACAATCACTTCTTCCTCCATTTTTTCATCTTCCACAACCAACTCCTCATCCCCTTCAAACTCAAGCTCATTTCCCATGGTGACCTCACTCACCAAATCCTCGAATTTGATTTGGGATGGTGTGTTTTTGGAATCACGAGCCTCCATTCGGGCCAACGCTTCTAATATACTCCTCGCATACCTCTCAATAACCTCAACACTAGAGGAGAGCCAAGTGTCTGGCTCCTCACTAGTAAAGTTGTTCAAGTTTTCTATTGTATTCATGACTTCCTCACGTGTCAAACTTGAACTTCCTTGTTGGGCCTTTTAGGGTATGGTATAAGGTGGTGATGGCCAACTATTTTGCTCGTATTGTTGGTTTTCCGGCTCACTCTCATACCACCAATCTGGATTATCACTCCATTCTGGATTTTAAGGATTGTGGCATGGATACTATTCTTGAGCTGATTGCCCTTGAAAACCAACATCTCTTACCTCTTGTTAGCACTCTTCATAATACCCTTGGTTTTTGAAACGAAGGGTTCTCTCCCCTTCATAGTGCTCTTCCCACAACAAATAGCAAGACTCGGTAGGATGGTCGGAAGGACACATCCTACAAAACCTTGCTTGTTGAGCCTTTCTTCTCATCATGAGTTCCCTCAAGATGAGACACTCCATTTTTTAAAAAACAAATTCAAAAGTTTGGAATCATATTGCAAGGATTCTCGATAAAAATTCACCAAGAACTCAAGCAATACCTACTCCGAACAAAAATAACCACCAAGGAGTGGAAAATAAAAACAACTAGCTAATATGCAACCAAATACACCTAAACACTTAAAAATAAACGTCTCTTCCCTGGTAGCGGCACCAAAATTTTGAAGGTCATCACCGTACCTCTGAAAGTTAATATTTTCAAGCCCTAAATTCTTACTATCTACAACTAAGTAGATAGTGGCAAGTTAGGGTCGTCCACGAAGAAGAGGGATTTCCTAACGCGTTTAAACACATAAGGTTGATATTCTGCTAGAAGTAAATATGTATATATACATATAAAAGCGAGTAAATAGGGGTTTTGGTTGGTTGGTGGTCCTAAGTTATGAAAGTAAAAGACAAAATAACTAGCAAAGTTAAGTAACTATGATAATCATCAAACAAACTAAGAAAAAAGGTTTTAAAACTACAAAAACAAAGTCTTGGGGGCAATTGATATCCACTTCCTTACCTAATATAGATCATTGAACCATTCACTCATCCTAGCACATTTGTTACCTATGGGGAATGCCAATGGAAGATTAACATTCATTCCTTCTTAATAGTAATTTGCAAAGACAAACAATGACCATTTGCAAACCTCATTGATGATCACCCTAGACAAGCAACGACCATAGGGGTATTTCATCTATGGCATTATACACGAAGGACCATAGATTTGACAACGATAAGCCTTCTACCAAAGACATAGCCATTTAACCAAACATAGCATTCATTAGGCTAAACCTAGAACAACCCACATTCAAGATTCAACCTTTCATTGCATCTATAGGATAAATATGAGAACAATCCACATTAACATACTTATCTAGCAAGAGTCACAACAAATTATGCACAAGAAGTTCTAAGTTCATGTTCTTAGATTTTCATGCAAATGAGCTAAAGAATTCGTCACTTTCCTACTCCCTAACACTTAAATAATACAACCACTTCCTATTCTCAAACAACACATGGCATAAATGAAGTAAAAAATAGCATTGAGAACACATGAATGCTAAATAACAAAGGCTTCAAAAATGAGTGAAACAGTATATTCTCTACTTCCACTACTTGTTGTGAGGATAAATCTTCCATCCTTCTTAGATAGTAGTTTGCAAGAGTGAATTTGACATCTCTTGTCAAACCTCACCAATGACACCCTTAGTCGAAACACGACTAAAAGTATCACATTGATGGTATTGAGCACAAAGTACCAACAAGCTTGGAAACACTTATAAACACTACACCGTGTCTAAGAATTTAACCAATTCATGCATTTACACAAGATTAGTCAAGAGCGGTCGACATTTATAGACTTATCTCATTTGCTACCCAAAACAAACATGACAACGAATTCAACATCATCACATTCATCTAGAAATTATCAACACATCAACATCATTAAGAAGCTCTAACTCATGCTCTTGGATACCACATTAAAAGAGGAGAGAATTAGCTACTTTCTCTCAACCCTAACAAGTAATCATACAAGCAATTCATATACTCAAGTTTCCAACAACATCAATGCCATTAACAATTCACATTCAAAAGCTCAATAAATGCACAATAGCAAAAGCACTAAATAGATGGATGTGGTTCTTACTACATAGATACGGAAGCTTCAATTCATTGCTCCCAAGATAAAACTAAGCTAGATAATTAAAAGACATGATTAACCTACAAAAACTAAGAAAAGAAAGAAGAGAAAAACTAGGGTTGGAACCCAGAAAAATTGCAGGAAGAAGCAGTTCTGAAGAGGAGAGGATAAGGTGAGTATTTATAGTACAAAAAAGTAAGAAATATTTCTGGTCATACGTCCATCGCAAGTCGCGACGGGTTCATCGTGAGTCGCAACGGAGCCCAGTTCCAGCATCTTGATTTCTTTCTTCTTTTTGTTTCATGTTCTCCTCTTCACTTCACTTTTCTTCAATTATTCAATTCTTCATAAGATCAAATACACGTCTTCAAATCTTCAAAAATATTCTTCAAAGTCTTCAAACAAATTGCCTTGTCACACAAAATCCTCTAGAAAAGTGATATAAGCTTAATTGCCTTTTTGTAAGCTTAATTTGTAGATTTCTTGTGAGCACTTAGGAGTTATTTAGAAGGCCATTTGAAAGGATGGTAGAATATGGAAGGCCACTCACAAAGTGGTAGAAGATAAAGTGAAGAAAGGAGAGCAAAGCAAAGGGTGAAGAATGATCTATGTTTTGAAGCAGAGTTTTGAGAATTTTCCGAGAATAATCAGACTCCAATAGTGGTACCATTGGATTCCTCTTCTCAAGTACTATATAATCGACTACCAGAACTCCCAAAAAGGATCAACGGTTCACCCGGAGGAAGCAAAATAAAACGGGACTCTTTTCCGTCGTGACTCGCGAAGAGTGTGTCGCGACTCACGATAATTGCCATACAACTTGCATTTTACTCCCTTTTTTCTTGTACTAGAAATAGCTTTTAACCCCCTTTTTCCTCAACTCTCTAAGCCCGACTTGGGGGCACAAAAACCCTAGTTTTTCACCATTTTCTTTCATTTCTTCTTCTTTCTTTGTAGATCTTTGTTCTATGTTATGGGTTTTGATTATCTAGTTTAGTTTTGTACTTCGAAGAAATTTATTGAAGCTTCCACACCTTTGTAGTAAGAACCTTTATTTCACTCTTTCTTGAATCATTTGTTATTTAGTATTAATGTGTTTAAATATGATGTTTTACTTCATTTATGCTATGGGTTGTTTGAGTATATGAAGTGTTTGTATGATTGTAGTGTTAGGATGTTAGGAAAGTTGCAAATTTCTTAGCTCTTTGACTTGAGAATCCAAGAACATGGAATTAGATTTCTTGTGCATAATATGTTGTGATTCTTGCTAGATAAATATGTTAATGTGGATTGTTCTCATGTTTATCCTATAGATGCAATGCGAGGTTGAATCTTGAATGTGGTTTGTTCTAGGTTTAGCCTAATGAATGCTATGTTTGGTTAAATGGCTATGTCTTTGGTAGAAGGCTTGTTGTTATCAAATCTATGATCCTTCGTGTATAATACTATTGACGAAATACCTTTATGGTGTGGTTTTCCTAGAGTGATTATCAATGAGGTTTGCAAATGGTCATTGTTTGTCTTTGCAAATTACTATTAAGAAGGAATGAATGTTGATCTTCGAATGAGAAGTTTTAGCATTCCCCATAGGTAACGAATTTGATAGAATGAGTGAATGGTTCAATGATCTCCATTAGGCTTGGAAGTGGATATTAATTTCTCCCAAGGCTTTATAGTTTATAACCCCTTTTCTTAGTTTGTTTGATGATTAGCATAGTTAACTTTGCTAATTAGTTTGTCCTTTAATTTCATAACTTAGGACAACAACCAACCAAAACCCCCCTTTTTACTTGCCTTTATACATCTATATGTATCTACTTCTATCCTAATATCAACCTTTTGTGTTTAAACGCTTAAAAAAATCCCTCTTCTTCGTGGATGACCCTGATTTGCCACTATCTACATAATTGTATTTAGTAAGCATAAAGGGCTTATAAATTATAACTTTGAGAGGTACGGCGACGACCTCCCACTTCCTCACACTAAAGCAATTCCATAATTACTGGAAGAGAATCATCACCTCCTTAATAAACATACATCAGATTGGGTGGTAACACCTTCAACTCCAAATTTGAGGTTTTCACATCCGATGGGACTAGTCTGGTGGATGGGTCCTGTTTAGCCAAACTGGACCATGTACGCACTTTAGAATTTATCCCAACATCCGATTTGGATTTAGTCGAGCTAGGCATTCCGTGGTTTATTTCAGTGTTGGAAACCACTTCATGGGAATATATTGAATTTAGCAATTCACGATTTTCCTTATCGCTTGAGCCTTGAACATTTACCTCGTATGGACTTGTAGGAAATTGAATTCCCATCTTATCCTGTAAAACTTTAGTCTCAAGAGAGTCTTGGACAAAAGGGTCGGTATGATCAATTGCATTCATATTTTCAGCAACTACAGATTACTTCATGGGTTTATCAATGTTGAGTGTGTACTTATCACCAAAATAATCAAGGGAAATAGTTCCATTGCCAACATTAATAATGGTGTTTGTTGTTTTCAAGAATGGACGGCAATTTATAGAAATTGACTTACCGTTCCCCAGCAATGGCACACATTTGGTTAACGTCGTTTCACTCACCAAAATAATCTGCAAACTCTAGTGATGAAATTAGCACAATAGTAAGCAGAGTCAATCCCATGAGAAATGGAGCAATAACTATAAAAATTACCAACTAATAAGGAGCACTTTTAGTGTAGCCACCACGCCTTAATTTTCAAGATTTTTACTAACTTCGAATGATGCAACTAACAAATCTCAAATAAAAAATATAAAAAAATGCAAACTTAACAAATATAAAAATATAGAAAATATATGAAAAAGGTAATCGGCTCAGAATAACTTGCATTAGTTAACATCAATCATAGGTGCAAAGATAAATCAATTTACATGTATCTATTAGTTATAGGTAAGTAGGTGCGCTTGACCTCCCCTATTCTTACTTACTTTATCGACAATTAATAAATTATAATTAACTAGTTGTTTCCCTTACCAAAACGTCTCCGGAAAGTATTCGTTGAACCAGATACACATTTCTATAACATTAAGGATAGAAAGAACTTGATATAGCAATTGCTAAAGTAAAGGCAAATAGTAACGCACACTTAACTGTTGTCCATCATGCCGTTACAGTGTTAACTAGTTAACTGTATAGCTTCCACAAGAACTCGCTGGTTACTAACCCTTTCCAACGATTACTTATTGGTGGAATTAGATAGTATTATCCGAATAATATTCAAGTTGATCTGTATTAAACACATCAGGAATAAAATAAGATCGAGAACAACGAGAACACATAAAAATCAATTATAAAATAATTAGGCATAAATTAGCTACTCATAATACTTAAACTAAACAAATAAATAGTATAACATAATAAATACGAAAACAATTTAAACTAACCGCAAGCCTGCTGGATTAATGATGCGCACGGAATGATCTTGATTCATATATTGCACAACTTCTAATTATTAAACATCAAAACAACATAATCCAACTACTTCGTCTCCAAGTCTCCATTCTTTTTGCCGCATGATAGAGGTTGGGCCCAAAGAATATATTGGGCCGTATTGATAGCGGCCCAATTAAGGTGTTTTTAAGTGCTATAATATCTTCCGCATTTATGTAAAATCAATGGATATAATTAAAGATAATTATTTAGAACTGGTAGTATAAATATCAGGTACGTATTCATTTACAAATTCATTCTGTTTTAAATCGTATACATACTCTTTGACTGACTTGAGCATCAGATGACTGGCCCCTGAAATCTCCAAGGACAACTTTATTGTAAGTGGGTTTGAGAAACCCGAGCTCATGGAGTGTTTGGTCGTACTAGATGCATCAACTGGCGCAAACTGTGGGGATGACTAAGCCACATTAGGGTCTCTAAAGTTTATGTCTACAGTCACTAGAAGGAGCGAGAGGTTAAGGTTAAGGTTAAGGTTGAAAAGTACAGGATCCGGTAACGAAGCGCAATCGGAGAGATCATATATGGTTAACCCCCATCCCGAGTGGTAACGATTGATTCAAGGGTAGAGCTCGTCCCGGCAAGGAAACGTGAAAGGGTACAAACCACAAGAGGACTTAATCCAAATATGGTTGCGGCTACATAAGAAGATTTTACAGGGTTCTAGAGACCCTCGGAGATTACGGCAGGACAAGAGGTCGAAATTAGGGGCATGCTCAAAGTGGACCAGTTGGCTCGAGAGATGATAAGGATGGAAGGTTCACAGATGTTTTTGATGATTCCTACATGGAAGCTTATACCCACAAGGGCTAGTTTATTCGATGTCTCCCCCAGCCTCGTTTACTTCAACCATTACACTTCTAGGAATGGAAACAATGTATGGTATGATGACTTCTTCCGGTATCCCAGGATACAAAAATGTAGGGTTACATGGAGCGATGGGTGGCCAGTGGCCTTACAAACCTTACGGGCAATTGTTGGCTTATCAAAGGTTATCGCAGCCTTGGGCAAATCCTAGGTATGTAGGAGTTCAACCTAATCACCTATTGCAATTTGGGGGTAACGAACAGGGTGTAAATGTAACAGGAAGGCAGCAAGAGTTGGGTGCGAGTACAGGTGATTCCCTTAAAAAGAAGTAAGATAGGTTAATTGGGTTGTTGGGTCAGGCGGCGGGATTGCCTTTCAGCACGGTGATAACCGGAGTTTGTTGGCCATGGAAGTAAAACCCCACAGGGGTTCCCTACCTACAATGGAGAGAGAGATCCTCAAGAGTTCATTTAAACATTTCTAAGTTTAATGATTTCGAGATATTTTGATGAAAAAACTGACATGTAAGTTGGTGGGGAGTTATCTCCGAGGGAAGGCCCATGAATGGTTCAACAAGCTACTTTAAGGCTCACTTCACTCCTATTAAGACTTTGGTGGGGCATTTTTTATCCCATATGCACAAAAGAAAATTTTCTCAAAGACCCTGTTAGAACACTATCAAACAAAGAAAAAGCTAGTGGAAAGCACGGAGGCCTTTTATCATAGGTATATGGACGAGATTTTGGTAGTAACAGAGACCACATAGAATGAGGTGATTCAAGGGTATTTGTTGGGGATGCAGGATATGGAGTTGCACAAGAATTTAAGTACAAACACTCCCAAGACTTTGCAAAAACATCATGAGGTAGTAGAGCAGCATGAGAGAGTAGATGGTGTGTCGTTTTACACCAAAAATAAATCAAGCTCTAAGCTGAATTTTCAGTTCAGGATTCTGTGGTCGGTATGGGCCAGTTCAGGATTCTGTGGCCGGTATGGGCATACCGACCAGTATAGCTGCGAACAGGTTCGTTTCCCAAGAGATTGGCGAGATTTTTTCTTTAATCTTTAATCTGCAAATTTATAATCAAAAAAACCAGATGAGGGTCGTGAATAAGAGAAACTAAAAATCGAGTAAAAACAGGAATGAGAAATTGTTACAGATTGCAAAACAATTCAACTATGATGAGAAGATTCCAGTTTCGATCAATTCCATATTGGCTTTCTATCTCGATCCTTGATGCAAAGATGACTTTAAATGCATGCACACAAATTGGTTATAGTTGCAAGCAACCAATCTTTCCTTACCTTGTCGATAATCAGGAGGACGTCTCACCAACTATTTCTCTAACTAATATATAACCTAAGAGACGCTCTATAGATTTAATATGCTAGCAGCATTAAGAATGAGAAAGACCCAATTCATAACCAACAAACTCGGACGCCGGATTGTTAAATTAAGCCTGTTGTTCCCTACCACTGATTGAACTGAGATCACAATTACGGATGATTGGTTCAATTGGCATTAAATTAACTAACATGCTATCAAATATTGTGCACTACTCAATAACATGAGAGCAATCATAAACATTATAATCAAGAACAACAGATGCAAGCATACAATCAAAGTATTAGATCTCACGAGAATCGACGCCAGTACTTCCTTGATCTTTACCGGAAAAGAAGAATTTAGCTAGAATACATAATTGAATTAACAATCAAAAGCATAAAAATAAATGATGAAAATTGTCTGAATAAAATACTAAGAAACCCAAATCGCAAAATACTGTCTGCGCAAAATGGACTGTCGTACGCAATTCTCTCTGTCTTCTCTCTTGGCCGTACGCTTATGCGTGTAAATAATAATGTCTCCAAAAAATTACTACAACCAAAATATAGATAAGGAATAAAATATGTCTTTCCTTATCTAATTAGAACTCTAAAAGATAATCACAATATTCTCTCCTAACAATTAGGAGTCTTCAAATCAATCTGATTATTCTCCAACTACATTTGTAATTGCCATAATTCAGCACAAAATATCTTCATTATTATTTCCTCTTCCATATCCAAGCACAAATGACCATAACTACAACAACTTGCCAATTCAGCATCTAAATCTTTAAACTGCAAGAACATTACGAATAACATAAATATCCAAGCATTTAATCAACCATTTAACTCAATAATCAGCCCAAAATATATGGTAAAATTAACCCCATCAAAATACCCCACACTTAGATAATGCTAGCCCTCGAGCATATGCAAATGCAAAACATAAATGTAAACGTGAGACTGAAATTTAAAACACTACAGCAGCCTTCAAATCAAAAACCATCATAGTAGAGTCAAAACACAATCAACCTTCATACCACAAACCATTCCCCTTTGCTTATAAAATCACATCATCCTCACATTCTAGTCAAAAATATGCAATAAAATTCAGCCTCACCAAGATCACTCAATATCTCTCAAAATCATAATCAGGTCAATCACACAAATCATATTCAATACTCATCACAACAGGTTTGTATATACCACTATCTCCACCGTAGTAATTGAACACTTGAGTACAAATCAATGAGGTCTTTATCAAGGTTGTAACGGGGCTAGAGTCAAAGAGGTAGGATAAAGGGAATACGAGGCTAAAAAATCTGAGAATATGCAAGCAATCCATTATCACCTCATGCTCCTCTATTTTCATACTTCGAATGAATGTGCAACATTAAAACACAACGAAGTATAATCACTACCACCAAGCACTAAACCATACCCATATTGCTACCAAAAATTTTCAGCCTAATATGCTACTGACCAGTTTTTTTTTTCAGAACTGATTTTTTTTCTTTTTCAACTCTTTTTTTTCTTTTCTGGACAGCAGCACTTACAAGCATTTTCTGGGCATACAAGATCAATAATATCATGCAAAAACTATACATGCACCTTCCAAATGAATATAAGTCCAAGATACTCTATGCTCCACATGTATTAGCACAAAATCTCAATCATATCTAACCCACCATACAATTCCAATCCACATCACAAGCAATAATAAATCACTAACATATTCTCAGAGGGTTAAGAAAAGGCTAAGTCTCTTGGCCAAATATTTAGTGACTAAATACCAAAGAAAGAGTTTTCTGGCTTCAACGGGGCAAACTAGGGGATCAATGTAAGGAAGGAAGTATATAGTAGAAGCTAAGTAGGGCTCATTCCTAAGTGCCTCTTTCATTTTCATACTCAAGTATCAAAAATAGTCTCGAAATCATGGCACAAACCAAGCAATGCATATCAAAATATGATCACTTAACAAAGAGATAAAGAGCTACTTAATATCATTTTTTTTAAAATATGCCTACATTTTTTCTGGCTTTTGCTCTTTTAAGGCTCAAATCCTCACAATATATCTAGTTTTAGAGCAAAATGACTTATTGCACATTCATCATCCTAAAATGCATATAAGGAATCCATGATTTCCTTCACAAAGGGAAACAAGATTCAATCTTACCACAAACCAAATT
Organism: Rubia yunnanensis; assembly: GCA_037428765.1. Lineage (NCBI taxonomy): Eukaryota > Viridiplantae > Streptophyta > Magnoliopsida > Gentianales > Rubiaceae > Rubia > Rubia yunnanensis. Next base: position 30,862,612 of record CM075071.1, on the reverse strand, counting down.
TCAACTCTAACCATTCAAATTTCCAATTCAAGGCTGTTGTTTTTTTTAAAAATAAAATGATGAAAAAAATGAAAATCTTTTTGTATTTTTTCTCATAATTTTCTGGGTTTTTTTTTCATGAAAGAAAAAAACTTTTTATGAAAAACAAACTAATGATATTACACCCCCACCCCACACTTAGACGACACAATGTCCTCATTGTGTAAGAGAGAGGTAACATATGCAAATGATGTAGAAAATATGATGCCATGCACTTACTCTACAAATGTACTAAAATTCAACAAATAATGAAAAATAATAAAATAGAAAAAGGAAAATGCTCCCTGGGCGGCTAATTAGCCTTGAGGTCAACTGGTGAATCTCGGTCAGTGTGGGTATGTTGGGTTACTTTGGGCTGAAACTTTCTTCTCCAATCCTTGGATCTTCTCATCAATGTTCTGTAGTTGCTCTTGAAGCTGTCTTTGCTGGTCGTGGAGGTCTTTGACTTGATTGGACAGGTTAACCGCCCATTGCGGTGCTGCCGCCCCAAGTCCACTATGTGTCCTACTCGCAAAAGAAGTACCTGCAACAGAAGTGGAGGCTCTGCTCGGGGGTAAAACCCCTGGCTCAAACAACTTATACTGCCCAGAAGCAGTGTCAAGATAAACTAATCTCATTCTTTCCAAAGCAGGCATGTCAATCCGACTAGGTTGCAACCCATAGAGAAGACTAGACTCATTAAACACACCTAGACGCTTAGCAAGTTTGGTTATTAATGCTTCTAGGGCCAATTTCCCTTTCATATGAGTACAATTAAATTTGAACTGTTTAAGGAGCCAATAATCAAAGTTCACTTTCCGCTCTCTCCACATCTTGAACAGCAAAGAAACCTCAGTTTGGGTAACAACATTTGCACCATCCACCCTACCAAACAAGTTATATGCCAAATAACGATGACAAAGTCTTAAAGCACCATCCTTTATCGAAGTACTCTTTGACATGTTTTTAATATGGACAGTTTATACTCCACTCATTGTTCACCGATTGAGCATATTTAGGGTCAGGTACAGTGACATAAGAAAGATACTCATCAGAAGATATACTTTCAGAAGTTTCAAAACCCAATAAAACAACTAAATAATTTTGTCCAAGTCTGTCCCCCAAGATCAAATGTAACAAAATTAGGGCTCATGACATCAACTGTTTTCGTTAAGTCCTTGCAAACAGAAGAGCTATAAAATTCTAAACATAATTTCCGACAAACAGGATCAGTAACGCACGACAATGCATTCCAACCAATATTAGAAAAGAATTCCTCAACTTCTTGTTTAACCTCTAATTTTCGCAAGATTTTCCAATCAAATTCATACCATTCTACTATATGTCTATTTTGGAGAAGAGAATACCTGTGACGCTTTTCATCGTCGGATAATGGCTGGACTAGTGGAGCTGCTCCCCCGGGCTGTGTAGTCTCAGCTTCCTCTCCAATGCCTCCTTCAGACTCAGGTTCTGGGGTAGGAGATTTCTCGGGCTCCAAAATCTTCTTTTTATGCTTGGAAGGTGGTGCTGTACTTTTCCGCCGAATTGGCTGCTCCAGCTCTGGAGAAGGTTGTCGGCGTTTTTTCGTTTCTTTTGGTGGAGAGGAAATCTTGCTCGGGCCTCTGGACTTCAAAACAAATTTTCTTCCCATGGCTGTGGCGATTGAAAAACTCACCGTAGCTGGTCGTCGGAGATAAGGTCACGGTGGCGGGAGTACGGGCTAGCGGCGGAACCCGAACTCGCCGGTGTATGGTGGCTCACGGACGAAGAGCAGCCTAGCGGTGGAAATCTGGGCTTCGCTGGTGGTGCATGGTTGGAGGACGTCGGACGTACAACGCACGGCGGATGCACGGTGGGCCTAACGGCGCCTGACTGGCGGAGCACGGAGGATGTCAGCACTGCTGTTGACGTCGTTGGCGAGTGGCTCAAGGTTCAGACATCACGGCAGGGAGCCAAAGAAGAGAAAAAAATCTGATTTTTTTTCTTGGTAAGGAATACGGAGAACAGAGCTCTGGTTGTGTAAAGCAGGAAGAAGAAAACAAATTATGAATTAGAATGTGGTTGGGGTAGGGTTTAGTAGTTCAGGAATTTGCACAAAAGTCCTCCATCCTTTATTCTTCATTGTAAATCACCTCCAAAGTCTAAAATTTAAGCTTTCAGAATCCTTCTTCCACTGAAACTTTTCTCTTTGCAAACCTGCAATTTAGAATCATCACAATAGGTCAAAAAAATAGTTGGAAAGAAAAAAAAATCACACATTTTTTAAAAAATTTCAAAAATAATAATAAAATAAATAATAATAAAATCTTGGGTTGCCTCCCAAGAAGCGCCCTTTTCAACGTCTTAGGCTAGACTCAGCCGGCTTGCTCAGATCAGGCAGATGTGGGTAATGCTAGCGTTATTCCCTCGACTGTGAGAAACTCCATCCCCTCGTGGTATGGCTTCAATAACTGTCCATTCACCTTGAATGTCTTATGAGTGTCTACACTTCTAATTTCCACCATCCCATGAGAGCTAACATTGATGACCACATAAGGACCCATCCATCTTGACTTCAACTTCCCAGGCATCAACTTAAGCCTAGCATTGAAAAGTAACACCTTCTGTCCTACTTCGAAATGCTTCCTTCTAATGTGTTTGTCATGGAGAAACTTAGTACGCTCTTTATAGAAACAAGCACTATCATAGGATTCCAGTCGTGCTTCCTCTAACTCTTGCAGTTGATATTTTCTCTCTTGTCCCACAACATTCGGATCCATGCAAACTTGCTTGACAGCCTAATACGCCTTGTGAGCTAACTCCACTGGAAGGTGACACTGTTTACCAAATATAAGTCTATACGGGGACATTCCAATTGGAGCCTTGTATGCTGTGCGATATGCCCATAGAGCATCATCCAGTCGTGAACTCCAGTCTTTCATATTTGGATTCACCGTTTTCTCCAAAATGTTCTTTATCTCTCGATTTGAAACTTCGGCATGTCCATTTGACTGTGGATGATAAGCTGTGGCCACTCGATGATGTACCTCATACTTCTTGAGAAGAGCCTCAAGGGTCTTATTGATGAAATGAGATCCCTGGTCACTGATAATGGCTCATGGTACACCAAATCTATGGAAGATGTTAGACCTAAGAAAACCTACAACCACTTTAGAATCATTAGTCCGGGTAGCTTTTGCTTCTACCCATTTTGAGACATAATCAACAGCCAATATAATGTATAGGTTTCCAAAAGAGCTCGGGAAAGGTCCCATAAAATCTATTCCCCAAATATAAAAAATTTCACATACCAGAATAGGTGTTTGGCGCATTTCATTCCGGCAAGAAATATTACCTGTGCGTTGGCAACGATCACAATTCTTACAAAACTGAAAAGAATCCCTGAAAATGATTTCCCAGTAGAAACCAGTATCAAGAACCTTTCTAGCTGTCCTTCTAGGTCCAAAATGGCCACCACAAGCAAGGGCATGACAATACTCTAAGATGGATTGAACCTCCTCTTCAGGGATGCATCGTCTAATAATTTGATCAGAACTGATTTTCCATAGGTACGGATCATCCCATATGAAGTACTTGGCTTGACTCCTTAATTTGTTCTTCCGAGTTGTCTCCATGCCTTTGGGAAAAATTCCAGCGGTTAAGAAATTAACTAAATCAGCATACCATGGGGTCTTACCTTTAAAAGTGAACAATTGCTCATCTGGAAATTCGTCCGGTATAGGCATACCGACTGAGTTCGACTGCAGCCTACTCAAGTGATCCGCCACTTTATTTTCAGCGCCCTTTTTATCTTTGATCTCCAGGTCGAATTTTGTAGTAGAAGGATTCATCGTATGAGTCTAGGCTTAGATTCCTTCTTCAAGAGTAAGTACTTGAGTGCTGCATGATCAGAATAAACAACAACTTTAGAACCAATCAAGTATGATCGAAATTTTTCACAAGCAAAAACCACAGCTAGAAGCTCTTTTTCAGTTGTTGTGTAGTTGCATTGGGCAGGGTTAAGAGTTTTCGAGGCATAATAGATGACATGACTCTCTTTCCCATTCTTTTGCCCAAGCACTCCTCCTACAGCAAAGTCACTCGCATCACACATGATTTCAAATGGCTCTCCCCATTTTGGTGGTTGTATTATGGGGGCTGATGTCAACTTCTTCTTTAAGAGGTCAAAAGCTTCCTGGCACTTGTCATCAAAGTTGAATGACATGTCTTGATGTAACAACCTTGTTAGGGGTTGAGAGACTTTTGAAAAATCTTTGATGAAACGCCTGTAGAAACCTGCATGCCCTAAGAAAGCACGAATCTCTTTCACATTAGTAGGGTAAGGTATCTTCGTAATTGAATCAAGTTTACCTTTATCAACCTCTATCCCCCTTTCGGAGATCACATGTCCAAGTACAATGCCTTCTCTGACCATAAAGTGACATTTCTCATAGTTCAAAACAAGGTTAGTATCAGTGCATCTTTGCAAAACTCTATCAAGATTATCAAGACATTGATCATATGAGTCACCATGTACAGTAAAATCATCCATGAAAATTTCAATACAACTTTCAAGCATGTCAGAAAAAATGCTCATCATACACCTTTGAAATGTTCCTGGAGCGTTACAAAGACCAAAAGGCATGCGATGATAAGCAAAAGTTCCAAATGGACATGTAAAAGTTGTTTTTTCCTGGTCTTCCTGAGCCACATAGATTTGAAAATAACCAGAATAACCATCAAGGAAACAAAAATATAATTTCCCAGCTAATCTTTCAAGCATCTCATCAATAAAGGGCAAGGGGAAATGGTCTTTCCTAGTCGCGTTATTCAACTTTCGATAGTCTATACATATACTCCAACCAGTTTGAAGTCTCATGGGTATTAGCTCATTGTTATCATTTTTAACCAATTGAAACCCGGACTTCTTAGGTACCACATGCACTGGACTTACCCATGCACTATCAGATATAGGGTAGATAATCCCTAATTCTAACAATTTAAGGATTTCTTTATGCACAACTTCTTTCATAACTGGGTTCAACTTTCGCTGAGGATCTCTAGAAGGTTTGTTATCATGCTCAAGTAATATGCGATGCATACAGATAGAAGGACTAATACCTTTTATGTCTGCTAGCGTCCATCCTATTGCAAATTTATGTGTCCTCAAAAGTCTTACCAGTTTATCTTCTTGCTCCATGCTCAGGTCCTTACTGATGATGACTGGGAAAGTCTCGTTCTCCCCTAAGAATGCATACTTGAGATGTTCAGGTAAAGTCTTCAACTCCAGCTTTGGTGCTTTCTCAATCGAAGGAAGGGTGTGTTCAGGAGTAGGTGGAATGATCATCCCGACTGATGTAAGTTGTGAGATATGGTGAACTTCTGGACTGGATATGGGCGGTATGGGCATACCGCCTGAAAGTGGCTGGGATCTGTATTTATGAATTTCTAAGCAGAAAATGGGCGGTATGGGCATACCGCCCGAAAGTGGCTGGGAGCTGTATTTCTAAATTTTTGAGCAGAAAACGGGCGGTATGGGCATACCGCCCGAAAGTGGCTGGGAGCTGTATTTCTGAATTTCTAAGTAGAAAACGGGCGGTATGGGCATATCGCCCAAAAGTGGCTGGGAGCTGTATTCTTTGGTGGAGTAAAGCTGCATGATGACTTCACAAAATGTTTCGTCTAAACCGTCCATCATATTCTTGTCAACCCATCCATTGAAGATTACCTGTTCCAACTTGTCGTCCCTGGAGTATCTCTCTATATATTCATCAACCAACAGGTCAATTACATCAAGGGTAAACATGGATTCAGGATCTTCTACATGTTTCATGGCATCAAAAATATTGAAAGAAACTACATCTCCATCAAACTCAAGACTAAGGATTCCCTTATCAACATCAATTTTGGCTTTCGCTGTTTTCATGAATGGTCTTCCTAGAAGAATTAAGGATCTATTTGCAGAGAATGAGTCATCCATATCAACAATGTAGAAATCCACAGGAAACATTAATTCATTTACTTTCACAAGTACATCCTCTATCATTCCCTCAGGGTATGCATTAGACCTATCAGCCAATTGGATTATCACACGAGTTTCTTTCAATGGTCCTAATTGCAAGTCATTATACACAGATAAAGGCATGACATTAATTGATGCACCTAGATCTAACATGGCTTTTTCAACAGTTTTTGTGCCAATTATGCATGGAATAGAAAACATTCCTGGGTCCTTACATTTTTGTGGCAACTTACGTTGAATGACAGCAGAAACATTTTCCCCCACCCTAATTTTAGCATCTTTCCCATACTTCATCTTCTTTGAACAAAGCTCTTTAAGAAATTTTGCGTACCTGGGAACCTGCTTAACAGCTTCAATCAAGGGCAAATTTATCTCTACCTTCTTGAAAATCTCCAAAATCTCTTTCTCATCATCTTCCTTCTTGTTACGAGCTAATCTGGATGGGAAAGGTGGAGCGACATTTCGGTTAGAAATAGATGTCATAGGTTCAGGGTTTACCTTTGAGGACTCATTTTTACTCTCTTTGGCTTCTTCATGATTGCCTTTTTCCTTATCAACTTCTTTTGGCACAGAATCATCCAATGTCTTCCCATTTCTTAGTGTGACTGCACTTGCATTCTCCCTAGGGTTCGGTTCCGTCTGGGATGGTAACCTCCCAGAGTTGAACTTCAACTTGTTTACCTCCGCAGCCAGTTGAGTCATTTGTTGCTCAATGTTCCCTATAGCAGCCCTCGTCTCTTGCTGGAAAGCATTTGTGTTTTTGGCTAAATTTTACACCACTTCGCTGCTTTGGGCCATTGTCTTAAGAACTTCATTCATGGTGACCCTCTGATCTTCTGTTGCTGGATTTGCTTCACGACCAACTTGTGCTTATTTCGGAGCATACATTCCCGGGCCCTTTTGATTCCATCTGAAGTTTGGATGATTCCTCCATCCTGGATTGTATGTATCTGAAAATGGATCGTTCCGTCTCGGCCTTTGTGGGGTATCTTCAAATCCAAAGAAGGCTTATTCGGTCTGAGGATCTTGAAGAGTAGGGCAAGAATCAATGTAGTGTCCCATGTGCGAGCAAATTTCACACTTGGCTCCTCCAGCACTCTTCATGGCTAGATCTTTTACAATTGAAGTGAGAGCATCTAGCTTCTCATTCAAATATGAGTTACCGGCTACCTTGACTGGTCTAGATCTATCATCATCTTCATCATACTCATGAGTGACCATATCAAGGATGATCTCTTTTGCTTCATCCATGGTTTTGTTCAGCACATTTTCTCCACAAGCTGCATCAAAAATCTTCCTGTCAATAGAGAACATACCGCCATAAAAATAATTAGTGATGAGCTGATACTCAGTAAAACCATGGTTAGGACACTTGTGACACAATTGATTAAATCTATCCCAATAACTCGCAAGACTTTCTCCCTTCTTTTTTCTAATACCACTTATTGCAGATCTCAAATTAGCTGCTCTAGACTCGGGAAAAAACTTTTGTAAAAATTTCTCCTCCAAATCTTCCCAGGTTCGAATTGAACCAGGTGGGAGTTCGAAAAGCCATTCACGGGCTTTTCCCTGCAATGTGTGTAAAGGTGAGTAGTTTAATATGATCCTCCGAAAAATCTTGTGGTCGAAGAGTTGCACAGACGAGGTCAAATTCATCAAGATGGTTATGAGCACTCTCACCTGGCATATCACCAAATTTAGGTAATACTTGTATGAAACCTGGTTTAATCTCGGAGTTGCGGTTGATGTTGGGAAGGATAATGCACAAAGGACGATTGTGTCTGTAGCGTTCCATGTCTCTTATACGCTGGGCTGGTGGTTCCTCCTCACATCTTTGTTCGTCAGCCATGTTGAAATAGGTTTCGGTGGCAGTTGACTCAGACGAGGAAGGTCCTTTCAAGGCTTTTGTCTGCTTCGTTATACTTCGTGCAAGTTTCTCAATCTCTGGAGTGAAGATCAATTCTCCTGTACGAGAAGAACGAGGCATAAACCAAGAAAAAGTGAAAATAAACTAAAGAATTAAAAGAAAAAAAATACTGCTTAAAACCAATCCCCAGCAACGGCGCCAAAATTTTGTGTATCGTTTTACACCAAATATAAAATCAAGCTCTAAGCTGAATTTTCAGTTCAGGATTCTGTGGTCGGTATGGGCATACCGACCAGTATAGCTGCGAGCAGGTTCGTTTCCCAAGAGATTGGCGAGATTTTTTCTTTAATCTTTAATCTGCAAATTTATAATCAAAAGAACCAGATGAGGGTCGTGAATAAGAGAAACTAAAAATCGAGTAAAAACAGGAATGAGAAATTGTTACAGATTGCAAAACAATTCAACTATGATGAGAAGATTCCGGTTTCGATCAATTCCATACTGGCTTTCTATCTCGATCCTTGATGCAAAGATGACTTTAAATGCATGCACACAAATTGGTTATAGTTGCAAGCAACCAATCTTTCCTTACCTTGTCGATAATCAGGAGGACGTCTCACCAAATATTTCTCTAACTAACATATAACCTAAGAGATGCTCTATAGATTTAATATGCTAGCAGCATTAAGAATGAGAAAGACCCAATTCATAACCAACAAACTCGGACGCCAGATTGTTAAATTAAGCCTGTTGTTCCTTACCACTGATTGAACTGAGATCACAATTACGGATGATTGGTTCAATTGGCATTAAATTAACTAACATGCTATCAAATATTGCACACTACTCAATAACATGAGAGCAATCATAAACATTATAATCAAGAACAACAGATGCAAGCATACAATCAAAGTATTAAAACTAATTAGATCTCACGAGAATCGATGCTAGTACTTCCTTGATCTTTACCGAAAAAGAAGAATTTAGCTAGAATACATAATTGAATTAACAATCAAAAGCATAAAAATAAATGATGAAAATTGTCTGAATAAAATACTGAGAAACCCAAATTGCAAAATACTGTCTGCGCAAAATGGACTTTCGTACGCAATTCTCTCTGTCTTCTCTCTTGGCCGTACGCTTATACGTGTAAATAATAATGTCTCCAAAAAATTACTACAACCAAAAGATAGATAAGGAATAAAAATATGTCTTTCCTTATCTAATTAGAACTCTAAAAGATAATCACAATATTCTCTCCTAACAATTAGGAGTCTTCAAATCAATCTGATTATTCTCCAACTACATTTGTAATTGCCATAATTCAGCACCAAATATCTTCATTATTATTTCCTCTTCCATCTCCAAGCACAAATGACCATAACTGCAACAACTTGCCAATTCAGCATCTAGATCTTTAAAATGCAAGAACATTACGAATAACATAAATATCCAAGCATTTAATCAACCATTTAACTCAATAATCAGCCCAAAATATATGGTAAAATCAACCCCATCAGTAGAGGAAGCTACTAGGAAGAAAACAGACAGCCTCACGGAGAAGGTAGGAAGAAATGTGGATCCTCGAGGGAAACGACCGGTGGAACATACTAGAACCCCATTTGAGAGGTATGCTCCCATGTTACCAACACTTGGTAAAAAAAATCCTTCGCAGATTCTGAGTATACACAGAGGACTATTTCGACCACCCCCACCTGTATAGAACTCGCACAATGTGGTAATTTCCAGGAGGGCAACAAACTGATATTGTGATAACCACGGAAATTATGGACATGACACAAATGATTGCATGCGGTTAAGAATGGAAATTGAGAGATGCGAGAGAGAAGGGCGCCTAAGAGGACCAGGGCCCCAAAATCAGGTTGGGCCCCCCAAGGCCTTGGGGAAATCAATGGCTGCCCTACAGAAGGAATAATTAAAATATTGGGGGAAAGGGAGACATGAGGCCACAAGAACAGATGGTTTGAAATAGAGGGAGGGATGGAAGGCAAGAGAACCGCACGAGCAACAAGAAGGCAATCAGGATAACAGGAATGGAGAAAATCCACCAGTTCGAAGAGTGATTAATGTCATTAATGGTGTTGTAGAAGAAAGTTCCTCTAATGTTGTGATGAGAGCAGATGCACAAACGATTCCTTCAGGAGAGCCCTGCCATAAAAGATTTTGGTCGAATGAGATGGTAACATTCTCGAAGCAGATGCAGTTCCAGACCAGACATCCCATGCTGACTCCATGGTGGTCTCAGCGATAATCGGAAGTGGAGTAGAGGTAATGTTTGTTGACTTCTTTGACCAACTGGATATAGGGTGTGGTAACTTCCAAAAGTCAACCTCACTTCTATCTGGTCTCACGGGGAACCTAATATTTCCCCTTTGGGAGATATCTTTGATGGTTCGAGTAGCAGATGGTAATAAAGGGGAAACTATAAGCTATAATTTTGCTGTTATTGACAACCCACCCCCCTATAATGTAATCCTTAGGATACCGTGGATGTGCCAGGCTTGAGCAATTTGGTTGCCTTACCATCTTATGATGATGTTCCCTACTAAAAGAGGGATAGCATCTATTCGAGGAGATCAAACTGTGGCTTGAAATTGTAATCCTACTATGGTGAGAGAGGCAAGGAGACAGAGAAATGTGGCATCAGTACACGGAGAAGTGGGACACACAGATACAACACAAATACCCATTCGAGATAATGTAACTGTAGCTGTTGGAAAATTGATGCCCGGGGGCGTTAAAGCAAAATTGAGAGATTTGTTGAAGAAACTTGGGAATGTATTCTCGTGTGATACTTCTAACCTTACGGGAGTACCCTCAGACCTGGCACTACACGGGTTGAATATTGACCAGTCGATAAAGCCAGTAAATCAAAAAATCAGAGTATTTTCCCCCGAGAGGGCTGAGGAAATTAAAGAAGAAGTTTAAAAGTTATTAAAAGCATATGTCATCGAAGAGGTGCTCCATCCCGAGTGGATAGCCAACCCAGTTATGGCCCCAACTTGATGGGGCTTGGCAAATGTGCATAGATTTCACATACTTGAATAGATGGTGCCATAAGGACAACTACCCGCAGCCACCAATTGACAAGTTAGTTGAAGCCATTACTAGATATCAAGTTTTAGCCTTTTTTTATGCACATAAAGGGTATCATCAAATACTTATGGCAGAGGATGATAAGGAAAAGACATCATCCATTAAGTGGTACCTATTGTTACAAAAATATGTCGTTACTATCTATTGTTAAAGAATTCCGGAGAAACTTATCAGAGATTAGTGGATAAATTATTCAAAATGCTAATCGGAAGGAATATGGAGATCTATGTAGATGATATGGTAGTAAAAATCAGAAGCCGTGAGGAATTCTTAGTGGATTTGGAGGAAACATTTAACAGGCTTCGAGGGACAAACTTAAAGTTGAACCTGTCCAAGCGTGTTATTGGGGTAAGAGCAGGGAAATTTCTTGGATTCATGGTATCCGAGAGGGGTATCAATGTGGCTCTTGAGAAAAAGGAAGTTCTAATGAGAATGAGAACTCCACAATCGTTGAAAGAGGTACAGAAGCTTAAAGGATCTTTGGCCACACTAAGTAGATTCCTCTCGAAAGGGGTTGAGAAGCATCTCCCCTTCTTTAATGTCCTTCGAAGAGCAAAGAGGTTTGATTGGACAGAAAAATATGACAAGGCATTCAAGAAACTTATGAAGCATTTGAGGGGGTTACCGACTCTTATGAAACCTGAAAGGGGGGAGACATTGTACTTGTACATCTCAGCCTTACCCTTAGTAATTAGTGCGGTCTTGGTAAAAGAAAGAGAGAGAACACACCACCTAATTTATTTTGTTAGTCATGCCTTACAGGGGCCAGAAATAAGATACACTACCCTCGAGAGGTTGATCTTAGCTCTGGTGCACGCAGCTATGAGGTTACGTCCTTATTTTTAGGGGTATATGATAGTAGTGCTCACAAACCATCAAATCTGCCTGATCATGTTAAAACCATAGGCTTCTGGGAGAATGATGAAATAGGCAGTGGAGTTGGGAGAATGCGATATATGATACCAGCCTAGAGTCGCGATCAAAGGTCAAGCACTTGCGGATTTCATAGTGGAAACCTCGGAACTCATTGTGTACCCAGACTCATCTCGATGGGTGGAGATGCAAGAAAATCAAGTATGGAAATTATATGTAGTTGGTTCATCAAATTCAAGTGGAAGCGGAGCTAGGGTATTATTAACCAGTCCTGATGGCCAGGACTACCCTTACACACTAAATTCGGATTTAAAGCTACAAACAATGATGCCGAGTATAAAGCTTTGACAATTGGGTTGCGGTTAACTAGAGAACTGGAAGTGGAGGAACTGGAAATCTACAGTAACTCTCAAATAGTAGTTTAGCATGTGAATGGAGAATTTGAAGCCTGGGAATATTACCTGCAGAGGTACCTAGAGGTGGTGAAAAATCTTTTGAAGTATTTCAATCATATACTCTAATGCAAGTCCCAAGGGAGAAAATTTTCAAAGTAGATGCCCTTAGTAAGCTCGCATCTTCAGACTTAAGAGCCCAATCTCAGAGGAAATTTCTCAGGGAGACTCTAGAAAAACAAAATTTTGAGGAACCTCTAGTTATGGTTATAGAGGAGGAAGATACTTGGATGAAAGCTATTACTAGATATCTTCGACAGGGATTTCTTTCGGGAAATGAAGTGGAGGCTAGAAAGATACAGCTAAAAGTTCCCTACGTGGTATATAAGGGAATATTATACAGAAGGGGCAATTTACAACCATTACTTCAGTGTGTTACTCTCTATGAAGCCTACTATCTGGTAAGCGAGGTTCACGAAGGAGTATGCAAAAGTAACCAAGGGGCTCGGTCAGTGGCAAGAAGGATCATTCGAGTAGAGTATTATTGGTCGACCATGTTTGAAGGTGCAAACAGATACGTGCAGGCCTATCATCAATGTCATAAACATTCTCCTATAACCCACATTCCCCGAGAGGAGTTGGTGAGTATCTACAGTTTATGGACATTCGATAAGTGGGGGATTGACCTAGTGGGACCTTTTCTAGAAGCTAAGGGAAAGTTTAAATACCTCCTACTAGTTGTTAATCACTTCACTTAATGGGTGGAAGGTGAACCCTTGACAAACATATAGGGGAGGACAACCATTACTCTCTAATGGAAAAGCATTATATGTCGTTTCAGAATTCCAAGAACAGTTATTATAAATAATGGGAAACAATTTGCTCAAGACCCATTCAGGAAGTGGTGCGAGGAGGGAAAAATTAAACATAAAGTAACAGTAGTTTATCATCCAAAAGCAAATGGACAGGTAGAAGTGACCAATGGAATGATACTGAATGGTATCAGAGCTAGGCTCGAAGGGGCAGAAGGTAATTGATGGGAGTTACCAAATGTTTTGTGGGCATATCAAACAACTAAATCTTCTGCTACAAGAGAAACACCATACAGTCTTGTATATGGCTCGGAAGTAGTAATCCCCATGGAGATAGGAGTGCCTAGCCCAAGGATGATAACGCCCGCATTTGAGATAAGCAATCAGGAGAACCAATGCCTAGATCTCGATGTGGTGGAAGAAAGGCGATAGCTGGCTTCTCACAAAGAAAAAGTAAAGAGCGGGTGAAAAGATACCATGATTGAAGGGTAAGAAGGTTTCATTCAACTCGGGGGAGTTAGTGATGAGGAAAAATGAAAAAATTTGGCGGGAGCCCGAAGGTAAATTGGCTGCAAATTGGGAAGGACCTTAAAAGGTAATCGAATCGCATCCAAGAGGTAGCTATTCCCTCAAAGATATGAATGGGGTTAGAGTACCAAGAAGGTGGAACATTTCCAATTTGAGGAGGTACTATCAGCTTTGAAAACACGAGTGGATTGCTCTTAAGCGGCACTCTAAATATTATTTCCAGCTAAGGATGATGATCGAGTGGGTTACTCTGAAGCGGAACTCTGAATATTCTTTCCAACTAAGGCTGATGATTAAGTAGATTGCTCTTAAGTGGCACTCTAGATAATATTTCCAACTAAGGTTGATGATCGAGTGGGTTTCTCTTAAGTGTCACTCTGAATATTCTTTCCAGCTAACGCTGATGATCGAGTGGGTTTCTCTTAAGCGGAACTCTAAATATTCTTTCCGGCTAAGACAGATAATCAAGTGGATTGCTCTTAAGTGGCACTCTAGATAATATTTCCAGCTAAGGCTGACGATCGAGTGGGTTGCTCTTAAGTGGCACTCTGAATATTGTTTCCAGCTAAGGCTAATGATCGAGTGGGCCACTCTGAAGTGGCACTCTGATTATTCTTTCCAACTAAGTTTGATGATCGAGTGGATTGCTCTTAAGCGCCACTCTGGACATTCTTTCCAGCTACGGCTGACGATCGAGTGGATTTCTCATAAGCGGCACTCTCAAAGTACCTCTGTAATCTTGAAATAGTTATCTAGTGAAACAAAATTTGCAGGTTGCAGATGGGAACACCGAACTTGGGTAAAATTACTTGTGTCCTTAAAATTTTCAATTCTATCACTTCTTTTTGGCTGCAAAACTTTCGTAAATCTGGGTGGTAAAATGGTACCCATAAAAGAACCTCAAAATCACAATACTTGAACATTTGCGCAAGGATTATGCTGCTAATGATTCGAGACTTGTTCAGGATTTTTAAGTTCTCGATTACCATTTCAAGGCTGTAAGTGGCCTCAATTACCATTATACTATGCATCAACCATCTGTTATGATTCGCAAATGAACGACAATCCTTGACATTTACAAATTGAAAAAAAGGTGGGAGCATAATCGATCTCAAAACTATTGGGAAGAATATATACACATTCATATACAAAGTATGTGGTAATATTAGATAATTAACATCGATCAAGGATGACCACCAAAATACTATCTACTTAGGTAGGTGACAAACCCCTCGAGAGGGGGATAACTCTTCCAACTGTGCTTCAAATATTTCATGTTCTTCCATCTTGATACAGGATGCTCTTTGAAAATCCCTCATTCTTTCCTCCTCGGGGTACTCAAACGGATCTAATGGAGCTGTTATTTTGCATTTTCTTGTTGAAGGCTGACTGTTGAAATCTCTCGAGGTAGACCTTTCACCCCCATGATGTCTTTTGAAAGATTTCATAATAGATTTAGTCGAGGATATGAGATTCTCACCAGCACTCCTCGAAGTCAGTTTTTTCAATCTGGAGGATCGTTGAGTACTTGACGGACCCCTCAAACGAGGTTAAGCCTTTGACCAAAGTTCCCCTAACTATTCGAGGATAAGGTCAGAAGCAGCCTTCTGTCTATTAGTTTCGTTCTCGTACACGTTGTTCTCTTTAATCCAAAAGTTGGAAGCTCTAAGGAGAAATCCTGGTAGATCTTCAACTTTTATCAGATACGGAGTGGAAATTTCATGAGAGAGCATGTGAGCTCGAAGACTCACCTCGTGAACTTTTATCTTATCCTCGAACTCCTTGGCTTGTACCTTCAAAGCTTTCATTTCTCCTATAAGTCAGGTATTCTCAACAAGGAGTGATTCAACGAGGGAAGGATCTTCGTTCGAGGTCCCCGTTGTTGGCAATCCTTCAGCTTGGGAAGGATCTTTGCTAGTAGGACCAGCCACCAAAAACTCTTCTTCTAGCTTAGCGATCTCACCCATGGACATCATACAAAGTTCAACAATCTGCTCTGCATGCGCCCTAAACTTAGGTTACTCGGTCATACAAGCAATCAGTTTCCCTTCGAGAATTGACTACCTATTTTCATCTGCGAGGCATTTCTTCAAAGACCCAAATTGTTTAATTATTTTCCACACCAATTCCTGATAACTCTGTTCTTCGGGATCATAATCTTCTACCACCCCTAGAGGAAAAGATCCATTAAATTCCTTGGTTAGAAATTTTTAATTGGTTAAGAAATTTTTAATAAATTCTTTGTAATTCGGATGTTCTTTAGATTGCCACAGCTTCAGCTCCCAATCGAGTTCATTATTCTTGCTCTTTAAAGATTTCTTAACTTTGATACAAGTAGAGGGGTCCTGCGTTTCCTTCATCAGTTGCTTAGATGTTTCGTTCAACTCTATTCGAGTACTCGACAGCTCATAGTATGCGCACTCCAGTTGTCTCTTAAATGAATTACACTACGAGGGAAATAAAAAATAATATGAACATAGCTATTAAGCAAAGTGTATCTTTGTCATTAAAGTGAAAAGGTTTTACACAAGATAGCCATATCTGGCAGAGGTTACAATTAAGCACAAACCCTAGAGTTTTCTTGCTTCAAGGAAAATAGACCCTGCTCCCCCATGACCTGCTCAGATATAGTTGTCTACTCAGGATCTCCATCAGTATCCGTAAGGGGAATTGCTCGAATACCTTCAACTGTAAAAAATTGCCCATTAGACTTAACATGGTCCATCAAGTAAAAGTGCAGACCACCCAACTTAATTGCCTCATCCCACTTTTCATCTAAAAGAGGTAGGAGCTCAGGTTTGATAAGCTCATCCAATATATTAGAATCATCCTCAGATAGGCAAAAAGATAATCAAGGCTTCAAGGTTTCCTCAGCTAAGCTGTTGCAACCAAGTTCTTTGGCCGCCTTGAGGAAATTCACAAAAAATTTAAACAACTCAGGACTGTTCTGCAGCTTTTCTTTGAATACCTTGAGCAAATGAGCTTGGCCAACAGGGTCCTCTGCTGTTATAACCCTCTTGTCGAGTGATTCTTTCTGGAGGATGAACTTCCACCTCTCGGTCTCGAATGATTCAGTCTTCTTCTTTTCAACCTCGAGAGAATTTTTAAGCGCGAGGATCTTAACATCTTTTGGACTCAGCTACTCTTGCAGCTTACCTGACCTGAGGTCACAATTTGTAAAAAAACAGCTAAGCTTTGGGTCATTTGACCAAGGTGTTGGGGAGCCTCGAAAATAGTTTTAAAATAACAATTAGGTTAGTTAGATATATACATTATATATATGTACAAATTAATATGTATACAAACTATGCATGAGCTAACCTGGGGATTTGCATTCATTGTCACCAAAACCTACTCATATATAGTCACGGGGTTTGAGGAAGAGAGTTGTGGTTTGGATGCTGGGAAGCATGGGAAGTTCCCCTACCTTTGACTTCTATCCTTTGACAAATATTCCAGGAGGTAGAATTTGGACAATCCGTTTTGTGTTGGACAGTCCTTCCACCACTTACTAGAGGGGTGGAAGTCTAATTCGAGGGGGCAGGGGTTCCTTTAGGGTCATTCTTCTTGGAGTCGTTCTTGGCTTTACCTAAAGTTGCATCGAGACCCATTGAGGAAAAAACAAAAGAAGAAGATCTATAAATAAAGAGGAAAGTTAAAAGAAGAAAACAATAATAGAGTTCTATTAAAAACACCTTTGGAGACTTCCAAGGGCCTAAAATCACTCTCGGGGGTCTCGAGAGGAGACTCAAAATCTCTCTTCCACTTCTTGTCACCCTTCAAAAGTTTTTTATACACATACTTCTCGTAAATTCTAGGAAACCAAACAAAATCACCAATACTCTGGTTGGGGTTAGAGAAAACACTATAATCAAGGGAGGTGGACAAAAGGCGTTTCCTATCCCCCTCGAGGGTCTCGGGATAGGTATATTCCCCTAGCTTAGGGGACTCTACTTGCACATCCGAGTTCCATTGAGGAACCTGATACCTAAGGGCTCAAAATTTGGTAAAGTTTTTAGCCTGTTGCGACTCGCAATGAGGTGGTCGCGACTCGTGATGGGCAACCCACCTAGTGCTTAGAAAAATTCCTCAATCTCATCCCTTACCCAAGATTTTCCTTCTTGGCTCCAAGTATTTCTCTCTTCATCAATCCAATACCTTGGGTTCAAATTGCTACAAAATCATTGAAAAACAAATCGTGAAAAGCACAAAGAAAAACAATGAAACTAATGACAAAAACTCAAAACCTAACAACATCAACGGAAAATCACGAATGAGGATCCGGATGATCAAAACCAAGTATATTTAACATCGTCGGCATGACTCACTCCCTTTTCTTGGAGCTTAATCACAAACCGGATCAAGGAGATCAACATTCTCTCCCTTCTCCAGCAAAAAATTCTCGTTGTAAGGTTTCAAACATTTTACAATGACTTTGAATGTATTGGACTTAGCTCAATCTAGGATTTCCACCGCACCATGCAGGAATACCTTCACCATCTCAAAAGGACCGATCCACCGGGACTTCAACTTACCGAGAAATAGGTGAAGGCGAGATTGGAATAGAAGGCCCTTTTGACCAACGTCAAATTCCTTCCTGATTATCATCTTGTCGTGACACGCCTTTGTCTTCTCCTTATAGATTTCTGTATTCTCATAAGACTCCCTCCGGATCTTATCTAGTTCATCCAATTGTAGCTTCATATGCAAGCCGGCCTCATCTATTTCAAGGTTGAATTCTTTGACTGCCCAATAAGCCTTATGTTGAATTTCCATCGGTAAGTGACAGGGCTTACCAAACACTAACCGGTGTGGTGACATACCAATCGGCATCTTGTAAGTCATCCTATATACCCATAAGGCATCACTCAACTGAGTACTCCAATTCTTCCAGTTAGGGTCAACCATTTTCTGAAGGATCTACTTGATTTCCCGATTGGAAACTTTGGCTTGCCCATATATTTGTGGGTGATAGGTAGTGGATGTCTCGTGAGGGATGCCATATTTCTTCAAGAGTGCCTCTATGGTTTGGTTGCAAACGTGGGTGCCACGGTTACTAATCAAGGCTTGGGGTACCCTAAACCTGGAAAATATGTTATCTTTCAGGAATTATGCAACCACTTTAGAAACGTAAGTCCTAGTGGGTTTTGCTTCAACCCACTTGGACACATAATCAACAGCAAGAAGAATATATGTAAATCCACATGAATTAGGGAAAGGTCCCATAAGGTCAATACCCAAAACATCAAAGATTTCACAATACAAAATAGGTCTTTGGGGAATTTCATTCCTAAAGGAGATATTTCCTACTCTCTGCCATTCATTATAAGATTTGTGAAAGGTATATGAATGCTTATTCAATGTAGTCCAATAAAAGCCACTTTCTAAGACTTTTCTAGCGGTCTTCTTGGCTCCAAAATGACTGCCACATGCATGAGAATGACAAAATTCAAGATTTGAGTGTACTTCATTATCGGGGATAAACTCCTAACAACTTGATCCGCACAATGTCTCCATAAAAATGGATTATCCCATGCATAATATTTAGCACCACTCTTCAATTTATCCTTTTGGGCCTTAGAAAAATTAGGAGGGAATTTACCGGCGACAAGAAAATTTACAATGTCGGCATACCACGATTGAAGGTCCCTAATTGTGAACAATTGTTCATCAGGAAATTCCTCCCGTAGTTGCTCATTCACTGGGGAATTTACCTCATTGTCTTGGCATGGAGTCAACCGGCTCAAATGATCGGCCACAAGGTTCTCTGCGCCCTTCTTGTCTCGCACCTCCAACTCAAATTTGCTCAAAAGCAGGATCCATCTTATCAATCTTAGCTTGGCCTCTTTCTTCATCATAAAATGACGAAGCGCAGCATAGTCAGTGTACACAATAACTTTTGTACCAAGCAAGTAAGATAAAAAATTTTCCTAAAGAAAATACCACCACTAGCAACTCCTACTCTGTTGTGGAATAGTTTCATTAGGCCTCATTGAGAGACATGGATGCGCAGTATATGGGCATGAGGTGCTCTCCCCACCCTTTGACCAAGCACCACTCCAATGGCACAATCACTAGCATCGCACATGATTTCAAAAGGCAAAGACCAATCCGGGGAATTTATAATAGGCGTCGAGACTAACCTTTTCTTCAATGTATCGAAGACCCCTTTACAACCCTCATCCATAACAAATTCCACCTCCTTTTGAAATAAATTGCATAAAGGAGATGCTATCTTTGAAAAGTCCTTGATGAACTGGCGTTAAAATCCTACATGGCCAAGAAAAGAGTGCACATTAGTAGGATAAGGCAAAAAGTTTGAATCATGTCTATCTTTGCCTTGTCAACCTCAACACCCTTAGAGGAGACACCATGACCTAAGAAAATACCTTGCTCTACCATAAAATGACACTTCTCAGATTTTAACACAAGATTAGTATCAATGTAATGTTTAAGAACTTGTGCCACATTTGCTAAACAGTTGTCAAAAGAATTACTATGAATGGTGAAATCATCCATGAATACGTCAAAAATGTTTTCAACAAATTCTGAGAGAATGCTTACCATACACCTTTGGAAAGTTGTGAGGGCATAACATAACCCAAAAGGCATAAGCCGGTAAGCAAAAGTACCAAAGGGGCACGTGAAGATGGTCTTTTCTTGGTCTTCAGGGGAAATGGCTACTTGAAAATACCCCGAGTACCCATCCAAAAAGAAATATAATAAGTGGATTTCTAACCTCTCAATCATTTGATCAATTAATGGCAATGGGAAGTGATCCATTCGGGTTTTCGCATTTAGCCTCTGGTAGTCAATGCAAATGTGCCACCCATTTTGAACTCGAGTGGGCAGTATTTCACCGTTCTCATTCTCGGCTACTGTCAACCCACTCTTCTTGGGTACCACTTGAGTTGGGCTCACCCACTTACTATCCGATGTTGGGTAGATCATATCCACTTGGAGCAACTTGAGAATCTCCGCTTTTACCACCTCCATCATAGGTGGGTTCAACTAGAGTTGGGGTTGTCGCACAGGTCTCGCATCTTCCTCCAAAAAAGTTTTATGCATGCAATTGGATGGACTTATGCCTTTGATGCCGGCAATGGTCCAACCCATTGCTTCGTTATTCTACCGTAACACTACCATCAACTTTTCTTCTTGTTCTTAGGTGAGTTTGCTTGAAATGACAACTAGGAGTGTCTCCCCTTACCCGAGAAATGCATACTCGAGGTCACTTGGCAAAGGCTTAAGCTCTATCACCGGAGCCTTCACAAGTGATGGAAGGAATTCCGATTCTTAGGTTTCTTTAAGAGTAAAGGAGGAGGGTTTTAGAGGCTTCGTTTCATCTCTTCAAGCAAGTTCAAGTATTTAAAGCTTTCCTTCAAGTTAGTGCTCATAGAATATACATTGTATGCATCATCACTATCACATTGCAAAGCAACTAACAATAAATCATCACCACTCAGCTCAAAAACATCTTGCACGACATCTTCAACAACATCTAAGACATGGCAAGCATATTCTTCGCTAGGATACTTCATAGAGTGATTTATGTTAAACTCTACTTTTATTCCATCAAATTCCATGGTGAGGGTACCCTTATGCACATCAATCATTGTCCTATAAGTTTTCAAAAATGGCCTCCCCAATAAAGTTGGGGAGGCATGTTTATCATGCTCCATGTGAAGGACATAAAAATTTGCGGGGAAAACTAAGGAATCCACCTCAACCAACACGTACTCGACAATACCCTTAGGGTTTGCACTAGAACGATCAACCAATTGGATTACCACCCCGGTTTTGTGCAACGTACCCAAGTTGAGGCTTTCATACAAAGAGTAAGGAATTACATTTATCGATGCACCTAGATCGAGCATGGATTTTTCTAAAGGTGTATTTCCTATTATGCAAGGGATTGTGAACATGTCGGGATCGTTACACTTAGGGGGTAGCTCTCTTTGACACAAGGTGGAAACATGCTCAATTTTCCCATTTTTCAACTTATTCTTGGCCCTTTGTTTTCTATTCACAACACATAATTCCTTAAGAAATTTAGCATATATAGGAATTTGTTCAATGTCATTCAAGAGTGGGATATTTACCTCACATCTACGAAAGACTTTGTAGATTTCCTTGTTGTTCTCCTTCCTCCTCTTATCTTTCAAAGCTTCTGGAAATGGTGGTTCTGGTACATATGGAGAAATCTCCACCATTTTTCCTTCTTGTGAGGAGGGGATAAAGGTTCCAGAATGGAGGTTGACTTCTCAACAATAACCTTTTTTTCCTTCTCCTTCCCCTTTCTTGCTTTATCCTTGGCCAAGTTCTCAGCCTCTTCTTCAACCTATTTCTCAAGCACCTCAACCCTTCTAGGCTCCTTTTCAACAATTTCATCACCCGGGGAATTGCCAACCTCTCTACCACTTCTCAAAGTGATAGCACTAGCATTCTGTCGGTGGTTGATCTTCGGTTAGGAGGGTAGTTTGCCCTTTTCTCAGGCCTCCATCTGATTCACCACTTGAGATATTTGGCTCACTTGATTTTCCAAGTTCTTGATGCTCTCCTTGGCTTCATCTTGGAATTTTTTGCCTTTCTCGGCGCACATGCTCAACCGGTGAATGACTTGCATCACCTCATCTTTTATTAACCCTGATATCTCTCCTTGGTCTAGGGGCTTGTCTTGGAGCCTTTGAAATTGTTGTTGAGGTGGCTTATATTATTGTTGATGAGGCCGATATGGTTGAGGGTTTTTACCTACTTGAGGGTTTCCACATCGGAGGCTTGGATTATCACAATTACCTGAATAGTACGGCTAATTTTGGTAGTCTTTACCACCTTGGTACCCTTCATTTCTTTGATATCCATGTGCACCTTGGTAGTTTTGGTTGCCTTGGTACCCCATGGCACTCACCTCCTTGACATAATCATCTTGCAAAGTAGGACAAGCGTCCGTAGGATGTGCTGAGCAACAAATTTCACATGATTTAACATGTGGCACATTCCCAGGCTTGGTCATCAATGATTTCATCATAGAAGCAAGGGCCAAGACTTTGCCTCAAGCTTTCCACTGTTAGAAGGATCACTTGCGGGCATTGGATTCCTCCTTCTCAAATTGGTCCTTGAGCTAAAGCTCCTTGACTCCTCTGCTAGCTCTCCATATGGTTACATAGCCTCCGATGAAGTCTTGTTCCCAAGGGTACCACCACAAGAACTCCTCACTAATATTTGTTCCTCATCAAGAAAACCATTATAGAAATAGTAGACCAAATATCCCTCAAAATAGTCGTGGTAAGGACAACTTACGAGAAGCTTCTTGAACCTCTCCCAATAGTCAAAGAGAGATTCTTCGTGTCATTGGAGGATGTTTCTCTATGTCCTTCTTCAAAGTGGCGGACTTCGAGGCTGGGAAGTACTTGGCTAGAAATTTCATCTTCATGTCAAGCCAACTTTTGATGCTCTTGGGTGGTAGGTAGTGGAGCCAATCTCTTGTGGCATCCCTCAATATGAATGGGAATGCCTTCAACTTGTAAAAATTTTCATCAACTCCATGGGGGACCGTACCACCACAGAAAAAATGGAACTCGGTGAGGTGCTTGTTGGTATTCTCACATTGCCTATCAAGGAAGATAGGTAGCCTGTTTATGAACCTACTCCCTAGCTCAAAGTGCCCATTCCATCCAACCAAGGGATACTCAATGCACATCGATTGTTGATCAAGGTTGGGGGCCATAATGTCCCTCAACAAGGCTTGCCCCAAAGGAATTTCCTTTCCTTGGAGAAGAGGAGCTCTCCCTTGAAGAGGAGGATGTTGATGTTCTTCTCCCAAATGCTCATCTTCGTGCTCACATTGATGATCCATATAAGTAGAGGTCCACAAAATGGTCACTAGGAGGGGTGTTATTCACACTTTCCAAAGAAAACCTCGTAGCCCATCTCAAATTCAACTCTAACTCGGGGTCATAGTGTAGGGGTTCTTGTGAAAATGATCTCGTACGAACCATACACCAAGAACTCAAACAATATGTCTCCTAGCCAATCGAATATATCAAGTAAACTAAGAAATCAAAACAAAAGCAAACTAGCAAATATTTACAACTACACATAATCACACATAATATGCCCAAACACTTAAAAATAAATGCCTCTTCCCCAGTAGCGGCGCCAAAATTTGGGAGGTTATCGTCGTACCTCTCAAAGTTTTATTTTTAAGCCCTAATGCTTCATATATACAATTAAGTACATAATGGTAAGTCGGGGTCGTCCACGAAGAGGGATCTTCCCAAGTGTTTAAACATATATAGGAGAAAACATACTAGATATAAGCATTTACAGATACATATAAAAGCATGTAAAAAGGGGGGTTTGGTTGGTTTCTGGTCCTAAGTTATAAAATTGAAAGAAAACAACTAGTAAAGCAAGAGAACTATGCTAATAATGCAACAACTAAATAGATGATCAAGTCAATAATTAACGGAGTCTTAGGTGCAATTGACTTCCACTTCCAAGCCTCTTATCCATTATTGAACATGCAACCTATTTACTACTTTTACTACTTGTTGTGAATACTAAACTTCTATCCTTCTTAGATAGTAGTTTGCAAGAGTGAATTCGACATCTCTTGTCAAACCTCACCAATGAATCCCTTAGTCGAAACACAACGAAAAGTTTCTCATTGATGGCATTTATCACAAAGAATCAACAAGCTTGGCAACACTTATAAATACAACACCATGTCTTAGCATTTGACCAATTCATGCATTTACACAAGATTAGTCAAGAACGATCGACATTCATAAACTTATCTCATCTGATACCTATAACAAACATGACAACGAGTTCAACATCATCTCATTCATCTAGAAATTATCAACACATCAACATCATTGTGAAGCTCTAAATCATACTTTTGGATTTCCTATCAAGAAAGAGGGAAATCAACCCATTTCCTCAAACCCTAATAAGCATATCATACAAGTACTTCATATACTCAAGCTGTCAAGAATATTAATGGCATTAACAAACACATTCAATGCTCCATAAAAGCATAATAGTAAGAGTATTAAATAGGCTACAAATTTTTCTTAAGACATGGGATTGGAAGCCTTGGTCAATTTCTCCCAAGAACTAGATTTAGCCACTAGAGTTCATACTAATTAATACTAACAAAACAAACATAAAAAAAAGAGAAATAAAAGATGAAAATGGTGGAAAATTAGGTTAAAATAGTACCAAATTTGGGTGAAGAAGAAGTTATTAATGATAGGAAAGAGAATGCTATTTATAGTACAAAAAGGATAAGGTTGGGTTCTGGACACCCATTCATTGCGACTCGCGATGGGCGCCAGATCCTACCCCTGTCTTCTTTTCTTTTTCTTGTAGCAAGCACTCTTCTTCACAATAATCTCTCTCATTCTTCAAGTCTTCAAATCTTTGAAGCAAGTTTTCAAAGTCTTCAAAAGATGGTCTTCAACGGCCTCCAGTCTTCAAATCTTCAAAACTTTAAAGAAAGTCTTCAAAACGTGATCTTCAACGGCCTCCGGTCTTCAAGTCTCCATGTTTTTCCTTTGTCACGCAAAATCCACTTAGAAGATGTCAAAGAGTGCAAAGTCGCTCTTACCTCTCCTAACAGAATTTCAAGGTAAAACACAAGCTCTAGATAGCAAAAGAGTTCAAAAGTGATTCCAAAGAGTACTAAATTATGCACATAAAAGGACACATCAGAAGACCAAAACACCAGACCCCTCACTCAGAATTAACGGAGGACCCAAAGGCCCGTGGGGAAATAAAAGAGGAAAGATTTAGGCCCCTGAGCTATAGCACAGACTAGAAAACCAAGGTTCAAACCTCCGACACATAGATCAGCTCGAACGACAGGTTCAAAGCCTCAACCTTGGATGAGCCTTCAACGTGTTGCAAGGGCACTAAGATTGTACCCCTGGAGTGTTAAAGGATTTTGGAGGATGAACCCTTGCTCCACCGTCAGTTTGAAGCATCCCCGTGAAAAGGGGGAAACGATGAATTCACGGACGTGAGTATGAATTTAAAACCACAATCTAGGAATGAATTTGATGGCCAAACCCTCAGCTTTCCAAGGGCTTCTTGATAATGTGTAAATCTGTATAAGCCTAAATGCCTATACAGCTGACCAACCGGTTCATAGCTTTTCCCTTTGGGTAAACCCTTTTGGGATGGCCCAATGTGAGAGAACTTACTCCACAAGAAAACAAAATAGTTGCCCTACTTTCCTACCTATATAAAGGCTAAAGGTAACCCTACACAATTAACTATTCATTCCTAACTACACTTTCGTTATCTGTTTGCTTACTTGGCTGTCACAGCCTCTTCACCCCGGAAACCTCATGGGGCTTTGTCTTTGCAGATTTCGATCACTTACAATAGTGGTAAATTGGGGTGCATTAGGTCTCTTGATCCTTATTTTATTTTAAAAAAATTTAAAGCCACATAATGTGGGGGATATATATCGGCTTCCCAAACCTTTGAAGAAAATAAACATATCAATCATACAAAAGTTCAAGTGGTGAACTTGAACATAGCAAAAGAAAACCTAATACATGAGACTAAACAAAACCTATTCCTAAGGCAAGCACCGTGGTGATGCTAATAACTAAGTGTAGTCTTTGTTGTGACAAAATTTGAACCCTTTGTAGTTAGTTTATAAAATGCACGATTCCTATCAAACACAAACTCCACCCCCGTGTTATTCGTGTCGCAGGCCAGGCGCATTTCAAACAACCTCAAAGCGATTTAAATTTTTAGTTGTGTTCGGCCTAAGTCTTCTGATTGAAGGTAGGCCGAGTTCATCCCCTTTGATAGCTCTTCTGATTCTTTCTTATTGACTTGGGGTTACTGTATCAATGTGATTGCCATCTAACGACGTTAATTCATGTGCTACTTAGTCACTTTTTTCTGAAACTATGTTGGATCATGATCCGGGCATTGCCAATCAGTTGTTGAATCCTCAAAACTGTTTGCTTCAGTTGCCATGGAGGTTTGGTCTTTTCATACAAGATATTCACAACTTGAAAGGAATCCAATTCAACTATTAGTGGTGTCATTTGAAGTTGAAACTTACCTAAATTACTTCCAACACCATGTGCATCTCTGCTTCCAGTGCGCTCTCCACCACTACCTGTTCTGTTTTCATGTAAGCACAAGCAAAAGTAGAGCTTCTGAAAACTAAGCCTATTCTAGATGTGTAATACTTCCTATATCTGGTGGGCTCCAAGAAACTATGTTAACTCTTTTTTAAGGTTTTTTAATTAATGTAGGCAATAGGACAACCTGCAATAGATGTTCACAATCATCCTTAAAAACCATAGGGAGCAAACTCAGGATTTGGGATGCAAGCTTTTTAATCAAGGACATCATATAGTGTGCATAATGTGTAGTTCCATTAAAACTGAAATTGTTCTTAGATCTCTAAAGATTCCAACAAGTTGCCACAGTTAGTATATATATTACTATGAATTTTGTTACATAGACTTCATTCACTGACCATGGCCATGACAACATATCGTAAATATAGGGAAAGCTTCTAACTGAGTAGCCTAAAATAGTAAAAGTGTATTCCCACAATTTCTCAGCCATTGAACAGCTATTAAAGAAATGAGATAGAGTTTCTACATTCTGGAAATGCACACATTTAGACACATTTATAATACCCAATCTGAGCAGGGCATCATCAAATGGTAAACTAGCATTGAGTAGTTTCCAAATAAAAATAGAATACTTGGGTGGGGTAAGATTGTTCCATTCCTTTTGTATACTTGCAGGTTGATTCCTTTTATTTCTTAGGAGTTAGTAGGTTGAAGATAAGGTAAACTCTCCCGTTGTGGAAGGTCTCCATATGATCTCATTTTTGTTATCTAATATAAAGTTGTTGGATTCAAGATTGAGAAGGAGTTGTTGTGGAATTTCCCCTTGTAGCTCAAGTATGTACTGATCCTTGTGTTGCATGAATTCACTGATAGTCGGGTAGGGGAAAGGTGCATAAACCTGATCATCCCAAAATTGAATCAGAGCTCCCCCCCCCCCAAAGTCAATTTGCTATCCAGAAACTAGAGAAGCCATTGCCTACTAAAACTTGAGTATTATCCTCTGCTATTTATTTGTTAACTAAGCCATATATATTGTGCCCAAATTGTGTCCCCTTTTTAAGCCTTCCACTACAGTTTGAGTGAGAAGCTATCTATTATTGTCTTTAGATCATGAAATCCCAGTCCATTTGCGTTCTTTGGGTAACACAAGGATGGCCATGATTTCCAATGCTTTCTAAGACCTACATCAGTTCTGCCCCACAAAATATTTGCACAGATAGATTTCATTTTATCCATGATGTGAGCAGTAGGGGCCATTATACACCAAGTATGCTGAGGAATAAAGTAGATGACATGTTTTATTAATATGATTCTCCAAGCCTGGTTGAGCCATTTATTATTCAAAATTTCAATCTTTATATTGATTCTTTCAATCAAATATTGGAAATAAATGTTCTTTTTCCGGCCCTTGAAGATTACCACTCCTATGTAGTTGAAAGGGAAGTGACCTTCTATCATTTCAGTTATACTCTTGACCAGATTCTTCCTTAGTGAGCTCATTTTATTCCCTGCTAGAAAAGCACTTTTTTTGGAAATTAATTTTCTGACATGTGGCTATTTCATAGCATTTTAGGAATTTAACCAGATTGTGTAGTGATTTGTTTGTGGCTCTCATGAAAATTACAGTGTCATCACCATAAGATAAATGGGTAATTTCCCGGGCTCCTAAAAGCAATGTAAACATGTCTATGTAGTTGTTGTGGTACATATATTTCAAACCCCTATTTAAAATTTTAGTAATCAGGTTGAACAATGTGGGAGATAAGGGATCCCCTTATTTCAATCTCTTGTGGGTTTGAAAAAACCGTAATGATAACCATTTACTAGTATGGAGAACCATAAGCTATTTATGTTGCCTAAGATCAGAGCAACTATGTGACCATGAAAGCTAATTTTTAACAATAGGGAGTTCAACATCAACCATGATACTCGGTCAAATGCTTTGGACATATCAATTTTTGGTATTGTGTTCATTGATTGTGTCCTAATGTCCAAAAGTTTGACCATTTCTTGCATTACTAGAATATTGTCAACTATTTCCCTATTTTTTATGAAAGTTGACTGCTCTTTTGATATGCATTAAGGCAACAGTTGTCTAATCCTGTCCGACAAGATCTTAGTTAGGATTTTGTTTGAGGAGTTTCTAAGACTTATCGGTCTGTACTCACTAAGGTTCTTAGGAGTTTGGGTCTTTGGGATGAGGGTAATGAGTGTGCTAGCTATTGATTTTGGGACCTTTACTCCACACATGAACTCATTTACTGCTTGCAGTAAATCTTCTTTTATGAAATCCCATGATTTCCTATAGAAGATTCCACTAAAGGCATCTAGTCCTGGAGCACTATCCTGTCATAGGCTGAATACAATTTTGTTTAACTCTTCCATGTCTACTAATTTGAGTAAATCAATGTTTTCTTGTTTAGTGATTACAATTGGGATTAGGTCAAGAAAATATTTCAAATTGTAATCATGTATGATCAGAGTTATATCTATCAAAGTTTCTGAAAAAACCTAATGGCATGTTCTACAATTTGATCCTGATCCTCTACCCGATCTCCATCCTTATTTTGAATCTTATTGATTTGTAATCTAGGTAGAATACTTAGGAAGGACTAAAACTAGGTAGTCTCCATCGTAATCTCCATTCCCATGATTTCCTATGAATAATTCGTCTCTTGATCCTTATATGCCTAGGTAGAATACTAGTAGGACTATAACCCTTTCTCTCACAAAAATTCTTTATTTATGATTTCGCCTTCACTATTATTGCAATTTAATCCTCAAAATATTTATTATTCTAAATTCACCCAACAAGAAATAAATTATTCGTAATAGGTTCCTTGTTTAAAATGAAGCAAAATTCTCGGGTCTCACAAACATCATCAACAGCAGCAGATACTTCAGAAGCTTCACCTGTGTTCCCAGCCAACTCCAAAGTCTGATCTTTTTCTTCATAAAACCCTATTAATTCAATTCCCACACAAGTCTTCGACTTTCGGAAACTCTTGAGTCTAAAGTACAAAACACGCCCTTCAAGCTTCTTGTTTAGTGCTGGCAGATCAACCAAAGATGTCTGATCATATATATTGGGGAAAATGATTAGGTACTTTAACTTGTACATTAAAAACTAAACTATAGCTAAGTTACCAGAACATCATCACCAGTTATCCCCAACAGCTTACGAGCACACATGCCTTGAACATTAACACCAGCCAAACCGCTTGAATCAGTAAGAATGACAACCATCCTAACTCTGAACCAAACTATTCAGTTATTAACTAACTGAATGAGGTATAAAAATGAGTATGAAAATATAAGCTCAAAGTAACAGTAATTACATGAACTTAGTTGGGATTCCAGTGTAGTTGCACAAGTTGCAAGTGAAGCGCATGGTCCACAAAGCACCAGATGGATTGTTGCCCTGAACACAGAGAGTTTTATAGGCCCTTTGTGCTGTATTCAGAATGCAAACTGCTGCCTTAACCCAGCAATTTTTCACCTTAATTATAAGAAATAAATATACACATAATCAGAACTTATCACGATGTAATAAAATTGTAGAGTTGCTCTTCTAATTACAAAATATGATCCAACCTTTAATCTAGAAAAGAAAAGAAACGAAAAAGAGAAGGAAGGAAGAGAAGAGTTCTTCTCTTCCTTCTACCTAAACTAGAGAGAGAGAGAGAGAAATCTACATAATCACTACTTATGGTTTACTAGAAGAATAAAGACTTCTATATGTAGTAGTAGAGAATTAGGCCTAAAGATAGGCCAAAATAGGCCAAATTTAGGTCAAAACCCTAGTCACTATTTTTCTCTTGTGGCAAAATCTTTCTCAAATAAACTGCTCAAATCCGAGAATCTTATAGAGCTGGGATTTAGTGGGTTGGATAGAGCTCGAAAATATGAAGATTTTGTAAATGGTAGAGGGAAATAAGATGAAAATTGAGAGAGTTATGGACAAAATAGTGAGAAACCACCGTCTGGCGTGGAACGTGGCAGATGGCGCGGACCATGAACAGTAGGCGCGGACCGTGAACACTAGGCACAAACCGCCAAATCTGGCGTGGCCCGTTTCTGGTGCGGTCCAGGTCGTTTGGCACAGCCCATCGTCTGGAAGGGCATTTTGCATAACTTTGGCGCAGTCCGCACCATGGCCTTGTGCCGGTCTCTTTGGTGCGGGACGACTCATCTGGTGCGGGCCGTTGGTGTCATCCATGAACGGCCCGGGCCGACCCATTAGTGCCTCGCCCGGCTGAACTTATTTCCTTCGCTACGGGTGAACCGTTGGTCCGATTTGAGAGTTCTAGTAGTCGATTTTATAGTGTTCGAGAAGAAAATCTAATGGATCTCGCATCTTTCTCAGAATTTGGCACAACTCATTGGACCACGATTCACCGCTTCTCCCTTGGTCGCTTTGAACTCCATTGCCGCCTATCTTTGACTCCAATCTCCTTTTACCATGCAATGATGTGCATGGCTTTGTCTTCTACCATTCTAGAGGTGAATGTCATTCGATCTCTTCTACCATCCATGCGAACGGCCTTCAATATCTTCTACTGTCCTTACGAGCGGCCTTCACATAGAATGTAAACAAAAAGTACCCACGGGTGACTTACTACAGATGATCACAAGGAAGATCAAAGAGCCCGTGAATACAAGATGTCCATTAGTACTAATTAAGTCTACAAAACACGGGATTTAGACAAGAGAACCAAACATGACCGTCTAAACCCCTTGTTACGTAAACTCAACTAATACTGGCAATCCACCAAATAAAACTAGCTAATTATTACGCCGAATGCAACGGTTAACGCACACATAATGAAGCACATCATCTTTGTTCCCAATCGGCCTAATGAATAAGTTAAATCATCAATGTATAAATAATTATATATGGATGGTAAACGGAATCATAATCTCTACAAAATAGCTATAGCTAACCATGTTTTCAGTGATTTTGTCTGCAGCAATGGTGGATCAATACTATTCTTGGTCTGATCATGTGCCCGAACACAAGTGCCTGAAGGAAAGCATTAAAATTTAAAATGAAATTGAGATATAAGTAGGAATAAATAGCATATAAGGATTAATGTCATTGCAATAATCTTTACCAATGAAAGTATCATGATTAACACTGATGATGAGAACAACCGGATGTGTTTGAAGCAAAGTGATACGCTGGGATAACTCAGGTGCATCATAATTCTCCCAAAAAAGTGAGAATCATTGGCCTGCACCTGATTAAGAACACTGACATAGCAAATATTAAAGCATATAAACAGTGAAGTAAAAATTTTAATGTATGTAAAATTGTTATACAGTTGAAATCAGAATTCTTACTCTTAATTAACCATGGCGAATTCACGCACACGGTTTACATTTTCCTGAGTAGAAACATGTCGAGGAGGAAGCATATGCACCACGGTCCAGAGAACAAAAGATATTTGGGAGTGGAAAAAAAATAGAAATCATATTAGTAATAAGTTGAATACAAACTAAAAAAAACTTTAACAAACACAAAGACAATACATAACTGAACAAACCATCCTCCGTATCCAGAGAAGCATAAATATCCTAATATCCAGTTATCTCCACATAGTCAGATAGTTGCAAAGCATACTTCGGATCAACAAGTTGAATGAAGCTCCTAGTATTCTGGTGGAGATCCCAAGACTACTACCACCATAGATGTAGCATCCACGACTTGATCAAACATTTAAAGGTTATGTTCAGGATCATCTAAGTGACATGGCGGAACCTATGACTAGGTCAATGACAAAATTTAGGGATGTTGCTTTAAATTCTTTGTTTGATTGACTTTATGATTGAGAATTGAACGGAAAAAAATGCTCAGAATACTACCCGAGCCAATCATGGCCGCGGGGTGATGTAGTTCAAGAAGAGAGATTAGGTCTGGTTGCATTTGGGGAAAGAGAGGTTTCTGAATGCTTGGAAACCTAAACTAAGTCTGTGATGTGGTAGGTTGCTCAGGTGCACTTTCCGTCGTCTCCAGAAGCTCCTTAACCTGCAACACTTGACCTGGAAGTGATTCCAGGGAAAATGCTCCGAAGATCAAGTCAGTATCTCCAACAGAGTTGGAATTTTCTGGAATAGTAACGCTTACCTTCGCTCCTCCAGGGCTTGTAGTATTTATACACTGGTATAGTCATAGTTCCCTATATTTAGGGATGAAGATCGTGGGTGCTATCAAGATCGCCATGTTTTATGTCGTGGCTAACTCGTTCCGTGTTTACTTGCCCATGTTCTTTCTAACGATCGGGCTCATTCCAAATGGACGATTGAAGCGTTAGGCCGTAATAGCTTTGACTTCGCTACTGAGTGAAGATTGACTAGGCCTGTGGTCATCGGACGCTTGACTGCTGGGCCACACATACACCATAAGCCACCACCCCCACCACCAGCCATGAAGACTTGAAGAAACGAAGTGATGGCATGGTGGTGGGGCTTTTGTGCGAACACATATTGCTATAATGCAGAATCTTCGTTGCGTAACACTATTGCGAAGTGATGTAGTTTCCTTTGGCTATAGGTCTTTCTTCTTTCAATCCTCTATTTTTGAATATTTGAACTTTAAGCTCTTGTTGCTAAGGGTATTTTTACGATGATATGGTTTGCAAACTCCGAGATTCGTTCCTCAATGCTTGGCATTCCCTTCCGTAACTCCCTAGTATTTGTTTTTGCTCTACCTCTTAAATTAGGAATTTGAAATGGATAATTGAATGCAACCCTTAATCAGTGAGTTGTTTTTTCGTCTACCGTCGCCGTCTTATTACAAGCAAAAGGTACTTTGCATTTGTCAGTATATTATTTTTTACTGGGATAATTGTTTGCCTTCTTTACCTTTTATTGTGTACCCTTAAATATCCTTTAGCATTTTCATCTATTCATCTCCGTTGCTAGAGGTTCTTCTCCAGTGAGCTATGCTACGTTTTCTATGCACTACTATCCTCCATCTCTTCCAGAGTAAGTTTTTGCAATTTAATTCTTCGCCACCTTGTTGTGTTGAATTTTCTTGAGATAGATATTCTGGGGTAATTCCTCTATTTATAATATTTATGGTGATTTAATTGATTTTTATCCGGCTATCTTCTCCAACTTTCTGTGTTTAATCCTTACTGTTCTTATCCTACATTCTTGAGGATTAACCTGAACTAAAACATTTGTCTCCACCGTTAGGATCATTATGTCTTCTTCTAACCATGGTAAGTCCCCTATGGAAAATGCTCAATCCAACGAGGATTCCGACCATGCCACCGGATTTCCCACCATTCACAGTATCCTAACCAGCTCTTATGTGAATGAGCTAAAAGAGTATTTCCCTTGTATGTCCTCGTATAAGCTCTTTTTGCCCTCTTGATTTGAATGCATTCGTAACCCCCCTGCTAGGTACATTTCTTATTACGTGACCTATCTAAACTTTGGTCTAACTTTCTTATTGCTGGGTACGTTATTGAACTTCTTCCATTGTACAGACTTTCATTGTCCCAATTTCACCCTAAGGGGATCCGATCATTATGGGGTTCCTTCGCGTGTGTGAAAATGCAAACGTGCCTTTCACGATCGACTTATTTCATAATTTCTATCATCTTCAAAAGGTGAAGAAAACCATAGAAAATTTACCTTTTATCCTATGATTCTCGGGGTTGAACTTGTTAGCGGTTCCCTAGTAATGTAGGTCATGTTGTAGGAAATACTTCTTCATTAGAGCCAAACAAGTTCCTGATTCTGATGTACCCTCTTGGAACTATAAAGTTCCTAGATGTAAGCTTCATGATCCAAGTGTTTGTTATACCGAAAAGATGGAAATTGTGGTCATGCTTCGTGTGTATACACAATACCTCCACCGCGCTGACTCTAGAGAAGAAGGTGTTTTCTTTGTTTACGCTTTGATGTGTTCAATATGTCTTGCTTTTTATTTGGCAAATGGTTTTATTATTGAGAGTGTTTATTTTGATCTTTGTTGTTGAACTTGTAATAGATATGGACCTTTCCAAAGGTGATCTTGACATAACACTCTTCAAAGGCAATAACGAGGGAATGAATGCGGCTCTTGTTCAAGCCAAAACTGCTCCAAGTGATGATAACATGGTAAAGGATACAAGTACTACATGCCTTGATGATGAGGGTAGACTAGCCAAAGGAGGGGGAACTAACAATCGTCCTCCATTTGGCTTGCAGAAGGAGAAGAAGAACAAGAGAGATAGGAGTGGTGGGTCTTCGGGGCTCACTGGTCCCCTTGTTAAAAGGATGTGAGGCAATCCCAATGGTTTGCAAATAATTGTGCGAACTAAAGGCCCATTGGCGGAGGGGATGATTTCTGACATCTTCTCCAACCTTTCTTTACCTGACACACTGGTTGTGGTGAGTATGCAAGTGAACTCTGGTAGTGTTCCTTAACTCTCTAACCTATTATTCGTATAACCCTGAACAACTGTGCTTTCTGTTTTTATCTGTGAAGGTTGGTGACATTCTCCAGATAGCAAGCGAGCATTTGTCTCAACATTATCCTGTTGATGATTCAGAATCTGAGAAGGTGAAAATGTTGGAGATGAAATGCACCAAATTAGAGCTATCAGTTAAGGCTGCCGAGGCAGAGACAAAGTTTGCGACAGAAAAGTTTAGCGCTGCTGAGGAGTGCGCCAGGCTTGCAGGAGTAGAGGTGGCTCAGCTTCGTTCTGAGTTAGATGAGATGTACACCAAAAGTCCTGCTTCGCCCCAATATCCCCAGGTGCTAGTGGATCATTTGTGCAAGACAAAATTGTTCTATAAGTTCTTTGAGGATATGTCCATGGAAGCTCGCACAGTCGAGTATTTCGAGGCTTTGAAGAACCAGCATCAATGGAATCCTCCGTGCTCCTGTAAGAGTGTTCTGTCAATGAAGCAATGTGTTGAGAACCTGGAGAAGAGGAAGAGTGACATGAACGAACCCTTCATCTAGAAAATTGCTTACAGGGAACATTCATATGCTCTGCTTGCTCATCTTGGTAACCTTCCCAGCCTGCCTTCTATGGCCAAAATTAAGAAGTGCGAGGTGGACTACTTCGAAGAACTACCATTCAAGTCTAGCACCCATGCTACCACTACAAATACCGATGCTAGTGTGGGTAATGCGAATGCAAAAGCCTTCCCCCAGCAGGTTAACGAACGGGATTCCATTCAGCAGGCAAGCTAAGACGTTTGTACCATTGTTTCTCAGACGCAGACTCCTCCTAACCCTAATTGCGAAATTAGTCCAAGCTCTTAGAATTTCTTGTCTTCTTGAATTTGTGTTGTAATCTTAAAAAATATTTTTTTGTATGAACTATTTGTGCGATCTTAAATATTAAAGTTGTTCTTCATGTTGTTCTATGCTTGCTTATCGCCCCTACTTGTGTACATGGTTTCAATATTTTGATTGACCCTAAATTGTTGAAAAACATTGACTATGTTGGTTATTTTGGTCATTTTGCTTGTGACAATGTTTTTATGTCATCTTATAGGTGTTGGCCTATGAATCTAACTGAAATGATCGAGTGCTTATCGGCAAAGTATTTGCAGCTCATTACCTCCGACCGCTTGCCTCATATAGATTCTGTTCCTATGCATATTGGATGGAAAGTTACATCATCGATGAACACATCGCCTTATTCCTCTTCTTGTTCTTACAGTAAACGTATACCCGATGGTTATGATGTTTCCTCTCTTGGAAAAGATATTGTTCGTGGTTTAATTAACCTGGAATCAGCTGCACTGTATTTGCATTCGCTCAACCTCCCTGTTCGCGTATGGGTATTAACCCTAGGTACTCGTTTGAAGTATATGTGATTAGACGTTCATGACCGTGAAAAGGAATGAGAATTGTTTTAAGGAGACTTGGGAAGCTGCTTGCGATTTAAGAAGAATTTGCAACGAGCAACATGATCTTATTTATCACCATGAGTTGAAAATGGTTAAGATGCTATGTCAACAGGTGGACGCCAGGGACTATGCCACGAACAGGACACTTGATGTCTGCCACAAGATGACAATCATAGAAGAGCAGTATGACTGTATTGATGGTTTTTGTGAGCGTCTGAAGAAATGACAAGAGAAGTGCATTCATCTCTTCATCGTTGTCGTAGGTTGGCAGACGAAGTTTAACAAACAGCTTGCTATCAACACCCAGCTTCAAAGTGTCAATAACAAGTTTCATGCTGAATGAAAATGATTTGATAAATATACACATCAACTTGAGCAGGCTTGTGCTGAACATAAGGACAAACTTCAGGCTCTCCCATCGTCTTCACGAAGATCTGTTGTTCATGAGGATGTGACCATGAAGCTTGGCGGCCAAAGAATAAATTTGTCAAAGATAGTGCAGATGGACATTCAATCATTAGAAAAGGAAATACGGGTCCTGAAAGCTTAGATGAAAATATATGAAGAAACGGTCAATGAAATGAGTATGTAATTGAACCGCGAAGAATTCTTCCCCATTACCGATTTTAAGGCATACTATGCTAAACATCTTAGGCATATGGAGTGAAGCAGTTTTATATGTCATCCCGCTTATTTGCATATGAGATGGCGATATAACCACTTGATTAGTGGAGAAGAGGCTGATGAAGAAAACCATCGTAGGGCAGAGCATTCTTATCGCGAATCATAGTGTGGTCGTCCCCGTGGTGAATCATAGTCATCTGGATCTTCATGAGCTTCAAGGCTTAGATAGATAATAATTATTTTATGATTTGGTAAAACGTATGCCTAAGTATTTGCTGAAGAATTTTTCTTGTCTCTGGTTCGTTACCTAAGCTAGTGAATTTTATAGACTACGAAATTTACAGCCTAACAATTTGCTTGATTCTGGCTAGTGTATGAAGTTGTTATAATGACTTCCTCTTTTGCTACGGCGAACCCTTTGTGTTACGTTACCTTTATTGCGTATGGTGCTTGTTTGAGTGCTCCTATGTAAGATCTATGGCTTGCCTTTGTTTGATATTTTTGCAAGATTTATAGCTTGCGCAAAGTTGCAAGATCCAAAGGTTACTATGTTTGGTAATTTTTCAAGATCTATAACTTGCATTTTGCTTGAATTGCAAAGTTGAATGATCCAAAGCTTGCAATCTTCGATAGTTGTGCAAGATCTAGAGCTTGCATTTGTTTGGCTCTGTAAGATCTAAAGCTTGCGATAGTTGTGAAAGGTCTATAGCTTGTAGTTTATTGTTCTCTTATTAAAGTATGGGGAACTTTTACACTGGCTTGTTACAAACAAGCCATCTTATAACGAGTAAAGTATGAGAAAGTTTGATGTTTGTCCAGCAATATGGTTTTATATTGAATGTGCAATCGTGATTACATCACGTTGGAAAAAGGAATGGACTAAACCAAGGATAATATCCCGGTATCTATGCAGGTTGATACTTGCTTTCTTCCTTCTAGACATAAAAATTCCTTGGATTACATGCCACGTGTTCTGGACTACGGTTCCAACCATTCTTTCCAATTCATAACTATTAGACTTGTGAGCTTTCGTGACTTTGTATGGTCCTTCCCACTTTGGGCACATCTTCCCCCATTCTTCAGCTAGGCTAGCGACATTCTTCTGCTAGCCTAGCGACATTCTTCTGCAACACAAGATTCCATTTTGAAATATTGTTTCCTTCACTATCTGATTGTATGCCTTTGCTATTATTTCTTTGTACCTAGCTTCTGTGATCGTTGCAAGATTTCTTTTTTCTTCAAGCTCTTCTAGTTCAAGCTTCCTTACATCTAGATTATCTATATCCTTATAGTTGATTGTGCTAAGGGTTTAGTTACCCATTTCTATGGGTATAACCGATTCGTGACCGTATAGCAAACTATTTGGCATCTTCTCTGTTGGTTCTCACACAGTTGTTCTATATGACCACAGCGTGTTTGGTAACACATCTACCCATCCTATTTGCTTTCCCTCCAGTCGCTTATGTATCCCTTGAGCTATGGTCATGTTGGTCACTTCTGAATAATCCCAAGCTTTGAGCACCAATCAGTGAACACTACACTTGTGAATTGTGTGCCATTATTTGTGAAAATTGTATGTGGCACCCCAAAGCGGCATACTATGTTTTGCCATACAAACTTCCTGGTAACTTCGGCTGTGACACGTCCTAATGGTTTTGCCTTGATCCACTTTGTGAAATAATCGATTGCTACGATTAGGAATTTAGCATTGACTTCTCCCCTTTGAATGGCCCAACTAAATCTATTCCCGACTTATCAAGTGGCCAGGCTCCTATGACTCTTGTCAACATTGACTGTGATTTGTGCGACAACGTGGCGTTGATCTTTCAAGTCCTGCACTTGAGAACAAAGTTGTGAGCATCGTTGAACATGGTTGGCCAGTAGTATCCCACTCTGATTATCTTTTTAGCTATCATCCTAGCCCCTTGATGCATTCCACATAAGCCCACATGTACTTCCTTTATATTTCAGTCGCTTTTGTTGGTCCCACAAATTTTATCCATGGAGACAAGAAGCCTTTTTTGTACAAGTTTCCATCTTCATAGGCATAATTTTTTAGAACATAGCTCTAACTTTATGGCATGTAACTAGTCTTCTAGAAATGTTCCCTTGGTAAAGAAATCCATGAGCAGGGACACCCAGATCAATGCTTCTGTTTGCACTACTGAGACAACCGTTGATGTTGTGCTTCTAATTGGGGATGACCTCCACAATGACATCTCCCTTCCCAGTGAGATAGTCAAACCCTGTTGTTGCTAGCTTGCTAAGTGCATCCGCCTTTGTATTCTCGAATCGTGGCATGTGCTGTATGTCAAAGTATTTGAGTTGGTTTAGAAGTTTTTCACTTTCCTTAAATACTTTGCTAGTTGTTCCTCTCGTACTTCAAATTTCCCTCGCACCTATTGTACAACACTTAGCGAATCACTTGACACGCGAATGCTTTTGATCTTCATTCTGATTATAAGATCTAACCCGGAGATTAGGGCTTCATATTCTGCTTCATTGTTGGTAAGGAGGAAGTCTAACCGCA
This sequence comes from Rubia yunnanensis, assembly GCA_037428765.1. Lineage (NCBI taxonomy): Eukaryota > Viridiplantae > Streptophyta > Magnoliopsida > Gentianales > Rubiaceae > Rubia > Rubia yunnanensis. The sequence goes on along the minus strand of CM075071.1, from coordinate 30,822,874 downwards.
ACGAGCATCTGTGTTCGCTTCCATCTGGATTTATAAGTAGCAACCCTGCTTCGCACCATTCTTTACTGGATGCACCGTCGACGAACAAAGTCCACGCGAATTCTTCCCACTTTTATTTTCCTTTGTCAATTTTGAGGCTCTGATACATGGTCACTCTTTGTGATTCCTCACTTGTTATTTCTTCAATAAAGTCTGCTAACGCATGGGTTTTTATCATTGTTCTGGGCTCAAACTGTATTTCTAAAAGGCCTAACTCTAAAGTCCACTTCGTTAATCTTCCTGAAGACTCTGGCTTGTTGAGAACGTTCTTAATTGGGAAACCAATGTACACCACAATGCGATGAGCATGGAAATACATTCATGGTCTTCTTGTTTAATAGATCAAGGCTAGAGTTAGCTTCTACACTAGCATATACCTCATTTCAGCATGTTGCAGTATTCTACTTATGTAATGCATTGGCACTTGTCTCTGGTCTTCCAGGTGAACTAATATAGAGCTAACTGCATTCTGCGAGATTGCCAAGTACAAATTTAGGTGTAGGAAACTTCAACGTTGGCAGCGTTAGGAGTTGCTCTTTTAAACCATCATATGTTGTTAGGCAGTCTTGGTTCCAAGTAAACTTCTTTACTTTTTTTAGGACTTCGCACAAAGGGAAATGCGCATCTACTGCCTTCAATACAAATCTGTTGAGTGCTGCCAGTGATGCCATTAGGACTTGCACATGTTTTACCGTTCGTGGCTGGGGAAGATTAACAATACCTTGGACTTTCTCTGGGTTGAACTCAATTCCCTTAGAAGACACTTTGTATCTCAAAAATTTTCCTGCACCTACACCAAACACACACTTCTTGAGGTTGAGCTTCATCCCTAAGGTTCGTAATGTGTTCAAAGTCTCTTGTAGGCCTGCTGCGAGCTATCAGTCATTTTTATTTTAATGACCATGTCATCAACATATACTTCGACATTTCTCCCAATCTGGTCATGAAAGGTGGTATCCATCACTCGTCGGTATGTTGCTCTTGCATTCCTTAGCCCAAACGGCATCTTTACGTAGCAGAATGTCCCAAACCTCGTAATGAAAGCTGTTTTGTCTGCGTTCTTGAGGTTCATTTGTATCTGATGGTAACATTTATACGTATCCAAAAAAAATATAGCACTTGATACCCTGTAATCGCCTCAACAAGTTGATCGATCTTTGGTAAACGATTACAGTCTTTGGGGCATGCCTTATTCAAGTCTGTGGAATCAATACACATCATCCACCCTACGTCAGATTTCCTTACCATTACTGGATTTGTGAGCCATTTTGGGTATATGACTTCCTAGATTATGCCCACTTGAAGCAGTGTTGTGACCTTCTCTTCAGTTGCCTTCTGCTTATCGCTGGCAAAACTGCGCTGCTTCTGCTTAACTAGCTTGGTCGCATAATTAATATTTAAAGAGTGAATCGGGATGCGTGGATCCACCCTTCCCATGTCGCGAACATTCCATGCGAGGGTTTCTTTGTGGCTTCGCAGTATTTGTGCGACTTTCTTTTTCTCTTCTTTAGCAAGGTATTTTCCTATTCTTACACATTTTGAGATATCTTTATTGTCTATGCTTAATAGCTCTGTTTCCTCTCCTATGTTTTCTACCACTCGCTAATCTAGTGGCTCGCCATTCAAGATCACGTTAATCATCTTTGGTTTGTCACCCAACCTTCATGTTCTCATATCGATAACAATGTTTTGCCTCACCGCTTACTGGTTTCCTCTAATAGTCGCGATCCCGGCCGGAGTTGGAAACTTCATGACAAGATGGTAAGGAGACCATAAAAATTTTGCTCCGTTCATCCATGGCCTTCCTATGATAGCATTCAAAGTGTTCGGGGCCCCCATAACTATAAAGTCGTGAAGTATGGTGCAGTTCTTTTCATTCTCCCCAATGGTAACAGGTAGTTGTATGTTATTTAATGGTGTTTCTGATCATCCTGTAAACCCAACCAGCAAAGACATTGGTTTCTTGAGATCTGTTCGCTTGAAACTCAACCTGTCAAAACGGACTACAAATAATATCTCTACCTCACTCCCATCATCTACAAACACTCTATGTACTGTAGCATTTTCAATTATGGCTATGATAACCATGGGATCGTTATGAGGGGAAGCGATTGGTACTGCATCATCTTCACTGAAAGTGATTGCCTCATCCGAGAGGAATCTTTTATCAATAGGCTATTGCAGAGGCAAATATCATGCCCCAGATTTCTAAGCATTGTTGGACAAAGACTCTGTTGACCCATGTATGGCCAGAATTACTTTTTTGGGCAGTTCATCGCCTTCATTCTCCTTGTAATCAATTGTTGCAGTCATTTTTTAATTTCTTGACCGTGTGGACGTTATCCCCTGGTTTTTTGCTGAGTGCACACAGTCTTGTTATTTTCCCTATACTGGTTTCCCCCTTCTTTTCTATATTGACTTAGGAGACCATTTCACAAATTTTCTTCAGTTTGTCTTCTTAAGTCTTTATAGTATTCAATGTCATGACCATGGTCTCTGTGGAAAATGCAGTGATCCCTAGATCCTTTTTCTAGTGGTGCCAGCATGGGCATTGGTTCTCTGAATAGATCCTTATGTGCACGTCAAATCTCTTTCTTTGATTAAGTCAATGGTGTATCTTGAAATATCACAATTTACGAACCCGGATCTCTTTCTTTGAAAGGAGTACCTCCCTTCCCCTTTTTTATGATTCCTTTCTGTAATTCTTCCATCACCTGTTTCTCGCCTCGTTTCCACTCTATTTTTCAATTATTCGCCTCTTCTATTCTCACATGTTGTATGTTCTTCTTTTGTAGCTCTCTTTGGTTTTTGGGTATACTTCTCGTGAGTTCTTTGTAAAACTCAACTGGCCGCATTCCTCCTATGAAAGCTCCTAACGAAGATTGGAACGACAATTCACGAACCTGTAAACTTTCTATAACGAACCGATTGTGATACTCTAGTAGGCTTCGATCACTTTGCTAGGTTATATTTTTGAGATCTGGGATCGTCTTGGTAAACCTTTGCTTTTGATAGAAACGGCCTAAGAATAGATCTGACAATTGTGTCCATAACTTGACACTCCCGTTTGGAAGGTCTTCTTACCAAGTGATCGATGTACCTATCAAGAAGATCAGGAATGCCTTGCAAACTAGCTCGATGTTAGCATCACGAAACCTCATGATGTTTCGGTATAAGTGCAAAAATTCCTTAGGATCTGTTGTACCATTTAAATCTTGACATGCAAAGGAAGTTTAAAGTCATTTGGCATTCTAAAATCTGGTAAATACAGAGCCAGAGGTAATTTATCTTCGTCATCTTCTGCGATAATAGCATGCAACTCCTCTTTGTAGTTATGAACCTCGCACTCTTGATGTACCATTCCTTCTGGCTTTGAGGGTTTTCGTTTGAGAATTTTTAGAAATTGGTTGTACAGACTTTCTCTGCTTACTTCTAGAAATGCTACAAATGCGTATTTCTCATTGTCGTAATTGTTGTTTAGAGATTCTGCCTCTTCTTCTATTTCTTCCTTGTCGTGGTTTTTTCATCTGTTTTGCATGCGTTCTTGATGACGATGTGCTTCTCTATCATGTCCCCGTGTTTGTTCATGTGACTGATGGTTGTGGCTCCTCTCACTTCTGGTGAACTCTATAATCTCACATGAATAACCTTAAAACGAAAACAAGAACTCTCGTTCCCCATAGATGGTGCCAAATGATGTGGTAGGCTGCTCAGGTGCGCATGTTGCTTCTCTAGAAGCTCAACCTGCAAGACTTGGCCTGGAAGTGATTCCAGGGAAGTACTCCGACGATCAAGTCAGTATCTCTTATAGAGTTGGAACTTTCTAGAATGGTAACGCTTACCTTCGCTCCTCCTGGGCTTGTAGTATTTATAGATCGATATAGTCATAGCTCCCTATTTTCAAGGACAAAAATCGTGGGTGTTATCACAATCACCATGTTGTTAGGTCGTGGCTAACTCGTTCTGTGTTTACTGGCCCATGTTCTCTCTAACGACCTGGCTCCTTACACATGGATGATTGAAAAGTTGGGTCTTAATAGCTTTGACTTCACAACTGGGTGAAGGTGGACTGGGCCTGGTGGTCATCAGACGCTTGACCGCTGGGTCACACATACACTAGTCTACGTGGTGATGGTCATTTTCAAGTCGTAGCGTGTGTGAATGATAATACTTACAAGATTTATTTGACAGACAACTATAGTGTTAGTGCGACCCTCAATGTTGTTGATTTATCTCCATTTACCTTTGAAGATAATTCAATTTCGAGGGTGAAACCTTTCGACCACGAAGGGAATGATGGAGATCCCAAGACTACTACCACCATAGATGAAGACATTCCACGACTTGATAAAATATTTAAAGGTTATGTTCGGGATCCTCTAATTGACGGGGCGGGACCTATGACTAGGCCAAGGATGAAGGTTAGAAATGATGCTTTAAATGCTTTGATTCATCGACATTATGATGAAGAATTGAAGAATAAGTCATCATCGACATCTTAGATTTATTTTATTGTCAAGGAACTAAAGACATTATACTCTTTTTCCCACTAAGTATTTTTTAATGGGGCAGTGTGATCATTGTAAACTATTGTAAAATTATTTCATTTTTTATTTTGGATTGATAAGCTCGGCCATGTGAGCTTTGAAGAGCTCAATTTCAAAATGCAGTCCATTAGGGTTTAGAATATTCAATTTTATTCTGATTAGAATTAGATTTGGTAAGAATAGATAAGGCAATATTCATCCAAGACTTAGCTTAGAAGATCTCGGCTATATATGTCTTATTTTAGATATTTTAGTTAGATATGATTTTAACTTATTAAAATTTCCATAAGTCGATTCATATTCTATTTGAGATAAGGGTTTTGACCGATATGTCCACCTTATAAATAGAGGGTATGGCCAAGATCTATAGACACTTTTTTATCAATCAAATATATCAATTTTTTAGTTATACTCATTGCTTGTGAGCTATCTTCATTGTTGCATAATCTCGAGTGTTAATTAAGTACCAGTACCCTTATGAACTAATCCCGCGGGCTAGTTAGTGAGCAAGTCGAGATTGAGAGAGGTTCTTGAATTTTGTGCATCCTAAGTAAGAATTTGCGTGTCCCTTAATTCGGTCAAAGATTTTAATTCCGTAATTCAAAATCTTCGCAAGGAGATTCATATCACATTCAAGCTTATCTAATACGGAAGCCTGCCAAACTGGTGTTTGATGCTAGTTATTGGTGTGATCTTGCTGCTGGCGATGTAGTAAATCTAAAGTGGTTTAAACCTCTTTTCCAAATGCTTGATCTTCATGCCATATATATCAGCATGCATCACAGTTTTCTGTGGAAAAAAAGATGCAAAAAAGTGTTAGCATCACATTAATAACGGCCAAATAATATAGAAACTTAACTACAAATTATTCAAATGTATACAAAATAAGTAAACCACCTCTTGATCTGCAAATAAGTAAACATGCGGACCACCCTTTCCACGGCACTAAGATAAAAGCATTGTTAGCAATTTATATTTATTAATTAAGGGTTATTTAGTCCTTTTCATATATTAGATTAGGGTTCTCTTTATGCTTCTCTTTTGCTCACTTGTAAGAACACACTTTTGACAATACAATTCTTTTTTTTCTTGAATTTCTAAACCCCAAAATCAACATGACATCAAAGCTACGGATCGGATGGGTTCAAAGACAGAGTGAAAAGGGGATGAGTGCTTGAAGGTAGAGTGAAAGTGTTTTTCATTTTTTTTGGAGTTTCAGTTTTGATAGATTTGAGATTTCTCAAAAACTTACTGTTGGGTCGGACAAAAACTTTCTAAGGGTGTTTCACAGTCGTGTATATACATTTTGAACAGTGGAGATCGGATTTTGAGGTCCGTAAGTACTACATTTCGTCTTAGATGTGAGCTCTGCATTTTTTTCGCTACTTAGATACCAGTTCGGTAGATTTGTAATTTCTCAAAATCCAACCGTTGTATTGAGCTGAAATTTTGTAAGGAGGTTCCAGTGTTGTTTTTCTACACCGTCAACAGTGGAGATTGGATTTTGTAGTTTGGAACTACTACAGTTAGGCTCAGACAGAAGCTCTATTTTTTGGCTATTTTTTGGATACATCTTTTGAAGAAGGTATTTTTTTTATTTTGTGAATGAATTGACAATTTTTGCTATGCTTCTGCTTGTTTATTTGTTGATTTGATATTTCAGAAATCAATTTGGGGATATTCGAATTTGCTTGTGTTTGTGAATTTTGTGATTCTCGGGTTTAGATTTGGGTAAGTTTCTATTTGTTTATTTGAAGACTAGAGATTTTGGGTCTCAATTTAGAGATTTTGATTGACTAATGTATGTGATTTTTGGATTCTCAAATTTGTCTTTGGGACTAGTAGTTTGATTTTGGATAATTTGCTACGAACTTTGATTCTTGTTTGAATCGGTGAATTTTAGGGTTTTCACCTTTTGAGTTGTGATTGTGGTTTCGTTTGGCTTGTGATTACCGTTGGAATTTTTTTTGAAATTATCACACGGTGAACTTTGAGTTCATGGAGTTGTGCTTTAGTCATGGCTGGATGTAAGGATGATTCTCTTCATATGAAATGTTGAAATGGACTCACACATGTTTGAGCAATACCAACAGTTCCTTGTCTTGCAACCTCCGGCCATGTCTGTCTCACGAGGTATGTCATTGTCTTCTATCTCAGGTGTTTCATCTTCATTGTCTGTCTCGGGTATATCATCCTCTTTGTGGATTCTAGATTCGGGTGCCTCTCATCACATGTCTTCTCATTTATCCTCTTTTGTTTCCTTATCTCCAAATTCGCCTCTTTCTATTATGACCGCCAATGGCAGACCTATGCCATTGGAAGGTGTTGGTTTTGTTGTCACTTCTCAATTTTCTCTTAGTGATGTTTACCATATTCCTAGTCTTGCACTCAACCTTTGTTAAGTTGGTCAGTTATGTGAATCTAGTTTCAATGTTATTTTTTTTTCTTCTTCTTCTTGTTTGATTCAGGATCCGCGATCTCAGAAAGTGATTAGTAGAGGTCATAGGCAGGGGGGACTCTATGTCTTGGACGAACTACATGTATCAGATGATTTTTCCTCTAGTGTGGATTTATCTTCTTTCCGTTTGAGTCATTTGTCCTCACCTTTTTATTTGTGGCACTCACGTTTAGGCCATGTTTCTGCATCTCGTTTAAGGTTTTTGATCTCTACTGGAGCTTTGGGATAATTGCACTCTCATGATATTTCTTATTGTAGTGGTTGCAAACTTGCAAAACTTTGGCATTGCCCTTTCATAGAAGCATTTCCTCTTCTCATGCTCCCTTTGATCTTGTGCATTCTGATGTATGGAGACCCTCTCCCATGCCTAAGAAAGGGGGTTCTAGATATTATGTTTCCTTCATTGATGATTACACTCGTTATACTTGGGTTTATTTATGAAGCATAGATCTGATTTCTTGGATATATTTTGTGAATTTAGGGCACTTATCAGGACACAACATTCTGCTGTCATTAAGTGCTTTAGGTGTAATTTGGGAGGTGAATACACCTCTAATGTTTTTTGTCGTCTTCTTGCTTCTGATGAACTCTACGACAGACCTCTTGTATAGATACTTCTTAACAAAATGGTGCTGCAGAGAGGAAACATCGCCACCTTATTGAGACAGCTCACTCATTCTTGGGATTTGGTACCTTTGCCTTATGGGAAGCATACTATTGGTTCTCGTTTGGGTCTATAAGATTAAAAATATATTTGATGGATCCATCGAGCGATACAAGGTTTGTCTTATTGCGAAAAGTTATTCTGAGGAGTATGGCATGGATTATGAGGAAATCTTTGCACCTATTACAAAGATGATTACCATTCGTACTATAATTGCAATTGATTCTATTTGTCAGTGGAAGATATCACAGATGGATGTTAAGAATGCATTCTTGCATGGTGATCTTCATGAAGAGGTTTACATGACACCTCCTCCTAGAGTAGCGCATCAGCCTGGCATGAAATCACTTTATGGTTTCAAACAATCTCTCAAAGCTTGGTTTGAAAAGTTCACCATCGTGATCACCCCTCTTGGCTTTCTTCCCAGTTATTATGATTATGCATTGTTCATCAAATATACAAGTAAGGGTCGTATTCTCCTCTCTTTATATGTCGATGTGATTATTACTGGTGATGATTGTGATGGCATTGAATTGTTGAAGTGTGATTTGGCTCGGTGCTTTGCTATGAAAGACTTGGATTTACTCCATTACTTTCTTGGTATTAAGGTGGCTTCTTCTTCTAAGGGATATCTTTTATCTCAGTCAAAGTATATAGCGAATCTTTTTGAGCATGCACATCTTACTGACAACATGCAATAAGACTTAACATCAGATATAAAGAAAATAATCAGGAAAGAGTAAATAACCCACTAAAAGAAGCAGTACAAGAACAAAAATTGATTAAAAAATTTTGAAAAATAGAGATTACCATGTTTATCTATGCGCATGTCCATGATTAACCTGTAATCAGCAAAAAATAGACGTGGTGATTTTGATGCTCAAACACACAAATAAATCATATTTCAACCCTCAAGAAAAAGGAACAACTGAATCAAAGCACAAAAATAATTCATGCAACAGTTGTTGAATTCTCAAACACATGAAGGATATACAAAAGAAGACTATTTCAAAGTTTAAACACAAAAGATGCACAAAAATCCGGAAAGAGTAAATTGATCCACTAAAAGAAGCAGTACAAGAACTAAAATTGGTAGAAAGATTGTAAAAAAAAAGATTACCATGTTTATCTATGCGCATGTTCATGATTGGCCCGTAATCGGCAAAGAAAACAGAGAAAATAGAGGATCGGTAACGTTTGGATAAAGAAAAAAACAAACACTTTTTTGGGGTAGATTCTGTAATTTTGCATTACAATTGAATGGTAAGATCACACTTGGATGATTGTGCTAAAAAACTTACTTAGTTATCGATGTGAGTTGCGTTACGTACGCTTTCCTTAAAGAGTAATTCGACCCTATTACAGTCTTAGGTTACATGAATTCCCTTCGATCATAAAATGATCGAGAATCCCTCCTATTCTAGGTTTGAATCAGGAGAATACTTTTGAGTACCTGTGTTTTTGGTTGCTACATATGTCTTAGAAATTTTGAGAATTCCACTTTGTGTGTGTTTTTATCTGTTGTGTTCTATTTTCTGTGTAATGTGTCCTTACCATGCTTGTGTACGCGTATAATTATAGGAAAAATGTTGTGAAAAGACACAACACTTCATCATTCTACACCAAACAGAATACCTGTAAGAATTATAACGAACAAATTCTGAAATGACACAACCTTTCCTCATTTCAGGACAAACCCTTAGTCATCACCAACACAATTAATTCTTATCATATGAGCTTGTAAACTAGTAGATAGTTTATACAAGTGTGCACTCCACACCACCAAACTTATTTTAACGTCCCAAGTTCACAACTACTTGAATCCAATTATTCTTAAATAGCTTTGTGTTTCATAAAACACCACGCTTCATATGCATTATTCAATTTATAGAAACAAAAACACAATAAAACTGAAGCAAAGAATGGGAATTACAGCAGGGGATTCTATGCGATTTTAGAAGAAGAAATAAAAGAAGACAAAGCAAAGAACAATACTACCTTTGAGAGAGAGAGGGAGTTGTGGTTTGCTTGAACCCTAAGCTAAGTTGCATGATTATATAAATAGGCATAAGAAAGGAATGATTTGATAGAAAGAAGACAGACACGCTTAAGATAAAAGAAAGAAACCTACATGAGTAAAATATGTGTAATACTTAGAGCAAGTCCAACAGGATCTCCATAATAGAGATTTCATTGTTTTAGAGATTTTGGAAAAAACATTTGCTCTAACAGGTTCTCCATATGGTTCTCCAAAATAGAGATTTTTTTAAAATTAATATTTGGTATCCTATAGAGAGAGAGAGAGAGAAAAGAATATTTGGAGAATGTCATCATTAATGCAATCATTCATTTAACAGCTTAAATTAATATCAGTATTTCATACATGGTAAGATATTCTAAATTTAAACTCTTGCACTTCCTACATCCGCTTTGAATATAGTGTTCACTGTTTCCATCTGCCTCCGTATGCCCGAGGAAAAACAACGGGGTTTCACCTTATTTTTGTCCCCAATCATATTTTCTAATTAGATTAATTATCAGCTTGTATTTGGAGAGCCGAGCTAAGCTACTTCACTAATTTTCCTCCTCTGTTCCATCTCATATTCGATCACCGTACTCCCTTCTCCGATCACAATCACTCCCTCTCGTATGCTATTCTCCGGTGAGTGTTTATTTCAGTTCTCTGAATTAGGTGTAGGTTCATTTGAAATTTACAGGATTGAATTAGGTGCAGGTTCGTTCGAATCATTCATCGTACTTCCTTCTCCGATTACCGTCTTCTCTGCACAGCTCTGCACCTGGTCCATACTCGAATGCCCTTACTCCTCGCTCAATTTCAACCCTCTCGATTTGGTCTAGCTCAACACTACGAACGTATGATATTCAACATTTCTTTTTGATTCTGTTTCTTGATGATTTCATAAATATGATTGATGAAAAAGGTTTGTTGTCTGGCTCGTTAGTGTTTGCTCATTCACTGGGGAACAATGTTTTCAGATACTTCTTGGAATGGTTGAAACTAGAAATTTCCCCTAAACATTATGTTCATCGACTAGATGATCACATTCTTGCCCATTTTTCTATTGGTATGCTTTAACTACTTTAAATATTGTACTGCTTAAAAGTAGAGCCATCTCCACATTAAAAGTATATGGCTTCCGTTTCTTGATGATTTCATAATATGATTGATGAATATCATGTTGCATTATTGCATTGCAGCAATGGATGGTAATGAAATCATTTAAGAACTTGTGCCATTGTGCACTAGTTTCTTTGAAACAAAACCCCATCAAATGTTTCTATGTTATAGTGAATGTGTGATCCCGTGCCACTTGGGTTTGTCAATTTAGGGACTTATGGTGAATGTTGTTACAGTGAAAGCCAGAAAAAATTCACTCTCATCATTTCTTGATAATAAATTTACTTTTGCACTACAGTGCAGTACGCTTTGATGCATAAAAATTTGTGTTAATTCTTAGTCTACAAGTCTCATTCTGTTCTTGAAAGGTATCATTGTTGCTCTCGTATTGCCTATTCTATTCTATCATTTGGTTCTTACAAATCTCAAATATGTTCTTGAAGTAACTGAGAAATTAAGTTCACATTTGCAGACTGTAATGATGTCATTGTTATGGAAATTGAAGATGATAATGGGGGCTTATAGTGTGGTTGATTGGCTTGAGATCTCTAAGCACTTTTGCACTTTTGTTAACAGTGCACTATGATCTTGTTATTTAATTTTTTCTTTCTGATTCATAGAATCATTCATGCAATTTTTTCATTTTCTGTTCCTTTCTCCACAACACACAATGATGAAGGAAAATCACAAGAACGCAAAGAAGGCATGCAAAGTTACAAAACCAAATTTATTATGTCCATGTAAAAATAGTATTATTCTACGTTGTTGGTTCAGAGTCATTAAATATATAATAACATGACAGAAATGGATAGACTCGAGCATAATTAGTTATAATGTTTTCATAATATTTACTTTCTTTTAACATATAGGAAGCAGATTCATCTAATGTGACGAAAAAGTTGTTTTATTTGTATTCTTTCATGTGAATTCTCTATAGTGTTCTCATCTTTTATTAATACATTTATTTCTTTGCTATAGGTCACAGAGTTATGTCGGATTTAACTTCAAGTCGGCAATTAAGTTATGAAGAGTATTCCATGTAGGAAGGTGAAAGAATGAGTAGGCGGACGTAGAAATTTTATGCACCAATGAAAATTTAAGGAGTGATTTATCATTGTTACATGAAGAATGTGTTCCAAAAAATAGGGATAGGGTTTGAGATAGAAAAAAATGCGTATGAGTTTTATTTAGCATATGTGAGGAAATTGGGGTTCGGAGTAAGAAAAAGTACCTTCCACAATGACAAAATTGGGAAAGTTAAGAGAGAGAATATTTTGTTGTAGTGCTGAAGGATAGAGGGGGAAGAATAAAAGTATTGGAACGACATCAACATGTGTGGAAACAAGATTCACTTGTGAAGGTAAAGGGAAAATTATCATTGAAGGTGTGGAAAACTGCGTGTGATTAAGTTTGTTGGGGGACACAACCACGATCTTACTAGTCTGGCCAAAACTCATTTAAACAGGTCCCACTGGAAGATAAGTTCAGTTGCAACTATGCAAATTGACATGGAAAGTGGTGTAGAAATTGGACCAAAGGCATCTTATGATCTCATGGATAAGGAGCTTGGCGGGCGAGATAATTTAGGTTTTATTCCAAACGACTACAAAAATTACTTGGGTTCTAAAGAACCGGAGATGCCAAAGTTGGGGATACACGAGAAGTTTTGGAATATTTGCATACAAAGCAATTTGAGGATCCTAATTTTTTTATGCAATTCAAGTTGATGAAGACGATTTAATAACCAATATTTTTTTGGCGGATGCAAAGATAAGAGTTGATTACACCAATTTTGGTGATGTTGTTTCTTTTGACGCAACTTACCGGAAAACAATGAAGGTAGACCGATTGTGATTTTTGTTTTTGTTAATAATCACAAGAAGACATCTATTTTTGGTGTTGCACTTCTATATGATGAAACCTCTCTTACTTTTGAATGGTTGTTTGATACTTTTTCTAGAGCAATGAAGGTTAAAAGGCCTACAACTATTCTTACTGATCAAGATGCAGCTATGGAAAAAGCTTTATCATTGAGATTTCCTGAAACAAATCATCGTTTGTGTATTTGGCACATTTATCAAAATGTAGCAATACATTTGAGAAACATTTTGTCTAAGTTTAAAGATTTTTCTAAGTATTTTAGCTCGTGCATATATGATTTTGATGAAGAGGGGGATTTTTTCGATGCTTGGAATGAGATGTTAAAGAATTATGGCCTTGAAGAGAATGAATGGTTGAGACACATGTTTTGGATAAAGGAAAAATGGGCTTTGGTATATGGACGACAAATGTTTTGTGCAGATTTGACAACTCAAAGAAGTGAGATCATGAATGGTATTGTAAAGAGGTACGTCACATATCTGCATAAATTTTTGGATTTTTTAAATCATTTTGAAAGATTACTTGAAGATCGTAGATATGAAGAGTTAAAGGCTGATTTCAAGATGAAAACCAGTTTTCCCTCACTGCCTTTTCCGTTGGATATTCCAAAACATGCAGTTCGTGTTTATACTCCGGAGGTGTTCGAGTTCTTTCCAAAGGAGTGGTATAAGTCTCACAGTTCTAGTAGCATTACCCTCGAGGAGGTTGGATCAGTCTCAAAGTATGAGACTACTCCATACAAGAAAAGTTGTTTCATCACACGGTAACGTATGATTCATCACTTGGGCAAGTCGAGTGTAGTTGTAAAAAATTTAAGCTTGCTGGAATTTTATGTTCTCATATTTTGAAAGTTGTTTCATTGTCAAATTTTATGGAGATTCCAAGTGAGTACATATTAAAATTATGGACACGTGAAGCAAAACATGGATTTTTAGGTGGTGAAATGACTGCAAAAACACCGAGAAGCTTGATCCAAAAGTATGTTAACATATACGATACAAGGAACTATGTGGACTTTATATTCAGTTGGTTACAAAAGCATCAGAGAGTGAAGCCACTTACAATATTGTGAAATGTGGTGTTTTTAAGATGCTAGCAGATATTGATGTCAAGTTACAGGGTAATAGATCTAGAGGACAAGACACAAGTGGAAAATTTGCAGGATCGATCAACAGTCAACTATTGACTGTGTAGAAGTTGGAGGTAGTGACGATAATACTCTTAGAGTAAAAGGGATCAAAATGAAGAAGAAACCTGTTTCAGGTAAAAGATTCAAGAGTGGATTGGAGAAATTTTTGAAAAGGAAGAGGAACTCATCCAAAACAACTCAAAAGTTGAAAAAGGTCACAGTTGATGATTCCCTAACATTACCATTGCTTCATCAGGTTTCATTAGCTATTTTCTTAAATTCTTTTTAATTTTCATGTCGTAGATCTATTAAACTTTTGTGAGAAGCTTTTTCGTGTTGTTAGTTTTTCTCACCTAGTTGTGATTATTGTTTTGTTTTTGTTAAAAAGGATAGAGAAAAGCAATTTCTAGATTCATCCGCTCTATTTCAGAATTCATATCAAGAAACGAGTCAAGTTGAGGTTTGTCATAAACCTTGACATACAATCACTAACAATTATTATATCAAAGTAATTACTTTTTTGGGCAAGTTACTGCTTTGGTTGATAATTTGCACAAGGTTGAATCTCATCAACCCTATCATTTTGCTCAAAATAATTATCCGGTACGTTATACATTATTAGTTAACATATTTGATCTTTTGATATTCTTTTATGATATCATAGTTACTTATTTCTTTTTAATATTCTAATTTTAGGTTGTACCGGCCAATTTTAGTGAACGATGTTTCGTTGAAAGTACTCCAACTTTGATGGGCTTAAGAGATTCTAATTTGGTACCATAGTTTTTATATTTTTTTATGATTACTTTAATAGATTCGTACTAATGATATGATTTTGTTATAATCATCATAGAACGAGGTTTTGGCGAGAATATGGTGAATGATTTAGGAAAAAGTACTACATTTAACTTTTCAATGAACACGTATGCAGTTAAACAGATATGGCATTGTCCAATTTCATGCCCGGGCGGCATGATTTGTAAATTCAAAAGTAGGAAATAGTAGCAATCAAATTAGTTCTCTTCGATCAAGAAAATTTTATGTAATTTTCTTTGCAATTTATTATATTTGTAGGAGATAGCTTTTAAACATGTATTCATGTTTCTAGTCTATTGGATTTGAACTGAAGTTCATCTTACGTTTCTTGCTCAGAAAAATAAGGAGACAAAACATTCATCATTGCTTCTAATTAACTCCAACATCATATCACAGATATGCTTTGTGTGTAACTCAGCGTTGCATGATCTATAGCTTCAAATGGTGTTATCAGTTTTTTTTTTAATTCAAACCACCATTAGATGGGGGGACTTTATTTGGCACCCCAAACCTCCAAATTGGGCTTAAAACCCGTAGAATTTATCAGACAGTTAGATACATGAGAGAATTGGACAAAAGATGGACAATTTCATCGGCATAGGTATATGCCATAAACAAAAGAAGAAGCCTGTACAAAATCAAAAGGAAAGTGGAGAGTGGCTCTCCATTCATGTGTTCGAACCGGGAACAGGAGGAGCTCTTCTGTTTGTGTAAGACTCCACACCCCAAGTGTCGACTTACACTCCAGCCTAGCCTAGCCAAAACCTGTGTTATGCCCTGATTCTTCTCCAAGAGTGGAGATTATCCATCAAAAGCTTCTCTCTCAGTTGTGGAAAATGTCTGAGATCAGTGAGATGCCGTGATTCCTTCCTTTGCTGTCCGTGCTTTGCTAAAAAATCAGCAGGACCATTGATTTCTCTGTAGATGTGGGAAGCTCGGATGTTGTTCTGCTTCATCAGGTCTGCAACTTGTCTGGCCAAATGAAGACAGATCCACGGAGGCTCCAAGTTGCCATTGATGATGTTCACTGCCGGTTGACTGTCCATCTCCAGTGAGATATTGTAATAGCCGTGTTCCATTGCTAATTGGATGCCTTGAAGGGCTGCTTGGAGCTCCACCTGCAAAGGGGAAACCCCGTGTATTAGATTGTAAAATGCCAACCTGAATCTTCCCCCAGTGTCTCTTATAAGACCCCCAACAGACGAGGAGTTTTGTTTAAAGGATGCATCAACATTCAGCTTGAATCCGACATCAGGGGGTTCCCATTTGATGGGGATAAGTCTTGTTAGTGGGGGTGGATTCAGGACAGAGATTAGTCCTCTTTGGATCCATTTGCAATCAGAGGGATTGCCAGAAGCATGTGTCCTTGCTATGGAGATTAGTCTACTGTTTGCCTTTACTTGATTCCAGGTTTGTAAAGGGGTTTTTTTAACACCCTGGTAAAGTATCTGGCCCCTAGCTTTCCACAATTCCCATAAAATTAGACATGGTAGAGAGCAGCACAGGAAAACATGGAGTTTTGGCAGATGTGATATACTCCAGTATGATGTTAATCTGTCCCATAAATTAACAAAGTGAATCTGTGGTAGTTCTAAGATAGCATGCATTTGTTTCCATATTAGAGAGACATAAGGGCATGTGTTAAAAAAATGCTGCAATGTATCCTCATGCTGACAGAAAGGACATTTTGATACATTAGTAATCCCAAAATCTTTAAGCATATCATCCATTGGCATCAAATTATTAAGGATTCTCCAAGTAAGGAAGGTAATCTTCACAGGTAAGTTTAGAGATTGTACCTTCGTCAGTGATGCAGATTCTCTATGCCTGTGTCTCAAGCTTTTATATGCACTTTGAATCGAAAACTTACCTTGCGGGTTTGGTGTCCATACCATGATGTCCTTGTCCTCAGTAAAAATGTGCTCCCTTTGCATCTTCTGTATCATATCAGCAGAAATGTATGGTGCCAAGAAAGCTAATGTTGATACCTTGTTAGTGTAAAATTCTCTAACTGTCAGGTTAGGATGCAAGGGTCTGATTCCATCTAACTTATCTATCAGCATTCCATCACCCAGCCAGTTTGAATTCCAGAAACTGCATGTACCATTTCCTAGAATGATTCTAGTGTGGGATTCTGCAAATTCAGAAACTGACTTCACTCTCTTCCATACATCAGAAGTTCTTCTGTGGTTTGGAAGAGACCAAAGGAATTTGGTCCAGGGTGCATTGCCCTGCTGCATTTTCCACCAAAGCTTAAGGGAGTATGCATCTATAATGGAGTCTAAGTTTTTAAAACCTATCCCATTCTCTTGTTCTGGAAATGCCATTCTTTCCCAAGATCTCCAGTGCTTATGCTTCCTTCCCTCTGTTTCCCCCCATAGAAAATCTGAGCATAGCATTTCAATTTTTCTAAGAATGAAACTAGTTGGTTGCATCACAGCAAATACATGTTGGGGTATGGAGGAGAGTACATACTTGATAAGTATTATCCTTCCCCCTTTAGAAATCCATTTAGAGTTCCATGTATTTATTCTAGCACTTATAGATTCTAAAGTTCCAAGAGAATGTGCATTAAGTTTTCTACCCTTATATATGGTACAGCCTAGATACTTAAAGGGAAAACTACCCTCCTGCATTCCCAAGATTCTCTTAATTTTACTTTTATGTGCTCTACTGCTTTTTTCACCTGTGTAGAAGTTGGATTTTTGCATATTTACTTTTTGCCCAGTAGCCATTTCAAATGAGGTGATAAATGCAGCAAAATTTTTAAGAGACTTATCAGTTGCTTTAAGGAATATACATGTGTCATCAGCATAGATTAGATGTGTAAGTGGTGTAGTGTGCTGTGGCACATGAAACCTTGCTAATGTACCAGATTCAAATAAGGTATGGAGCTTCCTGGACATGAGTTCAGTTAAGATGTTGAACAAAAAGGGGGACAGAGGGTCACCCTGTTTGAGACCTCTTGATGGTTTAAAAAAACCATAAGAAACTCCATTAATGATAACAGAGAACCATGCAGATGCTATGTTAGACATAAGTATTCTGACTAGAGTGCCATGGAATCCCAGTTTGAGCAAAAGTGAATTAAGAGCAGGCCAGGAAACCCTATCAAATGCTTTGGTCATGTCTAATTTGAGGATAAGGTTGAGACATTCTTTATCTTTCTGCAAGAATCTAGTAGACTCTTGCATCAGGATAACATTATCTGCTATTTCCCTCCCTTGAAGGAATGCTGATTGTTCACTTGATATGAGTGAGGGCATCAGAATTTTTATCCTTTCCATCAGTATCTTGGAGCAAACTTTATTGCTAAAGTTTGAGAGGCTGATTGGTCTGAACTCACTAAAGGTTGATGGTTGTTGGTTTTTGGGGATAAGGACTATATTTGTGGAGGCCATTGCCCTTGGGATTGGTGTACCAGCTTGAAAATCCCTTACTGCCTCAGTAAGGTCCTGGGCTATGATGTCCCAACTGTTTCTATAAAACAGCCCATGGAAACCATCAGGTCCACTTGCACTATTTTCTCCAAGACTAAAGACAGCAGCTTTGACCTCATCAGTTGTGACTGGTTTCAATAGCTCAGAGTTAGTCTGGGGAGTAATCAAGGAGGGAATATCTGTGAGAAAAAAGGCTAAATTTTCTCCATGCATGTCTGTATTCTCATCCTGCAGGAGATTTTTAAAAAAACTTTCCCCTGCAATTCCAATAGCATCCTGATCAGTTAACCAGTTCTGATGCTCATCCTTAATTTTTTGTATGGACAATCTAGAGTGCTTCTGTTTTACAGACTTGTGAAAGAACTGACTGTTGCAGTCCCCATCTTTCATCCATCTAACTCTACTCTTTTGTTTCCAGAAAATGTCCCTCTCCTTAATTTTGAATAGGAGGTTGGTTCTAGCAGTGTTGAGAGCTTCTAGGGTAGAAGGGTTATCTAGATCATCATTCTCGGCTTCCAATCTATCTATCTCCTGTTCTGCTTCTTTTATGTTTTGGAAAACATCTTTGAATACTTCCCTATTCCACTGTTTAAGAAAGATTTTGAGCCTTTTGAGTTTGTTACAGAATTTTAACATGCCATAACATTCTATAGGCTGCTCCCAGTTATTTCTTAGAACCTGTTGGAATCCTTCTCTCATGTACCACATATTTTGGAACCTAAATGGCTTTGGGTAGATTTTAGCCTGATTATTAAAGCTTGCTAAGAGGGGGGAGTGGTCTGATGTGGTCCTATTCAGTACTTGGATTGAGGTACTTGGGTAGATTTGCCTAAGTTTCAGGTTGGTTAAACCTCTATCTAGCTTTTTAGAGACTTTTTCTTTAACCTTTATTCCTTTCCCTTTTAATCTGTACCCAGTCCATGTGTAAATGTTCCCAACTGTGTGAGGTTCCTCCAGTTCCATAGCATTTATAAAGATATCAAAATCTATTATACTATCAATACTTGGACTAGAAGAACCATTATATTCAGAAAGAGTTCTAATGACATTGAAATCTCCTACCAGGAAATATGGCAAGGAAGGTAAGTTTAGGATTCTACCATACATCTCTTGTCTTCCTAGCCTTGAGTGTTCAGCATAAACAACAATTAGATACCAGTCATTTCCTTGGTTCTGGTTTTCAATCTTAAGAACAGTAAAATTTTGGTCATCATGGATTAGTTGGGTGTGTATATTAGTGTTCCACAAAATCCATATCTTCCCTGATTTAGATGCTAAGCTGGAATGAAATTGTAATTTCTTAGTAAAGCCATCCAGGGTGTTAATTTTCTGTTTAGGCTCAATAATGGCAAATATATCAGGCTTATGAACTAGACTTAATTCTTTTATTCTTTCCACAGAGGTGGTTAGTCCATTTACATTCCATGTTAAGAGTTTACAATTCATGGGAAATGTTTTGTTTGGCAGCTAGTCTAGAACTGATTCTGTTCGGTTGAGAGAAGAAAGTAGGTTTCTTCTTGTCAACCTTGCCAGTATGTGTCTGCTGATCTACATTGGGTGTAATGGGTATAGCATATTCAGATGGCACAGAGAGAGCAACAGAAATTTGAGCAGGAACTTGTAAAGAAGTGACAATTGGTGTGGCCACATTATTCATGGGCTCCACATCCTCAATGTGCACCACATTAACCTCCTGAGCATCTATATTAGCAGTTACATTCTCAAGCTCTATGTCAGGTTTATTGATTACAGTGATTGAGTTTGATACATTGTCTCTCAAATGCGAATCTTCTTCTGATATCTTAACAACATTCCTTATATGCTCTAACACTGTCACATTCACACTATCACTAGCGATCATGTTATCATCCTCATTCATATCAAGTGATGCTTTGAAAGAAGAATTGTCTGTGTTTCTTTTTAAAGAAGAAGGTGTAGGTGAAACCTGGTTGATGAGGTTCTTTTCGGCATTGACCAGAGTGACCTCATTCTGGATGCTCACTTCCATAAGATCCATTTCAAGATCTTCAGCTTGCTCCTCTGCTTGTTCCACGTTATCCTGATCCTCATCCAAAAGTTGAAATCGATTAGTAGTTTGAAATATAATTTGACCAGAGTTACCTGTTGTCAATGGTGGTGTGCAGTCTTCCACAGAGACTCCAATCTTTGATGGACCCGATTTGGCTGGTGACTGAAAGGGGGACTCATGACTGATCTTTCCCTTTCCTTTATCTAAAGTTGTTTCCTCCATGGTGATGGCATCCAGGAAGATATCTTCCTCCTCCTCCTGGATAGTGTGAGGGTCTATATCTTCTTTCTTTTTCCAGACCTCCAAAGGTTTCTTCCTGATTTCTTGGTGTGGTTGAGGTTTCTTAGGGGCACCACTGATTATGACTTGGCCTCTTGATACTTGCCCCTTTGCTATGTTCTTAATAGCACCAGAGTTTGATTGTGAAGCTGCTTGTATTGTAGCCGAAGTCCTCCCATTCCTCAATCTGCAGTTTGACCCATTATGACCCAGTTTCTTGCAATCCTTGCAGTAAAGGGGGGGATCCTCATAGGTGATATTGTAATACTTATGTTTTCTCAAGGTCCCAAGTCTAACCTTGGCCGGAAGTGGGTTCCTAAGATCAAACTCTACGCTCATTCTGACTGTGGAAGGTCTCGATAAGTTTTCTGTTGGGGTATCAGCATAAAGAAACTTTCCTAGAGACTCACCAATACCTTCTATGGCGTCAGGGTGGAAAAAGTGCGTCGGCGGTAGCTCAACATTGATCCAAATGGGTGCGAATGGGGGCTCCTCGTCGATGTCAAAATCTTTGGTCCACTTTAAGATCCTCATTACAGACCCTCCAAGATTCCATGTGTATCTGCTCCAGCAGCGATGCAGATCTTCATCTAGGTCGAAGGTGATTCTCACATGCCTCGCATCCAGAGCGGTGATTTTGAATTCTCCTTTGAATCCGATTGTCTGGAAATGGTGCCGGAGAAATGGCAATGTTGGCCGGCCTCTGGTAAATTTTCCAACTAGGGCGTCATTGAATGGTTCAGCGATGAGGTCGATTTCTTCCTCCGTGAAGAAGCAGCATGGTTCCCCTTTGTAAGATAGCTGAGGTTTGAGATTCAACTTCTGGAGCCTGGGGTATGGTTTGCCATCGGGGTTCCTCTTTGGTTTGAGGCAGTCAGCATAGGCCGATTGCGAGCTGCCTCCGGGTGGAGGAGCCGCCATGGAAGCAATAATCGGGGACAACTGGATCTAATTCAGACTGATGAAGATCAGAGGTGAGGGTTGGGGAAGAAGAAAAATGGGGAAGAAGAAGAACAGTGAGTGTTGTGTGTGTTTCGCACTAATTTTCGCACTCAAATGGTGTTATCAGTACAATGGTACATATGATGGCCTTTTCTTCCCCCAGTAGAGAAATGCTTCCAGTATGCAGTATCCGTTCTACAATTTTTTGAAAATGGCATCATCCAAATTGTAGATCCAAATGAATTAACATCAATCGAGTGGCTCCCTGATAAATTTCCAAATTATATTATGAGAATGCATCAAATTGGGATCATCGGTAATCTAAACAAACTAAAGCCTTAATTTTTTCTCATCATAGAAGGGTAATTTCTTTTTAAGAAACATATGAAAGCAATAAAGGAAAAAAAAACTAGTTACGTTCAGAGGCAACTATAGAAAATTAGTAGCTACTATATAAGATGATAACAAAATCAACAAGTAGTCATGCATGTACTCATGCACAAGCTAAAGCAAGAAAATGTTTACTATTGGCTACTTTAGAAACATAAAACAGTTTTTTTTTGGATTAGGCAAATGATAGAAAGGAACCATTCACAATAACTTGTCGAAGCGGATTTAAAATATCTATTCATAAAGTCTCAAGAGATCCTCTATGGAGATATTGATCAATTAACTACATTTTGGATAAGAAAAAATGTATGGAAAGTTAAGACAACTGCAAGAGATATGTTAAAGTCAAAAATATACAATCTTGATTCTTCACTTATAATCTGCTATCTACTTATAATCTGTTATCTTCTTACTTGATAAAATATAAAGGACTTTATTATGGTACACTGATATTAATCAATGACACAGCTCATCAATCATGAGGATTACAATATATAGGGATACAATAAACCAAAATCTAACAGGAATAGAATTTTAAGTCTATAAGTAATTATCATCTATAGTTAATTCTATAAGAAAACTAATTCGACAAGGTAACTACCATTTATAACCTTTCCTACAAGGAAAGGATTTCTATTGCCTTAACACCCTCCCTCAAGTTGGAGCATGATGACAAGAATGCCCAACTTGCAAAGAATGTTATGAAATTGCTAATTATTAAAAAATAATAAAAATAAATTCTCAGTATGGGTAGAAGTAGCAGCAACAACAGTAACAGTAGCAACTGGTGGAGCAGTATTCAAATTCAGTAAGAGCAGTATTTGTAGGAGACCATTCAAGGTAATTCTCTTGACCCTTCCGTATGGTGGGTGCAATAACCAAACCAGGTCCGTCAGAAGAGCCAATGAAGTAGGGGGTCAGTCGACAAACGACCAACAGGTACATGTATGTTAGGGCCAGATTGCAACTGCAACTGATTTAGTAAAGTCGCATTTACCTCACAGCCATTCATGTTCTACAGCGCAGTAGCCTCAAAACCAGCATTAGTACGGGCCTGTTCTTCGGGATTACTTCTGGAGGCAGACATAGTGCAAAATCAAGTACGGATCAACAGCAGGTGCAGCAACCGGCGGCGGATCAGATCAGTGGTGACGCATGACAGGAACGCGGCAGCGCGTGAGCTTCGGGATCTGCGTGTGTGGCTTAACGCACAGACTGATTGGAACAGGAGAGGCGGCGCACAGATTACCACAGCCAGACGGTGGCGGTGGCGATCGGTGAGCAATATATAGGGATACAACGGTGAAGACGGAGGCGGCTGTGCGGCGGGAGGTGGTGGCTCGGAAAGGCAGCGGAATATTTTCTTAGGGTTTCAGGATTTTAGGCTCTGATACCATGATAAAATATAGAGGACTTTATTATGGTGCGCTGATATTAATCAATGACACACCTCATCAATCATGAGGATTACAATATATAGGGATACAACAAACCAAAATGTGACAGGAATAAGATTCTAAGTCTATAAGGAATTACCATCTATAGCTAATTCTATAAGGAAACTAATTCGATAAGGTAACTACCATTTACCTTTCCTACAAGGAAAGGGTTTCTATTTCCTTAACAATACTTTTTAACTAATGAGAGAGAAGGATGAAGAGTGGCAATGCAGATAGTTACTGAACATAGGGACATGGAAAAGTAAAAACCTCGAAGATAGGAAGACCAAAAAAAATCCGGACAAGGTAGCTTTAATTGTCTCAGTTGCAACAAGAAGAGAAGCCCCTGGAGACCAAAATAAATAAGCAATTTCATATACTTCTAATGTGAAGATGGCTCTACTTTTAAGTACTACAATGTCAAGAGTAGTTAAAACATACCAACAGCAAAATAGGAATGAATGTGATCATCTAGCCACTGAACATAATGAACATAATGTTTATGGGCACAAAAGTAGAAAAATAGGTATGAATATGGGATGCAAGTAAGCATCAGCCAGGATATCTTTTAAACTAGCATCAGCTCCAGAGGCCTTGTCCCTTGTGTTCTCGTCATTTGCTTCCTGAAGAAAATGATAGTTTCAGGTTAGAACTGTATGAACCAAAACAGCTAAGCTCCTTACACAAAGAGAAAAAAATGTTCAAAGCCTCCAGTTTCAAGATAGCATGCACTATATTTTGTATGAAGATAGAGAGCTTACCTGTATAGTATAGTTTCTGAAGGCTGGTTCAAACTAACGCTTATAGTAGTTGATGCATATTGGAACCGTCGATCCAAGCCCAACCTCGATCCTTGCAGACAAACATGTGATCTGCAAGAGGAAACAGACCCTGGAGCAATCCAGGGGGAGATTCTCTGACGATCTAGTCAGTCACCAGTTAGCGGCTAATTGAGAGCAAAAGTAAATGATAGAGTGTTAGAAAATGTAGAAGAATATGCCTCCTTATTTATACCTTCCTAAAACTCTAGTATCCTTGGTCTATGACCTAGATTTCTTCTTCTTTTAGTGAAAGGCCCAACAATGAGCCCACTTGGCATACTTTGGGTCTTGGACCTTTTTCTAGATGATGAGAATACTAGCCCATATAGGTTTTATCCTACCTTGTCATCAAAAGTCCCCAAAAAAACTAAGTAATCATCCGTTCTTCGAAGGTATATCCTATCGAAGGCTGAACCTAGCCATCGAAGGCTATATTCATTGATAACTTATGGCATGGTTTGCCATGATTATGGTTACCTTGAAGGTTTCTTAGGTTTTGCAACTGGAAGAGCACTTAAATTTTTCTCAAACGAATTGACTTTTGGAATTCCTACAAAGGCGTGTATATGAGTTAAAAGTGGGAAAAGGGCGTGTGTGGGCAGTTATAAATGGAATTTTTATCTTTTTTCTCCTTTTCATACTCCTCATCTCCCTAGGTAATCATTACTCCACCTTTTCACTTTTTCCCGCCTTTATAACCCCCAAGGTTTCTCTTTATTTTTCCATTCATTTTCTTCTTTTTGCAAGTTGTTCTCACAAAGTTCCCGGTTCAAAATCTCTTCAGCCCTTAAGTCTTAATTTCATTCCATCTGTATCTTCACAAGTAAGTTTCCATGGATCCTAGTACTATCCCCACTTTTTTTTCAATTTTTCTCTCTCAGTAGATCTCAAGAGGAAAAATGGTGAGGGAGTGAATTCCTCGGGGGAGGGAATCCTCAGAAAGTATTACTTCTCACTTTTCTGGCAAAACTTCTCCTCAATTAGTTAGGCTTTGGATTGATTTGGAAAGGATGGAATCGATAAAACCTAATTCTAGTGAGATTCCCAATCCCTAGGCCCGGGTTAGTCCTGTTAGGGTTGAGTCCCCTAGGTTGGGTAATATTTTAGGCGAGGGTTGTATCGATCAATCAAGGGGTGGTCTTAAACTTGTAGGTGGCCCTAGTTTTGAGAAGGTTAGAAGTAAAATTTCTTACGTACCTTCGAAGACGAAGTTTGTGGTATAGAAATGCCCTAATGGTAAGTCTTCGTCGAGTGGAGGTAGTTTGGTGAGGTAAGTTTTTCCTGAGGAGGTTCAAAAATTGATTGAAGGAATTTCTCCATATCAATGCATTCCTATAAATGCCCAACTAAAAGCTCTCGAAGCAGGTGAACTTCCTGCAACTTTTCCTGTAGGAAGAGCTATAACTTACAGCAAGCATATTAGGTTGGGTCTAAGCTTCCCTTTTCCCTCCCTTCTTTCGAATCTAATGGAAGAATTTGATGTTAGCTTATCCCAACTGCACCCCAACGTGATTGTGATTATAATGACCTTCTTGGTTCAGTGTAGGGAGGTAGACGTAAACCCTTGATACGAGTTATTTCAAGCAGTATATTCTCTAACTAGTAGTCGAGATGTTGGGGGAACTTTCACCTTAAGTAATAGGCAATCTAGCCGAAGATTAATTATCCCTTCTTCCAATAACTCGGGGGGGGGCAAAGTAAAGCCTTGACCTTCGATTGCACTAGGGCTTATCGAAACCCTCGATGAAATCCTGATGTCCTTGTTAAGATGAGGAAAGGAAAGTATGTGGTTCCAGAGGGGTCGCGTGAAGACGTAGAGCCCTTACACATTGATATCTATTACCCTGAGACCAAGGGACTGAAGCCTTTTGTTTGGCCTAAGTGGGTCTATGAGGGCATCTATGCTTCGGTTGATCATCGAGCATTTGAAGAGATTATCTCGGAGGGGCTTGCAAATAATAAGAGTAAAAATGTTGATGATCGATTGCATTGTCCATGGCCTCTTTGATCTAAAGCTCCATCCCAAGAAATAAATACCAAAGAGATAATATCTTTGGATACCTCTGAAGGTCTCTAGGATATTTTCCTTAGAAGTTTGCTTCTCTTTTTTTCTTCTTTAAGATTTGTAGCATGTTCATTCTTTATGTAGTGAGCAGTGCAGATGACTTTGCCAATGCCCTCGAGTAGGGTGTGAACCCTCAACCAAGGGTGTGTATTAGGTAGCCTAGTCTGGTACATACTCAGTTAAGGTTTCAAGAGAAGCCTCTTGTGCAGGAGATTCTTTCGAAGAAGCAAAGATCAAAGGCTGCTGGTGTTTCCACCGAGACTGGCCATGACAAACCCCACGGCGAGGTCGACAGTGACAATTTGTCCTTGGAGTATCTTAGGGACTTGAACGATGAGACTTTGGTATGGTACATCATATATATATATATATATATATATGTGTATGTATGTATATTATTTACTTGTTATGCCTCTTTCACTTCTCTTGTGTTTATTTAGGCAGTGGCGGTCGTTCCATCGACCTTGCAATCCACTGGTGTCTTCTCTAGCCAGGCTCTCCCCCTCTTTCAATGTCCTATTCAGGCAGCAGTTTAGGTTGCTCGACGATATGAGTGTATGGAGGTTAAGAAAGAGATGGACAAGTTGCGGGAGAACATTAAAAACTTGAA
This sequence comes from Rubia yunnanensis, assembly GCA_037428765.1. Taxonomy (NCBI): domain Eukaryota; kingdom Viridiplantae; phylum Streptophyta; class Magnoliopsida; order Gentianales; family Rubiaceae; genus Rubia; species Rubia yunnanensis. The sequence continues at coordinate 30,796,186 of CM075071.1, read as the reverse complement.
GGAAATGAAGAAGTGCCTGTCGAAGAAGTGTTCGCCTGAATCCCAGCATTCCAAACTAGAAAGTTTCATTCACAGGCTAATGGACTTTCGAGATATGTACGATGCCTTCATTGAACTTCTTGGGATAGGAAAGTTGTGGGGTCAAACTAAGCTTTTCAATTAGGTGTTATTAACAAAGATGCTTAGGAGAAGATTAAAGCTGGATGGGGTAAACTTTCTAGTCCCTGGCGGCTTCAGGTTTCAGCTTCTCGGCGTCATGAAGAAGGACATGAAGTTCTATACAGACGATGAGCTTTGGGGCCTTGATATTCCTGCTCTCACTTCGTAGACTGATGACCATGCTTTGAAGGAAAACGATGATCATGCTAGCCATGCTGAGGTACTCTAATGATGATTAGGGTAATGCTACGAATGAAGAAACTCATTGTAGCTTAGTGCCTGAAGGGAGAGATGTATGAGTTCTTTTCCTTTTCCCCCTCTTTTATTTAGGATTATATTTTGGGAATGTAATTGAATGATCATATTTTAAAATTTTATCTTTTTAAGTACTTTATCGAATGTGTCGATTCAAATATTTGACTATTGTTCTTTATTCTTTATAGAATTCACTTTTGAGAAACGAACTGGAGAGATCTACTCAAGAGCTTGCAAGGGTTAGGGTGGAGTTTTTGAAAACTTTCACCGAACTTACCCGATTAAGCAAGGATTTATCTGAAGCTAATAAGATGTTGTCATCGTGGCACGATGACAGCCATCCTTCGATTGGGGAGCTCCTTAGAAAATCCCATAGAGATTCCAAAACTGTTCATACAACAGCTGCTCTTGCTGTGTTGGACAAAGCTTGTAGTGCCACTGAAATGAACTATCAAAAAACTTCGCAAGAGATGATGAAGGAATACTCTAGTATACATAAATGCCTTAGTGATACTAGGTTGTATCGCACTTTGAATCAGTGGGAGGATAGCAGACATTATCGAGATGAGATTCAGAAGCTCGAATCTCAAATTGGTGAGATAGTCAAGCGAGAGGATTGCCTTACTGAGGAAATTTCAAGTCAATCGATGATGGAAAACTATTTTCCAGTGAACTTGTAAGCCAGAATTCCCAGCTCTTGAGCCAAGTATCGGAATAAGATGCTACTATCCAACTCTTCTTCGACAGCCTTCGAGCACACGGATTGTCTCATAAGGTTCTCAATATGGGTCCTATTGGCGATATGTTAATATTAGTATATGATAATTAGATGGCTGTGATGAAAAATGGGTTAGATAGAGATCCCGACTACTATACGGCGTTTGATTCCATTCACGAGTGGAAATAGAATCTCCTTTCAGAAGCTAATGCTAATTTTCAGCAAGCAGGCCCTTCGAATAGGAGATCTTCACCCGCAATCCCTATGAGGGGGAAGCATTCGAAAAGGTTCTGTAAAAAGAAGACTCGGCCTTAAAAGGAGACTAAGTCTAACAACTCCCAACCCCAGAATAAAACTCTGCCCGTTAGTTCTTCCAACCTAGTTCTCTCAATTCAGTTGGTGGAGGAGACTCCAATGGCGGCCCCTGATGGTAATGAACATGTCCCGCCAACCTATGATTGTTATGCGAAAAGGGATTTATCGTCTCCTAAAAACTTAATACCTCACCGAAGGCTTCAAAAAGAAAATTTAATCATTTATTTACGATTACCACTGGGGTAAAATTGGAGAATATTTGATGGTCTGATTGATTGTATATACACAGTTTTGTATTTTATAACTTCTGATAGGATTAGGGTTTTTGTTTATGATATCAATGTAGTCGTCAATCATATGGATGAATCTTTCTAAACAGTCAATTACTTAATAAGCGAATAGGTTGATCATCTGTGAGAGTGAGTTATTTTGATCACTTATCAGCGAATTATTTTATTGCTTAGATGCGAATTACTTCGATCACTTAACATGAAATTATTTTGATCACTTAAAAGAAAATTATTACAATCGCTTAGAACCGAATTACTCTATCGCTTAAGATCAAATTATTTTGATTGCTTAAAAGAGAATTAATTTGATCGCTTAAAAGTGAATTACTTCAATTTCTTAAAGGCTAATTACTTTACCGCTTAAGAGCAAATTATTTCGATTGCTTGAAAGCGAATCACTTCGATTGCTTAAAAGCAAATTACTTTATCGCTTAAGAGCAAGTCACTTCGATCGCTTAAGAGCGAGTCAATTCGATTGCTTAAAAGCGAATTACTTTATCGCTTAAGAGCAAATTATTTTGATTGCTTAAAAGTGAGTTATTTAGATCGCTTAAAAGCAAATTGTTTCGATCGCTTAAACATGAATTACTTTCTCTCTTAAAGAGTGAATTATTTCAATCTCTTAAAAGTGAATTACTCCATTGGTTAAAAGAGAATTACTTTATCGATTAAGAGAAAATCATTTTCATCGCTTAAAATAAAATCACTTCGATCACTTAAAAGTGAATTATTTTGATCACTTAAAAGCGAGTTATTTCGATCGCTTAAAAGAGAATGGGTTGGTGGTAACTTTGACCTAACCTTTTGCCTGCGGATGATACATTGATGTCACATTTAGTTGTATCTTGAACTCCATGCACTAGCTTTTGTAGGGATCATTCGCAAACAGGGCTCCACTGTCTGTAATGCGTCTTTGGAATACCAAAATGACAAATAATTTTCTTCCAACAAAATGAAATAAAATATTTCCCCTTGATGTTTTCTAATGGCTCTGCCTTGACCCATTTGGTAAAGTAATTGACTGCCACTATCAAACACTTAAACCTCCTCGGTGCTTCTAGAAAGGGTCCTACCAAATCAATCCTCTATTTGTCGAATGGCCATGAGCAACATATGTTAATCAACTCTTTTTGAGGGACATGGGTTATAGGCGCATGTTTTTGGCATTGGTTGCAAGCCTAGATATACATGTTGGCACCCTCAAACATTGTCAGCCAATAGTACCCAGTACAAATCATTCTTCTAGATACCAAGCGAGCTCCCTGGTCACTGCCACAAATACCTTCGTGGACTTCTTGCATCAAGTAATACGCATCACAAGGTATGACACATCCAAGCAGGGGCTGTAAGTACCCCTCTTTGATACAAGGTCCTATCCTGTATCACATAATTGGGTGCCTTCAGTTGAATCTTCCTTGCTTCGATGGTATCTTTTGGAAGCATTCCATCTTTGAGGTATCTAACAATCGGGGTTATCCTTGTTTCTCCTTCATCAATCGCCATCTCAATAAGTTCCTTGAAACTTTGTTTATACAAAGTCTCGAACATCACCTATTTCTGTGCCAACCCCCCCCACCCCTACAAAATCTAAGGAAGCCAATTTGCTCAGAGTATCTACCTTGTGGTTTTCTTCCTTCGGCACCTGAGAAAGAGTGTATGATCGAAAGCATTTCAATAAGGGTCTCACCACCTCAAGTAGCATTGTAAACTAACATACCGGGCCTTGTATTCTCTATTAACCTGATTGAACATGATCTAGAATCACTAAATATCTCCACATCTTCCACTTTTATCTCCTTCGCCAATCGAAGACCAGTGATCAAAGCTTCGTACTCCGCCTCATTGTTTTTGGTCCTGAACTTGAAATGCAGAGCATAGGGGTAATCAATGTTATCAGGGCTAGTGAGCAGTGCTCCTACCCCACTTCCCCCCTAATAAGATTATCTAGCCACGAATGACGTTCATACTCCTTTTTTCAAATTTACAAACCTCTTCAATGACATCTGTGGTTTCCACAATAAAATCCGCCAAGGCTTGACCCTTGATCGTGACCCTGGGGTGGTAATATATGACATGCTCTCCCAGTTCTACAGCCCATTTCATCATCCCCTGAACATTAAGGTTTTAAAAGTATCTTCCTGATAGGATAATTGTAAAGCAAGACTATGGTGTGACCCTAAAAATAGTGTCTTAGCCTTTAAGCGGCATGGACCAGTGCTAAGATTAACCTTTAGATAGCAATATACCTTGTTTCTGGGGCTTACAAGGATCTGCTAACGAAGTATATGGGATGTTGTTGTTTTACCTTCTCCTTTACCAGTACAACACTAATAGCCAAGGCTGAGGCAAAGATATAGAGATACAAGACTTCTCCTTTCTCCAGTTTCATCAACGTGGGCAAGGTTCTAAGGTGCTCTTTCAATGTAGCAAAAGCTTTCTCACAATTCTCCGTCCACTCAAACTTTTTAGCCTTATGAAGCACACCAAATAAGGTTAGATCCTTTTTTGCCCCTTCGATAAGAATCGACTTAACGTTGCCAAGAACCCTGTCAATCTTTGAACTTCCTTCACAATATGTGGACTTTTCATATTCATCACTACTTCCACCTTTTTGGGGTTAAAATTTATCCCTCTCTCTGAGACCATGAAACCCAAAAACTTTCCCACCCCAACTCTGATCAAATGCTTCGATGGGTTCAACTTTCAGTTTTCCCCTCGTAACCCATCAAACATTTCTTCTAAGTCCTACAAGAATTGGTCGTAGGTTACACTCTTCACAACCGTATCATTGACATAGATTTTTAGGTTTTTCCAAATATTCCTTTTGAAGAGTTTATCAACCAGCCGTTGGTAAGTAGCCCAAGCATACTTCAGCCCAAATGGCATTTTCTTATAGCAGAAAGTACCCATGTCCATTATGAACGAAGTTTTTCCTTGTCCTCTACTACCATCATTATCTGGTGATAACCTTTGTGAGCATCGAAAAGGCTAGAATCTGATATCCTATTAGCGCCTCCCCTAGCTGATCCATCGAAGGCAATAGGTAGCTATCCTTCGAGCAACATTTTTTCAGATCTGTGAAGTCAATACAAATGCGGCATGCCCCATCTAGTTTTGGGACCAGGACTGGGTTGGCTAACTATTCTAGGTAGAATACCTCTTCGATAACCTCCGCCTTAAGTAGTTTCTCTACTTCTGATCTTATCGCCTCAGCCCTCTCAGGAGAAAACATCCTCATTTTCTACTTAACCAGCTTTATTGAGGGGTCAATGTTCAACTTGTGGACAACCAATTGTGTTGGCACTCCTGTCAAATCTGATGTATCGTAGGAAAACACATCGTAATATTGATTTAACAAAGCCTTTAATTCTTGTCTTACCATTTCTGGCATCACCCTTCCTAAAGCTACTATTCCTAAGCTTCGAATGGAAAGTTGTTGAGCATCAGCTAGTCCAGCTTCCTCATGTATTGAGAACACACTTCTCACTTTCCCTGCTCCTTTTACTGCTTCATAATTGAAACTTCGAGCTACTACATGATCCCCACAAATGAATGCCACTCAATTCTCCGTTGGGAACTTCATCATCAAATGGTACAGTAACAATACCTTTCAAGTCTGACAAATCTATGGTCTCCCCAATATTACATTATAAGGAGAGAAAGCATCAATGACTGCAAAATGCAATACACTATGACCCTCTTATCTCCATCGGCGACCTTTACAGGTAAAGTTATCTCCCCTAGTAGATACATTATTTTCCCCTGAACCCTGACAATGGTGAGTTTGACTTTTTTAGGTTTGTACGTCCAAACCCGAGTTTATCGAAACAACTTACAAATAAGATCTCAACCCTATTACCATTCTCTAAAAACACCCTTTTCACCAACGAAGTCCCAACCATTGCTGAAGTAACCATGGGGTCAGTATGAGAGGTTTGGTTTGGAACTGCATCTGCCTCCGAAAACGTGATGGTCTCATCTGGCCGAAATCTTTTGCTCACTAGTTCCCTCACCGAGACACACCGCAATTGCGCTTTCATCATGGTATTCGAAGATCTCTCATCAATGACCCCACTGCTGGCATTGATGATTCTGTGAACAACATGGTTCCCTTCATTCCTATTCTGATTCTCCCCTGGAGGGTTTCGTTGTGGATCCTTGCGGTGCTCCCATCATCGTCCCTAAGGATCACGATCCTCTGTGTTCCCTGTATTAAAGTTTTTCTTAGGGGGCCACTTGTTTCCCTACTTACTCTCGTGCTTTGTCTGGTCGTCTAGGAAGGATTCTTTTGGGAGACCCTCCCTTTCACACCGATCAATTTCCATCTGAATGTGGGTGCCCTCATTTATGTTGTGGTAGTAATCTTTATGGTGGTCACAAAAATTGTTAGTGGCTTTCCTAGCAGTGCAGGCTAGGTTGGCATCATTCATTGGAGGCGGTGGTTTGAATATCCCCCTGTGGAAACTCCATATCTCCACCGGGGAATGCTGCATAGGTGTGTACCTTTCAAAAGTTGGTTTTTCCATTGGCATTTTTCCTTGGGAATCAATGGGCTTTGCCTGCTTGGCCATTATCCCCTCTTTCTTCTTTCGAGTCTTCTCCTCAACTTTCAAATGTTGCTCTACAATTTCTTTAAGATGTTGAAGTGTTTTAGGGCTTTCATTGTTAGCTTCTTATAAAGCTCCAGGTCTTCTATTCCCAACAGATAACCTTAGATGATCTCATTTTCTGTACTTTCAACCACCCCTAGACTATCATTGACATACCTATGGTAAAAGGCAGCCGTAGATTCCCCCTGCTTATGTTTTGTCTGGTATAGATCTGTCAACGTTTTGGTAAACTTATTCTTCTTGCAATATTGACTCAAGAGTGCCCCACTAAAATATCGATATGACTGCAAAAAACTCTTTAGAAGCTTGTTGAACCAGTCTTTGGCCTTCCCTCGAAGGTAACTCCCACTAGTTTGCAAGTCAACCTCTCGTCGAAGTCTCGAGAGTTCATCAATCCAAGGAAGGTCTAAATAAATTCTTGGGGGTCTGAATCTTCTAAGTATGTGGGGAGTCCTTTTGGTGGCTTCATATCCTTGGGTCAATGCATTGTTGTTTAAACTGAACCAAATAGAGATCCAGCAGTTTGTCCAGTTGGCCCGATCAACCTGTCCAACTCCCTTCCCAGGATAGTTTTTGCTCCATCATACTGATGATCCCTGTTCTGATTTGGCCCTTGAAGGGGATCGTTACTTCAGAAAACATAGACAGGCTGTGAATTAAACTGCCCTGGGTAAAGACTGACTCTCCCATCTCTTAGGTAGACGAAGGGTAAAGATCCTTGCCCATGATAGTCCATCATTTGAGCATGACCTCCTCTAGAAAAGTTTGACTGTTTGGGGTTCCTAACCATGGCCCAGGCCCTCGATCATGTTCGATACCTTGGGGCGAATACATCGGCATCGAAGAAGGCATAAGGTAACTCACTTGCTTATGATGAGAAAAAAAGGGTTGTAGCCTCGGCTGTACAGCTTCCCTCATATATCCCATGCATGGGACACCCAACATTTGGCTTGCTAAGGGCAGGGCCTAAATCTATGTTTCCAGGGCCAATGATGAAGTATGAGTTATCGAAGGCATCGCAGTCATCGATGGTCGAGAGATCATTAAAGGAGGAACAACTTGATATACTGCTATTACCAGCATTTGCGTGATCTAATTGAAATTCTGTCAAATTTCCATAGCTTCATCAACTATACAATTTTCCCGGACCCTTCATTCATAAGACTCAATATGCGAGTCACCAGAACACTCTATGAGATGGCCATCAACACCTCACGACCCGAACAATGGAATCGCGGTGCCAATTCCCATGGTTGGTTCTATAGTAATCTATATATCTCCTGAGACTGCTGGTAGAGCCCCAGTCTGTGACCCTTCGATCGCAAGGGTCGGCAAGCCTGGATCTACCAATGCTTCAGCTGGTGCCATTTCTGCACTTTGTACTGCTGCAGGAGCAGCCATCTTCTCTGCCTGTCTAGGCCTGCACAAAAAATTAATTTCACCACCAGCGCCAATCCCCATGATCCTCAACCTCTCACCCCTTTAATTGAAGTAGTGGACACAAACATACACCAAGATATCTAAATCTGGCTGAACCTCGGGTCCCACTTGCCATGCTAATTTATTCATATTGGAGTCGTCAATCCAAGGACAACCTCGATCCTTATTGGAAAACATGTGATCTCCAAGAGGAAAAATACCTCGGAGGAATCCAGGGGGAGATTCTCTGATGATCTACTCAGTCACCGGTTAGCGGCTAGTTGAGAGGAAAAGTAGGTGATAGAGTGTTACCGAAAATAGAAGACATACCTCCTTATTTATACCTTCCTAAAACCCTAGTATCCTTGGTCTATAACCTAGATTTCTTCTTCTTTTAGTGAAAGGCCCAACTATGAGCCCACTTAGACATACTTTGGGTCTTGGGTCTTTTTCTAGGTGATGAGAATATTAGGTCATATAGGTTTTAATCCTACTATGTCATCAGTAGTAGTGGAAAACCAGAGTCAGTAACGACAATGCAGTCAATAAAGGGGTGGATCTTGCAGCCTTCTTGGTGCTCAACAAATTGAGATGTCAGTAAGCTGCCAATGATGCGACCATGAACGTATGGCCAAAATGTGCCAGCGCTATCGTATTTTTGATAGTACACATTGATTATCTACTAATAGAGAAAAAACACTCAAATAACAACTTATTGAAGGTTCCCAGTACATTATTGAGAAAACAACATAGATTCATATGAGAGGCACAAAAGTAGCAAACATCAATTGCAAACCTGATGGAAACCATATATAGTGCATGTTATCAATGACGATCGATCGAACAGAGGAGGAAAAGAAGTTAAGCGGCTCAACTTGGCTCTCCAAATACAAGTTGATAATTAATCTAATTAGAAAATGAGATTGGGAACAAAAATAAGGTGAAACAGCATCGTTTTACCTCGGGCACGTGGGGGCAGATGGAAACTGGGCACACCAAATCAGAAGCGTCTCACATCCTACTAAAAATATCACATTATTTACGATGTTTAATGCACATGCTTGACTAATAATATTTTAACTACATAAAAACAAATATTATAAAAAAATGAATAATCTATAACTTATACTAAAACAACAAGTTCTTAATTAGGTGACATCTCCACATTTAACCACATCACCTTTCACAAATTTTTGACAAGTAACACTTTCAAAGCTTGCCAAGTCAAATTTTAAGAAAACAAATTTAATATGAAATTATTTACTTTTCGATTCCAATATCTATGTTGGAAATAATGATAATTAATGCAGTAATTCTACTAAAAGAGTAAATTCTTGGTCAAGTAGTACTCCAACATTTAATTTTTTAAAATAAATATATTAAAATATTACTTATTAGAGTTATAAACTATGCTATATTTTTATTTTTGTTTATAAATCTGTGCATCGACAGGGAGTGCTATCTAGTTAATAATAATATAATTCCTACCAAATTTCACAAAATTACGCATAATAATATAATCTATTGATATTTCAATGAAATTTGAGTCAAAGTTAAGAAGTTTGACTCTCGTAAAATACATGTGGCATTCGAACAATTTTGGAGGGAGTAATAATCTCATTAGACAAACCACTGGACTAACAAATAAAATTACCTTTCATTTTCCCCTTTATTTTTTGAGTCTGTCTCTTGAAAGAGGGTCTTTCCATAAGCCATGGAAAGACCAAGGCTTAAGCTGCAAATTAGAATAAATGAAGATAAAATTTTTAAGTTGCATTAATCGGGTTATAAAACTTCTAACTATTGCACGCTACATAACAATGTTTTTATATTGCAACTAAAACCTTTTACATTTTCATTGTTCTAATTAAACCTGTCTTTCCATAAGCCTATGGAAAGACGGTCTTTAACAAGTCTTTGCCTCATTTCCATCCCTTAAGTGACATTTTAGCTTTCTTATCCCCATGCTATTATCAACATTTGATTGATGATAGCATGGATATTATACTGAGGAATTAGATTTTGACAGCTTAATTTATTTTTTATGATTTATTTTTGATAATAAAACAAATTAAATTAAACCATTGAAACATTCAGTTATACTTTGTCTCAATTTATTAATTTTTTATAGTATTTTAAACTTTTGAATCTCAGATAATAGTAACATGAATCACGACATGAATATGATTAAGAAATTAGTTATTGTCTCTTCATTGACTCGATCTGAAATAGTGAAATATCAAAAGTTGATCTGCTTCATTACACGTACGTTAAGCGATGTAATTGGCATAATTTTTAGTTACTTTTACTTGGTGGATTGCTAGTATTGGTTGAGTTTACGTGACAAGGGGTTTAGACGACCAAGTTTCATTTTCTTGTCTAAATCTCGTGTATTGTAGACTTAATTGGTACTAATGGACATCTTGTATCCACGGGCTCCTTAATCTTCCTTATGATTATCTTTAGTAGGTCGCATGTGGGTACTTTTTGTTACATTCTATGTGAAGGCCGTTCGTAAGGGCAGTAGAAGATATTGAAGGACTTTCGCAAGGAAGGTAGTAGAGACGAAGGTCATTCACATTACAATGGTAGTAGACGAAGGCCATAATCATCAATGCAAGGTAGAAGGAGATTGAAGTCAAATATAGGCGGCAACAGAGTTCTTAGCGGCCAACGAAGAAATGCGGAATCGTGGTCTGATGAGTTGTGCTTAATTCCAAGAACGGAGCAATAATAATAAGCCTTAAAGGCTGGTTCCATTGAATTCTTCTTCCTGAGTACTACAAAATCGACTACCAAAACTCTCAAATTGGACTAATAGTTCTCCCGTAGTGAAGTAAACTAGTTCAGCCAGCCAAGGCACTAACGGGTCGGCGCAGGCCGTGCATGGTTTGGCACTGATGTGTCCATTTTAGATGGTTATTTTAGGCTTTTTAGGATTAGGTTTTGTGCAATTTTGTGCTCTACATGTGGCATTTTGCCTTGAAATCATCTAAGGAGGGATAAAGGCGGCTTTGACGTTTTTATCACTTTTTAGATGATTTTGTGTGACAAGGTGATTTGTTTGAAGACTTTGAAGATTTGAAGACTTTGAAGATTTATCTTTGAAGATTTGAAGATTTGAAGACCTTTACATTTGAGCTTTGTGAAGATTTGAAGAAGTGAAGAGATGAAGAAAGGAGAGCAAAGCAACGGATGAATGATGATCCAGGGTTCTCAGAATTTTCCTAGAAGAATCAGCCTTCAAGAGTGGCACCATTGGATTCCTCTTCTCGAGCACTATAAAATCGACTACAAGAACTCCCGAAACGGATCAACGGTTCACCCGGAGGAAGCAAAACAAAACAGCAAGGCTGAGTTACTGATCTGGTCGCGATCTCGTCGCGAGTCGCGACGGCAGCGTCCAGTCAGCTCTGTTTCAGCGTTTTTCTCCCCTTTTTCTTCCACTATAAATACCTCTTCCTCCCCTTCATTCCACAGTTTTTTTCCCTTTTCTTCTTGCATTTTAGGGCTTGAAAACCCTTGGTTTTCTTCTCTTTCTTTTCTTAGTTTTTGTAGTTTAATTATGTCTCTTGTTATTCTAGAGTAGTTTTTGTTCTTGGGAGCAAGGATTGAAGCTTCCACTTCTATGTATTGAGAACCATTTCTATCTATCTATTTGGTGTTTTTGCTATTGTGCTCTTATTGTGCTTTGAATGTTAATTGTTGATTCCATTGATGTTGTTGGGAGCTTGAGGATATGAATGCTTGTATAAATTGCTAGCTAGGGTTTGGGGGATTTGGGTTAATTTCCCCCCTGTTCTTGTTAGGAATGTATGAGTGTGAATTAGAGCTTTTGATTGTGTTAGTGTGTTGACATTGTGCTAGACGAATGTGATTGATGTTGAACTCTTCGTCATATTTGTTTTGTGTAGCAAACGAGAGAGTCATATGCTCGTGGATGAATGTGCTTGCACGTTCATCCAATCTCGTGTAATTGCATGAATTGGTTTAATGCTTAGTCACGGTGTAGTGGTCATAAGCATTGCTAAGCTTGTTGGTTCTTCGTGATTAAATGCCACCAATGATACCTTGAGTCGTGGTCGCGACTCGGGAGTCATTGGTGAGGTTTGACGAGAGATGTGGAACTCACTCTTGCAAACTACGAACTAAGAAGGATAGGAGTTTAGTCTCCACGACAAGTAGTTGAAATATTGAATAGATGGCTTGTACTCATTCTTGAAGCATTTGTTATTTGGCGTTTATGTATTCCTGATGGTATGTTTCACTTCATGTGTGCCATGAGTTGTTTGAGCATAGGGAGTGCTTGTATGATTGAATTGGTTAGGTGTTAGGAACGTGACGAATTCCGTAGCTCCTTTGCATGAAAATCTATGAGCGTGAACTTAGAACTTCTTGTGATTTATGTGTTGTGATTCTTGCTAGATGGGTATGTTGATGTTGAGTCATGTAATGCTATATGATAGAATGAGTGAATGATTCAATGACCTACATTAGATTTGGAAGTGGATATCCATTGCCTCCAAGGCTTTTTATCTTTGTAGTTTTAAAACCCCTTTTCTTTAGTTTCGTTTGATGATTAGCATAGTCACTTGACCTTGCTAGTTATCGTGTCTTTTTATCTTTGTTAATTTAGGAAACCAACCAACCAACCCCCCCCCCATTTACATGCTTTTATGTGTGTGTATATATAGTTACTCCTAGCCTAATATCAACCATTTGTGTGCTTAGACGCTTAGGAAGATCCCTCTTCTCCTTGGACGACCTCGATTTGCCACTATCTACCTAGTTGTAGAAAGTAAGCATTTAGGGCTTATAAATTATCTTTTGCACGGAGGGCGCGACGACCGCCCGCCTGTCAGGCACTATCAACCCGCGCCAAAGAAGATGCTCCGCACCAAGGATACCAGCGTGAGGCTATGGTGCAGCCCGCGCCATAGGCCATAGGCTGCCAGCACAAAGTTACGAACCCTCCACGTGGCTAAGTATGGGCACAGGACATCTCATTTTTGGCATCCCACGCCGTTCCAAGCTCAATAAGCCAAGACCTGCCGGTGGGGTGTGGGAAATCACACGACCGGCGCCAAATTTTCTGAGCAAAGAAACTAACCTGACCACAACCCACGCCAACGGCCATGAGCATAGACCAGGACTTCAAGTTTCAGTACTATGATGGCTCCCCACAAGAGACGATGTGGACCGTGCAAGGAGACAGACACGACCCACGTGAAGCCTTTCACCCTACATGCTTTGAAGATCTGTGCCACACCCAAGAAACAGTTCCCTACACTCATGAAGTGACACGTCACGCACCAATCCTCGCGCCCCATGCCAAGTACATTCCATGGGCCGCATCATCTGGGACGCCCCGTGCTAAGCGGCGCCTAAGCTAAGGTTTACCCTACTTTGGGCCTATTTTAGGCCCAATTTCCTACTACCATATACAAAACCTTTGTCTACTAGGTTTTCACACTTTTTCATATTAGTCTATACCTTAGAAGAGTAGTTTGGAGATTCTCTCCTTAGAAAACTTTATCTTTTTCTTCTATTATTTTTCTTTGATCCTAAGATGTGGAATTCAAATATTTATTTGAATTCCATGTCAAGGGAGTAGTTTTCATATCTTGGGGATAATTGTAGTGACTTGGTTTAATCTTTATGCTTTTTGAGATTCCCTAGTTCATCCTAATTTTATGTTCATAATATTATTGTGATTTTCTTTGGAGTTTGAATGCATGAATATTACACCACATATATAGCACACACTATGAGATGTATTCATGCTAGGTGCAAATATTGATGCCCCCTTGGGAAGAGAAACCTGGATGCTTGAATGGGTGGAGGAGAACGCATCTGCGTGAGTGTGTGCACGGGAGATTTGAGGTGACTCTGATCCACTTACCATCTCACTAGTCTTAGCTGACTTCGTAAAGTTATCTGAGCGGTTCCGAGTAGAGATAGAAAAATAGTAACAAGCTAGGGTTACAAGAAATCCTAGTATCATAGATAAGGTTCCTGCAACCCTTGGGCCTAATTGATAGGGCCCGAGGGAAGTAGCGCATTCGTGGTAGAATCCTTGGATGTAATTGCACGGGAGAGAATCAGACCTACAATAACGGTCAGACCATGTTGTACTACCATAATTACGATGGCGGTGTCAATAGAGGGTTGTGAGAGCACCCGTCATGACAAGGACGAGGAAGTGTATGCCATCGGCCACACCATGTGTTATGGACACTCTACTAGGTTTTCTTAGATTTCTATGTGAAAGAATCAAGGATAGAAGCATTATATTGACCAAATTGCTCAATGATTTCCCCAAGTGCTTAGCTAATATTTTAGTTGAGTTTTTTTACTTTTCATGTTTTGTAGTTGTTAGATTCAAAAACCAAAACCTCCCTCCCCCCACCTCTACTTGCATGTTTTCTTTACTAGCTATTCCTATCACTCGTATGGATTGACGACCCGTACGAGTTTGTGTTTTGAGTTGATACATTAGACCTAGCATCTCTGTGGACAAACCCAGGGCTTACCGCTAACTACCCTATAGGTAGCGTAGTAGTAGGAACATGGTACAGAATTATAAATTTCTATCTTCTGACCACACCGCCACTAACCGGGTTACTTCTAAGCTACAGTTTTAACAACCCCGGGGAGAGGTAGATCAGAATTTTGGTGCCACTGCCGGGGATGCTATCAGTCTAGGTATCAATTTAGGCATAACATGGTAGTAGAGTAGTTAGTTTAGCTTTTTTTTTTTTTGTTTATGCTGTTGATTCCTTTTGGAGCTGTTGTTATAGTTATTTTTGTTAACTTTTGATCTGTTTGCTAGTGTTGTATTCGGAAGGGTATTGTTGGTCCTAGTTTATAGTATACACATGTGCCCCTGTTCTAGGCGGCTTACACTCCCGACTAAGAACATAGATGATCGGAGGAGAAGGAGGCGAAGAGCTAGGGCACAAGTTCAACCGAGGCTAGAAGTAGTAGTAGAACATCCATTGGCAATGGCGGAAGACAACCGCACCCTATGGGAGCTCATGGCACTCAACTTGGAGAATCAACCTCTATGCATCACCTTCCCTCCATTTCCCGCCAATGTGAGTTGTGAGCTAAAGAGTGGCATGATCCATTTCATTCCTACTTTTCATGGATTGGCAGAGGATGTCCCAAACGAACATCTTTCGGAGTTCCATTTGGTGTGAACGAACATAAAGCCCCCGAGAGTGTTAGAAAATGATTACAACCTAAGAGCCTTCCCATTTTCCCTTCAAAGTAGTGCCAAGGATTGGCTCTACTACTTACCACTGGGATGCATTTCATCTTGGATGGATATGAAGTGGAGGTTTTTAGAGAAATATTTTCCGGCATCCAAGTCGGCCAGGTTGAAGAAGCAATTGCCAAACATCACCCAAGGTGCCACCGAGAATATGTATGATTATTGGGAGCGCTTCAAGAAACTTTTGGCCAGTTTTCCTTACCACCCATTCAAGGAGGGATATTTGGTGTATTACTTCTTTGAGAGATTGTGTGATGAAGACATGCGGATGGTGAATGCCGCTTGCAATGGTTCAATAGCAAACAAGAGCCCCAAAGATGCAATGACCCTCTTTGAAGAAATGGCAAATGGTATGCAAAAAGTTGGCACTAGATCGAGATTAAGGGTCTTGGATGAACCCACCTACTCGCCTAAGTTGGAGGAGCAACTCCAAGCTCTTGCTTCCATGATGAATGAGCTTTTGCGAGGAAAAGTGCATCAAGTCCAAGTGTGTGGATTTTGCAACATTAACCACAACTCTAAAGCATGCCCCAAAGTCATCGATGATTTACAAGAGGTGAAGCCAATTGACTACAACAACTGGGAAAGACCACAATTTTCTAGGGGTTAACCACAAGGGTTCCGAGGGAACCAAAGAGATGCAAGGCAGACCCCTATGCAAATTCATTCAACCCGGGTATAGAGATCATCCTAATTTCTGATAGAGCGAGGATAACCACACTCAAGGATACTAATTTCTGATGGAGGGAGGACAACCAAACTCAAGGATACCAGGGAGGACAAGTTCCACCTCAACCATATCCTAGGGGTGAATGCCTTTCCAACAATCATGCTTCACTTTACAAGTGGGACCGGGATGAGATCTTGGAAGCCATTGGTCAATTGGGGAAGAAACATGAAATCTTTGCAGAAAGGACAATGCAGGAGGTTGAGGACCTTGGCAATAGGGCTTTCTCAAGTATCAAAAATCTTGAAGTTTAAGTTGGCCAACATGCTACCTCGGTAAGCCAACTTGAAGCCAAAGAGTCTGACAAACTACCTTCCCAACCATAGACCAATCTGAGGAATGTGAGCGCACTTAAATTGAGAAGTGGGAAGGAAGTCCGCAAGACCGAGAAGGAGATAAGGCAAGAAGATGACAAGATGGTGAAGGCTACCAGAGGACACTTCGAAGAAGATGAAATGGTAGTCAAGGAAGCATCCTCCAAGGAACTTTCACCGCCTGAGGCACAAGTCACTATTCCACCTCAATTTCCAAATGCTTTGAGGGAATGGCCAAAGGTGGTGACCGAAGATGCGAACATTCAAAAAATCTTTGAAAAGGTCGAGGTAACCATCCCTATCTTGGAATTAATTGAACATGTGCTATTATATGCTAAATTTCTTAGAGTTGCATGCACAAAGAAAAGGTGTAGACCAACTAAGAGGTTAGGACATTTGAAAATGGGAGGAGTCGTCATTTTAAACCATAAGAACTTGCCTAAGAAATTCGATGACCCCGAAATATTTTCTATCCCTATCTCCTTAGGTGGTAAACTTGTGGAACATGTCATGATAGATCTAGGTGCATCATTAATGTTATCTTTTTTAGTCTATATGAACGCCTAGAAATAGGTGAGCTTAGGGATAGTAGAGTGATTGTCCAACTTTTTGATCATTCCCAAGCTAGTCCACGTGGACTATTAAAGGATGTGATGGTGCAAGGCGGTAAATTAGTTTTTTGGCGGACTTTTATGTCTTAGACGTGGCGCACGGTGGAAGTGCACTCCAATACTTTTGGGGAGACCTTTTCTTAAAACGTCTACGACTAAAATTGAAGTCCACTTAGGACCTTAACTCTAGAAGATGACATGGATAAAGTGGAATTTGATATCTATAAGTCTAGGCATGATTCAACAAAGTCTTCTTTGATGTGCAAAGGTGTAACCTTAATTGATGAGCATGATGAGTCTTCTTGTGTGACAAATGAGCATGAATGTTTGAGTGAGTCCCATGTTGATGATGATGATAATGTTTTCGATGAATTGAATGATGCAATGGATGATATGTTGGTGTTAGATTGTTTTTTTATGCTAACTAATTTGCAGCAGGAAAGGGAGATGGTCAAGAGTTTAAAATCTCCTCGACCTCCCTTAAACCCCAAAATGACATTCACAGACTCAATGATAGCAAGACATGGAGATTCATTTATTATTGGCGGACAAAAGGTCTGAAGGTAAGGATGGCTCATTGTGGAGACCTCTCCACGAAGATGTCATCGTGGATGGAGTCGTCGATGGCAATTCTGGAGACCCACAGGTAGGTGTTTCTAACTAGAATACATGAAAAAGAAAATAAGTCGTGAGGATGACAATAAATACATTGTGTTGTTTTTCCTTTCATGTTTTGACTAGCGAGTAGATATTTTTTGCATGAATATTTTTTTCTATGTGGATTTTTTAAATGAAACTCTTCTTCTTGATTTGGAAGTTTGAGCTTGCGACTCGTGATTTTTTTTAATGGAATTCAATTGGACGGGTGACATAGTCTTTTGAAAAAGAGGGAAAAACCCAAGGATTAGGAAAATGTTGATAGATGTCTCGTGCCAAGTAAGCTAGCATGAAGCTATGCTTCATGCTGGGACTGGAATGGCACGAGGCTATGTCTCATGCCAAAGGTTTGGCGTGAGGCTATGCTTCGTGCCCAAGGGTTTGGCGCAAGGTTATGCTTCGCATAAGACACCCTTTTTGTGCACTATACCAATTTTTCAATTTTCCTTGTTTTGATGATGAAAATTTTTGAAAATTCTGATTCTCCAATTCAAAAATGCATTTTTGGTTCAAGAATTTTGAAATTCCCTAATTCCTTAGGATATTGGAAAATACTTCAAAAATCCCTTGGAATTATTTGGCTTGTACTATTGTCCCCTAAATTGAGCATTTTAAAATTCCATTCTTATCCTAATTGTACCTCTCACCCTAGTCCCCTAGGCTGAAATTCCATTTCCATAGTACAATTCTCCACCTAATTCTCTCATTTGACACATTCTTTCTTCTCAAGAAGCACTCACTCTCACACATTCTTGGTTAACTCGAAAAGGTGAAGCTTTTCTCCAAACGTTGGCAATTTTTGCTTCTTTTTTTGTGGGTCTTACAAATCCTAACTTCAAATTTTGGGTATCCCATTGAAATCTATGTTTATGTGCTTTATTTGACATTTTGGTGGTGTTATTTAAAGCATGAAACTTAAATGAGTGTGTTGTGAGATGTGTGTTTGAGTTTGAGTTTATATGCACAATCATGTGTTGAAGAGGATGTTGGGAGGATTGATGTGCTATTATGCTTAAGATATGATCTTTGGTGTTGGGTGATTTAGGAGAGAGTGAATCTTGATTACATGATCTTATTTATAGGTTGGTGATAACTTACATGAGTCTGTTGTTTAATGAGGAATATTCTTGTTTGAATAGCCCACATGCTTAGAATATCATGTTATGAATGTTTGGGTTATTTGGGAGAATGTTATCTTATTAAATTGTAGGCCATGCTTTTTTTATGATCATATCACCACTCTTGTCCTCATTTTTATTAGGATGCCACCTAAGAAGAATGCCTCAGAGAAGGGCAAGTCCATTAGGGGTGAGAAGAGAAACATGTCGACAAAGGGTGCAAACCCCAAGCAGACACCTTCCATTCTTTGTAACCCCCCATTTGTGACCGAGAGGTTTATGGGTTTATCCAACATTTCTGAGACTGTAGCCCGGGGGGAACTTGAGAGAGCTGAAGAGGAGTATTTTAGAGATGGGGTTCGCTTGCAAGGACACCTTGGCAGCTTTAGGTTTACTTGAGCCAATCACTTACATGTTGAGATGAGTAGGTCTAGAGGGGTTTCTCAAGAAACACTCCAAGATGTACATTAGGTGTACCCTAGAGTTCCTAGCTACTCCTAGATGATGATGGACACGATGCGATCAAATTCAACCTGGACGACAAAGAGTACAAGATGACCCATCGGGAGGTAGCGCGAGCCTTTTGGTGGAGGTATGGCAAAGAGATCCAGAAGACACACCGACAAGGGTTACCTTTCTCTCTCAGGCACTTTTGGGTGCAACTGAAGGGCATGGATTGGAAGAACCTGTGTAAGAGTACCGCTATAGTTCATCTGACGTTTTGTTATGTTCACCGTTTATTGGTTGTGGGAGTCTTTTGCCACGGTGAACTAACGCAATGCCCGGGTTTGGATGTTTATTTCCTTTGGGAAATGACTCCCGAGGGTAAATTTTACCTGAACTTGGTAGGGTATTTTGTGCAGGAATGTTTAGTGATGTTCGATAGGAAGAGTTGCAAAATCTCTATGGGAGGCATTGCTGGTCTTTTGGCATAGTATCTAGGTCATCCGATCACACAAAGGGCTCTAGATAACTTAGGGAGATCGGGCACAAGGTACAACATAGAGAAGGCATCCATGGTGGGAAAAACCACATCGGAGGGTAGATATGTATGGCTTTATGGTGGAGCGAGCACGTGTAGCTTTATTATCCTTCCACAACTGGAGCGCACCGTCATTGACCATGACACATGCTTGGATGACATATTTATTTTTCCGGATTGGAGATTTTAGAGAGAGTTCTATAAAGTTTTTTCCAAACCCGGAGATAGATGTTAAGGAGGCCGAGGGCGAGTCCACTTCAAGAGCACCCCCTAGTCGCTCTCAAATATCTATGGGCATCATTGACCACTTGCATTCACTTGCGGACAAGCTTTCGAGCTCTACTCAAGTGCTGCAATAGGTAGTCCAAGCGATAGGGGGAATGCTCTCTCAAGTGGAAGATCTCATTTTGCGAATGGATAGCATTGAGACCACACCAAAAGCAACTGAATACATGACTAGGAGCTTCACAAATCACAAGGATAAAGGCCCTTTGGGTTCGCGAGAGTGAGTACTACTATTCTCCCTACCCCACTTATGTTTTGATATAATTTTTGTGCATTGGACACTTTGCATGGGCAAAGTATGAGGAGGGAGTAGTGCGAACTTAGGGAGTCTTCATTCTCGAATTTCCTCTGTGCATTTCATGATTTTCTTTGGTAGTTGTTTTTCTTGTTAGTTGATGATATTGGTTTTTGTTTTTTGAGGGATGATTTTGGATGGACATGTGGTAGCATGACATGCTATGCTAAGATTTCTAGTTTGCATGGGGTAGGATGTTTTAGGAAATTGGTGGTGTATTTTTTTGTGTTTTAGTGTCTTTTGTAGTATGAAGCCCACTTTTGGGGCAATTTTTGTGCTACACCAAGAAAAAATTGGAAAACTTGAAACAATCAAAAACCTGGACAAGTTGAAAACTCGAAAGGGCGACTTGGGTAACATAAGGAAAACTTGGATAGGTCAAAAGGCCTAGGTAAAAATAAGAGGCTAGGCCCGGCTAGGCTTACGAGCCTAGGAAAAAATGAGAAGTTGTGTGGAAAAAGGTTAGAAGTGAGTACCCTTTGTGTGTTAAAGCTAGGATGAAAACCCGAAAGGGCTCCTAGGAAAAATGAGAAAAATTGAGAGAAAATAAAAAAAACTAGGTTGAATACATGCTTCTGCGGTGGATTGTTTTTTAAGACTACTCTTTGATTGCTTTTGGGATCATTTCAAGAAAAGCAAGTTAGCTTGACACTTATCTTTTTGGCTTACCTTTTTCCACACTTTACTTTTTGGTGGTTTGATTACTTATGTCTTTTGGGGAGTGTGAGAGTTGTCAGATTCTTACTTTCTTGGGGGAAATAGGGTAATCTTGGAATAAATTGAATGCCTTGGTTGACTTATGGTTGCACGCTACATTTCGCTTGATTCTTTTTCTTGTCTCCTATTTACTCGCGGACTAGTAAAGGGTTAAGTGTGGGGAGTCTGATATGCTTCATTACGCGTACGTTAACCTATGCATTTGGCATGATTTTTAGTTACTTTTACTTGGTGGATTGCTAGTATTAGTTGAGTTTACGTGACAAGGGGTTTAGACAACCATGTTTGGTTTTCTTGTCTAAATCCTGCGTTTTGTAGACTTAATTGATACTAATAGACATCTTGTATCCACGGGCTCCTTAATCTTCCTTATGATCATCTTTAAGAGGTTTCCCATGGGTACTTTTTGTTTACATTCTATGTGAAGGACGTTCGTAAGAGCGATAGAAGAAATTAAAGGCCATTCGCAAGGACGGTAGTAGAGACAAAATCCATTTGCATTAGAATGGTAGTAGACAAAGGCCATGATCATCAATGTGTGGTAGAAGAAGATTAAAGCTAAAGATAGGCGGCAACGTAGTTCTTAGCGGCCAACAAAGAGATGGGGAATCGTGGTCCGATGAGTTGTGCTTGATTCCCAGAACAGTCTAAGAAGAATTAGCTTTCAAGACTAGTTCTATTGGATTTGTCTTCTCGAGTACTACAAAATCGACTACTAAAACTCTTGAATAAAACTAACGGTTCTCCCATATTTAAGGAAAGTAGTTCAGCCAGCCAAGCACCAATGGGTCGGTGCATGCCCTGCAGGGTTTAGCACCAATGGCCCACGCCAAAGGAGAAACCCCGCACCAAGGAGACCAGCGCGAGGATATGGCGCAACCTGTACCATAGGCCACGGGCTGTCAGCATAAAGTGAAGAACTCTCCATGCGACAAAGCATGGGCGCGAGACGTCCCATTTTTAGCATCACGTGTTGTTCCAAACTCAATAAGGCAAGACCAGCTGGCGGGGTGTGGGAAATCACATAGCCCACACAAAAATTTCTGAGCAAAGATAAACGACCGCGGGCGCAGATCAGGACTTCAAGTTTCAGCACTCTGACAGTGCCCCTACAAGAGACGATGCAGCCCATGCCAGGAGATAGATGTAACCCAAGCAAAGTCTCACGCCCTGCACGCTTTAAAGATCCACGCACGGCCCAATACTGGCACCCCGCACTCATGAAGGACACTGCCCGCGCCATTCCTCCCACCTCTTGCCAAGTACAAGCTACAGGGCGCATCATTGGTGATGTCCCACACCGGGCGGCTGAGTTAGGGTTACCCTATTTTTACCTAGGTTTTCATACTTTTTCATATTAGACTATACCTTAGAAGAGTACTTTGGATATTCTCTCCTTAGAAAACTTTATCTTTTTCTTCTTTTATTTTTCTTTTATCCTAAGATGTGGAATTCAAATCTTTATTTGAATTCCATGCCAAGGGAGTAGTTTCCATAGCTTGGGGATAATTGTAGTGACTTGGCTTAATCTTTATGCTTTTTAAGATTCTCTAGTTCATCCTAATTTTGTGTTCATAATATTATTATGATTTTCTTTTGAGTTTGAATGCATGAATATTACACCACATATATAACACACACTTTGGGCAATATTCATGCTACGCACAAATATCGATGCCCCATTGGAAAGAGAAACTTGGATGTTTGAATGGGTGAAGGAGAACGTGTCTGCGTAATTGCGTACATGGGAGATTCAATGTCACTCTAATCTACTTACCACCGCACCAGTCTTAGCTGACTTCGTAAAGTTGTCCGAGAGGTTCCGGGTAGAGATAGAAAAATAGTAGCAAGCTAGGGTTACAAGAAACCCTAGTATCATAGATAAGGTGCCTACGACCCTTGGGCCTAATTGATAGGACCCAAGGGGAGTAGTGCATTCGTGGTGGAAGCCTGGAACATAATCACACGGGGAAGAATCAGACCTACAACAATGGTCGGTCCTTGTTGTATTTCCCTAATTATGATGGTGGTGTCGACGGAGGGTTACGAGAGCACCCGTCGTGATAGGGACGGAGAAGTGTATACCATTGGTCACACCACATGTTATGGACACTCTGTTAGGTTTGCTTAGATTTCTATGTGAAAGAATTGAGGATAGAAGCATTAGATTGACCAAGTTGCTCAATGATTTCCCCATGTGCTTAGCTAATATTGTAGTTGTGTTTTTTTAATTTTTCTTGTTTTAAGTTGTTAGTATGAAAAATAAACTCCCCCCTCCACTTGCATGTTTGTTTTACTAGTTATTCCTATCACTCGTACAGATTGACGACCCGTACGATGTTGTGTTTTGAGTTGATACATCAAACCTAGCATCACTGTGGACAAACCCAGGGCTTACCGCTAACTACCCTATAGGTAGCATAGCAGAAGGAATGGGGTGCAGAACTATAAATTTCTATCTTCTGACCACACCGTCTCCAACCGGGTTACTTTTAAACTACGGATTATACGACCCCGGGAGGAGGCCGGTCAAAAGGATATATTTTTTTATATGAATCTCCTTTCGAATACTCTGGATTGCGGAATTAAAATCTTTAATCGAATGAAGGGATCTGCAAACCCTAACCAAGTCATACGAAATTCAAGAACCTAGTTCTCGGGATGCTTTCAATCTCGACTTGCTCTCTAACTAGCCTGCGGGATTAGATCACAAGGTTATTGGTACTTAATTAACCCTTGGGATTAAGCAACAATGGAATTAGCTTGCAAGCAAAGATTATGAACTTAAAAGGTTGTATATTTGATTGATAAAAGTGTAAGGTTCATGGACAAGGCTCCCCTATTTATAGAATTAGATCTCGCTCCAAACCCCAATCACAACTAGAAACTGAATCGACTTATGGCAGTTTTAACAAGCTAAAACCACATCTTACTAAAATACTTAAAATAGACACACACGGCCGAATCATAGACACACTCGGCCGAATACCTTCCAAGACACACCCGGCCGAATACCTTGGATAAATATTGTCTTATCTAATCTTAACAAAACTAATTCTAATTAGAATAAAACTCAATATTTTCGAAACTCTAATGGACTAGTTTGAAAATCATCTCTTCAAATCCCACATGGCCAAGCTCTACAGTCTAAAATCCAAAATGAAATAATTTTACAATATTTTACAGTGATCACCACTACCTCATTAAAAAACTCAATTGGAAAAAAAGTGTATAGTGTTCTTCATGATGTTTTCAGTTCTTCAATGGTCTTGAAAAATAAATCCAAGATGTCGATGATGACTCCTTTAATTCTTCATCACAAAGGCGATCAGTCAAAGCATTTAAAGCAGCATCAAAGCATTTGATATTCGTATCATTTTTAAATCCTACTTCTATATAAAAAAATTAGATTCTAAAAAGTTTTTTATTTTGGTTTACTACATTAGTCTAATATATGGCACATCTAGAAAAATATTGGTGGGTCACTATTTAATTTGATGATTATGTTTTTGAAGATATGATTTAAATTTTGAGAAATTTTAAATTTTAGAGGATATAATGAGTTTAGAATTAAAAATAAACTATGGCACTAATAAAAAAATCATATGTTAATTAATTAAAAAATATATAATATTTTTTGAAAAAAAGAGCATGAGCACGGCTCTGCCCCTGGTCTAATCTGATGAGTTTTATAAATTGAGTGGTTGCTTTTTTAAACTTATGATAATGAATAAATAGTTATAAGATATTTAATTATCCTTTAAAATGAATCAATAAAATTATTCACTTAAAACTTTTCTTCAAGTAAACATAAGAGTTTTATATAAATTACAAAAGAAATTATTATTGTGTAATAAATGTTAAAATCTGTAAAATAGAGAGTCGGTTGGAGTTGGAGCAAAAAAATATAGAGAATATGCGTTTTGAATCTCCATTTTGAAGAAATTTTTGGAGAATCAGTTGGAGAAAAAAAAAGAAAGGGAAAAGCAATATTTTATGGCAAAGTTTTTGAAAATACCATCTTTCCATAGGTTTATGGAAAGAAGGAATTTAATTAGAATAATAAAAGGGAAAAGGTCATGGTTGCAATGTTAATAATTTATTATGCAACGTGTAGTAGTTATAAAGTTTATAACCCGATTCATGCAACCCACAAATTTTGTCTTCATTTCTTCTAATTTTCACTTTAAACGTTGGTCTTTCCATGTCTTACGGAAAATCACCTTTCAATGTCCTAGGGAAAATCGTCTTTCAATGTCTTATGGAAAGACCGTCTTTCAAAAGATGGATTCATATTCTATAGCTGAAAAGAAAATATAAAAGAAGTATTTTAGGTTGACGAAGTTACCATTCATTAGGGGATTCTTCTCCCTTTTAATGTATAGAGAGGTACTAGATAATACATGTGCTGATGCACGAATTTATGAATGAAAATAAAAAATATATAACATAATTTATAATTTTAATAAGGAATAAAGTTTGTTATAGCAATATGAGATTTACACACTATGACATTTTAAAAAATAATATATTTATTAATATTGTATTATGTTTAATTAAAAAAATTGGCTCGATCTTTGCTGATATATAATTATTAATGAGAAAGACTCATGTGAGACCGTCTCACCATAACTTGTGGTGAGACCGTCTCACCATAACTTGTGGTGAGACAGAGGTTTAAGTAAAGTTTTAAAAATTATAGAAAGTACCCCATATCATCTCTAATTTATAAGTAATCACACTTGAAGCCTCTGTCCCACCATAAAATAGGATGAGACCGTCTCACCATAAAATAGGATGAGACCGTCTCACCAAAGTTTTTGTAATTATTAATTATATTATATTTGAACAAAAATAATACTATATATATGTGTATTTTATATCAAAAAAATATTAATTGTTGTATATAAATATTTTATTTTATAAAAATATTGTGATAAGAATATAAATTTTTTGTTACTTATGAATCATTAATTATTTAGTTAAAGTTAAATGATGTAACACCATTAATGATAAGGAGAACACCATTTTAAAAATATGATAGGTGTCATGGAATCCCTCATAATATTGTTGCATGAATACATACTGTTCATTACTACTACTATCTTAGAGAATTTGGCATGAGAAAATGCTCATAACTAAGATAATAAATGAACAAAAGGAGTCTTATATAAAAAAGGAATTTTGAAAAGTCCAGGAGTGACTTCTAGTTGAATCATTTAAAGAAGGAATCATAATTATATCAGTTATTGTAAAAGTTAATATGTCTAGCTAATGTGTCAAATTTTGAAGGTGTCACTTGTCAAATTTTATGAAAGTTGATATGGCTAAATGTGGGAATGTCAATTAACCAAGTAGTTGCTATTTTAGTATATAGCACTAGATAATACCTGTGGCGATGCACGGATTTATGGACAAAAAATTGATATATAATATAACTTAAAATTTAAATTAGTATAGGTTATTGTCATACGTATATAGAATTGCACATGCTGGAGAATTTATAAAAATTTAATATATTTATTAATATTATAATGCATTGAATGAAAGCAAATCAACTTAATCCTTGTCGACATGTACCCTTTTTGCGTAAAATATTATGAATTGTTGTATAAAAATACAAAGACTTGGGTGAGACCATCTCACCCAATCTTATGGTGAGACCAGGGGCCTCTCTGAAATTTTAATGGTATAGGAAGTTTGTTGCAATAGTATATAAGGTTAGTTTCATCCCAATTTCTCAAATGCTCAATCGATTGTTCATCGCTCCACCATTGCTGCTCTGGTTCGTTCGCTTCTCAACTGCTCGATCGTCTACGCTCCTCCTTTCCAATCCCTCGCCGCATTGCGATCGTCTGCCGCTCCTCCCCTCCTCCATTCGATTGTCCTCCGCTCCTCCGCTCTATTGCCCTCCGCTCGATCGTCTGCCTCTCCATTCCGATCCTCTGTCATTGTACTCTGATCATCAACTGCTCTACTATGATCCTCCACCGATCAGCCTTAATCCTCTGCCGCTCTGCCCTGATCATTCGTCGCTCCACTCATTTTTGCTATGTTCTTCTTGTTCTCTGATTTGAAGCCCTAGGTTTATTCCTATCATAGGCGAATTTTCTTCCTCCTATTTTCTTAAATCTGTCGGGTCTAAACCCTATGAACTCCGATCATCTCTGGCGACGCTCCGCTATGGTGAGGCCTTAACGAGCACCGCCTTTCTCTTATGCTCAAATGTTGAATCAAACTCTCACTGATGCCCTCAACCCTTCTGGAGCCCCATTCAATCCAAAAGCAAAAATTGAGCACCTGGGTGAACCAGGGCTGAAATTCTCCGATGAAGAATGTGAGCGACTTGAAGCTCCTCTCCGATGGACCATAGTGGGTAAATTCTTGTGGAGTCAACCTCAAATGGAAAAGCTAAGAAAAGACTTCCAAATTGTTGGGTTCAATGCCAAATTGATATCAATCTCCTGGATAATCGACAAGTTCTCATCAATTTCAACCAACCAAAATATCACTACAGGTGTTGGCTTCACAAGATTTGGAATTTTGGAGCCTACTCCACCCGTATAACAAAATTGGCCGCACACTTTGATACAAATGCTGATTCGCTAATAGTTCTAGTGTGAGTGGCTCTCTATGGGCTTCCACAAAAATTCTTCAACCAAGGGGTAATGATGTCGATTGGCAGTCTTCTCGAATCCCCAATCAAAGTGGGCAAAGCGACCTTGAACAGAACTTGACCTCATATGGCAAAGGTTTGCGTTGAGTTAGACATTTCGAAGCCACTGAGGGAAAGAGTTTGGATTGAATACCGAGAATATGGATTCTGGCAGTATGTTGACTACAAGGGAGTTCCAGTGTATTGCTCCAAGTGCTGCCTTAAGTTGGGACATGTAGCATCTATCTGTAAATTTGACAATACCAAAACCACAGTTAATGCATGGAGACCCAAAGATAATCTTCCTTCGAATCAAATCCCAGGTAAGAACCCTGCCCCCTATGAAACACAGGGAAGAATGACAAGTAATGGGGGCAAGGCTTCTACTTCAGGAATTTCAATTTCCAATAAGGTTTATGTCTCTATCATTAAGAATAAGGTTGCACTACAACAAACAACACATATTGCTTCGTCCCTTTTACCTCAGTTTTTTTTCTTAACCCCAATAAACCGAGATAAAAAGTTCTTTTACCTCGGTTGGTTTTTTTGAAGTAAAATATATTTTTTACCTCGGTTAAAAACTGAGGTAAAAAGTACACGTTTTACCTCAGTTTTAAAAACTCTGAGGTAAAAAGTCTGCATGACCGACGTCGCACGCATGTCTGGCTTACCTACGTTGCTTGTTTATATGGCCGAGGTCGTACATACCTATCCCGGACACATATGATCGATGTTGCACACATGTCTGGCTTACCTACGTCGGTTTTTTTTGTGACCGAGGTCGAACATACCTATCCCAGACACATATTACTGACATCGCATACATATCTGACTTACCTACGTCAGTTGTTCATGTGACCGAGGTCTCACATACCTATCCCAGACACATATGACCGATGTCACACGCATGTCTGACTTACCTATGCCGATTATTTTTGTGACCGAAGTCGCACATACTTCTCGCAGAAATGATCGACGTTGCATGCATGCCTAGCTTACCGACATCGCATGCACCTCTCGCAGACACCATTGGGATGCAATATTTAAAATAATTGAATATATATATTTATATATTATTAATATAATTGTTTCAAACAAAACAAAAGTATAATTTAAAAAAAATTAAGTTGTTCCATTTCATTTTTAATTTTAATATATTTTATAATTATACTTTTAACTACGACTTTATGTTTATATTTTTTAAATGAAATATATTAAATGTAGATTTCGAGTAACACATGATCGAAATGTTAATAATAAAATTTAATGTTAAACAAAACTAAAATATAATTTTGTAAACTTTTTATACTACTCCATTTTAACTATGATTTTTTGTTTATATATTTCAAACGAAATAAATTAAACATAGAGTTCGAGTAATATGTGATCGAAGTCAAATATCAATAAATAAATAAAAATTTCACCGAATAAAATTTTATATACTACATATTCATAATTATATAAAATAAGTAGTATATAAAATAAATAATATAAAATTTGGTTGCTATGAGACACCGGTATGAGTTACTCAAGAACATGCACTAGGGCTTACCAACATTTCACCAAAAAAATAATTTATTTTCTATATCTATATTTAGGCAAGGATAACAAAATATTATGAATTTTGGAGCAATGGATAATTGGGTAACACAATTTTGGGCAATAGTGTAATTTTTCAAGATTGTGTAGAAGTAATCAATGTTAACTTTCGAGGTCCTTTCGTTAATCCATACGTGACAAAATTGGAAATCCACAATTGTATATTATTAAATTGCATTTTGGTGTTGCCAATTTCGTGATTCGGCAACTACAACTTTCTTTGAGAGACCTAAGTGCAAAAAGTAAAAACTTTACTCGTAACTCCAAATTGAAATCCACTCAAATGTGATGGTACCCTATACACCCAAGTTGTATTTTCCAAGTCCATGACATAGTATTTATCAATAAACATGCACAAGAATATATTTGTAATCTTTTGTGATTTACCTTTCTTACTTCTATGTAACCAACTCTAAGTTACTCTAGAACATGTATAAGCGCCTTGCAACATTTCACCAAAACATTTACCTATTTAATATTTCTATATTTATTTAAGAATAATAAAAATCATGTATTTCGGAGCAGTGGATTATAGCGTAATGCAATTTGAGGCCATAGTGTAATTTTTCAAGATTATGTAGAAGTAATCAATGTTTACTTTCGAGGCCCTTCCGTTCATCCATACATGCTCAAATTGCAAAATCGCAACTATATGTTATTGAATTGAATTTTGATATTGCCAATTTCAAGATTTGACAATTCTAACTTTCTTGGAGGGACCTAAGTGCAAAAGGTGAAAACTTTACTCGTAACTCCAAATTGAGATATGCTCGAACGTGATGCTACCCTATACACCTCAATTGTAATTTTCAAGTCTGTAACCTAGTATTTATCAACAAACATGCACATGAATATATTTGTAATCTCTTTCGATTTACCTTTCTTACTTCTATGTAAACAACTCTTAGTTACTCTAGAACACGTATTAGCATTTTCCAAAATTTCACCAAAAAATTAATCTATTTAATATTTCTATATTTATGTAAGAATAACAAAAAATTATATATTTTGGAGCAATGGATTATAGGGTAACACAATTTTTGGCAATAGTGTCATTTTTCAAGATTATGTATAAGTAATCAATGTTGACTTTCGAAGTCCTTCCGTTCACCCATACATGCTCAAATAGAAAAAATGAAAAATTGACTAATCAACGATTAACCTTTACTTGACTAATCAATAGTCAATACTAATAAACCATCATAACTTTAATTTATAAATGGTCAACCCTTACTTGATATTAAATTTAGTTCTTTATCTTACATAAATGAAAGTCTATGCAACAATATAATATTTATTTTAATTATAAATTTAAATATAATAATAATGTTTCCTTTAGTTTTTATTATTGATAAATTTTATCAAATTTGAATATATAAAACAATATTTAATTTTTAATTTATAAACATTTGTTATTTGAGTTTCATTATATTTCAGCCCAACCCCCTTGTTTTATTTCAGCCCAAACCCCATTAAACTCATACCAAACCCCCTAATATAAAAGCTAAACCTTAGTATAAAAGCCCAAACCCATTTATCTTCTCTTTCATTCAAGACCGCCTCCTCCATCCTCTTCCTTGTTAAGATCGACCCTAATTTCACATCCTCTTCAAGTTTCATCCTTCTTCAAGATCGGCCCTAATTTCACATGCTGACGACCACCAACGGCTTCACCTGTGCCGACGTCGATGCCGGCCAATCGACCGATGCGACTCCTTCGTCCTCTACTTCCGGGGTGCCTCTGGTTGCTCCGTTTGTGCTTAGCGGTGCCTCTGTCCGCCTCTGCTACGAAATTTTTGGTTCACCTTCGTCCTGTGCTTCGACACGACACCAATGACTTCTCTGCTACGACTCCAGCCCATTTGCTCCGCGACTCCACTCCGTCTCCACCATTGTTGTCTCACCGGAGAGCCACTGTTGCGCCGCCCTATCTCGCTGGAGCACTTTGCTAAATGGAGTTGCCACCGTTACTCTTCCACCCGAGCACTCGCTCGACGCCCCACTTCCTCACCACCTAGCACTAGTGAAGCTTTAGATTATTTAATTAGTTTGATTTTTTTAAATTTATTTTCCTAGATTTAATTATGTTCATTTATTCTATTGTAAATTGTTGAATACTATGAGTATAATGGATCTGTTAAAACATTGTGTAATGGTTCATAATATGGGTATTGTATTGGCTTGCCGGAAAGCATTTGAGTACTATTTAGGTTACCGAAAAACTCTCTTGGGGCATGAACTACCGAATGCAGAATTGAAGTCGGTCCTACGTTCGGTAGTTTTTTAAGATCAAGAGACACATCTATCGACATCGCATGTCTGTCCGTAGTTTTTTTTACTACGGTTCACAACTTACGATGCGCTAAACCTTCTGCCCAATCACACTTTTTACCTCGGTTATATTCTAAATAACTGATGTAAAAAAATATACTTTTTACTACTGCCACATTTACTTCGGTTTTTCTGGACTAAAAACTGAGGTAAAAACCCCTCTAGAACCGAGGTAAAAGGTGTTGTTTCTTGTAGTGTTGTCTCCAAAGGTGTTGTTTCTTGTAGTGTTGTCTCCAATGTTCAGGAACCTAATCATGGGAAGGCACTGCATTCAAAGGACAAGGATTCAACTTCAAATGTTAAAGTTTCAGGATTGCAGAAGGAAAAAGAACTCCAAACATTGGACACTGATGTGCACAAAGAAGTCACCCCCTCAAATAAAGGGAAGGTTCTTCATTTTAACTCAGCTCTAAATAAGAAGGATATTGATTCAAATGCTAAATATATGTCATCTGAGGTCAATTGTGCTATGCTTGAACATTCTGCAGTTGTAAACTATCAGAATATGACTAATACTCAATTTAAGGATGCAATTGTTGTTAACTTATCTCCTGAATTTGTTCCTATGAATCATAACCCTAAGTTGAATATGCTAGATGAAACTTCCTATACTGGCTGATGGTAGTTTACCTGTTGAATCTGAAGTTGAGATAATGGATCTTGTGAATATTGTTAGTAGGCACAGTAATGCACAGGTTCTACTTGAAAACTCTGAACCAATTGAAAGGAATCAATCAAACATGAATCCTGTTGTCTCTATTAACCCACCCAGAATAAGTCAAAAGACTCAAACTAATTTGATAACTAACAACACAAGTAACAGCTCTAAAAGACTTAATTCAGACAATCAGAACCAAAATCTTAACATTTTAAAAGATAACTTCATTGAACTCAGTGTAGGGAGCTCACTTTTACTTTCCTCGGGTAACAAATCAACAAAAAGAATTTAATGGCTTAATGCTGAACCACCTAAGACTTTCCAATTCTCTGAACAAATGGAAGAGTCAGTAAACTTTAAAGCCATCAAATAAAATCTTATTGAGTCTAACAATAATTTCAACACTTTACTAAATCTTAATGATAATCCAAGCAAGGGTAATTCAGATAAAACTAACAATAGTTATCTAAAAACAAAACCTAAAAGATACAATAAAAAGGATTACACAACTACTCCTAAAATGGTTGTAACCAATTCCTCATTGAACATTTCAAAACCTTCTCAATGATTGAATCCGAAGTTTGTGTCTGGAATGCTAGAGGTGTAGGCAACAAATCTACACAGGTCAAAATTAGAGACATAAAAAAGAGGTATAAAATAGAAATGTTTGTAATAATTGAACCAATGCTAAGAAATGAAGATATTGAATCGATCTCTAAAACACTGGGGTTTCAACAGTACTTCTCTGATCTCAAATGCAAAATTTGGATTTTTTTAGACTGATGAAATCAATCTCCAAATCATTGCAGTGGAAGAGCAATACATAATCACCAAAATCAAACATCCTATGCTACATAATGAATGCCAGATTGGATTCATTTATGCTAAGCACACAAATAAGGAAAGGAAGAAAATGTGGACTTCACTATCTGCATACAAAAATTCTTCACTTTGTCTTATTGGGGATTTAAATGTCATAACCAATACTGATGAGTACATTGGTTCATCAGTCCCAAACAACAAGAACATCTCGACTTTTCACTATTTATTACTAAAAATAACCTAACCGATATCCCTACCTCTGGTTCACTATTCACTTGGACAATATGAGACCAAAGGGTAGAGTGTGGAAAAGACATGATAGCGGACTTTCTAATAACAATTGGTGGCAACTTTTTCCAAATTCACATATTCAAACACTTTCCAGAGATCAGACAGATCACAATCCTCTCATACTCCACATTTCTGAACATTCCAACTCTTCTGGCTGCAAATCTTTCAAATTTCTAACTGTTGGATCAACCATCCAACATTTATGAAAACAATAGAAGAAACCTGGAATGTTCCATCTAGGCTTTATGGGATGAGAAAGTTGGTTTTAAAATTAAAAACTTTAAAACCTGCTTTGAAGTAGTGGAATACAAATACCTTTGGAAACATTTTTACAACTGTCCAAAAATGTAAAGAAGCTCTCCTAAAAGCTGAGACAGATCTTCAAGTTTCAGAAAATCAAACTAAATCTTACTCAAGCCCTTTCAAATCAAGAATCATTTTTGGAAACAAAAGTCAAGAAGTAAGTGGTTAAAAGAAGGTGGCTCAAACACCAAATTTTTTCACCATTCTGTTAAAAACAGGCATAAAAAATAAATGATTTCAGGAATTAAAGAATCCAAGGGGGACTGGATATATGACCAAAATCTAATAGGACTGGAAGCAGTTTCCTAGTTTTCAAATATTTTAATTAAAGAAGACTCTGATCAATCTAGAATTAATACAGCTTGGAATTAACAGCTTGTTTAATGGAAAACTTGCTTAATTCCATAACCAACACAATAAATCAAGAACTAATCAAACCAGTCACTATGGATGAACTTACTAACATTGTAATGAATATGAACAGTGACTCAGCTTCTGCACCTGTTGGATTTCCAGGCCTATTCTATAAAACATGCTAGCACATCATAAATATGATGTTCTTCAAGCTGTTCATGACTTCTTCAATCAAGATGAAATCCCCAAAGGCACAAGTTCAACACTCATCATCTTAATACCTAAAAAATATGTTTGTTCTTCTTTTAAAGATTATAGGCCAATCAGTCTCTGCAATTTTTCAAATAAAATTTTCACAAAACTCATTGCAGATAGACTCAAACCCTAAATGAATGAAATCCTAAGTCCTGAACAATCAACATTTACTTCAAAAAGGGAACTTTCTGAAAATATGCTATTAATGCAAGAGATGGTAATTTACATTAACTCAAAAACAAGAGGATACACCATGATTATTAAACTAGACATGATGAAGGCCTTTAACAGAGTATCTTGGTCTTTTTTGTCTAAACTTTTAATCAAAATGGGATTCGTTGAAAACTTTGTAAACCTTATCACCAACAATATAAGGCCTGCATTTTTTTCAATTCTGGTAAATGGAAATTCTTTTGGATTCTTCCTAGCTTCAAGAGGTTTGAAGCAAGGGGATCCACTTTCTCCTTTGCTATTTATATTAATGGCAAAATCCTTCTCCAAAACTTTGAATTTCTATTTTCAATTTGTTGGAATTTCCTACTATAAACTTTCAAAAAACATGCTTAATGTAACTCAATATCCTTTGTTGAACAATTTTTTTAAAATGCACAAAATCAGGTATTAAAAAACTGATTGGATTTTTAAAAATCTATGAAAGAGCTACTGGACTAAAAATTAATTATGAGAAACCATCATTTCTCATCTCTTTATTTTTTAATGAAACCATCCGTAGATGGGGGAAATTATATTAGGCCTTCCCAAGCCGTAAAATAGACAAACAAAAAGGAACATAATAAGAATCTGAAGCTAAGTTGAGTTATACAATATTGAGCACTAGGCTCTTGAAGCAACACTTGTTGCTTCCAAAAGAATGATGGAAACTACCGACAGTTCGTGAGAGGTTTCCAAAAGCTCTTTGTCTAAGTGGGAGAATGTCAGAACTTATTAGTGAATCTAAAAGAAACACAAGGCAGTTCCAATCCTCGCCACCTAGATAATAAGCGTATCCTCTACTAATAGTGAATGATGACACAGAAACCTAGCTATTTGCAGATGAACTGTCCATCCTAGGTAGGATTATGTACATGTTAGAGGCTCGAAATAGAGTGAGACCTGGTGTAAAGACCCTAATGCATCACCATGGCTAGCAACAGCCTTTGTCTAAAGTATCTCCGGTTGCACCCATTCCGAGCAAAACAGCCTGAGAGGATCAACAAAGCTTCTATGATTCAGCCTTTGAGTATGCCTTTTTCCATGTTGTACTCCTACGGTTGTGCCAATTTTTTATACAGACTGATAAGGAGTTATCCACGTCGCCATAACCTGTAGTCAAGAATGTAAAATGAGTAGCATCTGAACTAATTTGCAAACCGCAGAGAAGGAGTTCCCAACTGATCAAGTCTAACTAATCCCTGTACAGTATTGGAAAGCTCAGAAATGTTAAGAAAGGATGAATCACATTGAAGTTGCAAACAATTTCTAGCAAGCGTATGAGCAACAAGGTTTGCCTGTCTATATACATGACCGAGTTTTATATCACTCAATGATTGATGAATCTCATCAGCTAAGCAGAAACAGTTCCAATGACAACGAGGTGGATCATTAGCAAAAAGGACTGCTGAAAGGCAGTCAGATTCTATGTACAGGGGGGCAGGCAAATCATATGCCATCTGTATAGCAAACTTAATGGCCTTCAATTCAGCTTCTAAAGGGGAGGAAGCGTTAGAAAATAGAGTGGAAGCTCCCATGAAAGCACCCCTACTATCCCTAATAATCACTCCAATCCCACACATATTAGTATTTCCGGACCATGAAGCATCAACATTAAGCTTGAAACCCGATGTAGGCCTTTTCCAAGCAATCTTCCATATTTTAGGCTTTGGTGGAAGTTTCAGGAGGGGTAGAAAGGAGTGATTCGATATGCTAACATCCAGAGGAGATTCAATGTAAACCGGTTTTGCACTAAAGGAGATAAAAATCTGGTCTCTAATCAGTTGAAGCACTAGAGTAGAGGAAGGCTTAATAGAATCAAATAAATATCTATTCCTCATCTTCCAAAGATTCCAGAAAGTAAATATGGCAGCGGACCGGATCATGATTGAATGTAAAACAGATAAAGTTGGCATAGTTAAGTAGTATGAGATTCTCTCCCAAACAGAGGGGAAAGCCCTATCACTAATACCCATGAACTGGTGGATAATTTTCCATACAGATATTGAGAAATCACATGAGTTAAAAAAATGCTCTAAGGAATCATCATGTTTGTTGCACATACAACATTTAGAGGCCAAACAAAACCTCAGTTTCCTGAGGATGTTATCAAAAGGCAACAGAGAGTTTGTCACTTTCCACATAAATACAGATATCTTTTTTTCCATTCTGGAATTCCAAAGATGTTTGGAAGAGGATATGGTACCTGTATGGTTGCAGAGCAAATTATATGTATCTTTAAAAGAGAAGCTCCCAGAGATACCTGGTTTCCAGATTAATCTGTCAGCTCTGTGTGGAAATAGTTTGGATTCCTGCAATAGAGTAAGAATATGAGTTGGCATGAATGGTTCTATTTTTGTGATGTAAAGATCTTTGTTAGCAATAAAATCAGAGACAGTACATTCTTTGGCTATGTCCACACTATTCTGATCACATACATCTATAAGTAAGCCTACATCAAGCCAGTTTGAAGTCCAGAAATTACAATCACCCCTCCCTATAATGACTTTAGAATTATTCTCAGCCCAAAGATTTACTGAGCATATTCTCTTCCAGTTTGGAGAGGTCCTGTGAGATTGAGGTAAGGCTGCCACTAAATGAGTCCAGAGGGCCTCACCCACTTGATATTTCCACCACAATTTAACCGAGCATGTTTTGATTATGGTATGTATAGATCTAAAGCCTAATCCATTTTGATCAGTGGGGAGGCACAGATCAGACCACTTTTTCCATGATCTTTTTGGTTTTAAATCCTCTCCCCAGAAAAACCTACTCAATTTTTTTTCAATGATAAGTATGATCAGTTTTTTTGGTTTGATAACCTGCCAAATGTGTTGTGGGATAGCATATATACAAGAATTAATCAGAGTAATTTTTCCCCCCATAGATATCCATCTATTTTTCCAATTCCCAATCTTATTGTCAATTAGTTCAAAGAGTGGTTGGAAATAAAATTTTTTTGCAGCACCAGTGAAGATTGGAACTCCTAAGTAGGAGAACGGAAAGGAACCAAGTTTCATTTCTAAAATCCTTTTGATATGAATCACTCTTTGTTCTGTAGCATGCTTACCTATGAAGATGTCACACTTGTTATAATTAATAGACTGGCCAGTGACTTCCTCAAAGATGGACAAAAAAGCCTTTAATCTAATTAAGGTTAGTTTTTTTGCTTTGAAGAAAATAACAGTATCATCCGCATAAGATAAATGAGAAATTCTTGGAGGATTACCTGGGAGATCAAAGTAGGCTAACTTACCATTGTCAAAGATGAAAGTCTGACTTCTTGAAAAAGATTCAGAGAAAATATTAAACAAGAATGGAGATAAGGGGTCACCCTGTTTAATGCCCATAGAGGATTGAAAAAATCCCACTGGATTACCATTAATGAGAATAGAGAACCAAGCCTGGGACAAGTTTTTCATAACAGAATAGATAAATTTAGCATGGAATCCAAATTTTGCTAAGACTTTGTATAGAAAAGACCATCTAACCCTATCAAAAGCTTTTTTGAGATCTAGTTTAACTATGCAATTTGGATCTCTTCTCTTCCTGTTAAGAAATCTAAACATTTCCTGTAGGTAAATGACATTATCAGAGATATCTCTACCATGTAGGAATGCAGTCTGGTTAGGAGAGATAATTTTAGGCATAATAGACTTAAGTCTTTCCATTAGTACTTTAGAACAGATCTTGTTTATCACATTGGAGAGACTTATAGGCCTATAGTCATCAAATGAGGTTGGAGTTTTCTTCTTTGGAATTATGGTGATCCATGTACTACTAATACCCCTAGGCAGATTAGATAAAGATTGAAAATCATGAACAGCTAGAAGGAGATCATTTGCTATAATATCCCAGGATTTAATGTAGAATTTAGCAGTAAAACCATCTGGACCTGGAGTGCTTAATTTATTAAGACTGTAGACTATCAACTTAAGCTCATCAAGTGTGACTGGTTTCAAAAGATTTTCATTATCTTCCTGAGTAACCAAATTTGGGATATGATTAAGAAAGTGAGATTGAAATGAAGAGCTATCAGTGGAAACATCCTCAGTTAGAAGATCCTGATAATATCGGATAGCTTCCATTTCCACCTCCTGAGTGTTTTCCAACCACTGTCCATTCCTGCCCTTAATTTTTGTGATCCTCAATCTATTATTCTTATCCTGAACAGATTTATGGAAGAAAGATGTGTTGTTATCACCATCTTGGATCCATTTTATCTTAGCTTTGTGTTTCCAGAAATTTTTTTGTTCAGACATGGCTCTTACTAACCTAGCTCTAGCCTCCCTAAGCTTAACCTGATTAGTAACAGAATCATTCTGATCCGTTATGGCTTCCTGAGCCTGCAGGCCTAATTCAGCTTGTGTGACATTATCATGGATGTTTCCAAATTGTTCTTTGTTCCAGATTTTTAAAGCTTTCTTAAGTCTAACCAGTTTTAAGTAAAAAGCCAGCATTCCTGAGTTATGCATAGGGGTGTCCCAATCTTTCTTAATTACATCATTAAAATCCTTTCTCTTGTACCATGTATTAAGGAACCTAAAAGGTCTAGGATTGGATGATATTTCACTACCTACAGTCAACAGCAAGGGGTTGTGATCTGAACTTACTCTTTTCAGAATCTGAATTGAGGAAGAAGGGAAGGAAAGAGACCATGATGCAGTACACAGTCCTCTATCAAGTCTCTTAACTGTAGGAGATCTTAACCGATTATTAGTCCAAGTAAACAGGTTCCCAACAGTGTTAATTTCTTCCAGAACCATTCCATTAATGAAGTCATTGAAATCCCTCATACTTCCTAAATTTGGAGTAGATGGACCTCTATATTCAGTTATTGATGTAATGCAATTAAAATCTCCAATAAACAAAGAATCTGAATGGCTGAATGACCTGAGATCAGACCAGAGATCATTTCTCCCTAATCTGGTTCTTAGACCATAAATAAAAAAGGCATCCATAGGCTTGATTAAGACAGAGCTAATCAGGTGAACTCCAAGAAACTGAAGATTATCACTTTTAACTGTCAGAGTTATATGTGAAGACCAAAAAATCCAAATCTGACCATTAGTTGCAGAGAAACAATTATCAAACTTCAGCTTTTGTCTATATAAATCACATTGTAAATTGTCATGTTTAGGCTCAATTAAACAAATGAGTTCAAATCTATGCCTGTTGATGAGATTAGATAGTCTTAACAAAGATGTATCCATCCCTCTGATGTTCCAAACCAGCATTTTAATATTAACAGATGTATTATTCATAGTGAAACATTAGAGGAGCTTTTTGATCTAGTCATTATGGTGTTTTTCTGTGAGAAGAAAGTATCATTAGGTGATTTGCTATTTTTAACAACAGACTTACCTGTCTTCAACTTACTAGGATCAGAAGATGAGATACTGTCTACCTGCACTTGGTCATCACCATCTTCAGGGAGGATGACACCTACTTCAGTAGCAGGATCTTCAATATGAGTGACCTCATCACCAGATGTTTCTTCAACAGCAAGGGGTAAAAATCTGTTTGACCTATTTTTCTGCTGAGAAAAAATGAAATTTTTTGCAGCAATGATAGAACTTAAAGGAGAAAAAGACTTCCCTCGTTTACTGGGTAGGTCATCTTTAGCCAAGATTGTCCTAAGGATAGGTGGGGCAGATTGAAGTTGCCTATCCTGTGTTCCAGATGACCTAGGTGCTGGGGAAAACACTCGAGGGGAGGGAGTAAGATTTAGGCTTTCAGGTTCAGGTGACAGAGATATAAATTCCTTCTCTGTAACAACATCATCTTTACTCCTGACCTCAGTACTGGGCTCAACTACAATGCTAGGAGCAATTTGTTGAAACTCCTCAGGGCTAGGATCAGCTACCAGGGAGACATTGTCAATTAAGGTGGACTTAGTAGGTTCCTGTGCTTGATCTTGTATCAGCTGTTTCTTAGGAACGTATATAAATTTCTGAGCCTGATAAGTTTTTTGTTTTTCTATAATTGATACCCCAGAGCTCTCAGCAACTAAGTTCCCATTCTTGTTTATGTTTGATTTGCCATTTACCTGTCCTAAAGAGTTTTTCAATTGAGAGTCAGTTAGATTATCAGTTTTCTTAGGCCAGGTTCTTTTAAGCTCCGGATGCAGATAAATGCAGTAACTATCCTCATGCCCTATGCATTTGCAATGGAAACAGTATGGAGGAATGTCCTCAAATTCTAAGGGGAGTTTGACAACATTGAATTCATTTCCATCCTCTTCGATTCCAACTCTAATGTAGGATGGTAGTTTCTTTTTTAAGTCGATTTCAACACACAATTTCACACAAGAAGGCCTAGACAGGGCCTCAGTGGCAGCATCAACTTTAATAAAATTTCCAATTTGGTTTCCCATGATTTCTAGCATTGCAGAGTTATAGAAATAGACTGGGACATGAGGAATTGATACCCATACCGGAACTATGGACGATTCTGCGTCTGGAGAAAAATCGGAAGTCCATTTTAGCACCTTCATTTGGGCGTTATTGAAGCTCCAAGAACCTTTGAGCCAGAACCTCTGGTAGTCTTCCTTCTCTTGGAACCGTATGAGGACATGCCGGTAGTCTATCGATCCGATTTGAAATTTGCCCTTGAAGCCTACAGAATTAAAAGAATCATTTAGTTGGGCCATAGATGGCTTACCCCTTGCAAACTTACCAATCAGGGCATTCCGATAATGGGAGGATAGGGTTTCGGCATCTTTGCGACTGACAAGGCAGGCAATTTCCCCTTTGTACTGAGTTTTGGGGATGATCTCCGGGTTTGACGGAAGGGAATCTTGGAGAGGCGGAGGATGGTTTGCGAGAGCTTGGAGGAAGGATTTGGATCCCCCTTGGCTTCTGTTGGCCGGCGGGAGAGCCGCCATGGTGGCGGCGGGAGGTACAACGGTAAAATGAAATGACCGTTATCAGTTAGGAAGCTGAAGGAGGAAGAGCAGAAAGATAAAAACGACAGGGAAACTCTCGTTTTGGCTAAATCGCACCAAAATCCCACGTAGCAACAGTAATTGAATGCGTCCGGAAACTCTAGCCCATAAGTTGCAAGTGAAGATTTGTGAGATTTTTTGATCATTTCTCATCTCTAAAACTGTCTATCCAAGAATGATTAACCAAATCAAATCTAAAACACAAATGACTCGGGGGAAATTTCCTTTTAAATATTTAGGATCCCTTGTATTCATTGGAAGAAACAAAAACTTTCATTATCTAAGCCTTCTAAACTCCATTAATTCTAAGATTCTTCAGTGGAAAAACAAATTGCTCTCTCCTGCATGTAGGATGGTTTTAATTAAGCATGTCATATTTTTTATTCCACTGCACATCATAACTGTTCTCAAACCTACAAATCATATGATCAATCAAATCCATAAGACAATGGCACAATTTTGGGAGATCATGGAGATCTTTTGAAAAACTTTGCTTCCCTTTTGATTAAAATGGTCTTGGTTTTAAGAATTTTCACATAATGATTAAAAGTTTTTCATTAAAACTTTGGTGGAAGCTACAATTAAGAGGCTCCTTATGGGCTAAATTCATGTGGTCAACATCAGTAAACCACCAATCCATAAGAACATGGAAAAGAATAAAAGAAGTTGATACTATAGCCATCAA
This sequence comes from Rubia yunnanensis, assembly GCA_037428765.1. Taxonomy (NCBI): domain Eukaryota; kingdom Viridiplantae; phylum Streptophyta; class Magnoliopsida; order Gentianales; family Rubiaceae; genus Rubia; species Rubia yunnanensis. The sequence goes on along the minus strand of CM075071.1, from coordinate 30,754,329 downwards.
GCACTCAATGGTCCAAATTGGAAGAGGCTCTGTCTCTTTTTGGGAGTCTAACTGGACAGATTTAGGACCTTTGATTAATAAATGTAATCCATTTACTGAATTTCTATTCCCTCATCTTACAGTGGCTGAATTTTTGTCTCAACCAAGCTACTTTTTAACCTCAATTCAGAACCATTTACCAAATCACATCCTTCATAATATTTGTATCAATCAGACAATATTTCATAATTATCAAGACAAATTTATTTGGAAATCAAATTGCCAATCCCTCATCTTACAGTGGCTGAATTTTTGTCTCAACCAAGCAACTTTCTAACCTCAATTCAGAACCATTTACCAAATCACATCCTTCATAATCTTAATATCAATCAGACAATATTTCATGATTATCTAGACAAATTGATTTGGAAATCAAATTCTAATGGTCTTTTCTAACTGAAATCTACATATGAAGTAGTTAGACCAAAAAAGAATTCTGTTCAATCATTCAAATATCTCCAGTCCAACTTTCTACCTAAAAAAATCAATATCATGAATTGGAGATTGTTGAATAGGTTGATTCCTTTCCCTGATGTGCTTGAAGACTTTTCATTCAATATGCCTTCCAGATGTTGTTTCTCTCCTCAGGAGTCTAAAAGTATACACCACTCTTTCAATAGCTATCAGATCATAAAAAATGTATGGGACAGAATTGATAGAGTTTTTGACATCCCCTCACACTCTTTTGAATACTTGTGGGATAGGCTATTTTTCTACTGGAATCTTAACATGACATACCCTGAATTTAATGAGCTTATCAAAATCATACCATGTATCAGTATTTGTTTTATTTGGTGTGCTAGGGATAACCTTTTTTTACCATACTAAGCCAAATGCACACATTTTATTCAGGAAAATCATTTGGCAATTGAATGACATTCTAATTGGACATAACATCAAATGTGTTTGGAACTTGACATCAGAGATTCCTAGATTACTGATATGCAGATCACAAAGTGTTCAAGGCAGGAAAGTTGTTTGTTAGAATCAACCACAACATTTCAAACTGAACTTTGATGGTTGAGTGCTTAGAAATGACATTAAAGATCTAGGATTCATCATTAGAGACAGTAAAGGACAACCTGTGTTCCCATACCTCCATGTAGCAATTTACAAGCTGAAGTTCAAGCTCTCCAATTTGGTTTACAAGTAGCCAGGAGATATGGAATCAAGCACCTACAAATAGAGTGTGATTCAGAGTTGCTGGTAAAGATAGTTAGAAGAGACTACAAGATACCATGGCAGTGCACTAATAGCATTTGTCAAATCCGGGCACTACTTCAACCAATGCAATGGACTATCTCTCATATCTATAGAGAAGCCAACACTGTGGCGGATGTTTTGGCTAGACTTGCCTGTACCAAACATGTAAATTCTTTCTTTGTTTTTGCAGGTCTGCCAAAACACATAAAAGGAAAGATTCAACTGGACGCGATCTCCTTTCCATATATTTGGAAGTCCAAATAAGTTTGTTTTGTGCTTTCTTAGATACTTTGAACAATTTTTAATATAAACATGGTTTTTCTCTTGTATATTTCCATATCTTTTTATAAGTTATGAGAAACCTTAGGACTAGTATTAGGACTATGTATAATTTACAAGGCTTTATGCCCCCTCTTTTTTTGTATTATTCTTTTTATTTTAATAAATCGGTAGGGGTCGGCCAACCCCCCACCATAACATGTGGTTTTTTTTAAAAAAAAGGGTTCGTTCCTTTTCTTATTTTTTCCTCTTTTTCTAGCTTTAATCGTTGATTTGCGGTCTCAGCTTGGTTATTCCATCATTTTCTCACTGTTTAATCATTTTTTGTATATTATTTGCAGGTCCTTTGTTCTTCTCCGGTGCCGCCTACCTCCACCACTCGAGCCTCCAAAATCGGCACCGTAGAGCCCTTGGAGAAGTTCATGGTAATGTCACCGGTGTTGGTTAAATTACATTTTGTGATAATTTTCATATACTATGTTTACATTTTAAAGTTTAATGTTAGAAGGACTTTATTTATGTATTTATATGTTTGGATTAGGCTTGTGCATTTATATGTTTATGCATTTATTTTGATTTTCCGAAATATTTGCTTAGGTTATGGTGTCATTCTGCTTTTGCAGCAGAATTAGGGTTATTATTTCAAGGCCAGAGTTTTCTAGTTCGTGTATTGAACGACTTTATTTATGTGTATAATTACTTAGTTTGCTCGTAGCATGTGGCAGGAGTATTCATATGCGTATTTGGATAATGGAATCATGAACTCAAGAACCAAGATGTTTAGTTCGTGTATTAGCCAGCTTTCTTTATATGTATAGTTTCTTTGTTTGCCTATAGACTTTGGCATAAGAGGTGTAGATTTAGATGATGAAACATGAACTCAAGGCCAAAGTTGTTTAGTTCGTGTATTGGCCAGCTTTCTTTTTGTGCATAGTTGCTTAGTTTGCCTATTACCTTCTTCATAAGAGGTGAAAATTTGGATTCCAAAGGTACAAATTAGATTTGAATTCCACAGGTACAGATTAGGCTTATGGAATCATGAACTAAAGTCTTTAGTTTGTGTATTGCTTAGTATACTTATAGCCTCTTCTTCATAAGAGGTGCAGGTTTTGATTATGGAATCATAACTCAAGAGTTATTTAGTTCATGTATTGATAAATATTCTTTATGTGTATAGTTGTTTGGTTTTTCTATATAGACTTTCTTTATGAGTAAATTGTACAGTTGATTGGTTTGTCTATAGCATGTGGAAGAGTTATTTAGTTCGTGTATTGATATACTTTCTTTATGTGTACAGTTGCTTGGTTTATCTATATAGACTTTGTTGTTTGGTTTGTCTTTAGCATGTGGAAGAGTTACTTAGTTTGTGTATTAATAGACTTTCTTTATATGTACAGTTGCTTGGTTTGTCCATAGCATGTGGAAGAGTTATTTAGTTCGTGTATTAATAGGCTTTCTTTATGTGTACAGCTGATTGGTTTGTATATAGCATGTGTGAGAATGTTTAAATCTGAATGGGCCTAAATGCCTGTACAGCCGGCCAACCGGTCCATAGCTTTGCCCTTTGAGTAAAGTCTTTTGGGCTGGCCCAAAGTTAGAGTACTTGCTCCAAAAGCAAACAAAACAGTTGTCCTACTTGCCTATCTATATAAAGGCTAAAGGTAACCCTACACACTCAACTATTCATTCCTAATTACACTCTTGTATCATATTTGCTGAATTGGTCGTCGGAGCCCCTTCCCCCCGGAAACCTCTAGGGGCTTTGTCTTTGCAGATTCCAATCACCTACGGCGGCGCGGTGGCGTTGGTAAAAGGGGGTGCATCAAGTTGGCATGCCCAGTGGAACCATCAGTCATATATGTGTTCGAGATTGTTGTTTATGTCCATATCTACGAAAAGCGCTTTCCGTAGGAGTGAATGGCTAAAAGGAAAATCTTTGGGCGCCAGTGAAGAAGTAAAATCCCGTACTGGAAAAGGAGAAGGCGAAGGACATATATGCAATCGGACCCCACTCCCACCAGTGCCGGTAACAAGCCTCTGAAAGTAGGCTAGGACTAGATCCCAGAGGTGAGGGGTCTGGAAGCTTCTCGTACACAAGCTGACGCACTCCCAATGAGCATAGAGATTAGCGTCGAACCTTGGGTAGGAGGTGCTGAAGCTCCCATGTCACAAAGCCAATCGCGTCATCCAAGGGAGAACTAGCAGCAGTTCATGGAGGCTACGATAGACTTGCAAATAAAAGTTATGTGAGGAGCCACTCGAGTAGCGAGGGGTACAAACAAGGTGGGCCCCCATCGCAGCGGGATCTAACGTTGTAGGCTTAGGTCCTCAGATCTGCTGGCAACCAGGTGGAGCCCCCAATGCTCTACCAAAGGGTGGTCCAATAGTAGATGGGGCCCCCATCTTCGATGCCTCTGATGGTGCAATCAAGATTCCAGTTGCCCACCCCTCTAAGAATGTCATATCAAGCAGTGTTAGAGCCCTCACACGACCCCAACCAATGCTTCCGAACATGTACCAAGATATGGTATACTCCGAACCCATGTCGATTCCTTCAGCTTCGAGCTAGAGCATTCCTTATTTGATGGCATGGCTGATGGGATTCTTCCCGAGTTTTGAGAGCCAGATGTACTCAGGACCCCGACCGGAGGTTCTTCCTTACGATCCTTACTGACTGGAGTTGTATTACAACTATGAATTAGAGAGATCACATTCGAGATACATGGCTTCAAACCTGACCCCCAGTTTCGATACTCTATTCTGGCCAAGTCTGTATGGAGATGCACGGATAGAAGGGGGACCGAGCGATGCCTTGACAACAGAACTCGATAGGTTATTTGGGGCCTTCGGGACAAATTGCAACCTCCCTCTTTAGTCCTAAATTGTGGCCACTCAATAGCCCAACAATGTAAAGCCACCCGAAGGGCTCCCCACATACAGTAGGGACTCGTACCCTTGGGAGTTCATACAAACGTTCCTCAGTTTGATGAATTGGAGGGATTTTAACAAACAGCTAACATGCTAGCTAGTTGGAAGCTACCTTCTAGGAAAAAAGCAAGAATGGTTTAACAAGCTGGGCAGGGGGTCGCTACATTCATATAGAGACTTTGGAAATGCTCTTTTGGGACAGTTCTTCCAAAATAAAAGGTTTACGAAAACCTTGATCAAGCTCTACCAGAATAAGCAGAGGCCAGGCGAATCGACGGAGGCATTCTATCATAGATATATAGACAAGAGCCTTAGCATGATCAATCGAATGTAGGATAGGGTGATCCTCGGATACATGAATGGGATGACCAACCTTGACATGCACAAAAAGCTGGTCTTGAAAAAGTCGGAGACCCTGCAGCAGTTACAGGAAATCATGAAACAGTATTTGAAAATATAAGAAGCAACGAAGAGGAAATGAGAGGGGGATAGATGGGCCGAAAAGGGGCCCAAGAAATCTGAGTCACAGTAGGAAAGTCCTGACCCTCCAAAGAAAGGGTTCGAGGGCTACATTCCCTTAACCAAATCCCTGATGGAGATACACTCTATCCACAAAGGGATGTTTCAGAGCCCCCCTCCTGAAAAGGACTACCATGGAAAAATTATTTGCCCGAGTTTTGTGAGCATCGCAAAGAACAGTGCCACGATACAAATGATAGCACCCATCTAAGGCAAGGAGTTGAAAGATGTGCGAGAGAAGGCTTACTCCCCGACTGCATTTAGGGTCCGAGAGGAGAATCTTCCTCGAAAGGACGACCAAAACATCGTTGGAAAGGCAAAAAGAAAGCCAATCGAGGGGGTAGAGAACAACATACAAATGAAACAAACCATACTGGAAACCAAGCAGAGGTCCGACCCAAGGCTAAGGCTCGGCCAGATAGGAATCGAAGGGAAAGGGCGAACTGAGTAATCAACTTCATTAAAGGAGTTGTAAGAGACCAAGCTTTGAACAGGGTCATCAAAGCCCAATCCCGGTACGTGCCTCCCGGTGAACCCTGTCAGAAGCGTTTTCGACCCCAAGAAGTAATTACCTTTTCGAAGGATGACCCACTGCCAAGTCGAACCCCTCACAGACCCAATGGTGATCCATGCAACCATCGTAGATTGTTATGTTAAAAAGGTGTTCGTAGACGATGGCAGTAGAGTGGAAGTAATGTTCGCAAACTATTTCGACCAATTGGGGCTCGAACGCAAAATTCTAACGAGAACAACCTCTTCCCTGTCTGGCTTTACCGGGAAATGGTGCTACCCCTAGGGGTTGTGACCCTCCCGGTCAGAGTGGCAGGCAGAGACAAGAAAGTCACAATCGATTGTAGCATCGCAGTTGTTGATATTGTGTCTCCTTACAATGTGATACTTGGGAGGCCTTCGATGTGCCATGCATGTGTGCTATGGTCCCCCTATCATTTAACCATGAAGTTCCTCACAAAACGAGGGATAGTGGTCATCAGATGGATTAACCGACAGCCCGAAGCAGTTTGGCTAGCTCTGAAAGAAGCTAAGAAGGATGATATGGTGGCTTTGGTCAATGGAAAAAACAAACCCACGGACACAGAACTAATGGCCGTTGGAGACAAAGGAACGGTGCCCGTGGGAAAAATGATACATCCTAAAATGAGGAAATAGCTGAAGGACCTTTTTGATAATTTTGTCGACATGTTTTTGTGGGACACTTTCGACCTCATTGGGGTACCTAAATAGCTGATGGTCCAAAAGCTAAATGTGGACCCCTTCCAGACGTCAATCAACCAGAAGCGCAGATCTTTTGCCCCCAAAAGGGCTGAAGCCATAAAGGAAGAAGTCCAAAAATTGCTTCGATCAGAAGTAATCAAAGAGGTATTCTACCCCAAATGGATAGAAAATCCATTGGTGGTCCCAGAGCACGACAAAACTTGGGGAATGTGCATAGACTTCACAGATCTCAACAAATGTTGCCCCAAAGATATTTATCCCTTACCCTCCATTGAAGTACTGGTCAAAGCCATAGCAGGATATGAGGTGCTAGCCTTCTTCGATGATCACAAGGGCTATCACCAGATACTTGTGGCAAAGGAGGATAAGCAGAAAATATCTTTCATAAAAGTGTCATTCAGGTTGAAGAATGCAGAGGCCACCTATCAAAGTCTGGTCGATAAGCTCTTCACAAAACAAATTGGCAGAAACATTGAGATATATGTTGATGACATGGTGGTTAAAAGCAGGGGCTTCGACCTGTTTTACTGGACCTCGAAGAAACCTTCCATATACTCCGAGAAGTCAATTTAAAACTAAACCCCGCTAAATGCATAATTGGAGTATGAGCGGGTAAATTTCTGGGGTTTATGGTCTCGGGGAGGGGGGTCGATGTCAATTCTGAGAAAATTAAAGCATTGATGAATATGAATCCCCCCAAAACAATCAAAGATGTCCAAAGACTCGTAGGCTCATTGGCAGCACTCTGCAGATTCCCTTCAAAGGGGGCTGAAAAACACTTGACATTCTTTGAGGTCCTTCGAAAAGCAAAGAAATTCGAATGGATGGATGACTGTGATAAAGCCTTCCGAGAGTTGAAAGAGCACTTACGAAGTCTGCCCAACCTTATGAAACCAGGCAAGGGGGAAGATCTATATTTATAAATCTCGGCATCCCCCTAACGATAAGCACTATCTTATTAAGGGAAAATGACATAACCCAGTACCCAATCTACTTCGTAATTAGGGCGTTACATGGCCCGGAGACCCTCTACACTGCTCATGAAAAGCTAATATTGGCTCTTGTACATGCAGCAAGGCGCCTCCAGCCGTATTTCCAAAGCCACAAGATTATTCTGCTCACTAGCCACCTAATGAGACAAGTGCTCCTAAAGCTGGAGGCCTCGAGAAGAATGATGAAATGGGAAATCAAACTGGGTGAATACAATATCCAGTTCTGCCCAAGGACAACTATCAAGGGCCAAGCAATAGCAGAAATAGAAGACGACAATGAACCTCTAGAGACATGGCAGTTGTACGTTGATGGGTCATCCCACTCCAGAGGTAGTGGGGCTGGAGTTCTACTCACAAGCCCCGATCAGAAAGATTACCCCTATGCTCTACACTTTGACTTCAAGGCCACGAAAAATGAGACAAAGTATGAGGCGCTAATCAAAGGCCTTCAAATTTCCAAGGATTTGGGAGCTTAAAGCATAGACATTTTTAGTGATTCCCAAATCTTGGTCCTTCAAGTCAAGGGGGAATACGAGGCTAGGGAAATAAGCTTGCAACGCTATTTGGAAGTGGTGAAGGCCCTTCTCAAATATTTCCACCATTATACCTTCACTCAAGTCCCTCGAGAGAAGAATCACAAGGCTGATGCCCTAAGCAAATAGGCCTCGTCGAACTTGGACTTGCAATCCCAGGGGCACTTAATGATGGAGACACTAAGTAAGCGTAGCTTCTAGGAGGAAGTAACGATGATGGTGGTTGAAGAGCAAAAGTCGTAGATGATGCCTATTATGAGCTACCTTTGAGATGAGACTCTCTCGAAGGACCCATCGAAGCAAGGAAGGTTAGGCTAAAGGCGCCTAAACATGTGGTTCACAAAGACATCCTATATCGCTGAGGCTATCTTCAACCACTCCTCTGATGCGTAGCCCCCCATGAAGCTGACTGCTTGATTCGCGAAAACCATGAAGGGGGCCTGCAAAAGTTATCAAGCGGCTCCATTGGTAGCTAAGAAGCTTCTCTTGGATGGATATTATAGGCCAAAGATGTCGAAGAGGTAAACAAGCATATCTAGGCTTGCTACCAATGTGACAGGCGCGAGCGGTCGTCGCGCCCGCGCGCCAAAAGATAATTTATAAGCCCTAAATGCTTACTTTCTACAACTAGGTAGATAGTGGCAAATCGGGGTCGTCCAATGAGAAGAGGGATCTTCCTAAGCGTCTAAGCACACAAATGGTTGATACTAGGCTAGGAGTAACTATATTTACACACACATAAAAGCAAGTAAAAAGGGGGGGGGGGGTTGGTTGGTTGGTTTCCTAAGTTAACAAAGATAAAAAGATGAGATAACTAGCAAGGTCAAGTGACTATGCTAATCATCAAACGAAACTAAAGAAAAGGGGTTTTAAACTACAAAGATAAAATGCCTTGGGGGCAACGGATATCCACTTCCACATCTAATGTAGTTCATCGAATCATTCACACATTCCATCATATAGCATTCAGGACCCAACACTCACGCACCCATCTAGCAAGTACCACAACATACACATCACAAGGAGTTCTAAGTTCATGCTCATAGATCTTCATGCAAAGGCGCTACGGAATTCGTCACGTTCCTACACCTAAACAATTCAACCACACAAGCACTCCCTATGCTCAAACAACTCATGGCACACATGCAGTGAAACATACCGTCAAGAATACATAAACGCCAAATAACAAATGCTTCAAGAATGAATTTAAATCATCTATTCAGTACTTCAACTACTTGTCGTGGAGACTAAACTCCTATCCTTCTTAGTTCGTAGTTTGCGAGAGTGAGTTCCACATCTCTCGTCAAACCTCACCAATGACTCCCGAGTCGCGACCACGACTCAAGGTGTCATTGGTGGCATTTAGCACGAAGGACCAACAAGCTTGGCAATGCCTATGACCACTACACCGTGACTAAGCATCTAACCAATTCATGCAATTACACGAGATTAGTCAAGAGCGACCACTCATAGACCACGAGCATATAACTCTTCTCGTTTGCTACACAAACGAACATGACGAAGAGTTCAACATCAATCACATTCGTCTAGCACATTGTCAACACACTAACACAATCAAAAGCTCTAATTCACACTCATACATTCCTAACAAGAACAGGGGGGAAATTAACCCAAATCCCCCAAACCCTAGCTAGCAATTCATACAAGCATTCATATCCTCAAGCTCTCAACAACATTAATAGAATCAACAATTAACATTCAAAGCACAATAGCAAAAACACCAAATAGATAGATAGAAATGAGTTCTTGCTACATAGATAATGGAAGCTTCAATCCTTTGCTCCCAAGAACAAGAACTACTCTAGAACAACAAGAGACATAATTAAACTACAAAAACTAAGAAAAGAAAGAGAAGAAAACAAAGGGTTTTGGAGCCCTAAAACCCAGAGAAAACGGGCTGAGAAAAACTTCAGAAGAGGAGGAAAGAGAGTAGTATTTATAGTGCAGAGAAGATAAAGTTGGTTTCTGGCCGCCCGTTGGTCGCGACTCGCGACGAGTTCGCCGCGACTCGCGACGGTGTAGGTCGCGACTCGCGATGGTGTCGCGACGGGGTCGCGACGGGAGCCAGAGTGTTGCATTGTTTCTTTGTCTTCTTCATAGCCATCCCTCTCAATCTTCAAGTCTTCAACGGCTCCAAAAATGGTCTTCAACGGCCTCCGGTCTTCATGTCTTCGAAGTGAGTATCCAAAAGTCTTCGAAAGTATAGTCTTCAATGTCTTCCGGTCTTCGTTGCTTCCGTGTTCTTCCCTTGTCACACAAAATCCACTTAGAAGAGGTAAAAGAGTACAAAGTTGCTTTTGCCTCTCCTAAGTGAATTTCAAGGTAGAACACAAGCTCTCAATAATAAAAGAGCACAAAAGTGATCCTAAATACTACTAAATAATGCATCTAAAATGGACACATCAAACATCCCCACACTTAAACCTTACTCGCCCTCGAGTAAGAAAAGATTCAAGCATACGGAGGAAATGGCATATCCACATCCTAAAACCCCTAAAATAACCACACAAAATGGACACATCAAATATCCCCACACTTAGACCTTACTCGCCCTCGAGTAAGAAAAGAACCAAGCACACGGAGTAAATGATATATCCAAAACCTAAACTAATCCCCCAATCAAAGCCTCACAAAAACTCTCAATATCAAAAATCCCAAAATAAAAGCTCACATGAGAATATTTTTTTCACACACACATCCCCAATCCTAGATCTAACCAAACCTACCACTTATCAATTCACTACCCATAAAAATATTTCACAGCCCAGAATTGATATTCCCATAATCCAATGACACAAAATGAAGCTAAAACCATAGAGGAAGTTTTAAACACAGGCTTCACCTAATGTCAATACATCAACCAAAAACGAAGTAGAAAGAGATAAGGAATTTCATAACCACACTTCGTTTCCTAACCCACTAAGCTACCCAATCCCAAGAGGTCTATAGATATTGAGCTACCCGATCCATCCATGTGACAACCGCAACCTTATGACTCCAACGCCGGCAAGTGAGTGAAATCATAGCATTTTTCAATTTCTCTCAATTTCTCTCATTTTGCCTAGGAGCTCTTTCGAGTTTTCATCCTAGCCACACATCATGTTTCTTTAGCTCACATCTCACCTTTTTCCGCACATTTTAGCCTCTCATTTTTGCCTAGGCCGCCCTTTAAGGGTTTTCGACCTATCCGGGCCCCCAATGTTGCCTAAGTTGCCCTCTCGGGTTTTCAACTTAGCGGGTTTCTTTTTCTTTTTTTTTCTTTTTCTTTTTCCATTTTTTTTCTTTTTGTTTTTCTATTTTTTTTTCTTTTTCTCATGTTTTTCCAATGAAAAGTAGCAAAAAGCATTCCAAAACAATCTAGCATGCATATGAGTCCTCTAACCCCTCCCCACACTTAAAACATTACATTGCCCTCAATGTAAACACGTAAGGCAAGAACAATAAAAATCAAGGTAAGGGAGTTAGAGTGACACCCATTTCTCCGCAAATTCGCCGGTGATATGGCGATATCCAAGTACTTGGATGGTCCCGAGATAGGTTTCGGAACCGGAAGGGTGAGCAAAGATGCCGTAGAAGAACTCACCCCTCGAGAAAAGCATTGTCTCCATGGCGCCGTTTGATCAAGACTACACCACGAAGAACACATTAAACTCACAAGTACATAAGGATATGTAATACTAGGTTTAGCATCAAGAGTTAATAACCATAGTATTTTCAAAGAACAACCAAATCACACCCAACCAACACTATAAGAATAATCATGAAAATATCCAACATATATTGACATGTATACAAGCATCATTATAGGATATGCACTTACGATTACAATGATGTAGTCGGCATACTACAATCAACAAATGTACTATAAAGATGCAAGAATGTTCATATGTCAACATATGTAGGATGGTGGAGGAATGAGTGGGTATGTGGTGGTTCTTGGGAGTGTTGGGTGGAGAAGAAGGTAAGATCATGCAATGTTTAAAATCATTTGGAAACTTGGAAGCTTGGAAATTTGAAATCCGGGCTAAAAAAAATTTTCAACAGTTACTGAGCACGTCGCGACTCGCGACGAGCCTCGCGAAGTCATCGCGACTCGCGGAAAGTTGAGTCCGGGAGTTCAAAATTTTCTGAGCTCGTCGCGACTCGCGACGAAGTGTGTCGCGACTCGCGACGAGCCTCGCGAAGTCATCGCGACTCGCGGAAAGGTGCGTCCGGAAGCTCAAAAATTTCTGAGCACGTCGCGACTCGCGACGAAGGGTGTCGCGACTCGCGACGAGCCTCGCGAAGTCATCGTGACTTGCGGAAAGTTGGCGCTGGGAGTGCATTTTGCTCCCCTGTTCGTCGCGACTAGCGACGAAGCCCATCGCGACTCGCGACGGCAGGGTATCCCAGGCTTAAAATTTTTCTTTTGCTTACCAACTGTCCAAGCTTGCTTCCCTTATTCGTTGATCTCATTCCTTCATCTCCTCCATTGCAATGCACTTCATGTTGCTACAAAATCATAGAAAAACAAGCCATAAAAAGAACAAAACAAAACAACAACAAAAACAACTAAGAAACACAAACTAAGAAACAAAAACTAAAAGAAATACCGAATTTATTTAACGTCGTCGGCACGACGAAGCTCCGTATTTTTAAGGTCGTCGGCACGACCCTAATGTTATCCGTATGGTGAAGGCTTGAAGCTCTTCACCATGAGCATCCAAAATAAGAGAGGTGGGGGCACAAAACTTTCAAGAGGAAAGTCTTGTGGAGGTGGAGATGGTTCAAAGGGAATTAAGTGGTTAGGGAGCTTGGGATAGTCTTTTGGCTCCTCTCTCGTTTCCCTCAAAACTTCCGAAAATATTAGAGTTGGTTCACTAGGTGGGAGAAGGGGTGACAATGCTAATGGATGATGTAGCACTATCACCTCTTCCTCCATTTTTCTATCCTCTACAACCAACTCCTCATCCCTTTCAAACTCAAAATCATTTTTATTGGTGACCTCACTCACCGAATCATCGAGTTCAAGTTGGGATGGTGTGTTTTTGGAATCACGAGCTTCCATGCAGGCCAATACCTCTAATATGTTCCTCACATGCCCCTCAATGGCCTCAACACTAGAGGAGAGCTGGGTATCCGGCTCCTCACTAGTAAAGGAGTTCAAGTTTGCTATCCTATTTAAGACATCCTCTCGTGTCAAACTTGAACTTCCTTGTTGGGCTTGGTTTTGGGGTATGGTATAGGGTGGTGATGGCCAACTAGGTTGCTCGTAATGTTGGTTTTCCGGCTCATTCTCATACCACAAATCCGGACTACCACTCCATTCCGGATTGTAAGAGTTGTGGTATGGATAGCATTCATGAGCTTCTTGCCCTTGAAAACCAATATCTCCTACCTCTTGATAGCACTCTTCATAGTACCCATGGTTTTGGAAACCAAGGGTTCTTTCTCGGTCATCGTGTTGTTCCCACAACAAAGGGCAAGATTCGGTAGGATGGTCGGAATGACACATCCTACAAAACCTTGCTTGTTGAGCCTCTCTTCTCATCATGAGTTCCCTCAAGGTAAGACGCTCCATTAAAAATTTTTTTTTTTCAAAAGTTCGGAATCATAGTGCAAGGATTCTCGATAAAATAAATCACCAAGAACTCAAGCAATACCTACTCCGAACAAAAACAACCACCAAGTAGTGGAAAATAAAAACAACTAGCTAATACACAACCAAATACACCTAAATACTTAAGAATAAACGCCTCTTCCCCGGCAACGGCGCCATTTTGACAGGCGCGAGCGGTCGTCGCGCCCGCGCGCCAAAAGATAATTTATAAGCCCTAAATGCTTACTTTCTACAACTAGGTAGATAGTGGCAAATCGGGGTCGTCCAATGAGAAGAGGGATCTTCCTAAGCGTCTAAGCACACAAATGGTTGATACTAGGCTAGGAGTAACTATATTTACACACACATAAAAGCAAGTAAAAAGGGGGGGGGTTGGTTGGTTGGTTTCCTAAGTTAACAAAGATAAAAAGACGAGATAACTAGCAAGGTCAAGTGACTATGCTAATCATCAAACGAAACTAAAGAAAAGGGGTTTTAAACTACAAAGATAAAATGCCTTGGGGGCAACGGATATCCACTTCCACATCTAATGTAGTTCATCGAATCATTCACACATTCCATCATATAGCATTCAGGACCCAACACTCACGCACCCATCTAGCAAGTACCACAACACACACATCACAAGGAGTTCTAAGTTCATGCTCATAGATCTTCATGCAAAGGCGCTACGGAATTCGTCACGTTCCTACACCTAAACAATTTAACCACACAAGCACTCCCTATGCTCAAACAACTCATGGCACACATGCAGTGAAACATACCGTCAAGAATACATAAACGCCAAATAACAAATGCTTCAAGAATGAATTTAAATCATCTATTCAGTACTTCAACTACTTGTCGTGGAGACTAAACTCCTATCCTTCTTAGTTCGTAGTTTGCGAGAGTGAGTTCCACATCTCTCGTCAAACCTCACCAATGACTCCCGAGTCGCGACCACGACTCAAGGTGTCATTGGTGGCATTTAGCACGAATGACCAACATGCTTGGCAATGCCTATGACCACTACACCGTGACTAAGCATTTAACCAATTCATGCAATTACACGAGATTAGTCAAGAGCGACCACTCATAGACCACGAGCATATAACTCTTCTCATTTGCTACACAAACGAACATGACGAAGAGTTCAACATCAATCACATTCGTCTAGCACATTGTCAACACACTAACACAATCAAAAGCTCTAATTCACACTCATACATTCCTAACAAGAACAGGGGGGAAATTAACCCAAATCCCCCAAACCCTAGCTAGCAATTCATACAAGCATTCATATCCTCAAGCTCTCAACAACATTAATAGAATCAACAATTAACATTCAAAGCACAATAGCAAAAACACCAAATAGATAGATAGAAATGAGTTCTTGCTACATAGATAATGGAAGCTTCAATCCTTTGCTCCCAAGAACAAGAACTACTCTAGAACAACAAGAGACATAATTAAACTACAAAAACTAAGAAAAGAAAGAGAAGAAAACAAAGGGTTTTGGAGCCCTAAAACCCAGAGAAAACGGGCTGAGAAAAACTTCAGAAGAGGAGGAAAGAGAGTAGTATTTATAGTGCAGAGAAGATAAAGTTGGTTTCTGGCCGCCCGTTGGTCGCGACTTGCGACGAGTTCGTCGCGACTCGCGACGGTGTAGGTCGCGACTCGCGATGGTGTCGCGACGGGGTCGCGACGGGAGCCAGAGTGTTGCATTGTTTCTTTGTCTTCTTCATAGCCATCCCTCTCAATCTTCAAGTCTCAACGGCTCCAAAAATGGTCTTCAACGGCCTCCGGTCTTCATGTCTTCGAAGTGAGTATCCAAAAGTCTTCGAAAGTATAGTCTTCAATGTCTTCCGGTCTTCGTTGCTTCCGTGTTCTTCCCTTGTCACACAAAATCCACTTAGAAGAGGTAAAAGAGTACAAAGTTGCTTTTGCCTCTCCTAAGTGAATTTCAAGGTAGAACACAAGCTCTCGATAATAAAAGAGCACAAAAGTGATCCTAAATACTACTAAATAATGCATCTAAAATGGACACATCACAATGCCAAAGGTACACACCAATCACCCACGTCCCTCAAGATGAAATGATGAACATTAACAGTTCTTGGTCATTTGACAAATGGGGGATCAACTTGGTGGGACCTTTCCCGGAAGCCCCTGGCCATTTTCAGTACCTGATTGTGGCCATAGACTACTTTACGAAGTTGGTCGAGGCCGAAGCCCTAACCGGCATAAAGGGAAAGACAGTGATTGGGTTTTGCTGGAAGAATATCATATGCCGATCCAGGATTCCTCGAACGATCATAAGTGACAATGGTATTCAGTTTGTCAATGACCCCTTTAAAAGTTGGGGCAGGGAATACAAGATCTGCCGAAGGGTTACCAACATTTACCACCCCCAAGCTAATGGGCAGGTGGAGGTCACCAATCAAACCACTGTTAACGGTATTCGATCAAGGCTCGAAGGGGTGGGCGGAAACCAGATCAACAAATTAGCCAGCGTGCTTTGATCGTTCCGAACAACAATATCATCTACTACGGGTGAAACCCCCTACGGCCTGGTGTATGGCTCAGAGGCAGTCATTCCAGCGGAGATAAGGCTGCCCACCTTTCGAAGGTTTACTATCAGCAACAGACGATAAGAAGAAAACTATGAGCAGTGCCACTTGGATTTGGACCTTCTCGAAGAGAAAAAAAAAGAGGGCAAACCTCTGAGAAACCAGTGTCAAAGAAAGGGTTAAGCAGTATCACGGCAGGATGATCCAAAAAGTCTAGTTTTCCCTAGGAGACCTCGTGATGAGGATATGCAGATATAACCCTATATGTTGAGGAAAATGCAGATATAACCCTTAATTATTTTTTAGTGCAAATATAACCCTGGCTATTGAATGAAAGTGCAAATATAACCCTCTGACCATGATTCTGGCATTGACTAACGAATTCTGAGCATTGACTCACTTAAAAAAGACTAAAAATACCCTTCTACCCCAAGCCTTAAATGAGAAGGACAATTCTACCCTCTTTGTCAACCACCACCACTACCACCTGCCAGGCCACCACCACCACCCGTACGACAGTCTCTTCAATCTCAACCGTTTTGTCCGTCAACCGGCCAAGCTCGTCTGACTTAACTCCATCGCCCTAGATTCAGTTTTTTGGGTAAACAAAATCGTTCTCATTCCCGTCAACTATTCGTGCTCCGGTCCGTACTCCCATAGCGCCACGGTCGTACAGGTGATGGTGGTGAGTCGCAACGCCACGGTCGTATTGTCTCTTCAATTGCCACCGTCAACTATTCTTGCTCTGGTCTATACTCCCATGGCGTCTAGCTCGCCCGGCTCAACTCTTGCTACGGTCCGTACTGCCAATGGAGCCCCGCCACCCCGAGCCCTAGCGCCACCTCGCGCCACCGCGCCATAGAGCCACCTCGCGCCACACGTGACCACCTGGCTCAACCCCCTATCCCAGCCCACCACTGAAACCCTAGCTCCGGCCACCACCACCACCACCACTTTCGGCACCGCTCAACCAAGCGCCGAAAAATTGATGAATCCACAACACCACCGGAGAAGCCACCAACCTACTGGAGAGCATATCTTGCTCTTAATCAGAGCCTGAAACCATAACGGGGTTTCAAACCCGATGTCCATGTCTGGTAATTGATATTGTATTGGTAATTTATCTCTTTTATCGCTCATGTACGATAATTGATCGGTCATCTGGATATTGTATTGGAAAACCTTATCCAGATATGCATTTTTGGCAATAGATCAGAGAGAAAGAGAAGAAGGGCAATATGGTCATTAAATCATTTGGAATTTTTAATTTTTTTTAAAACATAAACCTGAGTAAATTTATCTTTTCACCTAATTCCAACATTAAATTGTTGAAAAAAAGTTATATTTACACATAACATGAATAAAGAGAGTTATATTTATACTTTCAATGCACTTTTGTCAATTTAGGAATATATGCACTTTTCTCTTTCATCATCGTCAAAATAAGAATGCTCATACAGTTCTACCGAGCCTTAAACCGTTGTCTGTGTCCTCCTGCCATCCTAGGAAAGCTTTACCCGAAGCTGCTAACTGGTAATTTACATGATGGTCGTTTTTGTAAACTCGAGTTCGTTCATATAGTATGTATCTACGCTTAAAAGTTTATTTCGTAGAGATTTGTTTTTGGCGGTAAAAGCACCCTTATTTTATGTAAAGTTCAATGTTTTATTATAAGCAAATACATGAACGATGCACCGTATAAAAATCTTGTAATGCGAAGACATCAACACCCATATGAATCATATTTCTTGTGGTTTGAATGTATAGGTCATCACTAACTCTTGGGATCCTTAATTTCCTAGCGTAAAAACACGTGAACTCGAGCTGTTTGACAAAAGTCTCCAATGAATTCTTCTACAAGGTGACTTGAGAATCCCAAAGTTAGCTTAAACAATTCACATTGTTTGGTTAATTTGTGGAAGTTTCAGGTGCTGAAGCTTATGGTCTTCCAGTTTTCCTATTCATGGAACTGGGAGGGCTTCTTAACTAGGTAAATACATTTGTTTGAGTGCTTTAATTTTCCTGGTGTGACATTCTGAACAGTATAATTTGAATACCATATTTGGCTGTTTTACAAGACTACAAGTTCAAGCTGGAGTTTGTCATTTACTGAGAGTATATTTTCCAGTATCACCGATGTTTCCCTACTGTATGATCCTATCTTTTCCAGGATTTTTAATATTATTTTGGTTTCTGAACTCAAATGATAATTCGGTAAATTGCTATTTTTGCTTCACCAATCATGACTCATTTATGTATGCGAATCATTCCTGTGTATTATGGTTGTGAATATTCTTTCTGCTTCTTCAACAGCAAATTCCACTAATCCTAATTCGAAGCTGTCAATCTCCAATTCTTGATGTGCCTTGTGCTTTACCATCGAGTGATATTCTGGCTGAGAATCATTTTGCCTTCGACAGGGCATATTTAACTGAACTTTAGATTTTAATAACCTGGAATGGAAGAGAAGCTGATTGCTGCATAAATGTTTATGAAAGGTGTACTAAAAACGGTCCCTGTAGTTTTTTCCCTCATCGTTCATATTTATTGATATGTGCAGGCCGTATTGCATAGTGTCAGGGCGAACTGATTGAGTGCTGGCATGGCACTCACCAATAATTATCTGTGTGCAGGTTTTCTGTAGCTGCAGTTTGAGGAGCACTTTTGAGAGCATATCTGATTACTATTAAAGGGGACAGGTCTAGCACAATTTGCTTATGATAGCAAGTCAAGCTTTCTGGTATATTTCAGTTTTTTTAATTACAACAGTTTGGAACATGGTTTTTCTAGAAGCTGCATCACCAAATTTCAGTGGATTTTCTTATCATAATTTTTCATAGGCAAAAAACTTGTGGGGATCTAGCAAACGGGGTCTGAAGCTAACATCTCTACTATCAAGTTCTGAAGTCGATTATACAAGTGACCACTTCAGTATTTTGGGAGTAAAAAAGCACAATGGCAATATTATTATAATCATGAATAGAAGAAGAATGCAATCTTGAGGCATTTTATCCCTCGGTACAAATATTTGAAATATTATGTTTTAGGAGTTTAGAACTCTCAAAGATTAAAAGAACTGCCTCATTCTCCAAATTTCTTTTTCACTTTCCAGTACTTGGTGCAACGGGGTTTTTACCAGCTAAAGAGAAAGGAGAAAGCGCAGCAGTGAGAATAAGGCTGGTTTCATTGAATTTTGATGTGGGTACTTTCTACTATCAGGTTAGCTTCGTCGAGAAGATTCTTTGGAAATAGTCACTTTCGTCGTTTAAAGTCAGCTTCTGCAGCAGTCCATTTGATTTCCTGCTACTCAGACTCAAGTTCTGATGAACGAGTATCAGAAGTTGAGATGAGTACCAGATATGGTAATCATTTGGCAGGGCTAACTTCTTCTAGTGTCACTGAAATGCTATACAATTTAAGAAAACAACCCTCTTCTGCGTTGCATTGTTTTGCGCAGTTGAAGAAACATGGGTTTAAACATGACACTGGAACTTATGTGGCTATTATTAGGATACTATGTTGTTGGGGTTGGGATAGGAGGTTAGACTCTGTACTATTGGAGGTGATAAAATCGAAAAAGGAGCATTTAGGATTTGATGTTACAGATTTGTTTGATGCATTGCTGGAAGGATTGAATGTTGAGGGGTCAAAGTTGTTGCCCAGAGCTCTTGAAGCCATGGTTAAGGCTTACATTAGTGTGGGTATGTTCGATGAGGCAATTGATACTTTATTTCGGACAGACAGGCACGGTTTTGGAATATCTTTACGGTTGTGTAATTATTTGATGAATCGTTTGGTTCAGTGTGGAAGGCTGGATCCGGCACTTGTCATTTATAAGCAATTAAAGATGCTAGGTTTGACTCCAGATGTTTACACGTATGGGATTGTGATTAAGGCATTTTGTAGGAAAGGCAGTCTGAATGAAGCAAATGATGTGTTGGAGAAGATGAAAGAAGCTGGTGTTGCCCCAGATAACTTCACTTATACCAGTTTGCTTGAAGGCCTTTGCTCACAAGGGCACTCGGTTTTAGGTTATGAAGCCTTACTTGTGTTGAGAGGGGAAAGGCTGCCAATTGATGTGTATGCTTACATTCTTGTGTTGCGTGGTTTCATTCATGAAAAGAAACTAAGGGAAGCGGAGCTTGTGTTGCTTGACATGTCTCAGCATGAACCAAAACCTGATGCAGATTGTTATGGTGCCTTGATTCATGGTTTTTGTCAAGCTGGAGATTTTGTCAAGGGTTTGGCTTACCTTAGCGAAATGAAAGCTAAAAATTTAAAAACTAATTGTGTGATTGCAAGCTCAATTGTTAAATGTTTGTGCCAAGTAGGCATGTTTGGTGAGGCAGTAGATCAGTTCAAGGATTTTCAAGAGTTGGGAATTTATCTTGATGAGGTTGTTCACAATGATGTATTTAATGCTTACTGTAAACTTGGAAAAACTGAAATGGCTTTGAGTTTGCTAAAGGAGATGAAGGGCAAGGGCACGGTTCCAGATTTAGTAAACTATACTACCATGATTAGTGGGTGTTTTGTGAATGGGAGAGTTTCTGATGCAGTTGAGTTAATCGAAGAGATGCACCAAAGTGGGCTTAAACCAGATATGATTACCTACACTGTTCTTGCTGGTGGATTTTCTAGAAATGGATATGTACACGAGGCACTTAACTGTCTGAAAATAATGGAAAGCCGGGGCATAAAGCCAAGCTACATTACATTCAACATGATCATTCAAGGCTTATTTATTGCTCGAAAGGTAACTGAAGCTAATAAGTTCTTTAACAGTTTGGAGGATAAATGCAAGCAACACTGTGCTGGCGCTGTGATTGATGGTTACTGTGAGTTAAACAATGCCAGACAGGCCTATGAATTTTTCATTCGGTTTTCAGAGCAAGGATATCCAATAAAAAGAAGTTGTTGTCTAAAACTTCTGGACAGCCTTCTCATGGAAGGAAAATCTGAAAAAGCTCTGAGCGTGTTTGATGTGGCGCTGTCTTCAGTGGATGAGCCTTGTATGATAATGTTTGCTAAAGTCATTGCTGCCCTCTGCAGCTCTGGAGACATGCAGAAGGCACAGTGGGCATTTGACAAACTTATTTCCAGAGGATTAGCTCCAAATGTGATTATCTACACAGTAATGTTGAATGGATATTGTAAGGTGAATCGTTTTGACAGAGCTTATGCTCTTTTTAATGATATGAAGGATAGGGGTATAACTCCTGATATTATCACATATACAGTTTTGCTTGATGGGCACTCGAAAAATAATTATTTTAAAAGGAACAAGATGTTGGGGTCCAATGGAGAAAAGGACGTGACTTCATCTTTATTGGTGGAAATGAAAGAAAAGGATTTAACATTCGACACCATTTGCTATACTGCTTTAATTGATAGTCACTGTAAGTCTAGCAATCTACGGGAGGCTATTGACCTGTTCAATGAAATGATTGACATCGGTCTAGCACCTGATAATGTGACTTACACTGCACTATTGAACGGATACTGTAAGAATGGTAAAGTTGAAAGAGCAGTAAACCTTGTCGATGAGATGATTTCGAGGGGAATGGATGTCAATAACTGGACAATCTCTACATTACACCGAGGAATTTTGAAGGCCAAAAGAGTAGAATTTTGTTCTAAAAGTTAAGGTGAATTTACATGTATGTTCCTGCACCCGACTATTACTTTTTCTTAAATGAAGCAACGTGTTTTAACTTTTAACCAAACATGATAGCTGGTTACGATCCATATAGCTGACCAAACAAGCTGGGATTAAGGCTTAGTTTTTGTTGTTCTAGTTGTATAAATGGCTATTTCCTGCTTCAATCTTTTGATCTCATGCTTTGTGTGTGAATTTTTCAGGAATAATAATTTAAAAAGCTATGCTGATGCTGATGCCTGATACTGCTGGAGATATAAGAACTAGATATTGAAGATTCTATGATGGAAATCTGGCCTTTGGTTGACTATGGGATCACAATTTTAAAATTAAACAAGTTGTTTCAGGGCAAGGCTGGTAATGAAGTTCCATGCTACCTGCTGCTGTATATGGCCGGAGAACAGACCCAATACTGTCTGCTGAGGTCTCTTGTGTCTCTGTAATAAGTATTTCATCTGGGTGTTATGATATTATGAGATGTCAGTTTAGAGATTTTAACATAGAAGTGGAACTAGTCATGCTCTCTAATCGGTTATTGGAGGGTTCGGAAGTAAATACTGTTGTCTGTTATCTCGTTCACTTCAACCATACTTCTGGTGTCTGATATACTTTTTTGCTGAAGGGTTTTTGTTTGGCGGCATGGGCTGCACTGGATGGTGGGGAAGGTGATCCAAGTAAGAGTCAAGTTCTTGGATGATCAAAATTGGCTTTTCATGAGGAACACCAAGGGACGGATCAGCTAGATATATGAACTCATTTTACACGCCTATCTTTTAGTCAGAGAAAGCATTTTTAGTCACACATAGTAAACATGCTCTGCTTTGTTTTGTGGAGATGTCAAGGAAGAAAGAGAGCTGCAGAGGTTATTTCTTCTTTTTCCACTGTGATGGACGGAGAGGAAGAGTTACTGGCTCGCCATAAGGTTAGATTTTATCATGTTTTTGGTCATAATTTGTGTTTCCTGGTTACTCAATGTTGAGGAAGATGGATAGAGTTTATGTGTTTTATCCTGTGATGGTTTGCAATTACTTGCTATAAGATGGTGTTTACAGTTTAGTAGTTTCAAAGTAGCTTGTCCTTGTTTGAAACTTCTTTACCTGTCCTCAATTGGTGGTGTACAACAAGAAGTTCTATGGCACAGTAGAAAAAAGATGATTTGAATGGGGATAGAACTAAAGTCTGATTACCTGAAGAAACAGTGAGTCAAAATGTATTCTGTTAAATTCATAATTTTATGCTAGTTTTGTAAATTCTAGTAATGTTTATATCTTCCTTTTGCAGATTATGTACAATATAAACTACCATTTCACAGAATAGTTGAAATTCATAATTAATCAAGATTATGATCGATGTAATTGAATGTCTATTATTGATGAAGGTGCTGTGAAGGTATCAAGTATGCTTTATATGTTTTCTGCTTATATGGGAAACAAAATAGTCAGTCTAGCTCTCATCCAAACTTTTGGTCTGAAGCTAAAAGCAATCATTTTTTAATTTATTTTTTTGTAATTTGTTGGGAAACAGTGATGTGCTGTTTCAGTTATATGATTGCTCTTGTGCTTGTCATCTTTATATGCTCTTTAAAAAATTGCAGAAAACTACTGATTGAATTGCTTTTAAGAAAGTCTAGTTGAGAAGGAACTGTTTAGCTGAATGGTGAAATTTGTTGTAGTTGATAGTTTGTGGTTGAACCAAACTGCAACAAGTTACAGTTTTAAGTTTCCATAATCCTGGAGTACTACTTATTGTATATGAATATTTGTGGGCTGAATCTTTTCTCAGTTTCTTATTCATCACCATTTTCCCAATTTATATCTAACCAAATTTTAGAGATGTTATAAACTGTCTATTTGAAAACTTATGTGAGTATCCTCTCTTGGAAGGGCTGTTACAACCCAAAATTCCCTTTTGAATAATATCACTACTCAACCACATCTAAGTATACACACTATACCTTGCTGAAACTATGCAAGGCATGTGTTTTTACTATTAAAAAATTCTGACTTCCTCGGCATCATTTTCAGCGCTGCTGGGTGGTGACGAGCAATCCAAATTTATGTTCACTTATCTCATAATGGCTCAGAACAGTGCCTTGATCAGGAATGTTGATCTCTTAGGTGCTTTACGTCAATATGCAAGAGATCCTGACCTACAACATTAATGGAAGCTGGTATGGCATGAAATTTGACTTGTGTGTACTTTGTATTGGTTTATAAACTACTTGTATCAGTTAATGTACAGCATTTGTGTTTTTTTTCCTGGTTTGTTTTTTGAATCTCTCACATATGTAGGCGAAGGAGGTTAGTAAAATGATGCTTGCTGAATATATTGGAATAATTTAATACTTATACTGTTTTATTTAGTGAAGAAAAAAATTAGAATGGTGGACCCATCTAGGACCCCGTTTTGGACCCTAGACCTGTTAGACCCATTGGGTTTGGATATGGGTAAGATTTTCAGATCTTGCAGGCCCGGGTCTAGTTAAATTTTTTAGGGTCGGGTTTGGGTCTTATAAGACCCTACCCATGATCATCCCTAGCTGCAGTAGGTTGTTACCTAACAAGAGATGAACTGAGTCAATCAGACCATAGAGTTTCCAGTTAGCATTCAAAGGCATTCAAAGATGTTGATAGGAATCAATTAAAGCTTAATTTAGATGCAGCCTGGAATTGTAGAACTAAAGATGCTGGTTTAGGAATCATTTTAAGAGATGAATATGGTCATTTCAAAGATGCTAAATCAGTTTGTGTCAAAGAGGATTCATCACTGCATGCCGAAATCTTAGCCATCCAATTTGGAGCTCAGTTTGCAATGAATTTTGATGCCTTGGTTATTATTGAGTATGATTGCCACACTGCTGTTCAAATAATTAACATTGGTGAACTTATTTTAATTTTCTTTTTTTCTCTAGCTGTTTTTTAAACAATTAAATCATCATCTAAAGGATGGAAGGGACATATATTTGGGCTCCCCTAACCCTTTAAAATAACAAAAGTAAAAGTATAGCACAGTGGTGGTGTTTGTAGAGATGAGGATGCCTATTTGTCCTACCCGCAAGACTATCTGTAAAGAGAAATTGTCAATCTTAACAGTGTGCTTTGGTAGAGCCTATTAATAAAATATACAGTAGTAGTACAAGAGTAAGCAGTTGTTTTTTCATGTGTGTTCTCTTATGTTAGGTATTCCCATGGTGTCTCCAAGTATTGCCATTTTCAGTGTTGAAGAAGCTTCCTGAAACTGGATGTTTTGAGTGAACTGAATGATTTGAGTAGTGTGAGCAACAGTGTTTTGTTCCCTGAAGACAAGCTTCCAAGTAATGTCCTTCTCTGATGTTAGTGCAATCCACTCCCTAACTTCTCTCTGGCTGATCCAAGGAACTGATCCTGTTGCCTTCTATCATTTGTATAACCTGCAAAGAGTCGTTTTCAACCACAAGAGGTAAATGATTTTGCTGGAACCACATTTTAACTCCCTCAAAACACCCTTTAAGTTCAGTCTGAAGTGGATTAATGCAGCCCATAAACCGTTTGGATATCATCTGCTTTGGTTGTCTGTGTATCCCTCACTACCAGACCACATGTATGATTTGAAGTAGGGGAATAAAAGGCATCCGTGTTCATTTTAAAAGAGGCCTTGTGTGATCAAGTCTGGGGAGCCCATTTCTTTGTGTTGTGGGTGTGTTGTGAAGATGTCAACAATTTCTCCCTGATGTCGGGAACGAGGCCTTGTGTGATCAGGTCTAGGGAGTGAAGATGTCCATTTCTTTGTGTTGTGGGTGTGTTGTGAAGATGTCAACAATAAGTTTAAAAAGTTCAAGTTTCATTCTGATGAAACTAGTTCTCTGACCATCACAAAGAAAATTGCATCTATGCTTCCACATGATCCAACAGACACAAGATGGTAGAATCAAGACCATGTTGCTTTTAGTCTTAGAAATAGCTAAGACTAAATTGTTTTTTTTTTCATCCCTACATAGCATCTAATACCATGTTTTGGTTCCCGTTTGCAAATCAACCATCAGACAATATCGAACAAATTGTTCGCAATTTATTCAGTCCTCAAAGGTAGTTTTCAAATAAAGTCAACGGTAAAATTGGTCAAGATTTATAAAATGATCATTATACCCCAGTGTTAAAAAAAATATAAAAAAAAAGAAAATGTATGTCTTCTTCGCTAAACCCACCCGCTGCCGCCACCGTACAAACCCTAATCTAAGGCCAGCAATTCATATGCTGTCGTTCACCTCCGTGCTTCGTAGCACGACAATGCCGAATTCAGTTTAAAAAATCCCTACATGTCCAATTACCCAACTAGAAATTAGTGAGACCAATGCCTAATTGTATTTGAGTGTTCTAGTCAGCTATGGAAGCAATCTTCACAGTTATTTTCCAAGAATTTGAGACACTCTGGTTCAAAGGGATTGATCATATCAGTTTTTCCCAGATTGACTCACCTATTTGAAGCTTCCACCAAAGCTTGAGTGAGAAGCTATCAATGGTGGTCTGTGTGTTTTAGAAATCTTTGCCATTCTCAGTAAATGGGAAAGTCAGATGCTTCCAAGCTTTCCAATGTATGTGCTTGCTCCACTTCCTTGTCTCCCCACAGGACGTTAGAATACATTCTTTCCATTTTATGTATTACATGTTTTGTGGGTGTCAACACACGCCATATGTGTGTTGTAATTGAGGTTAGTGTGTTTTATTAGGACCATTCCAAAGAAAGTTACAGCTCATAAGTTATCGAGGCTTTTAAGTAGTAGTAGATTGCAGGTACTAGACCAAAGAAGTGAGAATTCAACCAACTATTAAACATCAGGTAATAGAATTGTCCACCAACAATGATGTAAAAATAAGTAGGTATATGAGAATCCCTGTGTTTCTTTTATGCTCCCATATGAACTTGAGTTTTTTTAAAGTGCATACATAATCTTTAATTAGCGTTGATTTGAAAAACTTAAACTCCCAGACCAACTTTTTAATTGAAGATGAATTTTTCGATGAAAACAAGGGTGCAATGACATAAATAACCCTGCTTTCTTAATAAACATATAAATACCCCCACACACCCTTGAAACCACTTTCTCACCACCGGTGCTGCACCACCTAACCACCACCCAACATCACTGCACCACTTGACCACACCATCACACAATTACCACAACACCACAATTGACTCCTTTAATTCCCACACCAAGCCACAACAATATCCATCCAAAATTAAGAGCTAAATTTTTAACCGCTATTCTTGTTGACAGAAATCAAATGCAAATTTAAACTTCAACACACTTAAGCACAATAGTATTCATCCAAAATCAAGGATTAAATTCCTAAATCCTGCTACTCTCATTCCTAAAAATAAAATGCGAACTAAAGCTGAAAATTAATCTCCTTTGGTCGGTGGCAGACGAACCCATTGGGCTACCGACATCATCGCACCAGCACTCAATTTTTTTTAAAGTAAAAACTAATCCCTCAAGATGGTGGTAGGAGTGTGCACCACACACTGGGAAGGCTTCAGAGGATATGATAAAGACGGTTGATCATGGCATTTGAAGGATGTGAATAGAAAGTTTAGAAAGGTAGTCCCAACTGCAAAATTGATAGAATGGTGAATAAATTTAGTTGCGGTGGCAAAGGAAGAAGGGGAACATCAGGCGGATTTTTTTAAAAAAAAGTGTGAATTTTAAAATGAAGAAAAATGTTTTCTTCTTTTAAAATTTCTTTACGGGTTTAAAATGAGATTTTTTTAATTTCAGCTAGATTTAACTGGCATTAATTCAAACTTCAGGTAAACTAAGAACTATACCAGCACTTAAAATTTTTGAGATTATATAGACACGTACAAAGAAATTGAGGAATATGGGAATGCATTTCTAAAAAAAACTTGGCAGGGTGGAGGGTGCATGGATAAAATTCCGAAGCATGCATTAAAAGGGGGCAAGTTTAGAGCATCTCCAAAGGGGTGTTTTTGAATTTGTTTGCGAAATTACTAAAAGATTGTAGCAATTTTCTCACCACTGTTTCAAAATTCACGTGTACAACTTCTAAAGCAGTGCTGCTCAACACACTAGCCTGTTAGCATTTAATTTCATTTTAAATGAAAATAAATTAATCTCACATATCTTCATCATTTAGTCCAAATGATAATAAATGATTGTAGCTTACCAGTGCATGAGTTTGTAGCTTTCCTACTCACCAGTTTAAAAAGATGACAATAAAGGGCTAACTATAAGAATTTGTAGCTTATAATTGGAGATGCTATAAGAGCATCTTCAACGATGGTGTTTCCGGACCTCCTTTCAAATTTTCAAAGATTGTAGCAAGTCTCTCACCATTTTTTAAATATCCACGTATACAATTTTCAGAGCAGTACTGCTCAGCACAACAACTTGTAGTTATCAATTAGCATTTAGTTTTATTTCAAATGAAAATAAATTATTCTCATATATATTCATCACTTAATCCTTATCATTCGAATCTCATATGTCCTCGTCACTATAAAATAACACCACCACTACAGATTTTTGAAAAAAAACATGATAAGACTAGTTGATAAATGCATAAACCAGATTTTAAAAAATTACAAAAAATAAAAAATAAAAAAACATTAATTTGCTATCATGACATTCCATACTTAGTTTTGATGATTTCACATAATTGCTCTTGAATTTTTCTATCTCTTACATCTAGGATGGGCAAAAAAACCAAAAATCAAAAATCGAACAAATAAGTGAATTATCCGAATTCGAATAACCCGAACTGAATTTAATTACGGTTTTTGCATATCCGAATTGAATAAACCAATTTCTGAATACGGTTTTTGGTTTGGTTTTGGAGTTTAAAACTCAAACCGAAACCCGAACCGAATACCGAATTGTAATTAATTAAATATATATAATAATAAATAAATTTTAAAACTATAAAACTAAATTTATAAGAAAATATAAGTGTCTGTAAATTTTAAAAAAATGAAAAATGAACGGCAGATGAAGACATGAAGTCATGCAAGGCTTAAAATGATAAAGACATGAAGTCACGCAAACTGGTCTTTCCTTTTGTTCACGCTAACATACCATTTCCTAGCTACAGCCCTCTTTAACAAAGAGTAAAACCCTTCCAAAACCCTGCGTCGATCGATCCATGTCAAATTTATCGTGAATTGCTATATCACGTCCTGTATTTTATTTGATTACGTCCTGTATTTATACAATTTAGTATATAATATGTATTTTTAATTTAATTTCATTAATTAAAATATGTTTAATTTAATATTAAATTATATTTATTATTTACCACCACTCTGCTGCCGTCCACCACCTCCGCCGCCGCCGCCGTAGTCCGCCGCTGCCAGTCTTCTTCTCCAGCCAGATCTTCTTCCCTGGCCTTCTTCTCTGGTCTTCTTCTCCTCTTCTTCTTCTCTTCTTCTCCTCTTCTTCTCCGGCCTTCTTCTCCTCCGACGTTCTTCTCCAGCGTTCTTCTTCTTCTCCGATGGCCCTCGCTCTCCTCTCCTTCTCTTTCTCCGGCTCGCCTCTTCTTCTCTCGGCCGCGTTCTCTTCTCCCCGTTCTCCTCTTCTTCTCCCGGCTCTCTTCTTCTTCTCCCGTTCTCTTCTTCTCCCGCCTCTTTTTTTCCGTTCTCTTCTTCTCCCGTTCTTCTCTCCTGTTCTCTTCTCCCTTTCTTCTCTCCTGTTCTCTTCTCCCTTTCTCTTCTCTTCTCCCTTTCTCTTCTCTTCTCCCGTTCTCTTCTCTTCTCCCGTGCTCTTCTCTTCTCCCATTCTCTTCTCCCTTTCTCTTCTCTTCTCCCGTTCCCTTCTTCTTCTCCAGGTAGTTCGGCCGTTCTCTTCTCTTCTTCAGGTGGTCCGGCGTCGGCTGTGGAGGCGGTCCGGCGCCAGCGCCGGCGGTGGAGGTGGAGGTGGTCCGGCGCCGACTGTGGAGTGGAGGTGGTCCGTCGTCGACGTTGGAGGTGGCGGTGGTTCGGCACCGGCGTTGGAGGTAGCAGTGGTCCGGCGTCGGCAGTGGTCCGGAGGGAACATTAATATTTATTTTTTGTTTTGTTTTAATTTTTGTTTTATTTTGAAAAATTAAATTAAGTATTATACATATATGTACGTGTAAACTAGTAAAATACATTGGGTGATATAGCAATACCCAATTTATCGAAGCTCAAAGTCTCGAACCCTAAAGTATGGATCGTGATTGGCTTGAGCGTCGCCGGAATCGTTATCCTCGCCGAGACTCGGCGGCAAAAGCTCAAGGCCCAGAGTGTTATTAAGGAAGACTTCGGCGCTTTCATTGAAAAATTCGCGCTCTCTCCGTTCCCGGCGCCGCCGCCTCCCGTCGCTCCACAACTGCTGGCCGGCCTTAATTTCACCATCGATGACGTGTGAGTGTCTCAACATTTTGCCTCACTTTTGAATCGTTTTGCGCTCTGTATTAGCTACTGATTTCGGTTATTTTGCTAGAATTGATGTGAAAGGGTTTGTGACGGGGTTTGGAAGCCTGGACTGGAAGAAAACGCACGAAGCTGCCGGTGAGACGGCGGTAGTAGTTACTGCAATGATGGCAAATGGAGCTGCCTGTGTTGGGAAGACAATCATGGATCGGCTTTGGGTACTCATTTTTTAAATTTATTTTCTTTCAGCAAATTGTTTACAAGACCAATGACCTCGGGGGTTGATACTAATTCGAGCTGGCTGGAGTTTAATCTCAGGATAACAGGGGAATATTTGCGACATGGAACGCCGACTAATCCAAAATCGCCATCTCATGTTCCCGGAGGATCATCCAGTGGCTCAGCTGTAGCCGTGGCTGCACAACTTGTCGATTTTGCAATTGGTACGCATTATTCATTCTCCCATAACTTGAGATGAATTTTTTTGTTCCCCTATTCTGCTAGTGGACCTGTTCTAATTACACGTGTTTTCCCCCGTAAATGAGTCAGGTATTGATACAGCAGGCGGCATAAGAGTTCCTGCAGCTTTTTGTGGCATCCTTGGGTTTAGACCATCGCACGGACTTATATAATCAGTTGGCGTATTGCCAAATTCTCAAAGTTCAGATACTATTGGTACGTATACAAGCCATTATTTCTTTATTAGTGCTGAAGAATGTGTAGTTTCTTGTTGTATTATATTATTTGTGAATGCTACGTACTGGAACTCTTGGTTGTGTCTGCTGCTTTTTGTCTATTCAAGACCTGCTCGGACTTCTAATGGCTATGAATCTGTGATTAATGCCTGTCCACTGGAAAAATGGTTTAGTTCATTTAGCCAGCCAATATTTGTGCTCCTAATGAAAAAGGATAAGTCTCATGTTGATGTAGTTTCTGATAAATGTGATCTGTGGTGGTAGTTCTTAATTCTAATGTGAAGTCATGCAAGGCTTTAAAATGATGAAATAGGACTTAGCATTAGTCCCACATCGGAAGATTCAAGAGACTTAGCATTAGATATCAATTATAAATAGACCCCTACTCCACCTTCTCAAAGCATAAGATGCAATTGGGCTTTAAGTGACTGATTACTTGGCCTTGAACAATTGGACCGCAAGTAGAGTTCTCGAAGAAGAGATCTTCAACCCCTTTGATGAAATATCTACTGAAATACTAACTTATCCCTTCCTCTTTTGAGCATTTCGGAGAAGTTTCCAAGAATGTAGATCAATAAAAAAATTATTCTTGTTTTGTGACACAAATTCTGTTTGCTTAACTTACCAAAAGATCTTAATCGTGCTACTTGGATGACTATTCTTCAGTTATATGTAGCATCCATTGAACTTGCTAATATTAACACTTATTTTATACCAATGGCTGGTAGCTTGCTCGATGGTAACTGAAGGATCGTTTTTTTTTCCATTTGTTATATTAGTCAACAATATTTGCCCTATAGTTATCCTTACTTTCATCGTTGTCCTAAATAGAGAGTATACAGTAAAATTCAACCAGCTTGTGCATTGATCTACATCATTGTATTGGTTCCATTTGAACTTTTGCCTAATTTTGGTCTCCATTTGAACACTTACCTCTTCCAGATTGCACTCATTCTGAGAATATTCAGACTCAATAATCTGTGGAGTGTCTTGGTTCCCGCTTGATCGCCCAGTTCTTTCTTTCATAGAACTGCCTCAGTCCAAATGACCTTCAGTGGAGCTTGTGGATAAAACCCTGGTATGATAGGACGTACAACTGAATTGATTTGGAATGCAAAAGTTTTGGGATATTGATTTATAATTGGACGAATCAGAGACGATTAGGGTTATGAGAAAGGTGGGGGAGATATGCGATTAGTTTGATTCTCAACTTTGGATACATTATCAAAATATGCAAAATATTGACAAAAAGTTTTATTATAATTATCCATTTCAAATTTGATGGTAGTTCGATATCAATTCAACTTGTATAAAAGTTATTCATAGATGAACTTGTGTATTCATATTTCAAACTGTAGCATGCATTCAATATGAAAAGAGACGTTCTATTGCATGAAATCACGGAACATTTGTGCATCATTAAAAATTTAATCTTTTTGAAAATGTGATATTTTTTTATTAAAAACCCTATGATTTAGCCGTTAAGGTGAGTAATGAAAATTCCTGTAGTTCACTAACCGTTTGAAACTAACCGTTTCACATTGAAAAAATCATTAAATTTATTTTGTAAGTTTTTCGTGCAGTGTGTATTTGCAATACATGGTTAAAAGTCGTTGAACTTCAAATTTCATTTGTTCTCACCATTACATTCAAATTACAATTAAAATAACTCACAACCTCGATTCTTCAAACAAATTTTATTTGGATATATTTTTGGAGGAATAGTTGTGGGATGAAACAGATGAAGCAATGGGATGTCATCTACTCTAACCATATGAAATTCCATCAAGAAAGAATGTATGTCGTGATCGTGAAGTTGTTGCTGAACATTTATATCAAGATTACTTTTCTTCTTAACCAATTTTTCAGAGAAGGTTCCGAATGAGGAAAGAGATGATTCGCATAGTACATAGTGGTAGATGTGCTCGAAAATCATTCTACATACTTCCAGCAAAGGTTGATGCTACAAAAAAAGATTGGATTTGTCTCATATCCAAAAAATTCACATCCATAGGTTATGCCACTCATCGTTGATGAGTACACGGTTGGGGATTAACCTCGACCTTCACCTTGTGAAGATTAAAAATTCCTCTTTTACTTCCAAAAAAAGACATAATCAATAATCAAAAGAACAAACACAAGAATTTTTACATGGAAAACCCAAAACTGGGGAAAACCACGAGAATTAAATAATTTCAATCTACTAGAAAATAGAAAGAGTTTACAATGTATGTTCTATCTCTCAACACTCAATTCTATTTTCTCTAAACAACCACAAATTTTCTATCACTCATACATGGTGGCTATAACACAAATATAAGATATTTATACTAAAACCCTACCACAACCCTATGTTTAATTCTGTTGGGATTAACTCTCCTAGCCCATCTAGAATATAACTCAATTCTCATTATATTTGGACTTTGAGGAGTATTTCCAACAATTTCTCCCTCGACTCAAAGTCCCAAATACAACATATTCAACACATGTGAGTTGCACCTTCTTCTTTGGTTTCAACTCATCCTTGCGAATGCCAAGTTTATTGCAAGACTCATTGCTCAAACCTCCAACATAAAAAAAGGTTATGATCACTTGTCACTTCTTTGATGATCATCTTACCTCCCTTAAACACCTTGCAAAAATCACTGTCACCAGTGAATCTGCACCCTCGCGAACATAACTTGCCCAGTGAAATTATGTTATCACTACAACCTGGTACATAGTTCACATCAAATAATCTCTTAACAACGCCATTGTGATTCTTGAAGCGTGCAATGCCAACACCCTCAATCTTCACCTTCTCACCATTTCCAACACCCTCAATTTTCACCTTCTCACCATTTCCAACAATCATGTGACCAAAATCTCCACCAACCTACAAAGTTTCAAAAGAATATTTATCGCAACAAATGTGCATAGAAGATGCACAATCCAACACCTAACTTGAGTCTTTTGACTCATTGCTCTTCATCATATACAAGTCAGCATGATCATCTTGAATCACCAAGTTTGTGGAGTGATCATTCTCTTCAACCTTCTTTTTTCCTTTCCTCTTTCTTAAAATTTTCAAATTCTCCACCATGACAGGACATCTAAATTGGATGTAACCCTTTTTCTCCATAGTAGAAACACTTAACATTACTGAAGTCTTTCGTTAGTATCTTCTGCCATAGTCACGCTTATCCATAAATTGATTCCTCCTTTGATTTAGCACCCTTGCACCCGTAGTAGCTAGCACTTCATTTCCATTGGACATGTTGTTCTTTCCCATTATCTTCTCATCATCTCTTAGTTGAGCAACCACTTCATCAAACTTAAGAGTGGTCCTCCCAACCAATATAGATTGCACAATATGTTTATAAGACAATGACAAAGAAGATAGTAACAATAAAACTTTCCCAAGTGTTTTGATACTATTTGACTAAAATTATTAATATGATCATGAATATTACCTCCTTCCTCCATGTTCAGTGTGTAGAGATCCATCTTCATGCACAACCCGTTGGTAATTTATTTTGAAGCATAAACACTCTCCAATTTGTCCCAAATACCCTTTGGTGTCTCCTCCCGGATGACACCATATTTGATTTTTGAAGCAAGTTCCAATCGGATCGTACTAACAGTTTCTTCTTCATAATAGGCCAAGCATGGTATGTCATCCTTGAGGTTTTTCATCCTCGAGAGCTTGATCAAGATCATCCCTCTCAAGTGCATCTTGCATCGTACTCTGCTACATTGTAAAATCCATCTTTCCATTGAAAAAAGGGCATCTCAAATCTTGTTTCCAACATCTTTTCAAAAATTTTAAACAACCACAACTACAACAAAAACAATAAGAAGAGGGAAAGAAATCACCAAATTTCACAGCTTCTGTCCCAAAAAAAAAATTGTAATACTTCCACACCTTATAGCTCTATCTCCACCATTCAAATTGTAGATACCTGAGCTAGGAACATTATGCAAGATTTTCAGCCAACTTCAATGGTCGGATTTTGAGATAATTTTGATCTACCGAAGCAGCACCATGAAACTCAAAAATCTCCTCTTTCACTATATCTTCTTCAATCTATCTCTGATACCAGTTGTTGACGATTTAACCCTCGACCTTCACCTTGTTAAGATTAAAAATACCTCCTTTACTCCTAGAAAAAGATACAATCAATAAACAAAGGAACAACTACACAAATTTTTAAGTGGAAAATCCAAACTGGGAAAAACCACGGGGATCAAATAATTTCAATCCACTAGAAAATTGAAAGAGTTTACAATGTATGTTCTATCTCTCAACACACAATGTCTCTCAACACCCAATTCTATTCTCTCTAATCAACCACAAAATTTCTATCACTCACACATGGTGGCTATAGCACACATGTGAGATATTTATACTAAAATCCTACCATAACCCTAGGTCTAATTCTATTGGTCCTAACTCTCCTAGATCGTTTATAATAAAGACCTCTAACTCAATTCTCATTATATTTGGACTTTGAGGAGTACTTCAAACAATTTACACCAAGATTGGTGAAACCACAAATTGTGTTTTTATATAATTTTTTGTGCTATTATTGAGATTTTTGAAGAGGTGTACATGAGAAAGCCAAATGCTAACAATGTTGAAGGATTCAAATGCATGAGGAATATCATGGATTTTTGGACATGCTTGGAAGGCTCGGCTACATGCTTTTGGCTTGGAAGAATTGTCCAACTGTATGGAAGAGACAATATACACATGATGATCATGGTTATACCACAGTTATGCTTGAAGTAGTCGCCTCTGTGAATTTCTGGACATACGATGCATATTTTGACGTTGTTGTTCCAACATTAATCTAAATGTGCTAAGAAGTTATTAAAATTTATTTCAAGAAAAATTACAAGGAATAACTCCAGATGTTCGTTTCACTGACAACTCCATATCCAAACTCTTACATGATACTGCATTCACAAGTTTTACTCCAAGACCATATGCTATTGATGATATTCATGTTGGAACTCTTACTGTTAATATGGATAGACATAAAATTACTAATCTGTCCTCACAAGGACATATGGGAAACAGGTTTGCTATTTTGCAGGATGAGATGGTTGAACATACTGCTCATCAAGAACCTATGCTGGATCAAGTGGTTAATCCTTCACATCGGGCTGACCTCAACTCCTCTACCAGTCTAGATGACCCCCAACAAGGTAAGATTAAAGGTAAGAAAACCAATTATTTCAGCCAGATCAATAAAATGATGCTTAGGTCATCTACTAAAAGTAATAAGTCTGGTGAACAATGAATGGTTTTCCTACAAATAATTTCTTAGTTTGGAATATTAGGGGTATGGAATCATCTATGTTGAGACTAACTAATCTAATTAAACTTAATAAGATTCAGTTGCTGTGCCTAATTGAACCTATGCATGATATCTCCAAATTAGACTCATATAAAGACAAACTGCACTTTTCTAGTGGCCTAGCACTGTTCAATAGTAAAATATGGCTTATGTGGACAGATCTAATGGTAGTCAATCTGCTGAATGCAAATGAGCAATTTTTACATGTTCATATAAAGCATCAGATTACTAATCTTGAAATGGATGCAGTTTTTTGTATGCCCTTAGGAATAGGGAAGGTAGAAAGAATCTGTGGAAAGATCTGGAACCTATTACCTTAGGAGACACCATGTTTATAGGTGACTTTAATACTATTACATCCCTCACAGAATATAAGGGCCCTAGTTCTCCCTCATTAGGTAGCATTAGGGACTTTAATACTTGGATAAACTGTTTAGGAGTCCAGGAAATAAACACAGTAGGGAATTTGTTCACATGGAGTAACTCTAGACTTAGAAACCCTACATCTAAAAGACTGGACAGAGGATTGTGTACTATATCTTGGAACAATCTGTTTCCCTCATCCTCCATACAAATCCTGAACAGACATACTTCAGACCATTCCCCCATGTTGTTACAGATCTCAAACTTGATTAATTACAATCCTAAACCTTTTAGGTTTCTTAATGTATGGTTCAATAGACAGGATTTTATCCCTTTAATTAAGTCAAGCTGGGATAAGGAAATGAGACAATCAGGTCTACTTGGTTTTTTTTTGAAACTAATCAGGCTGAAAAAAGAAATAAAAATTTGGAATAAAGAATGCTTTGGGAATATTGATTTAAACATTTCACATGCTGAGGAATGCCTTAGGATTCAGGAATATGTTTTTGATCTTAATCCCCTACCTGGTGAGCTTATAAAACTTAATGAGAAAAGGGCTCTACTGCTGAGAGCTCATAAGGAAAAGGAGAAATTTTGGAAACAAAAATCAAAATTAAAATGGCATAGGCTAGGGGATAACAACACTCAGTTTTTTCATAAAGTGGTCCAAGAGAAAAACAGCAGACTTAGTATTTCCAAGATTAAAAATAAAGCAGGTCAACTCAATCAGACATTAATAATGAAGCCATTGCATATTATAGTAATCTGCTAAAGGAACCTAATCTGGAGCCTAATGATTTTTACTATCCCCACTTTCTCAGCCAGATTCCTAATGTAATTTCTGAGACTGACAACTGGGAATTATCTAAACCTGTTACTGAAACTGAGCTGGAAACAGTTGTTAAAGGTCTGAGTAAAAACAGTAGTCCCGGGCCGGATGGTTTCACCCCTAAATTCTACCTTAAATGTTGGACTATAATAAAATCTGACCTTATTGTGGCAGTTAATGATTTCATAGATGGTTCTGCTCTTCCTAGAGGTATATCCAGTACTTGGATTACCTTAATTCCAAAAAAACCCACCCCTAGCTCTTTTGATGATTTTAGACCCATTAGCCTTTCCAATGTACTTAATAAAATTTGTTCCAAGGTGTTAATGGAAAGGCTAAAACCATATATGGAAAAACTTATCTCAGTTAATCAATCTGCCTTTATGCAAAAAAGGGATATTTCGGATAACATAATTTATCTTCAGGAACTGTTTAGGTTTATTGATAAAAAGGCTAGAACTCCTAATTGTATCCTGAAACTGGACTTAATGAAAGCTTTTGATAGAGTAAATTGGCACTTTCTCAATGGCATTATGATGAAATTTGGTTTTAGTGGTAAATTTCTTAATGCTGTCATATCTAATCTTTCAAATGCATATTTCTCCATTCTTATTAATGGTAACCCAGTGGGTTTCTTCAAGGCCTCTAGAGGTATAAAACAAGGTGATCCACTCTCTCCCTTTCTCTTTAATATTTTTTCTGAAGCATTCTCTAGAAGTCTTTCATTCATCTTTCAAAACAATAAGCTTTCATATTATCAAATTCCATCTGCTATCCCACCAGCTACACATCTTATGTATGCGGATGATACCATAATTTTTATGCAAGCTTCTAAATCCAATCTCATTAGGATTAAGGCTTTTTTAGATGTATTTGAATATACTTCTGGACAAAAGTTCAACTTTAACAAATCTGATTTTTACACTAGTAAAAGAGCTTCAAATGGGAAAATTAATCAGATAAGGACAATACTTAATATGAAACAGGGTTCCCTTCCTTTCCTATACTTAGGTTGTCCAATTTTTAAAGGAAGAACTCTTCTGAGGTATTTCCAACCACTTATGGAAAAAGTTGATAGGATACTGCAAAACTGGAAAAACCTTTGGCTGAGTTCTGGGGGTAAACTCATTCTGATCCAGTCCTGTCTGTACACCTTGCCTCAGCATCTATGGTCAGTAACAAAACCACTAAAAGCAATAGTAAAAACCCTAGAGAAAAAAATGGCTAGATTTTTCTGGGGAGAGACTGAAGGGAAAAGGAACAAAATTTGGAGAAAATGGGCAAATTTGGCTACTCCAATTTCCCAGGGTGGTCTAGGGTTTAGATCTATCAACGCTATTCTAGATGTTTGTTCACTTAAGTTGTGGTGGAAGTGTCAAATGGGGAAAACACTTTGGGCTAATCTGCTATGGTCTCTGGCTGAGTCTAATAGAAAATCTATAACATGGAGAAGAATCTGTTCTGTGAACCTTTTGGCTGAGCAAAATTCATTCATAATTCATGGGAAAGGTTCATGTAATTTTTTGACTGCAAATTGGTGTATGTCTGGACCATTAATAAACTCTGTTCCTGACCATATAGTTGAATCCTTTAAATTCTGCACAGTGGCTGAGTTTGTTAGGAATAAGGCAGAAATTCTAGACCAGGTCTCTCCTTTCCTTAAACATGATACTGTGTTATTTTTACAGGGAGCTGAGCTAATCCAGGCTAGAGATGACAGGATCATCTGGAAACCTGATCTTTCAGGTAAGTTTACTTCCAAATCGGCCTATCGAGCACTGACCACAGTAGCAGGTAATTCTCCTGTATCTAAACTGTTATGGAATACTGCCCTACAGAAAAAGGTTTCAATTTTTACTTGGAAGATGCTGAATTCCTTGCTTCCATTTGATGATATACTGATTTCATGTGGTTTTTCCATTGCATCAAAATGTCCTGCATGCTGTCATGTTGATTCAATTGAACATTTTTTCACTTCATGCTCATTGGCTAAATCAGTATGGAAACATGTGTCCTCTCTGGTACTTTTTAACATTACTGATCCCCAGTCCCTAATTCAAATTTTTCTCACATTTTGGAACTGTGGAGACCTTCCTCATAGTCACCAGCTGATTTGCAATATCCTTCCTCCTATTATTTGCTGGTCCCTTTGGAAGGCAAGGAATCGATTTCTTTTTCAACAAATCCCCTTCGCTACAGATTACATCTGTAAAGAGGCCCTTGAACTCATTAGGCTAACACTGCTGGCTAATCCCACTTATCTGAAATCTTACACAGGACTACCTCATCCCATTCAGAGCCTACTTCCTCATCCAAGACCCCCTTCAAAAACGATAATAAAGCTAATCTATTGGGAGAAACCAAGAAATGAGTGTATTAAGATTAATTCAGATGCTTCATGGAATCCTAATAAGGCAACTGTAGGGATAATCATAAGGAATAACATTGGCACTCCACTATTTGTTAAGTCTGACTCAATCTCAGCTAACTCCCCTTTGCTGGCTGAAATACTAGCAGTGGAACTTGCATGTAAAAATTGCTGCTATTTGGACAAATCTGTTACTATTGAATCTGATTCTCAATTGGCAGTAAAGATGATTAATGACCCATACTCAGCACACTGGAATGTTTTTAATGTGGCTTTCCGAGTGAATCAACTTCTGGGAGATGCTAATCTTGACTTTGTACCCCGGGAAGGGAATATGGTTGCTGATGCAATAGCCAAATACCATTCTGCACATAACCAGTCTTTAAATCTACTTAACCTCCCGGTGCATATCAAAGGACTTATCGAGCTAGACATGCATCAGTTACCTCAGATTAGAATTAACTCCGGTTAGAATTGATACTGCTAATGATTCTTGCTCCTCTTGTAGGGTACTTCTATGGACCAATCCATTATCTCCAGGAAGGTACACTCAGATTTTATCTACGCGAAGGAACTCTCGGCCTTCACTGCACCAAACGGAAAGTTTTTATCGGCTCGGAAGAAGACTCAGTCCTCATGGACACCATTTTACTGTTTCTCCCCTCACTTGGATCTATTTTAGGTTAGTTGCCTGGCCAAAATACGAATTAACACGGGGTGTGGAGATTCGTAGATTTGGAATCGCAACTAACCTAACACTGTTTTAGGATGGACATCTCATTTTGCAAACAATGATGTTGCATTCTGTAAATTATTACTATACTCTACTCTGGTTTCTTTTGGCTTGGGGTACCATATATATCAACCCCCACCTTCGGGTGCTATTTCATTAAAAAAAAATGTTCGTTTCACTGTTATTGGCACTGAAAATTATACAGGATATTTTCTAGATAATATTATATATCATTACTGGGCTGCATGTGTAAATATTTTTCCACATCCCCGTGATACAAAGAGGATTCTGTTTAAAGAAAAATAAGAGAGCTCTAGGAAAGATGTAGGGCGGGCTTTTGGAGTACTACAATCTCGTTTTTGAATAGTTCATGGACCAGCTTGTTCTTGGCATAAAAACAAACTTCATGATATTATGGATGCAAATGTATTATACTACGCAATATGAGTGTTGAAGATGAGCATCCCACACATGTCCAAAATTTTACGGATGAACACTTTCCTCCAAAAATGGAAAAGATGTTCAACAAATACATGATATGAATTTTCGAGACAACAATTCAAGATATTAAAATGCATCATCAACTCAAGGCAGTCTTGATGGAGCATATTTATGCACGTTTTGGAGTAAAAAAGTAGAAATTATATCTATATACAATAATTTTATGATCTTTAGTTAATCCCATTGAGTATTTTATTATTATTTTTTATGTGCGTTATTAGTTTTTTGTCTTTAATAAGTTTAAATTTAAAGTATAACAATAATACTTTATTTATTCATTATTAGAATTTGTCTCCTGCGAGACCGTTTTACCAAAAGACTAGGGACTAGAGTGAAAATAGAGAAATGGCAAATCAAATTTGGGGGTCAAATTAAAATTACTTTTTTGGCGCCAGAATAAAAAACACAAAAAAGGAGGACCCTCCTGGAAATAAACAAAAAAAGAAAGAAACAACACATCTCCTCTTCTTCTCCGCCTTCTCCACGACCGCCTCGTTTTCTCTGCCTCCACCTCCCATCTTCAACCAAACTTCCTCTACCTCTCTCCTTCCCTCTTTCTTCGGTTACGATAGCGATATTTTCCGTCGCACCTCCCGCGGCCAGCAAAACCCTAGTTTCCTCGTTCATTTCCGTATTGTCTTTGTCGTCTTCGAAATTTGTCATAGTTGGAAACCATATCAGATTCGCGAGGTTTTGCATCATCTCCTCGATGAAATTATCATGGTAGGATTCACAAGCGCTTTGTGTCGGCGCTGTCCTTGATGAGTTGGAAGAGTTTTTCCATCGAAAAATTTGTCAAATAGGAGTTCACCCTCGATTGGTTGCGCAATTTCCCAATGTTTAACGGTGAGCTCTGGTTGGTTAGGACGTTTTTGGTTGATTGCACAATTCCCAATCAATTTTTCGTTGGGTTTGATTTTTCGGTCTGATGATTCAGGCCAAAATCGAGCCGATTGTTTGGGTTGGTTTTTGTATGGGCTGAATTGTATTTGGGTTTGTTGTCTAAAACTCAAATAAAAAATAAAAACATATCAAGTGAATTGTAAAAGATCAAATGCAAATAGTAAAAGGTCAAATGTAAATTATAAAAAAAATAAATTAAAACAGTAAAAATATATCACACAATTGAAAAATCAAATTTTGGGTTTGTTATTGGGCTTCTAAAAACCAAAGTTTCTTATTGGGCTAATATGTATTTGGCCTTGATTCTTTAATTCAAATCTAACTAATAACACGTCAAATTAAAAATAAATAACATCAAATACAAACTCTAAACCATCAAATTTAATTATTATACTAAAATAGACATCAAATTTAAATATTTAAATATCAAATAAAAATACTAAAAAATATACTAAATTATAGTTAAACATCAAAATAAATTCTAATTTATAGATGTAAGGTGATTCACATCACTTTATATATATTACGGATGAACAATAATTTTTATTTTGTATGCAAGATATAAAACATCAAACACTGATAACTCAAAATCTAATTAATTAAATGAATCGTCACTGGCACGACAAAAAGATCTAAAATTAGCATATAAAAGTAAAAAACCTTTAATGAAAGTTTTATGTCATCCTGTGAAAATGTCAATTGCCATTACGATCAAACCATTAACCATCATTTAGTACAATAGGATTCAAATGCCCTAAAAATTGCTAACATAAAAATTGAAAAAAATCCAATTCAACCTAAAACATCAATAAGAATCTAGTGTCTCAGCTCTAACAAATAAACCAATATTTATAAATCATCATCTTTAAACAATTGATACCAAACAATAAAATTCTATTTTCCCCCCTGACTTGCTTTCCTTCGTTACTTGATTATTCACAGACTTACCTTCTCTCCCACTGGTTTCAAAGGGAATGACTATTCTACTTCATCAACGCACAGATCAAAGGTCGACTATGGTTTTCTATTCAAGGGAAAACCTTCAGAGCATGGTTTCTCATACCATTTTTTTATTAGCTCATCAATGGCATCGTAGAGCTCTGGCATGGAAAATATTCCTATTAAATAATATAAAAAAATCACATACAGTGATAAAAAACATCAATATCTTCAATTAAAACATCACAGTAGCACACATAACATCACTTACAACTACATTGAGAAACATCACATACAATTTTAAAAAAATCCATCTCAAAATTTAAAAACATCAACAACACACACTAAAATATCAAAACAACAAAACTGAACATCAGTTGCATATTTGAACATGAAAGCAACACAAGCATCAAACACTGGAATTAAAACATCACACCAACACAGAAAACAATACTTATAACTTAAAAATGAAAGATCAAATACAGAATCAGAAACATTAACAACATTATCTAAAACATCACAGCTAAAAAAGAAGAAAACTCAAGATTATTCTTCCTTCTTGATTGCAGCATAATTGGGCAAGTATTATTAAACATCAAGGAAATAGAAACAACAACACAAAAATTAGCACAAATCGAAACAAAACCCTAAGATATCACACACAATCAAAACAACACATCAATTGCACACTTAAGCATGAAAACACCACAATCATCAAACGCTGAAATTAAAAACATCACACCAACACAGTAGCAAAACTT
Organism: Rubia yunnanensis; assembly: GCA_037428765.1. Taxonomy (NCBI): domain Eukaryota; kingdom Viridiplantae; phylum Streptophyta; class Magnoliopsida; order Gentianales; family Rubiaceae; genus Rubia; species Rubia yunnanensis. The sequence goes on along the minus strand of CM075071.1, from coordinate 30,710,953 downwards.
GAAACCTAAACATGAAGCATCTAACAGAAAACCAGAAGTATCAATATGAGTATGTAAAACATCACATCTGAAAAATAATGAAACCCACAGATTCTCCTTCCTTCTTGATTACAGCAGCAGTGGAAAGTCTTCTTAGACATATAAAAAACAACAACAACACGAAAATTAGTGCACTTAAGCCTTTTTTTTAATATAAGACCATCCGAAGGATGGGGGGAAATTTATTAGGCTCCCCTAACCGTTATAATTAGTAACCAAAATAGCACCATATTAGTTTGTTCATTACAAAACGATCAGCCAGCTGATGATCCTTGAGCCCTAAGAGCTCTAGAAATAGTTAAGCAAATGCTTACAAAATAATATTAAGGATGAAGAGGGATAGCTATTATTCCGATATACTGGAATATCACGAACGGGTCGGGGAATCGAGGATGTCGAAACCCCTATTTGTCAATGATATTCAGACGATGAGCATAGCTAAGCAGACCATATGTTAGTCGAGGTTAGTAGCAACACTTGGACCGTAGAGCGAGCATCGTTGTAGCCAGATTAGAGCGATTATCCTCTCAGCTTCCTGATTGCGTAATCCTTGCGTCGGCAACTGCAGCAATACTGCAGCAGCATGAATACTCTCGGCATCTTCAGGTTTCCTATAGCCACATCCTTTTGCTTGCCCCCTGAATCCCTGAAAGGAGAAAGCAGAAGCAGCAGTATGTGTCGCACTTTAAAAGTAATATAGAAGCACAGGAGTAATACCACTTGTTATCTATCCGATTATGTAGCTTCAAAATAGCTACAGAAGTTTGTTTCCCTAGATGAATCAACTCGAATTGCTGGAAAACTCATGCGGTCAAGTGTTAATAAACCTTTAAGGAATAGTGGTATAGAATCAAGCTCAATAACCCCTTTAAGGTTGTTTTCCCTTGCATATTTGGCCAGAAAATCAGTGGCCGAGTTAGCTTCACGTGGTATGTGTTGCAATGTGATGGTGCCTATTGCTAAGTTAAGAGCATCGCACATAGAAAAGACTCTCCAGGGAGATGAGAGAGGGTTTAGAATCCCCCTTACAGCGGATAAGCAATCTGATTCAATGATAGCATATTCAAGATTAAATTCAGAAATGATATCAAAGCCGCTTCGAATAGCAATTAGTTCTGCATGTAAGGGAGATGGACAAAGAAACGTATTGACAACCATTTTTACTACATTCCCATATCTATCCCTTACGATAACAGCCAAAGATGACAAACCTCCTGATATCCAAGAAGCATCAGTGTTGACTTTGTAGCCTACAGTAGGTTTCTCCCATTGGACCTTAGAGATAGCATTTTTCTATTTTTGAATAATGTGTGGAACAATGTTATCCTGTGTCCATAACCTATTCTTTTCTTTATTACCTATTAGGCTATGTGCCGTGAATATTTGATAAATATCATCCTTTATTTCAGCAATACAAGCCTCGTGAGAGTAAGGTTTGTTCTCAAAAAAGAATCTGTTCCTTTGAATCCATAATGTCCATATTGTGACCACTAGGGCGGCATTGATAATGTTTCCATGAATTTTAGATTCAGCTCTGAATGATAAGAGAAAATGCACTCTACTTTTTAAATCTCTGAATTCAGAACCGGGTAACCTTAACATGGAAAAAACACTGTTCCACATTGCAGTTGAGAAATTGCAAGAATTGAAAAAATGATCCAGACTATCTCCAGTATTCTTGCATATGGAACACATTGAAACAACTGAGAAGCCAATTCTAGTAAGTATGTTATCAAAAGGTAGTATATTATTAAGAACCCTCCACAGTAAGATAGACATCTTTCTTGGTATGAAAGGGGACCATACCTTTTTGAAATGTTGGATTTGAGAGCCCCTCTGTCTCAGGGCATTGTGAGCCGAGCTGACTGAGAAATTTCCATCAATAGTGAGTATCCACACCAATTTATCTTCATGGGTATACTCCAACCTTGTCTCCTGCAAAATTGTAATAATGTTGGTAGCCAAATGTGGCTCCAGGATTGGAATAAGTGCTGATTTGTTAGATAGAAAATCACTAAGGGTAATACGCTCAAAGGGAATATCAATGTCTGCAGGCCAGATGTAGCAAAGTGCTCCCTCCCCACTCCAATTGGCACTCCAGAAAGAGCATTGGCCCTTACCAAAGAGAACTCTAGAGAAACTGTTTGCCAAGGCTGTAATTTTGGTGATTCTTGCCCATATGTGAGAGTGTTTATATGAAACTGGCAGTGTCCACAATAGGTTTGCCCACTGAGCATTATTGATTTGTAACTTCCACCATAATTTACAAGAATAGGCATCTAAAGTATCACTTAATTCTCTAAAACCTAAACCATTTTCTTCCAAAGGATAGCACATTCTTTTCCAGGACCTCCACCTTCTTTTTTCAGTTAAATCAGAATGTCCCCAGAAAAAATTTGATGCCAACTTTCCCATTATTTTTAGAACTGATTGTGGGGGGTGTAAAACTCCAAATATGTGTGTTGGAATTGAAAACATCACTGAATTTATCAAGATTATTTTACCTGCTGGACTCAGCCACCTATTTTTCCAATTATTTATCTGTTTCTCCATTCTTTCAATTACTGGTAAGTAATACACCCTCAGATTTCGACCAGTAAAAATTAGAACACCGAGATATTTAAAAGGAAAGGATCCCTTCATCATTCCTAATGTTCTCCTAGCTGTTTGAGAACACTGAGGAGGAGCCTTATGTGAGACATAAAATTCAGATTTTGAGAAATTAACTTTTTGTCCCGAAGTCTCTTCATATGCAGTAAGGAACAGTTTAAAACGCTTTAGATTTTGTGTGTCCGAATTCAAAAAAATTGCAGTGTCATCTGCATACATCAAGTGAGTGAGAGGTGTACAGGCTGAAGGAAGGCTGAAATATGTTAAGTATCCTGTGGAGAAGAGTTTTTTTAAACCCCTTGAGAAGGCCTCAGATAAGATGTTATATAGAAAAGGGGATAAAGGATCTCCTTGCTTGATCCCCCTAGAGGAGCAAAAAAACCCTGCTGTGACCCCATTTATTATCACAGAGAAATTTGCTGTCATTATGTTGTGCATTATTAATCTAACAAATTTTCCATGGAACCCAAAACAAAGTAGTATTGAATTTAGGAAGGACCAAGAAACTCTATCAAAGGCCTTTTGCATATCAAGTTTAACTATTAGATTCGGGACCTTTGTTTTCCTTGACAGTAATCTAGTCATTTGCTGCATTAAGATGACATTGTCCGAAATATCCTTCCCTTTCATGAATGCACTTTGTTCTGGAGATATCAAGAGCTGCATGAAAGGTTTAATCCTTTCCATTAGGAGTTTTGAGAAAACTTTGTTTACAAAGTTGGATAGACTTATTGGCCTAAAGTCAGCAAATGTGTTCGGGATGGATTTCTTTGGGATTAGAGTGAGCCAAGTACTAGAAATGGCTTTTGGGATTATACCATTATTTAAAAAATCATTTGCAGCTTCTAGTAAATCTGCTTTAATGGTTTCCCAGAAATGTGTAAAAAAGCAACCAGAGTATCCATCAGGACCAGGTGCACTTGATTTGTTAAGATCAAATACTGCACTGTGCAACTCCTGAAAGGTGAAAGGAGATAGCAGAGAAATGTTCTGCTCATCAGATATAACAGTTGGAATTTCAGTCAAAAAATCTTTAAAATGAATTCCCTTCTGTTTTGAGGCTTCCTCTGTTAATAAATCCTGAAAGAATCTAACACCCTCCTCTCTAATTAAATTAGGGTCAGTTAACCATGTTCCATTACCATCTTTTATTTTACCTATTCTGGCCCTTGCCTTTTTTTCTCTAATTGTGTGATGGAAATACTTAGTGTTTGCATCTCCATGCTTTAACCAGTTTAACCTAGCCTTTTGCTTCAAAAAAATGTTATGTTCCTTTTGTGCTCGAAGTAAAAGGTTTTTAGCTTGCAGCAGTTCCAAAAGCACTGACTCATCATGTGTTTGCTGAAACTTTATTTCCAAATCATTGACTTTTAATTTAGACTGATCCAGATTATTCTGAACATTGCCAAAAGTGTGTTTGTTCCATTCCTTAATAACTACCTTAAGTCTTTTTAGCTTGTGCACAAACCTTAACATTCCAGAAAGTGGGGAGACAAGATTCCAGTTTGTTTCCACTAAAACTTTGAATTCATTCCTGTTTATCCGCATTTCCTGAAATCTAAAAGGTCTTGGAGCCATCTCAATTGCAGATTGGATAGACAGCAATAGAGGAGAATGGTCAGAGGTCATCCTGTTAAGGACATGCACTGTACTGTTTGGGAATTTGTCTAGCCACTCTAGATTACTAACACCTCTGTCTAATCTTTGAAATTGCAAGTCCTTACATTTGTCTCTAAATCTGTTATTGCTCCAGGTGTAAGTATTACCAACAGTTGGGATATCATGCAAATCCATATTATTTAGAAAGTCATTAAACTGATTCATACTTTTCCTAGGGGTTGACTTTCTACCCTTATATTCAGAGATTGATGATACAGTATTGAAATCGCCAATGAAAATAGAAGGATCAGGTGGTACAGGTTTTAGGTCAGACCATAAAAACTCCCTCATCTGCCTATGTACACTTGCATAGATAAAGAAAATATTCCATGTGGCAGCAGATGCAATGTCAGTGACTTTAGTTTGAATATACTGATCAGATTCCTTTACAATATCTAAGTTGAAAACATGGTTCCAAAGAATCCAGATTTTAGCCTGTTGAGCAGGAATAGCATTACTGTAGCCAAGTTGATGCATCAGAGTGATTATATTATGCTTATCATGCCATGGCTCAATTAAACAAAGCAAGTCAATCTTGTGTTTCAGTTTAAGTGCCTTTAATCTATCCATAGAAGAACCATAACCCCTAACATTCCACACTAAAATATTACCTATTTTTGTGTACTGAATCATTTAAAACTAGGGGGGTCGCTTTTTGTGATGACCTTAATTTCCTTTGTTTTGAGAGGGCGACAATACTGTTCTTTCCTCTTTTATCTTCACTTTTCCTAGCCAATTCTGTTAAGAGGGGACTTACCTTGGAGGGATTTACCTGTTCTGCAATGCCTCTGTTATCCTCAAGATGGTCTTGGCTATGAAGGATAAGGTCAGTTACTTCAATTGAAGTCTTTGCTGCCTCATTAACAGTGTCATCTGGGACCTGGTTTTCTGCTTCAGGAATTTTTAAGGTTTGCTCCATATTATCTTCTGAAATCCCCTGCTCTACCTGAGGACTGCAACTGGTCTCTTTGGTTGCAATCTTTTCGGTATCACTTTGTGAATTCATAGTGTCTTGTGATTCCACAGATTCATGATAGATTTCCCCCGAATCATCCTCTTGGATAGCAGTGTTCTCTTCCTGAAGATCAATTAAAGAGTGGAAAGCATTTGATATAGAAACCATATTACTTTTTTTTATCCCTTCCTGGATTTGGTGTAAATCATTGAGTTGGGTTTTTTTCCTCCAGAAAAAATTGGTGATAGGTTTAGAGATATCATCCAAAGAGTAAAAAGGTCTTCTTTTAGATTGACTATGAGTAAGGGAAATAGTTTTATTTTGCTGCATGGGAAATGACTTCAGATTCTGACTGTGGAAATCTTTTTCTTTCTGTGATATTGATAAGTTAGATTTCCCTTCCAGTTCTACAGTGTCCTGCTGTCTAATCAGTCTATGTTCCTGCTCATCTACCCTTTGATTCTCTTCCAAAGCCTCAGATTGTCTTCCCCTGTTAGCCTTATGTTCAGCTTGATATTTTCCATTTCTCCTAAGTTCAGGATGTAAAAAATTGCAATTTGTCTGATTATGTCCGATGATTCTACAGTGAGTGCAGTACATGGGGAGCTGTTCATATTCAATTGGGTAATCCGAAACCTTATTTCCAATGCCTACTACTATTGACTTTGGGAGCTGAGCTAAAAGGTTAACTTCTACACAAACCTTAATTGCCGAAGGCCTAGTTAGCGCATTAGTAGCCGCGTCCATTTTAAGAAATTTTCCTATTTGGCTACTGATGCCTATTATTGCAGAGGTATTATAGAAATGTAATGGAAGTTGATGTAAAGTTACCCAAGCTGGAACCACTGATGATTCGGCCGTCGGCGAGAATTCGGGCGTCCATTTCTGGACCCTCATTGCTGTTCCATTTAGCATCCATTGGCCTTTCATCCAGCACCTTTGGTAATCTTCATTATCCTGAAAACGAATTAGCACATGTCGGTAATCAATGGAACCCAATTGAAAATTTGACTTGAAACCTATCGATTTGAAAGCTGACAACAGTTTCTCCATTGGAGGTTTGCCTCTGTTAAATTTCCCAACTAAAGCTTTTTGATAATGTGAAGCCAAGAGCACGCCTTCCTCTGGAGGGAGTATATAGGCTAGCTTGCCCTTATATTCGGTGATAGGATGTAGATCAGGCGTGTCAGGGAGAGATGATAATAGAGGGGCAGGTTTAGTGTTCAAAGCTTGTAGGAAGCTCATATGCGTGGAGGGGTGGGAATCGAGAGGTTGGTTGGGCGTCGGAGACGCCATGGCCGAGGACCAGATCACAGAGCGAGAACCAGTACAGAGAGCCATTAAGAGACAAAATAGTTAAAGGAAGAAGAAGGAGAAAAGTAAAGACGAGGGAACAGTAGTCAGTGCATGTTTCGCACCAAAAAATCGCACACAGTTAGCAGATTTTTTAGTGCACTTAAGCATGAAAACACCACAAGCATCAAACACTAACATTAAAAATCACATTAACACATATAACAACACTTAAAATCTGAACATGAAACATTAAACAGAATACGAGAACATCAATAACAGTATCTAAAACATCACTACTGAAAAATAATAAAACTTACAGATCCTCCTTCCTTCTTGATTGCAGCAGCAGTGAGGAACGTATTCTTAAACATATAAGAAATAGCAACAGCGGCACAAAAATTAGCACAAATCCGTAAGAACAATTGACCAAACAAAAAAATAGAGAAATCCCCAAATATTAACATAGTGAACAACATAAACCCTAAAACACACAAGAGAACACACAACAAACCACGATTGAACTACATGTTGAACAAATAACACAAAATAAGCACAATAGTACTCAGTATAACCTACACAAACCCTAGAAAATTACGTGAACCAAAAAACTAAATAATAATTGAAAAAATGACAAAATATCATTAAAATGGAGCAAGGACACTGCCTTTAAAGATAAACACAAAACTAAGGTCGTAGTGTGTTCGATCACCAAAAATCGAACCTAAAATCGAAAATTTGTAGGAAAATGAAATGCAACTTCCCTGCGTTCCTTGCGAATCCTTGTTCGTGAGAAATATGGAAGAAAAATGAGAATATTTTTGGCCGAATCGAAGGAGAGGAGCGGTTGAAATTTGGAGCTCGGAGAGAAAAAGGGAGAGAAACAGAGCGGTTGCAGGAAAAAGGGAGAGAGATGCGAGAGAAGAAGATGAAACATTAATATTTATACCTGGACTCAAGTGTAAATTAACTAACTCACACACCTAGCCCTTGAACTTTTAAAACTTCAATTTAAAACCCCATGCTGAATTCTTCACAATTTAATCCTAGGTCTTGCTGTGAGACCATCTAGCAAAAGATTTTGTCTTATTATTATGAGCCCGTCTGTTACAAGACCATCTCATGGTGAGACTAAGGACTAGAAAGAAAAGAGGGAGATGGTAAATCAAATTCGGGGGTAAAATTACAAATAAATTGGACTCGGGGTCATTAGTGAAAATTTGAAAAATTGGAAGAACTAAAAAGCAAATATGCAAATTTCAATAGAAAAATCCCTTCCCACCCTGAAGGCGTGAAACATAATCCTTGGCCCAGACACACACTCATCAAATCCCCTGAACCACAGATGATCAAACATCAGTTTCTCAACAAAAATATTTCACAAACACCAGATCCTCAAACCGATGTTCATAACTAACAATCAACTGCGACAAATCTTAATAAAAACATCGATCAACATTAGCAAAGCATTAATCAAGTAAGATACAACTACAATTAGGTATTAATTTAACATCAATCATCTCAGATTTGTCAATCAAATCAATTTAAAATTTGCATATTGCTTGAATGAAGAAGGTGATTACGAGATCGACACACAATTAACACTCATACAAAGATGCACAACAAAGTTAAACATGACAAATTAAATTAGATGACAATGATGAACATATTACCTATTTCACGAGGTTGGTTGCTGATCTTTCAATATTTGAATTGGAGCTGTCAATTTGCTAATTTGAAATCGAATAGAGCAGCATCATTTCTTTGAAAAATATGATTTGTGCAGCCTATTTCCTATACATGTTGTTTACTTGTCTTTGAACAGAGTAGCATCCTGTCAATTTGCTGAAAGTTTCATTTAAACCACTTGAACTTTTACATACTGTAAGTCACGTTATAAACTGTTATTTTGAAGTTGTAAACAATGTAGTTTAGCACATTATGAAAATGACTATATGTACGAGAGGATCTGATTTATAGCAAATGATGTTCAAAGCATTTGGCATGATGTTTTTACTGCATAACATATGGGTAAAAATTGACTGAGCACGATCAGAATTACAATTTGCAGCAAATATAATGTGATGTTACTTCTATCCTGTATGATGTTACAAATATATGATATGATGTTTGAACGTACATCATTATGCTAGAAATTCACTTAGCACGTGCATTATTACATGTTGCAAAATCATCATGTGATGGAGCAAAACGAATTTTGATGAGCCTATACATTACACAAATAATCTATTTTTCAAATTGCAGTTCAAAAAATACAACAGATAATGGTTCTCCTATACTGTTGGATGTTATAAAATTATGGCATGAAGTTTCAATGGCAACATAAGTCATTGAATTTCTGAGTAGTAGCATGCACGGATTTCATTGTGCTTTTTTTGGATTTCAGGTGCTGGACATTAAGCAACAAACAATACAAGAGAATCATTAACAAAGACAACTCCCAAATTTCTCGATGCGCCAAAAACAAAAACCAAAGGAAGAAGTGCAAGAATGAAAAATAAGTTTGAAATGAAGAAGCCAATGAGAAGGCACCAAATACTCAGTTGATTAGAAACCAAGTTATTGGAAGCTAATCATTATTTACTGTCATACTGTGGTGTTATACTGTTATATTGTGATGATTCAATATTTTTATTTGATGTTTTACAAAAACGTACAGATGAGGATGTTGATTTAAATAGGATATTCAAATGCTCCACTACACTTATACATTCTACTGTTGTTGCATTTTAATTAACTTCTTTGAAGTTCCACTTCTATCCACTGATATTATTTACTTTTTTATATGATAATTTATAGATGTAAGATGATTCGTATAACTTTATGTACATTACGGATGAATAAGACATAAAACATCATACACTGAAAACTCAAAATCGAAGAAATTCAATGAATCATCACTGGCACAACAAATACATATAAAAGTGGCAAACTTTAATTTGAAGTTTTACGTTGTCAATCACTATAAATATCGAACCATCAAACATCATTCATTACAAAAGGGTTCAAACGACCTAAAAATTTGCTAACATAAAAACTGAAAAAATTCAGATCAAGCTAAAACATCAATAGCAATCAAGCTCCTCAACACTAACAATCAACCATCACAACTGAAAAATCAATGTGAAACAATGCATCCTAAACAATCAAATTCTATTTCCCCCCTGACTTGTTTCCCTTCGCCGCTAGCCTTTTCACAAACTTCTCTTCTCCTGCTGTTTTTGAAGAGGATGACTCTCATATTCCATCAATGCACAGGTCAAAGGTCGACTATGGTTCTCTATTCATGGGAACACCTTTCAGAGCATGGTTGCTCGTACCATTTTTTTCTTAACTCATCAATGGCATTGTAGAGCTCTGACATGGAACGTATTCATGTGAAATAATATTAGAAAAACACATACAATGACAAAAAGTTGAATATCTTCAATTAAAACATAATAATAGCACACATAACATCACTTACAACTACACTGAGAAACATCACATACAGTTTAAAAAAAATCCATCTCCAAATTTAAGATCATCAACAACACACACTAAAATATCAAAATAACAAAACTGAACATCAGTTGCATACTTGAACATGAAAGCACCACAAGCATCAAACACTGAAAAAACATCACACCAACACAAATAACAATACTTAGAGCTTAAACCTGAAAGATCAAATGCAGAATCAGAAACATCAACAATAGTATCTAAAATATCACAGCTAAAAAAGAAGAAAACTTAAGATCCTTCTTCTTTTAAATTGCAGCTTAATTGGGAAATTATTATTAGACATCTAAGAAACAACAATAATAATACAAAAATGAGCACAAATCGTAACAAAACTTTAAGATATCACACACAATTAAAATAACACATCAATTGCACACTTAAGCATGAAAACACCACAATCATCAAACATTGAAATTAAAAATATCACCAACACAGATAGAAAAACTTGAAACCTAAACATGAAACATTAAACAGAAAACCAAAAGCATCAACAATTGTATGTATAACATCACTGCTGTAAAATAATATAACTTACAGATGCTCCTTACTTCTTAATTACAGCAGCGGTGGAAAGTGTTCTTAGACATCTAAGAAACAACAACAGCACAAAAATTAGCACAATTGTATCAAAATCCTAAGATATCACACACACAATCAAAACTGAACATCAACTGCACACATAATCATAAAAACGCCACAAGCATCAAACACTAAAATTAAAACATCACACCAACATAGATAATAATACTTAAAATCTGAACATGAAATATCAAATAGAAAATGAGAAACATCCATAACAGTATCTAAAACATCACTGTTGCAAAATAATAAAACTTACAGATCCTCCTTCATTCTTGATTGCAACAGCAGTAAGGCAAGTTTTCTTAAACATCTAAGAAAGATCAACAACACAAAAATTAGCAGAAATCCATAAGAACAATTCGCCACAAAAAATAGAAATCCCCAAATATTTCTCTGTATAACCTACACAAACCCTAGAAAATCACATGAACCAAAAATATTAAACAGAAATCGAAAAAATAGCAAAATATGCATAAAATTAGAGCGAAGACATTGCCTTCGAAGATAAACACAAAATGAAGGTCGAGTTATTTTAGATCTCTAGAAATCGAAGCTAAAACCGGAAAAAATTGCCAAAAAATGAAGCTAAACGTCCCTGTGTTCATTGCGAATCATTCCACGCAAGAAATATGGAAGAAAATGGATAAATGCAGGGTAAAATCGAAGGAAGCTGGAAGAGAAATGGAGAGGAGAGAGAAGAAGAAGATCAGTTGTGCAGAAGAAGGAAGGAATATGAGAGAGAAGACGTTAGAAAAATATGGGAGAAGAAGATGAAAGATTGATATTTATACCTGAACTTAAATATAAATTAACAAAATTAACTATGCAGTCCCTGCACTTTTAAAACTTTGGTATCAAACTCCATTTGCAATTGAATCCCTAGTCTCGTTGTAAGAAGGTCTTGTACAAGATTTTGTCTATTATTATTGAAAAATCCTGTCGCACTTTTATGGAATAAGAATTCTTGGTAGAATAAAAATAAAAATTTGAGACTATCAAACCATAAATGATTGTAACTTACCGTTTGAGGGGTTTGTAACTTTCCAATTCATCAGTTTTTTTAAAAAATGACAGATAGGTCTCTCTACAAGCTCCCAACCTAAGTGCCTCTGAAATGCAAACATCACATTAGTAAAAGCCACTAGCCACGTCGTCAAAATAGGCCATGTGGGTAAAATACCATCTTCAATGCTCTTGCAACCTTCAGTCTAAAGTAGATAAAAGTTGAAGTGATCCCTTCAAATCAACCTTCTAATATTGGAGGCTCATATTGACTCCTTCATTTTTTTTAAATGCACCCTGAGGTGGGGGATATTTATTAGGTTCCCCAAACCTATTTAGAACCAAAAGATGAACAATGATGTTTTTGAAATATTACATCGATAAGGCAACCTCGTTGCCCTCAAAAGAAAGATCTAATACTAGTGGACTACTGATTCAGAAGGAGAGGATGTAGTACTTGGTAGCTCGAGGTCTCGAGGGGTCGAGGCTCGATGGTTCGCTGTTCGAGTGCTTGAGTGCTCGTTGGTTCGAGTGCCTGATGGCTCGAGGGCTGCAGGGCTGGAGAGTTTGAGTGTTTGAGGGATCCAGGGCTCGAGGCCTCCTATGCTCAAGGGCTCGAGAGCTTGAGTGGTCGATGTATCCAGTGAAATGGGAGCTCCATGGCTCGATGGTACTAGGGCTTGAGGGCTTGGGTTCTCGAGGGCTCGAGTGAGGACTCCAGTGTTCGAGGGCTCCAGTGCTCGAGGAATTTAGTTCAAGGGCTCCAGTGCTCGGGGGCTCTAGTGCTCGATGGCTCCAGTGCTCGAGGGCTCCAGTGCTCGAGGGCTCCAGTGCTCGAGGGCTCCAGTGCTCGAGGGCTCTAGTCCCCAAGGGCTTCAGTGCTCGAGGGCTCCAGTGCTCGAGGGCTCCAGTCCCCAAAGGCTTCAGTGCTCGAGGGCTCCAGTGCTCGAGGGCTCCAGTGCTCGAGGGCTCCAGTGCTCGAGGGCTCCAGTGCTCGAGGGCTCCAGTGCTCGAGGACTCCAGTGTTGTAGGGCTCCAGTGCTCGAGGTTCGAGTGCTCGAGGGCTTCAGTGCTCGAGTGCTTGAGGCTTTGAGTGTTCGAGGGATCCAGGGCTCGAGGCCTCCTATGCTCAAGGGCTCGAGAGCTTGATTGTTTGAGATATCCAGTGAAACAGGGCCTCACACGGCTCGATGGTACTAGGGCTCAGGGGCTTGGGTGCTCGAGGGCTCGATTGAGGACTCCAGTGCTCGAGGGCTCCAGAGTTCGAGGGCTCCAGTGCTCGAAGACTCCAATGACTCCTTCAGTTTGTCTAGTCAGTATATTTGTCATGAAAATCAATTTTAATGTACTTATATAAATTTTATTGCCCAAAATTAACATAACTTAAATTTTTTTAAAAAATAAATACTCAAATTATAGATTAATTTATACATTTAAGGTAAAGTATTGGAAAAGACCTTCTTTCCATAGGCACGTGGAAAGACGAAGTTGATTAGAATTATAGAATGGTAAAGGGTTTAAATTGCAATATTAAAAGTTTATCATGCAATATACAATAATTATAAGTTTATGACCCAATTAATGCAACTTGAAAAATTTTATCTTGATTTCTTCTTATTTGCAATTTAAATCTTGGTCTTTTCATAACTTATGGAAAAATTGTCATTCAAAAGATGGACTCAGCATTTATTTATTTTATACATTAGTTCAGTTTTATTATATTTTATGTTATAATAACTGAAAGAATATAATATTAAATATTCTTACGATTCTTAAAATAATCCAGTTGTAATAGTGTTGTGGTAGCCCCGATTTGTCTAATCATCCTTTGTTCACTGTGATGTTCCAGCAAAAGAGATCCCGGAAGTGGTTCCGGGGAAAAGCCTCTGACGCTCAAGTTAGTAGCTTCTCTCTTTAGAATCCATAATTCTTAGTTTAGTTCCACTTACCTTAACTGGCGTTCTTCTTCTTTCTTTTATAGTGTATTACAATCGTGGTTCCGCCTTATTAGGGTTCCCCATCGTGGATTGTAAAGTGGTTTCGATAAAGACGGTTCGTGCCTGAAGCTCAATCGCGGTCTCCGCATTTTTTGGTTCGTGGGTTGAGTTTCCTTGTCATGATTCCATCTTTTTCGATTTGCATCATAGGTTAGCGCAGAGCACAAATGTGGTTTGGGCACGAAGTCCAATCTTATGGAGTTCATGGGTAAGGTATACACCATAAGCCCCCCTAGCCATGAAGACCAAAAGACACGGAGCGATGTGAAGTTAATGAGAACCAATGTTGTATTCTAAAAACCTGTTCGTTCATTAATATTACTCTTCTTGTCATTGCAAAGTGACGTTGACATTTTGGCTATACTTGTGATCTCTTTAACTTTACTGATTTCAAATTTTGAATTTTGAATCTTCCCCATCCATGTTTTCTTTGTGATAAGGCCATTTGTTTAGATTTTGTTTCGAAGGACCAAAATTCGATCCTTATTCTTCGCTATATTGTTTGAATTTTTCTTGAATTTTGTTATCGCTCCATCTCTTAAATGAGAAATTTTGAATCAATTAATTTAATTCCATCCTCATTTAGTGTGTTGTTTACTCAAATTCCACTGCCATTTCGATATTTGTAAAAGGTAACCTACTTTTGTGTCAAACCATCATCATTATGCTTTTCAACTAATAGATCTCCTCGTTTTTGCCATTTCCCTGATGTTGTTTACATACCTAAATTTATTTCTTTCAGTTCCTCTCCCCAGTTGCCGAAACTTTCATCTTCTCCAGTTGTTCCTAGTCATTCCGTAAATCTCCATTCTTTATCCTTTATAAGAGTAAGTTTGTTTTTGGCTTTATGTCTCATTTTTTTGTTGCATGAGCTAAAATTAATAAGGCATTTCCTCTTCAGTTTCTGGTGATTTACCATTTGTGGTCTTAAATTACCAATTCCTGGTCATCTTCTCTGACGTGTCATTTCTTGATTTACTTGAAATGGTTTGAACATTCTATATCCAAGCTTAAGGTTTTTATTTCCAATTCTAGGTTTCTTGTCTGTCTGAATGTCTTCCTCTAACCATATTGAGTCTTTTGTAGAAGATGTTCACTCCAATGGGGATTCTGGTCATGTCATCGGATCCTCTGCTATTAGCAGTATGTTGTGTGGTCCATATTTAGAAGACTTAAAGACTATTTTCCTTTTCTATCTTCATACTGCCTCCGGGCTCCTGCTAACTCTGAATGTGTTCGCAACCCTTCTTCTGGCTATATATCATGTTATTTGACCTATTTAAATTTTGGTCTTTATTTTCCTATTCCTCAACATGTTATTGACCTTCTGTGTTTGCTTTATCCTAGTTTCATCCCAAGGGCATCGCTATTATAATGGGATTTCTCCAGGTGTACAAAAAAGTGGACATTCCTTTAACCCTTGACTTATTTCGTTACTTTTACCATCTTCGCAAATTAAAAAAATATCATAGATGAATTAACCTTCTATCATGTGATTTCTGGTGTTGAGCTTGTGAGCGGTTTTCCTAGCAATGTTGGTCCTTGGCTTACAAAGTATCTTGTAAAACTTAACCAAAAATCTGAAGTGGTCATTCCGTCTTGGACCTACAATTTTCCCAAATCTAAGCTTCCTGGTTTGAGTGTTCATTTTAATGCTGACTCTGAGATCGTGGTAACACGTTGCGCTCATACACAACATCTCGGCTATGCCGATTCTGATGCTAAAGGTGTTTTTTTCATTATTTTTTTACCTTGTTGGATCTATATTTTTTATTATTTCTAACAATCATGTACGCCCTTTGTACATTTGTCTAAACCTTGATATTTCCTTCTGTGCAGACATGGACCTAGCTGGAGGTGCTCATAACAGATCACTTTTTGACGACATCGATGAGGGTGTGGCTGAGGTGCTTGTCCACTTTGATGATGCAATTGCTAATGAAGTCTTCGAAAAGGATGTGAACAAGAGTAGCTCTGGAATTGGACATGCTAAGGGCAGGACCATTGATGGCAGAAGGGTAGGTGGTGATCGCACCATCCATGAGTTGAAGGAGAAGAAGAAGAAGAGGGAAAGAACTGATGGATCTTCATCTCATTTTCCGCCGCATATGAAAAAGGGGCGTGGTAACCGGCCTTGCTCTAAGGCTGTGGTGCGAACTGATAACCTGCTGGTGGAGGGGATGATACCTGATACACTTTCCAAACTTTCTCTTCTTGACACTTTAGTTGTGGTAAGTTATAGAGGAAGTCAAAGTGATTCTTCTTAAACTTTGATACTCTTTATTTAAACTATTGGCTATCTCATTTATGTGTTTATTACTCTGTAAGGTTGGTGAGAGTCTTCAGCTCATTAGTGAGTGACTATTGAAGTTCTCCCGAGAAGACGAGTCATTCTTGGAGAAGTCCAAGGCTAAGGAAAAGAGATGCACGACTCTAGAGGCTTCCCTTAAAGCCGTTGAGGAGCGTGTGAAGAATGCTGAGGGACGTGTGAAGGTTGCTGAGGAGGAAACCACAAAGCTTCACTCCGAGCTAAGGGAAATAAGGATGAATGGCCCCGCTTCCCCAAATTATCCCAAGTTCTAGTCGATTGGCTTAGAAAAATGAACTCCTTCTTTAAGTTGTTTGAGGATGTTTCTGGCACTGCTCGCAATGTTGGTTACTGCGAGGCTATGAATGACTTGCATGAGTTGAACCCTACTGCGATAGTGAAGAGCTTGCATTCCTTGTCTAAATCAACTGCAACGCTAGCAAAGTGCAAGGCCATCTTCAATGATGGTTTTATCAAAAATATTTCTAATGGTGGGCTTCCCTATGTCTTGCTGTCGCATCTTGTGGGTCTTCCTTTATTGCCCTCTATCTTTGAGCACAAAAGTTTCCAGGTCAACTATTTTAAAGGTCTTCCTTTCGCTTCTCCTGATGCTACATCGACCCCCCTCCTAGAGTCCGAAGCACAAGCAGAGAAATATAGCCAGGATGCGAGCCAAAAAGAAAATTCCCTTGCTGTTCAGAGCACTCCACCCTCTCATAAAAAAATCCGTTGAATTCTGGAGCTATGATCTAATTTAGAAATTATTTAATTTTATCTGTAATATTAAATTACGCTATTGTGCATATTTATATTGTGTGCTTTTTTTTTACTTCTCTTAATTTTCCTATTCTGATTTATACCTTCGCTTCATATTTTCTGGTATGCAGTGGTTTTGATATTTTCATCGACCATAAGTTTTTGAATCTTTGTGGCTTGTTTGGGTCTAGTGATCATTTTGGGCATCCTCTTAGGAATATGTCTTCTGATACTTAATATCCTATCATGCTAATCGAAGCTTCTAGCTCTATCTCCTTGGAGTATCTTGAGCTATTTTCTGGTAATCATTTGTCTAATATTGGAGATTCATATCCAAAATCTATACCTTTATGTCTTAGATGTGACACGTCTACTCCCTCAGTGTAGTAAGTTTATCCCTGATGGTTATAACTTAGAGTATCTTGGTAACGATATTGTTTGCACTTTAGTTGATGTGGAATCTGTTGGGGCTTATGTTCGTTCACTTAAGCCCCTTGAATGCATTGAAGAGTGGGCGATGTCCTTGGGTGTTCGCATGAAGTACATGCTACTTGGTGTTAACGATTTAGAGCTTGCATGGAAGACTCTAAATGAGACCCAAGATCATTTTTGTGGAATGAAATGGTTATGTTCAAAGAAAAATGATCTTATCCATCACCAGTGGGAGGTCATCGCCGTACCTCTCAAAGTTATAATTTATAAGCCCTTTATACTTACTAAATGCAATTAAGTAGATAGTGGCAAATCGGGGTTGTCCACAAAGAAGACGGATTTTCTTAAGCGTTTAAACATAAAAGGTTGATGTTAGGCTAGAAGTAAATAGATATATACATATAAAAGCAAGTAAATTGGGGGGGGGTTGATTGGTTGGTTTTCCTAAGTTATAAAAGTAAAAGACAAAACAAATAACAAAGTTAAGTAACTATGCTAATCATCAAGCAAACTAAGAAAAAGGGATAAAAACTACAAAAGACAAAGCCTTGGGGGCAATTGACATCCACTTCCAAACCAAATGTATATAATTGAACCATTCACTCATTCTATCACATTTGTTACCTATGGGGAATGCCAATTGAAGATCAACATTCATTCCTTCTTAATTGTAATTTGCAAAGACAAACAATGACCATTTGCAAACCTCGTTGACAATCACTCTAGGAAAACCACACCATAGAGGTATTTCATCAATGGAATTATACACGAAGGACCATAGATTTGATGACAACAAGCCGTCTACAAAAGACATAGCCATTTAACCAAACATAGCATTCATTAGGCTAAACCTAGAACAAACCACATTCAAGGTTCAACTTTTCATTGTATCTATAGGATAAATATGAGAACAATCCACATTAACATACTTATCTAGCAAGAGTCACAACACATTATGCACAAGGAGTTCTAAGTTCATGTTCTTAGATTTTCATGCAAGGGAGCTAAAGAATTCGTCACTTTCCTAACTCCCTAACACTTAAATCATACAAACACTTCCTATTATCAAACAACACATGACATAAATGAAGTAAAACATAGCATTAAGAATGCATGAATACTAAATAACAAAGGCTTCAAGAACGAGTGAAACTATCTATTCACTACTTCCACTACTTGTTGTGAAGATAAATCTTCCATCCTACTTAGATAGTAGTTTGCAAGAGTGAATTCGACATCTCTTGTCAAACCTCACCAATAACTCCCTTAGCCGAAACACGACTAAAAGTATCCCATTAATGGCATTTAGCATGAAGAATCAACAAGCTTGGCAACACTTATAAACACTACACCGTGTCTAAGCATTTAACCAATTCATCCATTTACACAAGATTAGTCAAGAACGATCAATATTCATAGACCTGTCTCATTACCTACCTAAAACAAACATGACAACAAGTTCAACATCATCACATTCATCTAGCAATTATCAATATATCAACATCATTAAGAAGCTACATAATTAAAAGACATGATTAACCTACAAAAACTAAGAAAAGTAAAAGAAAAACTAGGGTTTTGAACCCAGAAAAATGCAGGAAGAAGAAGGAGATGTGTAGAGGAGAGGATAAGGTTTAGTATTTATAGTACCAAAAAGTAAGAAAGTTTCTGGCCATACGTCTGTCGCGAGTCGCGACGAGTTTGTCGCGAGTTGCGATTGTGCCCCGTTTCAGCATCTTGGTTTCTTTCTTCTTTTTGTTTCAAGGTCTCCTCTTCACTTCACTTATCTTCAATTCTTCAAGTCTTCAAAAGCTCAAATACAAGTCTTCAAAGGTATTCTTCAAAGTCTTCAAACAAATTGTCTTGTCACACAAAATCCTCTAGAAAAGTAATAAAAGCATAAAAGTCGCTTTTAACTCTTGTTAGAGAATTTCAAGGCAAAATGCCACATCTAGAGCACAAAAGTGTACAAAAGTGAGTCCCAAAAGTCCTAATATAACCATATAAAATGGGCACATTAAACCTCTCTGCACTTAAACCTTACTAGACCTCGAGTAAGAAAAGATTCAAGCACACAAAGGTATTCATAAGTCCACATCCTAACTAATATCCCCCCCATCAAACCTCACAAAAACTCTCAATATCATAAATCCCAAAATCAAAGCTCAAATGAGAATTTCCAACACACACAACCCCAATTCCTAAATCTAACCAAACCTACCGCTTATCAATTCACTACCCATAAAAATGTTTCAAAGTCCCGAATTGATATTCCCAAAGTCCAATGACACAAAATGAAGTTAAAACCATAGGAAAGGTTCAAGCAAATACTTCACTTCATACCAATATGCCAACCAAAATCCAATGACAAAAAATGAAGTCAAAACCATCTAGAAGGTTAAAACACATACTTCACCCAATGCCAATATATCAACCAAAACGAAGTATAAAAGAATCAAGAATTTCATAATCATACTTCGCTTTTCAACCCGCTAAGTTACCCAATCACAAGAGGTCTCAAGATGTTGAGCTACCTGATCCATCCATATGAAAACCGCAACCTTATGACTCCAACGCCGGAAAATTAGTGAAATCATAGTATTTTCCTTTTTTCTCTCTTTCTCTCATTTTGCCTAGGAGCTATTTTGGGTTTTCATCCCAGCCACACATCATGTTTCTTTGGCTCACATCTCACCTTTTTCCGCACATTTAGCCTCTCATTTTTGCGTAGGTTGCCCTTTTGAGTTTTCGACCTATCCAAGCCCCCAATGTTGCCTAAGTTGCCCTCTCGGGTTTTCAACTTAGCGGGTTTTATTTTAAATAAATGATTTTTTTCATTTTCTTTTTCTTTTATTTTTCAAAATTTTCAATTTTAAAAAAAATGTGTCTTCCTTTTTCTCATGTTTTTCCAATCAAAAGTAGCAAAAAGCATTCCAAATCAAGCTAGCGTGCATGGGAGTCCTCTAACCCCTCCCTGCACTTAAAACATTACATTGTCCTCAATATAAACATGTAAGACAAGAATAATAAAACTCAAGGTAAGAGGTAGAGTGACACCTGTTTCTCCGTATAGTCGCCGGTGATACACTGCAATCCCATGTATTTGTATAGAATCGGTCCTAAAATTGGTTTTGGAGCCGGAAGGGGGAGCAAAAGTGTCGTAGAAGAACTCAACCCTCGAGGAAAATGTTGTCTCCTTGGCGCCGTTTGATCAAGACTAACACCACAGAGAACAAGATCAAACTCACAAGTACATAAGGATTTGTACTAATAGGTTTCGCATCAAATGTTATTAACCATAGTATTCTCAAAGAACAACCAATCCATCATGCAATCACCGCTATAAGATAGTCCAATAAAAATATCCAACATATATCGACACATATCCAAGCATTATTATAGAATATAGCAATTAAAGACTCAATGATGTAGTTGGCATACTACAATCAACAAAGATAATATAAAGATGCAAGAATCTTCATATGTCAATATATGTGAGATGGTGGAGGAATGAGTGGATGTGTGGTAGTTCTTGGGAGTATTTGGTGGAGAAGAAGGAAGGGTTATGCAGTGTTTAAGCACAGTTGAAAAGTTGGTTTTTCCATCGCGAGGGCTGTATCGTCGCGACTCGCGACCAAGACATCGCGACTCACAATATTTTTGGTCTATGAGCTCAATTCATTCAGAAATTTTTTGATTCGGTCGCGAATCGCCATGGCCATGTCGCGACTCATGATAGATGGTCGCGACTCGCAATGAACATGTCGGGACTCATGAAAAGATGATGCTGGGAGTTCATTTTTGCTCCCCTGTTCGTCGCGACTTGTGACATATCCGCTGCAACTCGTGACGACAGGGTATCCCAGCACTTTGAAAGAATTTTTCATTTCTTACCAACTTTTCAAGCTTTCTTCCCTTTCTCATTGATCTCATTCCTTTATTTCCTCCAATACAATGCACTTCACTTTGCTAAAAAATCACAGAAAAACACACTGTAAAAAGAACAAGACAAAATAACAAAAACTAAACACAAACCAAAATAAAGGCCGAATTTGTTTACGTAGTTGGCACGACAAAGATCCATATTTTTAAGGTTGTTGGCACGACCCTAATGTTATCCATATGGTGAAGGCTTGAACCCCTTCACCATGAGTATTCAAAAGTAGAGAGGAGGGGGTACAAAACTTTCAAGAGGAATGTCTTGTTGAGGTGGAGATGGTTTAAAGGGAGTTGGGTGGTTAGGAGGCTTGGGATAGTCTTTTGGATCTTCTCTTGTCTCCCTCAAAACTTCCGAAAATGGTGGAGTTGGTTCAATAGGTGAGAGAAGGGGTGATGATGCTAATGAGTGTATGAAAATCACCTCTTCCTCCATTTTTTCATCCTCAACAACCAACTCCTCATCCCCTTCGAACTCAAGCTCATTTCCCATGGTGACCTCACTCACCGAATCCTTGAGTTTGATTTGGGATGGTGTATTTTCGGAATCATGATCTTCTATTTGGGCCAACGCTTCTAATATACTCCTCGCATGTCCCTCAATAGCCTCAACACTAAAGGAGAGCCGAGTGTTCGGCTCCTCACTAGTAAAGTTGTTCAAGTTTGCTATTGTATTCATGACTTCCTCACGTGTCAAACTTGAACTTCTTTGTTGGGCTTGGTTTTGGGGTATGGTATAAGGTGGTGATGGCCAACTATTTTGCTTGTATTTTTGGTTTTCCGGCTCATTCTCATGCCACCAATCCGGATTACCACTCCACTCCGGATTGTAAGAATTGTGGTATGGATACCATTGTTGGGCTTCTTGCCCTTGAAGACCAACATTCCTACCTCTTGGTAGCACTCTTCATAGTACTCTTGGTTTTGGAAACCAAGGGTTCTTTCCCCCTCATAGTGCTCTTACCACAACAAATAGAAAGACTCGGTAGGATGATCAGAATGACACATCCTACAAAACCTTGCTTGTTGAGACTCTCTTCTCATCATGAGTTCCCTCAAGGTGAGACGCTCCATTATTATTATTATTTTTTTTAATTTTCAAAAGTCCAAAATCATATTGCAAGGATTCTCGATAAATATTTACCAAGAACTCAAGCAATACCTACTACGAACAAAAACAACCACCAAGGAGTGAGAAATAAAACAACTAGCTAATATGCAACAAAATATGCCAAACACTTAAAAATAAACGCCTCTTCCCCGGCAGCAGCGCCAAAATTTGGGAGGTCGTCAACGTACCTCTCAAAATAATAATTTATAAGTCATTTATGATTACTAAATACAATTAAGTAGATAGTGGCAGATCGGGGTCGTCCACGAAGAAGAGAGATTTTCTTAAGCGTTTAAACATAAAATGTTGATATTAGGCTAGAAGTAAATAGATACATACATATAAAAGCAAGTAAATGGGGGGTTTGATTGGTTGGTTATCCTAAGTTATGAAAGTAAAAGACAAAACAATTAGCAAAGTTAAGTAGCTATGCAAAAGACAAAGCCTTGGGGGCAATTGACATCCACTTCTAAACCAAATTTAAATCATTGAACCATTCACTCATTCTATCACATTTGTTACCTATGGGGAATGCCAATTGAAGATCAACATTCATCCCTTCTTAATAGTAATTTGCAAAGACAAACAACGGCCATTTGCAAACCTCGTTGACAATCACTCTAGGCAAACCACACCATAGAGGTATTTCATCAACGTCATTATACATGACGGACCATAGATTTAATAGCCATTTAACCAAACATAGCATTCATTAGGCTAAACCTATAACAAATCACATTCAAAGTTCAACCTTTCATTGCATCTATAGGATAAATATGAGAACAATCCACATTAACATACTTATCTAGCAAGAGTCACAACACATTATGCACAAGAAGTTCTAAGTTCATGTTCTTAGATTTTCATGCAAGGGAGCTAAAGAATTCGTCACTTTCCTAACTCCCTAACACTTAAATCATACAAACACTTCCTATTCTCAAACAACACATGGCATGAATGAAGTAAAACATAGCATTAAGAACGCATGAATTCTAAATAACAAAGGCTTCAAGAACGAGTGAAACAATCTATTCATTACTTCCACTACTTGTTGTGAAGATAAATCTTCCATCCTTCTTAGATAGTAGTTTGCAAGAGTAAATTCGATATCTCTTGTCAAACCTCACAAATGACTCCCTTAGCCGAAACAAGACTAAAAGTATTCCATTGATGGCATTGAGCACGAAGAATCAACAAGCATGGAAACACTTATAAACACTACATCGTGTCTAAGCATTTAACCAATTCATGCATTTACACAAGATTAGTCCAGAACGATCGACATTCATAGACCTATCTCATTTGCTACCTAAAACAAACATGACAACGAGTTCAACATCATCACATTCATCTAGCAATTATCAACACATCAACATCATTAAGAAGCTCTAACTCATGCTCTTGGATTCCACATTAAAAGAGGGGAGAATTAGCTAATTTCTCCCAACCCTAACAAGCAATCATACAAGCAATTCATATACTTAAACTTCCAACAACATCAATGCCATTAATAATTCACATTCAAAACTCAATAAATGCACAATAGCAAAAGCACTAAATAGATAGATATGATTCTCAAGACATAGATATGGAAGCTTCAATCGGTTACTTCCAAGATTAAACTAAGCTAGATAATTAAAAGACATGATTAACCTACAAAAATTAAGAAAAGTAAGAAAGAAAAACTAGGGTTTTGATCCCAGATAAACGCAGGAAGAAGAAGGATATGTGTAGAGGAGAGGATAAGTTTTCGTATTTATAGTACATAAAAGTAAGAAAGTTTCTGGCCATACGTCTGTGCGAGTCAGGATGAGTTCGTCGCGAGTCATGACCGAGCCCAGTTTCAGCATCTTGATTTCTTTCTTCATTTTGTTTCAAGGCTTCCTCTTCACTTCACTTATCTTCAATTCTTCAAGTCTTAAAAAGATCAAATACAAGTCTTCAAATCTTCAAAGGTATTCTTCAAATTCTTCAAAGTCTTCAAACAAATTGCCTTGTCACACAAAATCCTCTAGAAAAGTAATAAAAGCGTAAAATCGCTTTTAACTCTTCTTAGAGAAGTTCAAGGAAAAATGCCACATCTAGAGCATAAAAATATACAAAAGTGAATCTTAAAAGTCCTAATATAACCGTATAAAATGGGCACATCAATCAGCAACTTAACTTGATTAAGATAACTTGTCCGCAAAAGGAGGCAAAGAATTTCGCTACGAGTAAAGCCCGAGAAGCTTATCAGAATACTGGTATCATTGACAATCAGTGTTCCTGTATCGACAACTTATTTGACCCTTTGAAAAAGAAGCAAGACGAATGTGATGATCTTTCCCTCTGTTCCGTAGAGTGGCAAAGTAAGTATGACGAGCAGATTGCTTTGAATATCCAATTGCGTAATGACAATGATCGCCTTCGTGCTGAGTGTACCCGTCTAGATTCAAGTTTTCATCAACTTGAGCAAGCATGCTTCAATTATAAGAATGAGTTGAAAGCTATATCTGCTAGCCATCGTGGTTCTATGGGTCAGGGTGATCTGACTATGAGTGGCGGCCAAAGAGTTAATTTATCTGAGGTTTTTCGATCGCATATTTGCCAACTGCATGAGACAATTAACAATTTGGAGGAAACCAATATTAGCTATCAAGAAACTGTCGACCTTATGGGTATGCAACTCGATCGAGAGGAGTTCAGCCTAGTAACTGACTTTAAAGCTTATTATGCTAAGTATCTTGATCGCATGGAGCTAAGTGGTCGAATTCAACATCCTGCTTACTTGCATATGAAATGGTGTTACGATCATATGATCGGTGAAGAATATCAAACATCACAATCTCGTCGCTATGGCAGTTCTTTTTCCTCTGGATCTTCCTGCGCCTCACGACATAGATAATTTGTAATGATTTTTTCTTCTAAATGATTCTGGCATGATATTCTTTTTGTTCTAGGTTTTGGAAGATGTGGTAGTTTTTTTTCAATAAAACCAGACATCATACTTTGGATTTTTTTGCTTGCGTGATTCTTTTTTGTCCGCAAGATATATTTGTTTTACGTATGCCGACTTTGTTGTGGACATTGAAACTTTGTTTTGTGTGAAGCTGCAAGATCAATCACATGCTTTAATCGTTGTTTCGTAGGATTATCTATCTTATAGCAAGATCTACCGCTTTCTTAATTAAAAATTTTACTGTGCAAAGCCACAAGATCTATCGCTTGCTTTTGTCGCTGCATTGAAGGAAAATTTTCTTGATAGCAAGGTCTATAGCTTGCTTACTTGAAATTTCCACTGTACGAAGCCACAAGATCCTTCGCTTTGTTGTAGGCATATCTGCTTTATTGCAAGATTTATAACTTGCAGACTTAAGATTTTTATTGTACGAAGTTACAAGATGTGTAGCTTGCATAATAGGCAATCTGTAATGCTGTAATCATGCATTTTCTTTTAAGATCTTCTAACTTTATTTTGCAATTGCAAGGCATAGCTATGTAGGTAAACAAAAAATCTTGCTCCAAAAGATAGTTTTTAAAATTTATATTGCGATGATATGGCCTTCAAAATAAAATAATGGAACGAACATCACCAATGATCATGCCATGGTTTTCATACAATGAACTAGATTTCTCCTACCTTCTTTGTTGATCCTACACATAAAACTTTCTCAAGTTGATTACATGCCAAGTGTTGGGAACGCTGCTGCCATCCATTCTCTTTAACTCGTAGCAGTTGGATCGGTGTGTCTTTGTTATCTTGTATGGTCCTTCCTATTTTGGGCTCCACTTTCCTTTCTCCTCTGCTAGGATGGCTTCATTCTTCCTTAGCACCAAATCATCAATTTGAAATTGTGTTTCTTTGAATTTCTGGTTGTATGCTCTAGCCAATTTTTCCTTGTACTTTGCCTCCGTGATCGATGCCCTTTGTCCCTTTTCTTCGAGTTCGTCCAAATCCAACCTCATCATCTCGGGATTGTCACCCTCATTGTATTCAGCTCGAAGGCTTGAGTTCCTGATTTCTACTGGTATTACCACTTTGTGCCCATATACAAGAATGTATGATGTTTCTCCTATTGGTTGTCGTACTGTTGTTCTGTATGACCACAAGGTGTTGGGTACCTCATCGATCCATCCTGCTTGCTTTCCTTCCAGTCTTTTCTGGATACCCTGAACGATTGATTTGTTTGTTACCTCTACCTGACCACTTGCTTGTGGGTGAGCTATATATGTGAATTTTTGTGCAATTCCCAGTTTCGAACACCGTTCAGTAAAGACTCCACTTGTGAATTGTGTGCCATTGTTAGTGACGATGGTTTGCGGCACTCCGAAGCGACAAACTATTCTTCCAGACAAAATTTCTCGTCACTTCTGCTGTGACTCTTCCTAATGGCTTCGGTTCCACCCACTTAGTAAAGTAATCAATTTCCACAATTAGAAACTTGGTGCTACCAGCACCTTTTAGAAAGGGTCCGACCAAATCGATTCCCCATTTATCGAAAGGCCAAGCCCCATATATTCCCAATAAAGCAGATTGTGGATTATGCAACATTGGGGCATTAATCTGGCAACTTTTCCACTTGAGGACAAAGTAGAATGCATCATTAAACATGGTTGTCCAATAATATCGGGCTTGAATGATCTTTTTTTCGATTGTTTGAGAACATTGGTGTGTTCCACATAAGCCTTTGTGTACTTCCTTTAAGATCTCACTTACTTGCAATGGTCCCAGACACTTTATCCATGGATACATGAATCCCTTCTTGTATAAGATCTCTTCCTCATAAACATAGTTGTGAGATCGCATTTCTAACTTCCTGGCTTGTACCTTGTCTCTCGGCAGCATTCCCTTTTCAAAGTAATCAATTAACAGTTTCTTCCAGTTTGCATCTTCTGTTTGAACTATTGACATGGTTATCCTGGTTGTGCTTCGAACTGGGATAGCCTCCAACTATATGTCCTTGTGTTTGGCTAATGACTCGAATCCATTTGTTTCTAGCTTGCTTAAGGTGTCTGATTTTGTATTTTGACTTATTAAGACATGCTGGATATTGAAGTATTCAAGGTGACCGATGAGTTGATGAACCCTGGTTAAGTATTTTATCAATTGTTCCTCTCACAATTCATAGTCTTCTCGTACTTACTGGACCACTATCTATGAATCACTAAATGCCCAAACGCTCTTGACCTTCATCTTTACTGTGAGATCTAAACAACATATTAATGCTTCATACTCAGCTAAATTGTTGGTAAGTAGAAAGTAAAAAACAAAGCGAGAATATGTGCTTTCCTCCTCCTAGTTTGATCAATAGTTGTCCTGCGCCACATCCTTCTTTACTAGATGCCCCATCAATGAATAGGTTCCAAGCGATATCCTCCCACTTGGACTTTCCATTGTCCATGTTAAGATACTTTTGTGTTTTCATCCGCTGCACTTCTACACTTGTCATCCCCGAGATAAAGTTGCTAAAGCCTGGGATTTGATTGCAATTCGTGGTTAAAACTGAATCTCAAACTGCCCTAATTCAAGAGCCCACTTGGTCATTCTCCCAGATGATTCGGGCTTGCTCAGGATGTTCTAGATTGGGTAGTCAGTGTAGACTACAATCCTATGATCGTGGAAATAGGTTCGCAGTCTTCTTGCCAAATATATTAAAGCTAGAGTCATCTTCTCAATTGGGAGATACACTCTTTCATCCTTTTGTAGTATTCTACTGGAGTAGAACACTGGTAATTTTTTTTGGCCTTCTTGCCTCACCAAAACTAAGCTCACATGTTTATTGAAACCACCAAGTATAAGTATAACGTATCTCTAGGAATTGGTGATTTTAACGTTCGCAATGTCTGAAGTTCCTCCTTCAATGACTCATATGCTATTTGACAATCCTCGCTCCAACTAAACTTTTTAGCCTTTTAAGGGCTTCAAAGAGTGGAAAGTGTCTTTTGGACGCCTTTGAAATGAACCTACTAAGCGATGCTAGCAACACCATTAAGATTTGAACTTCTTTAATTGTTCGTGATTGGGAAAGGTTAACAATCATTTGTATCTTTTCTGGATTAGCTTCAATTTTTTTGGGGATACCTTGTACCCCTAGAATTTTCCTGTGCCTACCCCAATTGTGTAGTTTTTGGGATTCAGTTTCATT
This sequence comes from Rubia yunnanensis, assembly GCA_037428765.1. Classification (NCBI taxonomy): domain Eukaryota; kingdom Viridiplantae; phylum Streptophyta; class Magnoliopsida; order Gentianales; family Rubiaceae; genus Rubia; species Rubia yunnanensis. The sequence goes on along the minus strand of CM075071.1, from coordinate 30,682,623 downwards.
CCGATCGCACTTAATGTATCCGAGGTGTCTTTTAAGTCCTGTGGAAAATCACATATTTTCCTGCTTTTTATGACCATGTAATCGACATATGCTTCTATGTTCCTCCCTATTTGACCGCAAAATGCATTGTCGACCACCCTCTGATAGTTGCCCCTGCATTTTTCAGGCCAAATGGCATATTCACATAGCAAAATATCCCAAAGGTCATTATGAAGGCTATTTTTTTGCATCGTCCGGGTTCATCAATATCTAATAATATCCTTTGTATGCATCTGAGAAAGCTAGGACCTTGTATCCGGAATTCATTTCCAGTAGCTGATCAATCTTTGGCAAGGGATAACAATCCTCTTGACATGCTTTATTTAGATCAGTGAAATCTATACACATTCTCCATCTGAAATCAGCTTTCCTCACCATCACTGGGTTCGCTAGTCATTTCTGGTAGATCACTCCTTTATGATGCTAGCTTGCAGTAACACTTTTACTTCTTCCTTACTTAATTTCTGTCTATTACTAGCGAAGCTTCTTTGTTTCCGCTTGACTAGTTTGATCGAATCATCGATGTTCAACAAATGAGTTGCAATGCCCGGGTCGACTCCTCCCATGTTTTGTACCCTTCATGCGAACATGTCTTTGTGATCTTGCAGGATTTGTATAACCTTCCTCTTCTCCAGATCTGGAAGATACTTCCCTATTTTGACACACTTAGAAGCATCATTGTCATCCAAAATGACATCTTCAGCCTCTTCTCCTAAATCTATTGGAGGGTCTACTTGGTTTAGTGAGTCAATGTTTGTGATGGTACTAACCATCTTTGCTTGCTCCACAATTTTTCTAGCTTTCATCGTGATAATCATACATTGTCTAGTGGTTTCCTATCACCATCGCGATCCCTGTTGGGGGTTGGAAACTTCATGACCAAATGGTACGGAGACCACATCGCCTTCAATCTATTCATCCACGGTCTACAGATGATAACATTAAATAAACTCAGTTCATGACAACGAAGCCCCAAATGATAGTGCAGTTCCTATCATTTTTACCAATTATTACCAGCAGTTGTATGTTACCTAATAGTGTCTCTGCTCGTCCCGTGAATCCTATGAGCGAGGACGTGGACTTCTTCAAGTCGGTCCTTTTGAATCTCAATCTGTCAAAATTGTGTATGAAAAGGATTTCTACCGCGCTTCCATCGTCTACAAACCCTCTATGAACTGTTGCCTTCCCGATCTTAGCCATAAGGACCATTGAATCAATGTGTGGTGAAGCGTTAGGAACGGCACCCTCTTTGCTAAATGTGATTGTTTCATCCACACTCAATCTTTTGTCTACATGCTCCTATGGTGGTGAATACTTGGCCTTATCTTTCCAATAATTATTTGAAAAGGACTCCGTTGACCCATGTATCGAAAAGACTACTCTCTCTGGAGCCTCATTATACATGTCCTCTTCATAATCCACCAATGCTATCATCTTTTGATTTTTGTTCTGAGTGTTCGTTGTGGCTTTGATTTTAGCTATGGAGCTTCCTGCATTGCTCGCTTTGTTGTATATGTTTCCGCCATCTTCCCTCTTGTACTGACCTAGATAGCCATTTCTTAAGTTTTCCTCTAGTTGCCTCCTCAGATCTGTGTAATATTTAATATCATGACTGTGATCTTTATGGGAGGCACAAGAGCATTCTCTTGATCTTTTCTCTGGAGGTGCTATCATCGGTGTTGGTTTGCAGAATAGATCTCTGGTCATATGCTAGCTTTCCTTTTGTTATTTCGTTAGATGTGCCTCTTGGGACAGGATGCTTTGTGTTCCCACTTCTCTTCCTTTGAAAGGGATACTTCTTTTCCCCTTCTTCGCCAAATTTCTTTGTGAGTCCTCCATTACTCTTTTCTCTCCTTGCTCCCGCTCTATTTTGTGGTTGTTCGCTTCTTTGGTTTACACATATGCTCTATTATTCTTTGTAGCTCTCTTGGGTTCTCTGGCATATTCTTTGCGAGCTTCTTATAAAACTGTCCCAGTCGCATGCCTCCTATAAATGCAGCCAAGGAAGATTGATAATATAAGTCAAGAACCTGCAAACTTTCTATGACGAACCTACTGTGAAACTCTGCCAAAATTTCATCACTTCGTTGAGCTATGTTCCGATCCGCTATTGTCTTGGTGAATTTATGTTTTTGGTAGAAGCATCCCAAGAACAGATTTGAGATTTGTGCCTAAGATGTGATACTTCAATTTGGTAAATCCTCATACCATGTAATCGTTGTTCCCGAATGAAAGATAGGGAAAACCTTACACACCAACCCGATTTGCGCATTGCAGAATCTCATGCTATTGCGATAGGAATGTAGGAATTCCGTTGGGTTAGTATTTCCATCATAAACTTGACATGTAATGGCAACTTGAAGTTTTTAGGCATCTTAAAATCGCGAAGATGTAGTGCTAGTCGTGACTTGTCTGCATCGTCGTCTGCCACTATATCTTTTAATTCGTCCCCATATTTAAGATCCTCATTATTTTGGGTAAATTTTTTACTTAGCCTTAGGGACTTCAATTTCAGAGTGGCTGGGAACTGATTGTACAATTTTTCTCTGACCGCTTCTAGAAACGACGCGAATGCTCTCCTTTCTTTTTCTTTATTCGTGTTAGGAGATACTGCCTTTTCCTCATCTTCTGTGCCGTCCTTACCGCGTTCTTGTTCTCTACTGGGAACATAATCCTAATCTTGACCAGGATGAGTATCCATGTTTTTTCCAGCCGTTTGCTCTTGAGTATAATGGTTTTGATTTCTTTCGCTTCTGGTGAACACCATTGTTGACTTTGCCAGGAATGAATGGACAAATTATTTTTCATCCCACAGACGATGACAAATGTTGTGGTATCCCCAATTTGTCCAAGAGACCTTTGTTCATTGTAATGTTCCTGCAAAAGAGATCCCGTAAGTGGTTCCGGGGAAAGGCTCTGACTCTCAAGTCAGTAGCTTATCTCTTTAGAATCCAGAATTCTTAGTTTAGTTGCACTTACCTTTACAAGAATTCTTTTTCTTTCTTTTATAGTGTGTTACAATTGTGGTTCCGCCTTATTAGGGTTCCCTATCGTGGATTGTAACGTGGTTCCGATAAAGGCGATGCGTGCCTAAAGCTCAATCGTGGTCTCCACCTTTCTTGGTTCGTGGGTTGAGTTTCCTTGTCCTAATTCCGTCTTTTCCAATTTGCATCGCAGGTTAGCGCAGAGCCCAACTGTGGTTTGGGCCTGAAGTCCAATCTTATTGAATTCATGGGCTAGGTATACACCAAATAGGTATTTAAACTTTATAGAACATTTTAAAATAATCAGAATTTTTGTGAAATTAAATATAATTGAACTTAATATTCACAAAAATTCTGATTATAGGTGGGATTAGGTGAAAATACCACTTAATGTGAGAACAAATTCGAGCCATTCAAATAGTTAATCCAAAACCTTGAATTTAATTCCAAGCTACTGCTAAACTAAAAGCACAACATAAAATATGTGGGTCCTATTCTGGTCAAATTGAGTCATTAGGCCATGGGTAATGGTAGAGGCCGTCAGTGGTCTCTTACCAATTAAATATATTATTTCTATCTATCTCTCTCTTCCACCTCACCTTAAGAGACCATTTAAGAGACAACCCATTTTTTTCTTCATAATGGCAAGAGACCACTCTTTACTATTCATGAACTCCACTTGGTTTTCTCTATCCTACTCATTAATTTTACCATTAAATTTTATTTTAAATAAATTTGTCCACCCAAAATAAGTTGAATGTGAAATTTAATAATATGTTTTAATATTTAAAATATAATTTCATTTTTTTTCAAAATAAGTTAAATAACTTGTTTTTTTCTTTCTTGTCAATATCATCCTTTGGTGTAACAAAATAAAATTAATTTAATTTTTCAAAAGAAATTATTAAATCAAAATTGAAAAAAACAAAATAATAAGATAATTTCATTTTTCAAAATTATATAAAAAACATTAAAATTGCAAAAACCAATTATAACAACTAGAAAAACTACATAAAAGACTGAAATAATAAAATATTGATCTAATTCGACAAATTATTACAATTTGAAAACCAAAATATTGATCTAGTCTAACCAATTATTATAAATAGAAAGACAAAATATTGATCTAGTCTGACCAATTATTACTAAAAGAAAACATGTTTAAAATTTTAAACAAGAAAACATGGATGACGAAACAATATTGACATCTTAATTTTGACCACCCAAATATTGGTAAAGATGTTCTGCAAGGTTGTTTTTCAATTGGTCATGTTTAGCTCTGCTGCGCACTTCCCTCCAATTTTGCCTAAAAGTTAGTAGATCAGCATGCCACTCAGCGTTATAATGCCAACGAGAGTCTTAGATTTGGTCATAATCACATGGTTGAACCTGCAACCCATAGGTATCTCTTTCATCTTCGACAATCATGTTGTGCAGTATGATACAAGCTATCATAATATTGCCCACGTTTCGACATTCCAATATCGGGCTGCGTTGTGGATCATGGAGAACCTGACTTGTAAAATACTGAAAGCACGTTCGACGTTTTTCTGGTAACTTTCTTAACGCTTTGTGAAGAATTTTTTCTTGGGGTCATTTGGAGTTGTATATGCTGGCATGAACTTTGGATAGCTTCCATCGGTATGATAGTACCCTTAATCGTAGCTGCGACCAATGACTTCATAAGGAAAACGTGGAGCTCTCCCTTCACATATGTCATCAAACAAATGTGACTTGTCTAGGACATTGATATCATTGTTCGACACAGCTATACCAAAAAATGCATGACAAATCCATGTATCGTATAAGGCGACTGCTTCCAAAATAATTGAGGCGCTTCCACTCCTACCCTGAAATTGACCTTTCTGCCCCACATGACAGTTTTTCCATTCCCAATGCATACAATCAATACTTCCAAGCATACCTGGAAATCCATGTCCATGAGCTACATGCATCAGGCGACCAATATCCTCCTGATTTGTTGGTCTGAGGTATGTTGGACGCTATACGGCAGTAATTGCATTCACAAAATGAGACACAATTTCTCTGACCGTCGTTTTGCCCATTTGTAAGCATTCATCCAGTTGGTCGTATCCTCAACCACATGCCAAATGGCGCATTGCCACTGTGCACTTGTGGTATGGCCAAAATCCTTGATAACCAGTTGCATCAGGCCTTTGTCTGAAATAGGGATCGTGGTTGGTGTCATCTTCCAGTATACGTTCGGATACATTTTGCTGCATACGAAACCTTTAACAAAAATGTTGATTGTCGTACATTCTTTCAGGAGGTTGAGCAAAATATTACCTCTGGAGTACTTCATGTACTCGAACATGGTCTCTTTTGATATGATTTCTAGTTTTCTTCGTTAAGGTTGGAGAAGTTTGAGCACTCTCATCTCAATGGCTGCGTACCATTGTTTGGCCATTTCTAGAAAATTCAAGACAAAGTTAATCATCTCAGGATCAGTATCGGGTAGAAATTGGTATCGGGTAGAAAATTAGGAATATCATAGGTTGATGGGTTTGATGATTCTCCAAAGTGAAGCCCATCATCGTTGTTAGGGGAATTAGAGGAAGACATGGTTTTGTAGAAGAAGGAAAATTGCGTTGATAGTAATTTGGGGTTGGAATGAAAGGTAAACAAATGACCAATTTATATAGAGAACCATCAAATGTGAAAACCCCATTAATTTTGTCTAGCGTAATCTTTGAAATGTTGAATTGAACCTATGTGAATAGATGGGATGTGTCCATGACAACCCCAATAATTTTGTCTAGCGGAATCTTTGAAATGATGAATTAAATCCATGTGAATAGATGGGACGTGTCCATGACAACCCCATTAATTTTATCTAGCGGAATCTTTGAAATGATGAATTGAACCCATGTAAATAGATGTGACATATCCATGACAACCCCATTAATTTTGTCTAGCAGAATCTTTGAAATGTGAATTGAACCCATGTCAATAGATGGGACGTGTCCATGACAACCTCATTAATTTTGTCTAGGGGAATCTTTGAAATGATGAATTGAACCCATGTGAATAGTGTGATGTGTCCATGACAACCCCATTAATTTTGTCTAGCAGAATCGCTGAAATAATGAATTGAACCCATGTGAATAGATGGGACGTAGACTAGTCTGACCAATTATTACAAACAATCTATTATAATCAATTTTTACCGTAGACTATCCCCATTAATTTATCTCGTAGTGCTTCCTATGCTGCGGATAACTCTCCCTTTTGAATTAAAGTATCAAGGAGTTTAGTGTTAGCTATCATCTAATTGTGCTCTAATTGTATTCGGATGAACTCTCATTGCACTATGTTGTACTCCCTTTTAGCTCTTTCATTCTCCGCAACCATTTCAGCCTTTTGAGTAGTTGCTTCGATTGCGGCCGCACACTGCATTCTCTGTGATTATTTTGATTGTTCATCATCTGTTGTTCTTCCCCTTACCTTTCCTTTTCCCCTTACCTTGCATTTAGCGTCTTTCACACCAATAGGCCTGGATGGATATTGCATAGCTTGAGCATCATCGCTACTATGGGGCATAGATGGCACCTGTGGTGAATATACCTCTCTATCAGTTTCCTTTGGGCCATATTGTGCCATAAATTTAGGGTTCTTCCTGCAATAGTCATAGCAATGTAAGAATAAAAGTGGTTGCCCATCATTTTCATCTGCAAACAAGTTCATGGCCCATGACTTTATATCTCCTTGGCAAAAGCCACTCCCGCCATGACTAAAGTGACGTGCAGCTTTACTTTCACATCCCACATATATGCAGATATCGTGAGCCAATTTTTACCATCGACACTTGCACGACTTCATTGACCAGTTGCATTTTGCATAATGATTCACATCGCGCATAATTTTAGACCAAAACACACCAGCATTCTGACATGTACCCACCACACAGTCGGTGGAATGCTCGAACCATGTGCCCTATAGAGCTTTATCATAATCTACACTCCATTTTTCCCGACTACCTTTCTTCTTTGTAACCTTACTCCCGGACACTATTACAATTTCATCGTTTTCTTCACCTACATCATTTTCCAAACGAATAAATCATTTTTTCAAAGCTAAAAAAATATTAAACATATACTAATTTTTAAACTGTGTTTATGATTTTTTTAAATACATGAACATATTAAATGATATACTTGATTCTTCAAATAATATACTAGATTATATACACTAGATTGCATGTTAAAATGCATATACTAAATGCATATACTAGCTACGTATATTTTGCATGTTCAAATATACTAATTTTAAAATATAACAAAGGGAAATAAAGGCAATGTAAATAAATTATAAACTAGAATCTTCATAATTAAAATAAAATACATTAAAATAGGATTTACCATCCGTAGCATCGCGACTTCCATATTGTCGTCCATCTTCACCGCCAAAATTTTGACCCGGTGAACACCGACCTCCTTGGCTTAAAAGGCTCCTGATTCGTTTATAGCATAAAGATGTGGAGAATGAAAGTTTTGACCATATAAATTAGGGTACGAATTTTGCGATTGGATGTTCGCATTTTGGGAAGAGCGGTTTGGGTAAGGAGGGTTGGTCTATGCATTTTGGGAAGATTGGTATTGATTTTGAAAATTCATGTATGAATGTTAAGAATTCATATAGAAGTGGGGAGGGATGTTTGGAAAATTTTCACTAAATTCCGAATTAGAAAATGGACTATAATTCGGATTTTGCGAAGAATTTTCCAAATTGAAACAATTTGGAATTACCTTATCTTTGCCATTCGACGTTCTTCGTGGATCCATCACGAAAATATGGATTACAATGTAGAAAATAAATAAGTAAGATAGAAGTATTGGAATTGGAAGTGTTGTGATGAAATGAGTTGAAATCATCTATATTTATAGGTAAAAATGTGGGGGAAGATGGAATAAAAAATTAAAATTGAATTGTGAAAATTTTAAAATAATATTAGGAAATATTAGGAAAATATTTCAAAAAATTGACACGTGTCGCCACAAGAATGGGACACATGTCCCGTTTAAAAAATTAACTGTTAATGGTTGTTGCAAGGGACATGTGTTGCCTTATGATTGGTCCACGTGTCCCCTGATTTAAATTTAAACCACACGTTCTAATACTAGCTATTACGAACACGTGGCCCAATCCCTGGGTGACACATGTATATATAAGAAATCACTGAGCGGGTGACACGTGTCCCATGCAAATAAAAAGAAATTGGCCGCAATGGCCCCATATCATGCAAATGGGTCGGATTTTTGCCCCCACATGGCCTCATAAATGGTCTCTTAGCAAGAACCAAGATCTTAGCAAGAACCAAGGATGGTACCCATGCCCTTAGATATTTAGATCACAGGTCATTTATTTTCCCAAATTTAGCAAGTTCCCAAATTCTGCCACCATTCTCCTCTGATTTGATCGACCATAAATTTCCTGCTCTCTTCTTTGCACGATATCTATAATGATGAGTAAGATTCTCTTCTTTGGTGCATCAATCGGCTGATTCACATGGTGGTGGCCTTCACAACCGATTCAGATGGTGGGTTTTTTTTAATCCAATCGGATAAATTCCATGAAACTGGTCTTTACCGGATTTGTATTTGGGGAAGGAGTTCCAGTGAGGGTCATCAGTGAGAAAGTGGCGATGCTTCTGTACAGACGTATCTGGTGGCGTTGATGTATATTAAGGACTTAGAATATTACTTGTAATTGTAAGAGAAAAGTGTATATATAACCCTATATAATTGAAGAAAGTGCAGATGTAACCCTGCAATAATGAAAGTACAGATATAACCCTGCGATAATTGAAAGTGCAAATATAACCCTGGTCAGTCAATGCCGGAATAATGGTTTTAGGGTTATATCTGCACATACGTATAATAGTTAGGGTTATATTTGCACATATGTATAATAATTAGGGTTATATTTGCACTAAAAAGCAACTCAGTGTTATATTTGCACTTTCTCCAACATGTAGGGTTATATTTGCATACTACCCTAATTGTAATTATATTCTATTGCCTTTTTCTAGCTTGTATAGGTATTATGTACAACTATATAATGTATCCTGAGTTAATGAATAAACACAGATCATTACCCTTATTATCTACATGGTATCAAAGACTAAAATCCTGAAATCATAAAGAAATTTTCCTGCCATTACCGAGCTCCAGCGCCGCCGCCTGAGCCCCACGTCTTCCTCACGCACCACCGCCTCAGCTGTGCGTCTTCCTCATGTGTTACATGGCCACCTTAGCTGCGCGTCATCCTCACACGCCGCCGCCTCAGCAGCACATCAGCTCTTTTTTCGCTGCTTGCCGATTTCCGCTGTCGTCTTCCAGTAGCGGTGATCCATTTGCCGTTCGATCCGATCGAGCCTCGCTTGACACACGCCAATCCTACGCGTCACGTGTCATCGCCGTCATCTCCACACGCTACCACATCTTGCTCATCCAATCCATCGTTGGTTATTGTACCTGCTAATGATCTATAACTGATTTTACCCTATGTCTGACTCCGAACTATTACCCAAAGAACAGGCCCGTCTTGATGCTACTCCTGAGGTTCCGAAGCTTCAGGATATGAGTGGTTATGATGTGATTGCGACTTTACTGAAGCAGTTGCAATTGAAATCTGGCCCTCAGACTATTATTCCTATTGGTCGTATGTCAACTGATCCTTACTTTATTGGCTCTGGCGATGGTCCAAGTTTACAACTTATACCGAACATGCTGAAAGGTCAAGAAAATTACATTGAATGGTCTGACGCAATGTGCCGTGCATTTCTTGCCAAGAACAAGACTAGGTTCATTGATGAATCCATTACCAAACCCCAGGATGGTTATCCTGATTCTGCTGATTGGCATGTGGTTAATGCTACTCTTGTCCGCTGGATCTTGCAAACCCTGGATCCAGTGTTGAGATCTTCTACAAGCTCGTTTGCCACAGTTAAGGAAATGTAGGATGACCTGAAGGCATGATTTATTCTTAGCGATGGTATGAAAGTTTTGCAAATGCAAGAGGCTATTCAAAGTTGCAGGCAGAATAGTCAGCCCATCGACATTTACTTTGGCAAACTGAAGAAGTTGTTTGCAGATTATCACTGCATGCGGCTTCCCCTAGTTTGTGACTGTGAAGAAAGCAAGGTATTGTGCCATTGCAGTATTTCTGGGAGATTTTTCCGAGAGAGAGAGAAGGATTTGATCTACCAATTCATCTCTGGCCTCGACGAAGGCTTTCACACCTTGCGATCACATATCATGAGCATTGATCCAATGCCACCTGTCATGAAAGTGTATGCCCAAGTTGCCCAGGAGGAGAATCATAGAGCTGTCATTCGAGCTTGTGAGCCTTCATCAAACTCCATGGCATATGCTACATGACGTCCACCACCTACAAGTTCTTCGCCAGTTGCTCTTTTTGCATCTGACTGCAGGAATCTTGTTTGTATACATTAAGGATTCATGCTTCCATATCTTTGGTGTACCACAATGGTTTAAGGAGTTAAAGGAGAAAGCCAGCGCTGCCAAGAAGATGGCGCCAGCCTCTCCGCCGACCGTCGCCACCGTAACCGGAGGTTCTGCCACGGAACTCCCTCTCCCGCCACGGTTTGCTGGCGCCGCCACATCGCCGCCTGGTCTAGTGGTGGTGGCTTCCTCTGGCCGCGTCCCTACCCGATCCAACTTTAGCCCTGCTTTGTCTGATGACCATTGGAGCACGACCATGCATTTATTTAATCATTTTAATTCTCTTACTGACAATGAGTCTGGTAAGTCTATTTTACAATGGATACTTGATTCAAGAGCCTCTTATCACATGACTGGTGACAAGGGTTCTCTTACTGATTATACTACTGCTATTGATACTGTGAATGTTAATCTGCCTGATGGCTGCGTGTCATCTACCACCCAATATGGTTCTATTTTCTTTGGTGTTATCACCCTTACTTATGTTTTATATATACCTACTTTGCGGTGCAACTTATTATCATGTTCTAGATTGTTATCTACCTTGAAATGTCTAGCTTTGTTTACTAAAAATTATTGCATTTTACAGAAAATCTGTACGAGGAAAGTGATTGGTGTGGGTGAACATAAAGGAGGGGGGTTTGGCTTCATCTGCTGGATACTCGTGATCATCCTGCTATCCCGCAGTCTCTTCCGACAGTTGCTTCCGTGTCTTCTTCTGATTTATGACTTCAGCATTTTGGACATCTTTCCTCTACGGTGTTGTCTTCTATTTCTTATCTTGATTTTAGCACTAATAAGACATCTGTTCCTTGCTCTATATGTTATAGAGCAAAACAGACTAGACATAGTTTTGACTATAATTGATGATTATTCCAGAGCTATTTAGGTTTATTTATTAGTGGCTAAATCAGAAGTAGCTTCTAGATTTTTAGAATTTACGGCCTTGGTGAAGAATCAGTGGGCCGAACCATACAACATGTTCGGGCTGATAACAAAACTGAATTTTTGCCTTTGAGATCTCATTTTGCTGCATCTGGGATCATTTTTGAGACATCTATGGTTGACACACCGTAGTACAATGGTCGAGTTGAAAGAAAGCATTGCCATTTACTCAATGTGGCGCGTGCTTTACGGTTCCAAGCCAGTTTCCTATTGAATTTTGGGGAGAATGTGTTCTTACTGCTGCTTATCTGATTAACCGGGCACTAATAAAGCATCTCAATGGTCGTACTACCTTTGAGTTGCTCTACGGGCAAGCTCCTAATTAATCATCATTAAGAGTTTTTGGGTGCTTGTGTTTTGTTGCTCATGTTCCTAGATATCGTGACAAGTTTGCACCAAGAAGTCGTCGTTGTTTGTTTCTTGGTTATCCTGCCGGAAAGAAAGGCTATCACCTTTTTGACGTAGAATCCCGTGTGATATTTACCAGTTGAGATGCCAATTTTTTTGAAGACTAGTTCCCGTATTCTGCAACTCCGACATCGGCTTCTTTAAAAGAACCCGGCGGCACCACCGCCAAAGTCGCACGACCTACTGCCACCTACCGCCACCGGTCCTTTACCACTGGTCTCCTCATGCAGCAATTTGCCACCGGCCTATCACCACCGGCCGCCGCCAATCGCCGCCGATCCATTACTGCTGGTTGCCGCTGATCCATTGCCGCCTGCCCATCGCTTAAAACTGTCGTCGATCCGTTGCCACCGGTCGCCGTCAGTCTATCACTGTCGCCCATCCACAGTCCTTCACCACTGACCACCATTGGAATTCTGCCACCGGTTGCTGCTGAACAAACGTCGTCGGCTTCTGCCCGTTCTCCGATCCCGAATACCGCCGCCTTCTGCAGTATCTCTGGCTCTGGATGGTTCCACTGCCGAGTTGCCACCTATCCAATAGAGTATTCATGCTCACCGACCACCTCCTTACTTGGAAGATTATGATCTTGATGATTATGCATGTGCTCTTACTACTGAAGACCCTACCCCTTACGTCTACATTCACTTGTGCGTGGTCACTATTCTCAGGTGTTCTCTATCCTCTTACTGATTATGTAAATTGTGATAATTTTTCTAGTATGCATTCTAGATTTTTGGGTGCAGTAACATCTAGTGCAGATCTCACCACTTATTCTGAGGCTTCACGGCATGCTCATTGGCGAGACGCTATGACTGAAGAGCTTACTGTGCTTGAGCACAATCAAACTTGGACTTTGACTCCTCTACCTCTGAATAAGAAGGCGATTGGTTGCAATGGGTCCACTAGATGAAGTTTAAGTCAGAAGGTACTATTAAACGTCATAAAGTGCGCCTAGTGGTTCTCGGGAATTGCCAGGTTGAAGGAATTGATCTGAGACATTTGCTTCGGTTGCAAAGATGAGTTCGGTTCGCCTATTCTTATCTGTTTCAGTCATTCATGGTTGGGAACTGGATCAAATGGATGTCCATAATGCCTTCTTGCATGGTGATTTGCATGAAGAGGTTTTTATGCGACCCCCACCAGGCTATGTCGTGCCTCTTGGTTAGGTATGTCGCCTTCAAAAATCTCTTTACATTCTTTGCCAGGCTCCTAGAAATTGGTTTTCCAAATTGACTCAGGCTTTATGATCATTTGGTTTTTTTTCAGAGTAAGGCAGATTACTCTTTGTTTGTTTTTTCTCGTGGATCAGTTTCTTTGTATGTTCTGGTTTATGTGGATGATTTGGTCATTGCTGGAAGTTTTTCTGCACTTATCTCTGAGTTCAAGAAATACTTGAGTTCTTGTTTCCATATGAAAGACCTTGGTCTTCTTAAGTATTTTATGGGCATAGAGATTGCTATAAGACTAGGGGGATGTTTCTTTCGCAAAGGAAATATGCTTTGGACATTTTATCAGATACAGGTTTATCTACCTCTAAACCAACTGACTTTCTAATGGAGCAACAACATGGTTTGGCACGTGTTGAAGGTCCAACCTACCATGACCCTGAGCTGTATAGACGTCTAGTTGGGCGCTTGATATAACTGACTATTACTCGTCCTGAACTTAGTTATTTGGTTCATACCCTTGCGCAATTCATGAAGTCTCCTTGTGTTCCTCACTGGCAAGCTGATGTTCGTGTGTTGCACTACCTAAAGAGCCATCCTGGTCAAGGTTTATTTCTCTCTTCTAGTAGTACATTACATTTAACTGCTTACCGTGATTTCAATTGGGCTGCATGCCCGATTACTCGGCGTTCTCTTTCCGGACATTTTGTGATGATTGGTGATTCTCCGGTTTCTTGGAAGACTAAGATGGAACCTACTGTTTCTCGGTCTTCTGCTGAAGCGGAGTATCGTGCTATGACTGTTACCTGTTGTGAGTTGTTATGGCTTAAGTCTTTACTGAAAGACTTAGGGGTTATGCACTCTTCTCCTATGCGGCTGTTTTGTGACAGTCAATCTGCTCTTCATATTGCAGAAAATCCAGTTTTTCATGAATGCACAAAGCACATTGAAGTTGATTGTCATTTTGTCCGGGATCTCATTCAGTCTGGCACTATTGTTACTCAGTATATCCGCACGTCAGACCAACCTGCGAACTTGTTCACTAAGGCTCTCGGACGTAATCAGTTTCATTCCTTGCTTGGCAAGTTGGGCTTTTCTGATCCCCATGCTCCAACTTGAGAATGAGTATTAAGGAATTAGAATATTACTTGTAATTGTAATTATATTCTATTACATTTTTCTAGCTTGTACATGAATTATGTACAACTATATAATGTATCATGAGTTCATGAATAAACATAGATTATTGTCCTTATTTTCTACAATGTATCTATCTCCCGCCGACCTGATCGGTGGTTAACAAAGCGTGTTTGGTCTGAACCGAACCGGTGAAAATTGCGAGGGCTTGGAAGGTTTTGTGTAACTAGCATCCAGCTCAAAAATGGTTAGATTGTGCCCATAATCATGAAAATTAGTTCTTCACTGAGTGCTTAATAAACCGCCGAATTCTTCTCGCTAAGTGTTCTTTATTTTAAAACATTTCTTCACTGTTCTTGCTTTGAATCTGTGTAGTTAGTCGTAATCTTCATGTTTTCTTGTTTTGATATTGTAAATTTATATTAGTTTGTTTTGTGAGTGATTGGAAGATTCATTGAAAAATCCTTTCTACAAATTGAAACTCCTTTTGGCATTTATTGTGGGTGCTTGAAGAAATATGTTCTTTCAAAAAGTCCGTCCCTGAAAGACGGTGTTTTCATAAGTTATAGAAAAATCAAGGTTTAAAGTACAAAATAAAATAAATGAAGATAAAATTTTTGGGTTGCATTAACGGATCATAAAATTTTTTTAATGTTATAATTAAAATATTTTACTTGTTTGTTAATCTAATTAAACCCATCTTTCTATAAATCTATGGAAAGACAATTTTCCCCAAAATTTTACCTCTTTCAAAATTTTGAACCTATATTTAAAGTACATCAAATTTTTCTCTGATCGATGGACAGTGGCATGATGGTGGTTAGCCGTGACCTAGCTGCTTGTGCATTTCACGTTCCTGTGAAATTCTAAAGCAAACATGAGCAAAACTCGGCCAAATATCGGTATATGAACATTCTGAGCTCTGCCGTCGAGGGCAGTTCACAGAAGGAAAGAAACACCACTAAAAAGAATGGAAGGCTTGCACCCGAATGCTCGAGTGAAAGATGAGGTAAAGAAGGAGGCTACAAGGCCAACCAGATGGAGCTAACTGCATGGACGTGAACGTGAACGAGGTCAAGAGCTTGCAGCCGATGACAGAGTCTTCGGTTCAGGAGCCACGGCACCTCCAGAGTGCCTGTTAGCGTCGAGTTCCCAGTACTTGGCAGTTTTCACCTCTTCCTCAAGCATCAACCTTGAAAACTCCCCATGGTCATA
This sequence comes from Rubia yunnanensis, assembly GCA_037428765.1. Lineage (NCBI taxonomy): Eukaryota > Viridiplantae > Streptophyta > Magnoliopsida > Gentianales > Rubiaceae > Rubia > Rubia yunnanensis. Next base: position 30,667,242 of record CM075071.1, on the reverse strand, counting down.
CTTAAGCGTTCTCTTTCCGCGGAATTCACAAGGCAGGTTGTCTGCGTCGAAAAAGGACCTCATTAACTCCATGTTGTCTTTGTCATTTGGATAAACAAAGTGTACTTTTTTAGCAGTGTTTGCATCCAGAAAGTACTTCACAACTTTGTAAAACGCCTCTTTGGATTTTTTTTATGCATTGAATGAGTTATTATAGATGAAATGATGTCCTGTGATATCGTAAATATGTGCATTTGTCCATATTTGGCGCCTTGTTACTTGAACACATGTAATACACCTTTGATACAGCTTTGATGAAGCTTATTCATAGTTTATACACTTTATACAACTCGTTCTTCAAAATTCACCGCGATTCTTTCAGGGTAATGGTTCTTTTCAATTACAACTTGAAAAATAATTATAGTTTGAAGGTGTTTCTAGTATTGATCGAATGCCCTTCTAGTACGAGTGGTTGGTGCTTCAATTAGTGCTTTCTGGTGCTTGAAATATAACCAATAGGTGTTCTAAAACTTACATCCATAAATTTTTGGTGCTTCAATTCATACTTGTTGGTGCTTCAACATGGTAAAAGTATAGTTTCATGCTCTTAAAGTAAAACTCGTAGGTGCTTCAAACACTTTTCTAAGTGCTTCAAGTGTAGCTTGTTGGTGCTTATTTTATAACTTGTGTATCATACAAAAAATAATTTGTTGTTGAAACTAAAACTCGTATGTGCTTCAACCATCGCTTGTAAGTGCTTCAAATGTAACTTGTGGGTGCTTCTTTTTTGTAACTTGTGTGCTTTGAAACAACTTGACACTTAGAGTACAACTTGTGGGTGCTTCAACCATTTCTTGTAAGTGCTTCAAATGTAACTTGTGGGTGCTTCTTTTATAACTTATTTGGCACTTAGAGTACAGCTTGTGGGTGCTTCAACCATTCGTAAGTGTTTCAAATGTAACATGTATGTGTTTCTTTTATAACGTGTGAAACTAAAACAACTTGGTGCTTAGAGTACATCTCATAGGTGCTTCAACCATCACTTGTATGTGCTTTAAATGTAACCTGTAGGTACTTCTTTGATAACAACGACTTGGTGCTTAGAGTACAACTCATAGGTGCTTCAACCATCACTTGTATGTGCTTCAAGTGTAACTTGTAGGTACTTCTTTAATAACATGTGTGTGCTACAAAAACGACTTGGTGCTTAGAATACAACTCATAGGTGCTTCAATTACTGTGTAGTTTTTCTTAATGTAGCTGTTGAGTCTCACCCGCTGCACCAATATTCTTCGGGGCTCACTAGTCACTACTGAGGCACAACAAGAAGATTTCAACAATTTGCCTCAAACTCACATTAATAATGCAACTGAACAGAATGGTAGTTCAGTATATCTGGTAGTCCAGTATATCTGGTAGTCCAGAACTAAATGCAGCAGCACTGTGTGTGCCTCAAGCTCACGTGGAAAATGGAACTGATAAGAATTGTAGCTCGGTTAAAAATTCAAGCAATATGCATCCACATAACCTTTCATCCATAACAAATGCCTGCAAGGCGAAAAGTGCTGCAATTTCATACAGCGAGGAATATCTCACATTCCTAGATTATTAAATAAAAAAAACTTGAGAAACAAAAAATCAAAACTTTCTTACTTTCATTCAAATGTCACCTGAGAAGCATTTTGCTTTCAAAATGCCAACCATTATACACGTTATGTGCATCAAGAAATCAACAAAGCTAAACCCTCATAATTAGAAACCAGCTTTAAAAAAAAAAAGTAAACTTAAACCAATTATCAAGAAAACAACAACATATTCAAATCCACGTAAATCAGCATTAAGAAAAACTACATAGTAATATAAAGAGCTAAAACTAACAATTGAGACATTCATAACACAATAAAAATTCATCAAAAAGAAAGGAAAAAGAAAGAGTTAAGTGCCCATATGACACTATGTTTTGGTCATATGTGCCAATATGACCCTGCAAGATCAGAAAGTGCTATTATAACCCTATGATTTGCTCGAAATGTGCTAACATTACCTTAGAGGCCTGAATTTGGCCAGAATTATATGAATTGACTATTATAGCCCTGATTTTAAGAAAATAAAAATTTGGAAATATAAAATACCACATTACCTTGTCTATATTTGTGAAGAAACGATCTCTTAATTTCCTCACCTAACCCTACTCTGTTGACTTTGTCATCCTCCATTCACATTTCACTTTACTATAACCAAATTACAGATCCACCGCAGTGGACAATTTTCCATTTTTTTCTCTTCCTTGTCCACTTTCTTCATCTTCTTTGTGTTTCTTCTTCACCGCTCTTGACTGGAAACGGAAACCGGCCAATTTTCTCTACAGATTAAATATGTTTTCTATGGATTAAACCCGTCTGAACCCGTATTCTTCTACAACTCTCCCTTTCGGCGCCTCCAGTAGCGTATCTCCTCTCCGGCGTAGCTGCGACGGGCTTGGGTTTCCCGGTGAAACAATGGCTGGCTCAGGGTGAGGCTACAGTGACGTCTCTTCGTGAATTAGTATCTCTGGCGGGGCTTGGGCTGGGCTCGAATCTTTTCGCGACAGGGTTTGGGTTGGGCTGGCCGCCAGTGCTCGTTGCCCGGTGAGGACGAGTGGTGTACGATGGTGGAATGGGCTCGTTTTCCATTGCCCCAGTTGCGATAGGGTTTCCAGGTAAATTTTGAATTGACGGATTTGTAATCAATAATTATCAATGGTTCAAAAATCTTATTAACTATTGTTCTTTCTTTTTCTAGACAGAAGAGGAGGAAGTGTAGGATATTGGGATCGGAACTTGAAGTGATGTTTTTATTTTGCTGAATCTGCAATACCAAATTTGAGAAACTAAAAGATGTGGTGGTATTGTGAGCAATTTGGGTTAGGTCTCCGGCGGGATAGGGCTGGTTTGGGTCTCCGGCGGAGGTAGGGTTTTGAGCGATGTAGGTGGTGGCGTAGAGGTGTGGGGGTGGGTTGTTGATGAGGTGGATGGTGATATATTTTGGCTGAGGTGGCGTAGAGGTAGCGCAGCCGGCGCTGCCGTGGTGGCGCCACCACTCCCAAACCTGCTATGCAAGGTTTGCAATGTGTTTCTTGCTTTGATTTTTTAAGATTTGATTTGTACAATTAATCAGGAATGATGGTTTTAGATTGTACAATGAATCCAGGATTTTTGGCTGTTATTGTTAGGAATGTTTTGCGGAATTTGGTAAAAAGTGGCAGAGGTAGAGGTGGTGCTGCTGTGTTGGCGCCGCCATAGTGGGATTGGGGATCGGGAGGGGCGGAACTCTAGATGCTGGCAAAAGTCCAGATTCCGATGATGGCTTTGGCAGTGTGTTGGTGGTGAGGCGGCGAAGCGGTGGTGGTGGCGGCAGCGATGGTGATGGTGGTGGTGCTTCTGGAGATGAAGAGGAAGAAGAACCCTAGGGTATTTTAGTCTATAGATTTGTACTTTGAATACTAGGGGTAGTAGTATTTTTAATTTTGGTCAACGGCGAAAATTACTAATTCAATACCGGAATAGTGTCAAAAGGTTATGTTGGCACTTCTGATGCAAACACATAGCTACAATAACACTACCAAACTTCACAGGGTCGTATTAGCACAAACATTCAAAACATATGGTTATAACCTTTAACATTCATAGAAACATTGTTACCTTACCGACCCGAAACAAGAAATTCATCCAAAACAACAAAAAATAAAAAAACCCACTACAAACATTCGTAACTGCTGGAGAAGTCTTCGGCAAAGGTTGAGCCCATAAATCCATTTCTAGAGAAGCTCAAGTTCTAGCAAGCGGTAATGGAAGTTGGGCATCTTCTATAGACTTTACTTTTGGCGAGGCAGCTGGTCCAGTGGCAGAACCCATCGTCGCAGCTCAACGCAATCGACATTCCACGGTTTCCATTTCGTCCTCCCATCGGAGGCTATTGTACCACCACAAAATTGATTGTGAAAGAGGACTAGAGGAAGAAGCTACAGAGGAGAGGAGAGGGCGGTGGTGGCCGGTGAAGAAGAAAGGAGAAAAGATTAGGGGCCGCCATTGTTGAAGGTTTTTCTTTTCATCCACAGAGTGAAAGGATGATCCGATTTCAGTATTATGATCCGTAAATTTGGTTGTTATTTCAGCAACACATGATTTAATTAGAGTCCTACGATTAAATGACTGGATGATTTAGATATGTTCTCACGTAAGTGAATGTTCTCACGTAAGTGAGTATTCTCACATGATTTCAATTTTATATAAACCACTAATATAGATAAGTTAACGGTTGAGATTGAAGATAAGATCAATCAAACTCATACATAGATCCTGGGTCAAAGAGGAACTGGGTTAAAATTCCTAGTGCAATCTAATTTCCCTATCCCACTCCCCCCTACTGCTTCTTCGTCTTCCAAATTTTGTCCCTGATTCCTCTTCGAACACGACATTTTCTATTGTAGGGTTGAGCTAAGTCTATGTTTCCTCCATTCTCTGGCTTTGGTTTCTAGCTCGAGCTATATGGAGGCTAGTGTTTTATTGGATTAATTTATTTAGTATTGAATCGGTTATCGTATGTCCTTCAGGAAAGCTTGACGTTCACTAATTCGTCGGAGAAAATTTCCACTCACGTCTGGAACTAGTTGCAGTGGATCGATAATTCCCATTTTCATACCATTCTTACCTGTAATGATAGATTTAAAATGATTGATAATGTGAAATTGCATGATTTCTTCTAATTGATTAATACTCACTTTTAATCACACAAAAGCTTATTTCTGTTGATTTTGTGAAATTTTGTATCAATATGTTTGTGTTAACAGCTTCTTACTGTGCATGTTTCTTCATTTTCATAATAAAATGTATAATTTTAACAGTATTATTCAATTGCTCCATTTTCCACCTAGTGAACAAGATTGTTCTATTATAAGTGTTTTCCTTAGTGTTTCCGGGTCATTGTATCTATTGCAGTCTGTATGATGTTGAGTTCAATTAGCCTGTATGATGTCAATTTTCTCCATGCAATCTCAATACAAGACGGTAATTAAGGATTATAATTTCTGTTCATGAACTCTTAAACTTGCATCGTTTATGTTTGGAATTAATACAAATTTGTATAGAAATTTGGTGAAGAAGTCATTGCGGCAGATGATGTTTGAGTATGATTAGTATCTACTTCTTTGATGATTGACAGAATGAATGTAGCAGCAAAATACAAATAGCAGCTGCAATTTTGCATGATCAATGAACACGTTGCAAGGAATAGAAACCTGAGTCTGTCACATGAACAATTCGAACATCCTGTGAAGAATGCTCCATACAAAGGCCAGGATTAAGAATTGAAAAGGAATATTTGGTTAGATACTATATTGGATTAGGAATTGAAAGTTACTCCATGTAGCGCAGGCAAACACTTCTTGTTTTATATCATTCTTGTCTTCAGTTTTCCACTATGATCTTGCAGAGGATTTTAGAACTTGAAGAATTTTTTTTTGCTATGAAATTAAGCCGTATTCTGGTCAGTAAATGTAGAATGTGATTATGAGTAGTTGTGAATGTTCTTTGTATCTGATTGTAAGCCTTATTCAAGGATGAATAATTACAAAATTTCTTTGATTTTTTGTTACGTTTAGGGTTCTGGGTGTTGTCGCTGTGATTATCAAAACTTCTTGTACTTTAATGAAACTGGAAACTAGTTTTTGAGGACTTTACGTTAATGATGAATAGAGTATCAAAACTGTTTCGCATTCACATTTTCATATTCGTTTGTCTTGGCTCATGGTCTACCGCCTAGATTGGGGGATCGCCGGTGCAATGGGTTGTCAATGCTTGAATATAGGTTGTAGGTGCTTTTTTATATTTTTTATAATTTGCTCATGCTACAAAGTATTTTGAAAAAAGAATGATATCAAGTTGCTAAGAGAGAAATTCACTAGTTCGTCAACTACAATTTATAAGGGCTTCAATTGTGGCCACTTGATGCTTCTTCGTTACTTCTTTAATAATTTTTACGTCCTATGGAAACTAGTTTGAAACAGTATACTTGCATAGTGCTTAAAGTATAATTAGTATGTGTTTCAACTATTTCTTGTAAGTGTTTCAACAATAGTTTGTAAGTACTTCAACTACGACTTTCGTAATTGCTACGGTGATAACTAGGTGCTTAGATTACAACTTGTATGTGCTTAGGTTACAACTTGTAGGTGGTAACATGTAGGTACTTCTTTTATAACTTATGTGTTTTACTAAAGCAACTTTGCGGTTAGAGTTAGAGTATAACTCGTAGATGCTTCAACCACCGCTTATAAATGCTTCGAATGTAACATGTGGTGCTTCTTTTATAACTTGTGTGTGCTACGAATATAACTTGATGCTTAGAGTACAAATCGTAGATGTTTCAACTATCGCGTGTAAGTGCATCAAATGTTTCATATAGGTACTTTTTAAAAACTTGTGCATTCTACAAAAACAATTTGGTGCTTGGAGAACACATAGGTTATTAAACCACCGCTTATAAGTGCTTCAAATGTAATATGTAAGTGCTTCTTTATAACTTGTACGTGATACAAGAAGTCAAGAAAAACTTGGTGCTTAGAGTACAACTCGCAGATGCTTCAATCAACGCTTATAAGTGCTTCAATCCATGCTTGAAAGTGCATCAACTGTAAGGTATAGGTGCTTATTTTATAACTTGTGTGTGCTATGAAAACAACTTGGTGCTTAGAGTACAACTCGTAGGTATTTTAATCATCGATTGTAAGTGCTTCAAATGTAACTTGCATGTGCTTCTTTTATGTGCTACAAAAATAACTTGATGCTTAGAGTGTACCTCGTAGGTGCTTCAATCTTTGCTTTAAGTTCTTCCGATGTAGCTAGTAAGTGCTTCTTTTATAACTTATATGTGTTACAAAAAGTCGAGAATAACTTGGTGTTTAAAGTATAACTCGTAGATGCTTTAATCATCGCTTGTAAGTGTTTCAAATGCAATAAAGGTAATTGTTTCATAATTTGAATTTGGTACGAAAACAAATTGGTGCTTACAATACAACTCATAGATGCTTCAAACATTACTTGTATGTGCTTCGAATGTAACCTAAAGGAGCTTCTTTTGTAACATGTGCGTGCTACAAAAATAACTTGGTGCTTATAGTGCAAGTCGTAGGTTCTTCAACCAACCCTTACAAGTGCTTCAAATGTACAAAGAAAGAAAAAAAAATTCTCAGCTGGACTCTAGACTACCAAAATAATTTGGTGCTTTATTTTGGTGAAGGGGGAGAACATTTCAGATTAGTAAATGAATAGAAGTAGAAATATTATTCCGAAGCAATATTGTGGACTATGTTCTGTAGCAACAATAATTGTGTTTAAAGTAGCAATATTCATGACCCGTTATTAGTCCTCCAGCCCGCAAATAGACTTGTCAATACGGCCCATCTATTTTTCAGCTTTAGTAATTTAACATTACCTAAGAACAGTCGGATAAATGGTTTAAGGGTTTAGATTTGTTCTCACATAAATGAATGTTCTCGCCTGATCCCTCCCCTATATTATATATATATATATATGTACATATTTATTTATTTATTTATTTATTTATATAGTTACAAAGTTAAAAAATAAGATAAAAAATAATTTTCATAGACTATATCATTCGAATATGCGTTTTGATAGAGAGATAATGAAAAATAAATAAAATATTTGTTGCTATATTAAATGATAAAAAACTATGACACGAAATATTGAAGTTTGGTCAAAAATGCCTATATTGAAGACCAAAAGTTTCATCAATCTTTGTTATCAATGTTTTTTAATGTACGTCACACAGAAGCCCTATAGTAACTCGCCCTTTGACTCCTATATCTGCAGATGACGCTCCTTGCACTGGAGATGCTCTAAAAATGATGATATCATATGTTTAGTCACGAGAGCTTGTAACCAAACATTAAAGTAGGGGTAGCAAATTAAGTCTGTAACTCACAAGTCAAGAAGGTTATCCATTTTAAACATGGACGAGTATAGATACAATGGGTAACAGGTTAAATAAAAATACGGGTCATAAGGGTTGAATTTGCGGGTTGACCGCATGTTACCCGTATGGGTTGAAACCCGTTGGTTTACTCATATGGTTTGGTACGTAAACCCAGATGGATCATTATATGGGTTGAAACCCGCATGTTTACTTACATGGATTAGTATATAAACCCATATAGATCAGTACATGGATTGAAATGCACAGATAAATATTGTACAAAACTAATATGGATTCATATATGGGGTAAAAACTCGCAGATTTACCCATTCTTAACCCGTGAATTGAATAATTTTTGCCCACGAACTAAGCGGATTTCAACTCGATCCATTTTGACACGACTCAATTATCACCCGTTATAAAATAGGTTGAAATAGATCATACTCATTTCTTTTAACTACCATATTACCTGACTCATTCAACCGATCCACACATTTGTCACTTCTACATTGAAGATGTTCAACCTTTTTTCTCAGTTAATATAATATTGTAGGACCCACTAATCAACTACAAACACAATACCAGAATAAATGATTTTTCTGATCAATTTCCCAAAAGTATCCAATTTCATTTTAGATTCCTTAAACAGAAATGTTGCATACTCTAGTTTTACATTGTAACGACAGCATTGCACTCTTTAATTTGTTTCCGGTGCTGTTACTAGCATTATTTCTTTCCATTGTATCTTTAGATAATTCGTTGCCCGAATTATCAAAATAACTCTTTTTTTCTTACTTGAAGCCAATAATGCACCTCCAATAGAAAGGGTGATTTAAACTCGGATTGTACCTAATCGGGCACATGGCCCCTGACCACGTGGGCAAGCCATCAAGTCTGCTTAAAATAAAAGGTATAAAGGCGATCAAAAGAATGTTTATTTCCCGTCTAACAATATTCCCTAAACTGAATTCCCTTCCCACGAGCATTTCATTCACATCCCAATGAAAAACGGCTAGACCACTTTAAAAATAAGTCTTTAGCACCAACACCAACTAGCATATACAGTTCAGACCTAAATGTCAATGCAGAAGAACCATGGGTAACTAGTGATTGGCATTTGCATCACCGCAGATTCACAAGTCACAACATAAGCGACTCTAGCAGGCTGCTTAATTTCAGGCAACCATCAACAAAGCAGCTTTATAGTGATCTTTCCAGTTGCACTATTCATCTTATTATTGACACCATGACACATGCATTTTTCTGCTTCCAGTGTCAATGAATTGACCTCCCTTGAATGTTGATTTGTCTAGACCAACTGTTTTTATATGAGTAGAAATCGGAGAAAGAGAGCACTTTATGAAAACAGAACAAAACAGAACAACAAAGTACTTGAAGTGCACACCAAAACAACCCTCCATCTACATAGATCTGAACCAAAATTTAATCGCCATGCCAAGTAACCAAGTGCTGTTTTACAACCTTTCATCTCTATAGAGCTGAGCTACAAATTAATAGCCTAGCAAATAACAAGACTTTTCATCTACAGAGCTGAACCGAAAATTTCACAAACAAACAGATATAGATATTTATGTTATAAGATCTCCAACTAGCTCATAGTTACAACAACATCAAGACCATTGCACCAAAGTAACAAACCATAGAACTGCTTTAGCATAGCTAGTAACAAATTAAATCACAACCTTAATCTGTGCTAAGGAAAGCTCATGTTTCAGATTCTTGATCTAGCTCAGCCACAAAGGCATAAACATCAATCACTTTGTGAGTCTTCTATTACCAAACATCTGAGCAAGGTGAGTACCGAACGAATGTACAACCAGGTAGCATACCGAGTTTCAACCACTGATCAAGTCTTCTCTGCTAGCGGATAGGATGATATTGCGTAATTCCACGTTTTGGAGGCAACTTTCTCAGAATGAAAAGTACTAGAGAAGAAGGCAATATTTCCACCAACTGTATCAAACGAACAAGGAAAATAAGTGATAGCAAAGATTTATAAAAACCATTAAAAAACTGCAACAGTGGGAAAACTCTACAACATGAGTACAAGTGAGCTGACTGGAATAACTTGACCCACTACACAAAGTTCCTCCAATGAAAGAATCCAAGAGATGTGTTATACAGAAAAATGTACTCTAGAAAAATAATTATGAAGAATGATGTTTTCTCTCCATTAAATTAAGAGATTGTTTTTTTATGACCATAACAGTAGAATAAATTTCTTTGGCCACTGAACTTTTGGTGTGAACGTTTGTCAAAAACTACCTCCATCCCAAAATAAACTTCCTATTTTTTTGTCAAACCATGTTTTACCATAAATTTCAACTAGTGCATAAGTTTAAATACCATCATGTGATATATTGTTAGATTCCTTGCAACGTGTATTTTCTAAAGATCAAATTTTCACCGTTGGTACACAAAATTAAAGTTATCGATGGTCAAACATGGTTTGAGAAAGTTGACCAAAAAATAGGAAGTTTATTTTGGGATAGAGTAGTACATGTTTCAAATAACTCACTACAATTAAAATAAAATAATCCAAAGCAACTTTTGTTTTACTAGCAGAAGGTTACTCGTTAAACTTTATTCATATCCAAGTTCATAGTTAACTAAATCAAGCTCAACACCATAGATAACTTTACAAAGGAGCTAGTGGAGGGCTCAAATATATTAGAACTAAAAGACTGAGAAAGTCAATTTTTCAACGTGACAAAAGATCCATTCTACAAGTGTAAGGGTTTAAAAAAATTTACTCGACTATGTGTTCCAAGGGACTAAAAGTTATCATCTCTAATATGCAAGGGACTGAAATTCAAGTTTGCTCCATTTTAACCTGATACATAACCATATATTTTATCGTTACAAAAAAAAAAGGAAATAGACCCAAGACTCATTAATTTTATGTCTTTTAACTAAAAGACATATATATCCTTTTCAAGACCGAACAGCAAGGGTGTTGGCATGCTGCCAAAGTTTTAAGCAGGAGGATTATTGAACCAAGTTCAATTAACATTTCTAAGTCTCAAATGAAGGACAATCATCACTTAAGCAAATAATACATTGAACTGCTCCTGTGTTACTTCATTCCTCGGATTAAAAAAGCGCGCTTAAGCGCGCTTAAAGCGCAAAAAAGCACTAAGCGCTCAAGTGAGCGCTTTTGTATTGAAAAGCGCCAGCGCCAACTAAAAGCGTGCGCTTCCGAGCGCTTTTTAGCACTTTTGGCGAAGCGCTCAAAAAGGTGCGCTTTTCGTTTTTGTGCTGAAATGGGCCTTTTTTTTCTTAAATGAAAGGAGTTTGGGCTGAAATAAATAGTATTAGGGTTATATAATTTATTTATGGATTAAACCAAAAAAAAAGACAGAAATCGGACAGAAGCGATTGTGTTATTAATGTGTTGAATGTTTATTTGTCTTTTATGATATTGTGTTATTATTCAAAGTTCTATGTTGTGTCTTTATTGAAATAATCCTAGTATATGATTTGGGAGCGCTTTTTTCCGAAAAGCGAGCGCTTGCGCTCAGCGCTTCGGTAAATTTTACCGTTAGCACTTCGCTGCACTTTGCACTTTTAAAACCCACCTTCATTCATGTATTTGCCAGTAAGACAAGCATCACAATAAAGATACCACTTGACAAAAGAAAGAAAAAGATTGGTTGTCTGTTTAGATGTCATTACACAAAACCTCCCAACTCTCACAAAAAAACAAAAAGCATGAAACAAATACACACGTCTTAAACCCACACACACAGGCACAGACACAAAAGGATGCTGGACAGAGGCAGCCAATTATATTTTTAATCGAGATGGCCGTCAAACTACAATCCCCCAAAAGTATTCACTGCAAGCACCAAAAAGCTACAACTCACCAGGTAATATATGAAGTTCAGAATAGGGTGATACAGAACATCAAGATCGGCAGCAGCATCAAATGCATCAAAGCACATCTGCATAAATTAAAGGAAGCAACAAAAATCATTCAATGAAATATAATTGTAATACCCAAATGGAGCAACAAAGCAAATGATTTTTTAAGTCCATACAACAAATGATGGAAGATTGCGCAGGGTTGTCAACTATCAGTTGAAATAACACCATATACAAAAAGGGGGAAATGGAAAACATAAACACAACATTTTTTTTTTAAACTAGGTAACAAGCAGCAGTTACTTGAAAAGACCTAATTCCTGAATCATAATTTCTAAGATAATGAAAAATCATGGTCCCTATGGCATACGAACAATGCTAAACATGTTATGAAACATTTCACATTGTTACTAAGCAAGATATTTAGAACTTATATGTAGTTTTAATTAGTTAGTTAACGTTTGTCTTACCTTGGTTAGTTCTTTAGTATACTCCTTTATCATAACATTGTTTCTATTCACAGAAGAGAAGTGGACAGCTACCCCCACCACAACCACCATAAGGTAGAAAACTAATGCCACCGCCAGAGAAGATAACACAATTGACAATACCCAGTAGTCAAAGCTGTATTACTGGTTCTCTATTCTCAGCAGTGGTTCAATGCGCCACCAATGGCTTTCTACTGTGGCAAAAGGTCAAAGAACTCTCATTCCTTTATTATAAATGGATTCAAGTGAACCACAACTTTTGTTTCAACCACGACCATAGATTTGCTATTAGTTGAGATTTGAGAGAGTTTCCCTAACTTGAGTTAATATGCATTGTAATTAGATATAAAGTTATTCTTCAAGTCTTCTAACAAGTTATAGACAACTGGAAAGTGGCTAAAATGTCGCAGGAGTCCAAAACATGCAGTTTGCACTCAGCCAGGCAGTATCCATTCCCTTGTTATCATAACATGAAATATACAGAGCTAAAGAAAGACAAAAACAGCGACCGCACAAGGAATGCAGTTTATTTTTATTTTATTTTTTTTTGTTTTATTTATTTGTCATGCATCTTCTAATGTTGCAAATAACTGTTCATTGCTTTTATATTTACGAAAACATAGGATTTGTTAATGAAATTTGGTAAGAATTTGATAAAGGTAAGACAATCACTCTCAACCAACTTCAATCATCAAAGCTGTTTAGCACTCTTCAAGAATTTGGAATTGTAGCATGTCCCCTATGGATTACTTTCCGATCAAAACCCAGTTACACTCTCCATCAATCTTACAGAACTCAAAGAATAAGTGCAACGCAGGCAGGTCTAGGTGTCTGGTGTGCCTCTACCTTGAAATTTCAGATATACGTACACATCCATGGATGCAATTTAAATGGCGGCTGGCTCTACAGTCTAGTAGACTCAGTTAAACGTTAGAAGTAAAAGGGATCCAACTTCAGAAAATACTGTTTATTAATTTTAAACAGAACTGAACTTCCCCTGGCTTGAATTTTGATAGACATTGGTGGAAAGATGGGATCAAGGTATGCTACATTAGAATTCTGAACATCTCAACCTCCACCCTTACTCAACTTCTTATAATCTTACCCAAACAGATAAAGATAAATAGTATTCCTCTAATTTTATCAATCAACTTCTCGTAGTCTTTATAAAACAAATGTCCTTACTCTTCTTTTATGCAGCTAAGCAAAAGTCAATATGTGCAGATGTCTGACCCACAACTGACGCAAATGATACCTTACCCAAGAGCAAAAGGTACTGTTCACCACTTGGCATGCACAGTAACATAGCTGTCCAACAAAGTAGCAATGATATTCTTATAAATTATATTAGCCACAAACTATACTCACCATGATGCATCTTATGAGGAAACAAGAAAAGCATATCGTAGTAACATAGCCAACCTGCAAGACAAAAAAAATATAAAAAATAAGCAGCAAGACAGTCAAAGAACCAAAATGCACAAATTATCAGGCAATTCACCTCCTGTAACTTTTTACGTCTCCCCTTTGACTCAACCGGGAAGCGTTGGAGCATTAGAAAGAGCCTGCATGAAAAGCAGCAGATGAGGTGGGGTAAGACAGATAAAAAGTGAAAGACAGACCACTTCAGTTTGTAGTGGTATCCCAAACTTATGAACACTCAACCACCACATTTTCTCCCTATTCAATGCACACTAACAAATCCATATTGGATTAGGATGAACACCCAACCACCACATTTTCTCCCTAATTCAATTCACACTAACAAACCCACATTGGAATAGGACATCATTAACAGATACCAGTGTCATTGCTTCACGAAGAATCCACTATGTGGCTGAAGCGATCATAAATAACAATAACAAGACATTTTTCTCATTGCCATCCCATCAAGTATTTTGCCAAATATTTGACAGCAGTTACAATATAGGGTTATTAAAAAAATCCACTGTGCTATAGCACAACCATTTCGTAAACTTAACAGAGAATCTCTAGTGATAACTTCACAATTATCTGATCCTTTTGTGCCAAGTAACAGAATGTAATTTAGCCATTGAAATCCTGTTCTTAAAACTAATTCAGAGGCAAATCTATTGAAGTTAAATTAAGCTATACAAGCCATTAATCATGAAGGTCCCACATGTTATCTTCAAAAAGTTCATAACTGATGATATCCGCGCGTGTTCTGCGAGTCCTAACAAGGTATGCCAGCAGCAGATATCCAACATATTTGTACAAGCAGTGGTTTTAACTTTTAACAACCAAGGGGTAGACAGCAAATAACTAACGGCGGTTGATCTAATAAACAACCTCTAAGACGAGCATAAATATAAGCTAATTGTTTATGAGCCACAGGGTAGAGAACAAACTTGCATGTTGACACTATATCAACTGAGATTTAAGACAATTCTTATCTGGTACACAGGGGGTACATTGTGGATTGTACCCCCCAGTAAATAAATGAGTTGGTGGTTATCAATTAACTAAAGAAAAGATAGTTCATTCCAAGTTATTTATTCAAACATAACTATTTATTGATGTATAGTTTATCCACAACCGGGGATACTATTCTAAGTTTCTAACGGTATCCCAGGTGTACCGAATAATATGGCGGCTTAAGATATTATGACAAACATGCATGAGCTGTTTGTTACATTTTTATAGATAAACAGCAAAACATCACCATTCTGATCAACAAATATAGACAAAATGAAGAATTTGGTTACTGATCAAATTTGATTCGTATGAACAAATTCACAATTTGGCTGCATATTGATACTCAGGAATTTGCAGATAGTATGCCATGTCCAGCAAGTTAACATTTGCTATAATAGAACATATTGAAACTATATTTGATTGGATAACTACTAAAAGTCCCAACAGCCGTAGAACTTATATACTCTAGTAGAATACTATATTGGGACTCAAGTCTTTATACAAAGTTGGATTTAATCCAGAACAGTAAAACTCTCCACACAACCTTGGAGAAAGAGAGTAATGGCCCCCTTGAAGAAATTATTGGCTGACTCTATAGCTTGCTTTCTACCACTTCATGTATACAACAATCAAGAACTTCAGCCGCTTGGCACTCATCTTTTTACAGATTCAAACCCCCCACCCCCACCCCACAAGAAATACCGTATTCAACAAACAAGAATATCCTTGAGCATATTCATATTTTGATTCTTCAAAATAACACTTTTTTTTAATTGGGAGCATTACGAATCAGACAACCTTAATAATCAGACCTTACTTGCTTACTCAAAAGGGAAATTTCATGGATACTAAGTTCCAAATGTAACATGTACGCACTCAAATTAGCTACCAAATGTAGAAGACGGGATGCATTAAAAAAAGGAGAATCCTGTACCTTCCTCCATATAATAGAAAACCAAGGGCTGCAAACAGAGATACACCTGGAGAAGAGCAAAAAAATTGAGTGACTCAAGTAGTTGAAAAAACAAAACTGATCAGACAATTCAACTGTATGATGTAAAAATAACCTGCAAAGAACATCTTAGATAAGATGACTAGGAATCTGACAGGTTTCCACCAAATAATCAACCACAAGATAATCTGTGCCAATAGGAAGTGCAGTTAGCAATAGAATAGACACTAAAGATGACAGGGACTAAGAAACTAACAAATAAAATGTAATAAGTACAAATACAGGAAAAAAAACAATAGGCCATTCAGTATTTTTGTCAATAGTATCACAGTCAATTCTTAGAGCAACTATCCACACTGTACAACATAATTCCTAATTCAGATGTTGCCATTACATGCAGAAAGTATGCAGGTTCGTGGGAATAAACAAGTGAAACTAATTTCCAGACATTACATCATGCACATTGAATGGAGGAAACAAAATGTGCATGCCAAGAATCATTAGGAGACACTGTACGAATATGGGGTTTCACCTGAATAGCATACACCACCCCATTGATTATGAAGAAGCTCGGTCTTAGCCCATCAGTGGAAACAGCGCGCGCCTGCCAAGTATCAGCAAGTAAGATAAAATATGACAGCTTAATCAAATGCAACAGCAGAAATAAATGAGGAAAGCAGCAGAAATAAATGAGGAAAGCAGCAGAAACAAGCAAAAATAAATAAAATAGCATAAGTCGCAATATACCTGGTAATATATCTCTGCCCAGAACAGAACTAGAAGTGCGTAGGTTGTGAAGAACAAAAGACTTGGCATATCAAGTATAACATGTTGAACAATCTGGAGAACATGAACAAGCCATTATCAGGTAGAAGCAACTCAAAAAAAATAAACAGCCTCAAAAAGGATGAATATATGATCCCAACCTCTGGGTATAGGGTCTGAACATCTCGTCGGAATACAAAAACCAAGCATCGGGCTGGACAATCAAGAATACAAACTCAGTATCGAAAAATCATGCATAACATAAATTGTTCAATAAAAGCTAAAGAAGGACTAAACAAACCTCCATTGACGAAGAAATTAAGAAAATGGAAAACTTTCTGAGTAGTCCAGCCATACTCGGGTACTCTCACCTGTATACGAGCCAATTGGACCTACAATTGAACAAGTCATATCAAATCAACACAAATGCCACCTTAAAGAATGATTACGTTGTTCATTAAAAGAAAAATACTCATTTCGTTCCCACTCTATTTTTCAGTTAAAATAGAATAGCTTAAGGGCTGTGTAGCATACTTTTGACCATAAAATTACACATATAAGGATATAATCACAATAGCTTCATCTTATATATGTACATGTATTTGAAATTCTGATTGAACTATAATAATTTTTTAAATTATACTCAATTAAAGATATTAATAGACTGAAACATATGAAATCCATTTCCCTGGCAAAATAACACATGCGCCAACATGGCTGGAGACCCAAAATTCAAACAAAAGGCGCAATATGTGAAGTTAAAAGCGAAAATTGTGGATAAATACCAGAGCTATGCCAGCAACGATCCCGTAAAGCACAGCAAGAAAGTGAAAAGTACGGTCTTGCCAAATCCCTGATTCATTAATCTGGTCCCACCAAGTCACGGCGTCTTTGAGGTAGTTTTGTGACACCGCAAACAACGGCGACCCCATCGTCTCCATCGCCGGGGAATCCCAGATCAAAACAAAACCAGGATTTAACGTCCGTCTTAACGGGAAACCGTTTCTCCTTTTCTTCTCTTATAATAACAGTAATAGTTATTGTTATGATTGGCACTTGGCAAATATTTTTTGTTCGTTTGGATTTGGGAAACGGCCGCCGAGAGAAGGGAGACACCTTTCTTTTTATGGATTTCGGACTTTTTATTATTAAATTAAGTCGAAGAACGTTGTAGGGGCGAGTGAAATTGAAGCTCACGCGCCTTATGAGGTGTGTGCACGTGGGTCTGCGTGGACATGAGTTTGCACTTACCCTTCTTTTTCCTTCGAGAAAAGTGCATATATAACCCTATATAATTAATGAAAATACGGATATGATTCTGTAATAATAAAAATGCATACATAATCCTGCAAAATTGAAAATGCAAATATAACTCTTATCGGTCAATGCCAAAATAAAGGATTTAGGATTATATTTGCACATATATAATAGTTAGGGTTATATTTGCACATATATATAATAATTAGGATTATATTTACATTAAAAAATAACTCAGAGTTATATTTACACTTTCTCCAATATATATGATTATATTTACGTATTACCCTTTTACTTTTATTTTCGCCAGTCGCAGGCGGTCAAAATAAATGGGACTTGAATGTTCCAGTAAATATGGTTGTTAAAGTTTCTTTTTTCATCATCATTAAAGCAAGAAGGGAATATTTTCGTTTCAATATTTTACACATTAGCAATTAGCAATTGCTGAAAATTACTCCGGCACAGTATGATCGCCATTGAAGTCAATAACACATCAAGAAGCAAACTAGATTTTTTGCACCCAGATAATTTCTCTCTCGAGTCGTCTTGAGAACTACAGTACTTCTGTAAACATTTTCCAAACTTCACCAGCTTCAAGCTGTGAGTTCAGTACCTGTTCATAACAAAAAAGTCATCACCATCAGTATTACATCCTTGGAATCTAAACACAAACCTCAGCAACCATCAGTTCATACCACACACACAATATTCCATATACATTTCCAATTTCCCGTTACCAGTTTATCACATATAAACAAGAAGTCAAGTAAGGGGAAGTATGGCTAATACAATTCGGGAAGAATATTGGTCAGAAGTCTCTCGGGAGGGCTCGGAGAATTCAGAGGTGAGAAAGGATGTCATTTTTGGGGATGAGCTCATCAGGGAGACGAATCTTCCGTCCAGAAGAGGGGTCATTTTCAACCCAGTGGAGGAGGAATACCAGAGGGGACAGACAATATTAGAAGATAGTCTAGTAGGGTATTTCCTCGACTACCGCCATTTCGCACTTACAAGAATGCAACTCCTCATTTCGGACTATTGGGGAGAAGGTGTTCATGTCATTGCGAAGAATGGTAAGTTCTATGTTATCTAGTTTCAACAACGTTCTAAGCTCCTAGCAGTCCTTTACAATGGTCCGGTGAGCATCGCTGGTGGCATGCTGGCTTTGCATAGACTAGTACCTGAAATGGTTCTGTCACACATGACAGTAACCAAAGTACTAATCTGGATCCGCATTTACAGCCTTCCGCTGGAATATTTCGGTAGGAGTACCGTTCAAAAGTTTGCGTCCGTAGTTGGCTCTACCAAAGAAGTGGATTTCGGCGGAAGACTTTTACAACATGCGGAGTATGTCAGTGTCCGGGTGTGGACACTGGTCCAAAAGCCTTTGATATCCGGTTTTTGGTTAAGATTGAGAAGGGGAGGCATAGTTTGGATAACCATTGGTTATGAACGAGTTCACAAAATGTGTCGCCGATGTGGAGCTCTGGGACATACCTACCCGCATTGCAGTTGGTAGAATGTAGAAGCTCTTCAACGCCATATTGATGACAGATTTGCTACTCTCGGTTCAGATATGCAACTGGAGATTTATAGAGACATGTCAGAAGATTTATACTCACCTGCAACCCGGGTTCACAGGTATATGCCGCTAAGAAGGGTCACAAGGTTCCCACCTCATTATTTCTATACAAATGAACACTTGTTTCTTCATATGCCTGACTAGGCGTTCTTAGATGGTTTTAAGTATGAGGAAGATATTTACCCTACACCAGAAGAATTGAGGGAGGCAGAGGAATACAATCCGGGGGATGTGCAATCGTTTCATAGATCAGGGGAGTCCTCGGAGGATGTAGCGGAAGAGGACCCATTGGTGGATCCGGAGGAGGAACCAGACGACATACAAGAAGAACAAAACCTGGGGGAGATGGGTCGTATGGGTGAGATTCATCAAATCTACCTACAGGGTATTGCGGAAGCACGTGAGAGGCTGATGAACTTACCAGATGTACCGAACTTTTGGGAGGCATAGGGTCAAGGAGTCTTTTCCCACAATGGCAATTATGATGTGGAAATGTTGGAGTTGAACCCAACGCCATTACCACCGCAACTAACAAATCAGCAGAATCAACATACTGCGGTTGGTCCAATGACTCACACTAGACATGTGGAGGGTGAAGACGGTGAGGTTGTGGTTGAAGAGTACTTGATCAATGGCGGAAGAAGATACATTTGTGCTGACGTAGGAGCGGAACAATGTCTTTCAGCTAACAAACCAGTGGTCAAACAATTCAGTTTGGCAAATGGTACATTAACGGAACCGTTTCTCACTAACGAAGTTTTTTCAGAAGACATTCATTTTGGGATTGACGGTTCAGTAACGGAACAATCTGATGAAGGGCTCAATTATGATATGGAGCTCACTATTCAGTTTGGCGAGCTAGGCGATGAGACGGATGTCATCATGAGCATCCAGAGCACATTCAAGGAGCCTCTACCTAACACAATCAATGCTGTGGAGATGGTGAAAGTGGTTGAGTTGGAGAAAGGGAAGGCTAAGTTGAATACTATACCAAAAGGGGCAGGAAGAAGCAAAGTGCGCTCTCGACTTCGTAATATTGGTGTTCATATTAATGAACCCAGTAGCTTGACACCTTTTTAGCCTCTAAGCCCTGACTCGGAGCCAGAGAAGGAGCCACTGATCTTTAGACACAATGGAGAGTCAAGCGGCTCTGGATTAATCCCACAGCTACCAATAGAGGATGATGATGAATTTAGAAGTATGGTTGGCAAAAAAAGGTGTGCGGAGTTAATTGGACAAGATGGAAGGAAGAAAATTGATATGAAGAATTATGGGACTGGGACAGAGCGTGGAATGAGGAAGGAATTAAAGGGGGAAAGCAGGGAGGATTTATTGTTCAGGGCCCCAGGTCAGTCTCATCATCTACTTCCTTGCCTGAATGTTTTAAATAACTCTTTTGATATGCACAACAAGTCAAAACAAAAAGAAGATACAGGAACAAGACTTTTTCCCAACCAAACAGCCCATACTAAACATGGACACATTGACCCACCAACCTATCTTATTCTAAATAAGATGATATTGCCACCACCAATACCTCAGGCCCAACATAATGTGCATTTTGAAGATCAAAGTAACTCAGCCCAAACCTTTCCCACAACACAATCCCACATATCCCACTTAGGCCCAACCAACAGCACGTCACATCAAGACAATATGATCGGAGAAATTAGTCCAAGTACAACACAGCTTTCTTCAGTACCTGAGTCTTGAACAAACATGAGGCGACAAAGGTCTTGCCCAGTGGAACTCAGAGCGGAGGTGACGACAGAGGTCTTGTACAATGATGGGAATAATTTCCTTGTCGTCGAATATGCACATACACAATCAGAGGTTAGCGTCATGTTGAAAATGATGAACATTTAAAAAGTGTTGCTACTAATGTTACTAGTGGATCTACCGAGGGAGAAATACCAGTGGCCGTGGCGATGTTGACACAGATCGAAGGAGTGGAATCGGTGCTCCCATTAATCGCTAGGAATGTGGAGGAGAAGAAAGATACGGGTCGGGTAGAGGAAGCGGATGAACGGGGTTTCCAGGTCGACAGAAGTTTGGAGAAAAATCATGGGTTTGTTGGTGATGCTCTCGGAATTTTGGAGAAGATTGTGGAGAAATTTTGGAAGATGATAAAGGCAGGGAGGATTTTGGGGAAGAAGGGATAAACACATGTGACCCACAAGTGGAGAAGTGGCTGGGAAAGCAACAAATGAAGGAAGGATTGGAATTTTCGGAAATAATCATGGTGGGCAGAGAGAATTGCATAAGAAATTGGCCAAATCCAATAAAAATTGTGGGATTTTCAAATTCAAGGAAGAAAGGAATCAGAACCTTTAAAAACTGTACTGACAAGAGCTCGGATACAAGGTTTATCATCCAGGATAATATGGAAAGAGTTCGGAAGTTGAAAATTGGTGATCATGATTTACGAAGAGAGGTGGGGACCAGTCGTGCGACAATTTGGCCAAAATCAGTAACCACTCAGCACTGTATGGACCAAAATGTGAATACGGATTTCAGCATTATCAATTCACAGAGGAAAGCTATTCTATGGGCAATAGAAGAATATATGCCGGTTGCAGAAGGATTGGGGGTTAAGAGGAAGAGACTTCTCCAGGAGGAGTTAGGTGTCATTACCTTTAATAAGAAAAGATGTACAGAGGTCCAGGAGCAGCATCTGTTGTATCAATCGCTATCTGGGTTTAAGGAATTGGACCTAACTCTTGGTGAGGAGCAGGGCAAGCAAGTTATTGTCACAGCAAGAATCGTTGATGCAGTGATACAGACTGTGTTGCAAGGTCATCAAACACAAAGCGGTGGTTGGTCCAGAACAACCACCTAGAGGTACATGAATCTACTCTCTTGGAACTGCAGGGGCTTGTCGCATTCCCTGACAGTAAGTTTCTTAAACAATACCATCCATCACTATAACCCCAATATTGTTTTTCTAATGGAAACTAAGTGTGCTTATAGTAAAGTTAGGAAGTGGCTAGGTAGAACTTATTTCACTAGCTGGGAAGTTGTAGATGCAGTAGAATCCTGAGGAGGGCTCTGTGTAGCCTGGTCTTCGGAACTCCTTGTATCGGTAGTTAAAAGCTGCCCTAATTTTGTTTGTTGTAAAATTACTACCGCTAAAGGCGAGGAATGGATGTTGTTCCTTGTGTATGGGC
Organism: Rubia yunnanensis; assembly: GCA_037428765.1. Lineage (NCBI taxonomy): Eukaryota > Viridiplantae > Streptophyta > Magnoliopsida > Gentianales > Rubiaceae > Rubia > Rubia yunnanensis. The sequence continues at coordinate 30,644,757 of CM075071.1, read as the reverse complement.
ATCATGATCGACCTCAAAGGAAACACGTCTGGGATTGCCTGCATATGTTTCTATAGGGCAATCATTTACCCGTTCTGATCACAGGTGATTTTAATCAAGTCCTTTATAGGGATGATAAATATGGTGGAAGACCTATTTTGTCTCAGGCCACAAGGGATTTAAGGGGACTCCTACAGGAATATAACCTAAGTGAACTTATGCACAAGGGACAGTGGTACACCTGGTCTAATGGTAGACAAGGAAGTGATCTTATACTGGAGAGATTGGACAGAGCTTTTGCTAATGCTAAGTGGAGCTCATTATTCCAGAGTTATAGCCTGACAAACCATACAATCATGAGATCGGATCACGGGGTACTCACCATTAATACACACTTAGTGATAGGCCATCACACATTCCCACTGTGAGGAGGTTTGAGTCCTAGTGGGTAAGGTACAATAACACCAGGGAGGTGGTCAAACGTGTCTGGAGGCCAATCAGGAGCTTGCAATGTCATCCAGGAGAAGTCCCCACTGATGCTCAAAATACCACAATATCTTACAATAGGAAGGTGATGGAAACTACAACCAGATTACATGACTGGGCTCAAGAGAATGTTGGAAAGCTGGAATACAAAATCAAAAGGGTGAAACAGCAGCTCGGTGTTAAGCAGAGCAAGAAGGACGCAGATGGTATGCATGAGAAATCGGTTCAACTGGAGGGACTTCTTACTATGCAGGATGACTACTGGAGACAGAGAGCCAAAGCACTATGGCTAAAAGAGGGAGATAAAAACACTAAAGTTTTCCATAAATGGGTGCAAAAGAGGAAAGGACAGAACTATATTACCCACCTCAAGGACAATGCAGGAAATTGGATATCAAAGAAAGAGGATCTTCAGCAGCTAGTCTATAATCATGTGAGCTCTGTATTTATTTCTGAATCAGTTATGCCGGAGGATGCTTTTGGTCATTCACCTATGCAGGACATCCTAAACCTCATCACCAGAGGGGTCAATCACAATCAATAGGAGGCGCTGGAGGCACCTGTGACCACACAGGAGATAGAACTAGCTATTTTTCAAATGGGGAAATGGAAGGCACCTGGCCCGGATAGCCTACCGCCTGGTTTTTACCAACATTACTGGTCTAAAGTGGGAGATGAGGTAATAAATGTGATTTCAAATTTTTTTCACATCCGCATCTATGCCACCAGAGTGGAACCATACTACTCTTGTCCTTATCCCGAAGAAAAGGTGTCCAATCGTACCAGCAGACTTACGTCCTATAAGCCTATGCAATGTCACATATAAAATCATTGCGGAGATCTTAGCCAATAGAATCAAGAAAGTCGTGGGGTTCCTCATCTCAGGTAACCAATCTGCTTTTGTTCAAGGAAGATCTATTGTTGAAAATTCCCTAATTGCACATGAGGTAATAGAATTCATACGAAAGAAGAAGAAGGGGAAACAGGCTATGGCATCCACGAAAATAGATTTGAGTAAGGCTTATGATAGGGTATCCTAGGAATTTTTGGAGAAAATGATGTTACACATGGGATTTCCTCGGTTATGGATTCACTGGATTATGGCTTGTGTCACCACGGTGTCATATTCTATCAAGCTCAACGGTATGATGTCAAAGAGTTTCAATCCAAAACAGGGACTACGACAAGGTTGTCCCCTCTCGCCATTCCTGTTCATCCTTTGCCAAGAAGCATTCTCATCAATGATAGCATCAGATGGGTTCCAGAGTGTCTGCCAAGGTGTTAAAATTGGGCGATCGGTTCAACCGGTTTCACATCTCATGTTTGCGGATGATTGTATCCTTTTCTTCAACATTTCTGAGGTAGGTTCAACAAAACTAGCAAGGACAATTAATCTCTTTGCAGCGTACTCGGGCCAAAGAATTAACTTTCAGAAGTCGGCATTCCTATTCAGCCCAAATACACAAGACCACACTAAGGAGAGGCTTAGGCAGACATTCAGAATATTTTCAGACTTACTCAAGGAAAATTTCCTTGGTCATGATATGGATTTCACAGCCACGAAGATTGGTATGTTCAGTAAGTTAATCCAAAGAGTTAAGGCAAAAACATCTGTATGGAAAACTGGGGATATTTCGATAATGGGGAGAATCACCCTGTCCAAACATGTGCTAGCATCAACAATCTAGTACACACTGAGTACTTTTCGTATATCGTCTACGATCGCTAGGAAAATTGACAGTCATCTTGCACGATTCATCTGGGCGGGGGATACAGATGGGAGGGGAATACACTGGAAGTCGTGGTCAGCGATGTGCCAATCAAAATGGCAAGGAGGATTAGGAATGCACGCTACAAAGCAGATGAACCAGGCTTTGTTAGGAAAGCTAGCATGGAAGTTTGTTACAGATAAACAATCTTTTTTCTCAAAGTTCTTCCTTTCTAAGTATTGCAGCAAAGACGATTTCTGCAAGGTTAAACTGAAACAGGACTCTACGTGGGGCTAGAGAGGAATATTGTGGGGAAGGGATCTCGTCGGCGGCGGCCTGAAATGGCAGGTAGTCAATGGACATGAGATTAACATCCAGGAGAAGTGGATTCCATAGCAAAGGAACCCAATCGGGTTTGAGAATCAGCTCCTTCCCCAGCTTAATTTCAAGTTTTGTGATCTGATTGATAGTAACCAGCAGTGGCGTATGCCTCTTTTGAGACTATTTTTTAGTTCAGAAATTGTCAACCACATAGCAGGAATACATATTCCATATAACTCTTCAGGATTGAGAGATCTCCAGTTCTGGGATATGGACTCATTTAGGAAATACACCGTCAAAAGTGGATATCATGAGGCATGAAACAAGGTGACAGGCCAGAACCCATCATCTTCAACCGTCGTGGCCAATTTCAGGGAAAACCAACATCTGTGGAAGACATTATGGTAGTTGAATATACCAGAGAAAATAAAATTCCTTGTCTGAAGATTGGTAACAAATGTTGTACCAACAGGACATGCTCTTAGATTGAGAAATGTGGAGGTCTCACCATTTTGTCAAATGTGTCATCAAAAGGTTGAAACGGTGTCGCACATGATCCTTGAGTGTGAGATAGCACGAAGGATCTGGGGAATATCTAGACTGGGGTTTGATTTTGGTCAAGGAACCCCACTCAATTTGGAATCCTGGCTTCATCACTGGTTCAAGACTGCACCAGAAAGGGAGGATATAAACCTGACATGCATTATAATATGGGCGATTTGGTGTGCAAGAAATAGCGCAACAATTGATCAACAGAAGCCATCAGTTGATATGGTTCTAGCTATTACGAGGGAAAACTATGAGGACAACGTTAGTGGGGAGGAATCAAGACACACAATTTTAGCTAACTCGAACTCATCAAATATGGAGCTTGAAGACATGGCGAATCAGACAGAGACGAAGACCACAAAGGTGGAATAGGTGGGGGACATGAGGCTTCTGTGGTACGTATTGGATAATCACAAGAATCGGGTATATGAGGACTGGCTATGCATCAATACAGATGCGGCTTTTCATAAACAGGACGTTAAGGCAGTAGCTGCTTGGTGTGTTGCACAAGGTTAAGATATTTCATCCTCCTGCCAAGGTTATCGCGTAATACAGGCGGCTTCACCAGCACAAGCGGAACTTATAGCTATATACGAGGCCATGTTACATGCTAGTCATATGGGTGTCACTCAATTATGTATTCGCACAGACTGTGAAATGGTACTCAACCATACCAGCAAATATCCATCGGTTCCTCCAAGTCTACACGGCTTAGTTAGAAGCATTTTAATGCTAGCTATGGTTTTCCGTAACATTCATGTCATGAAAGTGCATAGAGATATAGTAATGAATGCACATAACCTAGCAAAACTTGTAATCAGGGATCGGTTGATAATATAAGTGCTGGATTTAACCAAAAAAAATAACACAACTATTTCATCACTTTAGATATATATGGTTGAAATTGTCCCTCATTCATGACAAACACTACAGACATTATCTATTACCTCGATTTTTCTGGGCTTTTTACCTCAATAAAAATTGAGGTAAATACAGTCGAAGTAAAAGGTATATTTTACATCGGTTCAAAATCGAGGCAGTAGTACATTTTACCTTGGTTTTGGACCAACGTCAGCAAGAATTGCGACCGATGTCGCTCCATGGTAGAAGACCGACGATAGGAGACCCCACCTGCGACATCGTAACAAATGATGTCGGCATCATAAAGCATGCGGCGTCATCCATTGGAATATGGCAGCCGATGGGAGAGGAAGTACGGCGACGTCGTTCATAATACGTGCGATGTCGCGGTATATGAGAAGCGATATCAGACTAGTGAGGGACCCACATTGTGTGCTTGTTGGCGTGGAACGCTGACAAAAATGACTCATTTCGAGAAACCGACGTAGCAAAAATAATGACGCTTGTATATGCAGCGTCATTAATTTGTCGTTTTGGAACCGGTTCATGCGACGTCACTATTTAGTCGGTCATCTCTCATTTCTCATAAATTATTATAATATTAAATATTCGATAACTCAAATAATCGGCCGTCGATAGCCGTTACAAGTTATTTAAATTGTGATAAATCGAGAAATAGTTAAACATCATACAACACTCAATTGTTGTTCAATTATTGTGGGAATGATTGACATTTTAATTAAAACCAACAAAATTATGCCATATATTACAAATAAATGTATTAGTATATTAACACATAAGGTTGATACAAAATTGAAACATTAATTGTATTTAACCTCCATTTTTACGTTGTACGCCGTTCAGATTTTCAGGGCGACCGGTTAGAAGACAACTCCGTCCATCTAAATGCTAGAAGTCCATCAATTACTCCCTTTGATCATATTACAATAAATACATAGGAAACAGAACTTATGTTTCAATTGGGCAGAACCCAAAAATACATATAATCTAGTCATACGTAGACGACATTATTCTCAATATGGGAATAGTAACTGATATGTATGAAAGCGATGTTGCACTCATAAAACCCGATGTTGCAAAGACCGAGCTAAAAGAGACTTCAGATATTCAAAGATATTTCTAAACTCAACACTTTCTTGACCTATGCGACGTCGTTCCTTATTCGGTACGACATCGTATGGAGCGATTAACTATGACCAACGTCGCACATTCATATTGTGTTCATTCAAATCTAAGTCATTTTCCCCACTCTTAACAAACATGTCATCATAGTGGTAACAAAAACAACATACAATATATAACATGTAACACAATGATTCATCCTTCATGAAAATCTTCGATCTTTGATGAATAAGGAAAAAAGCATATCGAAGGTATATGGTAACAAAATGGCTAAATGAACATGTAAAAGATGGAAAAGTACCTCAAACAATTTGAACCTAGAAATGCTCCATCCTTGGATACTTGTTGATGGTTGAGGGAAGCAATTTGATTGAGCCCTTTCATTGCTGTAATGGTGTGAATGGATAGGGTGGGTTCGTGGGATATGTATGGAGATGGAAATGGATGTTAGTGCTGATAGTTATTGACATGAAATAGGGTTGTGGTAATTTTTTTTCAAATTTTCATTTGAAATTTTTGGTTGCCGCTAGAAATTCCATATTGAGCGACGTTGCTCGATATTCGGTTTATGTTTCTTTACATGCGACTTATGTGCAACGACGCATATGTGGCCATAGTCTATTATTCAAAATTTATCATAAAATTATCCGTTTAAAGGTTTCGGGCCCTTCTGTCGACCCGTCTATGCCCAAATTGGAACAACATTGTCGTCAAAATTTGAATAAAAAAAGTTATCTCCAATTTTTCATTTCGACAACTCCCACTTTCTTGGATGGACCTAAGTGCAAAAATAAAAAAGAGAACTGGTTGTCCCAAACTCGATTCCGATCGTTCCGAAAAGAAGATTTGTCATCCATATGCAGTCAACCTATAATAACCGAGAGTAATAAAGAAACTGGTCTTATTCCACATAGACTTCCACAAGTTCATACGACTAGCACTCGTATACTATTAAGTACTCATACACAATTTTCTATAGGCCACGTACTGACACTTTGTATAATTTGAAGTACGGAATTTTATTACTTTTATATTTCATAAAAAATCTAGAATATGAAATTTCATGTAATTTTATCTGGCGGAAATTATCATTTCTATAACGCTTATCGTAAGTGTGTTAATGGAATACTATAAAAAAAACCAAACTATTACCCAGGTTTGCATGCATGTAAGACCGTATGCATAATTTCCATATGAAACATTTGTCATTTTTTTCAGGTAAATGTCTCTTAAGCTTAGTGACATATAAGGAAGTTTGGGCCATAGTGTAATTTCCCGTGAATAATTTGGGCCCGTTCCGGTGACACGCTCATGTCCAAATTCGAGCATGGTGATGAAATTTGACGGACGAGATTTTATTAGTTTTATATTTCATAAAAAACCTAGACTATGAAATTTGGGCGATTCAGCCCGCAATCCATTATTACGACGTCGCTCTTTTGTCAGTCAATAATCGGTGACGATGATATTGATTTGATATCGTGCATTTGTGATTTTAGTCCACCACTGACCGGGGTCGTGGTTATTTTTGGATTAGGCTGTCACTCTAATACAACCTAGTGTTTATTATAAGCGATGTTAGGTATGCTTCAGATCTATGTTGTATTGATCGATTAGTTTTGCGACATCGACTTATGTCGATTCAATTGCCTCTGATCCAGGCCCAATTTTATAATGTTTGGGCCCAATTATATATGTGGGCCTTACCATACGAACAACAACGTCGCACTCTGTCTTCGTCTTTCTATGCAACACACCCTGTAACGTCGCACCTCTGATTAAATGGAAACATTTCACTATGGGTATATAAATAGCCAACCACCATCCCCTTTCGCATCCTAACCAACGACGTTGCACCAAAACCTCCCACCTGAAAAATATGGCCGGAAAACATTCAAATCTCAACGCAAAAACTTGGTCTCATATCGCTATAGCATCAAAACCCACATTCAATTGCTTTGGACGTAGTACATTGGTGGATTTCTTTAATGGGGGAAGAGAAAGAAGCCCTAACTAAGGTAAGGAATTTTATCGATCAAGCTTGATGTTGGCTTCTTTTGCTGCCCATTGCTTGGTTTTACAATCGTGGCATGTTAGCTGTTACTTTTGTGATGTTGATGTTAGTTGAGATTATATGTGTTTTAGGACCATTCATTTTCTAGTCGCATACTGTTTCAGCTTAGTTGATTAACCTACGACGTCACACATTCAAACACATGTATCTCTGATTTCGCATAGTTCATGTCGATCTAGCCAAAGTGTCTACGACATGGATGCAAAGTCAGCCAAAACACATTGACATCATTACGTCTTGATCGTTGCACACACTTACGTTTCTTTGTTTATCATATGTAGGCAACCAATAGGAAAAGGGAAGATGCCACAGGAGCAGGTACATCGCACACGAAGAAGGCAAAGGCAATGATCACCCATCCATCGCTAATATGAGACATAATACGCTTCATCAAAGAGGAGGCAGAGAAGCGTTTCAAAAAGATACGAGGCTGAAGGATAAATGAGGTTAGGGTGATGAATCTCGAGGACGTGGGGCAACTCCACCTCGATATTTTCCTCGAACCATTTAAACCGTCAGAAATGGAGGGTTTGATATACTTGGATAAACCAACGTATGATACGGAGGTCAATAAGTTCTATGCCAATTTCAGAAGGGAATCGGCAACCACCTATAATACAAGAGTGAATGAGATGGACATGGAGATGATGAAAGATTTCATCAATCAGGTGATTGAGTGTACAATTGGTGGAGAGGATCAATCGAAGGTTGAGCCTCTACAGCTGTATTATCGGGACAATTGGCCTTCACAGATCGACGAGAATGACCCACCCAGGGAGCTTGACCCCAACCGAACAGTGGAGAAGTACTTCAAAATTGAAGTGGGGAACATGCTCATCCTAATAAAGCAGATCAAGCTTGGTGTTATAAACCTTTAGGAGAGAATGATGTTCAATATAATTGTACAAGTACTTATCCCGGACGGACATTCTACAGAGTGCACGATTAACGAGACCGTCATGTACTACCACCTTACGGAGAACAAGGTAGCCAACCCCAAGTACACCATTATCCAAGAGATGCACCAAGTGGCCCTCTCCACAAAGAGTTGGACCCTCCCCTATGACAACATAATCACCACCATTCTGAAGAAGAAGAAGGTTCACATCAAATCGAAAGCGAAGATCCATCCAAAGTACTATGATGAAAACTACTCCGGGTTGAAGCATTAGGTTTGAGAGGCGATAACGTGGATTGATCATAATATCCCTAAAGGGGATATGGATGTGCCTCTCACACCCAGGCTCAAGGCGACTCCATTGGCTTCCACAAGTATAGATGCTTCCCTCACCATTATTCCAGCCCCGCGAATGGGTATACAAGTTTTTAGGTTTTTTGTTTATTTCAAATTATTATTAATTAAATTTTTAACATTTTCATTTAATGTAACTAATTTCTTATTCCACATGGCTTACACGAAAAGCCTGGGGTATCGTCTTAAAGGATGTGGTAGAGACCAAGGCCCTGGCGCTACACACGGAACACAACATACGTAAGCTTATGGAAGAAATAACGGATCTGAAGTCTATGATTGTCGATGCAATCAATGAACCCAGAGGGGATGAGGAGCCTGGGGTTAACGAGGATGGGCCAGATGCCACAGATCATGAATACCAAGTCTTCCACCGAAGAGTCAGAGGCTAATTCTTAAGACGATGGAAGTAGTTTGTCGGCGGAAGATGTTATCTCACCCGTGTCACCACCCCATTGCCTATCATGGATCATATGTTAGTTTGTCGTAGAAGATGAAGAATATTTGGATTTTATTGGGATATCATGTCTTTTGTCTAATTTTCAATTTGATAGGATGTTATATGGTACACATTATTACATTTTTTTAGATATACGTACGTACCTAGCTTTATCTTACCAATGTACTTGATGAAATTTGAGATTGGCTGTTGTGAACTTGGAATGGAATCTTCAGATGGTACATTCCAAGTTCTAGTCGTATTGGTTAACTATCGTTAATTTATTAGGTATGATAGATACATGCGACATCACACTTAATTAACACTATATAATTTCAATTTTACCGACATGTCCCTGACTGACCTGCGACATCGCATGAATTAATTTATTTGAATGGATTTAGGCATGGGTTTGGACGGAGGGGCATGTGCAACTTTGCATGGTGGAAAATTCAACGTTGCTCCCTAACTTCGAGAGGAATTTAGTCAAATCAAATGCTGGTGCAAAGTTGATCTTCTCATCACTGACTATTACAATTAGGTCATACCCATATTGTCAACGTCGCACCTACGTCGACAACACTTTGTACTTCGATTTTCAAGAATATTTACTCCGGTTATCATAGAACTGCGGTAAAAAAACCTATTATTTACCTCAATTTTTTAAACTGAAGTAAATAATATTAGTTACTTCAGAAAAAAAACCAAGGTAAAAATGGTGAAGTAATAGGTTCATTTTCTTGTAGTGATAGCGCACACTTTTGCTGCAAACAATTAGCGAAAAGAAGTTCTTATCGCAGATGAGCATCCTCATCAGTTTCGAAGGTTTTCATGTGAACTTCCAAGATAGAACTAGCCACACACTTGGAAATCATTATCGACGGCCTTAACTACACTATTAATGTAGAACATGCAGTTGAAGGTCTTAGATTCCCATCAAAGTTAGTTACACTACGTAACTAAATTTCATTTGGATCATAGACCTTAGCATTGAAGACCACCATAGTTAAAGTCAAACCTCAGCCTACACCAAAAGAAAACCTCAATTGTTCAAGGTATAAGCAGATAAGGGGCAAATAGGTAACATCTACTTCTTATTTGTTCTAGAGAACTATTCATCTCAATTTTGAATTCAGACCTCAACCTTAAAATAAGGGATACACACTTAGAAGTACTGGATACACCATTGACCATAACTTTATTTGAATGCCTCACTCTCTTATTTTATAGTAGAATAGAACTCAAAAGGGTCGTGTACCATGTCTCGGTTATACACCTTTTAGAAGGTCTCTTTTGTTTTGCGATAGAAATGGATTGGGTTGGGCACAGGAGCATGTTCTTTTACCCGCAAATAAAACTTTAGTCTTAGTTTACTGATTGCGTTTGCCTCAAAACATTATAGGGTTCGTATTCTCTTTCACCTAGAGGTGAAGGGGATCGTAAGGGAACACATTTGTAAAACGGGGGTGGGCATTAACTTTAGTAACTCACCTTCGTCGAAAAGCATGACACATTTATACTATTTACCATATTCACAGTAAATAAAAAATTGTAGCATTTAAGAGCACCTCTAACCCAATGATCACTTTTTTAAAAAATAAATAAAGTTAGTTTACACATCATATTGGCATATTCCCAGATCAAAAACACATTTTCAATGTGGGAGTCACTTCAAAACATCAATTATACGTAGATGAATTTACAAGCAACCCAGTCAATTACACCATGTATAAAGAAGGCTGTATTGAGGCGGTAAGTTTCCAAAGTATTAAATTTTGGCAATTATTTTTTTATGTTTAGCTATTTGAATATTTTCAATCAAAATTTGAAAAGGTACCTAACACCTTTGCTCAAATGTGTAGAGGCACAACAATATGCACTCAGCAGTAGAGATATGCATGAAGGATGGAGTGGATCACATTAAGGTGCTTGAACTCTTGCCAAAATAATCCTCGTATATAATATTGCTGACCAACTATATTTGAAGATACAAATCCATTTGTCCAGAAGTGAAATAGCTTCCTGCAGAATGCCACTGTACAAAGGAAATCTCAATCAGAGATGACTGGAATCTACAATGCCTAACCTTTCAATAAGTTGAGAATTGACATTATAGGCCCTTTCCCAATGGGATTAGGTGGAACAAAATTCCTCATCGCAGTCATCGATTACTTCACCAAATGGGTTGAAGCAAAACCCGTGAAAAAAATCAGAGCTAGAGCGGCAATCACACTTGTCTCAAAAAATATCATATGTCATTTCGGCATACTTAAAACCATCATTTCAGATAACGGGACTCACTTCACAAGTGACCCATTCAACCAACGGGGCAGAGACTTGAACATAATTAAGAAATTCACATCAGTAGCACACCCTAAGCCTACAGAAATGTAGAAGTCACAAATCAGACAATGGTTCAGGGAATCCAAAAAAGGTTAGAAAGGAAGCAGACAAAATGGGTCGAAGAGCTACCAACCGTCAAGTGTATGGGTGTTCAACCGGTCGATTTTTTGGTTAGGCGGTTAATCAGTTTCAGTTTCTACCTGTTTATAAAATTTTATAAGGAAACAAATAACCGGACGATAATGTTGTCAGTTTTACCAGTTCTGTTAGTATCAGTTTCAGATGATATGTTGGTTATTACCGGTTACCATATATATGCCATTTATTTAAAATTAAAATATAAATCCATAATAATATTGATTAGTAGTTAGAGCCGCAAAACATAGAATAAATGCATGAGCCGAGGCTCCCATGTCCCACTGACCCCCAGTTCATAGGGAGTCAGAAGCAAGCAGAGTTAAAGGCGGGTTAGGAATTGGATAATTGTGTTGCATAGGAGTTGAATGATTATTTAAAATTAATAAAAAATGTATCATGAGTTCCCGTCGATAATTATTAGTGCTTGGCACAATTATTAGCTACATCGAATTATGTTTGCATAATTATTTTCTTTCGGCATAATATTTATTTAAAGATATAAGAGATAATAATGTAGAATTTAAAGAAAAAGTTAATTTGGGTTAGGAACTTAAAGTTTTCTTATTAGATTTGTGATTACGGTCCAAATTTTAATTAATTAATTTTGAGGTTGAAATTAATTAATTAATTAATGTGCTATAAAATCTCTTACTGGTTATCAAATTAGACCAATCAATAAATAATAAAACCAACAATGGAACTGATTAATTGACATAACTAGATAACCTTAATCGATACTAACTGATTAACCAATTAACCGGTTAATCGAATTAAATTTTGGTTAGGTTTTGACCCGGTTATTGATTTTCTAGTTTTTTAGAATAACCCTAGTCACGTGGGCCTATCGAGCCACTCCTAGAACCCTAATGGCAGAAACACCATTCGACTTGGTGTACGCACACTAAGCAGTCATCCCAATAGAGGTGGGCATCGTAAACCCATGAACCATTAACCATGTGAGACCAGCAATCCAGAAAACATTAGAGCAAACCTAGACATCCTTGAAGAGTGACATTCACCATGGATGAAAAACCCAGGTACATGCAAGTCAAAGATAATATTTATATTGTTGCTCCCAACTTTACTCCTAACTACAAGAAAGTAGATAGTGGTATGGCGGGTGTCGTTCATAGAGACCAAGGGATTCAAAAGATAGATTCACATAGTTCATACACAAGCGTTACCAAATGTGTGTTTGAAATAGTTAAGCTAACAACTAAGAAGAAGTATATATAAACCACTTAGTAAAGAACATAGTAAAGGCCTTGGGGGCATTTGCATCATATTTTTTTTAAGTTTAGACTCGATCTTCAATTCATATTCACATAGTAAAAATTTGACTATGATATGCCTTATCACAAGATGCGGAGAGGTTGATTCACCAGGAACTCCCACGAGGACTAATATTTCGATTCCGCCCTCTCATCAAACTCTCACCTCTGTCTGCTATATCTAGAAGGGCGCTAGAAAAGAGCTCTAAGTAGAGAGAAAACGTTAGTGAGAGAAAGGGCTACAACCTCTCTACAGAACATTTCTAGGCATTATCTTTGCAATTCTACTTTCTCTCTTACAATTTCTGCGTTTTTGGCAAGGAATCCAAGGCATCTTTTGATGTATGGGTTGAAGATATGTTCTTGCAATCTTGAATTTTGAAATGGTGAATCTTCTCGTAGAACTTTGTATGCAACATGGATGATCTAATGGAATTGGATACTGCCGATCGATACTAATATTGCTGGAACAAGGGATTTCTCGACGAGATCAGATTTGGGATTTTGATGCGCATATTGTAAGTTCTCGTTTGGATCATGTTTTTCTTTTCTTGAATTCAATATTGGAATTTCATGAATCTGTGGGATTTTATGATGTGTGGATTTTGATTCTTTAATTTGGAATCAGATACATGATTAAGGTCAACCAGATTATAGACTTTGGGGGATATGTTGTTTTGGATTTTCTAACATATATTTCAGATAGTTCCCAGTATTTTGTGCTGCTCCGATATGAAATATGGGACTTTTTGTGTTCATCGTGTGCTGAAGGATATGCCTAGGTTGATTTGAAGAAATGTACTGAAATACTGGAAAATTTGAAGGTTTATGGAGGAAATTAGAAGCAGCAGAAGTGATTTCTTGTGGCAAATTTTGGGTCAAAATTCATGTGTTTTTCTGATTGTAAAATCTGAGCCTAGTTGGTTTTTATAATGGTAATTCTGAGTAGGTTCGTCATTGAGTGTGCAATGGCGGATGGAACTTTGTTGGGACAAAATTAACTTTAGATTTGGACTCTTTTGGATCAACACTTGGTTCATGAACCAAGGATCAATGTTTTTTTGTGAGGGGTTAGTTGCTGAGTATTTGGACAAAAGCGAAGGATATCTATTCTGGGTTTTGTGCTTGACGACGAATTTATGTCGATGGAAAGTGTACCGGGGAAGAAAATGGTTTGAAGATCTGGGTTTTGGTTAATGTTCAAGATGGTTTCAAGGAGTAAATTTGCTGCTATGCCCAGGTTCAGGCAAGCTTCAGCTCTGGTTCTGCCGGGCCGTAGAAAATGGATAAAATTAGAGAAAAAATTGACCTTATACCCATATTTTTGGACGGAAATCTCATGGGCAATTAAGGTGTGTGATCAATCAGAGTTCATGATGGTTTTACAGAGTATATTCATCATGTATCCAGATCCCGACGAGCTTCAACTCCAGCTCCGTCAGCCATGGCAGATGGATTCTTCTTTTGGAACAAAAACCAAATTGTTGCTTACCTCTTTTGGTTTGAAATGTCTCACTTCCCCAATGCCCAGAAAGAACTCGATCAAATTCGACTTTGAATGGTAGAAATTCGATGCCCAAGACATGAAAAATTGTGGCGAGTTGCATTTTTCAGTGAAGGTGAATCAGGCATGCATGTGGGTCTTTTGACCCGAGTTCAGATTATAGGTCTGAGGCTCTCTAGGGTTTTGACCCAAGTGAAGGCGGTTGGTCCTACGACTCGGGAAGAGTTAAAATGTGTCTGAGGCTCTCTAGGGATTTTAACCCATTTTGGAGGAGGCTAGGTGAAAAAACCCACAAAGTTTATCCGGGTCTGGAGGGACTCTAGGGTTTCTCCTAGGCTGGGCCAAAATTGTGACTTAATTGGCCGAAATGGGCTAAAATATTATCTCTAGGTAAAACAATTAGATGGAAAACGAGTTTGCTTCTTATAACCTGGTCCTTTGCGGGTTGACCCGCAATTTTGAGCATAAAGGGGCTGATGGAATTTTTGGATTTGGGGGATTTTCTCACACTTTTGGCTGAATTGGTAATTCTTTTGGTAATTCAGTGGGGTTGTGAAAATTATCTAAATTTAGCCCAACCGAGCCTAATTTTTTGAAAAATGAATTTTAGACCACTCTCACCCCGAGATGTCGAGTCTTCACACATCGGATTTCATGTTTTTATTTGAACTTCCACATGTTTGGTTTCGCATTGAAGGCCATGTATGTAAGAGGTAATATCTGCACTACATTTTTAGGGTGATCTAGTGAGTTTGTTCTCACGATCAACCAACTTTAGTAGTAGTATCTCTTTGTCCCCTGTCTTCACGAAGGGGTTAATATTTTGGACCCTTGGCATTAGCACATTTTTTCCAAGGGATATGCTTTACGTTTCTTTTTTATTAACAGGTGTGCGCCAATGCGCACACTCCCGTTGACACTCACAGTTTCTTTTTATTTACCTATACCTTCATAGAAGGGCAGTAGAACCACTGACCCCCTCTAACCCTCACTCATATGGTTAATAAACTCGATATCACTCAGTAAATTAAACACGGAAGTAGCATGACTCATTGGGACCTTCACTGTGAACACACAGTCAACGATGTATGCTTTTAAGACCGAACACATTAGTAACTCATTAATTGCCCCCATAATTTTATTCGGACTAGTTTACTACAAACATGACACATGACTTTCGAAACGAAACTATGACCCCAACAAGATATATATGTATATATATATATATATATATATATATATATATATAATGCTGCGACAGTATGTTGTCGGGTTATTTTTTATCGTTCATAGCCAAATTCAGTTAAGTCCTCTAGCCTAATTCAATCAAAGAATTAATAATCATACATCGTTGTCACTCCTAAACACGACCTTCACATGATCTTTTAACCAAACCCGCCAAAAAGAAAAAATACTCCCGGGTCCATTCCTTTGCCTAGTGCTAAATGCATTCACTAGAATTAATTAGTTGTACACACTAGCATCAGTCATACATAATCATAGGAATTAAAACCAGGCGATAATGATAATAAGAGCACATAAAAGATAAATCTAGAAATCTTCCAAGTTAATAGTTAAAATACGTTTACGAATGCTCCCAAGCCGTAACCTAAGCTAACATAATCAAACTCATAACAAAAATGGGTTTAGAAACCATAAATTCCATGCGATAAATGAATGAAGAGAGAAAAATAGCTAGAGAGTAAATAATATCTACCTCTTTCTTTCTTGTCCAATGGAAAAGGTTGATTTTATATTGGGAGGAGAGAGAAGCATTATTAGCTGGTTAAAACCCTAGTCAACAGTTTGAGTGTGCCGAGGGTTTTACATAGATCATGTTAAATTACACGGTTCATTCCATGTGACTCAATTTTGAGCAAACTGATCAACACAGACGTTGCAAAATTGCATGGCCTACTCTCTAGGACTTGGACCTTGCCTTCTGATTTACACAAACCGTGTAAAATTACATGATTTGTTCACTGGACCTTCATTCCTAGGCAAACTGAGCAGGACAGTTCATGCCAGTTGGCACCGTCTGTGCCCTATGAATACTCTTGGTCATTTTTCTTGAAAACTTGCTCTTTTTGCTTTGTTCTTCTCCCAAAAACTTCAATCTTCCACCATTCAATCTAGTAACCTTGTTTTCTACTACCAACCTCTCAATTGACCCCTATGGCCTTCTTCGATGATGATTTTCAATAAGCTCACAAAAATACATTAGACCACCTCATGGAGGATATTCCTATTAAGCTACAAATGGTTAACAAAATATAAGAGTTAACACAAATAACCAAAAAAAAGTGGTTTTAACCCTCTATCATACAATAAACTCATAAACCTAACTAACCACCAACTAAAGCATACAAAAAGTGGTGTTAAACGTCATAAGAAAACATGCATTTGCTGTCTCATCAAAGATGGCAGAATAATCGCCACCATGATGGAGGCAATATACAAGAAAAATGTGGCAAAGTCATACAATGACCGTGTTAAGGCTAACAACATCATTTAAAATAGGATAGTTAGTCTTGCAAAAGAATGATGCAAGGTTAATAGAGTAAAATAGGAAAATGTTGCCCCATGTTGGAGGGCATGTACATAGTTATAGAGGCTTACAGTTCCAAAATTTACTCCTTAGCTCGGATGGACAAGATGCATATCCCCAATACGTGGCATGTCACATACATATATATTGTACATAGGTCTCAATATAATTGTTGGCCTCATTTCCAATTCCATTCACAAAATCATCATGAACGTATATACATAAAATGAAAATGTCTTCTTGCTGGAAAACCATTATGCGTCTAACAAGAAAACCAATATGGGTACATCCTCACCTCTCGGCTTGAGCAGGAAAATCACCTGTGGCTTCGCTAATACAAGTGAATCCTCACCTCGCAACTTAAGCGGGAAAATCACCTCTGACTTCGCAAATACAGGTTCATCCTCACCTCACTTTGTGACATAAGCAGGAAAATAACTTGCGACTTTGCAAATACGGGTACATCCCCACCTTGTGGCATAAGAGGGAAAATCATGTACGGCTTCGTAAATACAGATAAATCCCCACCTAGCAACTTAAGTAGGAAAATCACCTACAACTTTGCAAATACGGGTACATCCCCACCTCACGACTTAAGTAGGCAGATCACCAGCAACTTAAAAAATGTGAGTACATCCCCATCTAAGCAAGAAAATCACCCACTTCCTTTGCAAATACGGGATAATCCCCAATGCAAGAACTTAGCTTGAAATACATCCCCAGTTCACATATGAGATTTACACACCTTACCTTGACACTTTATCACAAAACCGAATGGAAAATCCACACTTAAGGATAACACCGACCAATGGAATTCAAGCTTGCTAACAATGCCCACACAAAACAATCGCTTGACTACAAAAACATCATACTCACTCACTATGCCATAAAGAGTTCAAGACGTACAAGATGACTTATCCACACAATGATAAATATCATCACCCGTACACAACACAATGACAAATGAAGATACCTTGAAAAATTAACTACTACAAATACAAATACTACTAGGCGTAGTTTTATTACATGAACTTGCACTTATAAGGTAAGGCTTTCTACCTCTACTAGCACCATCCTGCCTCTCTTCCTCTATAATAAGCTCCAACGCACACTCTATATTCTTGTAAGATGGATGATCATGTTGGACCAACCATCGAAATCTCTCCAATTGCTGTGTGCAATATGCTTTCCAATCCTAAATTGGATTATACTACCCTCGATCTAGCTAAACTCTCATCAATGATACGATTTTTTTGATAAAGATCCATAGAATGGCGTAACGCGCCATTCTCATCCTCGATTTTCATAACGTAAGCACACACGTTAAAATGAACACCAAGAAAGGATGCCACTATAAGGTGACTCAGTGCACCGACTGATATGACTAGCGAACCACTATGTACCATATGTTTGTGAGAAACATTATCACTTTGACAAACCTCCCGATTAACAGCAATCAAACTCTTGTTCTTCTCTACCAACCACTTGAACGCCTCTTCTTACTCCACGTTCAAAGAAATCTAGGAATCAAACTTTAACTGCCACTCTGAAGCGAAAGCTTGTGCTAACTTCAACTTCTTCTTAACGTTGTTTACTTCACATAAGACCTATCTATATGAGCCAGATTCTTATCCAGAATCCTAGATTTATGCTCCGACTTAGCAACGATGGAAGCTAGGACCCGTCTTCAATCTTCTTCTTAACTAAGTAACCTTTCTAGTTCCGCCCGTTGTTTAACTCTAGCCACCTCTTGTTGCCGATAATCATTCTTCGATCTATTGATACACACTTCACAAGTAACATTTTTTCTCGCATAGGAGGAAAACAACTCGCTACATCGCACGAAAACACCCACCACACACCTTCCCAAGCAAGTTACCCATCTCTCTCAATGAGGTGCAAGGTAGAATAACTCCATAGACAATCCTGGATAGTCCCGATCAGAGTTAGTGCATCCTGCAGATCTAGAGAGCTGTCCTCAATCTGCGTTGGCCCAAGTGGGGCTGTGAGTATTCAACATTTCCCAACTCTAGAAGGCCTGGGTTCATACTATGTATGACATGCAACCCGATTACTGGCCTACATAGAGAAATTTGCAAAACAAAGGAAATACGTGGGGCCATAAAACAAAGTACAAAATATATTTACACATAATACCCCAAAATGACATCAATACAGAGAAAATCCAATAACTACATTATGACTAATAGGATACTGGGCCTAGCTACAAACTTGGTCATTTACCCCATGCTCATATGAGGCATCATCTTCGCTCTACATCACATTGCCAACTCCAACATTAACACAAAGAGAATACTCTGGTTCTCATCCTCAATACACAACGAAGCTCCTCCAGATAGTCCACCAGAGGAAAGGAGTGACCATGATAGCTCACTTTCTTCCAAAAGACCCTGTCCACCACCCTCTGCCGCCAACTCAGGTTTCTTTATATCTATGACATATGAGGAAGCTTCTGAACCGGACCAAGATAAGAACCCTGTAAATACTCATTCCCGAGATATTTAACAATATCATAGGCAACATTAACAACCTCATAACGAAACTAAAGAATCCATGGGTCTTCAGAACCTGGTAGACTAGAACTATCGCATACTCAGGAAAATTATACCCCCCAGTTTGAAAATGAGTGTTCTCTTCTTAAAGGTGCCCCACCTTTCCCTCAGATAAGCGAAGGCGCTTATAAAAGGCATTGAGCTTGACCCTAATATCTTCAACTTCCCTCACTTTGGTTCCAAGCTCAGCTAACACCCACAAACAAGGACCTAGAGCGGACAAGTTACTTACAACCTGAAGAATAAAATGACACTTCACTAGCATATCACCAAAACATGCAAACAAATTAATTGACAGTACCACAAATTGTCACTAATCGATGAGATATGCTCGGTCACAGTTAGTGACTTACATCCACATTATCATTCTTTTGGAGTTTACCCATGGGCATAGTGGGTAAAAGATAAGATTTATATGTTGATCATGTACCCACTCCTAACTACGATATCGTAACTAGTGGTAAGTCCAGGTGTCGTCCACATAGATACTAGTGTGTAAAGGTTAGCCACACACAACTTACAATTGGGCATCACCCTAATCGTGAGTTAGGAAAAACTAGTACTGATGTGCTTCATTATGCGTGCGTTAACCGTTGCATTTGGTATAATAATTAGCTATTTTTATTTGGTGGATTACTAGTATTAGTTAAGTTTACGTGATAGGGGGTTTAGATGGTCATGTTTGGTTTCCTTGTTTAAATCTCATTATTTGTAGACTTAATTGGTACTAATGAACATCTTGTATCCACATGCTCCTTGATATTCCTTGTGATAATCTTTAGTAGGTTGCCCGTGGGTACTTTTTGTTTACATTCTATATGAAGGCCGTTCATAAGGATGGTAGAAGATATTGAAGGCCGTTCGCAAGAATGGTAGAAGAGAACAAAGGCCATTCACACTAGAATGGTAGTAGAAAAATGCTACAAGTATCAAAGCGTGGTAGAAGAATATTGGAGCCAAAGATAGGCGGCATTGGAGTTCAAAGCGGCTTACAAAGAAACGATGAATCATGGTCTGATGAGTTGTGCCAAAGTCTGAGAATGGTCCGAGAAGAATTATCCTTCAATGCTTATTCCATTGAAATTTTCTTCTTGAGCACCACAAAATCAACTATTAAAATCCTTAAATTAGACTAACGGTTCATCCGTAGTGAATGAATGAAGTTCAGCAGGTCGAAGTACAAACGGGTCGGCGCGCGCCGTTCATGGATGGCACCAACGACCCGTGCAAAGAAGACTAGCACAAGGCAATGGCTGGCCCGCACCAGATGCTACAAGCTGCAAGCACGAGTCTCAAATCCCTTCCCAAGAAGCTAAGTATGGGCGCGAGACGTCCCATTTTCAACGTCCCATGCGGTTCCATATCTAAGATGTCAACGGTACCCGCACCTATCCTAGCATCTTGCTGATGTGTCCATTTTATATGCATTATTTAGTAGTATTTAGGATCACTTTTGTGCTCTTTTATTATCGAGAGCTTGTGTTTTACCTTGAAATTCTCTTAGGAGAGGTAAGAGCAACTTTATGCTCTTTTACCTCTTCTAAGTGGACTTTGTGTGACGAGGGAAGAACACGGAATCAACGAAGACCGGAGGACATTGAAGACTACACTTTCGAAGACTTTTGAATACTCACTTCGAAGACATGAAGACCGGAGGCCGTTGAAGACCATTTTTGGAGCCGTTGAAGACTTGAAGATTGAGAGGGATGACTATGAAGAAGAAGAAGACAACATGCAAAATTCTGGCACCCGTCGCGAGTCGCGACGAACCCATCGCGACACCGTCGCGAGTCACGACGAGTTTCGTCGCGACTCACGACCAACGGGCGGCCAGAAATCCACTTTATCTTCTTTGCACTATAAATACCACTCTCTTTTCTCCTCTTCTTCAGCTTTTGCCCAGCCCGTTTTTCTCTGGTTTTATGGCTTGAAAACCCTTGGTTTTCTTCTCTTTCTTTTCTTAGTTTTTGTAGTATAATTATGTCTTGCAGTTATATAGCTTAGTTCTATCTTGGGAGCAAGGGATTGAAGCTTCCATTTCTATGTAGTAAGGACCATTTATATCTATCCATTTGGTGTTTTTGCTATTGTTCATTTATTGTGCTTTTAATGTGTTTGTTGATTCATTAATGTTGTTGAAAGCTTGAGCATATGAAATACTTGTATTAATTGCTTGCTAGGGTTTGGGGGATTTGGGTTAATTTCCCCCCTGTTCTTGTTAGGAATGTATGAGTATGATTTAGAGCTTTTGATTGTGTTGGTGTGTTGATAATTTCTAGATGAATGTGATGATGTCGAACTCTTCGTCATGTTTGTGTTGGGTAGCAAACGAGAGAGGTCTATGAGTGGTCGCTCTTGACTAATCCCGTGTAAATGCATGAATCGGTTAAATGCTTAGTCACGGTGTAGTGGTCATAAGTGTTGCCGAGCTTGTTGATCCTTCGTGCTAAATGCCATCAATGGGATACCTTGAGTCGTGGTCTCGACAACGGGAGTCATTGGTGAGGTTTTACAAGAGATGTCGAATTCACTCTTGCAAACTACTACCTAAGAAGGATAGAAGTTTAGTCTTCACAACAAGTAGTTGAAGTAGTGAATAGATGGTTTTATTCATTCTTGAAGTATTTTTTATTTAGCATTTGTGTATTCTTGATGGTGTGTTTCCCTTCATTTATGCCATGAGTTGTTTGAGAATAGGGAGTGTTTGTATGATTGAATTAGTTAGGTGTTAGGAACGTGACGAATTCCGTAGCTCCTTTGCATGAAAATTTATGAATGTGAACTTAGAACTTCTTGTGCATAATGTGTTGTGATTCTTGCTAGAGAGGTATGTTAATGTTAAGCCAAGTAATGAATGCGATAGGATGAGTGAATGGTTCAATGATCTACATTAGGTTTGGAAGTGGATTTCCATTGCCCCCAAGGCTTTATCTTTGTAGTTTTAAAACCCCTTTTCTTTAGTTTTGTTTGATGATTAGCATAGTCACTTGACCTTGCTAGTTATCGTGTCTTTTTACTTTCATAACTTAGGACAACTAACCAACCAACCCCCCCATTTACTCGCTTTTATGTGTGTGTACATATGTCTAGTACTAGCCTAATAACAACCATTTGTGCTTAAACGCTTAGGAAGATCCCCCTTCTTCGTGGACGATCCCAACTTGCCGCTATCTACTTAGTTGTAGATAGTAAGCATTTAGGGCTTATACATAGTAACTTTGAGAGGTACGGCGATGGCCTCCCAAATTTTGGCGCCGCTGCCGGGGAAAGGGCGTTTATTTTTAAGTGTTTAGGTGTATTTGGTTGCACATTAGCTAGTTGTTTTTATTTTCCACTCCTTTGTGGTTGTTTTTGTTCGGAGTAGGTATTGCTTGAGTTCTTGGTGAGTTTTTATCGAGAATCCTTGCACTATGATTCCAAACTTTTGAAAAAAAAATAAAAATAAAAATTTAATGGAGCGTCTCACCTTAAGGGAACTCATGATGAGAAGAGAGGCTCAACAAGCAAGGTTTTGTAGGATGTGTCATTCTGATCATCCTACCGAATCTTGCCCTTTGTTGTGGGAAGAGCACTATGACCGAGAAAGAACCCTTGGTTTTCAAAACTATGGGTACTATGAAGAGTGCTACCAAGAGGTAGGAGATGTTGGTTTTCAAGGGCAAGAAGCTCATTAATGCTATCCATACCACAACTCTTACAATCCGGAATGGAGTGGTAGTCTGGATTGGTGGTATAAGAATGAGCCGGAAAACCAACCATACGAGCAACCTAGTTGGCCATCACCACCCTATACCATACCCCAAAACCAAGCCCAACAAGGAAATTCAAGTTTGACACGTGAGGATGTCTTAAATACCATAGCAAACTTGAACTCCTTTACTAGTGAGGAGCCGGATACCCAACTCTCCTCTAGTGTTGAGGCCATTGAGGGGCATGTGAGAAACATATTAGAGGTATTGGCCCGCATGGAAGCTCGTGATTCTGAAAATACACCATCCCAACTTGAATTCGATGACTCGGTGAGTGAGGTCACCAATAAGAATGATTTTGAGTTTGAAAGGGATGAGGAGTTGGTTGTTGAGGATAGAAAAATGGAGGAAGAGGTGATAGCGCTACATCCATTAGCATCGTCACCCATTCTCCCACCTAATGAACCAACTCTAATATTTTCGGAAGTTTTGAGGGAAACAAGAGAGGAGCCGAAAGATTATCCCAAGCTCCCTAACCACTCAATTCCCTTTGAACCATCTCCACCTCCACAAGACTTTCCTCTTGAAAGTTTTGTGCCCCCACCTCTCTTATTTTGGATGCTCATGGTGAAGAGCTTCAAGCCTTCACTATACGGATAACATTAGGGTCGTGCCGACGACCTTAAAAATACGGAGCTTCGTCGTGCCGACGACGTGAAATAAATTCTGCATTTCTTTTAGTTTTTGTTTCTTAGTTTTTGTCTCCTAGTTTTTTGTTGTTTTGTTTTGTTCTTTTTATGGCGTGTTTTTCTGTGATTTTGTAGCAAAGTGAAGTGCATTGCAGTGGAGGAGATGAAGGAACGAGATCAACGAACAAGGGAAGAAAGCTTGGACAGTTGGTAAGAAAATGAAAAAATTTAAGCCTGGAATACCCTGCCATCGCGAGTCGCGATGAGCTCGTCGCGAGTCGCGATGAACAGGGGAGAAAAATCCACTCCCAGCACCAACTTTCCGCGAGTCGCAATGACATCGCGAGGTCTCGTAGCGAGTCGCGACGAGCTCAAAAATTTTTGGGCTTTCGGAACCAACTTTCCGCGAGTTGCGACAGCCTCGCAATGGGCCATCACGAGTCATGACATAGAGGTCGTGAGTAGCGACAAGATTAGAAAA
Organism: Rubia yunnanensis; assembly: GCA_037428765.1. Classification (NCBI taxonomy): domain Eukaryota; kingdom Viridiplantae; phylum Streptophyta; class Magnoliopsida; order Gentianales; family Rubiaceae; genus Rubia; species Rubia yunnanensis. The sequence continues at coordinate 30,620,708 of CM075071.1, read as the reverse complement.
TTTTTGCTAAAGATCAGCTCCTGGCCTCGACTTTTCGCGAGTCGCGACGAACCTGTCGCGAGTCGCGATGAACTCATAGCGAGTCGCGACTAGTTCAATCGCGAGTCGCGATGAAAAATCCAAGTTTCTAACTGATCTTAAACATTGCATGATCCGTCCTTCTTCTCCACCCAACACTGCCAAGAACCACCACATACCCACTCATTCCTCCACCATCCTACATATATTGACATATGAACATTCTTGCATCTTTATAGTACCTTTGTTGATTGTAGTATGCCGACTACATCATTGTGACCGTGAGTGCATATCCTACAATGATGCTTGTATATATGTCAATATATGTTGGATATTTTTAATGCATAATCTTATAGTAGTGGTTGTGGGTGGATTGGTTATTCTTTGAAAATACTATGGTTATTAAATCTTGATGCTAAGCCTAGTATTACAAATCCTTATGTACTTGTGAGTTTAATGTTGTTCTTTGTGTGTTAGTCTTGTTCAAACGGCGCCATGGAGACAATGCTTTTCTCGAGGGGTGAGTTCTTCTACGGCATCTTTGCTCTCCCTTCCGGTTCTGAAACCAATTTTGGGACCATACAATTACATTGGATTGTGCCATATCACCGGCGACTATGCAGAGAAATGGGTGTCACTCTACCCCCTTGCCTTGATTTTTATTGTTCTTGCCTTACATGTTTACATTGAGGGCAATGTAATGTTTTAAGTGTGGGGAGGGGTTAGAGGAATCACATGCATGCTAGATTGTTTTGGAATGTTTTTTGCTACTTTTCATTGGAAAAACATGAGAAAAAGAAAAAATATAATAATAATAAAAAAGAAGAAAAAAAAGAAAAAGAGAAAAGAAAACCAGCTAAGTTGAAAACCCGAGAGGGCAACTTAGGCAACATTGGGGGCCCGGATAGGTCGAAAACCCAAAAGGGCGGCCTAGGAAAAAATGAGAGGCTAAAATGTGCGGAAAAAGGTGAGATGTGAGCCAAAGAAACATGATGCGTGGCTAGGATGAAAACTCGAAAGAGCTCCTAGGCAAAATGAGAGAAAAAGAGAGAAAAAGAAAAATGCTATAATTTCACTCATTTGTCGGCGTTGGAGCCATAAGGTTGCGGTTGTCACATGGATGGATCGGGTAGCTCAACATCTAGAGACCTCTTGGGATTGGGTAACTTAGTGGGTTAAGAAACGAAGTATGGTTATGAAATTATTGATCTCTTTCTACTTCGTTTTTGGTTGATATATTGGCATTAGGTGAAGCATGTGTTTAAACTTCCTCTATGGTTTTAGCTTCATTTTGTGTCATTGGACTTTGGGAATATCAATTCGGGGCTTTGAAATATTTTTATGGGTAGTAAATTGATAAGTAGTAGGTTTGGTTAGATTTAGGATCGGGGATGTGTGTGTGAAAAATTCTCATGTGAGCTTTTATTTTGGGATTTATGATATTGAGAGTTTTTGTGAGGCTTTGATTGGGGGATTAGTAGTTAGGATATGGATATATCATTTCCTTCATGTGCTTGGATCTTTCTTACTCGAGGGCGAGTAAGGTTTAAGTGCGGGGAGGTTTGATATGTCCATTTTATATGCATTATTTAGTAGTATTTAGGATCACTTTTGTGCTCTTTTATTATCGAGAGCTTGTGTTTTACCTTGAAATTCTCTTAGGAGAGGTAAGAGCAACTTTATGCTCTTTTACCTCTTCTAAGTGGACTTTGTGTGACGAGGGAAGAACACGGAAGCAACGAAGACCGGAGGACATTGAAGACTACACTTTCGAAGACTTTTGAATACTCACTTCGAAGACATGAAGACCGGAGGCCGTTGAAGACCATTTTTGGAGCCGTTGAAGACTTGGAGATTGAGAGGGATGGCTATGAAGAAGAAGAAGACAACATGCAAAATTCTGGCACCCGTCGCGAGTCGCGACGAACCCGTCGCGACTCGCGACCAACGGGCGGCCAGAAATCCACTTTATCTTCTTTGCACTATAAATACCACTCTTTTTCCTCCTCTTCTTCAGCTTTTGCCCAGCCCGTTTTTCTCTGGTTTTAGGGCTTGAAAACCCTTGGTTTTCTTCTCTTTCTTTTCTTAGTTTTTGTAGTTTAATTATGTCTTGTAGTTCTATAGCTTAGTTCTATCTTGGGAGCAAGTGATTGAAGCTTCCATTTCTATGTAGTAAGGACCATTTATATCTACCTATTTGGTGTTTATGCTATTGTGCATTTATTGTGCTTTTAATGTGTTTGTTGATTCATTAATGTTGTTGAAAGCTTGAGCATATGAAATACTTGTATTAATTGCTTGCTAGGGTTTGGGGGATTTGGGTTAATTTCCCCCCTGTTCTTGTTAGGAATGTATGAGTATGATTTAGAGCTTTTGATTGTGTTGGTGTGTTGATAATTGCTAGATGAATGTGATGATGTCGAACTCTTCGTCATGTTTGTGTTGGGTAGGAAACGAGAGAGGTTTATGAGTGGTCGCTCTTGACTAATCCCGTGTAAATTCATGAATCGGTTAAATGCTTAGTCACGGTGTAGTGGTCATAAGTGTTGTCGAGCTTGTTGATCCTTCGTGCTAAATGCCATCAATGGGATACCTCGAGTCGTGGTCTCGACAATAGGAGTCATTGGTGAGGTTTGACTAGAGATGTCGAATTCACTCTTGCAAACTACTACCTAAGAAGGATAGAAGTTTAGTCTTCACAATAAGTAGTTGAAGTAGTGAATAAATGGTTTTATTCATCCTTGAAGCATTTGTTATTTAGCATTTGTGTATTCTTGATGGTGTGTTTCCCTTCATTTATGCCATGAGTTGTTTTAGAATAGGGAGTGTTTGTATGATTGAATTGGTTAGGTGTTAGGAACGTGACAAATTCCGTAGCTCCTTTGCATGAAAATCTATGAATGTGAACTTAGAACTTCTTGTGCATAATGTGTTGTGATTCTTGCTAGAGAGGTATGTTAATGTTAAGCCAAGTAACGAATACGATAGGATGAGTGAATGGTTCAATGATCTACATTAGGTTTGGAAGTGGATATCTATTGCCCCCAAGGCTTTATCTTTGTAGTTTTAAAACCCCTTTTCTTTAGTTTTGTTTGATGATTAGCATAGTCACTTGACCTTGCTAGTTATCGTGTCTTTTTACTTTCATAACTTAGGACAACCAACCAACCAAACCCCCCCATTTACTCACTTTTATGTGTGTGTACATATGTCTAGTACTAGCCTAATAACAACCATTTGTGTTTAAATGCTTAGGAAGATCCCCCTTCTTCGTGGACGATCCCGACTTGCCACTATCTACTTAGTTATAGATAGTAAGTATTTAGGGCTTATAAATAGTAACTTTGAGAGGTACGGCGACGGCCTCCCACCTGCACCAGTTCAAGATGCACACCCACACCAGAATGGGCACCCCACAACAGATGAAGATCTGCGACCTACGCCAGATCTTGCAGCCGCGCCAGGTACGCGCCACATGCCACATCATCCAAGACAGCCTGCGCCGAGCGACAGATGAACTAGGGTTAACCCTATTTTGGGCCTATTTTGGGCCTATTTTTAGTCCCAATCCTCTACTACTATAAATATAGCCTTAGTCTACTGGGTTAAAGGAGGTTGAATCATATTTTGTAATTAATGAACAACATTAGAGAGAAACACTCTCTCTTTTTCCTTTCTTTTCTTCTCTTTCAGTTTTAATCCTAGGACGTGGAATTCAAATTTATATTTGAATTCCATATCTATGGAGTAAATCTATATCTTGGGGATAATTATAGGTGGATGATTTAATTTATATGTTTTGTGAGATTCTTTAGATTCATCCTAATATTTGTGTTCATGATATTATTGTGATTGCTCTTGAATATTTGAATTGAATGAATAGTACACTCCATTAAGCACACAGTCTAGTCTATATTCTTGTTGGTCTGAATACTGATACCCCCTTGGGAAGAAAAACCTGGATGTTTGAATAGGTAATTGGGTACGTTGCGTCTGCGTGAGTGTGTGCATGGGAGACCCGATTATTTCTCTAAATTACATGCCATCGCACCAGTCTTAGCTGATAACGTAAAGTAGTCCGAAAGGTTACAGGTACATATAGTGAATAGTAGCAAGCTAGGGTTGTATGAAACCCTAGTATCATAGATAAGGTGCCAAAGACCCTTTGGCCTAACTGATAGGACCATTGGGAATGCATTCATGGTGGAAGCCTGGGATGTAATTATACGGGGGAGAAACATACCTACAACAATGGTCAGGCCTTGTTGTACTCCCCTAATTACGATGTCGGTGTCGATGGAGGGTTTCGAGCACACCCGTCGAAGAAGTGCATGCCATCGGCCACACCACGTGTTGTGAACACTCTATTAGATTTATCTAAATATTCTATATGTGAATGAATTGAGGATTGGAACATTAAATTAACCATGTTTCTCAATGATTCCCCAGTGATTAATTAAATAGCTTTGTTTTCCTTTTTACTTTCTTGCTTAGTAGTTGTTAATTGAAAAGCCAAACCCCCCATTTTATGTTTGCTTTACTAACTATTCCTATCACTCATATGGATTGATGATCCGTACGAGGTTATCTTTTCATTGGTACTTAGACCATAGCATATCTGTGGACATACCTAGGGCTTACCGCTAACTACCCTATAGGTAGCGTAGCAGTGAGAATGGGTGCAAAATTATAAATTTTATTTTGGACCCAACGTCCTCTGCTCAGTTTAATTAGCTACAATTAACGACCCCGGGTGGAGGCATGTCAAATTTTGGCAGCGTTGGCGGGAATGCTATTCAGTCTAAGTATAAATTAGGCATAATGTGTTAGTAGAGTAGTTAGTATTAGTTTTTTTTATGTTGTTGATTCTTGTGTTGAGTTGCTGTTATGGTTATTTATTACATTTGGATCCATTTGCTAGTGTGTATACGGAAGGGTATTTTAAGCCCTAGTTTATGGTACACACCCGTTCCACTAATCTAGCCATCTTACACTACTTGACTGAGAACACAGGTGGATGGAGGAGAAGGAGATAAAGAACTAGGGCACAAGTTCAACATAGACCGGAAGTATTAGAAGAAGAACATCTAACAATGACGGAAGACGATCGTACCCTACCGGGAGCTCATGACACACAACTTGGAGAATCCGCCATTACCTTCCCACAATTATCCGCTAATGTGAGTTGTGATATGAAAAGTGGCATGGTCCATTGCCTACGTACATTCCATACATTGGCAAGGGAGGACCCGAACAAACACCTATCAGACTTCCATTTGGCGTGCATGAACATGAAGCCCTTGGGAGTGTCTAAAGATGACTACAATTTGAGAGCCTTCCCGTTTTCCCTTCAAAACGGTGCCAAGGATTGGCTCTACTACTTGCCTTTGGGATGCATTGGTTCTTGGATGTACATGAAGGAGAGGTTCTTAGAGAAGCATTTTCCAGTGCCCAAGTTGGCCAGGTTGAAAAAGCAATTGTCTAACATCACCCAAGGTGCTACCAAGAGTATGTATGATTATTGGGAATGCTTCAAGAGATTGCAAGCTAGTTGCCCCTACCATTCCTTCAAGGAAGGGGATCTAGTGTATTATCTCTTTGAGGGGCTATGTGATAAAGACATATGAATGGCGAACGCTTCTTGTAATGGTTTGATAGCTAATAAGAGCCATAAGAATGTAATGGCCCTCTTTAAAGAAATGGAAAATGGTGTGCGACAATTTGGCACTATTCTAAGATGAACCCACACAATCACCTAAGTTGGAAGAGAAAGTCCAAGCTCTTGCATCCATGATGAAGGAGCTCTTGCGAGGAAAAGTGCATCAAGTCAAAGTGTGTGGAGTTTTCAACCTTGACCATAACTCCGAGGCATGTCCCGAAGTCATAGATGATTTGCAAGAGGTGAAGGCAGTTGGTACAACAACTGTGAGAGACCACAATATGCTAGGGGACAACCACAAGGGTTTTGGGGGAACCAGGGAGATGCAAGGCCAGACCCCTATGAAAACTCATTAAACCCAAGGTATCAAGATCATCCTAACTTCCGATGGAGGGAGGATAACCAACCTCAAGGATACCGAGAAAGGGAGAGTGTCAAGAGTTTAAAAACTTCTCCATATCCCCCTAACCCCAAGGAGACATTCACAAACTTAATGGTAGCGAGACACGGAGATTCATTTCTTATGACACACAAGAGGTCCGAAGGTAAAGATGACTCGTTTTGGAGATCTCTCCACAACGATGTCAACATGGGTGGAGTTGCCGATGGAAATTTCAGAGACCCCCTGGTAGGTATTTCTAACTAGATTGCATGAAAAATAAAATAAGTCATGAGGGCGACAATAAATATACAGTGTTTCTTTTTTACTTTCGTGTTTTAAGTAGTGATTAGATAGATTTTTGCATGTTCTTGTTTACTATGAGGATTTTTGAGATGAAAATCTTGTTTGATTTGGGAATTTAAGTTCGAGACTTATGATTGTGTTTGGATGGAATTAAATTTAAGGGGTGACATAGTTTTTTGAAAAAAAACTAAGGATTAGGGCAAAAATTGGTGGTGCCTCGTGCCAAGATGATTGGCGCGGTGGGATACCTCGTGCCATGGAGTTTGGCACAAGGCCATGGTTCATACGAGAATTTTTGGTGCAAGGCCTTGGGTCGTGACAAACACAATTTGTGCAGTGAACCAATTTTCCACTCTTAAATTGTTCCAAAAATGCAACTTTTCAAAAATTTTGAATTTCTAACTCAAAAATGCATTTTTGATTCAAATTTTTTGAAATTCCCAAATTCCTTAGGATATGATAGTAATTTCAACATCCCTTGGATTTAATTGATTTGTACTATTTCCTCTTAAATTGAGAATTTTAAAATTCCATCCTTATCCTAATTGTACATTCCTCCCTATTCACCTAGGCTGAAATTCTAATCCCATGGTACATTTCTCCATCTAATTCTATCATTTGACACATTCTTCCTTCTTAAGAAACACTCACTCTCACACACTCTTGGTGAAACTCGAAAAATTGAAGCCTTTCTTCCAAAAACTAGCATTTTTTGCTTCTTCTTGTGTGGATCTTACAAATCTTAGCTTCAAATTCCGGGTAATCCATTGAAATCTTTGTTTATATGCTTTGTTGACATTGTGGTGGTGTTATGAAAAGCATTATTTTTGAATGAGTGTGTGTTTGAGAGATATGTTTGGGTTTGTATGCATAATCTTGTGTTGAAGAAAGTTAGGGTGGATTGATGTGCTATTATGCTTGAATAAAATGTTCTTCATGTGCTGGGTGATTTCGGAGAGGACGAATCTTAATTGCACAATCTTATTGATGGTCTAGTGATAACTTACATAGGTTTGTTGTTTGATGATGAATGTTCTTGTTTAAATAGTCTCATGCTTAGATCATTATGTTTTGAAAGGTTATATTATTTGGGAGAATGTAATCTTGTTGGATGATATTGTAGACCATGCCTTTTTTATAATCATATCATCACCCTGCCTCCATTTTGTTAGGATTCCTCCTAAGAATAATGGTTCGGAGAAAGGAATCCTCAAGGGGTGATAAGAGGAAGAAACTGGCTAAGGGTGCAAACCCCGAACCAGTGACCCCCCATCTTCACAACCATGCATTCGTGGCCGGGGAGTTTATGGGTTTATCCAACATCTCTAGAACTGCAGTCCAGAGGTGGAGAAACTTGAGAGAGCCGAAGAGGAGTATCTTAGAGATGGGGTTTGCTTGCAAGGACACCATGGTGGCTCTAGGCCTACTTGAGACCTTCAATTACCTATTGGGATGAGTAGGTCTCTAGGGGTTTCTCAAGAAACACTCGAAGACCTATATCAGGTGGACGCTAGAGTTCTTAGCTACTCTATGGCTGATCGTGGATGATGATGGACACAAGGCGATAAAGTTTAACCTGGATGATAAGAAGTACAAGATGACCCACCGAGAGGTAGCGTGCGCCTTTGGATAGAGGTATGGAAAGGAGATCCAGAGAACACACCATCAAGGGTTACCTTTTTCTCTCAGGCACTTTTGGGTGCAGGTGAAAGGTACTGATTGGAAGAACCTGTGCAAGAGTAAGACCATGGTTCACCCGACATTCTGTTATGTTCACCGTCTGTTGGCTATGGGTGTTTTTCGCCACGGTGAGCTAAGGCAATGCCTGGGTTTGGAAGTCCATTGCCTCTAGGAAATGACGTCAGAGACTAATTTTCACCCAAACCTAGTAGGGTCATTTGTGCAGGAATGTTTAGCGTGTGAGACATAAATAGTGGCAATATATCTATGGGCGGCATGGTAGGTTTACTGGCATAGTACTTAGGGCATCCGATCACACGAAGAGTGTTGGCTAACATGGGAAGATTGGGTACAAAGTATAACAATGAGAAGTTAGCAATGGCATCTATGGTGAAACCTACGACATCGGAGGATTGGTATGTATGGCTTTTTGGTGAAGCAGTCACATATAGCTTCATGGTACTTCCTCAGCCAGAGCGCACTGCCATTAACCATGATACTTTTTTGGATGACCTATTTATTGCGCCCAGCTCACGATTTGAGAGATATTTCTATAGAGTTGTAGCCACCCTGGAGGTAGATGTTGAGAAGGCCGAGGGTGATACCACTCCGAGAGCACCTCTTAGCCGCTCTTACCTATCAACTGACATCATTGACCAATTTCACTCCCCTGGGGTTAAGCTTTTGAACTCCACCCAAGTGTTACAAGAGGTAGTCCAAGCGATAGGAAGAATGCGATCGCAAGTGGAGGATCTTAGTTTAAGAATGGGTTGCATCGAGGATGCGCTGCAAGCAACAAGATACATGGAGAGAAGCTTCAGGAGTCACGAGGATGAAGGCTCTTCGAGGCCACGAGAGTGAGTATCACTATTTCTCTCAACCTCACTTATGGTTTGACATAATTTTTGTTGCATTGGAGACTATGCATCGGTTAAGTGTGGGGAGGGAGTAGTGAGCACTTAGGGAGTCTTTCATTCTTAGATTTCCTTGGTGCATTTCATGTTTTTCATTGGTAGTTGTTTTTCTTGTTGGGTGGTGATTTTAGTTTTTGATTGTTGATGGATGATTTTGGATGGATATTTGGTGGCATGACATGCTATGTTTGGGTTCCTAGTTTGCATTGGGTAGGATGTTTTAGGATATTGGTGGTGTATTTTTTGTGTTTGATCTTATCTTTTGTAGTATGAAGCCCACTTTTGGGGCAATTTTGTGCTACACCAAAAAAATGGAAAACTTGAAAAAATATTTTTTTAATAACCCGGACAAGTCGAAAACCCAAAAGGGAAACTTGGGTAACATTAGGAAAAACTCAGATAGATCGAAAGACCTGGGTAAAAGTGAGAAACTAGGCTCGGCTAGGCTCACAAGCCTAGGAAAAAAAATGAGAGGCCGTGTGGAAAAAAAGTGAGAAGTGAGTACCCTTTGTGTGTAAGCCAGGATGAAAAACCGAAAGGGCTCCTAGGCAAAATGAGAGAAATTGAGAGAAAACAAAAAACTAGGTTGACTAATCATTTTCTTCCATGTGGATTGTTTTTGGGAGATGACTCTTTGATTGCTTTGGGAATCATTTTGGGAAAAGTAAGCTAGCTTAATACTTATCTTTTTGGCTTACCTTATTCCACATTTTACTTTTGGGTGGTTATATTACTCATGTTTTTTGAGGAGTGTGAGAGTTGTGAGATTCTTACTCTTTTGGGGGAAACAAGGTAATCTTGGAATAAGTTGAATGCCTCGGTTAACTTACGCCTGCACGCTACATTTTGCTTAATTTTTTGTCTTGTCTTTGTTTACTCGAGGACGAGTAAAGGGTTAACTATGAGGAGTCTGATGTGCTTTAGTATGCGTGCGTTAACCTTTGAATTCATCATAATAATTAGCTAGTTTTATTTGGTAGATTGATAGTATTAGTTGAGTTTACGTGGCAAGGGGTTTAGAAGACCATGTTTGGTTTTCTTGTCTAAATCCCGAGTTTTGTAGACTTAATTGGCACTAATGGACATCATGTATCCACAGGCTCTTTGATCTTCATTGTGATCATCTTTAGTAGGTCGCCCGTGGGTAATTTTTGTTTACATTCTATTTGAAGGCCGTTCGTAAGGGCGATAGAAGATATTAAAGGCCGTTTGCAAGAATGGTAGAAGAGATCGAAGGCTCTTCACACTATAATTGTAGTGGACGAAGGCCATGGGCATCAAAGTGTGGTAGAAGGATATTGAAGCCAAAGATAGGTGGCATTGGATTTCAAAGTGGCCAACGAAGAAATGGTGAATCGTGGTCCGATGAGTTGTGCCCAAGTCTGAAATGGTCTGAGAAGAATTAACCTTCAAGGCTGATTCCATTGGATTCGTCTTCTCTAGCACTACAAAATCAACTACTAAAACTTTTAAAATTGGACTAATGGTTCATCCGTAGCGAAGAACAAAGTTCAGTCGGCCAAAGCACAAATGGGCTGCGGGCCATTCATGGATGACACCAATGGCCCACGCCAAATGAGCTATCATGCGCTAAGAAGACTAGCACGAGGCAATGGCATGACCTGAGCCAAATTCCATGGGCCACAAGCATGAGTCTCAAATCCCTTCCCAAACAACCAAGTATGTGCGTGAGACATCCCATTTTTTACGTCCCACATCATTCCATGTCTAAGATGTCAAGACCAGCCGGTGGGGTATGGGAAAACACACGGCTCGTTCCAAAATTTTTGAGCGGATCAACACTTTTGAGCATGACCCACGCTAATTTCCCCTGACGCGTCTCAGAAACTACAAATCATGCATGTTTTTGGCACCCTGCGCCAGACGTTCAGCCTGGATTAAAGGTACGACGTGACCCGCACCTATACTAGCATCCTGCGCCAGTTGAAGATACGCGACCCACACCAGAACGGGTGCCTCGCACCAGATGATGATCCACTACTCGTGCTAGATCTCGCGGCCACGCCATGTACGTACCACGGGCTGCATCATCTATGATGGCCCATGATGGGCGGTGGCTGAACTAGGATTTACCCAATTTTAGCCTATATTGGGTCTATTTTTAGGCCCAATCCCCTACTACTATAAATATAGCCTTAGTCTACTAGGTTAAAGGAGGTTGGGTCATATTTTATAATTAGAAGAGCAACTATACAGAGAGAACAATCTCTCTTTTTCCTTTCTTTCCTTTTTGTTTTTTATTTTGATCCTAGGATGTGGAATTCAAATTCATATTTGAATTCCATATATATGGGGTAGTTCTATAGGTTGGGGATAATTTTAAGCGCATGGTTTAATTTATATGTTTTGTGAGATTCCCTTAGATTCATCCTAATATTTGTGTTCATAATATTATTGTAATTGTTCTTGAATATTGAATTTCATGAATAGTACACTCCATTAAGCACACACTCTAGTCTATGTTCATGTTGGTGCAAGTATTGATGCCCCATTGGGAAGAGAAACCTGGATGTTTGAATGGGTAATGGGGTATGCTGCGTCTGCGTAAGTGTGTGCACGGGGGACTTGGTTATTGATTTTAACTACTTTCCATCACACCAGGCTTAGATGATTATGTAAAGTAGTCCGAAAGGTTACTGGTAGAGATAGTTAATTGTAGCAGGCTAGGGTTGTATGAAACTCCAGTATTATAGATAAGGTGTTAACGACCCTTTGGCCGAATTGATAGAACCATTGGAAAGTAGTGCATTAGTGGTGGAAGCCTAATACATAATCACACAAGGGAGAAACAGACCTACAATAATGGTCGGACCTTGTTGTACTCCCCTAATTACGATGGCGGTGTCTATGAAGGTTGCGAGTGTACCGGTCATAACAGAGATGAAGAAGTGTATGCCACATGCCACACCACATGTTGTGAATACTCAATTAGGCTTATCTGAATCTTCTATATGAATGAATTGAGGATTGGAACATTAAATTAACCATGTTGCTCAATGATTCCCCAAGTGCTTAGTTAAATAGCTTACATTTATTTTTTTACTTTCTTGCTCCGTAGTTGTTCATCAAAAAACCAAAACCCCCCTTTTTATGTTTGCTTTATTAACTATTAATAACACTCATAGAAATTGACGACCTATACGAGGTTGTGTTTTCATTGGTACTGAGACCCTAGCATCTCTGTGGACATACCAAGGTCTTACCTCTAACTACCCAATAGGTAGCGTAGCAATGAGAATGGGTGCAGAGTTATAAATTTTATTTTGGACCCAACGTCCTCTGCTTGGGTTAATTAGCTACAATTAACGACCCTGGTTAGAGACAGGTCAAGTACTAACAAATAAGGGTGAGGGGGTTGTGTTCACTAACAACTTTGAACATGCAAGTAAAACGAAGTAAATTATGAATTAACTAATCTAAGGGTCATTTTCCTCACATGATTGCAAACAATATTTGACCTTAGACTCTAATTCATATAAAAAACTATTCACATATTTTCATGTTGTATCATATAGTGTGAGGATGTTAATTCCCCGGGAACTCCCACTGTCTGCCACATTGCTGGTTCTGCCTCCTCCTTAATATCTCACCTCCTCCGTAACTTGCTAGGGGCGCGCTTCTTTACTAACTGCCACAGTAGCTCACTTCCAGGGCTAACTGGCCCCCCACTTAAAGGAATTATTCCTTAGGTAGGTCACAATAGTTAGATGCGGAAGTGAGCCCAATCACAAAAATAGGACCTCTACTATGAGAACCCATCCTAGACCTCAAAAGGAAGAAGACATCAGTACCTCATGATAGCTTTATAGTCTGCACCACCCTTACAAACTAAAAATTCTCAATTATCGGGGTGAGCCGAGGTTTCCACTGTTAGGATTTTAATAACATGAACTTAGTAAGTCCGATGCTCCTAACATGAAATTTCTCACATTACTAGCCAATCAAAACAATTTTCTATTACCATATCAACACTTACAAGGGGGGGGTCTAACATACACATCCTCTCAGTACTCACAAGAATACCCTAGTTCCAATAATCCAACACTCTCAAATTAATATTTAAAGTCTAACACAATATCATACAAGAAATAAATCAAGTGTGCATCTTAATGCATATCATCGAATGAATCATAATAATAAATTGAACCACAGATTAAACATGATACTTATAACATGGAAATATAGGATGAATATAACAAGTCTCACAAATCAATGTCAATCATGCTTACAAATAACTACCCCAAGAAAATTACCATCGGGGTTGATGAGTGTGGGAGATTTACACACTGACCATGTGTTTTCTTAGACTACTTTCAGTACTTCCAATCCAGCGAGATTAACATCTATGCCTCCATGGGCAGATTGGCGGGGAAGAAAACATCGAAGAAGAATATGGTTAAGGCTGAATTGGTGGAAAAAGTCAGAGTGGGGAAATAAAAAGTGAAGGAAAATGAGGATTTAAAGGGGGTTTTAAACATGTAGCTAGGAGAATTGGGAACCAATCCGCCATCGATGGTGATCCTGGATGGGTTAACGGAGAAGGCCAAAGAAGATGTGTAATGCTTGGGTTTTTTGCATCCAATGAAAAGTAAGCCATTCAAATTGTAAGAGGAGAATTTTTCAAGTTAAAAAATGGGCAAACGATTGTCATACGGGGGGGGGGGTGGTGGTGGTGGTGTGCAGAATGGAAGCAGAAGAGGAGAAAAAATGGAGTGACCTACTTGTGGAGGATGAATCGGCAGTCCGATACTATGATCCAATCAATGCGGAAGGGCTAGAAATTGGCAAAATTACATTGGATGAGGTCGAAGAGAGTTCTAAACAATGGAGTATGGTTGTGGTGTGCAAAACTTGGGATGTAACCCTCCGTATAAGGCAATTGAAGGTTTTTTAGAGAAGAAAATCTATTAGGTCTAGATGCTAGATAAGGAGTGTTTATAGTGAAATGTCTAAATATTGATATTAGGGATGAAACTGTTAAATCTGGTACTATTTTCTTTGATGGAAAACCCATTGGGGTGAAAGCATGAATTCCTTATCTTGATTATAAGGAACCAAGTAGAATCCCAGTTTGGATTAAAATGTCTGAGCTATTTGTGGCATATTAGCATCCTAAACTGATATGTAAAATTATCATTTCAATAGGGGTGCCATTTTTTTTAGATAATGCTACCTTAACGAAAGATAGGTTAGCATTTACAAGGGTTAAGGTTGATAACGAAATAAAAGAGCAAGTTCCAGACAAGGTCATGTGCCTAAATGAACACAGTGTGATTAGACAGTAAAAAATAGAGTTTGAGTGGATGCCTGTAAAGTGTACTGAGTGTGATCGGCTAGGGTACTGTAGGGATGAATGTAAAGGTAAGCCTGAGATGAGAAAGGAAGGGGGGGGGCAGAATTGGAGTGTTTATATCCCTATCAGAAGAGTTTAGAAGGAACTAGAAAAGGAGGATTTGGCCCATAAAGTAGCAAAGAGCTCGGATCAAGAAAGAAGTAAAACATAAAGTAGCATTTCTTGTAGCAAGGCTGGGCAAAATGAAACTGGGATCATCAGAACAGAGACTAAAAGTAGTAAAAGTGGTGAGAGGTAGATTTTGGGTAAAAGTGGTGTGCATGGAAACATGAATTTCAAGCATAAGCCACCAGATGGACTGTAATTGGGGGATATGTAATATCAGGGAATTGAATAAGTCCTGCAAGCATAGTGTAATAAAAATGTTTTGTTCCCAGAATCAAATTGGTTTCCTGTGTTCGTTAGAGACCAAAATAAAAAAAGAAAAAGAATTGATATTTGGAAAAGTTTGGGATTAGGCTGGGATTTGGTAACAAATTCAGATTCTCTACTGGTGGGAAGATTTGGATTTAGTGGAAAGGAGATTTGTTTAAGGTAAAAATTTAATCCAAGGGAGCACAATGGATAGATATGGAGATTACAATGAGGAGTGGTTATACGTGGTTTTGTACAATAGTGTATGACTACTATACAAGACAACAAAGGGAGGAGCTCTAGTAGTTTTTGAAAAGTATAGGACACATAAGCAGGCCATAGTTAATTGTGGGGGGACTTCAATGCTCTATTGGAGTTAAAAGATAGGATTGGTGGGGTGTTGGTGGATGAAAAAGAATTGGTGCACTTTCAGAGCACAGTTGAAGACATAGAGCTGCAAGAGATAAAAACCATTGGAAGTTTGTATACGTGGAGTAACAGAAGAGATGTGATGGAAAGAGTTATGAGCAGGTTGGACAAGGGGTTAATCAGTAAGTTATGGTGGACTGAGTTGGGGACAGCTTTCTGTGAAGTAAAATTAGAGTCTATGTCTGATCATTTGCCCTTGGTAATCAGGTTTGATGCTGATATGATTAAATTCAGGAAACCGTTTAGGTACTATAACATGTACTCTTTTTCAGATCAACTTATGAGTATTGTTAGACAAGTTTGGAAGAGCAAAGATATAAAAACATTGAGGGACCTGCAAATAGTTTTAATTGCTCTTGAAAAGCCATTAGCTCAACTAAACAAAAGAGACTTTAGGGTGATAGGAGAAAAGGTAGCAGTAAAAATGCAAGAATGAAGGCAGGCAGTTATGGTGCTAAATGATGATCCTAGTTCTGTTGACAATCAAATGATAGAAAATAGGATTAGGAAGGAATTAGACACACCGCAAGAAGCAGAGTACATGTTTTTACAGTAAAAAGCAAAAAATGAGATGTTTGTGTGAGGGAGATAGACCAACCAAGTTATTCTATGAAGCAGTGAAGTCTAGGCAGTATAAGAAGAATATAGTAGCTCTGAATGTGGGAGGGCAGAGTACTACTGATGAAATAGAGATAGAAAAACGTTTGGTAGAGCACTTTAAATCTGTGATGGGCAGTAAAATGTAAGTTGAAAAACTGGATGAGGAGGTGGCTAAATTTGGGAACAGGTAAAACTAATAGCTCCAGTGGAACCTGAAGAGATACATAAAGCTTTAAAGGGAATTCAGTCCTTGAAAAGCCCTGGTAGAGATTGATTCACTAATAATTGCATTGCTACCAAAAGTGGACACTCCCCAGGTGCGTTCTGATTATAGACCTATTTCTTGTTGCTCTGTGATATATAAGGTGATAACTAAGGTCATATGGGCTAGATTGAGGGCAGTACTTCCTTTTCTAATTTGTGCTAACCAAACTGCATTTATAAAAGGAGGGACTTTGGTCATAACTTATTGCTTGCTCAGGAATTGCTTCATAGATATAGGAATGACAATATGAAGCCTAGTTGTATATTGTAATTGGATATGAGTAAAGCCTTTGATAGTATCAATTGGGACTTTTTGAAAAACTAGTTGTAAGCTTTAAAGTTTCTTTAAAAAAAAATGATTGACTGGATAATGAGGTGTATAAGGGGGGCTAGTTTCTGTTTATCCATCAATGAGAGGTATTCAGAGGAGTTTGTGGCTAAAAAAGGGGTGAAGTAGGGTGACCCTATGTCACCTCTGCTATTTGTGATTTGTATGGACTATTTAACCAGGCACCTTAATAGAGCTATGATACATAGGAGTATTGACTATCATCAAAGATATAGCAAGGCAAAGGTGCACTCTCTCATGTTTGCTGATAACTTATTGATGTTATTTAGGGCTAATAGAAGATCTGTGGAAGAAGTAAAACATGTTTTACAGGAGTTTTATAGAGTTTCAAGGCTGGGCATTAGTTATGAAAAATCAAAGGTTGTATTCTCAAAAATGGAGGATGGGGATCAACTGGTTCTGGATGCTATATTAAAGGTGGTGAGAACTAATTTTCTAGTAAAGTATCTGGGAATGCCTTTGTCCACTGTGAGGTGGGATAAAAAGGATTGTGAAAATCTGGTGGAGAGGGTAAGGCAAAAGATCTAAGGATGGAATGCAAGCTCCTTATCTTATGCAGGTAAATTACAACTGATAAACACTGTGTTGTAGACTATTACCGGATACTGGGCAAGTGTTATGAAGCTACCCGAGAGTGTTACTGACAAAATAGTGAAAGTTTGCAGTAGTTATTTGTAGGGTAGAGAGGAGGATCAGAGAGGATTTACAGTTGCTTCTTGGGGAGCTATTAGTAGGGGTAAAAAATTTAGGGGCATGGGGATAAGGGATCCAACTTGTTGGAACTTAGCTGTTATGTGTAAGCATTTATAAGACATTTAAAGGAAGAAGGATATACTTTGGGTAAGGTGGTTGAATGCTTACTATATGAAAGGAAAAAAGTTGGATGATTGTAGGCAAAATGAATCCCAAAGTTGGCTATGGAGAAATATACTAAAACTTAGGAGACAAATGATCACAGTGTCAGGCCACATTGAAAGCAGTAGTGGCAAGAAACAGATCAGAGAGGCATACAATTACCTGAAAGTTGGGAGAACAGCAATGGCCTCTTCAACTGTTACTTGGCATAAGTAGGTTCATCCCAGACAGAAGTTTTTTATTTGGATGCTGCTCAATGGAAAGCTTGCAACCGGAGATAGACTATGCAGGTTTGGTGTGATTAACTTTCAAAGTAATGATTGCTGTTTGTGTGGTGAAATGCAAGAAGTTGCAGCTTATTTGTTTGTGGAGTGTAAATATTTGTAGGAAATCTTTTATGGTCTAAGGTTGAAGATGTTCAGTTCACGAAGGGGGCTTAAAGGGTACTGTTTTCAGGTAGCAATGGGTAGAAGAGGAAAATAGTTGGGGCTGATTTCTATTACCTTGCATACTATGTGGTTAGAGAGAAATAGAAGGATTTTCTCAGCTAAGAAACTGAAAGCAGGAACCCTTGTTGCACATATAGCTTTGAAAGGATAATGGAGAGATGGGAAAGGGTAGAAAAGCAAAATGAATGCCATGGAACAAGAAGTTGTTACTCTGTGGGATGCTGGATGAGGAAAGGATGGTGCCAGGCTACAAAATCTGCAGTAAGATGAGATGATAGGAACAATACTACGAGTTTACCAATTTGTTGTTAAGTAAAGGTGTTAGCAGGCTGACAAAAATGTACTATGGTATTTGTACATTAGGCTGAGGGTGATGGCCCAAAAGCTGGACTTGTTTGATTTGGTGATCAATATAGAGCAATCTTACATAAAAAAACTACCCCGTGAAATAAAACTACTCTACTAACATTACATCCATAGCAATCATACGATTAAGTACCATGAATATAAGTAGTAAATGAAGAGTAAAGAGAGAAAACCCTAGAGAGGATTCTTCTAGCCACCTCTCCTACCTAACACACCAAAATAAAAGTATCTACTTGCTTAAACCCTAGGAGACTAAAGGCACCACATATAATGTAGGGTAAATGTTCTTGGAAAAGCCCAAGTTGGAAACCCTAGTGCCATGTTGGCATGAGCCATGCAGGTTTGCACGACACGGCCAGCACGTCCCATGAAGTATTGCATGGGACATCCTCTAGAAGCTTCAAATACAAGAACTGAGTGAATGGGCCGTGCAGTTTGCACAGCTCATCACCTAGACCTTGTCATCTTAGTTTCAGAGTGCACGGGACGTGCATATTGCACGTCTCGTCGACCTAGTCTTCAATTCTTCATTATGCATGCGTTAATCGTTGCATTCAGCATAATAATTGGCTTATTTTATATGGTGGATTGCTTGTATTAGTTGTTTAGACGGTCATTTTTTATTTTCTTATCTAAATCCAGAATTTTGTAGACTTAATTGGTACTGATGGACATCTTGGATTCTTCAAGTTTGATTCCATTGGATTTGTCTTCTCAAGTTCCGTAAAATCGACTACAAGAATTCTCAAATTAGACTAATGAATCATCCGTAGCAAAGAAAAAAAGTTCAGTTGGCCAAGGTACAAATGGGTTGGTGCGGACCACTCATTGATGGCACCAAGGACCCACGCCAGAGGAGTTGACCTGCTCCATATGATTCAGAATAAAGGCATGGTGCAAACTGAGCCAAACAATATAACCCGTGTGCACATGTCTCAACCTTCACTAAAAATGGCTGAGTATGGGCGCTGGCCATCCTGTTTTCAATGACCAACGCTGTTCCAAGTGCAAAATGTCGAGACCAACCAGTGGGGTGTGGAGAATCATGCAGTCAGTGCCAAGTTTCTTAGAAAAATAATGTTTTTGATGACGGTCCACGCTAAAGGCTGCGCCCTACGGATTAGAAGTTCCAGATCAATGCTGCTAACGACAGTCCATGCCAAAGGAGTCGACGCGGACTGCTCAATGCGCCAGCATAAACCAAGTGGCTTACACCAGACACAGTTGCCTGTGCCAGATACCTCGACGTGATCCACGCTAGATCCAGCGGCCCGCACTAGCAAGGACAAAGTACACTGGACGGACCGCACCATCCGCAGCAGTCTGCACCAGGCGGCGGCTGACTTATGGTTTCATACTTTTTGGCCTATTTTCAGGCCCAATCCCTAACTGCTATAAATATAGCCTTAGTCTAGTATGTTTTTATCTTATCCTTCATTTTTCATACTCTACTCTTGTAATTAGGAGATCATTTTAGAGAGAAAAACATTCTCTCCTTTTTCTTTATTTCTTTTTATTTTGCTTTAATCCTAAGATGTGGAATTCAAATCTTCATTTGAATTCCATGTTTAGGGAGTAGTTTCTATAGCTTGGGGATAAATTATATTCATGATTGTTTAATGTTTTGTGAGATTTCTTATTTCATCCTAATATTTGTGCTTATGATATTAGTCACTTGTTCTTAAATGTTAGAATTACATGAATAGTACACGCTATATAAGCACACAGTATAGTCTATATTCATGTTGGTGCAAATATTGATGCCCCATTGGGAAGAGAAACCCGAATGTGTTAATGGGTAACGGGGTACGTGTCCGCGTGGGTGTGTGCACGGGGGATGTGAGTAATACTCTGATTAATTGCCATCACACCAGTCTTAGCTGATTACGTAAAGTAATTCGATAGGTTGTAGGTAAATAGTAGCAAGCTAGGGTTGTAAGAGGCCCTAGTGTTATAGATAAGGTGCCTACGACCCTTTGTCTCATTTATAGACCTTTGGGAGTAGAACATCCATGGTGGAATGCCAGAGACGTAATCGCATGGGGAGAAATAGATCTACAATAATGGTTGGATCTTGTTGTACTCCCCTAATTACGAAGGTGGTGTTGATGGAGGGTTGCAAGAACACCCGACGTGACAGGTACAGAGAACTGTGTGCCATCGACCACATCATGTGTTATGAGCACTCTATTAGGTTTTTCTAAATCTCATATGTGAATGAATCGAGGATCTAAGCATTAAATCAACTATGTTACACAATCATTCCCTAAGTGTTTAGCTAAATAGATTAATTTCTTTTTTCCTTTCATGTTTTGTAGTTTTTAATTGAAAAACCAAACCCCTCATTTTGTTTGCTATATTAGCTATTCCTATCACTCGTACGGAATGACTACGAGCTTTTGTTTAATTGATTCTTAGGCCTTTGCATCTCTGTGGACATACCCAGGGCTTACCGTTAACTACCGTTTCGGTAGCATAGTAGTGCGATTGAGTGCAGAACCATAAATTTTATCTTTGATATGTCGTCCTCTACTCGGGTTAATTAGCTACAATTAATGATCCTGAGTGGAGACGGGTCACTCCTCTCCTACCTAACACACCAAAATAAAACTAAGTACTCGCTTAAACCCAAGGAGACTAAAGGATCTATATATAGTGTAGGGTAAATGTGCCTTAAAAAGCCCAAGTTAGAAACCCTAGTGCCATGCAGGTTTGCACAACACGGCCAACACGTCTCGTGAAGTATTGCATGACCATCGTCCGAAGCTTCAAATGCAAGAACTGAACAAATGGGTCGTGCAGGTTTGCACGACCCATCTTCTAGACCTTGTCATCTCGATGTTTGAGTGCACAGGACATGCATATTTGCACGTCTCATCGACATAGTTCAATTTTTCATTTCTTAGTGCACGGGCCATGCATTTTTGCATGGAACATCTTGAGACCCATCTTCTTGTGGCACGAATGTTGGCACGGGCCTTGCCATTTTACACAGCCTGTGCCGTCTATTCGACACTTCTGAACTTGGCTTCTTTCTTCAACCTTTCTATCTTCTACCACACTTTGACTCGTGTCCTTCAGTATTCTACCAATTTTTACAATTGGCCATCATTAACCTACTCCAAAGTTCTTACAGAAAATCTACAAATAAGCTCACAAAACAAGATCTAGATGCTCGTACGTACAAAAATCCACTAGGTTCACAATATGCTACAAAATGAAGGATTTAGATAAGAAAACCAAAATGGTCATCTTAACCCCTTTATGATGTAAACCTATCCAAACCTAGTAATATACCCATAAAAATATAATAAAATAAATATTAAATGGCTCCAGAAATACATGCATTTGACATCTCATCAGTTAGACCACTAGGTAGCGCAACAACTCGACTACTCCATTCCCGCTCCTCTATACAATGGCGGGGGTGACGAGTATATTGATACTACTTTGAGCACTCTCCCAATCCCTCTGGAGAATTACTAGGAGACCCATCATTGGCAGTGACAACTCCTTCTTACGATCCTTCAGTGAACCTGCTAAATCGACACTATGACCAGCCACACGTGGGGATTCCACCTCTGCAACCATTACTGGGTAAACCATCAGTGGATCAAAGGAAGAAACACCTCAGTATTGATCCCACCACACAATGAATTAAATGCGGGTGCTAAAATACTAGTACCGAAAAAACACATATTTGGGAAAAAGGGAAAACATTAAACCATGCCACTATCGGGAAACTACCATTCTGATCATCTCCAATAAATAAAAATTTCACAACATATGGTTAATATCCATCCTATGAAGATACCTTACTCACCTGATTTGGAAATAGAATAGTGAAAGAGAACACATCTTAGGAGACAAAAGTTGAACACCTTTGAATTTCAAGCGCTGACCAGTGCCTATAAAAGACAAATACAGAATAAGAAACACACTGAAAACCTAAACTATTTATAAGGAGAATTCCCAAATCATTGTTCTCGAAACACTCAATCGACACATGTGTCAATCAATCAAAGTTGTACATAGGAATCGAAAAGGCACAAGATAGGCGGTGTTTTGTATGATGAAAACATATCAAAAACAAAACCCAATCAATGATTACAATGCTCGAGTGAAAATCTATCCAAAATCCACAACGAGCATATTTACCCATAAAGGTCTCCCAAAATCGCATCACATATGCAGCAGTCGAATGGACATCTGCAATATTCACCTCAATCCTACACACATTAATAGAGGTAGCATCGTCTCTTCTCCACCCCGCAATATTTAATGCTCTAACCCCTACAACCTTTATGGATAAGGTGGATTATGGTATATATATAGCCTAAATGGTAGGTCCAACCCAACAGGGCACAACGAAGTGCCCATAAAAGCAAGCTGCCAGCAATATCCTCAGTTTCATCTGCACATGACATATGCTATATGAATCGGCCACAACCTTACAAATAGCCACCACCCAACCCACGTTTGGAGGAACGTAGCCAACAATAGTCACCACGTTGGCACGGCATACACATCCTGCAGGACGGGTAACACCCCAAATGTTGGACTAAGAAAGCCTATAACAAGCAAGAAATTAAGGAAAGAAGGTAAGTAAGATATAGTAGAAAGATATTATAGGCAGTTATCCTATACTAACTTTAGCATTCGAATTCTTGCATAGATCAAGTATGGGAGATTCTTGTATAAAAAAAAGGAACCCAGGCTGGTAGGAGTTGTCACTCTACCCAAAGAGATCATACCACAACATCTCTTATATGAGATTGTACATTATTATAATTTGACTGGGATTACTATATAAGTATTGTAATGTACAAATAATAGTACTAAAATGTACATTCTACATGCATACAATGCACATCTATAGTTTATCAATTACTGGTATGAGAATTGCAGGTATAATATAATTAGGAGTGGAAAAATAAACCTAACCCATGGGTCAAGCAGGTTGTTTATTTATAAATTCATATTAGCATCGGTAAAATGGGTAATGAAAAAAAAATGGTTTGAGCAGGTTAGGTTTGCAAGTAGACCGGGGATTTCAATATATGGATTGAAACTTGTAGATTTACCCATATGAGTTGACATATAATTTCATATGAGTCAATATATGGGTTGAAACTCATGGGTATACCCATATGTGTTGGTATATATAAACTTATATATGAGTTTGAACCATTTGGATTCGTTTTTAACAAGTCAAAAATGGGTCGGATAAAAAATGGTTGGGTTGAAACCTACTCAACCTGCAAGTAGTAAATCACCCAACCTGCAGGTAAAATATGGGTGAACCTTCAAGTTTCGACCCATATATTGACCTGTATGACTTTATATACCAATCCATATCCATAAACCCAATGATTTCAACCCATACAATGGCCCATATGGGTAAACCCATGGGGTTTAACCCATATATAGACTCATATGAGTTTATAAACCAACGTTACAATTCAAAAAATTGGCTAGGGATATTATAGTTTTTATTGGTCTATTGAATGTCAACTTGAAGCCGTTAGAACAAGCATTGCAGTTGAGCAACTAAAATAGCAAGTGATTGATTGAGCTGAGCTCCAAAAGCACGAAGAAGGCATGATTAGCATTCAATTAAGTAGTTAGGGAAGTTGCATTGTACTTCTGGTTAAATACCCAAACAATTTTACATAATACTCACCGGTTTTGTGATACAGATCAGTTGTGGGAAATCCTGAAATTCTCATCTATACAATTTCTGTTCTTCCTCATCTAAAATCTGAATTCTCTGCTTTGGAGCTACACTTTTACCGCTTTACACCTTGATTTAGTGTTTTGTTACAATCGGTATCAGAGTTGGACATTCCTCGGAGTCAAATGTGTGGGTGATGGAACGAGATTGAGGTATGTGGAAAATCACGTTAAGGATTTGGAATAAAAAAATGACAAACATGTTCCAAGAGTTGAAGGAGAAGAACGAAGAGTTGAAGCTGCACATGGATAGCTCACTCGAAGGAATCAAAGCTGAATTTGCTTCTCAACATTCAGATCTGGTCAAGCAATGACTAACCATCAAATTAAATGGTTGATGCAAGGTCTGTAAAATTTGGTGAAGGAAAAGGAAGGAGATAATGAGATTGGAGACAGCAGTAAGTCAGTGATATACGAAGAATTAGATTTAGCCACCCATACATCTTATTCATCTTCAGTTTCCACACTAGAAATGACATTGACTTGTTTAAATTTGCATATGTGACCAGGGCCAAAATTTTCCCCACATTTAAAGCAAAGATGATTCTCTCTCCAAAGCTGCACATCAATGAACTGAAAGTGGCCTACTTGAAGAATCAACAAAATTATGGTCTATTTACAGGGCAATGAGAGGCAGTAGACTAATCAGATCCTGTAGTAGACAAAGACAATCAGGATACTGAGACTCCTGAAGCAATTAGATAGGTTATTGTTGAATTCCAAGAGGTTTTTTAACATTCCCACAACCTTACCTCCTATTAGAAAAATTGACCATCAAATTGTTTTGAAACCAGATGCCCAACTCTTCAAGGTTAAGCTGTATGGATATGCTTCTGCCATAAAGATGAGATTGAAAACCAAGTTGAAGAGTTGATCAGGACAAGGTGATATAAGATATTAAGATCCCATATGCATCACCAGTTCTGCTAGTCAATAAGAAGGATCAAAGTTAGAGGTTGTGTATTGATTATAGACGGTTGAATTACCTAACAATAAAGGATAGATTCCGCATTATAGATGAACACTTAGATAAATTTCATGAAACTTCATACTTTTCTAAATTGGATCTTAGGTCAAGATACCACTAAATAAGAGTTAGCAAAGAGGATGTCCCTAAGACTGCGTTCCAAACACATCATGGCCATTTTGAATTTCTTGTGATTCCATTTGGATTGACTAAGGCCCCAGTCATATTTCAGGCCTTGATGAATCATTTTTTTCATAAATTTTAAAGAAAATTTGTGCTGGTCATTTGTAATGATATTTTACTTTACAGCTGTAACCTTGTTGATCATGTTAAGCATGTTAAAACAGTTCTGCGAGTAATGAAAGATAATTATTTATTTGCAAAGGCTTCCAAATATGCGTTTCCACAAAGAAGAGTGGAGTACTGTGGACAATTAAATTCTAACCAGGGAGTAGAAATGGATGTTCGGAAGATTGAGAATATAGCACAATGGTCGGTTCCAACTAATCTTAAATAATTAAGTGGATTTTTGGGGCTCACCAAGTATTACAGGAGGTATATCTAGGGATGTGTAGTTCTATGAAAACCATTCCATAACCTACTCAAGAAAGATGTTTTTATATGGACTGTAGAAGCTACCACATCTTTCAATCAGTTAAAAAAGGTCATAACTACCGTACATGTCCTAAGAATGCTTGATTTCACAAAACCTTTTGTTATTGAGATAGATACAAGTGGAATAGGAATAAGGGTTGTGTTATTACAAAAACGCAAACCTATTGCATATCTCAGTAAGGCTTTTAGCAAAACAAAATTGTTTGGGGAAGGGGGGGCTTTCAAAATATGAGAATGAGCTATTAGCTTTGGTGTTAGCCGTGGATAAGTGGAGGCACTACTTAATAGGAACCAAATTTATTATAAAGATAGATTCGTATATTTTAAAATAATTACTAGATCAAGATATTCACAATGCTTTGCAGCAAAAATGGTTAACAAAGTTATTGGGACTGAATTTTGATATCCAGTACAGGTTTGGCAGCAGTATAACTGTTGATTCCCTATCTCGAAGAAGAAATACAGAAAAAGACACGGATGGAAAGGAAAATATTGTTCATGAGGAAAGTATATTGGTAGAGATTGATATTTCTGATACAAAATTGCAGAAAGACATAACTACTGTGATAATGGGATGAAAATCCTGAGGAGGAGATCAAATATTCTTGGGATCCAACATTTTCAAAGATTTTGAGTCACTTGAACAACATAGTTATGAAGCTCATAATAAGAAAAAAGATCAGGAACCATTTTTACAACTGGGTAGTAAAGGCACTGAGGGTTCTTCAGTAAATTGTTAAGCTGAGGATGTTAAAAGAAAATTCTATGTTGGGAAAGTGAGTTCTACTTCAGTAGTTCCCTCATGGATCCAAAATTTTAAGCAAGTTACGACCAAGATGAAATGGCCGAACAACTGATTGCTAAATCTATTATGGAACCAGGTTACGACACTTAACCGAGCTTTACTTCAGGAATTCTAAAAAGAGGAAAATGAATATATGTGGGAAGTTTTGGTAATACTAGGAAGGAAATATTATATGCTACACATGTTTCAATTATTGGTGGCCACTCGGGATAGAGTGCCACTATCATGAGGGTATTGTCATTTTTTTGTTAGCCTCATAGAAGGAAAGAGGTTATTGAGTTTTTAAGATCCCGTGAGGTATGTTAAAAGAGAAAAGGAGAAAATTGCTATACCCCTAGAATTTTACAACCCCTACACATACCTAGCCAACCTTGGAAGATAATTACTATGGTCTTCATAGAAAAATTACCCAATTCATAAGGATTTGATACTGTTTTGGTAGTGGTGGATAGACTTGCAAAATATACCCATTTCATAGATCTGTATCCCCCATTCACTGATCATCATGTGGCCAGATTAATTGTTGATGAAGTGTATAGACTACATGGTTTGATAGAGACTATCACCAGTGACAGGGATAAGATATTCACCTGTGACTTTTGGATGGAGGTTTTTGATAAAATATATGTCGAGCTGAAATTTGGTACAACTTACCATCCTGAAATAGACGGTCAAATAGAGAGAGTAAATCATGTGTTGGAGGGGTATATGAGATGCTTTTGTGGGGATGAACCTGACAAATGGAAGCAGTGGTTAAGTTTTGTTGTCTAGTGGTATAATACCACTCACCATTCAAGCATTAATATGTCACCCCATGAAACTCTCTATGATACAAAACCTTTGAGGTTACACAAGCATAAGCAGCAATCAATTCGGGAAAGATATTCTGCCAAGTTTTCTCCCAAGTTTTTTTATCCTTCCATGATTCTGAGTAAAGCTGGGGCTATAGCTTCTGATATGTTCATTTTATATGGTTATTTTGGGACTTTTTGGACTCACTTTTGTAAACTTTTATACTCTATATCCTCTATTTTGCCTTGAAGTTCTCTTAGGAAAATTAAGAGCGACTTTTGCACTCTTATTACTTTTCTAGGAAATTTTGTATGACAAGGCAATTGATTAAAGATTTGAAGACCATGCAGACTAACTTTTAAATAATTAAAGACTTGAAGACTAGAAGAAGAAGTGGAGAGGAATACTTGAGACAAGAAAAAGAAAGAAGTGAAGATGGTGCATTTGGTCTCTGTTGTGAGTCATGAAGCTCGTGACATGAGTCACAACAAATGTGTAGTCATAATTACTTGTTATTTTTCTTGTACTATAAAAGGCAAAATTTATCCTCTCTCTTTATATCTTCTCCCGAATTTACGTTTGGAAAATCCTATTTTTTTTCTTTATTTTTCATTTTATATCATCTTAGACTATGTTTGGTTTGTTGTTGATTATTAATCTCTTGGGAGAAATTGATTGAAGCTTCCAAACCCATGCATGAAGTGAGATTTTCCATTTTACTCTTTCAGTAACATTTATAACTTAGCATTTATTGTGCCATTAATGTGTATGTTTACTTCATTTATTCTATGATTTGTTTGAGAATATGAAGTGTTTGAATGATTAAGTATAAGAGTATTAAAAGAGTGTAAAATTTCTTACCTCTTTGACACGAAAATCCAAGAACATGAAATTAGAACTTATTATTGTGTAATGTGATATTAATATTGCTACATGAGTGTGTTAATGTGGTTTTTTGAATCATATATGTCCCAAGGTAGCAATAAAATGTTGAATCTTGAATGTTGATTGTTATAGGAAAAACCTAGCAAATGATTTGTTTGGTTAAATGGCTAGGCATTTGGTAGAATGCTTGTAGTTGTTATCAAATCTATGGTTCTTTGTATGTGATGCCATTGATTAAATGCCTTCAGGCAATGTGTGTCTAAAGTGATCATTAATGAGGTTTGCAAATAGTCGTTTATTGCTTTCGTGAATTACTCTTAAAAAGAAATGAATGTGTATCTTCAAAATGGAAGTGATAGCATTAACCATAGGTAATAAATGTGATTGAATGAATGAATAATTTTTATGATCTATAAGTGGTTGGAAGTGGGAATCAATTTCCCCCAAGGCTTTCTCATTGTTGATTTTATTATCTCTTTGTTGTTTGTTGCATGTTTAGCTTGATCTCTAGTTTATGATAGTTCTTTGTCTTTAATTTCATAACTTAGAAAGACCAACCACCACCACCCTCTCTTTACTTGTTTATATATATATATATATATATATATATATTTATACATCTATCTATATATAGCCGTATCTATTCTTATTTCAACCTATATGTATAAATCCTTAGGAAAATCCCTCTTCTTTGTGGACGACCCCAATTTTCCATTGATGATAGGTAAACCCACAACTAGACCAAGAGGAGCTTTGTGCCGAGAGTACCTTGGGCATGCGCTAGCCTAGTAAATCTCCTCGAATGGAGAATATTCAATCAACACCAATTAAGGCATACATCAAGGTGTATAATCTAGAGATACGTTATTCCCTGATACGGTATAAATAGACAGGTATGTACTTACTATTGATGACTTTTGAAACCAAAAGGACTTACTGACTTATGTATCGAAGAGTTTACCCCAGGGACCTCCCGAGGATTTTTGCTTGCAGATTATCACCAAGGGACTCAACAGTACGGCTCGATCGACCTCCAGACACATCAATTGGCATGCCCAATGGGACCGATTTAGTCACG
The DNA here is from genome assembly GCA_037428765.1 of Rubia yunnanensis. Taxonomy (NCBI): domain Eukaryota; kingdom Viridiplantae; phylum Streptophyta; class Magnoliopsida; order Gentianales; family Rubiaceae; genus Rubia; species Rubia yunnanensis. The sequence continues at coordinate 30,591,837 of CM075071.1, read as the reverse complement.
TTTGAGTTCCTTGGTTTATATCCACCTCCACCAATACCCGGAGGAGCGAGAGGTTAAAGTTGAAAGGAACTGGTGCTACCGAGGAAGTACAATATCCTTATTGAGGAAGAAGAAGGAGAATGGTTAACCGTCCAGTATCCCAGGAAGTGGCATGAGAAGCGATACAAGTCTCAGCCGGAAAGTAGGGGGGAGTGCAAGGCTCCGTTGGACAGATTCCAGTGATATCCGAGAGCCCTCAAGGCCCGATGTGATTGATGCAGGCCAAGGATCAGGGCCTACAAACCCTACACAAGATGTATACATCAAATCATACGATGAAACAGATGGTCGCTCCATGGACGTTTCTGGTGATTCACAGATGGAAGCTTACGAACAAGCCTTACAAGCAACTCAAGCAACATGTGTGAATACCTCACAATTTGACTTAGCCAGGGCATTTTAGATGTTGGCAGATGCAGGATATCATGTCACGCCTACCTCGGCCCCGATAGTCTCTTCGACAGTCGTGGAAGTCCTTGCAAGCAATGCTGCTCAACCCATTATAGCATTTCCTTACCTTGGGTATCCTCGAGAGGGGTACCAGGTACGACCTGAACTTTTATTCCCTGAACCCCTGGGGCTAGCTCGTTCCGGACTCCCTGCAGTTCTGACAACCTTGATGGAAGGATATCCCAGAGCCGATCAACCTCCATTCCCTGAACCCCTGGGTTAGCACATTCCGGACCCCCTGTTGTTATGATAATCTTGATGGGAGGATTTCCCAGAGAAGAGATAGGATATGGGTCTCAGGGATATGGAAGTATAGGGATGCCGAGCCAATCAGCTGATTATCGTTGTTACGACCCTTATAGGTTGTATAAGGGAAGTTCAGGGGTAATGACGGCCTGGGCAAATCCTGGGCAGATAATCCAACCCTCTCGGTATTAGATGGCTTACGGTAACCCCCAAAGGGGATTGCCGATGCCTGGTGAGCAGAGAGGAGATACTATAGATGCCCTCAAAAGAGAGTTAGACATGCTGATTAGGCCACTTGTTCAGGTGGCAGGATCCCCATTTTCGTCGCTAATAACCACAGAGCGATGACCCGCAGATACAAATCCCCGTAGGGGCTCCCGAGGTATAATGGAGAGTCAGATTCCAGGGAGTTCATTCAGACATTCCTTAATCTTATAAACTCAAGGGATTTCAATGAAAAGCTAACCTGCAAACTGGTGGGAAGTTATCTCTGAGGAAAGGCTCAAGAGTGGTACAACAAGTTTCCAAAAGGGCCCTTGCATTCCTACAAATATTTTAGCGCGGTGTTGTTAAGTCAATATGCCCAAAATAATAAGTCCACCAAAACCCTGGTGAAGTTATACCAGACGATACAAAACCCACCCTAGAGAGTCAACAGAAGCCTTTTACCATCGCTATATAGATGAAAGCTTAAGGGTGGCGGAGACCATGAAAAATGAAGTGATCCAAGGATACTTTCTTGGGATGAGAGACATAGAGATATACAAGAAATTAAGTAACAATGTTCCTCAAACCCTACAAAAGCTCCAGGAGATAGTCGAGCAACACTTAAAAATGGAAGAAGCCACCAGGAGAAAGAAAGAGAGTATGGTCAATAGGCCAGGAAGAAGCAATGATCATCGAGGGAAGAAGCCAGTGGAGACACCTAGGCCTTATTTTGAGAGGTATACTCCCACTAGTGGGATTCTGACACAAATCCTAAGTATTTATAGAGGGGTATTCAGACAGCCACAATCCCTGTCAAACGCGCCTTCCACAGTAGCAGAGAGAAGGGCCACAAACTTATTCTGCGACTTTCACAAGGATTATGGCCATGATACAAATGATTGCATCCACTTGAAAATGGAGATAGAAAGGAATGAAAGAGAGGGGCGACTTCAAGGCCCCAAACCTTGAAGAGGAAATCAAGGAGAACCTTCTCGGCCCCGGGGGGATCGTCCACCATATAAGATATATCCCAGAATAACGGGGGAAAAAGAGATAGAAGACATTAGGGACAAGTGCATCGAGGCAGAGATCAGGCAAGGAGGAACGAGGGTACATGAGAACAACCCGCTTGAAACTAGGTCAATAGAAACTAGGAAAATTTGTCTGTTCGGAGAGTGATCAATATGATAAGTGTATTAATAGGAGAGAGGTCTTCAAACTCAGTCATGAAGGCTAATTCTCGAAGGGCTCCCATAAAAGAGTTGATTCACAAGAGATTCTAGCCAGAATAGACAATTACCTTCTCGAAAGCGGATGCTATTCTAAACCAAACCCCACGTGCAGATCTGATGGTGGTAACGACGGCAATTGGAAGGACCTTAGTGAAAAGGATCTTTATTGATAATGGAAGTGGGGTCAAGATAATATTTGCTAGTGTTTTGATCAGTTAGATATGGGAAGGAGCAATCTGAAGAAATCAGCCATCCTCGCTAAGGATTAACTGGAAACCCAATATATCCCACAACAGAAGTCACCTTGCCAGTATAGATATCCAAGAGGGATAAAGGGATAACGATCGAGTGCACCTTTGCAGTGGTTGATGTTTACTCTCCGTGTAATGTGATTTTTGGAAGGCCTTAGATGTGCTAAGCTCGAGCAGTGTGGTCCCCGTATCATCTAATGATGAAATTTCCAATGAGCAGAGGGATAGCTTCCATCCGAAGGGATCAGGCGGTGGCTAAGAGATGTAACCTCACAGCAGTAAGAGAAGTAAGGAAGATGAGAGGTGTAGCTTCAGTTCATGGGGGAGTTAGCCTTTCTGAAACTTAACAGATGCCAATCTTGGATAAGGGGATAGTGGCTGTAGGGACACTTACTCCTGGGGATATAAAGGAAAAGCTGAAGAAGTTGATAGATGAATACGAAGATTTGTTTTCATGGGATACCTCAGATCTTACATGGGTTCCCCCAGAATTAGCAGTCCATAGGTTGAACATTGATTCAGGAGTAAAGCCCATCAAGCAAAAACTAAGAGTATTCGTGCTAGAGAAGGCAGAAGTAATCAAGGTTGAGGTAGAAAAATTGTTGAAGGCTGGTGTGATCAAGGAAGTGTTCTACCCATAATGGCTAGCTAACCCATTTTTGGTCCCAAAGCATGATAGTACTTGGTGGATGTGTATAGATTTTACGGACTTAAATAAGTGCTACCCAATGGATAGTTATCCCTTACCCCCCATCGATAAGTTTGTGGAAGCAACTGCAGGGTATCAAGTATTGGCTTTCTTCGATGCCCACAAGGGTTATCACCAGATATTGATGGCTGATAAGGACAAAGAAAAGACTTTGTTTATCACAGATATGGGCATGTACCGTTACAAAGATGCCTTTTGGTTTGAAAAATGCAGGGGCGACATACCAGAGGCTAGTGGACAAGTTATTCAGAGAGAAGATTGGTAGGAATGTGGATATATATATGGACGATATGGTGGTAAAGAGCAGGAGCTATGAAGAATTCTTAATGGAACTGAAGGAGGTTTTTGAGATACTTAAGAATGAAAATCTAAAGCTGAACCTAGATAAATGCGCCATAGGAGTGAGGGAAGGAAAATTCTTGGGGTTTATGGTATCGCAGAGGGTTATCAACGTTAACCCGGAGAAGGTTGAGGCCCTGTTAAGGATGAAGAGCCCCCCAGAACATGAAGGATATGTAGAAGATTACTAGATGCATGGCGGCCTTGAGCTGATTTTTCTCAAATGGGGCTAAAAAGTAGTTGCCTTTCTTTGACATGCTCCGAAAAGAAAAAAAGTTTGAGTGGATCCATAGGTGTGAACAAGCTTTTCAGCAACACAAGGAACATTTTCAAAGGATACCGATGCTCATGAAACCCTAAAAAAAGGAGGTCTTGTTTTTGTACATTTCTGCTTCGCCCTTAGCCTTCAGTGTAGTACGTGTGAAAGAAAAAGGTAAAGTGCAACATCTTATATACTTTTTATGTCAAGCCCTACAGGGACCCAAGATAAGATATACCACCCTTGAGAAACTCATACTAGCTCTGGTACATGCTGCGCGAAGACTGCGACCTTATTTTCAAGGGCAAACGATCATCTTGCTCACTAATTATCCCCTTAGGGAAGTCCTCTTGAAACATAAGGCATCAGGGAGGATGATGAAATAGGTGGTATAATTAGGAGAACATGACATACAATTTCATCCTAAAGCAGTGATTAAAGATCAAGCCTTGGCGGACTTTATAGTTGAAATCATGGGGGGAATTCGAATCCCAAGGAGATAGAATATCACCAATCTTTGAAAATATCACCATGTATAATGGAGGAAAATAACACCAATAAATCTTATGCTAAGTGCCAAGATCGAGCTCAAATGCTCAGCTAAGACTGAAGGCTCGAGCTCAAATGCTCCTGTAAAGTATTCCAGCTAAGACTGAATGCTCTAGCTCAAACGCTCCTGTAAAGTACCAGCTAAGGCTGTAGACTAGAGCTATGAGCTCCTAAATTGTATTCCATATAAGGCTATATAATAGAGCTATGAGCTCCTAAATTGTATTCCAGCTAAGGCTATAGAATAGAGCTATGAGCTCCTTAATTGTATTCCAGCTAAGGCTGTAGACCAGAGATTCATGAGCTCTTAAGGCAAAAGAAAGGGGGAGGAGTGTAAAATTAATATCCTTCATACCCCTACCGATTGTAGGTTTTGCTAAATGATCTACTGGAAAAAATGTTGCAGGACGTAGATGGAAAACACCCCTGGGTAAAATTGTTGTTTTTTTTATACTTTCTAGTCATTCATAGCTTCTAAATACATGCAATTAACTTGTTGAAAGTTTGGCATATCATGATCTAAGGTGTTAAGGCTCAGAAGGTTACGATCATAAAGGCAAACATATGAGAGAAATATACACAAAGGAAAAAGAGTAGTTAAAAGTGCTATTGGTATGTAGAACATAGTTACAATATTCAAGGAATCAAGAGGATAGTTTCTTTAACTCTTTTTCTACTCTTGCTACTTCTTCTTGTATCCTTGTTATTTCTTCCACATTGATACCAGTGGCACGTTGGAATTCCATTTTTTTCCTCTTTGGGATAATCATCAGCATTTATTGCCGAAGTGGATCGAGGATCCCAGTGGTGGGTCTGCTTCCTCACAGACCATCTAAAGGGGTGGTTCGAAGAACTACCGCCCCTAGCTGCTTCCTCTGCTTCTAACCTCAATGATGCTCGAATCTTAGGAGGGGGGATGGGTAACTTCTTTATCCATTTGAGGATACAAGTGTAAACTTCCTTTTTCTTAAAATTCCCGTGTGTTTCCTCTTCATTTTTTTATAAGTCAGTGATAGGAAGCCCCCATAAGAAATTTGGGTAAAAACCTTTCCGCGATAAGTTTGGGATTATCAACACCATGAAATAAGCTATGAGCTTGAAGGATCGCATAGCAAAGATGAACTTTCTTGTCCAACTTGACATTTTCCTTCCACAATGTCTGGTTCTCTGAGAGAAACCTTGAATTTTTACCTAAAAGAGACTCCACTATTGAAGGTTCATCACCGGTAGAAGCACTGGACCTTGAAAGGACCTCATTTAGCCTTAAGATCTCATTCTATGCGATCTTATGACATTGCTCTATATCACCCAACTGAGTCGTAAGTCAATAAACCTGACCTTGAGCAGTTAAAAGACGACCCTCGAGTATAGGCATCCTCTCAGCATATGAAAGCCACCTTTTGAGTGAACCAAAAATTTTGATTATGCGGTGAATGTCATCTTCGCAGTCAGCCTCACGATGGTCAGTATCATCGACAACCTTGAGAGGGACGACACCCTTAAATTTTTTATGGTCGTGGTCCTTCAAGCGTGCTATGAAAATTGGGTGTTTTCCACTTTCCCAAGCTTTCAAATCCACCTTAGCAAGATCAAGCTCCTTTTGGAAGGATATCATGGCTGAATTCAAGCTGGAAATACTATCTTGAAGGCAAACTATAAAGGGGTGGATCTTATTATGCCACAGTTCTAATTCTTTGAAGATTTTCTCCAAGGCCGTCACAATATGGGCCAAGTCCCCTCAATAGTTTCAAGCTCGGCCGAGATCTTAAGGAAATCTTTGTGGGTGGATTGAAGTTCCCGTTGCAGTGCATTTAACTACGAGAATGAAAATTTTGAAAAACACATCAATAAGGGAAATAAAATGTTCATATAAAAAGATCAAAATAAATTACATGGGGGCCCAAAGGGGAAAAGTTATACATCAGTCCCTACTACATTATCCTTCACTTGGTTCTCCTGAGCCGATGTGGCCTTTGATTCTGCCTCTGTCTCTGCATCTTTATTTTTTTTCATCTGGATCAGGCAAGGCACATATATCCTCTAGGGTGATGTGTTTTCCCAAACCCTTCAAAAGGCCCATCATGGATAAGCTTATGTGACCCTTATTCACGACACTCTCCCACTTTTGATTTATCGTCTCAAGCCCCTCAGACTTAGCATGTTCCTTTAACGTTATGACGTCATCCTCAGATAAGGATGATCCTATCTTAGGAAAGACCACTTCATCCATTAAGCTGGACCACCCAATGCCCGGGGCAACACTTAAGAGGTCCACAAAGAGGTTGAACAACTCCGGACTCTGAAGGACTTTATCTTTGAATGCCTCCAACATGGCCATTTAAGTCTCAGGATTTCAGGCTTTTTTGACATCCTCGACAGTAGAATTGTTTTCAAAGATAAGTCACTCCTGAGCGCTCCAAAGTTCAACAACTCTCTGTTGAGAAGCCTCAAGCTCCAGCTATAACGAGGCTATCTCCCTACTATTTTCGTCATAGGTGGATGATAGTTCAGAACCTAAGTTCTAAATGAAGGAGGACATGGAAGAGGTTAGGGTGGAAGCAATGGTGGACCTCACACTATCCAACTCTTTGACAACCTGAAAATAGGTGGCATGGATGAGTAAACAAGCAACACGCATAGTCACTTTCAAATTAATTTTGAGAAAATAACAGACCTTAGAGTTCTCACAAATGGACCAAGTGAAGTGGCCCATAAGGCCAAGAGGCTCGAAAAAGATGCCAGGTCATGGGTAGCGGCATCGAGCTCCTCATTTGAGGTTGGAAGGCCATCTTCGTACCTCTCAAAGTTAATATTTACAAGCCCTTTTATGCATACTATCTACAACTAAGTAGATAGCGGCAAGTCGGGGACATCCACGAAGAAGGGGGATTTTCTCAAGTGTTTAAGCACAAATGGTTGATATTAGGCTAGAAGTAGATATATGTACACATATAAAAGCGAGTAAAATGGGGGGGGGGGGTTTGGTTGTTTGGTGGTCCTAATTTATGAAAGTTAAAAAGACAAGATAACTAGCAAGGTTAAGTAACTATGCTAATCATCAAACAAAACTAAGAACAAGGGTTTTAAAACTACAAAAGATAAAGCCTTGGGGGCAATTGATATCCACTTCCAAACCAAATGTAGATCATTGAACCATTCACTCATCCTATCACATTTATTACCTATGGGGAATGCTAATAGAAGATCAACATTCATTCCTTATTAATAGTAATTTGCAAAGACAAACAACGACCATTTGCAAACCTCGTTGATGATCACCCTAGACAAACAACGACCATAGGGGTATTTCATCAATGGCATTAAACACGAAGGACCATAGATTTGATAACAACAAGCCTTCGACCAAAGACATAGCCGTTCAACCAAACATAGCATTCATTAGAATAAACCTAGAACAAACCACATTGAAGGTTCAACCTTTCATTGCATCTATAGGATAAGCATGAGAACAAACCACATTAACATACTCATCTAGCAAGGATTACCGCACATTATACTTAAGAAGTTCTAAGTTTATGTTTGTAGATTTTCATGAAAAGGAGCTAAGGAATTCGTCACTTTCCTAACACCCTAACACTTCATTCATAAAAACACTTCCTATTATCAAACAACATATGGCATAAATGAAGTAAAACGTAGCATTAAGAACACATGAATGCTAAATAACAAAGGCTTCAAGAATGAGTAAAACAATCTATTCACTACTTCAACTACTTGTTGTGAAGATAAATCTTCCATCTTTCTTAGATAGTAGTTTGCAAGAGTGAATTCGACATCTCTTGTCAAACCTCACCAATGGCTCCCTTAGGACTAAGAGTATCCCATTGATGGCATTTAGCACGAAGAATCAACAAGCTTGGCAAAACTTATAAATACTACACCGTATCTAAGAATTTAACCAATTCATGCATTTACACAAGATTAGTCAAGAACGATCGACATTCATAGACTTCTCTCATTTGCTACCTAAAACAAACATTACAACGAGTTCGACATCATCACATTCATCTAGCAATTATCAACACACCAACATCATTTAAGAAGCTCTAACTCATGCTCTTAGAATCCACATTAAAAGAGGGGAGAATTAGCTACTTTCTCCCAACCCTAACAAGTAATCATACAAGCAATTCATATACTCAAGCTTCCAACAACATCAATGTAATTAACAATTCACATTGAAAGCTCAATAAATGCACAATAGCAAAAACACTAAATAGATAGATATGGTTCTTACTACATAGATATGGAAGCTTCAATCCATTTCTCCTAAGTACAAAACTAAGCTAGATAATCAATACCCATAACATAGAACAAATATCTACAAAGAAAGAAGAAGAAATGGAAGAAAAGTGGTGAAAAACTAGGGTTTTGGAGCCCCCAAGTCGGGCTTAGGCAAATGGGGAAGAAGGGGGGCTATTTATAGCCCAAGTTGGTAAAAAAGAAGGTCAAAACGCAGCAGGTGTCGCCCGGGCGGAATTGGCGTCGCCCGGGCGGAATTGGGCTCGCCCGGGCGGCGGAGGTCTCAGCCCAAATTCAGAAATGGCCTCGCCCGTGGCTTCTTGTTTTGCTTCCCACGGGTGAACCGTTGATCCGTTTTGGAAGTTCTTGTAGTCGATTTTATAGTACTCAAGAAGAGGAGTCCAATGGTACCACTCTTGGAGGCTGATTCTTCTTGGAAAATTCTCAGAACACTGCTTCAAAACATAGATCATTCTTCACCCTTTGCTTTGCTCTCCTTTCTTTACTTTATCTTCTACCGCTTTGTGAGTGGCCTTCCATCTTCTACCATCCTTTCGAATAGCCTTCACTAAACCACTCCTAAGTGCTCATGAGCTATCTATAAATTAAGCTCACAAAAAGGAATCTAGATGCTCGTAAGGAACAAAAATCCATTAGACTAAACATAGGTTACAAAATGAAGGATTTAGATATAAAACCGAAAATGGTCATCAAAACCCCTTATCATGTAAACCCACCTAAATCTAGCAATATTACAACAAAAATATGATAAAATAGATGTTAATGCTTTGGAAAATACATGCATTTGACGTCTCATCAAATCTTCCCACACTTAAACCTTACTCATCCTCAAGTAAACAAGAACAAACAAAGATCAAAGCATATACTTGCATGTTAAAGTTTCCCCAAACCATCCAACATCATATTCCTAGACTACCCTAACCATAAGAATCTCTCACACTCTCACATCCCAAACCCTAAGATAATCTAAACAACCAATAAACCATAACAAAAGTGAGGTATACATATAATGCCAAGCTAACTTACTCTACCGAAAAAGCCACCAATAGACAAATCAAGAGAAGCATAAAAATTTTCAATTTCTCTCATTTTTTCTCATTTTGCCTAGGAGCCCTCTCGGGTTTTCATCCTAGCTTCATGCATTTTTCTTTTTCAATGCTCACCCTCACCTTTTTCCACACCATTTGGCCTCTCATTTTTGCATAGGTCGCCCTTTCGGGTTTTTGACCTATCCGGGCCTCCCACTTTTGCCTAAGTTGCCCTCTCAGGTTTTCAACTTAGCGGGAATTTTTTTTCACTTTTTTTTTTCAAACAATACAAATCATAGTGTAGCATATGCACACTACAATACAATACAATGAGTTACATTTCTCTTTACCTCCCCACACTTGAAGCACACATTGTCCTCAATGTGAAAAGGATAAGAAAAAGAAATAAGGGAGAAAGAAAAAAAATACTCACAACTTGGACTTTGAAGGTCCTTCCCGGTGATGGCTATGCTCACTTCTCAATGAATGTTCTCTCCTCCATGTTCTCGAACTCCGCCCAACATGCAACTTTGATCCATCCATTACGAAGCCATAACTATGCAAATCTCAATCAACACTCACAAAAGACAACAACTAGTAGTACTCCTAGATGGTGGTTTTGGTAGTGGTTTTTAGTTGTGGGTTGTGATGGTATTCTTGTGGTTTTGGGTAAGGGTTTGAGGACATGGTTGAGGAATTTTTTTAAAAAAAAAAGAAAAAAAAACATTAACCTAACTTAAAAGCTCAGGTTGCCTCCCAAAAGCTCCATATTTTTAAGGTCATTGGCACGACCCTAATGTTATCCATATGGTGAAGGCTTGAACCCCTTCACCATGAGCATCCAAAAGTAGAGAGGTGGGGTACAAAACTTTCAAGAGGAAAGTTTTGTTGAGGTGTAGATGGTTTAAAGGGAGTTGGGTGGTTATGAGGCTTGGGGTAGTCTTTTGGCTCCTCTCTTGTCTCCCTGAAAACTTCCGAAAATGGTAGAGTTGGTTCACTAGGTGGATGCTAATGAATGTAGCACAATCACCTCTTCCTCCAATTTTTTATCCTCAACAACCAACTCCTCATCCCCTTCAAACTCAAAGTAATTTCCCATGGTGACCTCACTCCCCGAATCCTCGAGTTCGATTTGGGATGGTGTGTTTTCGGAATCACGAGCTTCCATTCAGGCCAACGCTTCTAACATACTCCTCACATGCCCCTCAATAGCCTCAACACTAGAGGAGAGCCGAGTGTCCGGCTCCTCATTAGTAAAGTAGTTCAAGTTTGCTATTGTATTCATGACACGTGTCAAACTTGAACTTCCTTGTTGGGCTTGGTTTTGGGGTATGGTGTAAGGTGGTGATGGCCAACTATTTTGCTCGTATTGTTGGATTTTCGGTTCATTCTCATACCACCAATCCAGACTACCACTCCATTCCGGATTGTAAGGATCGTGGTATGGATACCATTCTTGAGCTTCTTGCCCTTGAAAACCAACATCTCCTACCTCTTGGTAGCACTCTTCATAATATCCTTGGTTTTGGAAACCAAGGGTTCTTTCTCCCTCATAGTGCTCTTCCCACAACAAATAGCAAGACTCGGTAGGATGGTCGGAATGACACATCCCACAAAACCTTGCTTGTTGAACCTCCCTTCTCATCATGAGTTCCCTCAAGGTGAGACGCTCCCTTTTTATATATTTTTTTTATTTTCAAAAGTCCAAAATCATATTGCAAGTGTTCTCGATAAAAACCCACCAAGAACTCAAGAAATAGCTACTCCAAACAAAAACAACCACCAAGGAGTGGAAAATAAAAACAACTAGCTAATATGCAACCAAATACACCAAAACACTTAAAAATAAATGCCTCTTCCCCGGCAGTGCGCCAAAATTTGGGAGGCCTTCGTCGTACCTCTCAAAGTTAATATTTACAAGCCCTTTTATGCTTACTATCTACAACTAAGTAGATAGCGGCAAGTCGGGGTCGTCCACGAAGAAGGGGGATTTTCTCAAGCGTTTAAGCACAAATGGTTAATATTAGGCTAGAAGTAGATATATGTACACTTTTTTTAAGTTTAAACCATCCGGGGATGGGGGGAAATTTATAGGCTCCCCTAACCTTAAAATTGGCTAAATCGCCTAAAAGTTCGTACATGAATACATAGGATCATTCGTAAGATGATCCGAGAGCAGTCAGAGAAATCTGAAGAGGATTGCTATCAAAAGAAACAGTAGCTATCAACCTTAGCCTAAAATGAGAAGATTGTAAAGAAATTATCTTTCTGTATATAACCTTCCGCTGTTTTCCATAGACCGTTCGGCGAATCGAGAAGTTGAAACCCCAGTATGTCCGTGGAAAACAAGCAGAAGGAAATATAAAAAGAAATCAGGCACTGCCTACATAATGTCTATGTATGAGAAGAAGAGGGCTCGAGCAAAAAGGTCTTAGTAGAAACCCTTGTTAGTCCAGCACATTAAGCCAAACTCAGGTAGTCCCATGCATCAGCCAACCTGAAACCAGAGAAAAAAAAACAGAGTAGATTCCATTCGAAAGAAAGAGTGATCAAAGACCTACTCGTATGCAAGGCAATCCAATTCTGTCAAGAGATATGAGTCCTCTAAGAACAGGAGGAGCTAGTTAAATGTCTAAGATACCATGTAAGCCATTCTCCAGTGAGTATTTGGCCAAGAAATCAGCAACGTTATTAGCCTCTCTATGAATGTGTGTAATTGGAAATTTCATGTGCAAAAGAGTAAGTGCACTACAAACAGAAAAGTGTATCCAAGGAGCATTCTTAGGATTGTGAATTCCTTTAATAGCAGTTAAGCAATCTGATTCCAGAAAGCAGTTTGATATTTCCAGTTCTGCACATATTTCGTATCCAAATTGAATTGCTATTAGCTCAGCATGTAGTGGTGAGGGAGATTGAAAAATTTTTGTTCTCATTGTAATTACATTCCCTGAAGAACTCCTAACTACTACAGCTGCAGAAGAAGAACCAGATGTTTTCCATGAGGCATCTGTATTCATCTTCTATCCCAAGAAAGGCTTCTTCCATGTTACAGCAATTAAAGGTTTCCATTTCTTGGAATAAATGTGTGGGATAAGGTTAGACTCAATCCAATACTTATGCTTTTCTATTCTACCAAAGAGGTGGTGAACAGTGAATATGTCATGGATAATACATTTAAACTCATGTAAACAGGCTGCAGTAGAGAAAGGTACATTATCATAAATGTTCCTGTTCCTCATAACCCATAATATCCAGATTGTTACCTGTAAGGAAGCAATGATTATATGAGAGTGGATCTTATTTTCTGCTTTAAAAGATAAAAAATATTCAACTCTATGCACCAACTTATCAAAAGTAGGTTGCTGAAGGAGGATCAAATCTCCTACTGTCTGCCAAACAGCTATAGAGGAAGGAAAAGAGTTGAAGAAATGGTCTAGATTATCAGTATGGTTCATGCACATAGGACACCTAGATGCTAATCGATAGCCCATCCTAACTAAAATGTTATCAAAAGGCAAAATGCCATTCATTGCACGCCACAAAATGACAGACATTTTATTAGGTATGAAACTGCTCCATACCTTAGATAGGTGTCTGATTCCTACTCTTCTTCTCCTGCAAATGTGGTATGCAGACCTGATTGTGAACGTTCCATTATTGTTTGGGGTCCAGATCAGCCTGTCCTCATGTTGATACTCCAATTCTGCAACCTGCAAAATGGTAAGAATATTGGTAGCCAGGTATGGCTCCAGTTGTGGGAGGAGATTAGCTTTATTTAGAATGAAATGCCTGAGGGAAATATCCACAAATGGGATATCATGCCCATCAGGCCATTCATAGAAAAGAGCCCCTTCACCCGTCCAGTTTGAGTTCCAGAAGGAACATTCTCCCAAACCATATATCACTTTAGTGTGTCTGTTTGCCACTGCAGTGATATGACAGATTCTTTTCCAAGTGTGAGAATTTTTATAAGACTGTGGTAGTGACCATAACAAAGATGTCCACTGATTTTTATTGGCCTGTAACTTCCACCACAGTTTGCATGAGAATGCATCAACTATTGCTCCTATATCTCTTAATCCTATACCATTTTCATCTAGTGGTAGACTAAGATTCTTCCATGATTTCCATTTTTTCCTGTCAGCATTATCTACTTTCCCCCAGAAGAAAGTGGAAGCAATTTTTTCAATTTTCCTTAAAACTATCTTGGGAGGGCTCAGTACAGAGAAGATATGAGTAGGAATAGAGATTAGGCAGTGGTTGATTAGGATTAACTTACCAGCACTTGTCAACCAAATATTCTTCCAGTTGTTAATTGTCCTCTCTAATCTTTCAAGCAAAGGCTTATAATAAACCTACAGATTACGACCATAGAATACAGGAACCCCCAAATACTTGAAGGGGAAAGAACCCTGTTCCATTCCCAGTATTCTCTTAATTGAGAGAATGGAAGCAGGGGGGGTTCTGTGAGAAACATAGAATTCAGATTTCCTAAAATTAACCTTCTGACCAGTAGTAATTTCATAGGCAAGTAAAAATTGTTTAAATCTCTTCAAGGTTTGAGGCCTAGCATTGAGAAAAATAGCTGTGTCATCAGCAACATTAGGTGAGAGACAGTTGAACAGGATTGAGGTAAACTGAACTGCTTTAGGTAACCAGAGTTAATCAATTTTTTTAAAACTCTTGAGAATGCCTCAGATATTAGATTATAAAGAAAGGGGGATAGGGGGTCACCCTATTTTAATCCTCTGGAAGATTTGAAGAAACCAGCTCTGACTCCATTAATTAACACAGAAAAGTGAGCAGAGGCTATGTTGCTCAGTATTAATTTAACAAGGTTCCCATGAAAACCAAATTGGAGGAGTATAGAGTTCAGAAAAGACCATGAAACCCTATCAAAGGCCTTTTGCATGTCCAGTTTTACTATAATATTATAAGCCTTTGATTTTCTGTTTAAAAGTCTGGTCATTTCCTGCATCTGTAACACATTATCAGTTATATCTCTACCATTGATAAAAGCACTTTGTTCAGGAGAGATTAATGAATGCATTAAAGGCTTGATCCTTTCCATTATCATTTTGGAGAAGACTTTATTAATAAAGTTAGATAGGCTAATTGGTCTAAAATCCGAGAAGGAGTTTGGGATGGCTATTTTGGGAATCAGAGCTAGCCAGCTACTGGATATAGCTTTTGGGATATATCCAGAAATCAAGAAATCATTAGCCGCTTCCAACAGATCAATTTTGATGGTTTCCCAGAGAGTAGTAAAAAAATTGCCTGAGAAGCCATCAGGGCCAGGGGCTCCACTTTTGTTTAAATAAAAAACAGCATACCTAAGTTCCAAATTAGTGAACTGTTGGAGGAGAAGTAAGTTTTGTTCTTCAGAAATTACCCTTGGTATTTCCTTAAGAAAGTAATTGAAGTAGGATCCTAATTTTGGGGTTGATTCCTCATTAAGTAGATCTTTATAAAACCTGATGCCTTCCTCTTTAATCATGTTAGGATCAGAGATCCAAGAACCTGCACCAGTTTTAATTTTGCTAATTCGAGATCTAACTCTGTTCTCCCTAATTGCATGATGAAAATAACTGGTATTAGCATCACCAAACTTGAGCCAATTTAATCTAGCCTTTTGTTTTAGGAAGATGATTTTCTCTTTTTGGGCTCTTAGCAGAAAGGCTTTAGATTTGTTTAATTCAAATAAGTCCTGTTCATTTTGAGTTATTTGGAAAGATATTTCCAGGTCCCTAACTCTCTCCTCAGCTTGAATTAGATTCAGGTTAACATTGCCAAAGCTGGTCCTATTCCATTCTTTAATTACAGTTTTGAGTCTTTTAAGTTTATGAACAAAGCCTGTCATTCCTGTTAAAGGGGAGCTTAAGTTCCAATTCCTGATTACTAATTCCTGGAATTCCTGTCGATTAGACCACATGTCCTGATATCTAAATGGTCTAGGTGTCATTTCAGAGGCAGATTGTATAGACAATAGCAAAGGAGCGTGATCCGATGTAATCCGATTTAAAACTTGTATGGAGCTATTGGGATATAACTCCAACCAGTCAAGATTACTAAGTCCCCTATCTAGTTTTTGAAACATGAGATCCTTACATCTGTCTTTTACACGGTTATTACTCCAAGTAAAGGAATTTCCAACAGTTGTAATATCATGCAAATCGGAGTTATTGATGAATTCATTAAATTGTCTCATGCTTTTATGAGGAGTTGTTTTCCTTCCTTTATATTCATTAACTGAAGCTATAGTGTTATAGTCACCAATATATATCGAAGGTTCAGTTGGTGGATTAGAAAGGCCTTTCCAGAGATTTTCTCTCAAATTCCTGTGAACACTAGCATAGATAAAGAAGCAATTCCAACTAACTAAGGTATCCACTAACCAAGCAATTCCAAGCAATTCCAACTAACCAAGTAGATATATGTACACATATAAAAGTGAGTAAAAGGGGGGGGTTGGTTGTTTGGTGGTCCTAAGTTATGAAAGTTAAAAAGACAAGATAACTAGCAAGGTTAAGTAACTATGCTAATCATCAAACAAAACTAAGAAAAAGGGTTTTAAAACTACAAAAGATAAAGCCTTGGGGGCAATTGATATCCACTTCCAAACCAAATGTAGATCATTGAACCATTCACTCATCCTATCACATTTATTACCTATGGGGAATGCTAATAGAAGATCAACATTCATTCCTTATTAATAGTAATTTGCAAAGACAAACAACAACCATTTGCAAACCTCGTTGATGATCACCCTAGACAAACAACGACCATAGGGGTATTTCATCAATGGCATTAGACACGAAGGACCATAGATTTAATAACAACAAGCCTTCGACCAAAGACATAGCCGTTTAACCAAACATACCATTCATTAGGCTAAACCTAGAACAAACCACATTAAAGGTTCAACATTTCATTGCATCTATAGGATAAGCATGAGAACAAACCACATTAACATACTCATCTAGCAAGGATTACCACACATTATACTCAAGAAGTTCTAAGTTTATGCTTGTAGATTTTCATGCAAAGGAGCTAAGGAATTCGTCACTTTCCTAACACCCTAACACTTCATTCATAAAAACACTTCCTATTCTCAAACAACATATGGCATAAATGAAGTAAAACGTAGCATTAAGAACACATGAATGCTAAATAACAAAGGCTTCAAGAATGAGTAAAACAATCTATTCACTACTTCAACTACTTGTTGTGAAGATAAATCTTCCATCCTTCTTAGATAGTAGTTTGCAAGAGTGAATTCGACATCTCTTGTCAAACCTCACCAATGGCTCTCTTAGGACTAAGAGTATCCCATTGATGGCATTTAGCACGGAGAATCAACAAGCTTGGCAACACTTATAAATACTACACCGTATCTAAGAATTTAACCAATTCATGCATTTACACAAGATTAGTCAAGAACGATTGACATTCATAGACTTCTCTCATTTGCTACCTAAAACAAACATGACAACGAGTTTGACATCATCACATTTATCTAGCAATTATCAACACACCAACATCATTTAAGAAGCTCTAACTCATGCTCTTGGAATTCACATTAAAAGAGGGAAGAATTAACTACTTTCTCCCAACCCTAACAAGTAATCATACAAGAAATTCATATACTCAAGCTTCCAACAACATCAATGCAATTAACAATTCACATTGAAAGCTCAATAAATGCACAATAGCAAAAACACTAAATAGATAGATATGGTTCTTACTACATAGATATGGAAGCTTCAATCCATTGCTCCCAAGTACAAAACTAAGCTAGATAATCAAAACCCATAACATAGAACAAAGATCTACAAAGAAAGAAGAAGAAATGGAAGAAAAGTGGTGAAAAACTAGGGTTTTGGAGCCCCCAAGTCGGGCTTAGGCAAATGGGGAAGAAGGGGGGCTATTTATAGCCCAGGTTGGTCAAAAAAGAAGGTCAAATGCAGTAGGTGTCACCCGGACGGTATTGGCATCGCCCGGGCGGAAATGGGCTCGCGGGCGGTGGAGGTCTCAGCCCAAATTCAGAAATGGTCTCGCCCGCGGCTTCTTGTTTTGCTTCCCATGGGTGAACCGTTGATCCATTTTGGGAGTTCTTGTAGTCAATTTTATAGTACTCAAGATGAGGATCCAATGGTACCACTCTTGGAGGCTGATTCTTCTTGGAAAATTCTCAGAACACTGCTTCAAAACATAGATCATTCTTCACCATTTGCTTTGCTCTCCTTTCTTTACTTTATCTTCTACCGCTTTGTGAGTGGTCTTCCAACTTCTACCATCCTTTCGAATGGCCTTCAATAAACTACTCCTAAGTGCTCATGAGCTATCTACAAATTAAGCTTACAAAAAGGAATCTGGATGCTCGTAAGGAATAAAAATCCATTAGACTAAACATAGCTTACAAAATGAAGGATTTAGATATAAAAACTGAATATGGTTATCTAAACCCCTTATCATGTAAACCCACCTAAATCTAGCAATCTTACAACAAAAATATGATAAAAGAGATTTTAAATGCTTTGGAAAATACATACATTTTACGTCTCATCAGAGGTCTCAAGAACAGACCTCTCATGAGAGATCTTTTGACGGCCCTCCCTAATGGAAAGATCATCCTCAGGCTTCCGCTTCAAATATGTGTCTGCAGGAGCAACTGTCTAAAGTGGGGTAGTAGGGGTAACCTTCTTCTTTGAGGAGATGGTGTTTTCTCCCTTCTTGGTCGTAGCACCAGCTAGACTTTAGCCCACTAAAGAAAAAAATGTTAGACAAGGTACGAGAAAAATGAAATAATAATAAACAAAAAAACAAAGCACAAAATACATGTATGACACTTTTAAAATAAGGACAAAAAAGGGAATCCTCGAGAGGGGGCTCTAGGATTACCAAGTCCCGAGAAGGTCAAGGCTTATACACTTTAACTAGTTTTCTTCTCTTTGGACCTACTGGAGGCTCATCTGAAGGATCCAAGCGGGGCTATCTTGACAATTTTCTTTTTATAGCAAGTTTGTAGACATACTTTTTGTGAACCTCGGTGGAACATGCTTGACCCCCAACCAAGTTATTGGGATCGGCATAAAAGACATACAAAAGGGGTGATGATGGCACACATTCTCGAGCACTCTCGAGGTGAGGTGGGCAAACAAAATTGTAAGGAAGTTGGGATTCAATTGAGGAACCTTATATCTAAGGAAGTTAAAAGTGAGAGCCATGTTGGCATCCTTCCGCTTTCCCACGTTCCCAGGAAGGGTAAAACCATGGGTCTTCTCTAGAAGGAAGAAAAAGTGATGATATTCTTAGAGAAGCTACCACAAAAGGCCACGATAAAAAGAGAGTGGAACAACTTATACTTGGGCTTGATGTCAAGGTAGTGACATTGACAGAGAAATAACATGAGAGTGGTTATAGCATTAGGATGGACTTGAGTAGGGCTTACTTGAAAGTCTCTGAGCACCCTCAAGGAAAAGGAAAGCACAACCCTGACCGACCTCCCCTCAGGAGCATCCTTGTAAGACTGCTCTGCCCCAAACAACTCAGATTCCACATCGGCAGGAATTCTTTGACCCGGGGGTAGCGACCATAGGACCCCCGATATAGTCCAAGACTTATCTAGGGCTGAGGGCCCGTACGTTTCTTCCCCCCAGGGGGATCTAGGGTTGGGGGCTCAATGGTGGAGGATATTTTTGGGTAGAACTGCCTGCTATATTCCTCTAGCACCCTTAAGGGGACTCCCTCCTTAGGAGAAGGGGGGCCAAACTCATTGTCTCCAAGAAGCGAAGACCTCTAAATATACCTTTTACCCTGATCAAGAGGCCAAACTTGGGGAAAACCCCCCTCAAGGAAATCAGAAAGAGGTATGTAGCTTGAATTACCAATCTCTTCATCGCTAGGGTTGGAACCCTTGGGAGAATGCCCCTGATTGCTATGCGTAGCTTCTAAATCTCCCATTTTGGGCAATTTCCCCTAAAATCCTTCAAGCCCAATTCCATCAAAATGCCCCCTCTTATTGGATTTCTCACTAGAATTAGCCATGAGCACAAAGGATAAAGGAAAATAAATGAGGAAAAATGAAGGTTAGGAGAACTTACTGATGAAAGAAGAAGGAGGGAAGATGTAAGCGGAGAACAGATGAAAAGGAGAGCACTGAGAAAACCTTTTTAAGTTACCAGCAGTTAAAGTGAAGAGAACGTGGGGGAAAATAGGAAGTTAAAATGCCCAAAAAAGGTGGCCAGATTAATGATTAGCTTGCGAGAAGTGAAAATTTGAAAATGCGTGAAAAGTTGGCTTGCCTTTTCATAAACTATTCCCTTTCACGCGCTTCCCTGCACAAACAACACACACGCGTGCACCCTTTGAATTATATTAAAAGAATATAATAATAAATTATATTCATAAATAAAATTAGGTGGTGCTTCGAGTTTAGAGATCTCTTCTTCTAGAAGGACACAAGTAGGGATCCTCGACACCCTCCACGAGAACACACAAACCCAGGGGCTTAGTAACAAAGGATAAACTCGAGACTCCTCGACTCTCTTAACCTTGAGGATGGCATCAAATTTTTTGGGGGCTCTTGATGATAGGTAAACCCAAAGCTGGACCAAGAGGATCTTTGGGCCTAGAGTACTTTGGGCCTGCACCTGCCCAGTAAATATCCTTGAATGGAGAATATTTAATCAACACCAATCAAGGCATACATCAAGGCTATAATATGAATATACGTTATTCCCTGATACGGTATAAATAGGCAGGTATGTACTTACTATTGATGACTTTTGAGATGCTTACAAAAAGAACTTACTGACTTAAGCATCGAAGAGTTTACCCCTAGGACCTCCTAGGGCTTTTTGTTTGCAGATTATCAGCGTGGGACTTGACGTTGTGGCTCGATCGGTCTCTAGACACATCAGCTACTATCTACTTAATTATATCTAAGAAGCACTTTAGCACTATAAATTATAACTTTGAGAGGTACGGGGACGGCCTCCTAAATTTTGGCGCTGCTGCAGGGAAAAAGGCATTTATTTTTAAGTGTTTGGGCATATTATGTGTGAATATGTGCTAGTTGTGCAAATATGTGCTATTTTTCTTTTATTTGGTTTTTAGTTTATTTTTGGTTTTTGTTTGGCTTGGAGACGTATTGTTCAAGTTCTTGGGGGTATGGTTTGTATGCGATCCTCTTCATAAGAAGTTCTACACTACGACCCCAAGTTAGAGTTGAATTTTAAAAGGGCTAGGAGGCTTTGTTTGGAAAGTATGAATAATGCATCTCGTAATGACAATTTTGGAGAACCTTTTACTTCCATCGAGCATCAAGATGAGCATCCGAAAGATGACCTCAGCACCCTCACCTTCATGGAGGAGGAGGTGTTCTATTGAGGCAAATTACATTGAGGGAGACTATGGCCCCCAACGTTGAGAAACAACCTATGTGCATCACATATCCGACGGTTGGACCTAACGGCATTTTGAGCTAAAGTCCGGTTTGATACACTTGCTACCTTCCTTTCTTGGTAAGTAAGGGAAGGACCCAAACAAACATCTCTCTGACTTTCATATAGTTTATTGTGGCGTGATTCCCAAAGGGGTGGATGAAGAGCTTTACAAGTTGAAAGTGTTCCTGTTTTCACTAAGAGATGCCACAAGGGATTGGCTCCACTACCTTCCATATGGGATCATAAACTCATGGATTGAGTTGAAGAGGAAGTTTCTTGCCAAGTAATTCCCGGCCTCAAAGTCCACCAACATGAAAAATGAGATTAGAAATATCCTCCAATAACATGAAGAGTCATTCTATGACTATTGGGAGAGGTTCAAGAAGCTTCTTTCAAGTTATCCTTACCATGGCTATTCCGAAGGAGATTTGTTGTATTATTTTTGCAACGGTCTTCTTGATGAGGAGAAAAGTCTAGTGAGGGGATCTTGTGGTGGTTCCATTGGGAACAAGAGTTTGAAAGCGGCTATGGAGATCTATGAAGAGTTGGCCAAGGAATCGAGGAGTTTTAGTTCGAGATACGATTTGAGAAGGAAAAATTAGAAGGCCACAAATGCTCCTTCCAACAATGGAAAGCTCTAGGACCAAGTATTGGTACTCACTTTCATGGTGAAAGCTTTAATGACAAAATTAGGAAACACAACGTATGTGAAGTCTTGCGAGATTTATTCTTCATGGCACCCTACGGATGTGCGCCCGAGTTTGCAAGATGACTATATAGCGGAGGTGAATGTTGTGGGATTTTAAGAAGGCCAAGGATATAAAGGGTATCAAGGGAATCAAGGTTATTAAGGTAGTCAAGGCTACCATAATCAGCCTTACAATGTGGGTAATCGAGATCACCCGAATCTATGGTATGGAAATTCTCAAGGAGGGCTAAATGAAAAAACATATTTCCCTCAACAACAACAATAATGGCCTCCACAAAATAATTTCCCCAGGTTCCAAGTCAAGCCTTATGATCAAGGTGAGAATTCGGTCTTGTCAAAATATGAGGTGATGCAAGCCATTGGGAAATTGAGCTTATATGTGAAGAAGACCAAGGAATTTCAAGAGAATGCCGAGTCAAGCATCAAGAACTTAGAGGCTCAAGTGAGTCAAATGGCTCAAATCCTAAACCAGATGGAGACAAGAGAAAAGGGAAAACTTTCTTACCAACCGGAACTTAACCCACAACAAAGTGTGAGTGTCATCTCATTAAGAAGTGGTAATGAGGTGAAAAAACCTGGGGGCGAAGTTGTTGAGTGGGTGGTTGAGAAAGAAGAATATCTTGAGAAGAAGGTCGGGGAGTTGGCCAAAGAGAAGGTGAGCAGGGGGAAGGAAATTGAGAAGAAGACCATTGTGCCAAGGTCGGGATCAAAACCCAAAACCTTAAACCCCTCTCACAAGAGAAGCAAAGTGGTAGAGATTCCTATCTATGTGCCAGAACCACCATTTCAAGATTTTTTTAAGGATAGGAGAAATAAGGGGGATAACAAGGACATCTATGAAGTCCTTCGTAGATGCGAGGTAAACATTACACTCTTGAATGCCATAGATAAAATTCCTAGGTATACTAAATTTCTAAAAGAATTGTGTGCCATTAATAGGAAACAAAAAAAATGATGAGTAGGAGTAACAGTGGAAAGAGTGAGCATGTTCCACCATATTTAATGATGAATTTCCTTCTAAATGTGATGATCAGGGAATATTTACCACCCGTTATCTGATAGGAGGAAAATATGTTAAAAAGGTCATTCTAGACTTAGGTGTTTCAGTAAATGTGATCCCATGTTCTTTTTTTGAGAGTTTGAATCTGGGCACCTTACACAAAACTGGGGTTGTTATCCAACTAGCCAACCACTCTAGCACATACCCAAAAGGTATTGTGAAAGATGTGTTGGTGAAAGTGGACTCTTTGACATTCCCCATCAATTTTTATGTCCTTAATATGGAGAGTGATAATCATGCCACACTTGTTCTCTTAGGTAGGAATTTTTTAAAGACTTCGAGGACTATAATCGATGTGCCTAATGGAACATTAACCATGGAATTTAATGGGGGAAGGTAGAATTTTACACTAACAATTCTGGCCAAGCTATTGATGTTGTTAATGATATAGAGCAAGACATGCTTGAGCCCAAAGATGGTAGTTCCTTAAATATTGCCTTAGATGATGGTTTGAATTATGCTTCTATTACACATGTTGTTAGTACTAACTTTAAGGAAAGCAAAAATGATGCAGGCTCTCTTGGGAACGAAACTTCAAACCCCCATCGTGTGTCCATGGGAAAGCCAACAAAAGTGGGTTTCCCTCCTTCTCATGTGAAGACTTCGGGAGACCCTGTATGTCGTAAGTCGCGATGATCCCAGTCCAAATTTTTTGTGAGTTGTGACCAAAATAAGAAACTTTTTGGCAAAATGTGAACTCTCAGCTCCAACTTTTTGCGAGTCGCAAAATTTCCATCTGGATTCATGACATATCCTCGCGAGCTGCAATGGTTCCGCCACAATCGCAACCAAAATCAGATGTTTTCTAAAAAATGCCAGCTCTCAGGACCATTTTGTCAAGAGTCGTGATGGTCCAGTAAAGAGTCATGATCAAAATCAGAAGTTTTTTCGAAAATTTCAACTCTCGGGTTCATTCTGTTGTTAGTCGCAACTTGTGACAATAGTGTCGCACGTTGGGACAGAAGTTTGACTTTTGACCTTCCTTTGACCAAGCCGCCGTGAGTCGCGGTGCATATGTTGTGAGATGCAACACTGTGCTAAATTCAAAATAAAATGGGCATAACAACTTTCTTCTCCATAACTTTTCCTCTTCTCTATAACTTTTCCTCTTCTCCATCGAAGACCTTTCAAAACAACCGCTAGTTTACCTTTTCTTCCCCATTCTTGCTGGATTAAACCTCTCTACACACCAAAATCTGCCCAATCTACATCTATAATTGACATACACTTCCCTGTCCCTATCACGGTGGGTGCACTCACAACCCTCTATCAACACCGCCATCGTAATTAGGGGAGTACAATAAGGTCCGGCCATTGTTTTAGGTATTTTTCTTCCCCATTCGATTATGTCCTGGGCTTCCACCACAAATACACTACTTCCCAATGGTTCTATGAATTAGGCCAAAGGGTTGTTGCCATCTTATCTGTGATGCTAGGGTTCCATATAACCCTAGCTTGCTACATTTTTCTATCTCTACCCGTAACCTCTCGGACAACTTTACAAAGTAAGCTAAGACTGGTGGGATGGAAAATAAATCAGAGTATACTCAGATCGTCCGTGCACACACCCACGCGGGCACGTATTTCCTTACCCATTCAAACATCCAGGTTTCTCTTCCCAAGGGGGCATCAACACCATACATGAATATAGCCCAAAGTGTGTGCTTATGTGTGTTGTACTATTCATGCAATTCAAATATTCAAGAACAATCACAATAATACCATGTATATTAGGATGAATCTAAGGAATCTCACAAAACATATAAATTAAATCATTCTCCTACAATTATCCTAAGCTATAGAAACTACTCCATAGATATGGAATTCAAATAAAGATTTGAATTCCACATCTAGGATCAAAGAAAACGTAACAAGAAAGAGAAAAGGAGAGAGTGTTTCTCTCTCTAGAGTTGTTCTCCTAATTACAAAAATATGATCCGACCCCTTTGACCTAGTAGAATAAGGCTATATTTATAGTAGTAGGAGAAAAATAGGCCAAAATAGGGTAAACCCTAGTTAA
This sequence comes from Rubia yunnanensis, assembly GCA_037428765.1. Taxonomy (NCBI): domain Eukaryota; kingdom Viridiplantae; phylum Streptophyta; class Magnoliopsida; order Gentianales; family Rubiaceae; genus Rubia; species Rubia yunnanensis. The sequence goes on along the minus strand of CM075071.1, from coordinate 30,567,008 downwards.
ACCGCCGCCCGACGTGGACTGTCGGAGGTAATGCAGCCCGTGGAGTGTACTTGGCATGGCAGTGGGATCTGGAAAGGGTCGTGCCCCTTTGTGTGGCACGAGGAATCCGTTCGGGTGTGTGTCACAAATTTTCAAGTTGCACGAGGTACAGTGCACAGGGTTTGGCATGAGGCATGTCGTACCTCTAGTAGGGTCATGTCGTCTGGCGCAAGGCAGCAACATCATGCTTGAATTTGAGGTTTCTGAGTTGTGCCCATGGCCAGTGGCATGGGCCATGGAATGTAAGGGTGATCCTCTCAGAAACTTGGCACAGACCGTGTGTTTTCCCACACCCCACAGGCTAGTCTTGGCATCTTGGACATAAAATGGTGCGGGACGTCAAAAATGGGATGTCCCGCGCCCATACTTAGCCATTTGGAGCTGAACTTGAGTCTCTTATTGGCAGCCCATGGAATTTGGCATGGGTCGCGCCATAGCCTCGTACTGAGCACCGTTGGCATGGGACAAACCCTTTGGCATGGGCTGTTGGTACCAACCATGAACGGCCTGCGCCAACCCATGGTACCTTGGCCGATTGAACTTGTTTCCTTCGCTACAGGTGAACCGTTAGTCCGATTTGATAGTTTTAGTAGTTAATTTTGTAGTGTTCGAGAAGAAAAATCCAATGGAATTAGACATGAAGGCTAATTCTTCTCGGATTATTCTCATAATTAATCACAACTCATTGGACCATGATTCACCGTTTCTTCGTTGGCCGCTTTAAACTCCGTTGCCACCTATCTTTGGTTTCAATCTCCTTCTGCCTTGCATTGAAGCTTGTGGCTTTCATCTACTACCATTTTAGTGTGAATGGCCTTTGTCTCTTCCATCGTCCTTGTAAACGGCCTTCAATATGTTCTACCACTCTTACGAACGGCCTTCACATAGAATGTAAACAAAAAGTACCCATAGGCGACCTACTAAAGATGATTACAGGGAAGATTATGGAGCCCAGGATACAAGATGTCCATTAGTACCAACTAAGTCTACAAAACATGGGATGTAGACAAGAAAACCTAACATGGCCGTCTAAACCCCTTGTCACGTAAACTCAACAAATACTAGCAATCCACCAAATAAAACTAGCTAATTATTATGCCAAATGCAATGGTTAACGTACGCATAGTGAAGCAGATCAAACTCCCCACACTTAACCCTTTACTTATCCTCGAGTAAACAAAGAGAAGACAAAGAATCAAGCGAAATGTATCGTGCAGGCTTAAGTTAACCAAGGAATTCAATTTATTCCTAGATTACGTTGTTTTCCCCAAAAGAGTAAGAATCTCACAACTTTCACACTCCCCAAAAAATATAAGCAATCTAACCACCCAAAAGTAAAATGTGGAAAAAGGTAAACCAAGAAGATAAGTGTTAAGCTAGCTTACTTTTCTCAAAATGATCCCAAATAAATCAAAGAGTCATCTTCAAAAACACTCCACCACGGAAGTAAATGTGTCTTCAACCTAGTTTTTTGTTTTCTCTCAATTTTCTCACTTTGCCTAAGAGCCCTTTCAGGTTTCCATCCTAGCTTTAACACACAAAGGGTACTCACTTCTCACCTTTTTCCACATGGCCTCTCATTTTTTCCTGGACTCGTAAGCCTAGCAGGGCCTAGCCTATCACTTTTACCAAGGCCTTTCGACCTATCCGGGCTTTTCCCAATGTTACCCAAGCTGCTCTTTTAGTTTTTCGACTAGTCCAGGTTTTTAACTTTTTTCAGTTTTCCAAATTTTCCAATTTTTTTGGTGAAGCACAAAATTGCCCCAAAGTGGGCTTCACACTACAAGAGATAAGATCTAACACAAAAATACACCACCAACATCCTGTCATCGTCCACGACCGACCATAGAGTAGCTAGAAACTCTAGGGTCTACCTGATATAGGTCTTTGAATGTTTCTTGAGAAACCCCTCTAGACCTACTTGGCCCAATAGGTAAGTGGCAGGCTCGAGTAACCCTAGAGCTGCCAAGGTGTCCTTGCAAGAAAACCTTGTCTCCAAAATACTCATCTCCAACTCTTCTCCACCTCCGGACTGCAGTTTCAAAGATGTTGGATAAACCCATAAACTCCTTGGTCACGAAAGTGGGGTTACGAAGAATGGTACTCACCGATTTGGGGTTTGCACCCTTCAGCGGTTTCTTCATCTTCTCACACCGTGAGAACTTTCCTTTCTCTGAAACATTATTCTCAGGAGGCATCCTAACAAGAGTGGTGATATGATCATAAACAAGAGTGGTGATATGATCATAAACAAGGCATGGTCTACATTATCATTCAACAAGACATCATTCTCCTAAATAGCCTAACTATTCAAAACATGATGATCTAATCATGAAAGCTATTTAAACGATAACATTCCTCAACAAACAACAAACCCGTGTAAGTTATCACTAACCCATCCATAAGACCGTGCAATCAAGATTCATTATCTCCTAAATCATCCAACACATGAAGAATATATTATTCAAGCATAATAGCACATGAATCTACCCAACACTTTCTTCAACACAAGATCATGCATACAAACCCAAACATATATCTCAAAAACACACACTCATTCAAGAATCATACTTTTTGTAAGACCACCATAATGTTAGTAAAGCATATAAACCAAGAGTTCAATGGGTTATCCAAAATTTGAAGCTAAGATTTGTAAGCCCCGCACAAGAAGAAGCAAAAATTGCTAATTTTTGGAAGAAAGCTTCAATTTTTTTTGAGTTTCACCAAGAGTGCGTGAGAGGGAGTGTTTCTTGAGAAGGAATAATGTGTCAAATGATAGAATTAGGTGGACAAATGTACCAGGGATTATAATTTCAGCCTAGGGGAGTAACGAGGGAGGTACAATTAGGATAAGATTGGAATTTTAAAATGCTCAGTTTAGGGGACAATAGTACAAATCAATTAATTCCAAGGGATGTTGGAAGTATATATTTTAAAAAATCCTAAGGAATTAGGAAATTCCAAAATTCTTGTACCAAAAATGCAATTTTGAGTTTGAAATTCAGAATTTTAAAAAAATTGCATTGTTGGAACAAATAAAAAGTGGAAAATTGGTTTACACACAAAACGTGCTTGGCACGAACCATGGGCTCACGCCAAACATTCTGGCACGAAGCAGAGCCTCGCGCCAAAATTTTGGCACGAATCATAGCCTCACACCAACCTCCTTGGCACGAGGTATCCCCTTGCGCCAAGCATCTCGGCACAAGGCATCCACCAAAGTTTTCTCTAGTCCCTAGTTTTTCCCTATTTTTTTCGAAAAACTGTCACCTATCAAATCTAATTCCATCCAAACACAATCACGAGTCTAGAACTCAACTTTTCAATCCAAACAAGATTTTCATCTCAAAAATCCTCATAGCAAAACAAGAACATGCAAAAACTATCTAATCACTACTCAAAACATGAAAGCAAAAAGAAACACTGCTTCCACATCCACACTTCCTATAGATTATAGATTCATTCACTCATTCAATTACATTTACTTTCTATGAGAAATGTTATCACTTCTCATTCGAAGATCAACATTCATTCCTTCTTAATAGTAGTTTACAAAGTTAAACAACGACCATTTGCAAAACTCATTGATGATCACCATAGGCAAACAACACCATAGAGGTATTTCATCAATGGAATTTCACACGAAGGACCATAGGTTTGATAACAACAAGCCTTCTACCAAAGACATTGTCATTTAACCAAACAAAGCATTTACTAGGATAACCCTAGAACAAACCACATTCAAGGCTCAATCTTTCTTTGCATCTATGGGATAAATATGAGAACAATCCACATTAACATACTCATCTATCAAGAATCACCACACATTATACACAAGAAGTTCTAAATCAATTCTTTTGGATTTCATGTTAAATGAGCTAAGAAATTTGCAACTTTCCTAACACCCTAACACTTCAATCATACAAACACTTCATATTCTTAAACAACCAATGATATAAATGAAGTAAACATTACATTAAAATGCATGAATGCTAAATAAAAAATGCTTCAAGAAAGAGTGAAATAGAGGTTCTCACTACATATATATGGAAGCTTCAATCAATTTCTCCCAAGATTAAACTAACCTAGATAATGAAAAGACATGATCAATCTACAAAAAATAAGAAAAGAAAGAAAGGAAAACTAGGGTTTTTAACCCAGAAAATTGAAGGAAGAAGAAGATGTTTTTAGGAGAGGATAGGGTTTAGTATTTATAGTACAAAAAAGTAAGAAAGTTTTTGGCCACCCATCTGTCGTGCCTTGCGACCAATCCATCGCGAGTCCCGATCGAGCCCAATTTCAACATCTTGATTTCTTTCTTCTTTTTCAAGTCCTCCCCTCCACTTCACTTATCTTCAATTCTTCAAGTCTTCAAAAGCTCAAATGCAAGTCTTCAGATCCTCAAAAATAATCTTCAAAGTCTTCAAACAATTTTCCTTGTCATACAAAATCTTCTAGAAAAGTAATAAAAGCGTAAAACTCGCTTTTAACTCTTCTTAGAGAATTTCAAGGAAAAATACCACATCTGAAGCACAAAAGTGTACATAATTAAGTCTACAGAACACGGGGTTCAGACAAGAAAACCAAACACGGTCTTCTAAACCCCTTGTCACATAAACTAAACAAATACTAGCAATCTACCAAATAAAACTAGCTAATTATTATGCCAAATGCAACAGTTAATACATGCATAATGAAGCAAATAACCAATCCATCTCCCCATCACAATCACCCCAAAAATTGGCCCAACCATCCAAAAATCTGAAACCCTAGATTTTGGGAAATTTTAAATTCTCCTTGATTGAGGCTAGATTACTTGTAGGATTACTAGTTTCAACATCCTACATTTCTATTTTGTACAATTCATCACTTCTACATTCTTGGATTGTGATATTTACATTTTGGTGAAATTGTGAAATTTGTGGATATTGTATGATATGTTTGTGTTTAGTGTATGGACTTGGATTGTTGAGATTATGATTATAGCTTGACATTGGTGTGTGATTGATATAAATGCTTATGCTAATATAAGTTTGGCCAAGAACAAGATAATTGTTGGAATTGTGGAGATATGTATTGTGTTCTTGGCCATATCTTGATTTTAGGAATTGCATAAGTAAGTTTTGGCTGTATAATTGTTTCTAGTTGTTGGTAATTTGCAACACATGGAAAAGTATGGTGTGATAGGACATAAGTATGCTGATGCAATTATCTAGCAATGAATTATGATTGGATTTTACATGTATTGATATATGAATGTTCTTGCATCTTTATAGTTACATTTTGTTGTTTGTAGTGTGCCAACTACATCATTGTGACTGTGATTGCTAAATTATATAATGATGCTTGGATATTTGTCACTACATATTGGATATTTTTAATGGTATAGTTTCATAGTGGTGATTATATCTTCTTATGTCCATGTGAGTTTGATGTTATTTTTTGTGGTGATAGTTAAGGCACCAAAGAGGTAGTGCATTACTCGAGAAACAAGTTCATCCACACAACCTTTGCCTCCCCCTCCGGCTCCGGAGCCAACCCCGGTGCTAACTCCAGATAGGTTTATGGGCTTGCTCTGAATCACCTGTGATTATGTGGAGAGATGGGAGAGGGTGGCCATGTAGAAGATCAAAGAGACCAACTTTATCAATGTGGGAGCCTTGGAGACACTTAGACTGAGGAAGCCAATCCTTTGCCTTTTCACCAAAGGAGGCTTAGGAGATTTCATGAGCCGTGGCACACCAACATAATTTTGAAAAAAGAAATATTTTGAAAATTTTGAAAAAAAATAGAAAATGAAAAAAAGAAGTAAGCCCGCTAAGTTGAAAGCCCGAGAGGGAAATTGATATGCCCATTTTATGTGCATAATTTAGTACTTTTTGGGGTCTCTTTTGTGCTCTTTTATTATCAAGAGCTTGTGTTTTACCTTGAAATTCTCTTAGGAGAGGTAAGAGCAACTTTATGCTCTTTTACCTCTTCTAAGTGGATTTTGCGTGACAAAAGAAGAACATGGAGGCTTGAAGACCGGAGGCCATTAAAAGATTACTTTTCTAAGACTTTGAAGACATGCTTCGAAGACACGAAGACTTGAAGACCGGAGGCCATCGAACACCATTTTTGAATACTTTGAAGACTTTCTTCAAAGAGTTGAAGACTTGGAAAATAAGAGGAATCATTGCAAACATAAGTGTTCACCACACGAAGAAGAAAAGAAAACAAGGTTAAGTTCTGGCGCCCGTCGCGAGTCGCGACCAACGGGTGGCCAGAACCTAACCTTATCCTTTTTGTACTATAAATAACACTCTCTTTTCTCTCATTTGGATATTCTTCTTCCTACGTTGTTGGTACTATTCTAACCCTAGTTTCTACCATTTTTCATCTTTAAATTCTCTTGTATTATATTTGGTTTGTTAGCATTAATTAGTATGAACTCTTGTAGCTAAATCTAGTTCTTGGGAGCAATTTATTGAAGCTTCCAAACTTATGTAGTAATATTCTATATTTGCTCATTTATGAACATTTATTGGAGAGTATTTATTATGCCTCATTTATGAACATTTATTGGAGAGCATTTATTATGCCATTAATGTTGTATTTTACCTCATTTATATTATGGGTTGTTTGTGTGTATGAAATGTTTGTAAGATTGAAATGTTAGAGTGTTAGGAAAGTTGAAAATTTCTTAACTCATTTGATATGAAATCAAAAAGCATGGATTCATAACTTCTTGTGTATAATGTGTGGTAATTCTTGCTAGATGAGTATGTTAATGTGGATTATTTTCATATTTGTCATATAGATGCAAAGAAAGGTTGAACCTTGAATGTTGTTTGTCTAAGTTTAACCTAATAAATGTTTTTTTTTGGTTAAATGACTATGTTTTTGATAGAAGGGTTGTTGTTATCAAACCTATGGTCCTTTGGGTGAAATTCCATTGATGAAATACCCCTATGATGTTGTTTGTCTTTGGTGATCATCAATGAGGTTTGCAAATGGTCGTTGTTTGTCTTTGCAAACTACTCCCAAGGAGGAATGAATGTTGGTCTTTGATTGAGAAGTGATAACATTTCCCATAGACAATAAATGTAATTGAATGAGTGAATGAATCAATGAGCTATATAAAGTTTGGAAGTGGAAGTCGATTGCCCCCAAGGCTCCATTAATTATCATTTGCATCGCATCTTTAGTTGTATTGCATGATTAGCATAGTTCTCTTGCTTTGCTAATTGTTGTCTTTCAATTTGATAACTTAGGATAAAAAACCAACCACCCCCCCTCTTCCCCCTTTGTTTACATGCTTTTATATGTATATATGTATGTATATGCCTAGTATGTTTTCTCCTATATATGTTTAAACACTTGAAAAGATCCCTCTTCTCGTGGACGACCCCGCCTTAACATTAGCTACTTAATTGTAGGTAGGAATAATTAGGGCTTAAAAGTATTAACTTTGAGAGGTACATCGATTTCTTAGTTTGCTTTTATTTTGATTTCTTAGTTGATTTTCCAATTTCAATTGGCTTGGAGACATATTGTTCGAGTTCTTGGTGTATGGTTCGTACGTGATCCTCTTCACAAGAACCCCTACACTACAACCCGAGTTAGAGTTGAATTTGAGACGGGCTAGGAGGCTTTCTTTGGAAAGTGTGAATAATACCCCTACTAGTGACCATTTTGTGGATACCTTTTCCTCTATGGACATCAACTTGAGCTCGAATTTGAGCATCCGGGAGGGGGACATCAACATCCTCCTCTCCAAGGGCGAGCTCCTCCTCTCTACCAAAGGGAGATTCCTTTAGGGCAAGCATTGTTAAGAGACATCATGGTCCCCAACCTCGATCAACAACCAATGTGCATTGAGTATCCCGTAGTTGGACCAAATGGGCAGTTTGAGCTAAAGACTGGGTTCATCAACATGCTACCTATCTTCCTTGGTAAGCAAGGGGAGAATGCCAACAAACACCTCACCGAATTTCACTTTGTGTGGTTGTACGGTCCCCCATGGAGTGGATGAAGATTTCTATAAGTTGAAGGCATTCCCATTCACACTAAGGGATGGTGCGAGAGATTGGCTCCATTACCTACCACCCAAGAGCATAAAGAATTGGCTCGATATGAAAATGAAGTTTCTAGCCAAATACTTCCCAGCCTCGAGGTCCACTGCCTTGAAAAAGGACATAAGCAACATCCTCCAATGGCATGAAGAATCTCTCTTCGACTATTGGGAGAGGTTCAACAAGCTTCTCGCAAGTTGCCCTTACCATGGATATTCAGAGAGGGATTTGGTTTATTACTTCTACAATGACCTTCTTGATGATGATCAAAGGTTGGTAAGAATTTATTGTGGTGGCACTCTTGGGAACAAAACTTCATCCGAAGAAATGCAATTGTATGAGGAGCTAGCAGAAGAATCGAGAAACTTTAGCTAAAGGGCCGATTTGAGAAGGAGAAATCCAATGCCCGCAAGTGACTCTTCCAATAATGGGAAGCTCGAGGACTATGTCTCAGCCCTTGCATTTATGGTGAATTGTTGATGACGATGCTCGGGAATGTGCCACATGTTAAATCTTGTGAAAGTTATTACTTGGCGCATCCTACGGACACTTTCCCTACTTTGCAAGAGGACTGTGTCGATGGGGTGAGTGCCATGGGATATCAAGGGAATCAAGGCTACCAAGGAAACCAAGGATATCAAGGTGGGCAAGGCTACCAAGGTCACTAAGGCTACCAAGGTTATCAAGGGTACCAAAACTGGCCGTACAATTCGGGAAATCGTGATAACCCAAACCTTCGGTATGGAAACTCTCAAGGAAGCCAAAACCCTCAACCATATCGACCTCCTTAACAACAATTTCAAAGGCTTCAAAACAAACTCCGAGACCTAGGGGAGAGCTCAGGACTAACAAAGGATGAGGTGATATAAGCCATTCACCGGTTGGGCATGTGTGCAGAGAAAAGTGAGAAATTCCAAGATAAATCCAAGGCGAGTATCAAGAACTTGGAAACTTAAGTGAGCCAAATAGCTCAAGTGGTTAATCGGGTGGAAGCCCGGGAAAAGGGTAAGCTACCCTCTCAACCAGAGATCAACCCTCGACAAAATGCAAGTGCTATCACTTTGAGAAGTGGTAAAGAGGTTGTCTCTCCCGTGGTTGGTGAATTTGTTGAGGTATAACCTAGGAAGCTTGAAATGCTTGAGAAAGAAGTGAAAGAAGAGAACGAGGAAGGCCAAGGAGCAAGAAGGGAAGGGAAAGAAGAAGGAAGAGGAAATCACTGTTGAGAAATCAACCTCCATTTTGGAACCTTCATCCTCCCCTCACAAGAAGGCAAGAGTAGTGGAAATTCCTCCATATGTGCCGGAACCACCGTTCCCAGAAGCTCTAAAAGATAAATGGAGGAAGGAATCCAACAAGGACGTCTACGAAGTCTTTCGTAGGTGTGAGGTAAATATTCCTCTTTTGAATGCGATTGAACAAATTCCTAGCTATGAAAATTTTTTGAAGGAATTATGTGTAGTAAATAGGAAACAAAGAACGAAGAACAAGCTTAAAAATGGGAGAAGTGAACATGTCTCCGCTTTGTGCCAAAGGGAGTTACCTCCTAAATGTAGTGATCCCGGTATGTTCACGATCCCTTGCATGATAGGAAATACACATTTTGAAAAAGAAATGCTTGACTTAGGTGCATAAATAAATGTGATTCCTTACTCTTTGTATGAAAGCCTCAATCTTGGTACTTTGCACAAAATCGGGGTGGTGATCCAACTAGCCGACCGTTCTAGTGCGTACCCTAAGGATATCATCGAGGATGTGTTGGTTAGGGTGGGTTCCTTAATATTCCCCATGGATTTTTATGTCCTAGACATGGAGTATGATAAACATGCCGTCCCAATCTTGTTGGGGAGGCCATTTTTGAAAACCTCTAGGACCATCATTGATGTGCATAATGGTACCCTCACCATGGAATTTGATGGGATTAAAGTAGAGTTTAACATAAACGACTCTATGAAGTATCCTCTTGAAGAGTATTCTTGCCATGATATTGATTTTGTTGACAATGTTGTGCAAGATGTTTTTGAATTTAGTGGTGATGATTCCTTGTTAGTTGCTTTGGAAAATGATGTTTAAAATGCATGTCTTGTGTATTCCATGAGTACTAACTTAAAGGAAAGCATTGAGGAGTTAAGCATTCTCGAGGAAGTGGTGCAAAGTCTCGTCTAATCTTAGAGGAACTCAAAGAACTGGAATTCCTCCCATCACTTGTGAAAGCTCCAGTGATTGAGCTTAAGACGCTTCCGGTTATCATTTTAAGCAAGCTTACCAAGGAGCAAGAAGAAAAGTTAATGATGGTGTTACGGGAGAACAAGGAAGAAATTGGATGGACTATTTCTGACATCAAAGGCATAAGTCCATCCACTTGTATGCCTTAATTTTATTGGAAAAAGATGCAATACCCGTGCGACAACCCCAACGCCGTTTAAACCCGCCTATGATGGAGGTGGTAAAGGCGGAAATCCCCAAGTTACTCCAAGTGGGGATGATCTATCCAATCTCAGATACAAGTGGGTGAGTTCAACTCAAGTGGTACCCAAGAAGAGTGGGGTGATGGTAGTCAAAAATAAGAAAGGTGAAATGGTACCCACTCGAGTTCAAAATGGGTGGCGCATTTGTATTCACTACCGGAGGCTAAATGCACAGACCCAGAAAGACCACTTCCCATTACTACTCATTGATCAAATGATCGAGAGGTTAGCAAGACACCCTTTCTATTGTTTTTTGGATGGGTACTCAGGGTATTTTCAAGTGGCTATTGCCCCGGAAAACCAAGAAAAGACCACCTTCAAGTGCCCCTTTGGTATGTTTGCCTACCGGCGTATGCCTTTCGGGTTATGTAATGCTCCTGCAACTTTCCAAAGATGTATGGTAAGAATTTTCTCAAAATTTGTTGAAAAATTTTTCGAGGTATTCATGGATGATTTCACCATTCATGTTAATTCTTTTGACAACTGTTTGGCAAATTTGGCATAAGTTCTTAAAAGTTGCACTGATACTAATCTTGTGTTAAATTTTGAGAAGTGTCATTTTATAGTAGATAAAGGCATTTTCTTAGGCCATGTTTTCTCCTCTAAGGGTATTGAGATTGACAATTCAAAGATAGACACAATTCAAACTTTTCCTCACGCCATCTACTACGTATCCATGTCTCTCACGAAAGCCCAAATAAACTATTCCACCACCGAAAAGGTGTTGCTAGCAGTGGTATTTTCTTTGGAAAAATTTTGATCTTACTTTCTTGGTACAAAATTTATTGTGTACACTGACCATGCATCGCTTCGTCATTTAATGACAAAGAAAGAAGCCAAGCCAAGATTGATTAGGTGGATCCTTCTCCTGGGTGAATTTGAGTTAGAGGTGCAAGACAAGAAGGGCACAGAGAACCTCGTGGCTGATCACCTGAGCTGGTTGGAACCCTACCAAGATAGTGATGTAAATCTATTAATGAAGGAGCAACTACGGGAGGAGTTCCCCGATGAACAATTGTGTGCTATCAGGGACCTCCAACCGTGGTATGCTGACATTGTGAGCTTTCTTGTCTCTAGTAAATTTCCTATTCACTTTTCTAAAGCACAGATATATAAGCTAAAAAGAGATGCTAAATATTATGTGTTGGATGATCCATTTTTTTGGAAAAATTGTGTAGAACAAGTTGTTAGGAGATGCATCCCCGATAATGAAGTGCATTCAATTCTCACTTTTTGTCATTCTCATACATGCGGTGGTCATTTTGGAGCTAAAAGGACCGCTAAGAAAGTGTTGGAAATTAGTTTTTATTGGCCTACTTTGAATAAGCATGCATATATATTTTGTAAGGCTTGTGACAAGTGCCAAAGAGTAGGAAATATCTCATCTAGAAATGAGATGCCCCAAAAAGCTATGCTATATTGTGAAATCTTTGATGTTTGGGGTATTGACTTCATGGGACCTTTTCTTAGTTCTTATGGCTTTACATATATTCTTCTTTCCATTGATTATGTGTTGAAGTGGGTTGAAGCAAAACCCACTAGGACTGACGATTCTAAAGTGGTTGTAGAATTCCTGAAAGATAACATCTTTTCTAGGTTTGGGGTACCCAGAGCCTTGATTAGTGACTGTGACACCCATTTTTGTAATTGGACCATAGAGGCACTCTTAAAGAAGTATGACGTTACTCACAAGTCATTCACCACATATCACCCGTAAACCAGTGGGCAAACCGAAGTTTCCAATCGGGAAATCAAGTTCATCCTTAAAAAAATGGTTAACCCTAACCAGAAGGATTGGAGTTTTCGGTTGAATTATGCCTTGTGGGCATATAGGATGGCTTACAAGACACCAATCGGTATGTCACTGCACCGGTTAGTGTTTGGTAAGCCCTGTCACCTACCGGTGGAAATTCAACATAAGGCTTACTGGGCAGTCAAATAGTTTAATCTTGATATAGATGAGGCCGGCTTGCATAGGAAGTTACAATTGGATGAACTAGATGCGATCCGGAGGGAATCATATTAGAATTCCGAAATCTATAAAGAGAAGACAAAGGTGTGGCACGAAGATGATCATTAGGAAGGAATTTGACGTTAGTCAAAAAGTCCTCCTATTCTAATCCCACCTTCACCTATTCTAAGGTAAGTTGAGGTCTCGATGGATCGGTCCTTTTGAGGTGGTGAAGGTATTCCTGCATGGCGTGGTGGAGATTCTAGATCGAGCTGTCCAATACATTCAAGGTCATGGACAACGTTTAAAACCTTACCACAAGAATTTTGTGCCGGAAAAGGGAGAGGATGTTGATCTCCTTGATCAAGTTTGTGATAAAACTCCAAGGAAAGGGAGTAAGTCGTGCCTACGACATTAAATAAACTTGGTTTTGATCGTCCGGATCGTCATTCGTGACCTTCCGTTGATATTGCTTGGTTTTTTATTTTGTCATTAGTTTCATTGTTTTTGCTTTGTGCTTTTCACGGGTTTTTTTCCATGATTTTACAGCGATTTGAAACCAAGGCATTGAACTTTTGAAGGGAGAAATGCTTGGATCAAGAGGGAAAGACTTGGACAAGAGGTGAAAGCAAAAAAATTTCTAAGTACCAAGTGGGTAGTTAGAAATTTCTAAGACTTGGACTGTCTCGTCACGAGTCGCGACGTTCTCTGAAAATTTGTTCTCATTTTAGGTTTCAGCCTCCACTTTCCGCGAGTCGCGGGTTGTGATGGACCATCGCGAGTCGTTACCAGATCAGAAATCTTGGCCAAAAAATGGAGCTCTTAGGCTCCATTTTTTCCGAGTCGCGATGGCCTCGTCGCGATTCATGATGAACCATCGTGAGTCACAATGAAGTGGTCACAAGTTGTGACAAAATCAGAAATTTTGGGTAAAAATAGAGCTCCCAACCTACACTTTTTGCGAGTCGCGATGGCCTCGTTGCGAGTCGCGATGGACCATCCCGAGTTGTGACGAAGTGGTTGCGATTCGCGACGTAAACATTGACTTAAGTCACTCGTTGACCTACCTGTCGTGAGTTGCAACAGATGTACAGACCTATTTTAAGAAATGGGCAAACATCAGAGTCTTCCCCCATTCCTCCCACACTTCTCCGCCATTTTTCCTCCACCTTCCCACTTTCCCTTCATCTTCTCCGACCACCAACTCACCGCCGCTCACCACCACTTAACACCACTCACCGCTGCCGCTTCATACCCCATACCATCTTCCCAAATCACCCTAAAATTGTTGAAGAACAAAAAAACCCTAGAATTTTGGGGTTTTGTGATTTTTGGGAATTAAACTTTAAATTGCTTGTGGGCTTCTTTCCTTTCTCATCCTAGGCATCTAAGTGGTACATTTCTTCACTTTATTGAACTTCAATTGTGATTTTGATTGTATACTCTATTTATTGGATATTTTGTAGATTATGTGTGATACCTTAGGAAATTAGATTGTTGGAACTTGGTTGATTTTTGTGAATATATTGGGCTTGGAATTTGATTTGATGGGAATTGTGTGAATATTTTGTGTTTACGGCTTGGTTGGATGTAAGATAACATCAATAATCACTTTGAGTGTATTGAGTTGCTCGTATGGTCTTGTGCTTGCATTGCGCTATTAGTGTTGCTTTGGTTTAGAATGAATTGTGGTTTATGCTAGATATGTGGCATATTGGCCCTTGATTAAACATAGTTGTTATTTGGATAAAATGTTATTGTGCTTTGGAATGTTATTTTTGCTTAGGGTAGTTTGGCCATGTAACTTGAATGTTGACATTATGAATGTACTAATGGTGGCTAAATTAGTTAGGCATGACTGTGATTCTGAGATATAGAATATTAGATTTCAACTATGTGAGAACTTCGTGAACTTGAGAATATGGGCATATTGGACATAATATGGATTGTATGTGCAATTGTGATTATAACTTGAACTAGTTGGCTTGGACTTGATTTGGCTTGTGATGATTGAAAAAAACTAGTTTAAGGTTGAGTATGAATTTGCAATATTGCATATACACATATACCTATGCATTTGACTTGTTTGCTATGGTTGTTAGATATGGCCCCTATAAAGAGACCCAGGGCTCCTCCCTGAGGTGGGCGCACCGCCGATCCACCCCTGCGTCCACCACCGGCTCCCGAATCGAGCCATGTACCTTCCCCCCGGATAGGTACATGGGTTTGACCCAGATCACCGGGTCCTATGCTAAGAGGTGGGAGGCCCTGGCAAGTCCTCAGCTCAAGGAGATAAGCTTTGTAGACGTACCCACCCTGGATGCTCTTGGGCTCACCCATCCTATCCGATGCCTCCTCGCCAAAGGGTGGATGACCCCGACTTGCCATTATCTACTTAGTTGTAGATAGGAAGCATTTAGAGATAATAAATTTAACTTTGAGAGGTATGGCGACAGCCTCCCAAAAAATAATAAAAGCGTAAAACTTGCTTTTAACTCTTCTCAAAGAATTTTAAGGCAAAATGCCACATCTAGAGCATAAAAGTGTACAAAAGTGAATCCTAAAAGTCCAAATATAACTATATAAAATGGGCACATCAGGGTTGCTCCGCTTCATGTTGTGGAGGGCAACCGTTCTCATGTGTGTCACAAATCTTCAAGTGGCACGGGCGCAGGGTCTGGCGTGGGCCATGTCGTCGAACGCAGGGTGCCAACAGTGTACTTGAATTTGAGGTTTCTGAGTCATGCCCATGGCTGATGGCGCGGGCCGTGGTCTGGAAGGGTGATCCACTCATAAACTTGGCGCAAGTTGTGTGTTTTCCACACCCCGCCGGCTGGTCTTCCATCTTGGACTTGGAACAGCACGGGACATAAAAAATGGGACGTTCCTCGCCCATACTTAGCCATTAGGAGTGGGACTTGATTCTCTTGATGGCGGCCAGTGGTTTTTAGCATGGGTCATTCCATAGCCTTTCACTGAGCCCTATTGGCATGGGACAAACCCTTTGGCGGGGGCCATTGGTGCCAACCATGAACAGCCCGCGCTGACCCGTGGTACCTTGGGCGGCTGAAATTGTTTCCTTCACTATGGGTGAACCGTTAGTCTGATTTGAGACTTTTAGTAGTGAATTTGGTAGTTATTGAGAAGAACAATCCAATGGAATCAGCCTTGAAGGCTAATTTATCTTGGATTGTTCTCAGACTTAAGCACAACTCATCGGACTACAATTCACCATTTCTTTGTTGGCCGCCTAGAACTCCATTGTCGCCTATCTTTGGCTTCAATCTCCTTCTACCACATATTGATACTCGTGGCCTTCATCTACTGCCATTATAGTGTAAATGGCCTTCGTCTCTTCTACCGTCCTTGCGAATGGCCTTCAATATCTTCTTCTGCCCTTACGAAAGAATTTCACACAGAATGTAAACAAAAAGTACCCATGAGCAACCTACTAAAGATGTTTAAAAGGAAGAACAAAGAGCACGTGGATACAAGATGTTCATTTGTACCAATTAAGTTTACAAAAAGAGGGATTTAGACAAGAAAACCAAATATGGTCGTCTAAACCCCTTGTCACGTAAACTCAAAAAATACTAGCAATATACCAAATAAAACTAACTATTTATTATGCCAAATGAAATGGTTAATGCAGGCATAATGAAGAAAATCACCAATCTATCTCCACATCACAATCACCCCAAAATTAGCCCAACCATCCAAAAATCTGAAACCCTAGATTTTGGGAATTTTTCAATTCTTCTTGATTGAGGCTAGATTACTTGTGGGATTACTAGTTTCAACATCCTAAATTTCTATTTGGTACAATTTATCACTTCTACACTCTTGGATTGCGATATTTACTTTTTGGTGAAATTGTGAAATTTGTGGATATTGTATGATATGTTTGTGTTTAGTGTATGGACTTGGATTGTTGATATTATGATTATAGCTTGACATTGGTGTGTGATTGATGGAAAATTATTATGCTAACATAAGTTTGGCCAAGAACATGATAATGGTTGGAATTGTATAGATATGTATTGTGTTCTTGGCTATACCTTGATTTTAGGAATTGCATAAGTAAGTTTTGGCTATATAATTATTTCAAGTTTTTGGTAACTTGCAACACATGGAAAAGTATGGTGAGATAGGACATAAGTATGTTGATGCAATTATCTAGCAATGAATTATGATTGGATTTTACATGTATTGATATATGAATGTTCTTGCATCTTTGTAGTTACATTTTTTTGATTGTAGTGTGCCGACTACATCATTGTGACTGTGATTGCTAAATTCTATAATGATGCTTGGTTATTTGTCACTACATATTGGATATATTTAATGGGATAGTTTCATAGTGGTGATTATATCTTCTTATTTTCTTGTGATTTTGACGTTGTTTTCAGTGGTGTTAGTTATAGCACCAAAGAGGTAGTGCGTTACTTGAGGAGCGAGTTCGTCCGCACAACCTCGGCCTCCCGCTCCAGCTTTGGAGCTAGCCCCAAAGCCAACTCCAGATAGGTTTATGGGCTTGCGCCAAATCAGCTATGATTATGTGGAGAGATGGGAGATGGTGGGCATGTGGAAGATCCAAAACCAACTATATCAATGTGGGAGCCATGGAGACACTCAGACTGGGGGAGCCAGTCCTTTGCCTTCTCACCAAAGGAGGCTTAGGAGATTTCATGAGTCGTGGCACACCAACATACATGCGATACACCCTAAGATTTGTTTACACGGTGCAGGTGTATAATTCGAGGAGCAGGGATCCTTGCAAGCAGTTCATCCGGATTCATCTCAATGAAAAATCTTATAAGATGACTCTCTTGGATACCGAGACAACATTTGGCTAGGACACGGAGGATATTAGAGCGAGGTTTGATCCGAAGGCCCTGTCCCGCAATCTACAGGATGATGTTCAATTCTGGTATACTATCACGAGGAGAGTTTGGGATCTGAGGGACAAAAGTAACATCATCATCCATTGCTGACAGTGGAGAAGGCGAAAGGTGACATATCGATAACAGGAATAGTCACCTTTCTCGTAGAGCACTTGCGGATAACCACTTTTCTAGGTCTTCAGCGTTTGGGTAGGAATGAGTTATACCTCATCACTTCATCACTGATGCACAAGTTCCACCTTCAAGGCCACAACTATGTAGAGCATCTACCACTGGTTGTATGGGAGAAGCAGGATCACCTCCATGAAGCTTCCTCGGTCCCATTGAACTAAGCTAGAGGTATACACACCCGTTGGAATTAGCGATAGATCTGGATGCGTTGTGCTGGGAGAATTTTAAGCAAGAGCTTCAGAACCTGCATTCGATACCAGTTTAGGTAGAGGAGGATACCCTTCCCTTCCGGGATGCGACACCATCGTCCCCTCCATCAGGACACATATATGCATGACATAGATTCTCCTCCTCAACATCAGGACAAGCAGATGCATGGTGACTTTCCTCCACCCTATCTGGACTTCTACTGCACACAGACGAGTTCAGATTCTGTAGGTAGGCTGAATACAATCTTTTTATATCCCGGAGCTTGATGGACATGAATGAGGAGATTTATCATCTTTCCTCCCAGGTCTATCACATATAGATGCAAATGGGCAGCATTCAGGTCCCGGAACCCGAGCCAAAGAGACTTTGGGAGAGGCACATGAGGAATGAGGAGTGGATTGCACCGTATTAGCGGTGCTACCATGGTGATAGAAGTTCTGCACCCCACTCTTAATTGTGAGTCATTTTCACTTCCCACTTTGATTTTTATCGTTTTAACCTTTTATGCTAACATTGATGGCAATGTAATGTTTTAAGTGTGGGGAGGCATTTAATGACTTGCATGCTTCTAATCGTCATCTTGGATGCTTTGTGCTACTTTTGATTGGAAAAAAAATAAGAAAAAAAATATTTTGAAAATTTTGAAAAAAATAGAAAATGAAAAAAAAGTAAGCCCACTAAGTTGAAAACCTGAGAGGGCAATACAGGAAACATTGGGGGCCCGGATAGATCGAAAACCCAAAAGGGCGGCCCAGGTTAAAATAAGAGGCTAAATGTGGGTGAGATGTGATTCAAATAAACATGATGTGTGGCTAGGATGAAAACCTAAAGGGCTCCTAGGAAAAATGAGAGAAAGAAAGAAAATAAAAGAAAAAGGAAATTTTGTTACAATTCTACTTATTTTACTCATTTGTCGGCGTTGGAGTCATAAGGTTGCGGTGGACATATGTATGAATCGGGTAGCCTAACATTATAGGACTTCTTGTGATCGGGTAACTTAGAGGGAAAATGAACTAGGGTTATGAAATTCTTGATTCTTTGTGTGCTTTATTTTTTGGGTTGATATATTGGTATGAAATAGAGTATGTGCTTGAACCTTTTATATGGTTTTGACTTCATTTTGAGCCATTGGACTTTGGGATTATAAATTCATGATTTGGATATGTTTTTATGGGTAGTAGTAAATTGATAGGTGGTAGGTTTGGGTAGATTTAGGAATTGGGGTTGTGTGTGGAAAAATTCTCATTTGATCTTTGATTTTGGGATTCATGATATTGAAATTTTTTGTGAGATATTAATTGGGGGAATATTAGTGTTGGGGAGGGGGTGGTGGGAATATGTGAATCTATTTGTGTTCTTAAATATTTTCTTACTCGAGGACGAGTATGGTTCAAGTGTGGGGAGGTTTGATGTGTTCATTTTATATGGTTATTTTGGGAGTTTTTGGACTCACTTTTGTGCTCTAGATCCCCTATTTTTCCTCAAAATTTTCTTAGGGGAGTTAAGAGCGACTTTTACGATCTTATTACTTTTCTAGGGAATTTTGTGTGACAATGCGTTGATTGAAAAATTTGAAGACCTTGAAGACTAACATTTTAAGAATTGAAGACTGACTTTTGAAGAATTTAAGACTTAAAGACTAGAAGACGAAGTGGAGAGGAAGACTTGAGACAAGAAAAAGAATGAAATGAAGATGCTGCATTTAGTCTCTGCCGCAAGTCGCGACAGACGTGTGGCCAGAATTACTTGTTACTTCTGTTGTACTATAAAAGGCAAACTTTATCTTCTCTCTTCATATCTTCTTCTTCCCGACTTTACTTTTGGAAAACCTTAGTTTTCTCTTTATTTTTCATCTTATTTAGTCTTAGACTATGTTTGGTTTGTTGATTATTAGTATGAACTTTTGTAGCTAAACTAATCTCTTGAGAGAAGTTGATTGAATCTTCCCAACTCATGTGATTCTCAATTTTACTCTTTCATTAACATTTATCACTTAGCATTTATTATGCCATTAATGTGTATGTTTACTTCATTTATGCTATGGGTTATTTGAGAATATGAATTGTTTGCATGATTAAGTCACTACAACAGACATCACATATTATCCCAGTTTTGCAGGACTTTACCTATGTTTTTTGCCATCAAAAAACTGAGGTAAATGTGGGTGAAGTAAAAAGTATACTTTTTTCCTAGGTTCAAAACTGAGGTAAAAAAATATCTTTTACCTCGGTTTTCCAAGCAACGTCAGCAGATGTTATATGTGACGTCACACCTAGCACTAAGCCGGCGATAACATACAATATTTTTGATATTATTGAGATCGATGTCAGGATATAAGACGAACGACGTCTGCTATACCAACAAGACACACAATGTGAGAGGAAAGTCTGCGACGTCATTCCGGTCGATGCCATTCTAAAGAAAAATGAGATCGCACAATTCAGTGCACCAATGTCGTGTGTATGCTGACGTGGCACAGGGGCCACTACGATGTTGTTTTGAATGGCCGGTGTTGCAAAACAATTACACAACGATTCTACCTGTGACGTGATTTTCGCATCGCATGAGCACACGTAAGTGCAACGTTGTGAATCAGTCATGGAGAGAACGTTTTGGTTAAATATTATAATATTAAATATTTGATGAAACAAACAATTGTTCGTCGATAGCCATTACATGTTATTTAGCATTGGATTACTCTAGAAATGATTAAGCATCATACAACAATCAATTGTCATTAAATTCATGTGGAAAAATTAACAATGACATGTTAAAATCTACAAAACTAGCTATAACATACATTACAAATACATGTTACAATATATAATAATACATAAGGTTGATATGAAATTTAAAATTAAAGGTATTGAACCTCCATATTGTCTACGTTGTAAGGCATTAACATTGTCAGGACGACTAATGAAATTACAAGTTATCCATCTACAGTCCATTGATAATCTCGTTGTTCTATTACACCCAAAACACAGGAAACAAATTTTATGTTAGAATCGGGAAGTCTCAAATTAAAAAAACACATAATATAGTCATACTTTTTTTTGAATGAAACCATCCGTAGATGGGGGAAATTATATTAGGCCTTCCCAAGCCGTAAAATAGACAAACAAAAAGGAACATAATAAGAATCCGAAGCTAAGTTGAGTTATACAATGTTGAGCACTAGTCTCTTGAAGCAACACTTGTTGCTTCCAAAAGAATGATGGAAACTACCGACAGTTCGTGAGAGGTTTCCAAAAGCTCTTTGTCTAAGTGGGAGAATGTCAGAACTTATTAGTGAATCTAAAAGAAACACAAGGCAGTTCCAATCCTCGCCACCTAGATAATAAGCGTATCCTCTACTAACAGTGAATGATGACACAGAAACCTAGCTATTTGCAGATGAACTATCCATCCTAGGTAGGATTATGTACATGTTAGAGGCTCGAAATAGAGTAAAACCTGGTGTAAAGACCCTAGTGCATCACCATGGCTAGCAACAGCCTTTGTCTAAAGTATCTCCGGTTGCACCCATTCCGAGCAAAACAGCTTGAGAGGATCAACAAAGCTTCTATGATTCAGCCTTTGAGTATGCCTTTTTCCATGTTGTACTCCTACGGTTGTGCCAATTTTTTATACAGACTGATAAGGAGTTATCCACGTCGCCATAACCTGTAGTCAAGAATGTAAAATGAGTAGCATCTGAACTAATTTGCAAACCGCAGAGAAGGAGTTCCCAACTGATCAAGTCTAACTAATCCCTGTACAGTATTGGAAAGCTCAGAAATGTTAAGAAAGGATGAATCACATTGAAGTTGCAAACAATTTCTAGCAAGCGTATGAGCAACAAGGTTTGCCTGTCTATATACATGACCGAGTTTTATATCACTCAATGATTGATGAATCTCATCAGCTAAGCAGAAACAGTTCCAATGACAACGAAGTGAATCATTAGCAAAAAGGACTGCTGAAAGGCAGTCAGATTCTATGTACAGGGGGGCAGGCAAATCATATGTCATCTGTATAGCAAACTTAATGGCCTTCAATTCAGCTTCTAAAGGGGAGGAAGCGTTAGAAAATAGAGTGGAAGCTCCCATGAAAGCACCCCTACTATCCCTAATAATCACTCCAATCCCACACATATTAGTATTTCCGGACCATGAAGCATCAACATTAAGCTTGAAACCCGATGTAGGCCTTTTCCAAGCAATCTTCCATATTTTAGGCTTTGGTGGAAGTTTCAGGAGGGGTAGAAATGAGTGATTCGATATGCTAACATCCAGAGGAGATTCAATGTAAACCGGTTTTGCACTAAAGGAGATAAAAATCTGGTCTCTAATCAGTTGAAGCACTAGAGTAGAGGAAGGTTTAATAGAGTCAAATAAATATCTATTCCTCATCTTCCAAAGATTCCAGAAAGTAAATATGGCAGCGGACCGGATCATGATTGAATGTAAAGCAGATAAAGTTGGCATAGTTAAGTAGTATGAGATTCTCTCCCAAATAGAGGGGAAAGCCCTATCACTAATACCCATGAACTGGTGGATAATTTTCCATACAGATATTGAGAAATCACATGAGTTAAAAAAATGCTCTAAGGAATCATCATGTTTGTTGCACATACAACAAACATGTATGGTCATACTTAGAAGACAAGAATGTCAACTTGGAAAAAGAACATGTATGGGTATAATCAACATCGCACGTTAGAGTAATTGATATTGTTAAGGCCAACCTAAGTGCGACGTCGGACATTCAAGATATTTCATGCTTTTTATTAGCATGTGTGTCATCGGTCTTAATTCGGTTGTACATTGCAAAGGACAAATAAGAATGACCACATCGCGCATTCATATTGTGTTCATGCGAATAAGTAATTATTGTACACAATCAGCCCTAATCAAAGCATTTTTTCTCATTCCTTACAAACATGACATCATCTTGGAAACAAAACAATATACACTAAATAACATGTAACACAACCATCATACATTATAAAAATATGCAAGCTTTGAATAATGAGAAAATAATACATAGAAGGTATGGTATTTAAATTTCTAAATTAACATTGAATGTACGGAAAACTACATAAATTAATTTGAACCCGAAGGTGCTCCATCATCGGACACTTGTTGATGTGTGGGAAAAACAAATTCATTGAGCTCTTTAATTGTTGTATTAATGGTGTGGATGGAGAGGATGGTGCGTTGTAGCTAGGGTTTTGAGAAAGTGTGAGAAATGGATAATGATGTTGGTATTAATGATTTGAAACATCGATTGGGGGGGAATTTTGCTTCAAATTTTTTGGCTCTAGTTTTCGTTTCCCGCTGAAATTTTGGTCGTTGTTCGGTCGTGGATCTGCATTTGGTGACATACCCGCGACGTTGCACACGAGGGACAATGGGTAATTTTTGATAAATGTCGTAAAATACTTTGTGTTAAGATTTGGGCCCCTTCGAACGAGCCTTTTAATCCTAGATCAAAACGACAATGTCGTGAAAATATGAATACAAAACTGTTATCTACAAATTTGCATTTCAACTTCTACCACTTTCTTGGAAGGAGCTAAATGTAAATATTTAAAAGTTCATCGGTGGTCCCAAACTCGATCCTGGTCATCTGAAAAAGAAACATAGTCATATCTAGTCGAACTTATAATAACCGCGATTAACAAATAAGAAAATGTCATTCCTCATAGTC
Organism: Rubia yunnanensis; assembly: GCA_037428765.1. NCBI lineage: Eukaryota > Viridiplantae > Streptophyta > Magnoliopsida > Gentianales > Rubiaceae > Rubia > Rubia yunnanensis. Next base: position 30,543,520 of record CM075071.1, on the reverse strand, counting down.
TTCCACAAGTTTTACCAACTAACCCCTTGTATACTTATAAGTAATAATCTAAATATTACTCTAGACCACGTACTAGCGCTTTCTAAAATATGATGGACACAATTTTATTATATTTTATTTTCATAAAAAAATCAAGAATAAGAAATTCCATGTGTTTCTATGTGGTGAAAATTATCGCTCCCAAACACTTATCCTAAGGGTATAAATGGAAATACTAATACAAATGATAGACGATTACCCCCGTTCAATTCATCCGATCATGCCTAAATCGGAACATTTTGGTCCTGACATGTGAATTAGATAAGGGTATCTACAAATTTGCATTTCCACTTCTTCCACATTCGTGGAGGGACCTAAGTTCAAAAATTAAAATTTTGACCCGTGGAGGTAAAATCGATTTCGATTGAAACAGACATAATAAAGTTCATAGACAATTATAAAATTCAATAAGTATTTCTATATACTATAGAGCATTATTAAGGTCAATTATTTATTTTTTGGTCAAACACAGGCCCATTTGATATGCTAGTGGGCTGAAATGGTGAGTCCCAAAATCACACTAACCAACGTCGGTCATATGCTAGATATAATGTCGGTAAGGTCAATTATAGTGCGACATCACACTAGCCGAGCGGATTTCATTAGGGATCTTCATGACTATACATATGGAGCTCACCTCATAAATCATTTCAAACTTTTAACTTTCCATCGAATTCCAACAATCTTTCAACCACTTTTCTCAAAGGTGTGGTTTCTAGATTATTTAGATTTCCTTTAATTTTGTATTTTTCATAGACAATATTGTTATGTATATGGTGTGTGAATTATGTGTTCTATATTCTATTTATTTTGGAGTTCCTACGGGGTTCAGGGTCTAGGGTTTAGAACCTGGAAATTATCTTATATTCTGCTATTTTTTATGGTTCTACCCAATTTTTATTAGACGTCGCTTGTTAGTAGTTTCCACTTTGGTCTATGAAATTTATGTGCAATGTCGTTGTTTCATATATTTTTCTCCTCATCTTTGAATAAGACATCACAATCATCTTGGTTAACCAATCGGTTATGCCGACATGTCTGCGTCGTACATACATTTCGACTCAAATTAATGATTAATTGAATTGATTTGAATCAGACCAATTTCTATCTATCATTATACATTTCATCTGTGACAATATGATTTTCAGGAATCGTGGTTTGCGACGAAGGTTCTAGTAGTCATGTACCAATTGAGGTGCGATCGATATTTGGTTTAGAACGTAAATTCTTTAATATTCTTATTTATTACTAATTTCATTAACAAAATGTAGATCCTTAGAGATTTGGATGAGAACCCTGTGCAGACTTCATTTGGCATTATCATACAGCATTTCGTACTTACGTTAACCTAGACAAACTTCGGTTCAATTCTAATTTTGGTAAGTCCTTCCATTTTACACATGTATTTTATTTTAAATTATATTTTTCTCAAATTAATATTCATATATACTAAATGTGGTTTTTTGTTTATAATTTAGTACATCCCCAGCCAAATCGAGCTGCTCCTACCAAATTTGAAAATGCCTATAGTCTTAAGGTGCCGCGGAAAAGAGTATCACATGCACTACTCGGGGAGTATGAGGCTAAAAACCCTGACCCCAAAGGTTTTAGCGAGCTCCTTCATGGAGAGGTCCTAGAGGTTGGGGACACGCTCTACTTCAAGCTGGTTGATGGTTCTGCACCTATAGTTTTTAATGTCATCATCTTACCCTATTAGTACTTAGAATTTAAAACAAATTATGACTACATCTGTAACATTAAGACTATTTTGTTAAATGTGATGTTTATCTAAATTAATCTTGAATCTATTTGTTGAGTTTTATTTTTATGTTATTGAATCATTAATATTTAACGTACCATATGAAATCAAAATTTTATGTTACGATCGTACATAATACTATAAAATACTTGTGTTTAACGATTGTTTTGTTTCAATCATTATCAAAATAGAAAATATTTGTCATCACCAATCTTTTTAATATATTCAAAATCCTTTTAATCATATTTGTCTGCCCACTTAATCCTGCGACGTCGCTATAAATTCGATCTTTTGTCAATTCAAACGATATGGTGCAATGTCGCACTAACTGTGGCGAACAACACAAGGTCCCAAAACGACATTTTTCCTAAATGGCTATAAATAAAGGGTCCCTCAAAATCAGTTTAAACTCTTAATTTCCAAGTTTCCCGCAAATAGCAAGAGTCTCTCCACCCCTTTTCTCTTCTCCTTTGACAAAGGTATGGATTTCTACTCTTGTAGTGCCTAAATTTTTGTAATTGTTACTTCACCTTGTTTAATTAATCTAGGATTTTTGCATGGGTTGTATTTTTGGTTTTCTTGTTCTTACTCAGATTTGATAGTGTATTAAGTTTTGTTACATGTAAACCTGGGTATTATGTTCTTGTTTTTTTTAGGACATTTTTGTGTAATTTATCTCCTTAATGCATGTTTTTTGCTTGGTTTTTGTGTTTTTTCCCGTTGTAGTCTCTGATGCATGCGAAGTCAGTCTCTTGTCGCACGACATTCGGTTTATACATGCGATGTCGCACATTCTTATTTCAAGTTAGGCATCAGCCATCGCATGTCTTAGCGATGTTGCATGTAAGCATTTAAGTTAACTTTATGTTTATTTTTACGACCTCATTTTTTAATCAGTCATAATATCGTTCTTGCCGACTCACCGACGACATCGCTTGTACATGTCGACTTAGCCACTGGTTCAAACTGATATGTTCCTACGACACATAATCGACGTCGTACGTTGTTCTTATAAGGATTGTTTGCCCGAAACATATTGTTCACTTCATATACATGAGTAATGGCTGGTGAAAGATCCTCTAGGCACCCCTTTTCCATGTATTTTACCATTTTATCTATATATATACTAATACATATACACTCTTTATCGAAATTAATTTTTATTTGTATTAATTATAGAGTTCTCTGCACAAAGGAAAAACCCATAACCGGTTATGTTCAAGCTTGAACACCACACATGGCTCCAGAAATCATGCGTTTCCACTGCACTTTGAAGCAGCAAAAATTTGGGGAAAACCCAACTTTGGTAAGGACCAAAACTAGCAAATAATCAAAAGCATGAAATTATTTGATTTTCAGTTTCTACTATTTGTTTATAATTGCACATATATATATTCATAATGATTTTTTTCTCATTAGTACATGTCGATTGAAATTGTACCACGTCTGCTGAATGTGAAGACCCCTGTCGTGCTGAGGTGCTACGAGAAAGAGGGTGCATGAACTTCTCTGGGTAAGGGAATATCAAGGCTCTGTCCCCGAAGGGTTTCACCGAGTTCCTTCCTGGCAACAACCTGGGCATTGGGGAGAGTGGCGCATGAACTACTTGGGGCAAGGGAAGATCAAGGCCTTGTCCCCAAAGGGTTTTGCCGAGTTCCTTTCAGGAAATAACCTACACATGGGGGACACATTGTTCTTCAAGATCACAGAAGATGGGGAGGCAATTGTCTTCAAGGTTATCACAATTTGAGCGGATTGAGTTTATTGTAATTTCTATTCTAATATTGGAACTGAGATATTTATTATTAATATTCGAACTATTATGTACTAATTAATTTGTAAGGAGATTTTCATTATTATTGTTTTTCTAATAATTTTACTACCTTATTTGAACAATATGTAATTGACTATATGTACGATTTGATATGTGCGAGATTTTATTAAAAACATATCCAACCGTACCATTCAACACCATCTTCTACAAACTTTTAATTCAAAAATAGAACAAATACTTTTGTGTAAAAGGAATTAATCGTTTTCATAGAATAAACTGATGATGGGACGTTGAGAGGAGGGAGAAACACCAAACCGGAGAAAAGCGTACCACCCCACTTTCTTTTTAATTTTCTTTTGTTTCTGCCACCTACGAAATCTTTTCATGTTGGTTGTGGTTTTCCCTATTATTCAAGCATTTGCAATCATAACATAACAAAACGGACCTTACTAAATTTTAAAATAACAAATCGTAACATAAAAAAACTTTTAAAAACTCCTCTTTTTTCATAGTCAATCATTCTCAACTTTATCATCTAGAAGTTCTATCTTTAATTATCTACGATGCTAGTGTTCCATCTCACGCTCTATCGGCGGCAACGACAGAATATATGATGTCGGACACAATATTAATAAATTATGCGATGTAGCACGCTAATCGGTAACATTATTTACTTCATTTTTAACCTTTTACTTCGATTCAATTAATAACCGAGGTAAAAAACCATGTTGGTATGCCTTGAATACTGTAATAGCCGCTTCTGCGACCCTGGCCTGGGGGGTCCAGGGGGCGGAGATGCCCCCGATCTGATGGTATAGCTTGTCTCTTTATTGGACTGCTGTTGATTTGGGCCGAATTGCATTTTGGCCAAGTTTGTTAGGGTTTTGTGGAGACAGCATATAAAGTGTCTCTCTCCTGTCTGTAAACTCTATTCTGTTCTGCACTTAGATAGGTAGAAATCTGGCCAATTTCTTGGCGTCTGTAACTTGCTACCTATTATAGTGAATCCGTCTCCTGTGGATGTAGCCAAATTTGGTGAACCACGTAAATCTTGTGTCTTATTATTTTTGTTCATATTTTCTGTTCTTTCTCCATTCAACTCAATAAACTGGTATCAGAGTAGTTTCTTTTTCCGGTGAGATCCGTAGTGGGTGTATCGGATTCTGGGCTCATCAGATCGGGGCTGATCGGGGAGAAAGATGTCTGGGTTGAACGTGAAAATCAACAAGTTTACTGGGAGAAACAGTTTCAGTTTATGGCAGATCAAGATGCGAGCTTTGCTGAAACAGCAAGGTTTGTGGGCTCCGCTGACGAAGGATTTCACGACCAGTTCTGGCGATGTGGCGGGTCTGGAAGAAAAGGCACACTCGACGATTATGCTGTGTCTCGTGGATGAAATCATCATTGAGGTCTCAGATCAGGAGACTGCTGCACAATTGTGGCTGAAGTTGGAGAGTTTGTATATGACGAAATCTCTAACCAACAAGCTGCTTCTGAAACAACGCCTTTTTGGTCTCCGAATGCAGAAAGGTACGCAACTCAGAGACCATCTAGAGCAGTTGAATACTTTGTTATTAGAATTGCGAAATATAGATGTGAAAATTGAAGATAAAGATGCTGCTTTGATTTTGCTAGTGTCTTTACCGCTTTCGTATGAGAATTTTTTTCAGTTATTTATTGTTGGTAAAGATTCCGTGTCTCTGGAGGAAGTTAGATCCTCTCTCCATAGTAGAGAGTTGCGACATAATGCAAACAGTACAGGTACAAAAAGTCAGGCCTCAGGCTTGTTTACTAGTGGCGGAAACACAAAGGGCAAGGGAACCGGCAGTAAGAAGAAGGGCAAGAAGTCATCTTCAAAGGGTCCCAAGGCCAATGATGTTTGTAACTACTGTAAGGAGAAGGGGCATTGGAAAAAGGAGTGTCCGAAGAAGGCTAGTCAATCTGGGAGTACATCTGGTACTGCTGCTGTGGCTGAAAGGGATTTCAGTTCTGAAGATGATTTTGCTCTAGTTGCTACTGGGCAAAATAATCATCCTAATGCGTGGTTTCTTGATTCTGGGGCATCTTACCATATATGCCCAAGGAGAGATTATTTCTCAACTTATGAGCAAGCTGAGGGCATCATTACTACGGCAAATGGTGTTGCGTGTAAGGTAGTTGGGATTGGTTCAATCAAGATCAGGACGCATGATGGTAGTTTCTGTACTTTGAACGATGCCAGGCATGTTCCATCGATGACAAAGAATCTGATTTCTCTTCCTACGTTGGATAGAAAGGGTTTTCGTCTACTCAGGGAGTGATGGAGTTTTGTGTGTCTGCAAAGGTTCTAGGCTGGTTCTGAAAGGTGTTCTGCAGGGTGCTTTGTATTTTCTACAAGGTTCCACGGTTATGGATTCTGTTAATGTTGCATCTTCGGAGGTTCACCAGGATAATATGACTAAGTTATGACATATGAGGCTTGGTCACATGGGTGAAAGAGGGATGCAGATTCTGTCAAATAATGATCTTCTTGGTGGCCACAAGGTCAAGAGCTTGGACTTCTGTGAGCATTGTGTTTTTGGGAAGCATCACCGCAGCAATTTTCCTAAGGCGATTCATAGAACAAAGGGCACATTGGATTACATCCATTCTGATTGTTGGAGACCTTCCCGAGTTGAGTCACTGGGAGGTCACAGGTACTTTGTTTATCTGATTGATGATTAATCAAGGATGACTTGGGTTATCATGATGAAACATAAGAGTGAAGCTTTCTCGAAGTTCAAGGAGTGGAAAGCTTTGGTGGAGAATCAGACCGGGAAGAAGATCAAGAGGCTTCGAACAGAAAATGGGCTGGAATTTTGCTCGTCTGAGTTTGATCAATTTTGTAGGGATGAAGGGATTGCTCATCATCATACAGTCAAGAATACACCATAGCAGAATGGCGTAGCTGAGCGGATGAATCAGACATTGCTGGCGAGAGCGAGGTGCATGCTCTCTAATGCTGGTTTGGAAAGGAGATTCTGGGCAAAGGCGGTGAGTACAACTTGTTACTTGATCAACCGCGGGCCTCACACGGGTATAGAGTGCAAAATACCTATGGAGTTGTGGTCAGGTAAAGTTGTTGATTACTCCAAGTTAAAAGTTTTTGGTTGTACATCTTATTATCATGTTAGTGATGGTAAGTTAGAGCCCCGAGCCAAGAAGGGTGTCTTTGTGGGTTATGGAGATGGAGTTAAAGGCTCCAGGATATGGTCTCCATCTGAGAAGAGGGTTATTCTGAGCAGGGACGTTGTCTTTGATGAAAATTCTTTGCTTAGATCTATGGTGAAGCCCACAGTTGTGCCAGAAACTAGTGGAGTCGATAAACAGGTGGAGCTTGAAATCACTCAAGGTGAAAATAGATTAGAACAATTTGAGGTGGATCAAGAGCCCCACACAGAATCTGAGATACCGGAATCTCCACCACCAGATCTTCAATCATCAGGAGCTACAGTCCGCAGTTTAGCTCGGGACCGACCCAGGAGGGTTTGAGTTAGGGCACCCAAGAGATATGGGTTTGATGATATGGTAGGTTATGCACTGTCAGTTGCCGAGGAAGTGGATACTCAAGAGCCATCAACCTTCAGAGAGGCTACTTCATGTACTGATGCTGATAAATGGCTTGCTGCAATGGGAGATGAGATGGAGTCTCTTCAAAAGAATCAGACATGGGAATTGGTCAAACAGCCTCAAGGGAGAAAGGTAATCAGTTGCAAATGGGTTTTCAAGAAGAATGAAGGAATATCACCTGCAAAGGGAGTCAAGTACAAGGCAAGAGTTGTTGCAAGAGGTTTCAGTCAAAGGGAGGGGGTCGACTATAATGAGATCTTCTCACCAGTGGTCAGACACACTTCCATCAGAGTGTTGCTAGCCTTGGTGACACATCAGGATTTGGAGCTCGAGCAACTTGATGTGAAGACCGCTTTTCTACATGGAGAGTTGGAGGAAGAGTTGTACATGACTCAGCCAGATGGTTTCCAGGTTCCTGACAAGGAAAATTATGTTTGCAAGTTGAAGAAGTCTTTTTATGGACTTAAGCAGTCTCCGAGGCAGTGGTATAAGAAGTTTGACAGTTACATGCTTCAGCTGGGATACACGAGGTGTGCTTATGACTGTTGTGTCTACTACAGCAGGTTGAGAGATGGGTCATTCATCTATCTGGTGCTATATGTATATGACATGCTGATAGCTGCAAAGAGTAAGCATGAGGTTCAGAATTTGAAAGGACTTCTTAGTGCTGAGTTTGAGATGAAGGATCTGGGTGCATCTCGGAAGATACTAGGAATGGAGATTCTTAGGGATCGAAGTCAGCGGAAGCTTTTCTTGTCACAGAAAGGCTACATTCAGAAAGTGTTGGCTAGGTTTGGCATGTCTACAGCGAAGCCTATAAACACTCCTAGTGCTGCAAATATCCATATCACCACCATGTTTGCTCCTCAGTCAGACGAGGATAAGGAGAATATGTCTCGGGTTCCTTATGCTAGTACGGTGGGGAGTTTGATGTATGCTATGGTTTGCACAAGGCCAGATTTAGCACAGGCAGTCAGTGTTGTGAGCAGGTTCATGGGGCAACCGGGAAAGGAACATTGGCAAGCTGTGAAGAGAATTTTCAGGTATCTTAGAGGTACGTCTGATGTGGGTCTCATCTATGGAGGTGATACCGAGTGCTTAGTTACAGGCTACTCTGATTCTGATTATGCTGGTGATGTTGATACGAGGAGATCGATGACTGGTTATGTACTCACTTTGGGAGGTTCTGTGGTTAGCTGGAAGGCGACTTTGCAACCTACAGTGACGTTGTCTACTACGGAAGCAGAGTACATGGCTCTGACAGAGGCTGCAAAGGAGGGAATATGGCTGAAAGGGCTGGTTAGTGATCTTGGTTTACATCATGATCAGGCTACTGTGTACTGCGACAGTTTGAGTGCAATCTGCCTAGCCAGGATAAGGTCCATCATGAGAGGACCAAGCATATTGATGTCAGATATAATTTCCTGAGGAGTGAGATGAGAATCAGGGTGAAGAAAGTGGGAACTGCTGATAACCCCGCTGATATGTTCACCAAACCTGCTCCACATAGCAAGTTTCAACATTGTTTGGACTTGCTGAACATCAGAGCTGATTAGGTGCTCTATGGGCAGTCCCGGGAGTGGAGGGCAAAGTCTACTCATCTGGCACTGTAATGGTGCATCTGGAGTTTTTCTACTTTGAGGATTCAAGTCAAGGTGGAGATTTGTTGGTATGCCTTGAATACTGTAATAGCCGCTTCTGCGACCCTGGCCTGGGGGTCCGGGGGTCGGCAGACACCCCTCTGCACTTAGATAGGTAGAAATCTGGCCAATTTCTTGGCGCCTGTAACTTGCTACCTATTATAGTGAATCTGTTTCCCGTGGATGTAGCCAAATTTGGTGAACCACGTAAATCTTGTGTCTTGTTATTTTCGTTCATTTTTTCTGTTCTTTCTCCATTCAACTCAACAAACCAATTATTTACCTCAATTGTTTTATAATCGAGGGAAATAATATCTTTTACTTCAAAAAAAATAAAAAAACAAGGTAAACGAACTTTTACCTCAGTTAAGTGGAGAATTTGTCCTCGTATCTGAATATTGCTGACCAACTATATTTGAAATACAAATTCATTTTTCTAGAACTGAAATAACTTCCAGTAAAATGCCACTGTACAATGGAAATCTTAATCAAAGATGATTGGAATTTGCAAATCCTGACCTTTCAATAAGTGGAGAATTGACATTGTGGGCCCTTTCCCAACGGGATCAAGTGGAACAAAATTCCTCATCGCAATCATCGATTACTTCACCAAATGGGTTGAAACAAAACCCATGAAAAAAATCAGAGCTAGAGCGGCAATCACATTTGTCTCAAAAACTATCATATGTCATTTCGATATACTTAAAACCATCATTTCAGATAACGAGACCCAGTTCACAAGTGGTGCATTCAACCAACAGGGCAGAGACTTGAACATAATTAAGAAATTCACCTCACTAACACACACTAAGCCTACGGACATGTAGAAGTCACAAATCAGACAATGGTTCAGGAAATCCAAAAAAGGTTAGAAGGAAAACAGACAAGATGGGTCGAAGAGCTACCAACCATCATGTGTATAGGTGTTCAACCGGTCGGTTTTTCGGTTAGGCGGTTAATTGGTTTCAGTTTCTACCAGTTTATAAAATTTTATAAGGAACCAAATAACCGACCGATAATGTTGTCGGTTTTACCAGTTCAGTTAGTATCAGTTCAGATGATATGTTGGTTATTACTGGTTACCATATATACCATTTATTTTAAATTTAAAATATAATTCCATAATAATGTTGATTAGTAGTTAGAGCCGCAAACCATAGAATAAATTGTAAGAAATTTAGGAATTGGATAATTGTGTTGCATAGGAGTTAAATAATTATTTAAAATTAATAAAAATATATCATGAGTTCCCGTCGATAATTATTACGGTTGGGCACAATTATTAGCTACATCGAATTTTGTTTGCATAATTATTTTCTTTGGGCATAATATTTATATAAAGATATATGAGCTAATAATGTAGAATTTAAAGAAAAAGATAATTTGGGTTAAGAACTTAAAGTTTTCTTATTAGATTTGTGATCACGGCCCAAAGTTTAATTAAATAATTTTGGGGTTGAAATTAATTAATGTGCTATAAAATCTCTTACTGCTTATCAGGTTAGACTGATCAGTAAATAATAAAACCGAAAATGGAACCGATTAACCGACATAACTAGATAACCTTAATCGATATTAACTGATTAACCAATTAACCAGTTAACCAAATTAAAGTCCAGTTAGGTTTTGGCCCGGTTATTGATTTTCTAGTTTTTTTAGAACAGCCCTAGTCATGTGGGCCTATCGAGCCACTCCTAGAACCCTGATGGTAGAAACACCATTCAACTTGGTGTACGCACACTAAGCAGTCATCCCTATAGAGGTGGACATCTCAAACCCAAGAACAGTTAACTATGATGAGACCAGCAATTCAAAGAGGAGCAAACCTAGACATCCTCGAAGAGTTACATTCACTGTGGCATTGTTGAAAAACCTAGGTACATGCAAGTCAAAGATAAATTTATATTGTTGCTCCCAACTTACTCCTAACTACAAGAAAGTAGATAGTGCTAGGGTGGGTGTCGTTCATAGAGACCAAGGGAGAGGTTGACTATGATATGCCTCATCACACTATGTGACTATAATATGCCTTATCACACTATGTGGAGAGGTTGATTCATCAAGAACTCCCACAATGACTAATATTCTGATTCCACTCTCTCGTCAAACTCTCACCTCTGTCAGTTATATTTAGAAGGATGCTAGAAAAGGGCTCTCAATAGAGAGAGAAAGTTAGTGAGAGAAAGAAGTACAACCGCTCTAGAGGAACATTTCTAGGCATTCTCTTTGCAATTCAACTTTCTCTCCTAATATCTCTGCATTTCCGGCGAGAATTCATAGGCATTTTTCGATGTATGGGTTGAAGATATGTTCTTGCAATCTTGAATTTTGAAACAGTGAATCTTCCCGTAGAATTTTGTATGCAACATGGATGATCTAATGGAAATGAATACTGTTGATTGATACTAATATTGCTGGAACAAAGGAATTTTTAACGAGATCAGATTTGGGATTTTGATGTGTATATTGTAAGTTCTCGTTTGGATCATGTTTTTCTTTTCTTGAATTCAGTTTTGGAATTTCATGAATCTGTGGGATTTTATGATGATGTGTGGATTTCGATTCTTTAATTTGGAATCGGATAGTAAATTTGCTGCTATGCCCAAGTTCAGGCAAGCTTTAGCTCTGGCTCCACCGGGCCGTAGAAAATGGATAAAATTGGAGAAAACAATTGACCTTATACCCAGCTTTTTGGATGGAAATTTCATGAGAAATTAAAGTGTGTGATCAATCAGAGTTGAAGATGGTTTTACAGAGTAGATTTGTCATGTATCCAGATCCCGATGAGCTTCGACTCCGGCTCCGTCAGCCATTGCAGATGGATTCTTCTTTTGGAACAAAAACCAAATTGTTTCTTACCTCTTTTGATTTGAAGTGTCTCACTTCCCCAATGCCCAGAAGAACATAAAGAAATTCGACTTTGAATGGCAAAAATTTGATGCCCAAGACGTGAAAAATGGTGGCAAATTGCATTTTTCAGCGAAGGTGAATCAGGCACGGGTCTTTTGACCCAAGTTCAGGCACGTAGGTGGGTCTTTTGACCCGAGTGAAGGCGGTCAGGCCCTATAACTCGGGAAGAGTTAAAATGGGTCTGAAGCTCTCTGGTGTTCTTAACCCTTTTTGGAGGCGGCTAGGTAAGAAAACCCGCAAAGTTTATCCGGGTCTAGAGGGACTCCAGGGTTTCTCCTAGGCTGGGCTAAAATTGTGACATAATTGGCGGAAATGGGCTAAAACATTATCTCCATCCTTTGCAGGTTCACCCGCAATTTTGAGCATAAAGGGGTTGATGGAATTTTCAGATTTGGGGGATTTTCTCACACTTTGGGCTGAATTGGTAATTCTTTTGGGACTTTTGTATGAGTTAATTCACTTGGGGCTGGGCAAATTATCTAAATTTAGTCCAACCGAGCCTAATTTTTTGAAAATTGAATTTTAGACCTTTGGGCTGATTTGGCATGTACTAGGAAAATTCAATCATGGCTAGATGTAATTGAGGATTTGAAGGAAAATTTTCTTCTGTAAGAGTTCTTGAATTTTTAGATTAGCGGAAGCTATTTCTCATGGCTAGCTGTAACTTTGAATTTACGGATGCGCGCAATTTGTTTGCGCTGCACTACAAAGTGTTAAATGGCATGAGACTCTTCACTTGCCTAAAGTGGAGAGGATGGTTACACCATCACATGGGGTGTACCCGGTCGAAGTACGTTCGGTCTCTACATCTTTAAGAGGTTTTGTTTGTGAGACTATCTGAGAGCGTAGTTTGGACTATTGTCAACATTGCTCTCAGCCTCACAAATGATCCTCGGTTTCCACACAGAGATTGTTAATGAAGACCAATAACACCCCTTTATCTTCATCTTAAGGGTGTACATGGTAGAAACTACTGACTACTTCACTTCACAAGAACGCCAAATCCAAATTCGGTTGCGAGGTGCTGGAGTCTACAAACGGTTTCAAAGGGCCAATTTATTTACTGGTTGGTCATAGGCTAGAAGTACAACTCTTTCACCCCGAGTTTTCGATTATTCACACATCGGCTTGCATGTTTTTATTTGGACTTCCACATGTTTGGTTTCGCATTGAAGTCCTTGTATGTAAGAGGTAATACATGCACTGCATTTTTAGGGTGATCTAGTGAGTTTGTTCTCACGATCATCCAAATTTAGTAGTAGTGTCTCTTTGTCCCCTGTCTCCATGAATGGGTTAGTATTTTGGCCCCTTGGCATTAGCACATTTTTCCAAGGGATATGCTTTATGTTTCTTTATTATTAACAAGTGTGCTCCAATGCGCGCACGCCCATTGACACTCATAGTTTCTCTTTATTTACCTATACATTCATAGAAGGGCAGTAGAACCACTGACCCCCTCTAACACTCACTCATATGGTTAGTAAACTCGACATCGCTCAGTAAATTAAACATTGGAATAGCATGACTCACCGGGACCTTCACCATGAACACCCAGTCAACGGTGTATGCTTTTACGACTGAACGCATTAGTAACTCATTAATCGCCCCCCCCCCCCCCCCGGAATTTTATTCAGACTAGTTTACTACAAACATGACACATGACTTTCGAAACCAGACTACGACCCCAACAAGATATATATATATATGTATGTATATGTATGTATATATATGTATATATATGTATATATATGTATGTATAGATAAGTATATATATATGTGTGCATATATATATGTATATATATGTATGTATAGATATGTATATATATATGTACATATATATATATATATGTATATATATGTATATATATGTGTATATATGTATGTATATATATAATGTTGCAACAGTATGTGGTCGGGTCATTTTATTTTATGGTCATAGCCAAATTTAGTTAAGTCCTCTAGCCTAATTCAATCAAAGAATTAATAATCATGCATCGTTGTCACTCCTAAACACGACCTTCACATTATCCTTTAACCAAACCTGCCAAAAAGAAAACATACTCCTGGGTAATTAGTTGTACACACTAGCATCAATCATACATAATCATAGGAATTAAAACCAGGCAATAATGATAATAAGAGCACATAATAGATAAATCTAGAAATCTTTCAAGTTAATAGTTAAAATACGTTTACAAATGCTCCCAAGTTGTAACATAAGCTAACATAATCAAACTCATAACAAAAATGGGTTTGAAAACCATAAATTCCATGCAATGAATGAATGAAGAGAGAAAAATAGCTAGAGAGTAAATCAGATCTACCTCTTTCTTTCTTATCCAATGGATAAGGATGGTTTATATTGAGAAAGAGAGAAGACATCATTAGCTGGTCAAAACCCTAGTCAACCGTCTGAGTGTGCCGAGGATTTTACATAGATCATGTTAAATTACACGGTACATTCCATGTGACTCAATTTTAAGCAAACTGATCAACACAGACAGTAAAAAATTGCCTGGCCTACTCTTTGGAACTTGGACCTTGCCTTCAAATTTACACGAACCGTGTAAAATTACAAGATATGTTCACTGGATCTTCATTCCTAGGAAAACTAAGTGGCACAGTTTGTGCCATTAGGCACTGTCTGTGCCCTATGAATACTCTTGGTCCTTTTCCTTGAAAACTTCCTCTTTTTGCTTTGTTCCTCTCCCAAACACTTCAATCTCCCACCATTAAATCTAGTAACCTTGTTTTCTACTACCAACCTCTCAAATGACCTCAACGGCCTTCTTCGATGATGATTTTCAATAAGCTCACAAAAATACATTAGACCACCTCATGGAGGAAATTCCTATTAAGCTACAAATGGTTTACAAAATATAAGAGTTAACACGAATAAATAAAAAAAGTGGTTTTAACCCTCTATCATACAAACAACTCATAAACCTAACTAACCACCAACTAAATAATACAAAAAGTGGTGTTAAACGTCATAAGAAAACATGCATTTGCTATCTCATCAAAGATGGCAGAAAAATTTCCACCTTCAGGAAGGCAATATACAAGCAAAATGTGGCAAAGTTATACAATGACAATGTTAAGGCTAACAAAATGATGCCCCATGTAGAAGGGCATGTACATAGTTATAGAGGCTTACAATTCCAAAATTTACTCCTTAGCTAGGATGGACGAGAAGCCTATCCCAATACGTTACACGTCACATATAGATATATTGTACATAGGTCTCAATATAATTGTTGACCTCATTTTCCACTTCCATTCACAAAATCATCGTGCATGTATATACATAAATGTAAATGTCTTCTTGGAGGCAAACCATTATATGTCTAACAAGCAAACCAATATGGGTACATCCTCACCTCCCAACTTGAGCAGGAAAATCACATGTGGCTTCAACAATACAGGTGAATCCTTACCTCGCAACTTAAGCGGGAAAATCACCTTTGACTTTGCAAATACAGGTACATCCTCGCCTCACCCCGTGACTTAAGCAGGAAAATCACTTGCGACTTTGCATATAACGGTACATCCCCACCTTGTGACTTAAGTAGCAAAAAAACCTACGGCTTCGTAAATGCAGATAAATCACCACCTAGCAACTTAATTAGGAAAATCACATACAACTTTGCAAATACAGGTACATCCCCACCTCACGACTTAAGTAGGCAGATCACCTACAACTTTGAAAATGTGAGTAAATCCCCATCTAAGAAAGAAAATCTCCCGCTTCCTCGCAAATACGGGATAATCCCCAATGCAAGAACTTAGCTTGAAATACATCCCCAATTTCACATATGAGATTTACATACCCTACCTTGACACTTTACCACAAAACCCAATGGAAAATCCACACTTAAGGATAACACCAACCAATGGAATTCAAGCCGGCTAACAATGCCCACACAAAACAATCGCTCGACTACTAAAGCATCATACTTACTCACCATGCAATAAAGGGTTCAAGACCTACAAGATGACTTTTCCACACAATGATAAATACAATCACCCATACACACCACAATGACAAATGAAGATACCTTGAACAATAAGTAACTACTACAAATACAAACACTACTAGGCTTAGTTTTATTACATGAACTTGCACCTATAAGGTAAGGCTTTTCTACCTCTACTAGCACCATTCTGCCTCTCTTCCTCTATAATAAGCTCCAACGCACACTGCATATTCTTGTAAGTAGGATGATCATATTGGCCCAACAAGCACAATCTCTCCAATTGCTACGTGCAATACGCTTTCCAATCCTAAATTGGATTATACTACCCTCGATCTAGCTAGACTCTCATCAATGATACTTTTTTGGATAAAGATCCATGGAATGACGTAATGCACCATTCTCATCATCGATCTTCATAAAGTAAGCATGCACGTCAAAATGAGCACCAAAAAAGGATGCCACAATAAGGTGACTC
Organism: Rubia yunnanensis; assembly: GCA_037428765.1. Lineage (NCBI taxonomy): Eukaryota > Viridiplantae > Streptophyta > Magnoliopsida > Gentianales > Rubiaceae > Rubia > Rubia yunnanensis. Next base: position 30,527,358 of record CM075071.1, on the reverse strand, counting down.
AGTGCACCGGCTGATATGACTAGCGAACCACTATGTACCATATGTCTGCGAGAAACATTATCACTTTGACAAACCGCCCAATTAACAGCAATCAAGCTCTGGTTCTCCTCTACCAACCACTTGCACGCCTCTTCTTACTCCACGTTCAAAGAAATCTACGAATCAAACTTTGGCAGCCACTCTGAAGCGAAAGCTTGTGCCAACTTCAACTCCTTTTTAACGTTGTTTACTTCACATAAGACCTATCTATATGGGCCATATTCTTATCCAGAATCCTAGATTTATGCTCCAACTCAGCAACGATGAAAGCTATGACATGTCTCCAATCTTCCTCTTAACTAAGTAACCTTGCTAGTTTCGCCCTTTGTTTAACTCTAGCCACCTCTTGTTGCCAATAATCATCCTCCGGTCTATTGATATACACTTCATAAGTATCATTTTTTCTCGCATAGGAGGAAACCAACTCGCTACATCACACGAAAATATCCACCACACACCTTCCCAAGCGAGTTACCCACCTCTTTCAATGAGGTACAAGGTAGAATGACTCCACAGACAATCCCGGATAGTCCCAATTAGAGTCAGTGTATCACGAAGATCTGGAAAGCTGGCCTCAATCTGAGTTGGCCCAAGTGGGGCTGCGAGTATTAAACATTTCCCAACTCCAGAAGGCCTGGTTCAGACTATGTATGGCATGCAACCTGATTACTGGCCTATATAGAGACATTTGCAAAACAAAGAACAAAAGACATTTGCAAAAAAAAAGTACAAAAGATATTTACACATAAAACCCCAAAATGACATCAATACAGAGCAAATCCAATAACTACATTATGACTAATAAGATACTGGGCCTAGCTACAAACTTGGTCATTTACCCCATGCTCATATGAATCTTCGCTCTGCATCACATCGCCAACTCCAACATTAACACAAAGAGAATACTCTGGTTCTCATCCTCAATACACAATAAAGCTCCTCCAGATAATCCACCAGAGGAAAGGAGTGACCATGGTTACTCACTTTCTTCCAAAAGACCCTGTCCACCTCCCTCTGCCGCCAACTCAGGTTTCTCTATATCTATGACATATGAGGAAACTTCTAAATCGGACCAAGATTATAACCCTATAAATACTCATGCCGGAGATATTTAACAACATCATAGGCAGCATCAGCAACCTCACAACCAAACTAACGAATCCATGGATCTTCATAACCTAGTAGACTAGCACGATCACATACTCAGGAGTATTATACCCCCCAGTTTGAAAATGAGTGTTCTCTTCTTAAAGGCGCCCTACCTCCCCCTTAGATAAGCAAAGGCGCTTGTAAAAGGCATTGAGCTTGACCCTAATATCTTCAACTTCTCTTGCTTTGGTTCGAAGCTCAGCTAACACCCACAAATAAAGCCCTAGAGCAGAAATGTTACTTACAACCTAGAAAATAAAATGGCACTACACTAGCATATCACTAAAACATGCAACCAACATAATTAACGGTACCACAAATTGTCACTAACCGATGAGACATGCTCAGTCACGGTTAGTAACCTACACCCGTGTTATCATTCTTTTGGAGTTTACCCATGGGCACATTGGGTCAAAGATAATATTTATATGTTGATCATGTACCCACTCCTAACTACGATATCGTAACTAGTGGTAAGTCCAAGTGTCGTCCACAGAGATACTGGTGTGTAAAGGTTAGCCACACACAACTCACAATCGGGCGTCACCCCAATCGTGAGTTGGGAAAAAATAATACTGATGTGCTTCATTATGCATGTGTTAACCATTGAATTTGGCATAATAATTAACTAGTTTTATTTGGTGGATTTTTAGTATTAGTTAAGTTTACGTGACAAGGGGTTTAGACAGCCATGTTTGGTTTTCTTGTTTAAATCCCATTTTTTGCAGACTTAATTGGTACTAATGGACATCTTGTATCCACATGCTCCTTGATCTTCCTTGTGATCATCTTTAGTAGGTCGTCCATGGGTACTTTTTTTTACATTCTATATGAAGGACGTTCTTAAGGGCGGTAGAAGATATTGAAGGCCGTTTGCAAGAACGGTAGAAAAGATCAAAGGTTATTCACACTATAATGGTAGTAGACAAATGCCACAAGTATCAACGTGTGGTAGAAGGATGTTGGAGCCAAAGATAGGTGGCATTGGAGTTCAAAGCGCCCAACAAAGAAATGATAAATCATGATCTGATGAGTTGTGCCAAAGTCTGAGAACGGTCCGAGAATAATTATCCTTCAATACTTATTCCATTGAATTTTATTTCTTGAGCACTAGAAAATCAACTACTAAAACTCTTAAATCGGACTAACGGTTCATCCGTAGTGAAGGAATGAATTTCAGCCGGTCGAAGCACAAACGAGTCGGCGCGGGCCATTCATGGATGGCACCAATGAGCTACACCAAGAAAACCAGCACAAGGCTATGACTAACCTACGCCAAACGCCGCAGGCCGGAAGCACAAGTCTCAAATTCCTTCCCAAGCATCTAAGTATGGGCGCGAGACGTCCCATTTTCAACGTCCCACACAGTTCCATGTCTAAGATGTCAATGGTACCCGCACCTATCCTAGTTTCTTGTACCAGTTCAAGATGTGTAACCCGCACAAGAATGGGCACCCCACACCACATGAAGATGCGCGACCCTCGCCAGATCTCGCCGTTGCGCCAGGTACGTGCCACAGGTCCCGTCATCCAAGAACTAGGGTTAACCTTATTTTGGGCCTACTTTTAGTCCCAATCCCCTACTACTATAAATATAGTCTTAGTCTACTGGGTTAAATGAGGTTTAATCATATTTTGTAATTAAAGAGCAACATTAGAGAGAGAAACACTCTCTCTTTTTCCTTTTTTTCCTTCTCTTTTTGTTTTGATACTAGGATGTGGAATTCAAATTCATATTTGAATTCCATATCTATGGAGTAAATCTATAGCTTAGGGATAATTGTAGGCGTATGGTTTAATTTATATGTTTTGTGAGATTTTTTAGATTCATCCTAATATTTGTGTTCATGATATTATTATGATTGTTGTTTAATATTTGAATTGCATGAATTGTACATTCCATTAAGCACATAGTCTAGTCTAGATTCTTTTTGGTCCGAATACTGATGCCTCCTTGGGAAGAAAAATGTGGATGTTTGAATAGGTAATAGGGTACGTTGCGTTCGCGTGAGTGTGTTCATGGGAGACCCAATTATTGCTCTAAATTACTTGCCATCACTCCAGTCCAAGCTGATTACGTAAAGTAGTCTGAAAGGTTACGGTTACAGATAGTGAATAGTAGCAAGCTAGGGTTGTATGAAACCCTAGTTTCATAGATATGGTGCCAAAAACCCTTTGTTTAACTGATAGGACCCTTGGGAAGTAGTGCATTTGTGGTGGAAACTTGGGACATAATCGCACGGGGAGAAACAGACCTACGACGATGGTTAGGCCTTGTTGTACTCCCCTAATTATGATGGTGGTGTCGATAGAGGGTTGCGAGTGCACCCATCGTAACAGGAATGGAGAAGTGTATGACATCGTTCACACCACGTGTTGTAAACACTCTATTAGACTTATCTAAATTTTCTATATATGAATGAATCGAGGATCAAAATATTAAATTAACCATGTTTCTCAATGATTCCCCAAGTGCTTAGTTAAATAGCTTAGTTTGTTTTTTTTACTTTCTTGCTTAGCAGTTGTTAATTGAAAAGCCATCCCCCCTTTTTATGTTTGCTTTACTAACTATTCCTATCACTTGTATGGATTGACGATCTGTATGAGGTTGTCTTTTCATTGGTACTTAGACCATAGAATCTCTGTGGACATACCTAGGGCTTACTGCTAACTACCCCATAGGTAGCATAGCAGTGAGAACGGGTACAAAATTATAAATTTTATTTTGGACCAAATGTCCTATGCTTGGTTTAATTAGCTACAATTAATGACCCCAGGTGGAGGCAAGTTAAATTTTGGTGCCGCTAGCGGGGATGCTATTCAGTCTAAGTATCAATTAGGCATAACATGTTAGTAGAGTAGTTAGTATTAGTTTTTTTATGTTGTTGATTCTTGTGTTCAGTTGTTGTTATAGTTATCTTATTACCTTTTGATCCATTTGCCAGTGTTGTATACGGAAGGGTATTGTTAGTCCTAGTTTATGATACACACCCGTACCACTAATCTAGGCGTCTTACACTACCCGACTGAGAACACAGGTGGTTGGAGAAGAAGGAGATGAAGAACTAGGGCACAAGTTCAACAGAGACCAGAAGTATTAGAAGAAGAACTACTAGCAATGACGGAAGACGATTGTACTCTACGGGAGCTCATGGCACCCAACTTGTAGAATTAGTCGATATGCATTACCTTCCCACCATTATCTGCTAATGTGAGTTATGAGCTGAAAAGTGGCATGATCCATTGCCTACCTACATTCCATACATTGGCGGGGAAGGACTCGAACAAATACCTATCAGACATCCATTTGGTGTGCACAAACATGAAGCCCTCGGGAGTGTCTGAAGATGCCTACAATTTGAGAGCCTTCCCATTTTCCCTTCAAAATGGTGCCAAGGATTGGCTCTACTACTTGCCATCATGATGCATTAGTTCTTGGATGTACATAAAGCAGAGGTTCTTAGAAAAGAATTTTCCAGCGTCCAAGTCAGCCGGGTTGAAAAAGCAATTGTCGAACATCACCCAAGGTGCTACCAAGAGTATGTATGATTATTGGGAATGTTGCTAGCTAGTTGCCCCTACCATTTCTTCAAGGAAGAGGATCTATTGTATTATCTCTTTGAGGGGCTATGTAATGAAGATATGTAAATGGTGAATGCCGCTTGCAATGATTTGATAGCTAACAAAAGGCCAAAGGATGCAATGGCCCTGTTTAAAGAAATGGAAAATGGTATGCAACAATTTGGCACTAGGCCAAGGGTTAAGGTCTTGGATGAACCCACATAATCACCTAAATTGAAGGAGCAAGTCTAAGCTCTTGCATTCATAATGAAGGAGCTTTTGCAAGGAAAAGTGCATCAAGTCAAAGTGTGTGGAGTTTGCAACCTTGACCACAACTCCGAGGCGTGTCCCTAAGTCATAGATGATCTACAAGAGGTGAAGGCAGTTGGTACAACAACCGTGGGAAACCATAATTTTCTAGAGGTCAACCACAAGGGTTCCGGGGGAACCAAGGAGATGCAAGGCCAGACCCCTATGCAAACTCATTCAACCCAAGGTATCAAGATGATCATAACTTCCGATGGAGGGAGGATAACCAACCTCAAGGATACTGGGAAAGGGAGAGTGTCGAGAGTTTAAAACCTCCCCAACCTCCCCCTAACCCCAAGGAGACATTCACAGACTCAATGGTAGCGAGACACGGAGATTCATTTCTTATGACGCACAAGAGGTCCGATGGTTAAGATGACTCATTTTTTAGATCTCTCCACAACGATGTCATCATGGGTGGAGTTGTCGATGGCGATTCTGGAGACCCCCGGGTAGGTATTTTTAACTAGATTGCATGAAAAAGAAAATAAGTTGTAAGGATGACAATAAATATATGGTGTTTCTTTTTTACTTTCGTGTTTTAAGTAGTGATTAGATAGATTTTTGCATGTTCTTTTTTACTATGAGGATTTTTGAGATGAAACTCTTGTTTGATTTGGAAATTTGAGTTTGAGACTCGTGATTGTGTTTGGATGGAATTAAATTTGAGGGGTGACATAGGTTTTTGAAAAAAACTAAGGATTAGGGCAAAAATTGGTGGATGCCCCGTGCTAAGATGGTTGGAGCGAGGGGATACCTCATGCCAAGGAGTTTGGCGCAAGGCCATGGTTTGTTCCAGAATGTTTGGTGCAAGGCCTTGGGTCGTGACAAACACAATTTGCGCATTGAACCAATTTTCCACCCTTAAATTGTTCCAAAAATGCAACTTTTCAAACTTCTGAATTTCTAACTCAAAATTGCATTTTTTGATTCTAAATTTTAAAATTCCCTAATTCCTTAGGATATTTGAAATTACTTCCAACATCCCTTGGAATTAATTGATTTGTACTATTGTCTCTTAAATTGAGAATTTTAAAATTCCATCCTTATCCTAATTGTACCTTCCTCCCTATTCACCTAGGCTGAAATTCTAATCCCATGGTGCATATCTCCACCTAATTCTATCATTTGACACATTTTTCCTTCTTAAGAATACTCACTCTCACACACTCCTGGTGAAACTCAAAAAATTGAGGCTTTTCTTCCAAAAATTAGCATTGTTTCCTTCTTCTTGTGTGGATCTTACAAATCTTAGCTTCAAATTCCGGGTAATCCATTGAAATCTTTATTTATATGCTTCGTTGACATTGTGGTGGTGTTATGAAAAGTATTATTTTTTAATGAGTGTGTGTTTGAGAGATATGTTTGGGTTTGTATGCATAATCTTTTGTTGAAGAAAGTTTTGGTGGATTGATGTGCTATTATGCTTTAATAAAATGTTCTTCATGTGCTGAGTGATTTCGGAAAAGATGAATCTTAATTGCACAATCTTATTGATGGTCGGGTGATAACTTACATAGGTTTGTTGTTTGATGAGGAATGTTCTTGTTTAAATAGTCTCATGCTTGGATCATTATGTTTTGAATGGTTATATTATTTGGGAAAATGTTGTCTTGTTGGATGATATTTTAGACCATGCTTTTTTTATAATCATATCACCACTCTTGCCTTCATTTTGTTAGGATTCCTTCTGAGAAGAATGGTTCGGAGAAAGGAAAGTCATCAAGGGGTGATAAGAGGAAGAAACTGGCTAAAGGTGCAAACCCCAAACCGGTGACCCCTCTTCTTCACAACCCTACGTTCGTGGCCGAGGAGTTTATGGATTTATCTAACATCTCTAGAACTGCAATCCGGAGGTGGAGAAACTTGAGAGAGCTGAAGAGGAGTATCTTAGAGATGGGGTTTGCTTGCAATGACACCTTGACGGCTCTAGGCCTACTTGAGCTCTTCAATTACCTATTGGGATAAGTAGGTCTCTAGGGGTTTCTCAAGAAACACTCGAAGACCTATATTAGGTGAAACCTAGAGTTCCTAGCTACTCTATGGCTAATCGTGGACGATGATGGACACAAGGCGATGAAGTTCAATCTGGATGATAAGAAGTACAAGATAACCCACCGAAAGGTAGCATGCGCCTTTGGATGGGGGTATGGAAAAGAGATCCAGAAAATACACCATCAAGGATTACCTTTTTCTCTCAGTCACTTTAAGGTACAGCTGACAGGTACTGATCGGAAGAACATGTACAAGAGTACGACCATGATTCACCTGACATTCTGTTATTTTCACCGTTTGTTGGCTATAGGTATTTTCTGCCACAGTGAACTGATGCAATGCCCAATTGTTTGACGTCCATTGCCTCTAGGAAATGACACCCGAGGGTAATTTTCACCCAAACCTAGTAGGGTCATTTGTGCAGGAATGTTTAGCGGTGTGAGATAGAAAGAGTGGCAATATATCTATGGGCGGCGTGGTAGGTCTACTGGCAGAGTACTTAGGGTGCCCGATCACACGCGGAGTGTTCGCTAACTTGGGAAGATCGAGTACAAAGTATAACATCGAGAAGTTAGCAAAGGCATCTATGGTGGGACCTACAACATCGGAGGATCGGTATGCATGGCTTTTTGGTGGAGCAATCACATATAGCTTCATGGTACTTCCTCAGCCAGAGCGCACTGCAATCAACCATGATACTTGTTTGGATGACCTATTTATTGTGCCCAACCCACGATTTGAGAGATATCTCTATAGAGTTGTAGCCACCCAGGAGGTAAATGTTGAGGAGGCTGGGGGCGAGACCACTCCAAGCGCACCACCTAGCCGCTCTTGCCTATCAACTGATATCATTGACCAAATGCACTCCCTTGAGGATAAGATTTCGAGCTCCACCCAAGTGTTGCAAGAGGTAGTCCAAGCGATAGGAAGAATGCGATCGCAAGTAAAGGATCTTAGTTTTTAGAATGGATTTCATCGAGGTCGCACTTCAAGCAATAAGATGCAAGGAGAGGAGCTTCATGAGTCACAAGGATGAAGGCCCTTCGGGGCCATAAGAGTGAGTATCACTATTTCTCTCAACCTCACTTATGTTTAACATAATTTTTGTTGCATTGGAGGCTATGCATCCGCTAAGTGTGGGGAGGGAGTAGTGAGCACTTAGGGAGTCTTCATTCTTAGATTTCTTTGGTGCATTTCACGTTTTTCATTGGTAGTGGTTTTTCTTGTTTGTTGGTGATTTTGGTTCTTGATTGTTGATGGATGATTTTGGATGGATATTTGGTGGCATGACATGTTATGTTAGGGTTCCTAGTTTGCAGGGTAGGATGTTTTAGAATATTGGTGGTGTATTTTTTGTGTTTGATCTTATCGTTTGTAGTATGAAGCCCACTTTTGGGGCAATTTTGTGCTACAAAAAAAATGGAAAACTTGAAAAAATTAAAAAACCCGGACAAGTCAAAAACCCAAAAGGGCAACTTGGGTAACATTAGGAAAAACCCAGATAGGTCGAAAGGCATGGGTAAAAGTGAGAGACTAGGCTCAGCTAGGCTTACGAGCCTAGGAAAAAATGAGAGGCTATGTGGAAAAAAAGGTGAGAAGTGAGTACCCTTTGTGTGTTAAAGCCATGATGAAAAACCGAAAGGGATCCCAGGGAAAATGAGAGAAATTGAGAGAAAACAAAAAAACTAGGTTGACAATAAATTTGCTTCCGTGGTGGATTGTTTTTGTGAGATGACTCTTTGATTACTTTAGGAATCATTTTGGGAAAAGTAATCTAGCTTAAAACTTATCTTCAACATTTTACTTTTGGGTGTTATATTACTTATGTTTTTCGAGGAGTGTGAGAGTTGTGAGATTCTTACTCTTTTGGGGGAAACAAGGTAATCTAGGAATAAGTTGAATGTCTCGGTTAACTTACGCATGCACGCTACATTTCGCTTAATTTTTTGTCTTGTCTTTGTTTATTCGAGGACGAGTAAAGGGTTAAGTATGAGGAGTCTGATGTGCTTTAGTATGTGTGCGTTAACCATTGCATTGAGCATAATAATTAGCTAGTTTTATTTGGTGGATTGCAAGTATTAGTTGAATTTACGTGGCAAGGGGTTTAGACGACCATGTTTGATTTTCTTGTCCAAATCCTGAGTTTTGTAGACTTAATTGGCACTAATGGACATCATGTATCCATAAGCTTCTTGATCTTCCTTGTGATCATCTTTAGTAGGTCGCCTATGGTTACTGTTTGTTTACATTCTATTTGAAGGTCGTTCGTAAGGGCGATAGAAGATATTAAAGGCCGTTTGCAAGAATGGTAGAAGAGATCGAAGGCTCTTCACACTAGCATTGTAGTAGACAAAGGCCATGGGTATCAAAGTGTGGTAGAAGGAGATTGGAGCCAAAGATAGGTGGCATTGGAGCTCAAAGTGGCCAACGAAGAAATGGTGAATCGTGGTCCGATGAGTTGTACCAATGTCTAAGAATGGTCCGAGAAGAATTAGCCTTCAAGGCTGATTCCATTGGATTTGTCTTCTCTAGCACTACAAAATTGACTACTAAAACTTTAAAAATTGTACTAACGGTTCATCCGTAGCGAAGAAACGAAGTTCAGTCGGCCTAAGCACAAATGGGTCGGCCCGGGCCGTTCATGGATGGCCCCAATGGCCCGTGCCAAAGGAGTTACCCTGCACTAAGAAGACCAGCATAAGGAAATGGCATGGCCTACGCCAAATTCCATAGGCTGCAAGCACGAGTCTCAACGAACACTGGCACAGATCAACACTTATGAGCAGATCAACACTTGTGAGCGGATCAAAACTTTTGAGCATGACCCACACCAATGGCCACTGGCGCGACTCAGAAACTACAAATCACGCATGTTGTTAGCACCTCACGCCAGACGTCCAGCCCGCATCAGAGGTACGCCGTGACCCTCACCTCTGCCAGCATCCCATGCCAGTTGAAGATATGCGGCCCATACCAGACTGGGTGGCTCGCGCCATATGGCAATGCACGACTCGTGCCAGATCTCGTAACTGCACTAGGTGGCACCTAAAGTAAGGTTTAATCTATTTTGGCCTATTTTGGGTCTATTTTTAGGCCCAATCCCCTACTACTATAAATATAGCCTTAGTCTACTAGGTTAAAGGAGGTTGGATCATATTTTATAATTAGAAGAGCAACTCTACAGAGAGAAACACTCTCTTTTTTTTTCTTTTTTTTCCTTTTCCTTTTTCTTTTGATGCTAGGATGTGGAATTCAAATTCATATTTGAATTCCATATATATGGTGTATTTCTATAGCTTGGGAATAATTGTAGGTGCATGGATTAATTTATATATTTTGTGAGATTCCTTAGATTCATCCTAATATTTATGTTCATAATATTATTGTGATTGTTCTTGAATATTGAATTTCATGAATAGTAGAATCCATTAAGCACACACTTTAGTCTATGTTCATGTTGGTGAAAATATTAATGCCCTATTGGGAAGAGAAACCTGGATGTTTGAATGGGTAATGGGGTACGTTGCGTCTGCGTGAGTGTGTGCACGGGAGACCCGGTTATTAATCTGAATTACTTGCCATCGCACCAGGCTTAGCTAATTATGTAAAGTAGAATGAAAGGTTACGGGTAGAGATAGTGAATAGTAGCAGGCTAGGGTTTTATTAAACTCTAGTATCATAGATAAGGTACCAATGACCATTTGGCCTAATTGATAGGACCATTGAGAAGTAGTGCATTCATGGTGGAAGCCTGGTACGTAATCACACGAGGGAGAAACAGACCTAAAACAATGGCAGGACCTTGTTGTACTCCCCTAATTACGATGGTGGAGTCGATGAAGGTTGTGAGTGCACCGGCCATGACAGGGACGGAGAAGTGTGAATACTCTATTAGGCTTATCTGAATATTCTATGTGAATTAATTGAGGATCGAAACATTAAATTAACCATGGTTCTCAATGATTCCCCAAGTGCTTAGTTAAATAGCATACTTTGCTTTTTTACTTTCTTGCTCAGTAGTTGTTAATCGAAAAACCAAACCCCCCCTTTTTATGTTTGCGTTATTAACTATTCCTAACGCTCTTACAAATTGACGACCTGTATGAAGTTGTGTTTTCATTGGTACTTAGATCCTATGGACATACCCAGGGCTTACTGCTAACTACCCTATAGGTAGCGGAGCAGTGAGAATGGGTGCAGAATTATAAATTTTTTCTTGGACCCAACATCCTTTGCTTGGATTAATTAGCTACAATTAACGACCCCGGCTGGAGGCAGGTCAAGTACTAACAAATAAGTGTGAGGGGGTTGTGTGAACTAACAACTTTGAACACGCAAGTAAAACAAAGTAAACTATGAATTAACTAATCTTGGGGGTTATTTTCCTCACATGATTTCCAAAAATATTTGATCTTAGACTCTAATTCATATAAGAAACTATTCACATATTTTCACGTTGTATCATATAGTGTGGAACTTATAATAATAGCGTAATAGAACATAACGTGAATTTGCTCTCTAACGGAATTGTGTGCGAAACGGTGCGAAATCACACACAAACAGTTCTTTCTCTACTATTCCTCTTCCTTCCTCCCCTTTCTGCCTAACGGTTTTTGATCGTAACACTACCTTCCTGAGTTTCTCCTTCACCTTATCCATGGCGGCTCCTCCGCCTGGCCGTGGAGGACAAGCGCCGGCCAAATCTTTTTTACAAGCTTTAAACAACCGATCACCTCCACTATCAGTCTCACTCCCTTCAAATCCTGAGATAATTCCTAAAACCAATTACAAAGGTGAAATCTCATGCTTGGTCACTCGGAAGGAGGCAGAGACTCTAGCCTCTCACTACCACAATGCTCTGGTGGGAAAATTCACGCGGGGGAAGCCTTCCATGGTTGCTCTCAATGAAGCTTTCAATTCGGTCGGTTTTAAAGGTAAATTCCAACTGGGTTCCATAGACTATCGCCACATTCTGATACGCTTCCAGGACAAGGAAGATTACCAGCGTCTTTGGATCAAAGGTCAGTGGAATTTCAATAATGCCCAAATGAAAGTTCTAAAATGGACAACTGATTTCTCACCAGAAATTGAGTCGTCCATAGTCCCGGTTTGGGTTACAATACATCATGTTCCAGTCTTTTTCTATAATCTTGCTATGCTAGAATCCATGGGTAATCAGATTGGGAATTTTATTAAGTTGGATTCTGCTACTGCTGGTTTAACTAGGCCATCCGCTGTGAAGATGTGTGTCGAAATAGATCTGAAAAAAAGACAACCAACTTATATTAGAGTGGGCATTGAGGAAGATGGCTTTGAATATAATGTATCTAAATTGCAGCTTCAGTTTGATGATCTTCCTTTATACTGTCATCACTGTAAGGTTATTGGTCATGATGATAATCTATGCATCTACTTACATCCTGAACTGAAAAAACCAAGGATGAATAAAATGGATAACATTAATACCCTTGGAAAGGATTTCAAAAAGCCATTAGATGTTCAGGATCAGGAGACTGTTAATCAGTTTCATGATAAAATTAACAAGGCTGGAGGGTCTGGTCTCTCGGTAACTGATAAGACTAATACTGTGCCAAAACAAAATCTTAGATATGTACCTAAACAGAAGGTTGGAAAGGATAACACTGATAATCAAAACCAGTCTGATGGTTTTACTCATGTTACTGAGCAAGCAGACCCTATCATTCCTAGTTATGATACAAGGGAAGATATCCCTGGGAATTCTGAGAAGGATAATGTCCCTGAAAAAGCCCCGGGAACTGATTATATTTTGCAGAATCCGGATCTAATTTCAAATATGTCAGATGTAGTACATGTTAATTCTGTTTCCATGGATAATACTATTAATTCTCATGTACTTCCTGAGCCTGTACTTAGTTCTGAGCCTGTACTTAGTTCTCCTATTCCTCTGCACAAATTATCTCTATCTTCTCCTCCTCAATTCCACAAGAAGGTAGGCTTTGCAAAAGATGACATCTCAGGTATAAGAAGTAAGTCATCCTCTCCTTTTAACCCAATTGCAGCTGCAAAAAATTTCATTTTTCCTCAGCACAAGCATAGACAAAACAGATTTCAAGCACTGGAGTGTGAGGAAATGCCAACACAAGTGGATTCCCCTGTGGTCACCACACACTCAGCTTCTGCTGAATATGGAGATGGTTCTGGGGAGTCTTTGGATATTCAGGTTATTTCTTCAAATTCTCCATCTGGTTCTTCCAATCTGAAAAAGGATAAACAGAAAAAGATAGATTCTAAACATAGGAATGAGACCTATTTAACACAGTTAAATACTATCATGACTAGATCAAAAAGCTCTAATAATGTTTCCCAATGAGTAATACAACAATTCAGATAAAGTTCTTGGTGTGGAACATTAGGGGAATGGACACTTCTATGTTAAGACTCCAAAACCTGATAAATAGGCACAAATTTGATCTAATCTGCTTGATTGAACCAAAACATGATAACTCTCAATGTGAAGGTTACAGGCATGCTTTACATTTTGATAATTGTATGTATGCTAGTAGTGGTCATATTTGGCTTTTTTGGAACTCTAACATTTCCTTGTCTCTAAAGTGTGATAACCTGCAGTTTCTTGCTGTCAATGTGACAAGTTTAACTCTCAATAAGAGCATGGATGCTTTTTTTGTTTATGGCCTACGGACCAGAAATGGTAGAAAGTCTTTATGGTCAGATTTAAAATCACTGATTCTGCCTGACTCCTTTTTAATTGGAGATTTTAATGCCATAACATCAATAAATGAATATAAAGGTCCTGCTACTCCTAAACTAGGTAGTATGAAGGATTTTAATGAGTTTATTAGTGTCATGGCATTAGAAGAAATCAATTCTGTTGGGAATTTATTTACATGGAGTAATAACAGGCTTAGGTCTCCTACTATTCAAAGACTGGATAGGGGATTATGCAATTCCTCCTGGTCTTCTAAATTTCCTTCTTCATCAGTACACATTCTGAATAGAATCTCTTCTGATCATAGTCCCATGTTACTTACTATTGGTAGTGATGTCCCCTCTTCTCCTAGACCATTCAGGTTCATTAACACATGGTATAAAAGGAAAGAATTCACTCAGGTTATCAAAGATAACTGGGAAAGGCCTATGAATAATTCTGGTATGTTGAGATTCTTTCTTAAGCTGATTAGATTAAAAAAGGAGCTCAAGATTTGGAACAGAGAAAAATTTGGTAACATCACTGATAATGTTACGAAGGCAGAAAATGATCTCCTAGTTCATGAACAGAACTATGATCAGGTTAATTCGGATCTGAACTTACTGAAACTGAAAGAAGCCAGAGCTAAATTAGTTAGATCACTTGTAGAGCAGAAAAGTTTTTGGAAACATAAGGCAAAGGTCAAGTGGCTTAAAGAGGGGGATAATAACACAAGTTTTTTCCATAAATCTGTTAGTGAAAGAAACTGTAGACTAAAGATTTCAAAAATCAAAAATAGTAATGGCCTATGGGTTGATACTGCTCAGGAAATTGAAAATGAGGCCATTAACTATTATAATAATCTTTTAACCGAGGACAGTTCTTCAGATTTTAATCTCTACACATCACACTTCCTCAGTCAAATTCCGAAACTGATTACTCAAGAGGAGAATGATGATTTAGTGAAACCAGCCTCTCTTAATGAACTCAGAGACATTGTGCTTAATTTAAACAAGCTTAGTAGTCCGGGACCTGATGGTTTTACTGCCAAATTTTATATGCATTCTTGGGATATTATTGCAGTAGATTTATTGGCTGCAGTTAATGATTTTCTAACTGTTTCAACTATTCCCAAAGGTATAAGCAGCACCTGGATCAGTATTATCCCCAAAAAATTAATTCCTACATCATTTGATGATTATAGACCAATAAGCCTTTCAAATGTTATAAATAAGATTTTTTCAAAGGTAATGATGGGAAGGCTTAAATCTATAATGCCAAAAATTATTTCACCACACCAAACTGCCTTTCTTAAAGGAAGAGACATCTCTGATAATGTCATCTACCTACAAGAAATGGTAAGATTTTTAAACAAAAAGAAAAGAGATCCCAATTGCATTGTTAAACTTGATCTTCAGAAAGCTTTTGATAGGGTTAAATGGTCTTTCCTATACTCAATTCTTGCTAGATTTGGTTTTTCTGCTCGATTCATTTTTATCATTATGAAGAACTTATCTCAGGCATGGTTCTCAATACTCATAAATGGTAAGCCGGTTGGTTTCTTTCAAGCTTCTAGGGGGATTAAACAGGGTGACCCCCTTTCCCCCTTTCTCTTTAATATTTTTTCTGAATCCTTCACAAGGAGTTTAGCTCACATTTTTCTAAATGGTAAGCTATCATATTATCATCTTCCAGGTAACATCCTACCAGTTTCTCATTTATCTTATGCAGATGATACTGTTATTTTTCTAACTGCAAATAACCAATCACTGATCAGATTTAAAGCCTTTCTTACCAAGTTTGAGGAGATCAGTGGTCAAAGGATAAATTACTCTAAGAGTGATATTTTTTTAGGAAAGCAGGTCTCAGTAAACAGGATCAGTAACATAAAAAGGGTGTTGGGTATGAAAATAGGCAGATTCCCCTTTACATACTTAGGGGTTCCAATTTTTACAGGGGCACCCAAAAAAACCTATTTCCAACCTATTATTGAACAGATTGAAAACAAAATAGGGGGTTGGAAGAATAGGTGGCTTTCAATGGGGGGTAGGATCATCTTAATCCAGTCATGTATATACTCCATTCCACAACATATTTGGTCAGTTTTAAAACCTACAAATGAGGTTATCCTCACCATTGAGAAAAAACTTAATAGGTTTTTCTGGGGTACAACTGATCAAGGATCAAAAAGAATATGGAGAAAGTGGGATTTTCTGTGTTATCCCATTGATCAAAATGGACTTGGTTTTAGATCGATTCATACTATCCTACAGACATGTGCTGCTAGGTTGTGGTGGAAATTCCAAAAGGGAGAAGTACTTTGGTCCTCCCTTCTGGCATCTCTACCTTCATCCTACAGGACATCTCAAAATTGGAGGAGAATCTGTGAAATTAATAGTTGGGCAGAAGCTAACTCTAGGGTTATAGTAGGAAACGGAGCTTGCAATTTCTGGACTTCTAATTGGTTAGGTATAGGACCGGTTGAGGATTGGTGTAACTCTATTACTGTAAATATTCCTCAATCATGCACTGTTTCTGATTTCATCACACATAAAGCTTCTTGGTTTCAAGAAATTGCTCCTTTTCTCCCTTCTCATGCTGCCACTTCATTGCAGGAAGCAACCCTATCTCCGCATAGAAAGGATAGACTCATATGGAAACCAGGTACAACCGGGGATTTCTCCTTTAAACCTACTTATACATTGCTAAGACATCAAAGAGGTAATATCCAATCTGTTCAGTACCTGTGGAATACAAGAATTGAGAAAAAAGTTTCTATCTTTATGTGGAAGTTGATGAACTCCTTGCTCCCTTTTGATAATGTGCTACGCAAACTGAGATTCTCTTTGGTTTCAAGATGCTGTATGTGTAATAATCATGAGGACTCTTTAGACCATTTTTTCAACTCCTGCACATTTTCATTACAAATTTGGGAAACTGTGCATTCATTCATGGGGATTACTGCTGCTGCATACTCCACTATTTGGGAGAGACTCTCTTGCTATTTAACTATCCCGGGTTCAAGTGCACTTCATAATGATATCATAAAATCTGCAGCTATTATAACTTGTTGGCAATTGTGGAAAATGAGAAATAGAATCATTTTTGATTCAGCTTTGCCTAGGTCAGGTGTGGTGATAGCTAACATTAAAGAACAAATTTTCTACATGTTCACTGCTAAACCTGCTTTCATTAGATCAAAATTTGACACAGACATTGCAAAGCACTCTTTTCTGCCACTGATCAAGTCCCCTCCTAAACCAAAAATCTTTAAAATTGCTTGGTCTCGGCCAAACTGGGGATACAAATTAAATGTTGATGCTGCTTGGAATTCACATCTGAATTTGACTGGAGTTAGCATGATCCTAAGAGACAATAGGGGTAATTTTATTACAGTACATACTCAAATTTCAAATGCTAAATCTCCTCAAGAGGCTGAAATGAAGGCAATACAGTTTGCCATATCAAAGATTGATGGTTTCATGGTAAATGTTTGCATAGAATCAGATTGTAAGAATGCTGTGATATCTATATTAGATCCGTTGCTTGCCCCTTGGCAATTGTTCCAACTTGCGGATGACATTAAACAATCTTTGAATCCTTTTAAACTTACTCATGTTTTGAGGCAAGAGAATCTTGTAGCTGATGCACTAGCTAAGAAATGTCTTAAACATGGTACAGGTGAATCTTTTCTCTCCTTTAATATGCTACCTAATCATATTCAGGGACTCATTAGGCTAGATCAGTTAGGGACACCCTCCTTAAGAATTTCACAAGGAATGGATGCTACTGATTAAATGTTTCTTACAACTTGTAGGTGATCGGAGGCAGTTTGTTCTCACTACAACCACAATGATGTTCAATATGAAAACTTTCCAGGAAGATTCAGATCTTCCTTGCTTCTGGTTTTTTCGATTCCATACCTTTGCTGTCTTGCTTGATGCACGGATCTGTTTTGACATGGAGATTTCAGAAAAGGCAATTTTTTGCTGGAGCATTGCTGCTACATTTCAGTGCCAATTGGTGAATATTTTGTTTCTTAGCTCTAGTTTGAAGCCTCTACTAGAAGCTTCATGGCTACTCTAGGCTACAGGGAATAAGACTCTTAGTTTTGGATGGGGTGAGTTTGACTGATCAGTGTTTCGTCATTACGATTCACTAATAAGTTCGATGAACTCCATTCTCAATTAAGAGTTTTAATTATCCTCTCACAATTAGATATATCCTCTTAATCATTTTGGAAGCAACAAGTGTTGCCTCAATGAACCTATGGAGCTTAAATGTACATATAGACTAAGCCAATGGTTTCTCCCTGTATTTTTACTTTCAGTTTCCTGTTATTTTAAGGCTTGGGAAGGCCAATATAAGTTCCCCCATCTATGGATGGTTTCATTAAAAAAAAAAAAAAATATAGTGTGGAGATGTTAATTCCCTGGGAACTCCCACTGTCTGCCACACAGCTGGTTCTGCCTCCTCCTCAATATCTCACTTCCTTCGTAACTTGCTAGGGGCACGCTTCTCTACTGACCGCCCCAGTAGCTCACTCTAAGGGCTAACTGGCCCCTACTTAAAGGAATTATTCCTTAGGTAGGTCACAATAGTTAGATGTGGGAGTGAACCCAATCACAGAACCAGGACCTCCACTATGAGAATCCATCATAGACCTCAAAAGGAAGAAGACATCAGTACCTCATGATAAATTTATAGACTGCCATACAAACTAAAAATTCTAAATTATCGGGGTGAGCCGAGGTTTCCACTGTTAGGATTTTAATAACATGAACTCGGTAAGTCTGATGCTCCTAACATGAAATTTCTCACATTACTAGTCAATCGAAACAATTTGCTATTACCATCTCAACACTTACAATGGGGTCTAACATATACATCCTATCAATACTCACAAGAATACCATAGTGCCAATAATCCAACACTCTCAAATTAATATTTAACACCTAGCACAATATCATACAAGAAATAAATCAAGTGTGCATCTTAATACATTTCATAGCATGAATCATTATAATAAATTGAACCACAAATTAAGCACAATACTTATAGCATGGAAAAATAGGGTGAATATAACAAGTCTCACAAATCAATGTCAATCATGCTTACAAATAACTACCCCAAGAAAATTACCATCGGGGCTCTGAGGAGTGTGAGCGATTTACACACTGACTATGTGTTTTCTTAAACTACTTTCTATATTTTCTATATAGCGAGATTAACATCTACGCCGCCATGGGTATATTGGCGGGGAACAAAGCATCTAAGAAGAACATGGGTAGGCTGAATTGGTGGAAACAATTAGATTGGGGATAGAAAAAGTGAAGGAAAATGAGGATTTAAAGGGGGTTTTAAACAGGTAGATAGGAGAATTGGGAACCACCCTGCCATCGATGGTGATCCTGGATGGGTTAACGGAGAAGGCCAAAGAAGATGTGGAATGCTTGGGTTTTTTGCATCCAATGAAAAGTAAGCCATTCAAATTGGAAGAGGGGCATTTTTCAAGTTCAAAAATGAGCAAACAATTGGCATGGGGGACAGAATGGAAGCAGAAGAGGAGAAAAAAATGAAGTGCCCTACTTGTGGAGGATGAATCGGCAGTCCGATACTATGATCCAATCAACGTGGAAGGGCTGGAAATGGGCAAAATTACATTGGTTGAGGTTGAAGAGAGTTCCAAGAAATGGAATATGGCTGTGGTGTGCAAAACCTTAGGATGTAACCCTCCATATAAGATAATTGAAGGTTTTTTACAGGGTATGGGAGAAGAAAATCTGTAAGGTCTAGATGCTAGATAAGGAGTGTTTATAGTAAAATGTATGAATATTGATATTAAGGATGAAACTGTTAAATCTGGTACTATTTTCTTTGATGGAAAGCCCATTGTGGTGAAAGCATGGATGCCTTGTCTTGATTATAAGGAACCAAGTAGAATCCAAGTTTGGATTAGAATGCCTGAGTTGTTTGTGGCATATTGGCACCCTAAACTGATAAGTAAAATCATCATTTCAATAGCGGTGCAAATTTTTTAAGATAATGCTACCTTAATGAAAGATAGGTTAGCATTTGCAAGGGTTAAGGTTGATAAGGAAATAAAAGAGCAAGTTCTAGACAAGGTCATGTACCTAAATGAACACCGTGTGATCAGACTATAAAAAATAGAGTTTGAGTGGAACTCTGTACAGTGTACTGAGTGTGATCAGCTAGGGCACTGTAGGGATGAGTGCAGAGGTAAGCCTGATATGAGAAAGGATGGGAGGCAAAATAGAGTGTTTATATCCCTGTCAGAAGAGTTCAGAAGGAACCAAAACAAGAGGATTTGGCCCATAAAGTAGCAAAGAGCTCGGATCAAGAAAGAAAACATAAAGTAGCATTTCTTGTAGCAAGGTAGGGAAAAATGAAACTGGGATCATCAAAACAGAGACTGAAAGTAGTAAAAGTGGTGAGAGAGAGATTTTGGGTAAACGTGGTGAGAGACAGATTTTGGGTAAAAGTGGGGTGCATGGCAACATTAATTTCAAGCATAAGCCACCAGATGGACAGTAACTAAGGGATATGGAATGGCAGGGGATTGAATAAGTCTTGCAAGTACATTGTTATCAAAAGGTTTTGTTCCGAGAATCAAATTGGTTTCCTGTGTTCGTTAGAGACCAAAATCAAAAAAGAAAAAGGAATTAGAGATTTGAAAAAGTTTAGGATTAGGCTAGGATTTGGTAACAAATTTAGAAATCTCTACTGGTGGGAAGAATTGGGTTCAGTGGAAAGGAGATTTGTTTAAGGTAAAAATTTTATCTAAGGGAGCCCAATAGATAAATATGGAGATTACACCGAGGAGTCGTTATACATGCTTTTGTACAGTAGTGTATGGCTATAATACAAGACAACAAATGGAGGAGCTCTGGCAGTTTTTGAAAAGTATAGGATTTAGAGGCAGGCCATGGTTAGCTGTGGAGGACTTCAATGCTTCATTGGAGTTAAAAGATAGGATTGGTGGGGTGTTGGTGGATGAAAATGAATTGGTGCACTTTTAAAGCACAGTTGAAAATATAGAGCTGCAAGAGATCAAACCCATTGGAAGTTTGTATACGTGGAGTAACAGAAGAGATGGGATGGAAAAAGTTATGAGTAGATTGGACAGGGGGTTGATTAACAAGTTATGGTGGACTGATTTGGGGACAGCTTTCTGTGAAGTAAAATTGGAGTCTATGTCAGACCATTTGCCCTTGGTAATCAGGTTTGATGTTGATATGATTAAATTCTAGAAACCTTTTAAGTACTATAACATGTACTCTGTTTCAGATCAACTTATGGGGATCGTTAGACAGGTTTGGAAGAGCAAAGAGATAAAAACATTGAGGGACTTGCAAACAGTATTGAGTGCAATTGAAAAGCCATTAGCTCAACTAAAAAAAGGGACTTTAGGGTGATAGCATAAAAGGTAGCAGTAAAAATGCATGAATGGAGCCAAGCAGTTATGGTGCTAAATAATAATCATAGTTCTGTTAACAATCAAATGATAGAAAATAGGATCAGGAAGGAATTAGACACTCTGCAAGAAGCAGAATACATGCTTTTACAGCAAAAAGCAGAAACGAGGTGGTTGTGTGAGGGAGAGAGACCAGCCAAGTTATTCTATGAAGCAGTGAAGTCTAGGCAGTACAAGAAGAATATAGTAGCTCTGAATGTGGGAGGACAGAGTACTACTGATGAAATGGAGATAGAAAAACTTTTGCCAGAGCACTTTAAATCTGTGATGGCAGTAAAATGCAAGTTGAAAAACTGGATGAGGAGGTGGCTAAATTTGGGAATGTACTGAATGTGGAACAACAGGTAAAACTAATTGCTCTAGTTGAACTGAAGAGATACATAAAGCTTTAAGGAGAATTCAGTCCTTGAAGAGCTCTGGTAGATATAGATTCACCAGTCATTTCTTCAAAGGGTCATGGAATATAGTAGGAGAAGGGGTACTGACAGCTGTGAATAGTTTCTTTGAAGGAGAGGAGATTCCAAGGAACTTCAGCAATACAATCATTGCATTGCTACCAAAAGTGGACACTCCCCAGGTGTCTTCTGATTATAGACCTATTTCTTGTTGCTCTATTATATATAAGGTGATAACTATGGTCTTATGGGCTAGACTGAGGGCAGTACTTCTTCTTTCTAATTTGTGCTAACCAAAGTGCATTTATAAAAGGAAGGCACGTTGGTCATAACTTATTGCTTGCTTAGGAATTTCTTCATAGATATAGGAATGACAATATGAAGCCTAGTTGTATGTTGCAATTGGATTTGAGTAAAGCCTTTGATAGTATCAATTGGGACTTTTTGAAAAAAAAATGGTTGTAAACTTTAAAGTTTCTTGAAAATAAATGATTGACTAGATAATGAGGTGTATAATGGGGGCTTGTTTATGTTTATCCACCAATGGGAGGTATTCAGAGAAGTTTATGGCTATAAAAGGGGTGAAGCAGGGTGACCCTTTGTCACTTCTGCTGTTTGTGATTTGTGTGGACTATTTAACCAAGCAGCTTAATAGAGCTATGATACATAGGAGTATTGACTATCATCAAAGATGTATCAAGGCAAAGGTGCACTCTCTCATATTTGCCGATAACTTGTTAATGTTATTTAGGGCTAATAGAAGATCCGTGGAAAAATTAAAACAGGTTTTGCAAGAGTTTATAGAGTTTCAAGGCTGGGCATTAATTATGAAAAATCAAAGGTTGTATTCTCAAAATTGGAGGAAATGGATCAATTGGTTCTGGCTGCTATATTAAAGGTGGTGAGAACTGATCTTCTAGTAAAATATCTAGAAATTCCTTTGTCTACTGTGAGGTGGGATAAGGAGGATTATGAAAAGCTGGTGGAGAGGGTAAGGCAAAAGATCTAAGGATGGAATGCAAGCTCCTTATCTTGTGGGTTAGAGAGAAGGATCAGAGAGGATTTACTGCTGATTCTTAGGGAGCTATTAGTAGGGGTAAAAAATTTGGGGGCATGGGGATAAGGGATCCAGCTTGTTTGAACTTAGCTGCTTTGTGTAAACATTTATAAGACATTGAAAGGAAGAAGGATATACTTTAGATAAGGTGGTTGAATGCTTACTATATGAAAGGAAAAAAGTTGGACGGTTGTAGGCAGAATGAATCTCAAAGTTGGCCATGGAGAAATATACTAAAACTTAGGAGACAAATGATCACAGTGTTAGAACACATTGAAAGCAGTAGTGGTAAGAAACTGATCAGAGAGGCATACAATTACCTAAAAGGTGGGAGAACATCAATGGCCTTTTCAAATGTTACTTGGCACAAGCAGGTTCATCCCAGACAAAAGTTTTTTATTTGGATGATGCTCAATGGAAAGCTTGCAACCAGAGACAGACTGTGCAGGTTTGGTGTGATTAACTTTCAAAGTAATGATTGTTGTTTGTGTGGTGAAATGCAAGAAGCTACGGCTCATTTGTTTGTGGAGTGTAAATATATGAAGGAAATATTTTCTGGTCTAAGTTTGAAGATGTTCAGTTCACGACAGGGGCTTAAAAAGTACTGTTTTCATGTATCAAATGGTAGAAGAGGAAAAAGGTTGAGGTTGATTTCCATTACCTTGCATACAATGTGGTTATAGAGAAATAGAAGGATTTTCTCTGCTAAGGAACTGAAAGCAGGAACCCTTAATGCACAGATAGCTTTGAAAGGAGAATGGAGAGATGGGAAAGGGTAGAAAAGCAAAATGAATGCCATGGAACAAGAAGTTTTTACTCTGTGGGATGCTGGATGAGGAAAGGATGGTGCCAGGCTACAAAATTTGTAGTAAGATGAGATGATAGGAGCAATACTGCGGGTTTACCAATTTGTTGTTTAGTAAAGGTGTTAGTAGGCTGACAAAAATGTACTAGGGTATTTGTACATTGGGCTGAGGGTGATGGCCCAAAAGCTGGACTTGTTTGATTTGGTGATCAATATAGAGCAATCTTACATAAAAAAAACTACCCCCTGAAATAAAATGACTCTACTAACATTAGATCCATAGCAATCATACGATTAAATATCATGAATATAAGTAGTAAATGAAGAGTAAAGAGAGAAAACCCTAGAGAGGATTCTCCTAGCCTCCTCTCCTACCTGACACACCAAAATAAAACTATCTACTTGCTTAAACCCTAGGAGACTAAAGGCACTACATATAGTGTAGAGTAAATGTGCTTTAAAAAGCCCAAGTTGGAAACCCTAGTGCCATGTTGGCATGAGCCATGCAAGTTTGCACGACACGGCCAGCACATCCTATGAAGTATTGCATGGGACATCCTCTAGAAGCTTCAAATACAAGAACTGAGTGAATGGGCCATGCAAGTTTGCACAACTTATCGCCTAAACCTTGTCATCTCAGTTTCTAAGTGCACGGGACGTGCATTTTGCACGTCTCGTCAACCTAGTCTTCAATTCTTCATTATGCATGCGTTAATCGTTGCATTCAGCATAATAGTTGGCTTGTTTTATAGGGTGGATTGCTTGAATTAGTTGCTTAGTCTTCTACCAATTTTACAATTGCTCTTCATTAACCTACTCCAAAGTGCTTACAGACAATCTACAAATAAGCTCACAAAACAAGATCTAGATGCTCGTACGTACAAAAAATCCACTAGGTTCACAATATGCTACTAAATGAAGGATTTAGATAAGAAAACCAAAAAATGGTCATCTTGACCCCTTATGATGTAAACCTATCTAAACCTAGTAATGTATCCATAAAAACATAATAAAATACCATAAAAACATAATAAAATAGATGGTAAATGCCTCCAAAAATACATGTCTTTAACATCTTATCAGTTAGACCACTAGGTAGCGCAACAGCCTGACTACTTCATTCCCGCTCCTTTATACAATGGTGGTGGTGACGAGTACACTGATGCTTCTTTGAGCACTCTCCCAATCCCTCCAGAAAATTACTATGAGACCCATCCAGCATTGGCTGTGACAACTCCTGCTTACGACCCTTCACTGAACCTGCTAAATCAACACTACGATCAGCCACACGTGAGGCTTCCACCTCCGCAACCATAACCGGGTACAACATCATTGGATCAAAGGAAGAAACACCTCAGTATTGGGCCCACCACCTAACAAATTAAAGGCGGGTGCTAAAATACCAGTACTGGAAAAACCCATATTTGGGAAAAGGGAAAACATTAAACTATGCAACTGTCGGGAAACTACCATTCTGATCATCTCCAATAAACAAAAATTTCACAACATACAGTTAATATCTGGCCTATGAAGATACCTCACTCACCTGATTTGGAAATAGAATAGTGAAAGAGAACACATCTAAGGAGATAAAAGTTGAACACCTTTGAATTTCAAACGCTGATCAATGCCTATAAAAGACAAAGACAGAATAAGGAACACACTAAAAACCTGAACTATTTATAAGGAGAATTCTCAAATCATTGTTCTCGAAACACTCAATCAACACATGTGTCAATCAATCAAAGTTACACATAGGAATTGAAAAGGCACCAGATAGGTGGTGTTTTGTGTGATGAAAACATATCAAAAACAAAACCCAATCAATGATTACAATGCTCAAGTGAAAACCTCTCCAAAATCCACAACAAGGATATTTACCCACTTTCTTTTTTGTCATTTTTTGATCGGTGAATCGTTAATCAACCCACCTCATTTGTTGACTCTATGCAATCAAATATTTCTTTCACGCATGAGTTATATACAAGATATGAAACCTATAAATTCAATTGATTTTCTTTGTTGTTATTGAATCTAGAAAGAATAGAGAAATCAACTAAGAAACCAC
The DNA here is from genome assembly GCA_037428765.1 of Rubia yunnanensis. Taxonomy (NCBI): domain Eukaryota; kingdom Viridiplantae; phylum Streptophyta; class Magnoliopsida; order Gentianales; family Rubiaceae; genus Rubia; species Rubia yunnanensis. The sequence goes on along the minus strand of CM075071.1, from coordinate 30,501,797 downwards.
TTCGAATGAAGAAACAATATTAATATCTACATACGTCTTTCATAAATAAATAAATAGCTCTTCTATTTAGATTTTCTATTAGAAACTTCATATATGTAAATATATGTAATTCATAATAATGAGAATCATAGAAATTCAATCATTTTTTGTTTGATATTCTCTCCAAAATTCTATAACTTAACCTTAATTAAGATTAAGTGGCCAATTTTTTTTTTGAATTGTTTTAAAAATTCCTTTCAATTTGTATTCGAGGAATTGAGTGATTCTTTCTTTCTTCTAACTTTGAAATGAAAGTACCTAAGTGATAAAAGAAAGAAGAACTCATCTTCCTTCTTTTTTGATTACCCTCCTCGCGTACTTCGATTTCAAATAGAGTTTAGAAATTTTTATATTACTTATTATTTTACTATTACTCATAACCCTAGCCCATTCCCATTTTTGGCGGAATAGGTCTACTAATTCTTCGATTCCAGTTAGTAAGAGCGATCTTGAACTAAGAAATAGACCCTAGAAGCTAAAAAAGGGTATTCTGAGCAATTGCAATAATCGGGTTCACAAATCGCATCACATATGCAGCAGTCGAACGAACATCCGTAATATTCACCTCAATCCTATGGACATTAATAGAGGCAACATCATCTCTTCTCCACCCCACAATATATAATGCTCTTACCCTTCCAACCTTTATGGATAAGGGGGATTATGGTATATACATAGCCCAAACGGTAGGTCAAACCTAACAGGGCACAACGAAGTGCCCATAAAAGCAAGCTGCCAGCATTATCCTCAATTTCATCTGCACATGACATACACTATATGAATTCGACCACAACCGTGCAGATAACCACCACTCAACCCACGTTTGGAGGAACGTAGCCAACAATACCCACCACGTTGGCACGACAAACACGTCCTGCAGGATGGGTAACACCCCAAATGTTTGACTAAGAAAGCCTATGAACAAGCAAGAGATTAAGGAAAGAAGGTAAGTAAGATATAGTAGAAAGATAGTATAGGCAGTTATCCTATACTAACTTTAGCATTTGAATTCTTGCCTAGATCGAGTATGGGAGATTCTTGTATAAAAAAAGGAACCCGTAACCAGAGGCCGATAGGAGTTGTCATTATACCCAAAGAGATCATACCACAACATATCTCATATGAGATTGTACATTATTATAATTTGACTGGGATTACTTTATAAATATTGTAATGCACATAATAGTACTAAAATGTACATTCTAAATGCATACAATACACATCTATAGTTTATCAATTACTGGTATAAGAATTGCAGGTATGATATAATTAGGGGTGGAAAAATAAACCTGTAACCCATGGGTCAAGCAGGTTGTTTATTTTTAGGATTAGCATCGGTAAAATGGGTAATGAAAAAAAATGGTTTGAGCAGGTTAGATTTGCAAGTTGACCGGGGATTTCAATATATGGATTGAAACTTGTAGATTTACCCATATGAGTTGACATATAATTTCATATGAGTCAATATATGGGTTGAAACTCATGGGTATACCCATATGTGTTGGTATATATAAACTTATATATGAGTTTGAACCATTTGGATTCGTTTTTAACAAGTAAAAAATGGGTCGGATAAAAAATGGTTGGATTGAAACTCACTCAACCTGCAAGTAGTAAATCACCCAACCTGCAGGTAAAATATGGGTGAACCTTCGAGTTTTGACCCATATATTGACCTATATGACTTTATATACCAATCCATATCCGTAAACCCAATGATTTCAACCCATATAATGGCCCATATGGGTAAACCCATGGGGTTTAACCCGACTCATATGAGTTTATAAACCAACGTTACAATTCAAAAAATTGGCTAGGGATATTATAGTTTTTATTGGTCTATTGAATGTCAACTTGAAGCCATTAGAACAAGCATTGCAGTTGAGCAACTAAAATAGCAAGTGATTGATTGAGCTGAGCCCCAAAAGCATGAAGATGGCATGATTAGCATTCAATTTTTTTTAAAAATTTAAACCATCCTAAGATGGGGGGAATATATTGGCTCCCCAAACCGATAAAATGAGCCAAATAGGCACTAATTGTTGCATTACATCGATAATTAACCAACAGCCATTCCAAGGAATGTATATTCAAAGTAAAGTTCACTTATATCTAGTAGGTATGTGAATACCATCACTAAAGCAAACAATGGCTTAAAGAGCCCCAATGTACCCTAAATTGAAGCAGAAACATCACAAACAGGTCGAAGAATCGTACAAAAACGAGACTCCTATTTGTCGATAATGTTCCTGCCAAACATCTTTGTAATGTAAGATTTCCTATGATATCATAGAACTTAGAGAAGAAGCCTCAGATAGTAAGCCTCAATGTATCTTCCTCACTTGATTCTCTTTGAGTTGAGATATAATCCTTCCTAACAAGCTGTTTTTCCATTTCCACTGATCAGTTTGTAACCTTCCTAAGCTGTGTATATTCATGGCCACCTCATCTGAAAAACAGCAAACAATAGAGAGCAGTATCCAGTCGAAAAGAGATTTTATAGTATAAACATCAGCTCCTACCATAAATACTGTAACCACTAGCTATGCACTATTAGGTTCCTATTCTGATTCCATTCACCCCAGATTTATCCAACAGTAACAGGCCTCTAAGAAAAGGAGGTATATTTCCTAAATGTAGATCACCAGATAGTTTCTTTTCCTTAGCATGTTTAGCCATAAAATCTGCTGCTAAGTTAGCCTCCCTAGGGATATAATGGATCAGAGCTCCTTCATTCCATTCATTCAGGGTGCTGCATAGTGAGAAGACTTTCCAGGGACTTCCTTTTGGATTTTGAATTCCTTTAACAGCAGTAAGACAATCTGTCTCAATTGTGAAAGAATATAGTTCAAGTTCTAAACCTAATTGATAAGCAAAGTGGATACCAATAAGTTCTGCATGTAAAGGTGAGTCAGCATTAAAATGGTTCACTCTTAACTTAATCACATCTCCCCTCCAGTCCCTAATTATAACCGCACATGTTGACTCACAATCAGGTTTCCATGTTGCATCTGTGTTGAGTTTGTACCCTACAGTTGGTTTTTCCCATCTTACTGCTGTGATCAACTTCTTATTTTTCTGATGGGGGACAGGAATGATTCCATTTTGTATTAAATACTTATGTTTATCAAGATTACCTTTTTGTGGATTAGCATTAAAAATTTGGTAAACCTGATCTTTAACATTCAGAAAACATGTTTCCACAGAGAAAGATAGATTTTCAAACAGTTTCTTGTTCCTATATGTCCATATTGACCAAGATGTGACCATTATAAATGCTATTATCAAGTTGGACCAGATCAAAGATTCAGCTCTGATAGACAAATAGAAGTCAATTCTGTTCTTAAAGCTCCCAAAAACTGATTGATTAATATGCAAAAGTAAGTTCACTTTGTTCCAGATTGCAATAGCAAAAGGACATGAGTTAAAACAATGATTTAGAGAATCTGAATGCTTCCTACACATAGGGCATATTGAAGCTAGAGAAAAGCCTATCTTACAGAGGATATTGTCAAAAGGTAAGATTCCATTAAGTGCTCTCCAAACTAAAACAGACATTTTTGCAGGAATAAAGTGTGACCATACCTTATGTAATTGTCTTACAGTTGCTCCTTTCTGTCTGCAAATCTTATAAGCAGAGGCAGTATTAAATTCACCATCAACTGAAACAGTCCAGATCAGCCTATCCTCATGTAAGTGAGTGATTTTTGCATCCTGCAGGATTAGCATTGTACTGGTAGCCAAGTGTGGCTCCAAGATATTCAGGTAAGAGTTTTTGTTCATTATAAAATAATTGAGAGATATGTCAGGGAAAGGAACTTCCTCATCTTGGGGCCATTCATAAATCAGAGCACCTTTTCCTGACCAGTTTGCATTCCAGAATGAACAATCTCCTTTTCCATAAATAACCTTTGAAAAACCATTAGCTAATTCAGTTATTTTACAGATTCTTTTCCATACATTAGATTTCTTATAGGAATCAGGCAGTGTCCATAAATGATGTGCCCAAAGAGAGTTATTCATTTGCAGCTTCCACCACAGTTTGCAAGAGAAGGCATTAACTGTTGCTTGTAAATCTCTGAATCCCGTGCCATTCTCTTGGACAGGGAAACTCATTCTAAGCCATGACCTCCATCTTTTCCTATTTTCTGTGTACTCACTACCTCCCCAGAAAAAACCAGAAGCCATATTCTCCATTTTCCTTAATATTGCTTTAGGTGGATTCAGAACTGAAAACATATAAGTAGGAATTGAAAGAAAACAGTGATTAATTAGAATGATTTTGCCTGAAGTATTTAACCACCTATTCTTCCAATTACTAATGGCTTTTTCCATTCTTTCTAAGATAGGGTAATAATATCTCTGCTTATTCCTTCCTAGAAAAATGGGAATTCCTAGATAAATAAAAGGGAAACTACCTCTGATCATGCTTAAGTTCCTGCTCAGAGCATGTACTCTGTCCACAGAGGTATTGTGAGCTACAAAAAAGTTAGATTTTGCAAAGTTTACTTTTTGGCCGTTGTTTGTTCATATGCTGTGAGAAACCTTTTAAACCTGTCCAAATTTTTTTTATTTCCATTAAGGAAAACAGCCGTATCATCCGCATACATAAGATGAGTAATCTGAGGACAGTTGTTAAGCAAGCTAAAATATTTTAGATAGCCTAAACTAAAAAGTTTTTTTAAACCACAGGAGAAAGCCTCAGAAAGGATGTTATACAGAAAAGGAGATAGGGGATCTCCTTGTTTGACTCCTCTATTAGAAGCAAAGAATCCTGAAACTGTTCCATTAATTAACACCGAAAAATGAGCTGAAGATATATTCTGCATAATCCTGTGAACAAAGATGCCATGAAAACCGAATTTCAGAAGAATTGAATTAAGAAAAGACCAGGAAACCCTATCAAAGGCCTTCTGCATGTCTAACTTAACAATAATATTTGAAGCTTTAGATTTCCTAGAGAGTAATCTGGTCATTTCCTGCATCATTATGGTGTTATCAGATATATCTCTCCCTTTCATGAAGGCACTCTGTTCCAGAGATATTATTTGTGACATATAAGGTTTAATCCTGTCCATTAGCATCTTAGAGAAGACCTTGTTCACAAAATTTGAGAGACTTATTGGCCTAAAGTCAGAAAAGTTTATTGGAACAGGTTTTTTGGGGATTAAAAATAACCAAGTGCTGGAGATTGCATTAGGAATATTTCCAGTTCTTAAAAAGTCATTTGCAGCATCTAGAAGATCATCCTTAATCGTATCCCAAAAAGTAGTGTAGAAAGAACTAGAAAAACCATCAGGACCTGAGGAACTATTTCTGTTAAGATCAAAAACTGCACTTTGAAGTTCCTGAATTATAAATGGAGACAGAAGAGATAAATTTTCCTGATCTGTTATCACATTTGGAATCTCATTGAGGAAATGTTGAAAATAAGTTCCTTGTTTTTGAGAAACATCCTCATTCAGAAGTTCTTTATAATATCTCACAGCTTCCTCTTTTATCAGGGTGGGATCAGTAATCCAGTTTCCATGATTATCTCTTATTTTGCAGATTCTGGCTTTTGCTCTCCTCTCCTTAATAGCATGATGAAAGTATTTAGTATTAGCATCACCATATTTTAGCCAATTTAACCTAGCCTTTTGCCTGAGGAATATATTTTTTTCTTTTTGAGCCCTCATCAGCATTTGTTTAGATTTATTAAGTTCTGCTAGGATAAGTTGGTCCTGGTTTTGCTGAAAAGCAATTTCCAGATCATTAACTCTATTTTCCTGTTGGGCCAGATTTTGATCCACATTACCAAACTGTGATTTGTTCCAATTTTTAATTTCCAACTTTAGCCTCTTTAGTTTAGCAACTAACCTGAACATACCACTAAAAGGAGTAACTAAAGACCAGTTAGATACTACTAATTTCTGAAATTCTTGTCTATTTGACCACATTTCCTGGTACCTAAAAGGCCTAGGTGCTTATTCTTCAGCAATTTGAACTGAAAGAAAAAGAGGAGCATGATCTGAGGACATCCTATTTAAAACCTGAATAGAGCTATTAGGAAATTGATCAAACCAGTTTAGAGTAACAACTCCCCTATCTAACCTTTGAAAAATTAGATCCTTACATTTATCTTTATATCTGTTGTTACTCCATGTGAAGGAGTTTCCCACAGTTTGGATTTCATGCAAGTCCATAGAACTAAGAAAATCATTAAACTACTTCATGCTTTTTTTAGGAGTGGACTTTCTTCCTTTATATTCATTTACTGATGTCACAGTGTTAAAGTCCCCTATATATAATGTATGATTATCCTGCTTTCCTTTTAAATCATTCCATAAAAGTTCCCTTATTTGCCTATGAACACTGGCATAAATGAAAAAGCAGTTCCATGAGCAAGAAGAAACAGAATCAGTTATTTTAACATTCACAAATTGGTCTGTTTCACCTAAGATTGAGATACTGAAAGCTTGATTCCATAGTATCCATATTTTTGCATGCTGAGCTGGATAAGCATATCTGTAACCAAGAGTATGTCTAAATTCTGGTAGTTTATGTTTATCCTGCCAAGGTTCTATTATGCACATAATGTCTATTTTATGCTTGCTTTTTAGGATCTTAAGTCTATCCACAGATGTACCAATTCCCCTAACATTCCAAACAAGTATATTTCCTATAATTGTGTGTTTAATCATTTAAAAACTTTGGGGGTGGCTTTTTGTGTGGATCTGAGGTTCCTACCAGTCTTTGCAGAATTTTTTCCTTTGTTCCCTGATTTACCAGATTCTTTTTCACTCTTCCCTATAGCAGGGCTTTGATCAGAATCATTTACCTTATTCCTCAAGTTATCCTCCACTAAAGTGTTATGATCAGAGGTATCAAGACTCTGGCTCAGGCATGTTACCAATACAGTGGATGTTTCCTGATCAGTTCCTAATTTTTCTGGCTCAATATATGAACCTGATTCTGTATTTATGTTAATCTGATCATCAGAATTTATGATTACTGGAATGTCATGAGATTCCAAGGATTCATGAAGAATCTCTACAATCTCACCATCCTGCTCCTCAGTGAGGTTATCTAATGTTTGGAAAGCATTAGAAATTGACACTGTGTTTGTTATTTCAGCATTTTCCTTAATTGGGACAAGATCAGGGTGTATCTTTTTTTTCCTCCAAAAGGTTGTGGTTATTGGCTTAGAAATGTCATCAAGAGAATAGAATGAAGAGCCTTTTTTCTTAGTGCTAATTGTAAAAATATCAGTGTTTAGATCACTATTTCCTTCTGAGTTGATTTTTTGTTCCTAGACATCCTTTTCTTTTTGTGATACTGTTAAGGCAGAGGAGCCTTCTAGATTAATTAAGTCTTTTTGAGGAACAGATTCTAACCCTTTAGCAACCTTATGTTCTATACCTTGCAACTTTTTCTCCATCTTTTTTCTTAGTTCAGGGTGCAGGAAGTTACACCTATTGTTGCTATGTCCAGTGATCTTACAATGTGAACAATATGTAGGCAGATCCTCATATTCAATTGGGTATTCAGCTACCTTATTACCTATTCCAACAACAATTGTACTAGGGAGCGATGCTAATAGGTCAATTTCTACGCATACTTTAATGGCAGAGGGTCTGGTTAGAGCAATTGTCGCCGTATCCATCTTAAGAAAACGACCAATCTGACTACTAATGCCCTTGATTGCTGAGTTATTATAAAACATAATTGGCAGTTTATGGAAAGTTACCCAAACCGGTGCTATAGATGATTCCACTGATGGCGAGAAATCCTGCGTCCACTTTTGAACCTTCATGGTGAATCCGTTTATCATCCATTGCCCCTTGATCCAGCATCTTTGGTAATCTTCTTGTTCCTGAAAACGAATAAGCACATGTCGGTAATCGATAGAACCTAATTGAAATTTCGACTTAAAACCTATTGACTTGAAAGCCATATGAAGAGCCTCCATATTTGGTTTCCCACGAAGGAATTTCCCGACGAGCGCATTCTGGTAATGCGAGGCTAAAATTTCTCCCTCTTCCGGGGGAAGGATGTACGCCACTTTCCCTTTGAATTCCGTAACTGGGTGTAGATTTGGAGTATCGGGAAGTGACGAAAGAAGGGGCGATGGTTTAGTGTTAAGGGCTTGAGCAAAACTTTTGGGAATTTGAGGGATAGGTTGTATATTAGCCATGGAAGCAGTAGGATCAAGTGTCGGAAGGGGCGTCGGCGACGCCATGGTCAACCACCAGAGGTGGCGTCGGCGTCCACCAGAGGTGGCGTCGGCGTCCACCAGAGGGCGGTGAGCCAATATGACCGTTAGCTGAAGAGAGATAACAATAAACCGATGAACAGTATGAGTAGTATGTTTTTCGCACTATCAATCGCCCACAGAAACAGTTCTCATGCAATTATTAATAAATCTTTGAATAGCTTTACCGCGATTAGCATTCAATTAAGTAGTTAGGGAAGTTGCATTGTACTTCTGGTTAAATACCCAAACAATTTTACATAATACTCACCGGTTTTGTGATACAGATCAGTTGTGGGAAATCCTGAAATTCTCATCTATACAATTTCTGTTCTTCCTCATCTAAAATCTGAATTCTCTGCTTTGGAGCTACACTTTTACTGCTTTACACCTTGATTTAGTGTTTTGTTACAATCGGTATCAGAGTTGGACATTCCTCGGAGTCAAATGTGTGGGTGATGGAACGAAATTGAGGTATGTGGAAAATCAGGTCAAGGATTTGGAATAAAAAAATGACAAACATGTTCCAAGAGTTGAAGGAGAAGAACGAAGAGTTGAAGCTGCACATGGATAGCTCACTCGAAGGAATCAAAGCTGAATTTGCTTCTCAACATTCAGATCTGGTCAAGCAATGACTAACCATCAAATTAAATGGTTGATGCAAGGTCTGTAAAATTTGGTGAAGGAAAAGGAAGGAGATAATGAGATTGGAGACAGCAGTAAGTCAGTGATATACGAAGAATTAGATTTAGCCACCCATACATCTTATTCATCTTCAGTTTCCACACTAGAAATGACATTGACTTGTTTAAATTTGCATATGTGACCGGGGCCAAAATTTTCCCCACATTTAAAGCAAAGATGATTCTCTCTCCAAAGCTGCACATCAATGAACTGAAAGTGGCCTACTTGAAGAATCAACAAAATTATGGTCTATTTAAAGGGCAATGAGAGGCAGTAGACTAATCAGATCCTGCAGTAGACAAAGACAATCAGGATACTTGTTGGTGTTTTAGAGAAACACAAGCTATTTAAGTATGATTGGATTCGAGTAGTTGTGAGCTCGGGATGTTAAAAACAAGTTTGGTGGTGCGGAGTGCATACTTGTATAAACTATCTACGAGCTTACAGTTCTGGGAAAGATAGATCATTCCAACTACTTCCATATTTATACATACTTATAAGGATGGTGGTATATAGTGTCTGACTCCTTAAAGGATGAAGATGAACTAAGGATGTGTACGTGATGCAGTGTTTGCAGCATACTCAACTTACTGCATTGTCATGTGGAAAAATACACAAGTCAGAGTTTATTAAAATTCGGATAACTACGATACACTGGATGTTGAAAATGAAATCATTTACGTGAGAAGATGTGTTGTTTCAGAATTCATCTCTGAAAACTAGGATATATCAGATGTGAAAATATAATCATTTGTGGAAAGATACATTGTATTACAATTGTATCGGTGCATCATAAAACATGGTGATCTATAACCCACACAATCTGTCGTGTCTTTTCAGAACATCTCCTATATATACATGAGTATGCATTCACAGAAAAGGAGGGAAAATCTTAGAATTTTCATATTTACTCAGTAACCAAAAATACAGCACTCAAAGCCGTTCTCTTGTTTCAAGCCTAGATCAAGAGGGTAATTTCGATTGTTTTATCCTCGAGGAGAATTCGTGTAACCCAAGGCAGTAACTGGGTCGAATTAATCTTTAAGGAAAGCGTATGTTAACGCGACTCAAATCAATATCCAAGTTCCATTACACCAGCAACCAACATTTACCAGAATACAATTTTATAAATTTACTTCTACTTCTACCAAAAGCCAAATTACTATATTTCTTTTTCCAGTGTTTCATTTCCTGACCATTTGCACAACATTCTTAAAGAGTAATTCCCTTTCCGTACGAGACATGGCAACTGTACGTGATATGACATCCAAGTTTGGGAAACTGGAGAAGTTTGAAGGCGTTGATTTCCGTAGATGGCAGAAGAAGATGCATTTCCTCCTTACAACTCTGAAAGTGGCATATGTTTTGTCTACTCCAATGACAGAACCAGGAGATGATGAACCATTGGAAGAAACTCGTCGGAGGAACAAATGGGAAAATGATGACTACATCTGTCGTGGTCACATCTTGAATGGTATGTCTGACTCACTCTTTGATGTTTATCAAAATGTTGAATCTGCAAAAGAGTTGTGGAATTCCTTAGAGTCAAAATACATGGATGAGGATGCTTCTAGTAAGAAATTCCTTGTCAGTAATTTTATGAATTACAAGATGTCAGACTCTAGGCCCGTTATGGAGCAGTACAATGAATTGCTCCGGACTTTAGGACAATTTGCACAACATAAACTGGGAATGGATGAATCTATTTCTGTGTCAAGTATAATCGACAAGCTTCCACCTTCATGGAAGGATTTCAAGCACATGCTTAAGCACAAAAAGGAAGAATTGTCTCTTGTTCAACTCGGAAGCCATTTGCGCATAGAGGAAACTCTAAGGGCGCATGAAAATGGCAAGTCCAAAGATAAAGAGACGGTGGGACTCTCTTCAGTTAATATGATGGAAGAGGGTGATAGTTCTAAGAAGACAAAGGGGAAGAAGCGCCCATTTAACAACACAAGCAAAGAGTCCAACAAGAAGCCTAAGGGTGCATGTTGGATTTGTGGCAAGACAGGACACTTCAAACGTGATTGTCGTGTTAGGAAGAGAAAGAAAGGAGTGACAACAAATCATTCTAGGCAAGGGTCAAAGGACCAAGGCCAAACTCCTCATCAAGGTCAGAATGTTAATTATGGTTTAAATTCGGTTGAGAATTATGTACCATTAATTTCTGTAGCATTTTATGTACAGGATGATGAAATTGCTTGGTGGATAGATTCTGGAGCAACCAAACATGTTTGCAAGGACCGTAGGTGGTTCAAGTCATATGAACATGCTAACGATGGTTCCATTCTTCATATGGGAAATGAATCTACCGCCACTATTCTTGGTCGAGGAGATGTTGTGTTGGAATTTAGTTCTGGGAAAAATCTTCATCTAAAAGATGTTCTACATGTACCTGGAATTAGAAAGAACTTAGTTTCTGGTAGTATATTGTCTAAGTGTGGCTATAAGCAAGTGTATGAATCTGATAAATTTATTTTATCAAAGTTTGGTGTGTTTGTGGGATTCGGATATTATTGTAATGGAATGTTTATGCTCAATATAAATAATATGTGTGGTTCTATTTACATGATTTGCTCCAATGTTGATTTACCATCTTTATGGCATGCTAGACTAGGACATGTTCATTACAAACGTATGCTTGATATGTCTAAAGATAGTTTGATTCCTGCTTTTGATATTAATGTGCAAAAATGTAATATTTTCATGTTGAATAAAATTGTTAGACAACCATTCAAAAGTTTTGAAAGAATTTCAAAATTGCTAGAACTCATACATAGTGACTTGTGTGACTTGCATGCAACACCTTCTTTGGGGAGTAAAAAGTATTTAATAACATTCATTGATGATTATTCAAGATTTTGTTACATTTATTTGTTGCATTCCAAAGATGAGGCAATTGAGAAATTTAAGACTTTTAAAATTGAGGTTGAATTGCAAAAATCAATTTTGATTAAAAAGTTACGCACTGATAGAGGAGGTGAATATTATGATCCTTCATTTTTTGAATCTTGTGGTATCATTCATGAGGTAACCGCTCCATATACACCGCAACAAAATGGTGTGGCAGAAAGGAAAAATAGGGTACTTAAAGAAATGGTTAATTCCATGTTATCCTATTCTGGATTGAGTGACGGATTTTGGGGTGAAGCCATGTTAACAGCTTGCTATTTATTAAATAGGGTTCCTAATAAACGGAACAAGATCACTCCATATGAGCTTTGGTATAAAAAGAAACCAAACTTGAATTATCTTCGAGTTTGGGGTTGTCGGGCAATAGTAAGACTTCCCAATCCCAAAAGAAAAACATTGGGGGAACGAGGTATTGATTGCATCTTTATTGGATATGCTATGCATTCCAAGGCTTATAGGTTCTATATTACAGAACCTAATGATTTTATTTCGATTCACACCGTAATTGAATCAACAGATGCTATCTTTGTTGAAAATCGATTCACATCGGTACCAAGGCCAAGGGATTTAGTTCCTACTTCAAGTAGAACTATGGATGAATATGAAAAGTCTCATCAAATCAAGTCACCTGAGCTTCGAAGGAGCAAAAGAGGTAGAATTGAGAAGTCTTTCGGTCCTGATTTCCAAATTTATTTGGTTGAGGGATCAAGAGATGAGATAAGTTATCAATATTCGTATTGTTATCATATTGAAGAGGATCCTAAGACATTTAGTGAGGCTATGAAGTCTCGAGATGTTGCTTTCTGGAAAGAAGCGATAAATGATGAGATGGATTCCATCATGGGTAATAATACGCGGGTTCTTTCTGATTTCCCACGTGGTTGTAAACCTTTGGGTTGCAAGTGGATCTTTAAAAGGAAGATGAAAGTCGATGGCTCTATTGACAAGTATAAAGCTAGATTGGTTATCCAAGGCTTTAGGCAAAGGGAGGGTATTTGATTATTTTGATACATATTCCCCAGTTGCTCGGATCTCCACTATTAGATTGTTGATTGCATTAGCGGCCATTAACAACCTAGTGATCCATCAAATGGATGTCAAAACTGCATTTTTGAATGGAGATCTAGAAGAGGAGATTTACATGAAACAACCTGAAGGGTTTGTTATGCCTAGAAATGAGCATAAGGTTTGTAAACTTGTCAAATCATTGTATGGGCTAAAACAAGCTCCTAAACAATGGCATCATAAGTTTGATGAGGTGGTTTTATCGAATGGCTATGAGTTAAACCAATCTGATAAATGTTTGTATAGAAAATTTGATAATTCTGGAAATGGAGTTATCATTTGTCTATATGTGGATGATATGCTGATTTTTGGCACAAATAAGATCCAAGTTGACCTTACGAAGGCATTCTTATCATCAAGTTTTGACATGAAAGACATGGGGGAGGCAGATGTGATTCTTGGTATTAAGATCAAACGAGAGAATAAAGGAATTTCTCTGACACAGTCTCATTACATTGAGAAAGTACTTAAGAAATTCAATTGTGAGAATTGTTCCCTGGTCAGCACTCCAATGGATTCAAGTATGAAGCTTATGCTTAATAAGGGTAAAGCGGTATCACAACTTGAGTACTCACAAGTAATTGGTTGTTTGATGTATGCCATGACAAGCACAAGGCCGGACATCGCATTTGCAGTTAGAAAATTGAGTAGGTACACAAGTAACCCCAGCACACATCATTGGCAAGCAGTTAGGCGTGTACTTAAGTATCTAAAGAAAACCATGAATTATGGTTTGTGCTATGTTGGATTTCCTTCGGTTTTAGAAGGTTATTCAGATGCTAGTTGGATAACAAATACGGAAGATCATTCTTCTACAACTGGCTGGGTATTCTTACTTGGTGGAGGTGCCATTTCATGGGCTTCTAAAAAGCAAACTTGCATAACTAACTCTACTATGGAGTCAGAATTTATAGCTCTTGCAGCAGCACGTAAAGAGGCGGAATGGTTACAGAATCTGGTATATGAAATTCCATTGTGGCCTAAGCCGATTTCACCTATCTCTATTCATTGTGATAGTACAAATAGTCTATCTAAGGTTTATAGTGAAGTGTACAATGGAAAATCTAGACACTTGGGCGTTAGGCATAGCGCGATACGTGAGTTAATAACTCTTGGTGTGATTTCAGTTGATTTTGTAAGATCTCAACACAATCTAGCAGATCACTTGACGAAGGGACTAGCTAGGGACTTAGTAAATAAGTCAGTGATCGGGATGGGTTTAAAGCCTATTTAAATCTCTGATTATGGGATACCCAATTTTGCTCTGATATGACATTGGAGTAAAATTCAATGTGGAAGGCCTATTGTTTGAGATTGATACATATGATTTCATATCCCAAAGGTAATATGTTTGGACCTGCATGTAAGTTAGGTTGAAGTTTATCTTCTTAATGGATCTTTTGACAAAGTACTTTTGCAGGAGTACGATTAAAGAGATTCACCTATATGAAGTGTGAAGTGTAGCCACTTCAAGAAGCTCGGGCTTGGCTTTCTATACACTCATGAATGGATAAGGACACATGGCTAATATAGTGTCAAGTTTTAGCTTTTGAGATTTGTACTTGAACTTGTGTGTAGATTATCTTCAAGTGTTCAAATGGGTTGAAGGGTTCAATCTTTCAAGACACCCCGATTCTCGAATATTTGAAATGTGTAATTTACTAAGGTGAAAATTCAATCTTCAAGATATTTTCATTTATGCACTTGTTTGGTTTGGTTGTTGGATTTTCCGAATCAAGGATAATACTTAAATGGGGGAGGATTGTTGGTGTTTTAGAGAAACACAAGCTATTTAAGTATGATTGGATTCGAGTAGTTGTGAGCTCGGGATGTTAAAAACAAGTTTGGTGGTGCGGAGTGCATACTTGTATAAACTATCTACGAGCTTACAGTTCTGGGAAAGATAGATCATTCCAACTACTTCCATATTTATACATACTTATAAGGATGGTGGTATATAGTGTCTGACTCCTTAAAGGATGAAGATGAACTAAGGATGTGTACGTGATGCAGTGTTTGCAGCATACTCAACTTACTGCATTGTCATGTGGAAAAATACACAAGTCAGAGTTTATTAAAATTCGGATAACTACGATACACTGGATGTTGAAAATGAAATCATTTACGTGAGAAGATGTGTTGTTTCAGAATTCATCTCTGACAACTAGGATATATCAGATGTGAAAATATAATCATTTGTGGAAAGATACATTGTATTACAATTGTATCGGTGCATTATAAAACATGGTGATCTATAACCCACACAATCTGTCGTGTCTTTTCAGAACATCTCCTATATATACATGAGTATGCATTCACAGAAAAGGAGGGAAAATCTTAGAATTTTCATATTTACTCAGTAACCAAAAATACAGCACTCAAAGACGTTCTCTTGTTTCAAGCCTAGATCAAGAGGGTAATTTCGATTGTTTTATCCTCGAGGAGAATTCGTGTAACCCAAGGCAGTAACTGGGTCAAATTACTCTTTAAGGAAAGCGTATGTTAACGCGACTCAGATCGATATCCAAGTTCCATTACACCAGCAACCAACATTTACTAGAATACAATTTTATAAATTTACTTCTACTTCTACCAAAAGCCAAATTACCATATTTCTTTTTCCAGTGTTTCATTTCCTGACCATTTGCACAACAATACTGAGACTCCTGAAGCAATTAGATAGGTTATTGTTGAATTCCAAGATGTTTTTTAACATTCCCACAACCTTACCTCCTATTAGAAAGATTGACCATCAAATTGTTTTGAAACCAGATGCCCAACTCTTCAACGTTAAGCTGTATGGATATGCTTCTGCCATAAAGATGAGATTGAAAATCAAGTTGAAGAGTTGATCAGGACAAGGTGATATAAGATATTAAGATCCCATATGCATCACCAGTTCTGCTAGTCAATAAGAAGGATCAAAGTTAGAGGTCGTGTATTGATTATAGACGGTTGAATTACCTAACAATAAAGGATAGATTCCGCATTCCCATTATAGATGAACACTTAGATAAATTTCATGAAACTTCATACTTTTCTAAATTGGATCTTAGGTCAAGATACCACTAAATAAGAGTTAGCAAAGAGGATGTCCCTAAGACTGCGTTCCAAACACATCATGGCCATTTTGAATCTCTTGTGATTCCATTTGGATTGACCAAGGCCCCAATCATATTTCAGGCCTTGATGAATCATTTTTTTCATAAATTTTAAAGAAAATTTGTGCTGGTCATTTGTAATGATATTTTACTTTACAACTGTAACCTTGTTGATCATGTTAAGCATGTTAAAACAGTTCTGTGAGTAATGAAAGATAATTATTTATTTGCAAAGGCTTCCAAATATGTGTTTCCACAAAGAAGAGTGGAGTACTGTGGACAATTAAATTCTAACCAGGGAGTAGAAATGGATGTTCGGAAGATTGAGAATATAACACAATGGTCGGTTCCAACTAATCTTAAATAATTAAGTGGATTTTTGGGGCTCACCAGGTATTACAGGAGATATATCTAGGGATGTGTAGTTCTATAAAAACCATTCCATAACCTACTCAAGAAATATGTTTTTATATGGACTGTAGAAGCTACCACATCTTTCAATCAGTTAAAAAAGGTCATAACTACCGTACATGTCCGAAGAATGCCTGATTTCACAAAACCTTTTGTTATTGAGACAAATACAAGTGGAATAGGAATAAGGGTTGTGTTATTACAAAAACGCAAACCTATTGCATATCTCAGTAAGGCTTTTAGCAAAACAAAATTGTTTGGGGAGGGGGGGCTTTCAAAATATGAGAATGAGCTATTAGCTTTGGTGTTAGCCGTGGATAAGTGGAGGCACTACTTAATAGGAACCAAATTTATTATAAAGATAGATTCGTATTATTTAAAATAATTACTAGATCAAGATATTCACAATGCTTTGCAGCAAAAATGGTTAACAAAGTTATTGGGACTGAATTTTGATATCCAGTACAGGTTTGGCCGCAGTATAACTGTTGATTCCCTATCTCGAAGAAGAAATACAGAAAAAGACACGGATGGAAAGGAAAATATTGTTCATGAGGAAAGTATATTGGTAGAGATTGATATTTCTGATACAAAATTGCAGAAAGACATAACTACTGTGACATGGGATGAAAATCCTGAGGAGGAGATGAAATATTCTTGGGATCATAACATTTTCAAAGATTCTGAGTCACTTGAACAACATAGTTATGAAGCTCATAATAAGAAAAAAGATCAGGAACCATTTTTACAACTGGGTAGTAAAGGCACTGAGGGTTCTTCAGTAAATTGTTAAGCTGAGGAAGTTAAAAGAAAATTCTATGTTGGGCAAGTGAGTTCTACTTCAGTAGTTCCCTCATGGATCCAAAATTTTAAGCAAGTTATGACCAAGATGAAATGGCTGAACAACTGATTGCTAAATCTATTATGGAACCAGGTTACGACACTTAACCGAGCTTTACTTCAGGAATTCTAAAAAGAGGAAAATGAATATATGTGGGAAGTTTTGGTAATACTAGGAAGGAAATATTATCTGCTACACATGTTTCAATTATTGGTGGCCACTCGGGATAGAGTGCCACTATTAGGAGGGTATTGTCATTTTTTTGTTAGCCTCATAGAAGGAAAGAGGTTATTGTGTTTTTAAGATCCCGTGAGGTATGTTAAAGGAAAAAAGGAGAAAGTTGCTATACCCCTAGAATTTTACAACCCCTACACATACCTAGCCAACCTTGGAAGGAAATTACTATGGTCTTCATAGAAAAATTACCCAATTCATAAGGATTTGATACTGTTTTGGTAGTGGTGGATAGACTTACAAAATATACCCATTTCATAGATCTATATCCCCCATTCACTGATTATCATGTGGCCAGATTAATTGTTGATGAAGTGTATAGACTACATGGTTTGATAGAGACTATCACCGGTGACAGGGATAAGGTATTCACCTATGACTTTTGGATGAAGGTTTTTGATAAAATATATGTCGAGCTGAAATTTGGTACAACTTACCATCCTGAAATAGACGGTCAAATGGAGAGAGTGAATCATGTGTTGGAGGGGTATATGAGATGCTTTTGTGGGGATGAACCTAACAAATGGAAGCAGTGGTTAAGTTTTGTTGTCTAGTGGTATAATACCACTCACCATTCAAGCATTAATATGTCACCCCATGAAGCTCTCTATGAGACAAAACCTTTGAGGTTACACAAGCATAAGCAGCAATCAATTCGGGAAAGATATTCTGCCAAGTTTTCTCCCAAGTTTTTTTATCCTTCCATGATTCTGAGTAAAGTTGGGGCTGTAGCTTCTGATATGTTCATTTTATATGGTTATTTTTGGACTTTTTGGACTCACTTTTGTAAACTTTTATACTCTAGATCCTCTATTTTGCCTTGAAGTTCTCTTAAGAGAGTTAAGAGCGACTTTTGCACTCTTATTACTTTTCTAGGAAATTTTGTATGACAAGGCAATTGATTAAAGATTTGAAGACCATGAAGACTAACTTTAAATAATTAAAGACTTGAAGACTAGAAGAAGAAGTGGAGAGGAATACTTGAGACAAGAAAAAGAAAGAAGTGAAGATGGTGCATTTGGTCTCTGTCGTGAGTCATGAAGCTCGTGACATGAGTCACAACAAACGTGTAGTCATAATTACTTGTTATTTTTCTTGTACTATAAAAGGCAAAATTTATCCTCTCTCTTTATATCTTCTCCCGAATTTACGTTTGGAAAATCCTATTTTTTTTCTTTATTTTTCATTTTATATCATCTTAGACTAAGTTTGGTTTGTTGTTGATTATTAATCTCTTGGGAGAAATTGATTGAAGCTTCCAAACCCATGAAGTGGGATTTTCCATTTTACTCTTTCATTAGCATTTATAACTTAGCATTTTTTGTGCCATTAATGTGTATGTTTACTTCATTTATGCTATGAGTTGTTTGAGAATATGAAGTGTTTGCATGGTTAAGTGTTAGAGTATTAGGAAAGTGTAAAATTTCTTATCTCTTTGGCACAAAAATCCAAGAACATGAAATTAGAACTTCTTGTTGTGTAATGTGATATTAATATTGCTACTTGAGTGTGTTAATGTAGTTTTTTTATCATATATGTCCCAAGGTAGCAATAAAAGGTTGAGTCTTGAATGTTGATTGTTATAGGAAAAACCTAGTAAATGATTTGTTTGGTTAAATGGCTAGGTATTTGGTAGAATGCTTGTAGTTGTTATCAAATCTATGGTTCTTTGTGTGTGATGTCATTGATGAAATGCCTTCAGGAGTTGTGTATCTAAAGTGATCATTAATGAGGTTTGCAAATAGTCGTTTATCACTTTTGTGAATTACTCTTAAAAAGAAATGAATGTGTATCTTCAAAATGGAAGTGATAGCATTAACCATAGGTAATAAATGTGATCGAATGAATAAATGATTTTTATGATCTATAAGAGGTTTGGAAGTGGGAATCAATTTCCCCCAAGGCTTTCTCCTTGTTGATTTTATTATCTCTTTGTAGTTTGTTGCATGTTTAGCTTGATCTCTAGTTTATGATAGTTCTTTGTTTTTAATTTCATAACTTAGAAAAACCAACCACCACCACCCTCTATTTACTTGTTTTTATATATATAGCTATATCTATTCTTATGTCCAACTTACATGCATGAACCCTTAGGAAAATCCCTCTTCTTCGTGGACTGCCCCAATTTGCCATTGATGATAGGTAAACCCGCAGCTAAACCAAGAGTACCTTGGGCATGTGCCAACACAGTAAATCTCCTCGAAAGGAGAATATTCAATCAACACCAATCAAGGCATACATCAAGGTGTATAATTCTGATATACGGTATTCCCTGATACGGTATAAATAGACAGGTATGTACTTATTATTGTCAGCTTTTGAGATGCTTACCAAAAGGACTTACTGACTTAAGTATCGGAGATTTTACCCCTAGGACCTCCTGGGGCTTTGTTTGTAGATTATCACCAAGATACTCAACAGTGCAGCTCGATCAGTTTCCATACGCATCAATTGGCATGCCTAGTGGGACCGATTTAGTCACGTTTGAGTTCCTTGGTTTATGTCCACCTCCACAATACTCATAGGAGCGAGAGGTTAAAGTTGAAAGGAATTGGTGCTACCGAGGAAGTACAATCTCCTTATCGAGGAAGAAGAAGGAGAATGGTCAACCATCCAGTATCCCAGGAAGTGGAGCAAGAAGCGATACAAGTCTCAGCCGGAGAGCAGGGGGGAGTGCAAGGCTATGTTGGACAGATTCCAACGATATCTGAGGGCCCTCGAGGCCAGCTGTGAGTGATGTTGACCAAGGAGCAGGGCCTACAAACCCTACACAAGATGTGTACATCGGATCATATGATGAAACCGATGGTCGTTCCATGGAGGTTTTTGGTGATTCACAAATGGAAGCTTATGAACGAGCCTTCCGAGCAAATCAAGCAACAGATGTGAATACCTCGCAATTTGACTTAGCCAGGGCAGTTCAAATGTTGGCGGATGCAGGATATCAGGTCACTCTTACCTCGGCCGTAATAGTCCCTTCGACGGTCATGGAAGTCCTGGAAAGCAACGCTGCTCAACCCATGATAGCGTTTCCTTACCTTTGGTATCCTCGAGAGGGGTACCAGGTACGACCTCAACCTTCATTCCCTGAACCCCTAGGGCTAGCACGTTCCGGACTCCTTGCAGTTCCGATAACCTTGATGAGAGGATATCCCCGAGCAGATCAACCTCCATTCCTTGAACCCCTGGGGTTAGCACATTCCAGACCCCCTGCGGTGTTGATAATCTTGAAGGGGGAATATCCCAGAGCAGAGATGGGATATGGGTCTCAAGGATATGGAAGCATAGGAATGCCGAGTCAATCAGCGGATTATGGTTGTTACGACCCTTATGGGTTGTATAATGGAAGTTCAAGGGTCATGATAACTAGGGCGAATCTTGGGTAGATAATCCAACCCTCTCGATATCAGATGGCTTACGATGACCCCCATATGGGATTACTGATGCCTGGTGAGGAGAGAGGAAATACTATAGATGCCCTCAAGAGGGAGTTAGACATGCTGATTAGGCCACTTGTTCAAGTGGCAGGATCCTCGTTTCCGTTGCTAATAACCACAGAGTGATGGGCCCCAGGTACAAACCCCCCAAGGGGCTCCCGACGTATAATGGAGAGTCAAATCCCAGGGAGTTCATTCAGACATTCCTTAATCTCATGAACTCAAGGGATTTCGACGAAAAGCTAATCTGTAAACTGGTGGGAAGTTATCTCCGAGGAAAGGCTCAAGAGTGGTACAACAAGTTGCCAAAAGGGCCATTGCATTCCTACAAATATTTTAGCGTGGCATTGTTAAGTCAATATGCCTAAAAGAAGAAGCCACCAAAACCCCGTTGGAGTTATACCAGATGATACAAAACCCTGGAGAGTCAATGGAAGCCTTCAACCATCGATATATAGATGAAAGCTTAAGGGTGGCGGAGACCATGAAAAATGAAGTGATCCAAGTATACTTTCTCGGGATGAGAGACATAGAGTTATACAAGAAATTAAGTAACAATGTTCCTCAAACCCTACAAAAGCTCCAGGAGATATTCGAGCAGCACTAAAAAATGGAAGAAGCCACCAGGAGAAAGAAAGAGAGTATGGTCGATAGGACAGGAAGAAGCAATGATCATCGAGGGAAGAAGCCAATGGAGGCACCCAGGCCTAACTTCGAGAGGTATACTCCAACTAGTAGGCTTACGGCATAGATCCTAAGTATTTATAGAGGGGTATTCAGACAACCACAACCCTTGTCAAACGTGTCTGCCGCAGTAGCAGAGAGAAGGGCCAGGAACTTATTCAACGACTTTCACAAGGATTATGGACATGATACAATTGATTTCATCTACTTGAAAAGGGAGATAGAAATAAATGAAAGAGAGGGGTGACTTCAGGGCCCCTGACCTAGACGAGGAAATCAAGGAGAACCTTCTCGACCCTGGGGGGATCATCCACCATATAGGAGATATCCTCAGAATAATTGGGGTAGGGGAGATAGAAGACATTAGGGACAAGTGCATCGAGGAAAAGATAAGGCAAGGAGGGACGAGGGTCCATGGGAACAACCCGCTAGAAACCAGGATAATAGAAACGGGGAAAATCTTCCTATTCGAAGAGTGATCAACATCATAAGCGGAATAATAGGAAAAAGTTCTTCAAACTCAGTCATGAAGGATGATTCTCGAAGGACCCCCGTAAAAGAGCCAATTCACAAAAGATTCCAGCCAGACGAGACAATTACCTTCCCGGAAACAGATGCTATCCCAAACCCAAACCCAGCATACTGATATGATGTTGGTAACGACGGTAATTGGAACGACCTTAGTGAAAAGGATCTTTATTGATAATGGAAATGGGGTCGAGATAATGTTTGCTGAATGTTTTGATCAGTTAGATATTAGAAGGAACAATCTGAAGAAATCAGCTACCCCCACTAAGGATTTACTGGAAACCCAATATATCCCATAGGAGAAGTCACCTTGCCAGTATAGATATCCAAGGGGGATAAATGGGTAACGATCGAGTGCACCTTTGCAGTGGTTGATGCTTATTCTCCGTACAAAGTGATTTTGGGGAGGCCTTAGATGTGCCAAGCTCAAGAAGTGTGGTCCCTGTATCATCTAATGATGAAATTTCCAACGAGCGGACGGATAGCTCCATCCGAGGGGATCAGACAATGGCTAAGAGATGTAACCTCACAGCGGTAAGAGAAGCAAGAAAGATGAGAGACGTAGCTTTGGTTCATGGGGGAGTTAGCCTTTCTGAAACTGACAGATGCTAATCTTGGATAAGGGGATAGTGGCTGTAGGGAAACATACTCCTAGGGATATAAAGGAAAAGCTGAAGAATTTGATGGATGAATACGAAAATACTTTTTCATGGGATACCTCAGATCTTACATAGGTTCCCCCAGAATTAGCAGTCCATAGGTTGAACATTGATTCAGGAGTCAAGCCTATCAAGCAAAAAATAAGAGTATTCGTGCCAGACAGGGCAAAAGTAATCAAGGTTGAGGTAGAAAAATTGTTGAAGGCCGATGTGATCGAGGAAGTGTTCTACCCATAATGGCTAGCTAACCCATTTATGGTCCCAAAGCATGATGGTACTTGGCGGATGTGTATAGATTTTACGGACTTAAACAAGTGCTGGCAAGGATAGTAGTTACCCCTTACCCCCCATCGATAAGTTGGTGGAAGCAACTGCAGGGTATCAAGTATTGGCTTTCTTTGATGCCAACAAGGGTTATCACCATATATTGATGACTAATGAGGACAAATAAACGACATTGATTATCACATATGTGGCCACGTACTGTTACAAGAAGATGCATTTTGGTTTGAAAAATGCAGGGGCAAGATACCAGAGGCTAGTGGACAAGTTATTCATGGAGTAGATTGGTAGGAACATGGAGATATATGTGGAAGATATGGTGGTAAAGAGCAGGAGCTTTGAGGAATTCTTGATAGACCTAAATGAGCTGAACCCAACTAAATGCGTCATAGGAGTGAAAGGAGGAAAATTCTTGGGGTTTATGGTATCGGAGAGGGGAATCGACATTACCCGTAGACGTTTGAGGCCCTATTAAGGATGAAGAGCCCCCAGAACATGAAGGATGTGTAGAAGATTACTAAATGCCTGGTGACTTTGAGCAGATTTTTGGCAAAGGGGGCTGAAAATTATTTGCCTTTCTTTGACATGCTCCAAAAAGCAAAAAGGTTTGAGTGGACCGATAGGTGTGAACAAGCTTTTCAGCAACTCAAGGAACATCTTCAAAGGATACCGATGCTTATGAAACCCGTGCAAGGGGAGGTCCTGTTTCTATACATTTCTGCTTTGCCCCTAACCATTAGTGCAGTACTTGTGAACGAAAAAGGTAAAGTGCAACATCATATATACATTGTAAGTCGAGTCCTACAGGAACCTGAGATACCACTCTCAAGAAACTCGTACCAGCTCTGGTACATGCTGCTCGAATACCGCGACCTTATTTTCAAGGGCACACGGTCATCTTGCTCCCTAATTATCCCCTTAAGCAAGTCCTCTTGAAACCTATAGCATTGGGAGGATGATTAAATGGGTAGTAGAATTGGGAGAGCATGATATACAATGTTAGCCTAAAGCGGTGATTAAAGGTCAAGCCTTGGCGGACTTTATAGTTGAAATCATGGGGGGAATTTGAATCCCAGGGAAATGGAATATCACCAATCTCAGTAAATATCACCATGTATAACGGAGGCAAATAACACCAATAAATCTTATGCTAAGCACTAAGATTGAGCTCAAACACTCAGCTAAGATTGAAGGCTCGAGCTTAAACGCTCCTGTAAAGTATTCCAGCTAAGACTGAAGGCTCAAGCTCAAACGCTCCTGTAAACTACCAGCTAAGGTTGTAGACTAGAGCTACGAGCTCCTAAAATGTATTCCATCTAAGGCTGTGGAATAGAGCTACGTTGGAAGTCCTTTTGTTGTTCCTCTTTAAGATAATCATCAGCATTTATTGCTGAAGTGGATCGAGAACCCCAGTGGTGGATCCACTTCCTCACAGACCTTCTATAGGGGTGGTTCGAAGAACTACCACCCCTAGCTGCTTCCTCTGCTTCTAACCTCGATGACTCTAGAATCTTAGGAGGATCGACGGGTAACTTCTTTCCATTTTAGGATAGAAGTGTAAGCTTCCTTCTGCTTAAAAGTCCCACGTGTTTCTACTTCATTTTTTATAAGTAAGTGATAGGAAGCCCCCGGAAGAAATTTGGGTAAAAACCTTTCTGAGATAAGTTTGGGATTAACAACACCATGAAATAAGCTATCAGCCTGAAGGCTCTAATAGTAAAGATGAACTTTCTTTTCCAACTTAACATTTTCCTTCCACAGTGTTTGGTTCTCTGAGAGCAACCTTGTATTTTCACCTAAAAAAGACTTCACTATTGAAGGTTCATCACCGGTAGAAGCACTGGACCTTGAAAGCACCTCATTTAGCCTTGAGATCTCATTTAGTGCGATCTCATGGCATTTTGCTATATCACCCAACTGAGCCATAAGTCCATAAACCTGCCTCCAAGCGGCTATATGACGACCTTGGAGTATAGGCATCCTCTCAGCATCTAAAAAACACCTTTTGAGTGAATCAAATTTTTTGATTATACGGTGAACGTCATCTTCGCAGTCAGCCTCAGGATGGTCAGTATCATCGACAACCTTGAGAGGGACGACACCCTTACATTTTTTATGGTCGTAATTCTTCAAGCGTGCCATGCAAACTGGGTGTTTTCCACTTTCCCAAGCTTTCAAATCCTCCTTAGAAGGATCAAGCTCCTTTTGGAAGGATATCGTGGTTGAATTCAAGCTAGAAATACTGTCTTGAAGGCCAACTATAAAGGGGTGGATCTTATTACGCCACGGCTCTAATTCTTTGGATATTTTCTCCATGGCCATCACAACATGGGCTAAGTTCCCCCAACAGTTTCAAGCACGGCCTGGACCTTAAGGAAATCTTCATGGGTGGATCAAAGTTCCCTTTGTAGTGCATTGAACTACGAGAATGAAAATTTTGAAAAACACATCAATAAGGGAAATAAAATGTTCGTATAAAAAGATCAAAATCAATTACATTGGGCCCAAAGGGGCAAATTTTTACATCAGTCCCAACTACATTATCCTCCACTTGGTTCTCCTGAGCCGATGCGGCCTCTACTTCTGCCTCTGTCTCTGCATCTTTCTTTTCTTCATCCGTATCAGGCAAGGTTTAGATATCGTCTAGGGTGATGTATTTTCCCTAACCCTTCAAAAGGCCCATTATGGATAAGCTCATGCGACCCTTGTTCACGACATTCTCCCACTTTTGATTTATCATCTCAAGCCCCACGGACTTAGCTTCTTCCTTTCACGTTATGACATCGTCCTTAGATAAGGATGATCCCATCTTAGGAAGAACCACTTCATCCACTAAGTTGGACCGTCCAATGCCCTGGGCAACAATCAGGAGGTCCACAAAGAGGTTGAACAACTCCAGACTCTGAAGGACTTTATCTTTGAATGCCTTTAACATGGCCATTTGAGCTTCGGGGTTTCAGGCTTGTTTGGCATCCTCGATAGAAGAATTTTTTTCAAAGATAAGGCACTCCTGAGCACTCTGAAGTTCAAAAACTTTCCGTTGGGAAGCCTCAAGTTCCAGCTGTAACGAGGCTATCTCCCTACTATTTTCATCATAGGTGGATGATATTTCAAAACCTAAGTTCTGAATGAAGAAGGACATGGAAGAGGTCAAGGTGGCAGCAATGGTGAACCTCACACCATCCAACTCCTTGACAACCTAAAAAATAGGTGGGATGGATGAGTAAACAAACAACATGAATAACACTTTCAAAATAATTTTGAGAAAATAACTGACCTTGGAGTTCTCACAAAAGGACCAAGTGCAGTGGCCCCTAAGGCTAAGAGTCTCAAAGAATATGCTAGGCCATAGGCGGCGGTATCAAGCTCCTTATTAGAGGTCTTAAGAGCATACCTCTCATGAGAGATCTTTTGACGGCCCTCCCTAATGGAAATATCATCCTCAGGTTTCCACTTCAAAGATGTGTTTGCGGGAGCAACTATCTGAAGGGGGGTAGCAGGGGTAACCTTCTCCTTTGAGAAGATGGTGTTTGCTCCGTTCTTGGTCATAACACCCGCTAGATTCTAGACCACTGAAGAAAGAAAGAAGATGTTAGACAAGGTACAAAAAATATATATATCTAATAATAATAAAGAACAAAAGAAAGCACAAAATACATGTATGACACCTACAAAATCAGGATAGAAATGGGAATCCTTGAGGGGGGCTCTCAGATTACCAAGTCCTGAGAAGGTTGAGGCTTATACCCTTTAACTAGTTTCCTTCTCTTTGGACCTACTGGAGGCTTATCTAAAGGATCCAAGCATGGATGTCTCAACAATTTTCTTTTTCTATCAAGTTAGTAGACATACTTTTCGTAAACCTCGGGGGGCCAGGCTTGACCCCCAACCAAGTTATTGGGATCGGTATAGGAGATATACAAAAGGGGTGAGGATAGCACCATTCTCGAGCACTCTCCAGAAGAGGTGGACCAAAATTTTCAGGAAGTTGGGATTCAATCGAGAAACGTATATCTAAGGCAGTTAAAAGTGAGAGCCCTTCCTCACGTTCCCGGGAAGGGTAAAAACCTTGCACCTCCTATGGAAGGAAGAAACAGTGATGATCTTCTCAGAGGAGTTACCACCAAAGGCCACGGTAAAAAGAGAGTGGAACAACTTATACTTAGGCTTGATGTTAAGGTTGTGACATTGATAGAGAAATAACATGAGTGTGGTTATGGTGTTAGGATTTACTTGAGCAGGGCTTGCTTGAAAGTCTCTGAGCACCCTCGAGAACATTAGAGGAAACGGAAAGCACAACCCTGACCTAATTGCTTTAAAAATATAACTGACCTCCCCTCAGGAGGATCCTCGTAAGACTCCTCTGCCCCTAACCACTCTAATTCCACATCAGCAGGAATTCTCTGCCTTGGGGGTAACAACCGTAAGACCCCCAATATAGTCCAAGACTTATCTAGGGCTGGGGGCCTGTATGTTTCTTCCTCCACAGGGGGATCTAGGGCTGAGGGCTCAATGGTGGAGGATATTTTTGGGTAGAATTGCCTGTCATCTTTCTCTAACACCCTCGAGGGGCCTCCCTCCTTAGGAGAAGGGGGGCCAAACTCATTGTCTCCAAGAAGCGAAGACCTCTACCTTTTCCCCCGGCCGGGAGGCCAAACTTAGGGAAAATCCCCCTCATGGAAATTAGAAAGAGGTATGTATCTTGAATTACCAATCTCTTCATCACTAGGGCTGGAACCCTTAGGAGAATGCCCTAGATTGCTAAGCGTAGCTTCAGAATCTCCCCTTTTTGGGCAATTCCCCCTCAAATCCTTCAAGCCCAATTCCATCAAAATGCCCCCTCTCATTGGATTTCTCACCTGAATTATCCATGAGCACAAAGGATAAAAGAAAATAAATGAGGAAAGATGAAGGTTAGGAGAACTTACTGATGAAAAAAGGAGGGAAAATGTAAGCGGGGAACAGATGAAAAGGAGAGCACTGAGAAAACCTTTTGAAGTCACCACTAGTTAAAGTGAAGAGAACGTGGGGAAATGGGAAGTTAAGAAGCCCAAAAAAGGTGACCAGAGTAATGATTAGCTTGGAAAAGTTGTGAAAGGTTTGCGTGTCTTTTAATAAACTATTCCCTTTCACGTGCTTCCCTGCACAACCAACACATGCGCGTGCGCCCTTTGAATTCTGTTAAAAGGAAAATAATAATAAATGATATTCATAAAGAAAATTAGGTGGTGCCTCGAGTTTAGGGATCTCTTCTTCTAGAAGGACACAAGCAGGGATCCTTGACACCCTCCACGAGAACACACAAACCCAGGGGCTCAGTAACGAAGGATAAACTTGGGACTCCTCAAAGATCTTAACCTTGAGGCTACCATTAATGTTTTTGGGGGCTCTTGATGATAGGTAAACCCGAAGCTGAACCAAGAGGACCTTTGGGCCAAGAGTACCTTAGACCTGCACCAGCCCAGTAAACATCCTCGAATGGAGAATATTCAATCAACACCAATCAAGGTGTACATCAAGGTGTATAATCTGAATATACATTATTCCCTGATACGGTATAAATATGTAGGTATGTACTTACTATTGACGACTTTTGAGACGCTTAACAAAAGGACTTACTGACTTAAGCATCGAACAGTTTACCCATGGGACCTCCCGAGGCTTTTTGTTTGCAGATTATCAATGTAAGACTTGACGTTGCGGCTCGATTGATTTCCAGACACATCATCCACTATCTACTTAGTTATATCTAGGAAGCA
This sequence comes from Rubia yunnanensis, assembly GCA_037428765.1. Classification (NCBI taxonomy): domain Eukaryota; kingdom Viridiplantae; phylum Streptophyta; class Magnoliopsida; order Gentianales; family Rubiaceae; genus Rubia; species Rubia yunnanensis. The sequence continues at coordinate 30,472,927 of CM075071.1, read as the reverse complement.
CTTTAGCGCTATAAATTATAACTTTGAGAGGTACGGGGACGACCTCCCAAATTTTGGTGCCGCTGCCGAGAAAAAGGCATTTAATTTTAAGTGTTTGGGCATATTATATGTGAATATGTGCTAGTTGTGTAAATATGTGCTATTTTTCTTTTATTTGGTTTTTAGTTTTTTTTGGCTTGGAGGCGTATTTTTCAAGTTCTTGATTTATGGTTCATATGTGATCCTCTTCACAAGAATTCCTACACTACGACCCCAAGTTAGAGTTGAATTTGAAAAGGTCTAGGAGGCTTTGTTTGGAAAGTATGAATAACACCCCTCGTAGTGACAATTTTGGAGAACCTTTTACTTCCATGGAGCATCAAGACGAGCATCCCAAAGATGACCTCAGCACTCTCACCTTCAAGAAGGAGGAGGTGTTCCATTGAGGCAAATTACATTGAGTGAGACTATGGCCCCCAACCTTGAGAAACAACCTATGTGCATCACATATCCAAAGGTTGGACCTAACGGGAATTTTGAGCTAAAGTCTGGGTTGATACACTTGCTACCTTTCTTTCTTTGTAGGCAAGGGAAGGACCCCAACAAACCTCTCTTTGACTTTCATATAGTTTGTTGTGGCATGATTCCCGAAGGGGTGGATGAAGAGCTTTACAAGTTGATGGTCTTCCCATTTTCACTAAGAGATGCCACAAGGGATTGGTTCCACTACCTTCCATGTGGGAGAAATAACTCATGGATTGAGTTGAAGAAGAAGTTTCTTGCCAAGTACTTCCCTGCCTCAAAGTCCACCAATATGAAGAATGAGATTAGCAATATTCTCCAATAGCATGAAGAATCATTCTACAACTATTGGGAGAGGTTCAAGAAGCTTCTTTCAATTTATCCTTACCATGGCTATTCCGAAGGAGATTCGGTGTATTATTTTTACAACGATCTTCTTGATAAGGAGCAAAGGCTAGTGAGGGGATCTTGTGGTGGTTCCATTGGGAACAAGAGTTTCGAAGCGGCTATGGAGCTCTATGAAGATTTGGTTGAGGAATCGAGGACTTTTAGTTTGAGATCCAATTTGAGAAGGCAAAATCTGAATGCCACAAATGCTCCCTCCAACAATGGAAAGCTCGAGGACCAAGTCTCGGTACTCACTTTCATGGTGTGATCTTTAATGGAAAAAAATTAGGAAACACACCACATGTGAAGTATTGCGAGATTTATTCTTCACAACACCCTACGGATGCGTGTCCAAGTTTGCAAAATGACTATATAGCGGAGGTGAATGCCGTGGGATTTCAAGGAGGCCAAGGATATTAAGGGTATCAAGGGAATTAAGGTTATCAAGGTAGTCAAGGCTACCATAATCGGCCTTACAATGCGGGTAATCAAGATCACCCAAATCTCCGGTATAGAAATACTCAAGGAGGGCAAAATGAAAAAAGAAATATTGCTCTCAACAACAACAATACCGGCCTCCACAAAACAATTTCCCAAGGCTCCAAGTCAAGCCTTATGATCAAGGTGAGAATTTGGTCTTGTCAAAAGAGGAGGTGATGCAAGCCATTGGGAAATTGAGCTTATATGTGGAGAAGACCAAGGAATTTCAAAAGAAGGCCGAGTCGAGCATCAAGAACTTAGAGGCTCAAGTGAGTTAAATGGCTCAAATCTAGAACCGGATGGAGACAAGAGAAAAGGACAAACTGCCTTACCAATCGGAGCTTAACCCACAACAAAATGTGAGTGTCATCTCATTAAGGAGCGGTAAGGAGGTGAAGAAACCTGAGGGGGAAGTTGTTGAGTGGGTGGTTGAGAAAGAGTAAGATCATGAGAACAAGGCCAAGGAGTTGGCCAAAGAGAAGGTGAGCAAGGGGAAGGAAATTGAGGAGGAGACCATTGTGCCAAGGTTGGGATCAAACCCTGAAACTTTAAACCCTCCTCACAGGAGAAGCAAAGTGGCAGAGATTCCTATCTATGTTCCAGAACCACCATTTCAAGATGTTTTGAAGGATAGGAAAAAGAAGGAAGATAACAAGGGCATCTACAAAGTCTTTCGTAGATGCGAGGAAAACATTACACTCTTGAATGCCATAAATCAAATTCCTAGGTATGCTAAATTTCTAAAAGAATTGTGTGCCATTAATAGGGAACAAAAAAAGAAGCAGGAGTACGAGTGGAAAGAGTGAGAATTTCTCCACCATGTTTAATTTTGAATTGCCTCCTAAATATGATGATCCAGGAATATTTACCACCTGTTATCTGATAGGAGGAAAATATGTTTAAAAGGCCATCCTAGACTTATGTGTTTCAATAAATGTGATCCCATGTTCTTTTTTTGAGAGTTTGAATCTAGGCACCTTACACAAAACTGGGGTTGTTAGCTAACTAGCCAACCACTCTAGCACATACCCAAAAGGTATTGTGAAAGATGTGTTGGTGAAAGTGGACTCTTTGACATTCCCCATCGATTTTAATGTCCTTGATATGGAGAGTGATAATCATGCCACACCTATTCTCTTAGGTAGGAAATTTTTAAGAAATTCAAGGACTATAATCGATGTGCATAATGGAACATTAACCATGGAATTTAATGGGTGGAAAGTAGAATTTTACACTAACAATTCTGGCCAAACTATTGATGTTGTTAATGATATAGAGCAAGACATGCTTGAGCCCAAAGTTGGTAGTTCCTTGAATTTTTCCTTAGATGATGGTTTGAATTATGGTTCTATTACACATGTTGTTAGTACTAACTTGAAGGAAAGAAAAAATGATGAAGACTCTCTTGGGAAGGAAACTTCAAACCCCCTTTGTGTGTCCATGGGAAAGCCAACAAGAGTGGGTTTCCCTCCTCTCATGTGAAAACTTCAGTGGTAGAAGGCAAACCACCACTGAAAGCTCTTAAGTGTTCATCTATTGGAGAAGGAGAGAAACCCTTGATTGCTCATTCAATTGAGATTACCATGGAGAAAAAATGGGAGTTTTTGGGTATGTTGAAGGAGAACGAGGAAACCCTACAGTATGTGCGCCAAAGTTTTTTTAGGGGATGATATGAATCCCAAATGTTTTGTCCCAGATTGAGGAAAAGAGATCGATCTCTTTGTTCCATTTTGTGAATAAATCCAATTGGGGGAGTAAGTCATGCCGATGACATTAAATAAACTTGGTTTTGATCACCCAGATTGGCATTCGTGACTCTCCGTTGATGTTGTTACAATAAGGTTTTTGTCATTGTTCTTTGTTATTTTGTCTTTTTCTTTTTGAAATTGTGTTTTTCCATGATTTTGTAGCAAGGTTAAGTACATTGCAGTGGATAGATGAAGAAATGAAGGCCACGAGAAAAGAAGAAAAGCTTGGAAATTTGATAATGGAAATTTTTTTAAAGTATTGGGAGACCTTGTATGTCATAAGTCGCAACGATCAGGGGAATTTTGCAACTCCCAGTCCAAGTTTTTTTGCGATTCATGACCAAAATAAGAAACCTTTTGGCAAAATGTGAACTCTCAGCTCCAACTTTTTTCGAGTCGCAAATTTTCCATCGGGAGTCGTGACATATCCTCGTGAGCTGCAATGGTTCCACCGTGATCACAACCAAAATCAGAAGTTTTCTAAAAAATTCCAGCTCATAGGACCATTTTGTCAAGAGTCGCGATGGTCCAGTAAAGAGTCATGATCAAAATCAAAAGTTTTTCTGAAAATTTCAACTCTTGGGTCCATTCTATTGCGAGTCACGACTTGTGACAATAGTGTCGCGCATCATGACAAAAGTTTGACTTTTGACCTACCTTTGACCAAGCCGCCATGAGTCGCGATGCATATGTCACGATTTGCAACACTCTGCTGAATTCAAAATAAAATGGGCATAACAACTTTCTTCTCCATACCTTTTCCTCTTCTCTATACCTTTTCCTCTTCTCCGTCGAAGACCTTTCAAAACCACCGCTCATTTACCTTTTCTTCCCCATTTTGGCCGGATTAAACCTCTCTACACACCAAAATCTACCCAATCTGCATCCCTAATTGGCATACACTTCCCTGTCCCTGTCATAGCAGGTGTACTCAGAACCCTCTATCAACACCACCATCATAATTAGGGGAGTACAACAAGGTCCGACCATTTTTGTAGGTCTGTTTCTCCCCCGTGCAATTATATCCCGGGCTTCCTCCACGAATGCACTACTTCCAAATTGTCCTATCAGTTAGGCCAGAGGGTTGTTGGCATCTTATTTATGATACTAGGGTTCCATATAGCCCTAGCTTGCTACGTTTTGCTATCTCTACCTGTAACCTCTCAGACAAATTTACAAAGTAAGCTAAGACCGGTGTGATGGAAAATAAGTCAGAGTAAACTCGGATCCCCCGTGCACACACCCATGCGGACACATATTTTCTTACCCATTCAAACATCTAGGTTTCTCTTCTCAAGTGGGCATCAACACCATACATGAATATAGTCCAAAGTGTGTGCTTATATGTGGTGTACTATTCATGCAATTCAAACATTCAAGAACAATCACAATAATACCATGTATATTAGAATGGATCTAAGGAATCTCACAAAACATATAAATTAAATCATTCTCCTACAACTATCCCCAAGCTATAGAAACTACTCCATAGATGTGGAATTCAAATAAAGATTTGAATTCCACATCTAGGATCAATGCTAAAGTAACAAGAAAGAGAAAATGAGAGAGTGTTTCTCTCTCTAGAGATGTTCTCCTAATTACAAAAATATGATCCAACCCCTTTGATCTAGTAGACTAAGGCTATATTTATAATAGTAGGAAAATATAGGCCAAAATAGGGTAGACCCTAGTTCAACCATCGCCCAGCGTGGACCGTCGCGGATGATGTGACCTGTGGAGTGTACTTGGCGTGACAGTGAGATCTGGAAAGGGTCGTTCCCCTTCATGTGGCGTGGGGCATCCGTTTTGGTGTGTGTCGCAAATCTTCAAGTGGCACAAGGCGTGGGGCACAGGGTCTGGCGCGGGGCATGCCGTACCTCTAGTAGTTGATTTTGTAGTGTTCGAGAAGACAAATCCAATGGAATCAGAAATGAAGGCCAATTCTTCTCGGATCGTTCTCAAACTTAAGCACAACTCATCAGACCACGATTCACCATTTCTTTGTTGGCCACTTTGAACTCCGTTGCCACTTATCTTTGGGTTCAATCTCCTTCTACCACGCGTTGATACTCGTGGCCTTAATCTACTACCATTTTAGTGTGAATGGCCTTTGTCTCTTCCATCGTCCTTGCCAATGGCCTTCAATATCTTCTACCGCCCTCATGAACTTCCTTCACATAAAATGTAAACAAAAAGTAACCACGGGCAACCTACTAAAGATTATTACAAGGAAGATTAAGGAGCCCAGGGATACAAGATGTCCATTAGTACCAATTAAGTCTACAAAATGTGGTATTTAGAAAAGAAAACCAAACATGGCCGTCTAAACCCCTTGTTACGTAAACTCAACAAATCCTAGCAATCCACCAAATAAAACTAGCTAAGTATTATGTCAAATGCAACGGTTAATGCACACATAATGAAGCAGATCATACTCCCCACACTTAACCCTTTACTCATCCTCGAGTAAACAAAGAGAAGACACAGAATCAAGCAAAATGTAGCATGCGAGCTTAAGCTAACCAAGGAATTCAATTTATTCATAGATTACTCTGTTTACCCCCAAAAGAGTAAGAATCACACAACTCTCACACTCCCCGAAAAACATAAGCAATCTAACCACCCAAAAGTAAAATGTGGAAAAAGGTAAGCCAAAAAGATAAGTGTGAAGCTACTTACTTTTCTCAAAATGATCCCAAAGAAATCAAAGAGTCGTCTTCAAAAACACTCCACCGTGGAAGTAAATGTGTCTTCAACCTAGTTTTTTGTTTTCTCTCAATTTTCTCACTTTGCCTAGGAGCCCTTTTAGGTTTTCATTCTAGCTTTAACACACAAAGGGTACTCACTTCTCACCTTTTTCCACATGGCCTCTCATTTTTCCCTAGATTTGTAAGCCTAGCAGGGCCTAGCCTCTCACTTTTACCAAGGCCTTTCGACCTATCCAGGCTTTTTCCAATGTTACCCAAGTTGTCCTTTCAATTTTTTGACTAGTCCAGGTTTTTAACTTTTTTTCATTTTTCCAAATTTTCCAATTTTTTTGTAGCACAAAATTGCCCCAAAGTGGGCTTCATACTACAAAAGATAAGATCAAACACAAAAATACACCACCAATATCCTAAAACATCCTACCCCATGCAAACTACGAACCCTAGCATAGCATGTCATGCCACCAAATATCCATCCAAAATCATCCCTCAACAATCAAAAACTAAAATCACCAACAAACAAGAAAAATAACTACCAACGAAAAAAGTGAAATGCACTGAGGAAATCGAAGAATGAAGACTCCCGAAGTGCACACTACTCCCTCTCCACACTTAACCGATGCATAGTCTCCAATGCACAAAAATTATGTCAAAACATAAGTGAGGTAGGGAGAAATAGTGATACTCACTCTCGTGGCCCCAAAGGGCCTTTATCCTTGTGACTCGTGAAGCTCATTTCCATGTATCTTGTTGCTTGAAGCATAGCCTCAATGCTAACCATCCTCGAACTAAAATTATCCACTTGCGAGCACATTCCTCCTATCGCTTCGACTACCTCTTGCACACTTGATTAGATCTTCTAAGCTTATCCCCAAGTGAGTTCAAGTGGTCAATTATGTTCGTGGATATGCGAGAGCGGCTAGGAGGTGCTCTCGGAGTGGTCTCGCCCTCGGCCTCCTCAACATCTATCTCTGGGGTGTCCACAACTCTATAGAAACATCTCTTAAAGCGTGGGTTGGGAACAGTAAATAGGTCATCCAAACAAGTATCGCGGTTGATGGCAGTGCGCTTCAACTAAGAAAGTACCACAAAGTTATATGTGACTCCTCCGCCATAAAGCCATACATACCGATTCTCCGATGCTGTAGGTCCCACCGCCTTTGCTAAATTCTCCATGTTATACTTTGTACCCAATCTCACCAAGTTAGCCAATGCTCTCTGTGTGACTAGATGTCCTAAGTACCGTGCAAGTAGACCTACCCTGCCGCCCATAGATATCTTGCCACTCTTTATGTCCCCTATCGCTAAACATTCCTGCACAAAGGACCCTACTAGGTTTGGGTAAAAATTACCCTCGGGTGTCATTGCCCAAAGGCGATGAACATCCGAACCCAGGCATTGCATAAGTTCACCATGGCAGAAAATACCTATAGCCAATAGACGATAAACATAAAAAAACACCGGGTGAACCATGGCCATACTTTTGCATAGGTTCTTTCGATCAGTGCCTGTCAGCTGCACCCAGAAACGTTCGAGAGAAATAGGCAACCCGTGATGGTGTGTTTTCTTGATCTCCTTACCATACCTTCATCCAAAGGCGTGCGCTACCTCTCGGTGGGTCATCTTGTACTCCTTATCATCTAGGTTGAACTTGAAAGCCTTGTGTCCATCATCATCCACGATCGATGGTGAACGTCGTTTCACTCACCAAAATAATCTGCAAACTCTAATGATGAAATTAGTACAGTAGCAAGCAGAGTCGATCCCACGAGGAACGGAGCAAAATCTATAATAAAATACCTACTAATATAGAACAGTTTTGGTGTAGCCACCACGCCTTAATTTTCAGATTTATTTAACAATTAATAGTGCAACTATAAAATATGAAATAATAATGCAAACTAAAAAAATATAAAAATCTAGCAAATATATGATGAATGCAATCGGCTCGGAATAACTCACATTAATTAAACATCGATCATAGGCGCAAAGATAAATCAATTCATATGCATCTATCAGTTATAGGAAACTAGGTACGCTTAACCTCCCCAATTCTTTCGTACTTTATCGACAATTAACCAATTATAATTAATTAATTGTTTCTCTTACCAAGATGGTCCCAGAAAGTATTCGCTGAACCAGATACACACCTCGATAGCATTAAGAATGAAAAGAACCTGATATAGCAATTACCCAAGTATTCGCAAGTAGTAACGCACACTTAATTGTTCCCCATCTTGCTATTACAGTCTTAGCTAGTTAGCTGTTTTTCACAAGAACTCGCTACTTACTAACCCCTTCCAACTATTACGTATTGGTAGAATTAGATAGCATTATCCCAATAATATTCAAGTTGATCAGGCTTAAATATGTCAAGAATAAAATAAACCAAGAACAATCAAGAACACATAAGAATCAATTATAAAACAATTAGGCCTCACGATTCATAAACTAATGCTTGTTATTCCATGCCGATATATAAATTAACTACTCATAATAATTAAACTAAACAAATAAATAATATAATAATCAAACATAATCAAAATAATAATATACTAACGTAAACAAAGAAATCAAACCAGGGAATTGTAACTAATGTCTCCTCCTCTGTTCCGTAATATATATCTCCTCCTCCTGGTATTAATTTCTCCCCCCTTACAAATCTGGCCGTATGTATGTTTATATACACAAAACCAAAACCAAATCCAAATCAACTTCTAATTACTTTTCTTCTTATAGAAGAAATAAGGAAATAAGATAATATCTATTCTAATTCTAAATAACTAATTCCTACAATTAAGGAATTTTAAATGAAAGGAGATAATACAATCCTTATCAATATGGGCAGTGAATATATTTATTTCCTTCAAATCCACATGTCTTCAATAATTCACTTTTCACCCCATAACTTCAGCAATTCTGCTTTTGCCTCTCTTCCTTCATCCCTGGAAAAATGTCTTATAAAATAAGAACATTTTCCATTGGAGCACATCGCCTCATTAAAAACCTTAACCTGGAAAACCCAGTGGGAAAAAACCGTTGGTTAAGGGAAAAAGAGTACAATGTATATCTCCCTCTCAATTCTCCGCAATTAATTAATTCCTGCACCAAAAACACCTTAAAGTGCAAATTATATCTCAATAAAATCATAATAATCCCACCAAATATGAACACAATATAACACACATCAAATATCCTCACACTTGAATCATGCTTGCCCTCAAGTATGAAGTGAAGAATATAAGAGTAATCTACAATCCACAACGTTCATAAATTCTCATTCCCTCATATGACTCTATCTAAAATGGCCCTAAAAAGAAAAGTTAAGATAGAAACACAAATCACACAACTAAACAGATAAAAATTCAACATTCAAAAACTTTAGCTTCTACTCTTATAATGATAAATTTCCCCTGCCAAGGAGTAAAGGATCACGTTAACGCACCTGGAAATCATCAACCCTTAAAGTAATTTAAATGAAAATGTTCAAGGTCAGGAAATCTAATCATCAATTCAGTCAAAATCGGACAAGTAATGAATATTTTCTCACAGTTTCACTCAATCACTCTCAATATATGAAGGACAATCACTCACATAATTCACAAGTTATAACATAGAGAAGTTAATATGCAAATCAGGAAGGTCTTTCTCAAGGGTTGTAATGGGGCTAGGGACCATTCAGATTGGTGAGATCCTAAGGGTTCTAAACTCAAACAATATCGATCAAAATATTATGCATGTTTTCTTCTTCAACCATCATCCATTTATAGTAGACATTCACCAACAATCTTCATCTCATGGCTATTATGAGAAAGCCAAGTAATATCACATCAAGTGTAGGTGCTATTTTTTCTTTTCTTTTTTTTCCTTCTTTTTTTTCTTTTTTTTCCAGCACCATTCTTCTTCAATACAGTCCAAAACTGGTACTTTTTGAGAGAAAATCGCAACATAACAATAAGATTTTTTTCTCTCTTTTTTTCACTGTTACGCCCCTCAGTTTGACCAAACGGAACCCCAGTGTCACTGTTCATAATAAAATTCAGCATTCAATTTTCTGAAACCGTTCAGTCTGGGCAAACTGGACACATACTCAGTAATGTCATCAACTCAAGAGAACACAATGGATGGATTTATCAACATTAACTCCAAGAACATGCATAATAGGGCCAAGAGAAGGATAAAACAAGGCTTTGGCTAAATATATAGTAACTCATATCAAAGAACATGGTCAAAGCTTCAAAGTGTTTCACTAGGGGTTAATGTAATTGGTAGGCAATTTAAGCTGTGTGGTTCATCCTAGTGCCTTCCATCACTTTCACACATAACAACTCCAATTATAACAATGTGATCTCTCAGAACAAAGATTGATGTAGAGAGTGCTCTACTCTAGCTCAAACCTCACTTTAGTAGGCTAAAATATTCAATTAAACTCGTCCTTTTTCGTCATCCCAAAAATCATATCAATCAAATTTCACAAATCATAGAAAATCTCATTCAATAACTTCAAGGCATATTAGATTTACCAAGTTTGTTACAATGAAGTTTACAACCGGCAGGGTACTTTTATCAAGAGCCACTAGAATTTTCTCATGTCAAATTATCGACTCAAACAACACAAAACAAAAACACATGTTTCACTGTAAAAATAAAATGAAATAAATAAAAATAATTTTTTAAATTTTTTTTTAAAACAAAACACACAAGAAACCTCCTCACACTTAAACTTTGCTTGCCCTCAAGCAAATAATGCAAAGCTCTTATGAGAAAAGGTTTAACACAAAGACAACATCATAAAAAAAATAAAAGGGAAAGAGGGAACTTATAGTGGTGGGTATCGGAGAAAATTCCCAATCAAGAGGAAAGCGTTTGACCATAGTCAGATTCTGCTACAGGCCTCCGTTTGGCCAAATGGAGCCCTGCGAGTCCAGCTTTCCAAATGTGTGAATTCTCCATGGTGCAAATTCAAGTACTTCAAATCTGTAGATCAAGAATTGAGATCAGATGAGACATTGAAATTCCTAAAAATAAATAAAAACTTAAAAGAAGAAAGAGAAAAAAAACTAAGAAAATTGGGTTGCCTCCCAACTAGCGCTTTTGTTTATAGTCTTTGGCTAGACTTTTGGATGCTTTTAATGACTATTTGTTGGGCACAATGGAATTTCTTCCATTAATGCCACCTGAGAAGTATCATAGTACGGATTGTCAGCATTGGGATCCGCCTCCCTTCTGTCCCCCATTACAGTATCAGGAACGGATTTAATCTCTGATTCGGATTCTGTCTCGGAAACAGCCTCTGTTTGGCCAAACAGAGGGTCTGCGGCAGCTTTCAGTTTTCTCTCCCTGGCGAGTTTGTAATTCTTCCTAGCTGTCTTTTCAACTTCAGAATCAAATATCAATTCCTGCTCCTGGGACCTGGTCATATACCAATAACTAAAGAACAAAAAATTAGTAGCAAAATAAATAGAAATTAACTACCGTTCCCCGGCAACGGTGCCAATTTGGTGGTCGTCGTTTCACTCACCAAAATAATCTGCAAACTCTAATGATGAAATTAGTACAGTAGCAAGCAGAGTCGATCCCACGAGGAACGGAGCAAAATCTATAATAAAATACCTACTAATATAGAACAGTTTTGGTGTAGCCACCACGCCTTAATTTTCATATTTATTTAACAATTAATAGTGCAACTATAAAATATGAAATAATAATGCAAACTAAAAAAATATAAAAATCTAGCAAATATATGATGAATGCAATCGGCTCGGAATAACTCACATTAATTAAACATCGATCATAGGCGCAAAGATAAATCAATTCATATGCATCTATCAGTTACAGGAAAGTAGGTACGCTTAACCTCCCCAATTCTTTCGTACTTTATCGACAATTAACCAATTATAATTAATTAATTGTTTCTCTTACCAAGATGGTCCCGGAAAGTATTCGCTGAACCAGATACACACCTCGATAGCATTAAGAATGAAAAGAACCTGATATAGCAATTACCCAAGTATTCGCAAGTAGTAACGCACACTTAATTGTTCCCCATCTTGCTATTACAGTCTTAGCTAGTTAGCTGTTTTTCACAAGAACTCGCTACTTACTAACCCCTTCCAACTATTACGTATTGGTAGAATTAGATAGCATTATCCCAATAATATTCAAGTTGATCAGGCTTAAATATGTCAAGAATAAAATAAACCAAGAACAATCAAGAACACATAAGAATCAATTATAAAACAATTAGGCCTCACGATTCATAAACTAATGCTTGTTATTCCATGCCGATATATAAATTAACTACTCATAATAATTAAACTAAACAAATAAATAATATAATAATCAAACATAATCAAAATAATAATATACTAACGTAAACAAAGAAATCAAACCAGGGAATTGTAACTAATGTCTCCTCCTCTGTTCCGTAATATATATCTCCTCCTCCTGGTATTAATTTCTCCCCCCTTACAAATCTGGCCGTATGTATGTTTATATACACAAAACCAAAACCAAATCCAAATCAACTTCTAATTACTTTTCTTCTTATAGAAGAAATAAGGAAATAAGATAATATCTATTCTAATTCTAAATAACTAATTCCTACAATTAAGGAATTTTAAATGAAAGGAGATAATACAATCCTTATCAATATGGGCAGTGAATATATTTATTTCCTTCAAATCCACATGTCTTCAATAATTCACTTTTCACCCCATAACTTCAGCAATTCTGCTTTTGCCTCTCTTCCTTCATCCCTGGAAAAATGTCTTATAAAATAAGAACATTTTCCATTGGAGCACATCGCCTCATTAAAAACCTTAACCTGGAAAACCCAGTGGGAAAAAACCGTTGGTTAAGGGAAAAAGAGTACAATGTATATCTCCCTCTCAATTCTCCGCAATTAATTAATTCCTGCACCAAAAACACCTTAAAGTGCAAATTATATCTCAATAAAATCATAATAATCCCACCAAATATGAACACAATATAACACACATCAAATATCCTCACACTTGAATCATGCTTGCCCTCAAGTATGAAGTGAAGAATATAAGAGTAATCTACAATCCACAACGTTCATAAATTCTCATTCCCTCATATGACTCTATCTAAAATGGCCCTAAAAAGAAAAGTTAAGATAGAAACACAAATCACACAACTAAACAGATAAAAATTCAACATTCAAAAACTTTAGCTTCTACTCTTATAATGATAAATTTCCCCTGCCAAGGAGTAAAGGATCACGTTAACGCACCTGGAAATCATCAACCCTTAAAGTAATTTAAATGAAAATGTTCAAGGTCAGGAAATCTAATCATCAATTCAGTCAAAATCGGACAAGTAATGAATATTTTCTCACAGTTTCACTCAATCACTCTCAATATATGAAGGACAATCACTCACATAATTCACAAGTTATAACATAGAGAAGTTAATATGCAAATCAGGAAGGTCTTTCTCAAGGGTTGTAATGGGGCTAGGGACCATTCAGATTGGTGAGATCCTAAGGGTTCTAAACTCAAACAATATCGATCAAAATATTATGCATGTTTTCTTCTTCAACCATCATCCATTTATAGTAGACATTCACCAACAATCTTCATCTCATGGCTATTATGAGAAAGCCAAGTAATATCACATCAAGTGTAGGTGCTATTTTTTCTTTTCTTTTTTTTCCTTCTTTTTTTTCTTTTTTTTCCAGCACCATTCTTCTTCAATACAGTCCAAAACTGGTACTTTTTGAGAGAAAATCGCAACATAACAATAAGATTTTTTTCTCTCTTTTTTTCACTGTTACGCCCCTCAGTTTGACCAAACGGAACCCCAGTGTCACTGTTCATAATAAAATTCAGCATTCAATTTTCTGAAACCGTTCAGTCTGGGCAAACTGGACACATACTCAGTAATGTCATCAACTCAAGAGAACACAATGGATGGATTTATCAACATTAACTCCAAGAACATGCATAATAGGGCCAAGAGAAGGATAAAACAAGGCTTTGGCTAAATATATAGTAACTCATATCAAAGAACATGGTCAAAGCTTCAAAGTGTTTCACTAGGGGTTAATGTAATTGGTAGGCAATTTAAGCTGTGTGGTTCATCCTAGTGCCTTCCATCACTTTCACACATAACAACTCCAATTATAACAATGTGATCTCTCAGAACAAAGATTGATGTAGAGAGTGCTCTACTCTAGCTCAAACCTCACTTTAGTAGGCTAAAATATTCAATTAAACTCGTCCTTTTTCGTCATCCCAAAAATCATATCAATCAAATTTCACAAATCATAGAAAATCTCATTCAATAACTTCAAGGCATATTAGATTTACCAAGTTTGTTACAATGAAGTTTACAACCGGCAGGGTACTTTTATCAAGAGCCACTAGAATTTTCTCATGTCAAATTATCGACTCAAACAACACAAAACAAAAACACATGTTTCACTGTAAAAATAAAATGAAATAAATAAAAATAATTTTTTAAATTTTTTTTTAAAACAAAACACACAAGAAACCTCCTCACACTTAAACTTTGCTTGCCCTCAAGCAAATAATGCAAAGCTCTTATGAGAAAAGGTTTAACACAAAGACAACATCATAAAAAAAATAAAAGGGAAAGAGGGAACTTATAGTGGTGGGTATCGGAGAAAATTCCCAATCAAGAGGAAAGCGTTTGACCATAGTCAGATTCTGCTACAGGCCTCCGTTTGGCCAAATGGAGCCCTGCGAGTCCAGCTTTCCAAATGTGTGAATTCTCCATGGTGCAAATTCAAGTACTTCAAATCTGTAGATCAAGAATTGAGATCAGATGAGACATTGAAATTCCTAAAAATAAATAAAAACTTAAAAGAAGAAAGAGAAAAAAAACTAAGAAAATTGGGTTGCCTCCCAACTAGCGCTTTTGTTTATAGTCTTTGGCTAGACTTTTGGATGCTTTTAATGACTATTTGTTGGGCACAATGGAATTTCTTCCATTAATGCCACCTGAGAAGTATCATAGTACGGATTGTCAGCATTGGGATCCGCCTCCCTTCTGTCCCCCATTACAGTATCAGGAACGGATTTAATCTCTGATTCGGATTCTGTCTCGGAAACAGCCTCTGTTTGGCCAAACAGAGGGTCTGCGGCAGCTTTCAGTTTTCTCTCCCTGGCGAGTTTGTAATTCTTCCTAGCTGTCTTTTCAACTTCAGAATCAAATATCAATTCCTGCTCCTGGGACCTGGTCATATACCAATAACTAAAGAACAAAAAATTAGTAGCAAAATAAATAGAAATTAACTACCGTTCCCCGGCAACGGTGCCAATTTGGTGGTCGTTATTTCACTCACCAAAATAATCTGCAAACTCTAATGATGAAATTAGTACAGTAGCAAGCAGAGTCGATCCCACGAGGAACGGAGCAAAATCTATAATAAAATACCTACTAATATAGAACAGTTTTGGTGTAGCCACCACGCCTTAATTTTCATATTTATTTAACAATTAATAGTGCAACTATAAAATATGAAATAATAATGCAAACTAAAAAAATATAAAAATCTAGCAAATATATGATGAATGCAATCGGCTCGGAATAACTCACATTAATTAAACATCGATCATAGGCGCAAAGATAAATCAATTCATATGCATCTATCAGTTACAGGAAAGTAGGTACGCTTAACCTCCCCAATTCTTTCGTACTTTATCGACAATTAACCAATTATAATTAATTAATTGTTTCTCTTACCAAGATGGTCCCGGAAAGTATTCGCTGAACCAGATACACACCTCGATAGCATTAAGAATGAAAAGAACCTGATATAGCAATTACCCAAGTATTCGCAAGTAGTAACGCACACTTAATTGTTCCCCATCTTGCTATTACAGTCTTAGCTAGTTAGCTGTTTTTCACAAGAACTCGCTACTTACTAACCCCTTCCAACTATTACGTATTGGTAGAATTAGATAGCATTATCCCAATAATATTCAAGTTGATCAGGCTTAAATATGTCAAGAATAAAATAAACCAAGAACAATCAAGAACACATAAGAATCAATTATAAAACAATTAGGCCTCACGATTCATAAACTAATGCTTGTTATTCCATGCCGATATATAAATTAACTACTCATAATAATTAAACTAAACAAATAAATAATATAATAATCAAACATAATCAAAATAATAATATACTAACGTAAACAAAGAAATCAAACCAGGGAATTGTAACTAATGTCTCCTCCTCTGTTCCGTAATATATATCTCCTCCTCCTGGTATTAATTTCTCCCCCCTTACAAATCTGGCCGTATGTATGTTTATATACACAAAACCAAAACCAAATCCAAATCAACTTCTAATTACTTTTCTTCTTATAGAAGAAATAAGGAAATAAGATAATATCTATTCTAATTCTAAATAACTAATTCCTACAATTAAGGAATTTTAAATGAAAGGAGATAATACAATCCTTATCAATATGGGCAGTGAATATATTTATTTCCTTCAAATCCACATGTCTTCAATAATTCACTTTTCACCCCATAACTTCAGCAATTCTGCTTTTGCCTCTCTTCCTTCATCCCTGGAAAAATGTCTTATAAAATAAGAACATTTTCCATTGGAGCACATCGCCTCATTAAAAACCTTAACCTGGAAAACCCAGTGGGAAAAAACCGTTGGTTAAGGGAAAAAGAGTACAATGTATATCTCCCTCTCAATTCTCCGCAATTAATTAATTCCTGCACCAAAAACACCTTAAAGTGCAAATTATATCTCAATAAAATCATAATAATCCCACCAAATATGAACACAATATAACACACATCAAATATCCTCACACTTGAATCATGCTTGCCCTCAAGTATGAAGTGAAGAATATAAGAGTAATCTACAATCCACAACGTTCATAAATTCTCATTCCCTCATATGACTCTATCTAAAATGGCCCTAAAAAGAAAAGTTAAGATAGAAACACAAATCACACAACTAAACAGATAAAAATTCAACATTCAAAAACTTTAGCTTCTACTCTTATAATGATAAATTTCCCCTGCCAAGGAGTAAAGGATCACGTTAACGCACCTGGAAATCATCAACCCTTAAAGTAATTTAAATGAAAATGTTCAAGGTCAGGAAATCTAATCATCAATTCAGTCAAAATCGGACAAGTAATGAATATTTTCTCACAGTTTCACTCAATCACTCTCAATATATGAAGGACAATCACTCACATAATTCACAAGTTATAACATAGAGAAGTTAATATGCAAATCAGGAAGGTCTTTCTCAAGGGTTGTAATGGGGCTAGGGACCATTCAGATTGGTGAGATCCTAAGGGTTCTAAACTCAAACAATATCGATCAAAATATTATGCATGTTTTCTTCTTCAACCATCATCCATTTATAGTAGACATTCACCAACAATCTTCATCTCATGGCTATTATGAGAAAGCCAAGTAATATCACATCAAGTGTAGGTGCTATTTTTTCTTTTCTTTTTTTTCCTTCTTTTTTTTCTTTTTTTTCCAGCACCATTCTTCTTCAATACAGTCCAAAACTGGTACTTTTTGAGAGAAAATCGCAACATAACAATAAGATTTTTTTCTCTCTTTTTTTCACTGTTACGCCCCTCAGTTTGACCAAACGGAACCCCAGTGTCACTGTTCATAATAAAATTCAGCATTCAATTTTCTGAAACCGTTCAGTCTGGGCAAACTGGACACATACTCAGTAATGTCATCAACTCAAGAGAACACAATGGATGGATTTATCAACATTAACTCCAAGAACATGCATAATAGGGCCAAGAGAAGGATAAAACAAGGCTTTGGCTAAATATATAGTAACTCATATCAAAGAACATGGTCAAAGCTTCAAAGTGTTTCACTAGGGGTTAATGTAATTGGTAGGCAATTTAAGCTGTGTGGTTCATCCTAGTGCCTTTCATCACTTTCACACATAACAACTCCAATTATAACAATGTGATCTCTCAGAACAAAGATTGATGTAGAGAGTGCTCTACTCTAGCTCAAACCTCACTTTAGTAGGCTAAAATATTCAATTAAACTCGTCCTTTTTCGTCATCCCAAAAATCATATCAATCAAATTTCACAAATCATAGAAAATCTCATTCAATAACTTCAAGGCATATTAGATTTACCAAGTTTGTTACAATGAAGTTTACAACCGGCAGGGTACTTTTATCAAGAGCCACTAGAATTTTCTCATGTCAAATTATCGACTCAAACAACACAAAACAAAAACACATGTTTCACTGTAAAAATAAAATGAAATAAATAAAAATAATTTTTTAAATTTTTTTTTAAAACAAAACACACAAGAAACCTCCTCACACTTAAACTTTGCTTGCCCTCAAGCAAATAATGCAAAGCTCTTATGAGAAAAGGTTTAACACAAAGACAACATCATAAAAAAAAATAAAAGGGAAAGAGGGAACTTATAGTGGTGGGTATCGGAGAAAATTCCCAATCAAGAGGAAAGCGTTTGACCATAGTCAGATTCTGCTGCAGGCCTCCGTTTGGCCAAATGGAGCCCTGCGAGTCCAGCTTTCCAAATGTGTGAATTCTCCATGGTGCAAATTCAAGTACTTCAAATCTGTAGATCAAGAATTGAGATCAGATGAGACATTGAAATTCCTAAAAATAAATAAAAACTTAAAAGAAGAAAGAGAAAAAAAACTAAGAAAATTGGGTTGCCTCCCAACTAGCGCTTTTGTTTATAGTCTTTGGCTAGACTTTTGGATGCTTTTAATGACTATTTGTTGGGCACAATGGAATTTCTTCCATTAATGCCACCTGAGAAGTATCATAGTACGGATTGTCAGCATTGGGATCCGCCTCCCTTCTGTCCCCCATTACAGTATCAGGAATGGATTTAATCTCTGATTCGGATTCTGTCTCGGAAACAGCCTCTGTTTGGCCAAACAGAGGGTCTGCGGCAGCTTTCAGCTTTCTCTCCCTGGCGAGTTTGTAATTCTTCCTAGCTGTCTTTTCAACTTCAGAATCAAATATCAATTCCTGCTCCTGGGACCTGGTCATATACCAATAACTAAAGAACAAAAAATTAGTAGCAAAATAAATAGAAATTAACTACCGTTCCCCGGCAACGGTGCCAATTTGGTGGTCGTCGTTTCACTCACCAAAATAATCTGCAAACTCTAATGATGAAATTAGTACAGTAGCAAGCAGAGTCGATCCCACGAGGAACGGAGCAAAATCTATAATAAAATACCTACTAATATAGAACAGTTTTGGTGTAGCCACCACGCCTTAATTTTCATATTTATTTAACAATTAATAGTGCAACTATAAAATATGAAATAATAATGCAAACTAAAAAAATATAAAAATCTAGCAAATATATGATGAATGCAATCGGCTCGGAATAACTCACATTAATTAAACATCGATCATAGGCGCAAAGATAAATCAATTCATATGCATCTATCAGTTACAGGAAAGTAGGTACGCTTAACCTCCCCAATTCTTTCGTACTTTATCGACAATTAACCAATTATAATTAATTAATTGTTTCTCTTACCAAGATGGTCCCGGAAAGTATTCGCTGAACCAGATACACACCTCGATAGCATTAAGAATGAAAAGAACCTGATATAGCAATTACCCAAGTATTCGCAAGTAGTAACGCACACTTAATTGTTCCCCATCTTGCTATTACAGTCTTAGCTAGTTAGCTATTTTTCACAAGAACTCGCTACTTACTAACCCCTTCCAACTATTACGTATTGGTAGAATTAGATAGCATTATCCCAATAATATTCAAGTTGATCAGGCTTAAATATGTCAAGAATAAAATAAACCAAGAACAATCAAGAACACATAAGAATCAATTATAAAACAATTAGGCCTCACGATTCATAAACTAATGCTTGTTATTCCATGCCGATATATAAATTAACTACTCATAATAATTAAACTAAACAAATAAATAATATAATAATCAAACATAATCAAAATAATAATATACTAACGTAAACAAAGAAATCAAACCAGGGAATTGTAACTAATGTCTCCTCCTCTGTTCCGTAATATATATCTCCTCCTCCTGGTATTAATTTCTCCCCCCTTACAAATCTGGCCGTATGTATGTTTATATACACAAAACCAAAACCAAATCCAAATCAACTTCTAATTACTTTTCTTCTTATAGAAGAAATAAGGAAATAAGATAATATCTATTCTAATTCTAAATAACTAATTCCTACAATTAAGGAATTTTAAATGGAAGGAGATAATACAATCCTTATCAATATGGGCAGTGAATATATTTATTTCCTTCAAATCCACATGTCTTCAATAATTCACTTTTCACCCCATAACTTCAGCAATTCTGCTTTTGCCTCTCTTCCTTCATCCCTGGAAAAATGTCTTATAAAATAAGAACATTTTCCATTGGAGCACATCGCCTCATTAAAAACCTTAACCTGGAAAACCCAGTGGGAAAAAACCGTTGGTTAAGGGAAAAAGAGTACAATGTATAGCTCCCTCTCAAATCTCCGCAATTAATTAATTCCTGCACCAAAAACACCTTAAAGTGCAAATTATATCTCAATAAAATCATAATAATCCCACCAAATATGAACACAATATAACACACATCAATCGACCATAGAGTTGCTAGGAACTCTAGGTTACCTGATATAGGTCTTCGAATGTTTCTCAAGAAACCCCTCCAGACCTACTCAGCCCAATAGGTAAGTGATAGGCTCGAATAAGCCTAGAGCTGCCAAGATGTCCTTGCAAGCAAACCTTGTCTTCAAAATACTAATCTCCAGCTCTCTCAAGTTCCTCCACCTCTGGACTACAGCTTCAAAGATGTTGGATAAACCCATAAACTCCTCGGTCACAAAAGCGGGGTTGCGATGAATAGTAGTCACCGGTTCAAGGTTTGCACCCTTCACCAATTTCTTCATCTTCTCACACAGCGAGGACTTTCCTTTCTCCGAAACATTATTCTTAGGAGGCATCCTAACAAAATGAAGGAAAGAGTGGTGATATGATCATAAACAAGGCATGGTCGACATTATCATCCAACAAGACAAAATTCTCCCAAAGAGCCTAACCATTAAAAACATAATGATCTAGCATGAAAGCTCTTTAAACAAGAACATTCCTCATCAAACAGCAAACACGTGTAAGTTATCACCAACCCATCAATAAGACCGTGCAATCAAGATTCATTCTCTCCTAAATCACCCAACACATGAAAATATATCATTCAAGCATAATAGCACATGAATCCACCCAACACTTTCTTCAACACAAGATTATGCATACAAACCTAAACATATCTCTGAAAAACACACACTCATTCAAAAATCATGTTTTTCATAACACCACCATAATTTCAATAAAGCATATAAACAAAGATTTCAATGGGTTACCTAAAATTTGAAGCTAAGATTTGTAAGATCCGCACAAGAAGAAGCAAAAATTGCTAATTTTTGGAAGAAAGCTTCAGTTTTTTTAGTATCACCAAGAGTGTGTGGGAGGGAGTGTTTCTTGAGAAGGAAGAATGTGTCAAATGATAGAATTGGGTGGACAAATGTACCATGAGATTATAATTTCCGCCTAGGTGACTAGAGAGGGAGGTACAATTAGGATAAGAATGGAATTTTAAAATGCTCAGTTTAGGGGACAATAGTACAAATCAATTAATTCCAAGGGATGTTGGAAGTATATATTTTTAAAAATCCTAAGGAATTAGGAAATTCCAAAATTCTTGAACCAAAAATGCGTTTTTGAGTTTGAAATTTAGGATTTTCAAAAAATTGCATTGTCGGAACAAATAAAAAGTGGAAAATTGGTTTTACACACAAAACGTGCTTGGCACGAACCATAGGCTCGCGCCAAACATTCTGGCATGAAGTAGAGCCTCGCACCAAAATTTTGGTACGAATCATAGCCTCGCACCAACCTCCTTGGCACGAGGTATCCCCTCGAGCCAAGCATCTCGGCACAAGGCATCCACAAAAGTTTTCTCTAATCCTTAGTTTTTCCCTCTTTTTTTTGAAAAACTATGTCACCCATCAAGTCTAATTTCATGCAAACACAATCATGGGTCTAGAACTCAACTTTTCAACCCAAACAAGAGTGTCATCTCAAAAATCCTCATAGCAAAACAAGAACATGCAAAAGCTATCTAATCACTACTCAAAACATGAAAGAAAAAAGAAACATTGCTTCCCCTTCAACACTTCCTATAGATCATAGATTCATTCACTCATTCAATTACATTTATTGTCTATGGGAAATGTTATCACTTCTCATTCGAAGATCAACATTCATTCCTTCTTAATAGTAGTTTACAAAGACAAACAACGACCATTTGCAAAACTCATTGATGATCACCCTAGGCAAACAACACCATAGAGATATTTCATAAATGACATTTCACACGAAGGACCATAGGCTTGATAACAACAAGCCTTCTACCAAAGACATAGTCATTTAACCAAACAAAGCATTTACTAGGATAACCCTAGAACAAACCACATTCAAGGTTCAACCTTTCTTTGCATCTATGGGATAAATATGAGAATAATCCACATTAATATACTCATCTAGCAAGAATCACCACACATTATAAACAAGAAGTTCTAAATCAATGCTTTTGGATTTCATGTCAAATTAGCTAAGAAATTTGCAACTTTCCTAACACCCTAACACTTCAATCATAAAAACACTTCATATTCTCAAACAACCCATAATATAAATGAAGTAAAACATCACATTAAAACACATGAATGCTAAATAACAAATGCTTCAAGAAAGAGTGAAATAGAGGTTCTTACTACATAGATATGGAAGATTCAATCAATTGCTCCCAAGATTAAACTAACCTAGATAATGAAAATACATGATTGACCTACAAAAACTAAGAAAACAAAGAAAGGAAAAATAGGGTTTTAACCTAGAAAATCGCAGGAATAAGAAGATGTTTTGAGGAGAGGATAGGGTTTAGTATTTATAGTATAAAAAAGTAAGAAATTTTTAGCCACCTATCCATCACGACTCGCGACCAATCCATCGTGCATCACGACTGAGCCCAGTTTCAGCATCTCGATTTCTTTCTTCTTTTTCAAGTCCTCCTCTCCCCTTCACTTAACTTCAATTCTTCAAGTCTTCAAATCTTCAAAGGTAATCTTCAAATCCTTCAAAAAATTTTCCTTGTCAAACAAAATCCTCTAGAAAATTAATAAAAGCGTAAAACTCGCTTTTAACTCTTCTTAAAGAATTTTAAGGCAAAATACCACTCTAGAGCACACACAAGTGTACAAAAGTGAATCCTAAAAGTCCTAATATAACCATATAAAATGGGCACATCAGGGTTGCGCCCTTCACGTGGTAGGGGGCAACCATTCTCATATGTGTCGCAAATCTTCAAGTGGCACGGGGCGCAGGGTCTGGCGTGGGCCATGTCGTCGAGCGCAGGGCGCCAACAGTATGCTTGAATTTGAGGTTTCTGAGTCGCGCCTGTGGCCGATGGCATGGGACGTGGTCTGGAAAGGTGAACCACTCAAAAACTTGGCGCAAGCTGGGTGTTTTCCCACACCTCACTGGCTAGTCTTGGCATCTTGGACTTGGAATAGCGCGGGACGTCAAAAATGGGATGTCTCTCGCCCATACTTAGCCATTTGGAGTGGGACTTGAATCTCTTGCTGACAGCCAGTGGCATTTAGCATGGGGTCATGCCATAGCCTTGTACTGAGCACTATTGGCATGAGACGAACCCTTTGGTGGGGGCCGTTGGTGCCAACCATGAATAGCACGCCGATCTGTGGTACCTTGGCTGGATGAACTTGTTTCCTTCACTATGGGTGAACCGTTAGTCCAATTGGAGAGTTTTAGTAGTCAATTTGGTAGTGTTTGAGAAGAAGAATCTAATGGAATCAGCCTTGAAGGCTAATTTATCTTGGATCGTTCTCAGACTTAAGCACAACTCATCAGACCACGATTAACCGTTTCTTCGTTGGCCACTTATGAACTCCGTTGTCACCTATCTTTGGCATTAATATCCTTCTACCACACATTGATGCTCATGGCCTTCATATACTACCATTATAGTGTGAATGGTCTTCGTCTCTTCTACCGTCCTTGCGAACGGCCTTCAATATCTTCTTCCGCCCTTACGAACGACCTTCACACAAAATGTAAACAAAAAGTACCCACGAGCAACCTACTAAAAATGATTACAAGGAAGAACAAGGAGCCCATGGATACAAGATGTCCACTAGTACCAATTAAGTCTACAAAATGTGGGATTTAGACAAGAAAACCAAACATGGTCGTCTAAACCCCTTGTCACGTAAACTCAACAAATACTAGAAATCTACAAAATAAAACTAGCTAATTATTATGCCAAATGCAACGGTCAATGTAGTCATAATGAAGCAAATCACCAATCCATCTCCACATCACAATCACACCAAAAATTGGGCCAACCATCCAAAAATCTGAAACCCTAGATTTTGGGAATGTTTCAATTCTCCTTGATTGAGGCTAGATTACTTGTGGGATTACTAGTTTCAACATCCTACATTTCTATTTGGCACAATTCGTCACTTCTTCTTTCTTGGATTGTGATATTTACTTTGTGGTGAAATTGTGAAATTTATGGATATTGTATTATATGTTTGTGTTTAGTGTATGGACTTGGATTGTTGAGATTATGATTATAGCTTGACATTGGTGTGTGATTGATAGATAAGTCTTATGCTAATATATGTTTGGCCAAGAACATGATAATGGTTGGAATTGTGTAGATATGTATTGTGATCTTGGCTATATCTTGGTTTTAGGAATTGCATGTAAGTTTTGAATATATAATTATTTCAATTTGTTGGTAATTTGCAACACGTGGAAAAGTATGTTGAGATAAGACATAAGTATGTTGATGCAATTATCTAGCAATGAATTATGATTGGATTTTACATGTATTGATATATGAATGTTCTTGCATCTTTATAGTTACATTTTGTTGATTGTAGTGTGCCAACTACATCATGTGACTGTGATTGCTAAATTCTATACTGATGCTTGGAAATTTGTCACTACATATTGGATATTTTTAATGGGATAGTTTCATAGTGGTGATTATATATTCTTATGTCCTTGTGAGTTTGACATTTTTTTGTGATAGTTATGGCACCAAAGAGGCAGTACGTTACTCGAGGAGCAAGTTCGTCTGCAAAACCTTTGCCTCCCCCTCCGGCTCTGGAGCCAGCCCCGGTGCCAACTCCAGATATATTTATGGGCTTGCGTCGAATCACCTATGATTATGTGGAGAGATGGGAGAGGGTGGCCATGCGGAAGATCCAAGAGACCAACTTTATTAATGTAGGAGCCTTAGAGACACTCAGGCTGAGGGAATCAGTCTTTTGCCTTCTTACCAAAAGAGGCTTAGGAGATTTCATGAGCCATGGCACACCAACATACATATGATACACCCTGAGATTTGTTTCCACGGTGCAGGTGTATAATTCGAGGAGCGGGGATCCTTGCAAGCGGTTCATCCAGTTTCATCTCAATGTCAAATCTTATAAGATAACTCTCCCAGATACTGAGGCAGCATTTGGCTGGGACACGGCAGATATTAGAGCGCAGTTTGATCTGAATCCCACAATCTACAGGATGATATTTAGTTCTGATATACCATCACGAGGAGAGTTTGGGATGTGAGGGACAAAAGTAACATCATCATCCATTGCTGACAGTGGAGAAGGCAAAAGGTAACATATCGATGAGAGGAATGATCACCCTTTTTGCAGAGCACTTGCAGGTAACCACTTTTCAAGGTCTTCCGCGTTTTGGTAAGAATGAGTTACACCTCATCACTCTGTCAGTGATGCACAAGTTCCACCTTATCAAGGCCACAACTGTGTAGGGCATGTACCACTGGGTTGTATAGGAGGAGTAGGATCACCTTCATGAAGCTTCATCGATCCCATTGAACTAAGCTAGAGGTATACACACCCATTGGTGACTTAGCGATACATCCGGATGCGTTGTGCTGGGAGAATTTTAAGCGTGAGCTTCAGAACCTACCTTCGATGCCAGTCTAGACAGAGGAGGATACCCTTCCATCCCGGGATGCCGAACCATCGTCTCCTTTATCAGGACACACGTATGCATGACATAGATTCTCCTCCTCGACATTAGGACGAGCAGATGCATGGCGACTTTCCTTCACCCTATTCGAACTTCTACTGCACACAGACGAGTCCAGATTCCGTGGGTAGGCTGAATACAATCTTTTTATATCTCCGAGCTTGATGGACATAAATGAGAATATTTATCATCTTTCCTCCAATATCTATCACATGCAGACGCAAATGGGCAGCATTCAGTTCCCGGAGCCCGAGCCAAAGAGACATTGGGAGAGGCGAATGAGGAATGAGTAGTGGATTGCACCGTATCAGTGGTGCTACCTTGGTGATGGCAGTTCTTCACCCCACTCTTGATTGTGAGTCATTTTCACTTCCCACTTTTATTTTTATCATTTTTTTTTCATTTTATGTTAACATGGAGGGCAATGTAATGTTTTAAGTGTCAGGAGGGATTTAATGACTTGCATGCTTGTAATTGTCATCTGGATGCTTTGTGCTACTTTTGATTGGAAAAAAAGAGGAAAAATGAAACTTTTTTTAAAAGAATAGAAAATGAAAAAAACAAGCCCACTAAGTTGAAAACCCGAGAGGGCAATATAGGCAACATTGGGGGCCCGGATAGATCAAAAACCCAAAAGGGTGGCTAGGTAAAAATGAGAGGCTAAATGTGGGTGAGATGTAATTCAAAGAAACATTATGTGTGGCTAGGATGAAAACCTGAAAGAGTTCCTAGGCAAAATGAGAGAAAGAGAGAAAAGAAAAGAAAAAGGAATTTTTGTTACAATTCTACTCATTTTACTCATTTTCCGGCATTGGAGTCATAAGGTTGCGGTAGACATATGGATGAATCAGGTAGCCTAACATTATATGACTTCTTGGGATTGGGTAACTTAGAGGGAAAACGAAGTTGGGTAATGAAATTCTTGATTCTTTGTGTGCTTTATTTTTTGGGTTGATATATTAGTATGAAGTAGAGTATGTGCTTGAACTTCTTATATGGTTTTGACTTTATTTTGTGCCATTGGACTTTGGGATTATCAATTCAGGATTTGGATATATTTTTATGGGTAGTAGTAAATTGATAGGTGGTAGGTTTGGGTAGATTTAGGAATTGGGGTTGTGTGTGGAAAAATTCTCATTTGATCTTTGATTTTGGGATTTATGATATTGAGAGTTTTTGTGAGATATTGATTGGGGGAATATTAATGTTGGGGAGGGGGTGGTGTGAATATGTGAATCTATTTGTGTTCTTAAATATTTTCTTACTCGAGGATGAGTAAGGTTCAAGTGTGGGGAG
The DNA here is from genome assembly GCA_037428765.1 of Rubia yunnanensis. NCBI lineage: Eukaryota > Viridiplantae > Streptophyta > Magnoliopsida > Gentianales > Rubiaceae > Rubia > Rubia yunnanensis. The sequence goes on along the minus strand of CM075071.1, from coordinate 30,445,671 downwards.
GTTTAATGTGTTCATTTTATGTGGTTATTTTGTGCTCTAGATCCCCTATTTTGCCTTGAAATTTTCTTATGAGAGTTAAGAGCGACTTTTACACTCTTATAACTTTTCTAAGGAATTTTGTGTGGCAAAGCCGTTGATTGAAGATTTGAAGACCTTGAAAACTAACTTTTAAGAATTGAAGAATAACTTTTGAATAATTTAAGACCTAAAGACTAGAAGAAGAAGTGGAGAGGAAGACTTGAGACAAGAAAAAGAAAGAAATGAAGATGATGCATTTGGTCTCAGTCGCGAGACGCGACAGACGTGCAGCCAGAATTACTTGTTACTTTTCTTGTACTATAAAAGGAAAACTTTGTCTTCTCTCTTCATATCTTCTTCTTCCCGACTTTGCTTTTGGAAAACCCTATTTTTCTCTTTGTTTTTCGTCTTGTTTAATCTTATACTTTGTTTGGTTTGTTGTTGATTATTAGTATGAACTCGTTTAATCTTATACTTTGTTTGGTTTGTTGTTGATTATTAGTATGAACTCTTGTAGCTAAACTAATCTCTTGAAAGAAGTTGATTAAATCTTCCAAACTCATGTGATTCTCCATTTTACTCTTTCATTACCATTCATTACTTAGCATTTATTGTGCCATTAATGTGTATGTTTACTTCATTTATGCTATGAGTTATTTGAGAATATGAATTGTTTGCATGATTAAGTCACTACAACAGACATCACATATTATCTCGGTTTTTCAGAACTTTTTACCCCGGTTTTTTGCCATAAAAAAACTGAGGTAGTGAAGTTAAAAGTATTTTTTTCTTGGTTCAAAACCGAGGTAAAAAAATATATTTTACCTCAGTTTTTCAAGCTACGTCAGTAGAAGGTTATGTGTGACATCGCACCTAGCACAAAGGCCGACGATAAGATACAATATTTTTGATATTATTGATATCGGTGTCAGGATATAGGATGAACGATACCTGCCAGACCAACAAGACACGCGATGTGAGAGGAAAGTCTGCGACGTCGTTCTGATCAATGTCGTTCTAAAGAAAATGAGATCGCACAATGCAGTGCACCAATGTCGTGTGCATGCTGACATGGTACAGGAAACACTACGACATTGTTTTGAATGGCCGGTGTTGCAAAAATATTACACGATCAGTCATGGAGAGAACGTTTTGGTTAAATATTATAATATGAAATATTTGATGAAACAAACAATCATTCGTTGATAGCCATTACATGTTATTTAGCATTGGATTACTCTAGAAATGGTTAAACATCATACAGCAATCATTTGTCATTAAATTCATATGAGAAAACTAACAATGACATGTTAAAATCCATAAAACTAGGTATAACATACACTACAAATACATGTTACAATATATAATAATACATAAGGTTGATATGAAATTTAAAAATTAAAGGTATTGAACCTCCATATTGTCTACGTTGTAAGGCATTAACATTCTCAGGGCGAGTAATGAAATGACAAGTTATCCATCTACAGTCCATTGATAATTCTTGTTGTTCTATTACACCTAAAACACAGGAAACAAATTTTTTGTTAGAATTGCGAAGTCCCAAATAAAAAAACACATAAGAATGTCAACTTGGAAAAAGAACGGATATGGGTAGAAGCAACATCGCACATTAGAGTAATTGATGTTGCTAAGGTCAACCTAAGTGCGACGTCGTTCATTCAAGATATTTCATGCTTTCTATTAGCATGTGTGTCATCGGTCTTAATTTGGTTGTATATTGCAAAGGACAAATAACAATGACCGACGTCGCGCATTCATATTGTGTTCATACAGATAAGTAATTATTGTACACAATCAATCCTAATCTAAGGATTTTTTCTCATTCCTTACAAACATGGCATCATCTTGGAAACAAAAACAATATACACTAAATAACATGTAACACAATCATCATACATTATAAAAATGTACAAGCTTTGAATAATGAGAAAAAAATAAATAGAAGGTCTGGTATTTAAATTTCTAAATTAACATTGAATGTATGGAAAACTACCTCAATTAATTTGAACCCGAAGGTGCTCCATCATCGGACACTTGTTGATGTGGGAAAAACAAATTCATTGAGCTCTTGAATTGTTGTATTAATGGTGTGGATGGAGAGGATGGTGCGTTGTAGCTAGGGTTTGGAGAAAGTGTGAGAAATGAATAATGATGCTAGTATTAATGATTTGAAATTTCGGTTGGTGGGAAATTTTGCTTCAAATTGTTTTGCTCAAATTTTTGTTTCCCGCTGGAATTTTGGTCGTTGTTCGGTCGTGGATCTGCATTTGGTGACATACCTACGACGTCGCACACGAGGGCCAATGGGTAATTTTTTAAAAGTGTCGTAAAATACTTTGTGTTAAGATTTGGGCCCCTTCCAACGAGCCTTTTAATCCCAGATCAAAACGACAATGCCGTGAAAATATGAATACAAAATGTTATCTATAAATTTACATTTCGACTTCTACCACTTTCTTGGAGGGAGCTAAGTGTAAATATTTAAAAGTTCACCGGTGGTCCCAAACTCGATTCTGATCATCTGAAAAAGAAACATAGTCATATCTAGTCGAACTTATAATTACCGAGAGTAACAAATAAGAAATTGTCATTCCACATAGTCTTCCACAAGTTCTTCCAACTAACCCCTTGTATACTTATAAGTAATAATCTAAATATTACTCTAGACCACGTACTAGCGCTTTCTAAATTATGATGGATGGAATTTTATTATATTTAATTTTCATAAAAAACCAAGAATAAGAAATTTCATGTGATTTTATGTGGTAGAAATTACCATTCCCATAACGCTTATCCCAAGGGTATTAATGGAAATACTAATACAAATGATGGACGATTACCCCATTCCATTGATCCCGTCATGCCTAAATCTAAACATCTTGGTCCTGACAATGTGAATTAGATTATGGTATCTCCAAATTTGCGTTTCCACTTCTCCCACATTCGTGGAGGGACCTAAGTGGAAAATACAGTAGTCCCAAAAGCAATTTAAAACGTCCTGGAAGGAACCTTTCCCATCCTCAGTGAAACTTACAATCCTCGAAAATGATAAATAAACATGCATGATCCCATGGAGACTTCCCAACCAAGATCTTCCAACTAACTTTTGCATACTTATAAGTTACCATCTATAATTTACTCTAGACCATTTACTAGCGCTTTCTAAAATAAGATGGACACAATTTTACTATATTTTATTTTCATAAAAAATAAAGAATAAGAAATTTTATGTGATTCTATGTGGTGAAAATTATCTTTCCCAAACACTTATCCTAAGGGTATAAATGGAAATACTAATACAAATGACAGACGATTACCCCGTTCCATTCATTCGACCATGCCCAAATTGGAACATCTTGGTCCTGACAATGTGAATTAGATTAGAGTATCTACAAATTTGCATTTCCACTTCTCCCACATTCGTGGAGGGACCTAAGTGCAAAAATTAAAAAGTTGACCCGTGGAGGTAAAATTGATTTCGATCGAAACATACATAATAAAGTTAATGGAAAATTATAAAATTCAATAAGTATTTCTATATACTATAGAGCATTATTAAGGTCAATTATATATTTTTTGGTCAAACACATGCCCATTTGATATGCTAGTGGGATGAATTGTGACACCCAAAATCACACTTACCAACGTCGGTCATATGTCGGCTATTATGCCGGTAAGGTCAATTATAGTGTGACGTCGCACTAGCCGAGCGGATTTCACAGGGGATCTTCATGAATATACATATAGAGCGCACCTCATAAATCATTTTAAACCTTTAACTTTCCCTCGAATCCAACAATCTTTCAACCACTTTTCTCAAAGGTGTGGTTTCTAAATTATTTAGATTTCCTTTAATTTCGTATTTTTCATAGACAATATTGTTATGTATATGGTGTGTGAATTATGTGTTCTATATTATGTTTATTTCGACGTACCTACGGGGTTGAGGGTCTAGGGTTTAGAACCTGTAAATTCTCTTATTTTCTACTATTTTTTATGGTGCTGCCCTGTTTTTATTCGACATTGCTTGTCAGTAGTTTCCACTTTAGTCTATGAAATTTATGTGCAATGTCGTTGTTTCATTTTTTTTTTCTCCTCATCTTTGAATAAGAAATCACAATTATCTCGGTTAACCAATCGGTTATGCCGACATGTGTGCATCGTACTTACATTTAAACTCAAATTAACAATAAATTGAACTGATTTGAATCGGACCAATTTCTATCTATCATTATGCATTTCATCTGTGAAAATATGATTTTCAAGAATCGTGGTAGGCGACGAAGGTTCTATTAGTCATGTACCAATTGAGGTGCGATCGATATTTGGTTTAGAATGCAAATTCTTTAATATTCTTATTTATTTATTACTAATTCCATTGACCAAATACAGATCCGTAGCGATTTGAATGAGGACCGTGTGCAGACTTCATTCGTCGATATCATACTGCATTTCGTACGTACGTTAACCTAGACGAACTTCGGTTCAATTCCAATTTTGGTAAGTCCTTCCATTTTATGCATGTATTTTATTTTAAATTATATTTTTCTCAAATTAATTTTCATATATACTAACTGTGGTTTTCTGTATATAATTTAATACATCCCCAGCCAAATCGATTCGCTCCAACCAAAGTTGAAAACGCCTGTTGTCTTGAGATCCCGCGGAAAAGAGTATCACATGCACTACTCAGGGAACATGAGGCTAAAAACCCTGACCCCAAAGGTTTTAGCGAGTTCCTTCATGGAGAGGACCTAGAGGTTGGGGATACGCTCTACTCCAAGCTGGTTGATGGTTCTGCGCCTATAGTTTTCAATGTCATCATCTTACCCTTTTAGTACTTAGAATATTTAACAAATTATGACAACATCTGTAACATTAAGACTATTTTGTTAAATGTGATGTTTATCTAAATTAATCTTGAATCTATTTGTTGAATGTTATTTTTATGTTTTTGAATCATTAATATTTAACGTACCATATGAAATCAAAGTTTTATGTTACAATCATACATAACACTATTAAATACTTGTGTATAATGATTATTTTATTTCAACCATTCTTAAAATAGAAAATATTTGTCATCACCAATCTTTTTTAATATATTCAAAATCTTTTTAATGATATTTGTCTGCCCACTTAATCTTGCGACGTCGCTATAAATTTGGTCTTCTGTCGACTCAAGCGATATGAGTACGATGTCGCACTAACCGTGGCAGCCAACACAAGGTTCCAAAACAACGTCGTTTCAAAATGGCTATAAACAAAGGGTCCCTCAGAATCAGTTTAAACTCTTCATTTCCAAGTTTTCCGCAAATACCAAGAGTCTCTCCACCCCTTTTCTCTTCTCCTTTGACAAAGGTATGGATTTCTACTCTTGTTGTGCCTAAATTTTTTTAATTTTTACTTCACCTTGTTTAATTAATCTAGGATTTTTGCATGGGTTGTATTTTTGGTTTTCTTGTTCTTACTTAGATTTGATAGTGTGTTAATTTTTCTTACATGTAAACCTGGGTATTATGTTCTTGTTTGTTTTAGGACATTTTTGTGTAATTTTTCTCCTTAATGCATGTTTTTTTGCTTGTTTTCTGTGTTTTTCCCCGTTGCTGTCTTTGACGCATGCGAAGTCGGTCTCTAGTCGCACATCATTCGATTTATACATGGATGTCGCACATTCTTATTTCAAGTTATGCATAAGCCATCGCATTTATCTCAATTTATCCATCGATATTACCGTTGTCTTAGCGACGTTGCATGTAAGCATTTAAGTTAACTTAATGTTTATTTTTACGACCTCATTTTTTCATCGGTTATGATATCGTTCTTACCGACTCACCGGCGATGTCGCTTGTACATGTTGACTTAGCCACTAGTTCCGACCGATATGTTCCTACGACACATAATCAACGTAGTACGTTGTTATTATAAGGATAGTTTTCCCAAAACATATTGTTCACTTCATATACATGACTAATGGCTGGTGAAAGATCCTCTAGGCTCCCCTTTTCCAGGTATTTTTCCATTTTATCTATATGTATACTGATACATATACACACTTTATCGAAATTAATTTTCATTTGTATTAATTATACAGTTCTCCGCACAGAGGAAAAACCATGAACCGGTTGTGTTCGAGCTTGAACACCATACATGGCTCCAGAAAGCATGTGTTTCAACTGCACTTTGATGTAGCAAAAATTTGGGGAAAACCCAACTCTGGTAAGGACTAAAACTAGCAAATAATAAAAAGCATAAAATTATTTGATTTTCAGTTAATACCATTTTTTCATAATTGCATATATATATATATATATATATTCATAATTATTTTTTTCTGATTAGTACATGTTGATTGAAATTGTACCACTTCTGCTGAATGTGAAGACCCCCGTCGTGCTGAGGTGCTACGAGAAAGAGTGGCGCATGAACTACTCGAGGTAAGGAAAGATCAAGGCCCTGTCCCTGAAGGGTTTCACCAGATTTCTTTCTAGAAACAACATGCGCATTGGGGAGAGTGGCGCATGAACTACTCGAGGCAAGGGAAGATCAAGGCTCTTTCCCCGAAGGGTTTTGCCGAGTTTCTTTCCGGAACAACCTACGCATGGGGGATACATTGTTCTTCAAGATCATAGAAGATGGGGGGGGGGGGCTGATTGTCTTCAAGGTTATCATGATTTGAGCGGATTGAGTTTATTGTAATTTCTCTTCTAATATTGGAACTGAGACATTCATTATTAATATTTGAACTATTATGAACTAATTAATTTGTAAGGATATTTTCATTATTAATGTTTTTCTAATAATTTTACTACCTTATTTGAACAATATGTAATTGACTATATGTGTGTTTTGATCTGTGTGTGATTTTTTAAAAACATATCCAACCGTACCATTCAACACAATCTTCTATAAACTTTTAATTCAAAAACATAGAACAAATAATTTTGTGTAAATGGAATCAATCATTTTCATAAAATAAACTAATGATGGGACATTGAGAGGAGAGAGAAACACCAAACCGGAGAAAAGTGTACCACCCCACTTTCTTTTTAATTTCCTTTTGTTTCTGCCACCTACAAAATCTTTTCATGTTGGTTGTGGTTTTCCCTATTATTCAACCATTTGAAATCGTAACATAACAAAATAGACATTACTAAATTTTAAAATAACAAATCGTAACATAAAAAAAACTTAACCAAACTCCTCTTTTTTCATAGTCAATCATTCAACTTTGTCATCTAAAAGTTCTATCTTTAATTATCTACGACACTGGTGTTCCATCTCACGCTCTATCGGGGACAACGACAGAATATGCAATGTCAGAAACAATATTAATACATTATGCAATGTAACACGCTAATCGATAACATTATTTACTTCATTTTTTTAACCTTTTACTTCGGTTCAATTAATAACTGAGGTAAAAAACCAATTATTTACCTCGATTTTTTTATAACCGAGGTAAATAATATCTATTACTTCAAAAATTAAAAACCAAGGTAAAAGAACTTTTACCTCGGTTTTTTTCCTAAGCCAAAAAAATTGAGGTAAAAAGGGCAAAGTAATAGGTTCGGTTTCTTGCAGTGAGTTTTAGAGTTTTAGGAAAGTGTACAATTTCTTAGCTCTTTGGCATGAAAATCCAAAAATATGGAATTAGAACTTCTTGTTGTGTAATGTGATGTTAATATTGCTGATGTGTGTGTTCCCAAGGTAGCAATAAAAGGTTGATTGTTCTAGGTAAAACCTAGTAAATGCTTTGTTTAGTTAAATGGCTAGGCATATGGTAGAATGCTTGTAGTTACTATCATATCTATGATTCTTTGTGTGTGATGTCATTGATAAAATATCTTTAGGTGTTGTTTGTCTAAAGTGACAGTTTGCAAATAATCATTTATTGTTTTATGAACTAATCTTAAGAAGAAATAAATGTTTATCTTCAAAATGGAAATGATAGCATTCACCATAGGTAGTGAATGTTGACCCGCATCCACTCGGGGTCGTTAATTGTAGCTAATTAACCCGAGCGGAGTCTTGTCCTGTGGGATAGTCAAAGATAATATTTTAAGGTCTGCACCCATTCTCACTGCTACGTTACCTAGAGGGTAGTTAGCGGCAAGTCCTGGGTTTTTCCACAGAGATGCTAGGACTCAAGTATCAAATCAAGACGCAACCTCATACGGGTCATCAATCTGTACGAGTGAAAGGAATAGCTAGTATTGCAAACACAAAGGGGGGGTTTGGATTTTATATTATCAAGTAAGATGTGTAAAAGTATAAAGACAAGCAAGCTAATTAGACTAAGCACTTGGGGAGTCAATGCACAACATGATTAACCTAATGTTTTGATCCACATTTCATTCACGTGCAAGATTCACTAAACAGATTAATATTGTGTTCACAACACGTGGTGTGGCCAATGGCATACACTTCCTTGTACCTTTCACGTCGGGTGCGTTCGCAACCCTCAATTGACATTGACCTCGTAATTAGGGGAGTACAACAAGGTCCAACCATTGTTGTAAGTCTGTTTCTCCCCCGTGCGATTATGCCCCGGGCTTTCACCACGAATGAAAAACATCTCTCGGGTCCTATCAATTAGGCCCAAGGGCCGTTGACACCTTATCTATGATCTAGGGTCTCTCACACCCTAGTTTGATACCTTTTAGATATCTATACCCACAACCTATTGAAAAACTTTATGCAATCAGCTAAGACTAGTGCGATGGAAAATAAGTCAGAGTATGACTCGGGTCTCCCTTGCACACACTCACGCAGATGCAACATACTCATTTACCCATTCTAACATCCAGATTTTTGTTCCCAATGGGATATCAATAAATGCACCATAAATGAATACAACTCAAAGTGTGTGCCGGTATGTGGTGTAATATTCATGCATTTAGATCATTCAAGAACAATCATAATAATATCATGAACACATATGATAGGATTAATCTAATGACTCTCAAGAAACATAAAGGTAATAATGCACTACTTTTATCCCCAAGCCATGGAAAATACTCCATATATATGGAATTCAAATACAGATTTGAATTCCACATCTAGGATGAACACAAAATGAAAAGGAAGAAAAAGGAAAAAAGGAGAGAGTGTTTCTCCCTCTTTAAGAGCTCTCCTAATTATCTAATCTACTTTGTACATGTTTAACCTAGTAGACTAAGGTCATATGTATAGGAAAATGGGATTGGGCCTAAAAATAGACCCAAAATATGCCAAAAGATGCTAAACCCTAGTTCTGCCGCCGCCTGCCGTGGGCTATCGTGGATGGCACGACCCACGCCAAGTACGTTGTTGTGGGATGCATCATCGCATGCGGACGTGGATATTCAAAGGCACAGGGTGCTTGATTTGGCACGGGGCCGTGGTGTGAGGCACTGGCGCGGACCATCTGCTTTGGCGCGGGCCACGGTCAGGAAGCATGCCTCATTTAGAAGTTTAGCGCGGACCGTGGCCTATGGGGGCCGCAATCAGAAAGCACGGTTTGCTCAGAACTTTGGCCTGGGGCATGGATTTTGGCACAGGACAACGGCTGGTCTTGGCATCTAAATCATGGAATGGCGCCGGCCGTCATGAATGGGACGGTTTGTGCCCATACTTAGTCATTTTTAGGCAAACCTTTGAACTTGAGTTGTGTGGACCATGGCATATGGTGCAGGTCACACCATAGCCTCGCTCTGGAACTGTTAGCACAAGGCATCTCCTCTGGCGCAGACCGTTCTGTGGTGACTTGGCCAGTTGAACTTCTTTCCTTTGCTACGGGAGAATCGTTAGTCCAATTTTTTAGTTTTAGTAGTCGATTTTGTAGTGGTCGAGAAGATGAATCCAATGGAATCAGTCTTGAAGGATAATTCCTCTTGGATCATTCTCATACTTTGGCACAACTCATCGGACAACGATTCTCCATTTCTTCGTTGGCCGCTTTTAACTCCAATGCCGCCTATCTTTGGCTCCAATCTGCTTTTACCAGACATTGATTTTTGTGGCCTTCCTCTACTACCATTCTAGAGGTGAATGGCCTTCGATCTCTTCTACCTTCCTTGCGAACGACCTTCAATATTTTCTAGCGCCCTTACGAACGGCATTCACATAGAATGTAACAAGAAAGTACCCATAGGCGACCCACTAAAGATGATCAAATGGAAGATCTAGGATCCCATGGATACATGATGTCCATTACTACTAATTAATTCTACAAAACGCAGGATTTAGACGATAAAACCAAACATGGCCGTCCAAACTCCTTGTCACGTAAACTCAACTAATATTAGCAATCCAACATACAAAAAACTATGCCGGATGCAACGGTTAACGCACGCAAAATGAAGCATATCAAATGTGATTGAATGAGTAAATAATTTTATTATCTATAAGAGGTTTGGAAGTGTGAATTAATTGCCCCCAAGGCTTTGTCATTGTTGATTTTATTATCTTTTTGTAGTTTGTTTCATGTTTAGCTTGATAAATGCAATTAAGTAGTTTGTATATGGGTTGATCGCAGGTTTACCATAATCTACTTAGTTATATTTTGGAAGTACTTTAGGGCTATAAATGATAACTTTGAGAGGTACGACGACCTCTCACCTTTTGTTCTTAAAATGCTGCGACTAGAAAGATACATCCTTTATTCCATGTTTCTTTGTTAAAGAAGCACACTGGACCTCCCCCACCTCAAGTCAGCCTATCCCTGAAACTGATGCTGATGAGCTAGTTGTTTTGGAACCGGGCCAAATGTTACAAATGAGGCTTATTGATCGAGATCAATTCCAACTTGTGTAATGATTAATCTGGTGGAAAGATCTTCCTCTTGAGTATGCCCCATGGGAAGACGCATAATTTATAGCAAAATAGTCCCCATTTTTTTAGCTTCATCGACTACCTGAGTTTCAGGAGGGATTGTTTCAATTTAGAAAATTGGCTAGGATATTATAGTCTTTTATTGGCCTATTCAATGAACTTAAAGCCGTTAGAACAAGCATTTCAGCTGAGCAATAGAAACAACAACAGATTGATTGGGCTGAGCTCTAAAAGCATGGAGAAGGCACGGTTAGCATTCAGTTAAGCAGTTAGGGAAGTTGCATTGTAACTCTGGTCAAATACCTAAACCATTTTGTAAAGTCAAGGAATTATTTTATTGGCAATTTTGTGTGAATTATTTTTGAACTGATATACAGACCATGTTGGAACATGGTACCGGAGCAGCAGTTACGCCAAAGGATTTAACGGAATTCAAGCCGAAATATTGGAGTGTTTCAGAATTTATGGTAATTGTATATTTGGCTATATATTAGGCGTGTGAAGCATAATTGGTTTTATGGAAAATCCCTACTTATAAGGAGAAGATTGATTCGAATATATGGGATAGAATGATATAAGGTAAATCCCTTTATTTATGGGATTTGGATATGCTTCAAGAATCAGATTTGGAATAGGAATATTGTGGAGATAATCAAGGAGTATTCAAGTCTGATTTGTGGATATAAATATGGGACAAACACGGCTGCATACTTACGGTTTTACAGATAAAAATCTGCACCTAGATTTTGAGATCTTACGAAATTTGCAAGAGCCAATAAACTGTGTTCCAACACTGTCCTGCCGCACTAAGTTAAGAATCGTATACCTTAATTCCTCGGGAGGAGGAGATCCTGCGTCGACGGAGTTCGAGGTCAGAGGGAGTCTGATCAAGGCGGATCGGTAGCTAGGGGAGCTAGGGGAGCTAGCAGAGTCCACACGTCATAGTTAGTAAAGATAAGTATTTTGTAAACTGTACTCTGTACGCTATCTTTCTAATTAGTGGATTCATTCTGAACTGGCCCAGGCCCCGCAGATGTAGGTGGTTTACATAGAACTGCGTAACCAAGTTGTGTGTCTTTTACGTTTCACGTCTTTTACACTTGGTTAAACTAGGCATGTTGGAACACACTAGTAAAAACTAGAAAAAGTGGCAAAACTAAATTTCATTTGGTATCAGAGCTGAGTCACTTATCGTTCCCTTGGTTGTTTTCAAGGAAAGTGAGATCCAGTTTTACCATGATGACAAGAGAAGGAGCTTCAGTCTCTCGACCACCACTGTTAGAAGGAAACAACTACAACTATTGGAAGGCACGTATGAGGGTATTTATCAATTCACTGGAAGAACTGGCGTGGTTTTATGTTGAGAATGAATGGAGTCATCCTACAGAAGATGCTACAAGTTCTAAGGCTGTGGAAGGGGAGTCAAGTCAACAACTCAAAGACAAGTCTAAATGGACTCCAGATGATCTTAAAGAATCACTGGCAAATTCGAAGGCACTGAATGCAATCTTCACTGCTGTTGATGAAAACCAGTTTAAGCTTATATCTACATGCTACCAAGCAAAGAAAGCATGGGATATTTTACAGACCGTTCATGAAGGAACCAGCGAGTGCGGGAATCCAAACTACAGATGCTGGCTACCAAGTTTGAAGAACTCAAAATGGAGGAGGATGACACCATTGCCATATTCAATGGAAAGCTCAGAGATATCTCCAACATGGCTTACCAACTTGGAAAGGTGTACAAAGAAACTAAGTTAGTAAAAAAGACATTGCGATCTCTCCCCAAAAGATTTGCAATGAAAGTAGCGGCAATAGAGGAAGCAAGAGACGTAGCCACCATGAGCCTAGATGAACTGATGGGTTCGCTACAAACTTATGAGATGACATTCCAGCAATCTACCAAGAGAATCTCCAAGGATTTAGCGTTCAAAGTTTCTCCAGATAAGGCGATTCACGAGTCTGACAGTACTAGCACTTATTACAAAGAATTTCTCAAAAATGCTAAAGAAGGTAGTTAACAAGAAATCCCATGAGAGGTTTGGCGGAAACAGACAAAAGCAACAAGATTCGAACAACAATCGTGGGTTGAGATTTGAACAAGGAAATATGCAGTTCGGGAAAAATCAGAACAACGAACCAAAACATGCTGGACGAATTCAATGCAGAGAATGTGAAGGATTTGGTCATATTCAGGCCGAATGTGCTAACACCCGCAAGAAGCAAGGAAGATCATATGTCACCTCTTGGAGTGATGATGAAGATAATGAAAAAGATGAAGAAGAACTCACAAATAATTATGTAGCCTTTGGAGCAAAGGTCCATGATACACCAGAAGGTCAGTGTTCCAACACACTGAACAAAGAGAAAGTTGTATATTCCAACATGAATCTGGACGATGCTCATAGTGATGAAGATGATTTGTCTGTAAGTGATGAAGAGATTTATAGTACATACGAACAAATGTATGCCATGTGGGTTCAAGTAGCTGACAAGAACAAAGAGCTGATTGAAGAAAAAAGGAAGCTAATTGAAAATGAAAAGGAATTACGATCCACAGTTGCAGAACTTGGAAAACAAAATGAAGAACTGAGTCAGAAATTGATAGCAGCAGTCAAGAGAGCCGAGATGTCTGAAGAAACTATTTCTAAATTGAATTCTGGGAAAGCAAAGCTTGATGATATTCTGGACATGGGAAAGAACTTTGGTGATAGACACGGGATTGGATACAGGAAAGAACCCGAGGTGGAAGTGCTCGAAAGACCAGTAACTCTCAAAGCAAGGATTCGAGAAGTAAAATGGAAGTATGGGAAACCTTATCAAAGAAAGCCTCTAATCTGCGAATACTGTACGTACCAAGGACATGCTAAACAGCAGTGTAAAAAACTGATCAGAGATCAAATGGCAGGAAGACAACTGTGTTCCAACACAGTCGATACTCATACAAGAATCAGGAAGATATGGGTTATTAAAAGGTCCAGTACGTGTATGGTGGCACACACTTCTTTATCAGCCTATTCCAGTGACTCGTGGTATTTTGACAGTGGTTGTTCTCGTCACATGACTGGCACTCCAAAATACCTTACGAACCTTACTCCAAATGATGGAGGATACGTAACTTTTGGTGATGGAAAAAGGAGCAGAGTGATTGGCAAGGGCGAATTAAAGATTGAAGGGTTTCCAGTTTTCACAAGTATATTATTGGTTGAAGATCTAAAAGCAAACTTGCTAAGTATAAGCCAGCTGTGTGATGACAACATGATAGTGGAATTTCAGAAGGACAGGTGTGTAGTAAAGTATGGAGAAAACAAGGTTCTTTCTGGAATACGATCTTCAGACAATTGTTTTTTGTTGGAACAAGAAGTTTGATGCATGCTTTCAAAGCAGGATGAAGGAATTCTTTGGCACAGGAAGCTCGGACACATCAACTATAAAACACTAGTGAAAATTGCTAACATGAAAGCTGTACGAGGAATGCCAATCTTGACCAGCAAGGGTGAAATTGTGTGCGGACCATGTCAACAAGGTAAACAAACTCGTGCTCCTCATTCTTCAGTTCAGTTTATTACTACTTCTAGAAATATGGAATTACTGCATATGGACTTAATGAGGCCAGTTAATACACCTAGCATAGGAGGAAAGAAATATATTTTTGTATGTGTTGATGACTTCTCCAGATTTACATGGGTAGCCTTCTTGAAAGAGAAATCTGATACGATTGAGGTATTTCGAAGCCTTGTAGTAAAGTTACAAACTGAAAAGGGAAGTCCTGTAGGAAAGATAATCAGAATTCGAAGTGATCATGGAAGAGAATTTGAGAATGAACAGTTCAGTTCCTTCTGCGATGAGCTAGGGATCCAACATGAGTTTTTGGCTCCTATCACTCCTCAACAGAATGGTATTGTTGAAAGAAAGAACAGAACTCTACAGGAGATGGCTCGAGTTATGTTGGCAGAAAAGGATATCCATAAGAAATGGTGAACAGAGGCGATCAATACAGCGTTCTATACAATCAACAGGGTGTATCTTCGACCATTCACTGAAAAGACAGCCTATGAGATCTGGAAGGGCAGGAAACCAAACGTTTCGTATTTTCATGTATTCAGAAGTACTTGTTATATTCTCAGAGATAGAGAACAGTTGACAAAATTTGATAATCGGAGTGATCCAGGAATTTTTCTCGGGTATTCCATCAACAGCCGTGCTTACAGAGTTTTTAATCATCGAACCAAAACTCTCATGGAATCCATAAACGTTATTGTGGATGATTCAGAAAAGGAACAACTACCAGAAGCTGTGGAGGAAGAATCGGCCAACTCTCAGGTTCCAACACAGTCTTAATCTTCTGACAAAGAAAAACCCTCAGTTGATCCTACTGAACCAAATGAGCACCAGAACCCGAACTCTACTGAAGACGACCATGTTCCAACACAGTCCCTTCCTACGGACGACCATGTTCCAACACTCGACCGATCTGGCTCCACCTTGAGAAGCACTCGATCAGTACCTCGAGTTTATTATCGACGACTGGCTGGTCTATACTGTTTTGTGTCCCTAATTGAACCGAAGAACTATAAGGAAGCTTTACTTGATGAGTATTGGATTGCTGCAATACAAGATGAACTCGGCCAGTTTACCAGGAATGATGTTTGGTACCTTACTCCTCGTCCCAAAGGCATTAATGTAATTGGTACAAAATGGATCTTCAAGAACAAGTCCGATGCAGATGGTTTAGTCACCAGGAACAAAGCCAGACTTGTTGCTCAAGGATATACACAAGTGGAAGGTGTTGACTTTGATGAAACCTTTGCACCTGTTGCCAGGTTAGAATCTATCCGTATTCTACTAGCTGTTGCCTGCTCTTTGAACTTTACTTTGTATCAAATGGATGTTAAGAGTGCATTTTTAAATAGAGTGGTGAATGAGGAAGTTTATGTGGAACAACCTAAAGGTTTTGAAGATCCCCATTATCCACATCATGTATATCGTCTCAAGAAGGACTTATACGGATTAAAGCAGGCACCTCGAGCGTGGTATGAACGACTTGCTACCTTTCTACTTCAGAAAGGTTATCGTCGAGGGGAGTAGATCGCACTTTATTTGTGCTTGACAAGTCCTCAAAGTTTCTAATTGCTCAAATATATGTTGATGACATAGTTTTTGGCTTTACTTCACCATCTATGGTACAGGAGTTTGTCACCACGATGCAATCTGAATTCGAGATGAGCATGGTTGGAGAATTGACTTACTTTCTGGGATTACAAGTCAAGCAAGGATGGGATGGTCTGTTTATAAATCAAAGTAAGTATGCCTTGAACTTGATTCAGAAATTCGGACTTAGTAATGCTCGTGCAGTTCGAACCCCTATGGGAGTTTCTGATAAACTGGTGAAAGATGAAAAAGGAGTTTCAGTCGATCAGAAGTTATATAGAGGAATGATTGGAAGTTTATTATACCTCACTGCCAGTAGACCAGATATATGTCTCTCAGTGTTGGAATATGTGCTAGATTTCAAGCTGATCCTAAGGAATTTCATCTTACTGCAGTCAAAAGAATTATCAGATATGTGAGTGGGACGTCAGAATATGGTGTTTAGTATTCAAAGAATCAAGATTCAGAGGTGATAGGATACAATGATTCTGATTGGGCTGGAAATACTGATGATCGAAAAAGTACCACTGGCGGATGCTTCTTTATTGGACCGAATTTGGTGTCCTGGTATAGCAAGAAACAGAACTCGATCTCTCTATCTACTGCAGAAGCAGAGTATCTTGCAGCAGGAAGTTGTTGTGCACAATTACTATGGATGAATCAAATGCTGAAAGATTATGGAATTCATCAAGGCCCCCTAAATATTTTATGTGACAATACAAGCGCCATTGATATTTCGAAGAATCCAGTTCAACACTCAAGAACCAAACATATTGACATAAGGCATCATTTTATTAGAGATCTGGTTGAAAGAAAGGAAGTGGAAGTGGTCTATGTTCCAACACACGAGCAGTTTGCTGATATATTTACAAAGCCGCTTGATGCCACCACTTTTGAGAGCCTCCGACAACACTTAGGTGTTTGTCAAGTCTGAGGTAATATTTACCTTAATCAGCTTTTGTTTTGTGTACATATTTGTATTATTTACAGTTTACAAAAATTAGAAAAAGAACAAAAAATTGGAAGGAAGAAACGGCTTACTAAAATAGGAGAAGTTAAGTAAGGTGTGTTGAAAGTTAAATGAGGAATGACGTCTTGATGGGACAAGAAGGGAAAGGGGTATCATTACAATTTTTGGGAAATCTAAAAAGGCACTTCGCGGGAAAAGAGGTAAGTTCATGAAGAATTGAAAGTTGATTCAAACTCTAAAACCCCTTTCGCATTCTCTCTCTCTCGGCCAAATGTTTGTCTTTCCAAAACTCTTGCCGAAAACTCTTCTACTCAACACTCCTCATCTCGGCATTGTGCGAAAGAATGTCAAGCCCCAATTCTCTGATAGAAGAAGTTTTGGTGCCAGAAATTATGGAGGAAGATCGGGGCTCTGTGAATTTGGAATTGGTGGTGATTAATGAGCCAAGAAGATACGTTGAATTAGGTGATGCACAAACTCAAGATCAGAACAAAAGAAATGCTAACCATGAGGAGAATGAGGAGATTGCTGGAGCAGAGCCTGATAAAGCTGGAGATGAAAAGGAAGAGGAAGAGGCATCTGTCAAGAAACAAAGTGGAGAGTCTAATGGTAAATCTGATGCCCGAGAAGAAGTGTCTGAAGGCAAGAAACAGAAAAAACCTAAGGTAACTGGTCCTGACCCTCGACCATTGAAATTCTTGGGTTTTGAAAGTAGAAGTGTGGATGATATTTTCGAATGGTTACAAGCAAATAGATATTCTGTGGATCTAAGCAAAATCAGGAGTATAAGAAAGGATTTGGAAGTGTTGCATGTCAAAATTAAGGAGATTGTTTCTGGTCACTTTCCTGATGTTTGGGATATTGAATATAAGAATGTGAAGTATCTGAGAGGAATGTATGGTCAGCTGAATGGAAAAGGAAAGGATAAATTTCACGTATTCTGTCGCATGTCTAGTCATAGCTATGTCTGGTTAAGGAACATTACTGATGAAGAAGCTGTTGGAATGGAGACAGTCAAGTATAGAGATAAACTTCAGGTGGGATTGTTTGATATGAATTCTGCAAGAAGAATGGAAGAATTAAGGGAACCTATTTTAATAGTTCTGTCTGATAGTGAAGGGAGTGTTCCAACACAGACAGATGAACCGGTGTACATGGACTTGGATTCTGATGTAGATATGGGAGGAGAGAACACTGAGGAGTATGAAGGGAAGCAGGGGATTGAAGTATCTGATGGAGATCTGCCAGTTCAGGGTGATGATCCAGAAGAAGAATCAGCTGAAAGAGCAGACTGTGTTCCAACACAGGATGCCCCTGATCTGACATACTCCAGTGACGAGGTCTTGGATGATTTTTTTCAGAAGGAAAAAGGAAAAAGGAAGGCTAGCTCTGCCATGGATGCTGGGGCAGCAAAAAGGAGTAAGAAGAGACGGGATAGCAACTCGAGGAAGATTCTGCCTCCTCCATCTGTCTCCCAGGCTTTTTCAGCAGTTTACTTTGATGAAAAAGGAGCAGAGATGGAAGGTTTCTTCTCTGAAAAGAAATTTCTAGCTGAGAGACCATTGGACCTACAAGCCTATCAGGAGAGCGGGTTTACAGACTTCTTAAAGATGACAGGCATGACAGCTGCTGCAACCATTCAGCTACAGTACAACAGACAGGTTGTACTCGAGGTATATTCTAATCTCATGCCTGGAAATTTAGAAGTTAATTCCCCGTGGTTTAGTAGAGTATATGTGAGGGGGAAAATTATAGATATATCTGCTGCCCGGATTAATAGGTTGTTAGGTCTGAGAACACCTGAGATAGGGGGAGTGTTTCCTGATGATTTGGAGTTGACTGACAATGAGATTTTGGCGATTATATCTGGGGGATATAAGGAGGAGTGGCCAGCTGTGGAGTACTCACAGGCATCATGTTTGACATCCAGATTCTTTGGCCTGTATCAAATAGCTGTACATTGTTGGTTGCCGTCAAGCAATACCACCGCATTGACTAGGGAGATGGCCAAGCTGCTTTACTGTGCTGGAACACAGAAGGAAATCAATCTTGGACTGTTAATTCAGCAGCATCTGATTAGACAGGCCATAGCTCCGAAAGTTAATGATGCAGTTATCTATCCAGCTCTAATCTCTGCCCTAGCCAAGAGTGCTAAAGTGAAGGGGAAGGCCTCAAACTTGATAGTTGACACTGTGTTTTTGCGGCCTAACAAGAAGACTTTCGGGCTCAGACATGTATATGACCTTCCGTGGAAAGCTTCTGGGTCAGCCTCCTCATCAGTAGCGGTAGACAGGAAGGATCGACTGTTGGTTGTCAATGCCAGACTAGGAGCTTTGGGAATACAGATTGCAGCCTTACAAGCAGAGCAAGCACGGTTGGAGGAAGAGAAGTCAAGGCTGGAAGGTTGATCTGAGTAGGATTAATTCAGGGGGAGTTCTAAAAACTGATTTTTATTTTTGTTGATTTCGTGTGATGAAGTCCCTTTGGCCTATGTGTGGTCCCAGGGGGAGTGATTTTGGAGTTTGGATAATTGGTTTTTCAATTTAGTTGTATAATTTTGGATTTCTGGAATTCTGGATTTCAGCTTTCATTATGTGAGTTCTGGTATTATGATCATTATTCTGCTCGTTGTATGTTGTGGATTCTGTGCGTGCCATCCAAAATATTATGGGTCCACAAAAATGCCAAAGGGGGAGATTGTAAAGTCAAGGAATTATTTTATTGGCAATTTTGTGTGAATTATTTTTGAACTGATATACAGACCATGTTGGAACATGGTACTGGAGCAGCAGTTACGCCAAAGGATTTAACGGAATTCAAGCCGAAATATTGGAGTGTTTCAGAATTTATGGTAATTGTATATTTGGCTATATATTAGGCGTGTGAAGCATAATTGGTTTTATGGAAAATCCTTACTTATAAAGAGAAGATTGATTCGAATATATGAGATAGAATGATATAAGGTAAATCCCTTTATTTATGGGATTTGGATATGCTTCAAGAATAAGATTTGGAATAAGAATATTGTGGAGATAATCAAGGAGTATTCAAGTCTAATTCGTGGATATAAATATGGGACAAACACGGCTGCATACTTACGGTTTTACAGATAAAAATATGCACATAGATTTTGAGATCTTACGAAATTTGCAAGAGCCAATAAACTGTGTTCCAACACTGTCCTGCCGCACTAAGTTTAGAATCGTATACCTTAATTCCTCGGGAGGAGGAGATCCTGCGTCGACAGAGTTCGAGGTCAGAGGGAGTCTGATCAAGGCGGATCGGTAGCTAGGGGAGCTAGCAGAGTCCACACGTCATAGTTAGTAAAGATAAGTATTTTGTAAACTGTACTCTGTACGCTATCTTTCTAATTAGTGGATTCATTCTGAACTGGGCCAGGCCCCGCAGATGTAGGTGGTTTACACCAAACTGCGTAACCAAGTTGTGTGTCTTTTACGTTTCACGTTTTTTACACTTGGTTAAACTAGGCATGTTGGAACACACTAGTAAAAACTAGAAAAAGTGGTAAAACTAAATTTCACATTTTATAGAATACTCATCAGTTTTGTGATATTGATTAGTTGCGAGAAATCCCCAAATTCTTATCGATACAATTTCTGTTCTTTCCTCTTCTAAAATTTGAAGTCTCAGCTTCCGAGCTGCACTTTTACAGTTTTACACCTTGATTTAGTGTTTTGTAACTTGCATGTTCCAACCCATATATTGACCACATGTGGGTAAATCCACGATCAACCCATATACCCAACCCGCCCAAATCATAACTATCAATTACCCATTTGGCCCATTATCTTTTTACCCATTTGATCTGTTACTTATTTTACACATTACCCATTTTACTCAAGCTCGTACGGGTTTAAAAATAGGCATTCTGCTTAACCCACTAGTTACGAGTTTCTTTTTCCTCCCCAAATTGAAATATGTGGATTTACCCATATGGATTGGTATATAAACTCGTATATGGGTTGAAACTCATTGATTTACCCATTTTGACCTGTAAAGTGAGTGATTTTCGACCTGGAAGTTGAACATGTTTCATTCCAACCCATTTTTGACATAATTCATTTTTCACTCGTCATAAAATAAGTTAAAATTTATTGTACTCATATTTTTTAATAATCAATATCGCCTAACCCGTATTTGACCAAATTGCCTATTTACCACCCCTACATATAATTTATCGATTTCGATTATAGTTTGGATTGGGTAAACCCCCTACTAACCTACAGGAATTGGGGAATCCTAGTAGAACATCCCCCTTCAGTTCAAATTCTCTGTGACTCTCTGGGAAACGATGTTGTTTCACTTTTTTCACATTCAAAACGTGGTTGAGATCGGCTTGAGCCAAGCCACTCTGATCCTCTCTTCTCACCCACTCGTTCTCCTCTCTCTCTCTCTCTCTCTATATATATATATATGATAAAATACAAAAGACTTTATTATGGTGCATTGATATCATATCAATGACACATTTCATCAATGATGAGGATTACAAATATATAGGGCTACAAGAAACCAAAAAAAAATAGGAATATGACTCTAAGTCTATAAGGAAACTACCATCTATAACTAATTTCATAAGGAAGCTAATTCTATAAGGTAATTACCATCTATAACATTTCCTACAAGGAAAGGGTTTCTGTTTCCTTAATACTCTCCCTCAAGTTGAAGCATTATGACTAGAATTCCCTACTTGAAAAGAAGATTGTGAAATTGCTAATCATTCAAAATAAATCACCATAGATCGAGATTCAAGTTTAGTAGCGGTAGAAGTAGCAGCAACAACAGTAGCATTAGCAAGGGAAGAGCCATATTCAGCTTTATTAGCGGTAGTAGTAGCGATAGAGTAGTATTCAACTTCAGTAAGAGCAATATTTGTAGGAGGCCATTCAAGGTAATTCTCTTGACCCTTTAGGATGGTGGGTGCAGTAACCAAACCAAGTTCGTCAGAAGAGCCAATGAAGTAGGGGTCAGTCGACAAACGACCAACAGTGCAGGTATATTAGGGCAAGATTGCAAGTGAACTGTTTCATTTAAGTCGCAATTACCTCATAGTCATTCATGTTCTGAAGCACAGTAGCCCAGCATCAGTACGAGCCTGTTCTTCGGGATTACTTCTAGAGGCAGACATAGTGCAAAATCAGGTACATATCAGTGGCAAATCGAAGCGGTGGATCGGATCAGCGGTAATTGATGCAGTGGTGCATGGGATTAATGACGATGGCACGTGGATCGGTGAGTTGTCTCGACCTGGATCGATAGAAATCATTCGGCGGCTACGTTGAGGGACTGATCGACGGGCTACGGCAGCAGATAGCAGCAAGCAGTGGACGATGGCAACAACGAAATGGCAACAAAAGTGAGGTGGGGATGACATAAATATGTAGTGGCTATGACAACAGATAGTGGGAGGTAGCGACGAGAAGGACGTTGACTTCGATCTTCAAGATTCAAATTTAGAGGTACACATCGTAGTAGATTATATTAGCAGTAGCAATGGCAGATCAAATAAGATCGGCGGCTAGCCAGGCCAAGATGCGACGTTGTGTGGAGCAAGCGACAACGCGTGAAGGTTCCTTAAAATCACAGACGGATAGGCGACAGCGACAGCTGGTAAACAACGGTGGAGGCGATTGGATATTTGCAATGGTCGGTGAGCTACCTACAGCAGAGACGGTGATGCGTGAGAGTAACGCGTGAATGTCGAGCAGCGGTCGGAAGCTCGGAAAACTAGCAGCGGAAATTTTCTTTGGGTTTTAGTATTTTAGGC
The DNA here is from genome assembly GCA_037428765.1 of Rubia yunnanensis. NCBI lineage: Eukaryota > Viridiplantae > Streptophyta > Magnoliopsida > Gentianales > Rubiaceae > Rubia > Rubia yunnanensis. The sequence goes on along the minus strand of CM075071.1, from coordinate 30,422,908 downwards.
TCTGATACCATGATAAAATATAAAAGACTTTATTATGGTGCATTGATATCACATCAATGATACATCTCATCAATGATGAGGATTACAATATATAGGGGTACAACAAACCAAAGTCTAACAGGAATATTACTCTAAGTCTATATGGAAACTACCATCTATAACTATTTTCATAAAGAAACTAATTCTATAAGGTAACTACCATCTATAACATTTCTTAGAAGAAAAAAGTTTCTATTTCCTTAACATTATATCTCTCTATATGTTTCTCCCTTTTCCATTCTTTTGGTTCCGCTAGGCCCGTCAAACGGGTCGGGTCACCCGTTGGATAACCGTTATTCATATACTATTTTCACTTATTGGATAAGACTTATTGGATAATGACCCATTGGGTTAACAGATACAATTGAGTTATAGTTACTGGGTTTAGTTGATAGGATAATGGATCACCCGTTGGATAATTTTGGCTGGTCGAGTTGGGTTGGGTAATGGGTGACCCGTGGATAATTTCATATCATAAGATAACTAAATTTTCAGGAGTTTGATTACAAATTATTTAATTTTTCCCTAATATATAATCATTTATTATATTATATTATATTTAATAAAAATAAATAAATATATATATATATATATAATATGTTGGCTTTGTAAACTCAACGAAATTAACGAACAATATTAGTTGGGTTCGAGCTCGAGCCAAATATTGTACGAGCTCGAATTTTGTATGAGATTGAGCTCGAATACTGTACGAACTCGAATATTGTACGAGATTGAGCACGAATGTTGTACGAACTCGAATACTGTACGAGATTGAGCTCGAATATTGTATGAACTCAAATACTGTACGAAATTGAGCGCGAATACTGTACGGACTTGAATACTGTGCGAGCTCGAGTACTGTACAAACTCGAATACTGCACGAGATTTAGCTCGAATAATTTTTGAATTATAATTTGTATAATTTGTGAATTAGAGTGAATTTTTATGTTAAATATTACTCATGCATTTAATTGAGTAATTTTGAATATTTATCGGGTACTTGTTAGGTTCACTTAAGTAAACATAATATGGGACATATTGAGATCAAAATTTAATTATTCTCATCCCGCCCAATCCCAAAAACTAATGAGTATTTAATATCTGTTCTAATCGGATAATGACAACTTGTAATCCAAATCAGAAGAAAATATTGAAAGATTACTTATTGGGTTAATTAGATAATGACTTATTGGATAATGACTTATTGGATAATATATTTTAACTCATTGGATCATATGAGCTATCTCATGAGTTATCCAATGGATTATCCATTTAATGATTCAATTTATTTATGATCTAACTCATTATAACACATTAATAAATGAGTTAATTGAATAAAGATCCATTATATAATAGATTAATTGAATTTAAATAATGAATTAATCTAATTATCCATGGGCCCGGTCTCCGCCAGCAATCAATCGATGTTGACACTGGATGAATTATGTACTCCCTCCTACCCAACTTTTGGTTATAAATATTTTCAAAAAAACAAATGAATGGTAAAGATTATATTGAAAGTATAAAAAGTAAAATGTGTGGATAAAAATAATTTAGGATTTACTAAAAGGGGAAAAAACTAATATAAAAAAACCATCCAAAAAAAAAGTGAGTCATTATTAATGGAACGGAGGGAGTACCCAAAATAGTAATATTCTGCCTAGCATACCTTTGGAAGAGATCGGTACTGGATGGTCTCTGCATGCGTGCAGCTCTCTCGATTATTACCTTTGTAAATTTCAGCATCTCCAAGTACATCTTTAATTATTACCTTATCTACATCAATGAGAACCATTATTGCATACTAGTATGTTTTCATCATTGTGCGATATTATTAATTAAAATATTGAGATTAAATTTATTTAAAATTTTAATATTTAGTCATTCAAGAGAAATTATATGGATTATAAAGCGAAATAATTAATGACAACGTCTTGGGAAGGATCATATTTTCATAGTAGTAATTTATTTAAAATAATTAAATAATGAATATGTTCAAGACATTGCGTTGCAGTGCCTACTATGCGCAACTAATTTGATGCTAGGTAAGCAACTTGTTGAGGGAATTAAAAGAATTGTAATGATGGTTTAATAGTAAATCTTGTTAGACAACGTAGTAGCAAAATAAATGAGAATGATTTTTCACATGAAAGGGGACAATTTTTTATTTTCAAAAGAAAAAAAGGTTACATACTACTGATTCAATGAATACCATCCGCCTAGCCAAATTTTGGACTTAGCCAAAATGATGGATTGAACATGAAAGAAGAAAAAATGGAAATTGAATGAAAGTGATTCCACATAGTTACATTCATTCAACTCCTAATTCCAATTACATAAAATTCAATCCATGTAATTATGATTAATTTCCCTCAAAAACAATTATACTGCAAACTGCACACCAGCTTTAGTAGCATTTTACATCCTTTGCACCAAAGCTAAGCATATGCTAAAGCAAACCATGGATCCATGTGAGAGACATAAAACATGTGCAACAGAGGATCAACATAATCATGAGCATTCAACATTCTAAATCAGGGAAGCTTTAATCCCAAAAGGCGATATCCCTCGTCCGTAGGTCCCCGATCGCAATGACACCACGCCCATAATCGAGGAGGTAAATCACAGCACTCCCAGCAGTCAAGCACATGGTCCACGACTGTCCTCAGTAGTCACAAGAAGTCCTCCCACTGGAAGAACTCCCAACTCTGCACTTGCCGAGAGTCGAACCCCTGACCCATGGGGAATGAGACCACATGCCCAACCACTTGGGCGATCGTGTAGGTGTATCAAGGAAGCTTTAATATCAATGCAGTATACGGGAGGAAGCATCACACGTGTATAACACAGAAATAAGTAATGCCTTTCCTTTTGTGAAAAATAAATAAAGAGATGAATAATATCTAGTATTGTCACCTCAATGAAAGCTGAATAAGAGGGAGAATTATGTCATGCTCAAAGACAATGAACTCAAATTTTGGGTTACACTCAAAGCTTAAATAGCGCAAGAAAATGCCAATTCCGGCCGATTTTGCATCGTTGCGGGAAAGGATGGCGAATGCAAGGTTAAATATGAGAGAAAGCCAGTGTTCGAAGATGAATTTGAAAAGAACAAGGGATCTTATGGAAAGGCCTAACAGAATTTACAGTAAGAGATCGTCAATTGAAAAAACAATCTCAACTGAAGCGACTTGTTTGGGAGTTTTGGCCATGATGTTTGTTTCTCATCTTCTTCATTGCACTTAGTTGACTTTATATTACTGCTCGAAGATATTCCCTTGCAAGCTTTCTTGAGTTGACCTCAATTCACTCAACAAACATAATGGAGAATTGCAGCAGATGCTTTAGGTTAGGTAGTACCAACATAAACTAAACAATAGACATTTTCAAATGATGAAGACACAAATCATTGAGCATACATTAGCAACTTGATAACGTATAATTACATAAATTGTACACAATTATAGACATGCACTAAAAAGTTAGCCATTTAAGATCATATTCCTCAAAAGAAAAATGAAGCTATTTACCACCATAGAAGCACACCACTATTCTATTGCAAAAGATGGCAGCAATAAACATCTTGCAATTCCAAGGTAACTCCGGCTGCCAGAAGTACATTAAGCAGAGAATGAGAATGTAGTAGTAATATGCCAACCAGATACATCTTCAGTACAGAAGTTAAGGCATCACATTACCCTTTCCAGGGCTTGCTGACATCTAGTTCCATTTTTTTTAATTGCATATTTTGCATGTTCTTATACTTTTACTTATGAAAGTTATGATCAGTTACTAAGTTCAACATTAAATTAAAGCGCATGTCACTTTGAACTCTATCAACTCATGTAAAAATGTTGGCAATCAATTCAAATGAAGTAATTTCTCCTAGTGACTTAAACTGCTGATTAAATTAAGTAATTTTCTCGTAGTTCAAGATTTGTTGAATCAACCTACAAAAGCTCCAATGAGAGGATTTGTGTTTTGATAGTGACTTCATCACTATCTTTCTTCATGCACATCTGCAAACCCATTGCATAAAGAGCAAGAAGGTGCAATTAGAAATCTAGAGTTCAGACAGAAGAATTAGAAGAGGAACCACATTACAAACCTTGCAGAGAGTGCAAAAAAGGAGTAAAGCATCACATTCTACAATGCTCGTGCCTTCTAAGTCGATACCCCTAAAAAAAGAGAAAATCCCAGTTGCAAGCATCCAAAGATCAGCAAATCAAGAGAGAACATAGCTAACTCACATATTTTGACTTCATAAATCTGAGATTTTGAATTTTCCTCATACCTTGTATTTTTTCATCCTCTTTAAGATGCAAAGCTTTTTCAAGAGCAACCTCTAGACCCTGCAAGAAGATATTAATGGCAATTACAGTAATGTGTCACATAGGTAATGTTCATTGGAATTCAAAAACTGTAACTGGAATTTGGAAGAGAGATATCATATTTAACTAATACTCAAGTGCCTAATCATAAAAAAATGAAACAGATAAACATTGGATGGTAATGGACCTTGATGTCAGTACCACCAACAAGATTTTGAAGTTCCTCCACTGATGCAAGGGATGTATCTTTGACTTGATTGGTTGAATCTGCCTCAACTGAAGTTGTGTCTTTATCCTTTTGATCACTTGATGATGTAGATTCTGCTTCTAAGTTTGATCCTTTTTCTAAAGTTGCATATTTATGTTCAATAAAAAGTAAGAGTGGCTCCAATAAGAACTATACTAAGAGCATCTTTGAAACATCTATGCCAGTATTAGTTAGATCAATAAGAATTATAACTAAGAATGCATTGAACTTGAGACTCTCCTTCTTCAAAAGGTTCAAAACATCAAAGCCAAACTGATATATGATCCAAATCTTCCAATTATATCATATTAAATATCTCTTTGTCCTCAGGTTAACAAACCTGTATTTTCAAAAGTTTAAAGCTTAAGCTATATCTGCTAGTATCTGAATACATAATTGCCATCTATCTCTATTGCTGGGATGTAAGGTCAAAACGGAACATTGTAACACATCAAATGCAAAAAAAAAAGAAAAAAAAAAGGGTTACATCTTCACTTTTCTCCTCATAGCTAACACACATAAAAGAGGGTACTTATACTAACCTACACACATAGATCGAATGTACTGCCTTGCCAACAAAATGTTTTTTGTCTGTTCAAATTACTTGAAACTAGAAACCACCATCGTACCAAGAATGTAGTAACATACAATCTACAAAAATATTACTTTCAAGATATATTCTCTAGCTCCCTATATTATCTCTCAACTAACACAAAAACAAGTACAAACGCCAAAATCCTTAAATCAACAAACAGATGCACCATTAACTCACCAATTGCCTTTAAACAGAGCCACAGCGTCGCCCGGCCGCCTCGATCCCACCATTACAGAGAAAACCCCAATCCCCAATTAATAACTCCACCGGAGACGCCCACTTAACCGCATTATAAGAAACCAACCCATTACTATCGAAAACGCTCTGATAACTCCCATCACCGCCATTTCCCAAATCAACCAAATTAATCCTACCATCTTCCCCAACGCTCACACCCGAATCAGACCCATTCTAACCCAAATCAACCGCGGAAATAGCTCCATTATGAAACACCTTCTCAGAAACCGAAAACCCAAAATCTCAGCAAATCAGCCACTAGAACAACCAGATCTCCGCTTCACGTCACCGCTGCGACAGCGGGGTTCTGGGACGAGTTCGAAAAGTTTTCCTTAGGGAGGTGACTCGCGATGAAATCGCTTGTTGGGAGAGGTTGGGGGAGGAGGTGGAGGTTTGGATGCGATTGGGAAAACGGTGTTGATAGCGTCAATTATATATGGCTATATTAGTACTTTTTTAATTTACTTTTGTACATTTTTATGCTTTAGATGTGATATTTTACTTTAAAATTCTTTAAGGAGAGTTAAAAGTGACTTTTACGTTTTTATTACTTTTTCTAAAGGATTTTGTGTGATAAGATAATTTATTTGAATACCTTTGAAAACTTTAAAGAATACCTTTGAAAATTTAAATACTTGAAAATTTGAATTTGACCTTTTGAAAATTCGAATAATTGAGGAAAAGTGAAATGAAGAGGAGGACTTGAAACAAAAAAAGAAATAAATCAAGATGTTAAAATTGGGCTCGGTCGCCACTCGCGACGAATCCATCGCGGACGTATGGCCAAAAACTTTCTTACTTTTTGTACTATAAATACTCACTTTATCCTCTCCTCTTCACAGCCCCTTCTTCTTCCTGCATTTTCCTGGGTTCAAACCCTACTTTTTCTGTTTCTTTTTCTTAGTTTTTGTAGGTTAATCATGTCTTTTAATTATCTAGCTTAGTTTAATCTTGGGAGGAATTGATTAAGACTTCCAAATCCATGTCTTGATAATCATATCTATTTATTTAGTGTTTTTGCTATTATGCATTTATTGAGTCTTGAGTGTGAATTGTTCATGGCATTGATGTTGTTGGAAGCTTGAGTATATGAATTGCTTGTATGATTACTTGTTAGGGTTGGGATAAAGAAGTTAATTCTCCCATCTTTTAATGTGGAATCGAAGAGCATGAGTTGAAGCTTCTTAATAATGATGATGTGTTGATAATTGCTAGATGAATGTGATGATGTTGAATTCGTAGTCATGTTTGTTTTAGGTAGCAAATGAGATAAGTCTATGAATGTCGATCATTCTTGACTAATCTTGTGTAAATGCATGAGTTGGTTAAATGCTTAGACACAGTGTAGTGTTTATAAGTGTTGTCAAGCTTGTTGATTCTTCGTGCTCAATGCCACCAATGGGATACTCTTAGTCGTGTTTCGATTAAGGGAGTCATTGGTAAGGTTTGTCAAGAGATGTCGAATTCACTCTTGCAAGCTACTATCTAAGAAGGATGGGAAATTTATCTTCACAACAAGTAGTGGAAGTAGTGAATAGATTTTGTCATTCGTTCTTGAAGCCTTTGTTATTTAGCATTCATGTGTTCTTAATGTTATGTCTTACTTCATTTATGACATGTGTTGCTTGAGAATAGGAAGTGTTTGTATGATTTAAGTGTCAGAGAGTTTAGAAAGTGGTGAATTCTTTAGCTCATTTGCATGAAAATCTAAGAACATGAACTTAGAACTTCTTGTGCATAATGTGTTGTGACTCTTGCTAGATAAGTATGTTAATGTGGATTGTTCTCATATTTATCATATAGATATAATGAAAGGTTGAACCTTGAATGTGGTTTGTTCTAGATTTAGCCTAATGAATGTTATGTTTGGTTAAATGGCTATACCTTTGGTACAAGGTGGCAGGCGGGCGGTCGTCGCGCCCTCCGTGCAAAAGATAATTTATAAGCCCTTTTTGCTTACTTTCTACAACTAGGTAGATAGCGGCAAATCGGGGTCGTCCAATGAGAAGAGGGATCTTCCTAAGCAATCAAGCACAAATGGTTGATACTAAGCTAGGAATAACTAAATTTACACACACTTAAAAGCAAGTAAATGGGGGGGTTGGTTGGTTGGTTGTTCCTAAGTTACGAAAGTAAAAAGACAAGATAACTAGCAAGGTCAAGTGACTATGCTAATCATCAAACAAAACTAAGAAAAGGGGTTTTAAACTACAAAGATAAAATGCCTTGGGGGCAACGGATATCCACTTCCACATCTAATGTAGTTCATCGAATCATTCACACATTCCATCATATAGCATTCAGGACCCAACACTCACATACCTATCTAGCAAGTACCACAACACACACATCACAAGGAGTTCTAAGTTCATGCTCATAGATCTTCATGCAAAGGCGCTACGGAATTCGTCACGTTCCTACACCTAAACAATTCAACCACACAAGCACTACCTATGCTCAAACAACTCATGGCACACATGCAGTGAAACACACCGTCAAGAATACATAAACGCCAAATAACAAATGCTTCAAGAATGAATTTAAATCATCTATTCAATACTTCAACTACTTGTCGTGGAGACTAAACTCCTATCCTTCTTAGTTCGTAGTTTGCGAGAGTGAGTTCCACATCTCTCGTCAAACCTCACCAATGACTCCCGAGTCGCGACCACGACTCAAGGTGTCATTGGTGGCATTTAGCACGAAGGACCAACAAGCTTGGCAATGCCTATGACCACTACACCGTGACTAAGCATTTAACCAATTCATGCAATTACACGAGATTAGTCAAGAGCGACCACTCATAGACCACGAGCATATAACTCTTCTCGTTTGCTACACAAACGAACATGACGAAGAGTTCAACATCAATCACATTCGTCTAGCACATTATCAATCCATCAACACAATCAAAAGCTCTAAATCATACTCTCACATTACTAACAAGAACAGGGGGGAAATTAACCCAAATCCCCCAAACCCTAGCTAGCAATTCATCCAAGCATTTCATATCATCAAGCTCTCAACAACATTAATAGAATCAACAATTAACATTCAAAGCACAATAAAAGCACAATAGCAAAAACACCAAATAGATAGATAGAAATGAGTTCTTGCTACAGAGATAATGGAAGCTTCAATCCTTTGCTCCCAAGAACAAAACTACTCTAGAACAACAAAAGACATAATTAAACTAAGAAAAAGCTAAGAAAAGAAAGAAGAGAAAAACCTAGGTTTTCGCCCAAAAACCAGAGAGAAAACGGGCTGGAAAAGCTTGGAGAAGAGGAGGAAAGAGAGGGTATTTATAGTGCAAAGAAAATAAAATAGATTTCTGGCCGCCTTTTGGTCGCGACTCGCGACGAGTTCGTCGCGACTCGCGACGGTGTTGGTCGCGACTCGCGATGGTGTCGCGACGGGGGCCAGCACTTTGCATTGTTTCTTTGTCTTCTTCATAGTCATCCCTCTCAATCTTCAAGTCTTCAACAGCTCCAAAATGGTCTTCAACGACGACGGTGTTCATGTCTTCGAAAAAGTCTTCGAAGGTATAGTCTTCAATGTCTTCCGGTCTTCGTTGCCTCCGTGTTCTTCCCTCGTCACACAAAATCCACTTAGAAGAGGTAAAAGAGTACAAAGTTGCTTTTGCCTCTCCTAAGTGAATTTCAAGGTAAAACACAAGCTCTCGATAATAAAAGAGCACAAAAGTGATCCTAAATACTACTAAATAATGCATCTAAAATGGACACATCAGAAGGCTCGTTGTTATGAAATCTATGGTCATTCGTGTATAATGTCGTTGATGAAATACCTCTATGGTGTGATTTTCCTAAGAGTGGTTGTCAACGAGGTTTGCAAATGGTAGTTGTTTGTCTTTGCAAATTACTATTAAGAAGGAATTAATGTTGATATTCAATTGGCATTCCCCATAAGTAACAAATGTGATAGAATGAGTTAATGGTTCAATGATTTACATTTGGTTTGAAAGTGGATGTCAATTGCTCCTAAGGCTTTATCTGTTGTAGTTTTTAACCCTTTTCTTAGTTTGTTTGATGATTAGCATAGTTACTTGACTTTGTTAGTTAGTTTGTCTTTTATTTTCATAACTTAGGAAAACCAACAACCCCCCCCCCCCCATTTTACCCGCTTTTATATGTGTATATATATATATATCTACTTCTAGCCTAATATCAACCTTTTATGTTTAAACGCTTAAGAAAATCTATTTTCTTCGTGGACGACCCCGATTTGCAGCTGCCTACTTAGTTGTAGTTAGTAAGCATTTATATCTTATAAATATTAACTTTGAGAGGTATGACGACGACCTCCCATGTTTAGGTGTATTTGGTTTCATAATAGCTAGTTGTTTTTATTTTCCACTCCTTGGTGGTTGTTTTTGTTCGAAGTAGGTATTACTTGAGTTCTTGGTGAAGTTTTATCGAGTATTCTTGCAATATGATTTCGGACTTTTGAAAAAAAAATGGAGCATCTCACCTTGAGGGAACTCATGATGAGAAGATATGCTCAAGCAAGATTTTGTAGGATGTGTCATTCCGACCATCCTACCGAGTTTTGCTATTTGTTGTGGGAAAAGACTATGAGGGGGAAAGAACCCTTGGTTTCCAAAATCAAGGGCATTATGAAGAGTGCTACCAAGAGATAGGAGATGGTTTTCAGGGGCAAGAAGCTCAGGAATGGTATCCATACAACAATTCTTACAATCCAGAATTGAGTGGTTATCCGGATTGGTGGTATGAGAATGAGCCGGAAAACCAACAATACGAGCAAAATAGTTAGCCATCACCACCTTATACCATACCCCAGTTCACTATAAATGCTCCTGCAAAACTGATCCTGGAAGCGATTTCGGGGCAAATACTCGGACGCTCAAGTCAGTCGTTTCCTTTAGAGAATTAGAATTTTTCAGTGTAATTGCACTTACTTTCATTGGCGTTCTTATTGTTGTATTTATAGTGGATTACCGTCATGGCTTCGCAGTATCAAGATTCACGATCGTGGGTTATATCATGGTCCTAAAAACCCGGTGTGTGTCTTGCTTCGTGGCAGAAAGCTGATCGTGGTCTCTGTCTTTCTCGGTGTGTGGCCTAGTCCCTTCTTTCCATCTTCCGTCGTGGAAAGTATTCAAACTGTTGTTTTGCTAATTTTGTTTTTTAAGGCATGATAACATGTTCATCATTGATGCAACCAAAAAATGTCTTCACAAAGTGTTGATTGCTTTGTGGATATACTTGCAATTTTGTCAGGCTCTCAAATTTTGAATTTCAAATATAAGTTTTCATCGTAGATGTCGTACTTCAACTAGACTTAGCTGATGAGATTTTATTTCAATGAACCGACATTCTCTCATTATTCTTCGCTATATTGTTCCAATGTTTCTTTACTTACATTTTCATTTTTTCTACTTAAAAAGGATTTTGAATCGATTGACTTGATACCATCATAATTGAGTGTGTTGTCTACTCAAATTCCGCCGCTATCTCCATTTGTGTGCAAAAGGTAAATTTCTTTTTGTGTCAGACTGCAACATTATGCCTTTTGTTTTGTTTACCTTCTCCTCTTTGACGTTTTACCTTCTCCTCTTCGACGCTTTCACTCAAATACTGAATTTTATTTCTTTTCATTTCCATTACTCCTCCATTCGATCGTCCGTCTTCCCTAAGTCTTCCTAATCCCTCTTGGATTCCTTGTTCTTCCTACCCTTTAAGAGTAAATATTTGTAAATCTTTTTGTTATTTTCTGCATCAGTTAGGTGTTTTTTGTTTACAATTCTGTTGTTTGCTCAAAAACATACATTTTTCGGTCGTCTTTTCCAGCAATTTACTATTTTTTGTTTTGTTTCAAACTTCTCCTACGTCTCTATGATAGAGCCTTGTTTCCCTAATCAACGTTTTTTCTTTCAAACTATAGGATTCCTGTCTATCCAAATGTCCCCTTCCAATTTGAACGATAATCCCCTTGAAGATGCTTTGATTGAAAATATCCAATCCGACAAGGATTTTGATCATACTTCTGGTTCTTCCATCATTAAAGGCATTTTATCCTACCACTATTATGAGGATCTAAAAACTTATTTCCCTTTTCTGTCTTCATTTGAGCTTAGTGCTCCCTCTAACTCGGTGAGTGTTCATACTCCTCCTGTTGGGTATACATCTTGTTACTTATTTTACCTTAATTTTGGGCTTTCTTTTCCCCTTCCTCAACATGTCCTAGATCTTCTTTCATCCTACCAAATCCCTTTGCCTAAGTTTCATCCTAATGGTATCACGATTATTGTTGGTTTTCACCATGTGTGTACTAAAGCCGGGTCCCTTTCACCATTGACCTATTTTGCAGCTTAGACCAGCTTTGCAAAGTAAAAAAATAGTTTTGATTCATTTACATTCTATCCTATTAACCCTGATATTGAGCTCATATGTGGTTTCCCTAGCAAGTCTGGCGTGTGGCGTATGAAATCTTTCTATATAAAAAATATCTCAAGGGTCTGAGGGTATGCTTCCATCCAGGAACTATAGTGCTCCAAAGTCTAAGCTTCCTAGTCCCGGGGTACATCTTACCTTTGATTCCAAAGTTGTGTTGACACTCAGTGTACACAAAATTTGCCTACACCATGCTGATTTTGATGCTGAAGGTGTTATTTATATTTCTTTTTTGTTTTGTATATACATAACTTGCATGTGTCGTACTTGTTGTCTTTATCAGGTTGTTCATCTTTGTTCATGTACTCATTTGACTTAACTCATGCGTGGACCGCTAGATATGGATCTAATCGGGCATCATATCAAACCATCGTTCATTCTAGATGAAGAAGATCATGGGATTGACACAATTTCTAACTAGCCTCCTGGCACTGCCGTTAATGGTGTTTCCTAGGGGAGCCTTGTGGTGGGGAACCCCCGGTTAAAGAATATTGAAGGCCAGACAGAGAAGGGAAGAGAGTTATCCATGGCTAATACTGAGGAGGAGAAAAAGAAAAGAGATCAGAATGATAGTTTGTCTGATGACTCGGGATGTCCCTGGAAAAGGATGCAAAATGGAAAATCCCGATCTAAGCCTCCTCTGCGAAGCGAAGATGTTCTCGTAGAGGGGAGTATATCTGCCAGCCTTTCTAAGCTTCCTTTTCATAAATCTATTTTTTTCGGTACAATCATTTCTTCTCCCTCCGTTGGAATGTTTTGATAGTATGCTAAGTTGCTTTACTATTGTATATTGTCGCTCATGTTAATTTATTTTATTTTCCTGGCGGGTTTTGTAAGATTGGTGAGAGTTTCAAGCTTATTGGTGAGTGGGCAGCCAAGATGTCCAAGCCAGATGGATCGCTCTAAGAGAAGTATATGGCTAGCAAGAAGCAGTGTGGAATTATGAAAAGGTCGCTTGAAGCCATTAAGAAGTGTACGGAAGCTGCTAAAGAGTGCAAAGGATGCTGAAGAAAATTTTAATAAGTTACGTGGTGAGTTGGAAGAGATGCGGACTAACTGTCCTGCTTCACTGGTTATCCTCAAATTCTTGCTAATTTATTATTCAAGATGAAGTCTTTTTTCAAACTCTTTGAGGAGATTTCTTCTTCTACTCGTGACGTTTGCTTTTGCGAGGCCCTGATAGAGCTTTGACGGGAAAACCCTGGTTTGAAGGTGAAGAAATTACCTTCGCTAGCTAAGAGCAAAGAGATCTTGAAAAAATAGATGGATGATCTTAATTCTGAATTTCTTAGCAAGATCTCTTATGGCGGGCATTCTTAATCTTTATTGCCACACCTCGCTAGTCTGCATTCTCTATGTTCTATTTCAGAGCTGCGAGAATGAAAAGTTGATTATCTTGAAAGTCTCCAATTGGATTCTCCTAATCCTACCTAGCTCCCAATGTAGAGGTTGATGGCCATGTGGAAAATCCTGCTCTATGATGCTACTAAAAACCTGATTGATCAGCACCGCCAATCCCTTCACTGTGACCTATAAAACAAAGCCCCTGGATTTTTATGGGGGGAAGAATCTCCAATGGTAAATTTAGCCTTAATATGAGTAATCAGGAATAATATAGCCTAATCTATAATAGGAGATATACCTGAGTATATATACTCTAGCAACCCTAGGATTTACATTGGATTACTCTTCAACCTCATTGGACCAAGTAGGTATGACTATTCATTATTTTAACTTGTGGCCCCATATTATTGGGCCACTAAATATTATGTATTACCAAGAAGCCCCCAGAAAATCAAAGGCCCTTTTGAGGTCTGAGAGGCTCTCAAGATAACTTGATACCTTAGGAGCCTTCTGAGGGGACTCTTTTGAGAGATTTGAGACTTCACTTCTCAATGTGGCATTTGGTTTTCTCAAATGAGTGTTATTAATTCGGAATGTAGAGAGACGTGTGTCAAGATCCACATTAAACATTAAATCAATAATATTTTAAATTATTCAATATGTTAAAATATATTTATTTAATTATTAAATATTGTTAATTTTAAAAATATTTTATATTGTTAATTTTAACAATATTTTATATTGTTAAAATTCATAATTCAATTAATTTCAAGGTTTTTTATCCTTGGACGCTCATACATGTAAGGGATTTCAACCCTGAGCATCTAACAGGCCACTGAGGCCTTTCAATTAATTTCAAGGTTTTATATCCTTGGACGCTCATACATGTAGGGTATTTTGACCTCGAGCATCTAACAAGCCACGAAGGCCTTTCATTTAATTTCAAGGTTTTTCAAGCAGCCTATTTCGAGCGGGAACTCGAGAACGAGAGGCACTCCGGCCAAATCTCGACGTGCTCATAAAGGGGGTATTTAAACCCTACTTTATTCCAACATAATAATAGCCACCCGAGGGGGGGAGTCAATAACTTGCGAGGGATTATCGAAGCCCATACTACAGTAAATGATAGTCCTCACTTCATTAATATTAGAAGAGCTATATCAAGGTATGTTCCGAGCATGGCCTCGACCCAATCTATAGAGTTTTTCTCTTACCTTATCTGCTATATTAGTCTTGGCGTAAATGATAATAATGTAACGCTAGGTGTGCAAATGCAGAGTGGGCTGCATTAATTAAGGTATAGAGCTAGGCATGCAAACCAAGAGCAACATCATTCAGAATGTGGCGTTGAGCGTATAAGTCATAAATCAAATGATTGGATGTAATGCTAGTTGCACAAATCCTCATTAGTGATTCTAGAGTGAGAAGTATGTCCTTTGATTTCTGTTGGTGATTTCCCTAGGGTGTGCTACCCCTCAATCAAAGGGCAACTTTTATGGCTTATAGCATTTGGCTCAAGAAGACATGTATTCCTTTCGAGGGAATCGCTATGAGGTTTCAACCTCTTCGACCCCTTTTACAGAGATAGGTTACTATCGTTTGGCTATGAACTCAACATTAGTGGAACCAATGGAGCAAACAAGGATGATGTTTTCTCCCTTTTGAGGAAAATGGTACGAGGCTTTGACCTTTTCGACCACTTTTATGGAGATAGCCTACTATTGTTTGTATATCGAACTCAACGTTAGCAGGAGTACCCAAGTTACCTCAATCATTAGAAACTCAAATTTGCCTATTCGTAATGTTGAGTAGATCAACTCCATCCTTTTAGTCTTTGAACAAGCAATTGGATACCTCTCAGGGGGCTTAACCATTTTGGCTTAGTTTGGTATCTCAAATTTCTCATTGTTTTTTTCTAAGGAACTTAACCCTGGTGATATCTTCCAAGCCATAGAGGCCTTTCAATTACTGTCAATGATTTAATCCTAGGGCACTCGTATTATGAAGGGGATTTCGATCCTGAGCGCTCAATGGACCGCGGAGGCCCTCCGAATATTTATAGGGTTTTTTTGTCCCTTAGGCGCTCATATATGTGAAGGGGATTTTGACCCCGAGCACTTGACAGGCCATAGAGGACCTTCGATAAATTTCATGGTTTTTATCCATGGCGCTTATACATGAAAAGGGGATTTTGACCCCAGGCGCTCGATGGATTACCGAGGCCCTTCGAATATTTATAGGGTTTTTCTTTCTATAAGGAGGTTTAATATAGTCCTAGCCATCTAAATTCCCTTCTTTTTTTATTTACAAATAATCCCTCGAGGGGAAGTTCAAATGATGGTCGAGAGTGGGGCACCCTACCACTCATGGCGTTACCCAACAGTTTTTACTCATTGGGTCTGTTTTACTTCCATACTGTTGGTACCTGGTCATAGCCTATAGCTAATTTAGGGTAAGCTACTCCCCAGCTAGACATATAGAATGGGAATCCTTCAACTTATAGTTGTGTTTGTGGTGGGTGTGGTACACTTCAGTCGAGGATCTCATTACAGTGGTGATTTCCCTCAGGTTCGCTACCCCCCAATCGAAGGGTACCACTCATCGGTAGTAAAGAATTCAACCTTTTAATTTTTAATCCCTTGAGGAATTTTTAGATACATGTATGGGGTTCAACAATTTTTATTTACAAGTTCCCATGGCATCTTTATCAGATGTAAGGGATTCAACTCTTTAGTTTATAAGTCATTGTCACGTTTTTCAAAGGTGGCTTTGAGCCCCTTCGTTCGTAAGCCCTCGCAACGCTTAACAAAGGTGGCTTCACCCCTTAAAGCCATCGTGGCATTTTTTATAGCATGAATAAAGTGTTAACTTTTTGCTTTCACTGAACGAGTATTATAATAAAAAACATTTAAGGGACCCGATTTTGCCGTGCTTATCCCAGTGTTTGCAAGGAATCAATCCATGGGTGCTTATACATGTATGGGGATTTCATCCCTGAGCGCTTGACAGACTGTCGAGACCTTTAAAGTGGTTTCAAGGGTTTAATCAAGGAGCACTCATATATGTAGGGATTTTGGCCCCAAGAGCTCGACAGGTCGCGAAGGCCTTTTGATTATTTACAAGGATTCGATTCTTTGACCTATAGCGGTATTTGTGTTAGGCATGCTATATCCTGGTTGAGAATTTTCTTTTCAAGTGTGTGCTAGAATTTTGGTTCTTGAGCACTTACGTATGCATGGGGTTTGACCCAAAGCACTTATGTATCTGCAAGGATATGATCCTTGAGCACTCATACATGTAGGGGATTTTGGACCCAAGCGCTTCATAGGCCGCTGGGGCTTTTCAAGTGTTTTCAAGGTTTTAATCCATAGGTGCTCAAATGTGTAGGGGATTTTGGGCCCGAGCACTTGGCAGGCCACAAAGGTCTTTCAATTGTTTTCAAGTATTCAATTCATGAGCGCTCATACATATAGGGGATTTTGGCCCCGAGCGCTTGACAGGTCGTGGAGGCATTTCAATTATTTTCAAAGGATTAATCTCTAGGCGCTCATATATTTAATGGATTTTGGCGCCGATCGCTCGACATGCTGTAGAGGCATTCCATTCTTGAGCGCTCATATATATATATGGAATTTTGGCCTCGAGCGCTCAACAGACTGCAGATGCCTTTTGATTATTGTCAAGGGTTTAATCCCCTGGTTTACATATATGTAGGGGATTTCGGCCCCAAGCGCTCGATAAGCTATGGAAGCCTTTCGGTTATTTTCAAGGGTCTAATCCCTAGGCGCTCATATATGTAGGGGATTTTCAGTCCGAGCGCTCGATAAGCTGCATAGGCCTTTCATTGTTTTCAAGGATTCGATTCTTGAGCGCTCATATATGTAGGGGATTTTGGCCCCAAGCGCTCAACAGACCGCAGAGACCTTTTGATTATTGTCAAGGGTTTAATCCCCTGGTTCACATATATGTAGGGGATTTCGGCCCCAAGTGCTCGATAAGCTGTGGAGGCCTTTAGATTATTTTCAAGGGTCTAATCCCTAGGCGGTCATATATGTAGGGGATTTTCAGCCCGAGGGCTCGACAAGCCGCATAGGCCTTTCATTGTTTTCAAGGATTTGATTCTTGATCGCTCATATATGTAGGGGATTTTGGTTCTGAGCACTCTAAATTTCGTACAAATGAGGGTGTTCTTTGATTTACAACAATGATTTCCCTCTGATCGGGGTGTTATCCCCAATTAAAGAGCACCACTCATTGGCAGTTTCTAGGCTGACCATGTTCAGCCAAAAGTCCTCTCGAGACAATAAGAGCACCATTAATATCAACAACATTAATATCGTAACCTAGGCCTTTAGGGTATATTCATTTCCATATAAGCAAATAATTGTACCTAAGTATATAGTCGGGCTTAGGCCTTTACGACATACCCAGGATTACAGCATATGATATGGGAAATAGAAGTAATATCATGTCAAGCTCACAATATCAGCAACAGACAAAGTTTTAATTACTTCCCAAAGATCAAAATACTAGCAAAAATATTGCACATTTTAAAGTTTATTTGTGACCATTGGCCTTGACTGAAGAAAGCGTTGAGGGAAAATAATCCAGAACACAATTATTGGACATTTTGCACCTATCATGGTGTGGCTAGGCAAAGAAACTAGTAACACAGCCACCTAAGTTTCACCAAGAAAAATCAAAGTAATTATTTATTTTCATTATTGCAATGGGATAATTGATTGCTATTGACATGCCTCCCCCAGAGTTGTTAATTGTAGCTAATTAACCTGGCTGGAGAAAATATAAGAGATTTATAGTTTTGCACCCTATTCTCACTGCTACGCTACTTATGGTGTAGTTAGCGGTAAGCCCTGGGTTTGTCCATAGAAATGCTAGGTCTGAGTAGCAATCAAAACACAGCCTCGTATGGGTCGTCAATCCGTACAAGTGAAAGGAATAACTAGTAAAGAAAACATGCAAGGGGGGGAGTTTGGTTTTTCAAACTTACAACTACTAAACATAAAAGTAAAAAGAAAAAAGAAAAATAAGTTATTTAATTAAGAACTTGGAGATTCATTGAGTAATATGGTTAGTCTAATTTTTCAATCCTCGATTCATTCACGTAGAAATTTAGGCAAACCTAATAAAGTGTTCATAGTACGTGGTAGGGCCGATGACATACACTTCCCTGTCCCCGTCATGGCTGGTGCACTTGTAACCCTCTATCGACACCACCATTATAATTAGGGGAGTAAAAAAAGGTCCAACCAATATTGTAGATCTATTTCTCCCCCATACGATTACGTCTCAGGCTTCCACCACGCGCTACTTCCCAGTGGTCCAATCAATTAGGCCAAAGGTTCGTTAGCACCTTATCTATGATCTAAGGCCTCTCACACGCTAGCTTTCTACTATTTGCTATCTCTACCCAAAACCTCTCAGAAAAGTTTACGAAGTCAAGTAAGACTAGTGCGATGGCAAATAAGTCAGAGCATGCTCAAGTCCCCCGTGCACACACCCACGCGAATGCATTCTCCCTTACCCATTCTAACATCCAAGTTTCTCTTCCCAAGGGGGCATCAAGATTTGAACCAAATATGAATATAGCCCAAAGTGTGTTCTTATAAGCGGTGTGCTATTCATCCAATTCAAATAATCAAGAACAATCATAATAATTTCATGAACACAAATATTATGAAGAACTAGAGAATCTCACAAAACATGTAAATTAATCCATGATCCTACAATTTATCCCCCAAGATATAGAAACTACTCCAAAGATATGGAATTCAAATAAAATTTGAATTCCACATCTTAGGATCAAAGAGGAAAAAAAAAGAAAAGGAGAGAGTTTTTCTCTTTCTTGAGTTGCTCTCCTAATTACAAAACTAAAGATATGATATGAAACCCCAGTATACTAAGGTTATATTTATAGTAGTATTAGATTGGGCCAAACATTAAGCCCAAAATAAGCCAAATAAGGGTAGACCTAGCGTGGGCTGTCACAGATTGTGGTGCCTGTGGCGTTTCCTTAGTGTGGGTCTAGTCTCTTCATGTGGCGTGGGGCTCCCATTCTGGTGCGTGGCGCGGATCTTCAAGTGGGACAGGGCAAGTCATCCCTCCGGCACGGGTCGTGTCGTTTTGCATGGGGCACCATTAGAATGCCGAATTTGAGGCTTCTGATCCTTGCTCATGCCCGACGGTACATACCGTGGTCAGGAAGGGTGCTCCATTCAAATATTTTGGTGCGGGAAGTGTGATTTCCCACACCCCGCCGGTTGGTCTTGGCATCTTGGACATGGAACGGCGTAGGACATAAAAAATGAGGTGTTTCGCACACATACTTAGCCATTTGGAGTGTGACTTAGTCTCGTGCTTGAGGTCCGTGGCATCTGGCACGGGCCGCACCATAGCCTCATGCTAGTCTTCTTGGTGCGGGTAAGCTTCTTTAGCACAAACCATTGGTGCCAACCATGAACGACTCGGGCCAACCCATTTGTGCCTCGACATGTTTAGCTTGTATCGTAAAACAATCAAAGAGTTGTTTTAAAAAACAATCCACAATGGAAGCATGCATCGTCAACCTAGTTTTTGATTTTCTCTCAATTTCTCAAATTTTTCCTAGGAGTCCTTTCGGGTTTTCATCCTAGATTTAACAAAAAAAGGGTAATCACCTCTCACATTTTTTCCACACAGCTTCTCATTTTTTCCTAGGCTCGTAAACCTAGCTAGGCCTAGCCTCTCATTTTTACCTAGGCCTTTCGACCTATCTGTGATTTTCCTAATGTTACCCAAGTCACCCATTCGAGTTTTCGACTTGTCCAGGTTTTTTATATTTTTTTCATTTTTTCAAGTTTTCCAATTTTTTTGGGGTAGCACAAATTACCCAAAAAGGGGGCTTCCTACTACAAAGATAAGATCAAACACACAAAAAATACACCACCAATATCCTAAAACAACCTACCCCATGCAAACTAGAAACTCTAGCATAGCATGTCATGCCATCAAATTTCGATCCAAAATCATCACTCAATAATCAAAAACCAAAATCACCAACAAACAAGAAAATCAACTACTAATGCAAATCATGAAATGCACCAAGGAAATCTAGGAATGAAGACTCCCTAAGTGCTCACTACTCCTTCCCCACCCATAACCATTGCATAGTCTCCAATGCACAAAAATCATGCCAAAATATAAGTGAGGTAGGGAGAAATTGTGATACTCACTCTCGTGGGCCCAAAGAGCCTTCATCATCTTAACTCGTGAAGCTCCTATCCATGTATCACGTTCGTTGATGTGTTGCCTCCATGGAATCCATTCTCGCACGCATCTCCTTCAATTGTGATCGCATTTCTCCCATTGCTTGGATGACCTCTTGGAAAACATTGGTAGCGTTTGAAAACTTTTGCCTAAGAGATTGAAATTGGTCCATAATGTCCATTGATTTGTGAGAGCGACTAGGATGTGCTCTCGAAGGGCTCTCACCCTCGACCTCCTCAACATCTATCTGTGGGTTGGCTAAAACTCTGTAGAAATCTCTCTCAAATCTCTGGTCAGGCTCAATAAATAGGTCATCCAATCATGTATCATAGTCGATGGTGGTTGACTTATATTCACCCAAGGTCATTATATGTTGCTAATTAACCAAGGCGGAGGGCTTATGGGTCAAAGATATAGATTTATAATTCTGCACTCGTTTTCACTTCTAAGCTACCAAGGGGTAGTAAGTGGCAAGCTCTAAGTTTGTCTACCAGGATGCTAGGGCTGAAGTACTAATTAAAAAACAACCTTGTATGGGTCGTCAATAGTCATGAGTGAAAGGAAAAGCTAGTAAAGCAAACATGCAAAAGGGGGGGGTTGTTTTTTCAAACAATCAACTACTAAACATAAAAAGTAAATATGCAAGCATCTAATTAAACTACGCACTTGGGATCATATTGCAACATGGTAGTTCTAATGCTTTAATCCTAAATTCATTCACAAAAAAAGACTCACAAAACACCTATTAGTATGTTCACAACACATGGTGTGGCCGATGGCATACACTTACCCATCACTGTCACGGTGGGTGCGCTCGCAACCATCCATCGGCACCGCCATTGTAATTAGGGGAGTACAACAATGTCCTACCATTGTCGTAGGTCTGTTTCTCTCCCATGCTATTAAGACTCGGGCTTCCACCATGAATGCAACTAATCCTCCCGGGTCCTGTATACACTAGGCCCAAGGATTGTGGGCACCATATCTACGATACTAGTGTTTCAACACAACACCTAGCATGCTAATATTAGCTATCTCTACCTGCAACCTCTTGGGCAATAGTTATGAAGTCAGCTAAGACTGGTGTGATGGAAAATAGGTTATAGCATTCTTGAATCTCCCGTGCACACACCCACGCGGATGTGTTCTTCTCTACCCATTCTAATATCAAGGTTTCTCTTCCCATTGGGGCATTAATAATTGAACCATATATGAATATAGCCCAAACTGTGTGCTTATATGTGGTGTAGCATTCATGCAATTATAAAATTCAAGAACAATCACAATAATATCATAAAAACAAAGATAGGATGATCTAATGAATCTCAATAAAGTAAATAGAAGATACCAAGGGCCAAATTCTTCAACTCTTCATCCTTTTGCTGCACAGTCCGGGGTTTTTGCCACAGCCTGGGGTCTTTGCCTC
Organism: Rubia yunnanensis; assembly: GCA_037428765.1. Taxonomy (NCBI): domain Eukaryota; kingdom Viridiplantae; phylum Streptophyta; class Magnoliopsida; order Gentianales; family Rubiaceae; genus Rubia; species Rubia yunnanensis. Next base: position 30,400,992 of record CM075071.1, on the reverse strand, counting down.
GTGAAGGTCTCGTGAATGTTTTCACAAAACCCCTGGAACACTTGTGTAGTGCAGGCCATGTGATTTTTCACGGGCCACTGGAGCTTGACCATGGGCGTTCCGTGACTGGCCGATGTTGTTTCGTCAGTTGAACTTCGTTTGCTTGCTACGGGTGAACTATTAGTCCAAATAGGGAGTTCTTGTAGTCAATTTTGTAGTACTCGAGAAGAAGAATCCAATGGAACCATCCTTGAAGGACAGTGCTTCCTTGATTATTCCCGAAATAAGGTAACACTCCTCAGACCACGATTCACCATTTTCTCCTTTAGTTGTCTTGAACTCCGATGCCGCCTATCTTTGGCTTTAATCTCCTTCTACCACGCATTGATGTTCATAGCCTTTATCTACTACCATTAAAATGTGAATGGCTTTTAAATCTTCTACTGTTAAATACAAACGGCCTTTGCTAGAATGTAATGTAACAAATATCATTCACGGGGGACCCACTGAAGGTACTCAAAATGAAGAATACGGATCCCGTGAACATGATATGTCAAGAATGACTAATTAAGTACACAAAACATGAGATTTAGAATAGAAAACCAAAAATGGTTGTCTAAAGTGAATGTTCATAGCAGTGGTCTGTGGGATCTGGCACGGTTCTTCAAGCGTGTACCGTGCCACAGTCCGTGATGATTGTCAAGGACCACGAATAGTACACAGTTTTTGCTCAGAGTTTTATCATGGTCCATGGAGGTTTTCATGGACTACGAGCAACATGTGGTTTAGCTTAGAAATTTTCTCATGGTCTGTGAAGGTTTTCATAGACTGGCTCCATACTTAACCAAATTCTTCAACTATTCATCCCCTTGCTCCACGTTCCGGGGTCTTTATCACAGCGTGGGGCCTTTGCCTCGAAAAGGTCTCATGCAGGTGTTCACAAAAGCACTGGAACTCTTGTATTGCAGACCGTGTGATTTTTCGTAGGCCGCTGGTGCTTAACCATGGGCAATCCGTGACCGGCCGCCGTTGCTTCATCGGTTGAACTTCGTTTGCTTGCTACCGGTGAACTGTAAGTCCGAATAGGGATTCCTTGTTGTCAATTTTGTAGTACTCATCTAATGGAACCAGCCTTGAAGGATAAATCTTCCAGGATCATTCCCGAACTAAGGCAACACTCTTCGGAAAATGATTCACCATTTTCTCCTCTGGCCGTGTTGAACCCCGAAGTGGCCTATCTTTGGCTTCAATCTCCTTCTACCACACATTGATGTTTGTGGCCTTCATCTACTACTATTCTAGAGGTGAATGACTTTCATCTCTTTTACCGTTCTTGTGAACGGTCTTCAATATCTTCTACCGTCATTACAGGCGGCCTTCAAATAGAACGTAAACAAAAGGTAACCACGGGCGACCTACTAAAGATGATCACAAGGAAGATCGAGGAGCCTGTGGATACAAGATGTTTATTAGTACCAATTAGGTTTACAAAATGCAGGATTTAGACAAGAAAGTCAAACATGGCTGTCTAAACCCCTTATCGTGTAAACTCAACTGATATTAGCAATAAACCAAAAAAAAACTAGCTAAAACCTATATCAAATAGAATGGTTAACTCACGCATAATGAAACAGATCAAACTCCCCACACTTAACCCATTCTCCCTTACCCATTCTAAAATCTAGGTTTCTCTTTCCAATGGGGCATTGATATTTGCAGTATACATATAGCCCAATGTGTGTGCTGATATGTGGTGTACTATTCATGCAATTAAAATAATCAAGAACAATCATAATATAATCATGAACACAAATATTAGGATGAACTAGAGAATCTCACAAAACATTTAATTAAACCATGCCCCTAAAATTTATACCCAAGCTATAGAAACTACTCCATGGATATGGAATTAAAATAAAGATTTAAATTCTACATCTTAGGACCAAAGAAAAAGAAAGAAAAGAAAAGAAGAGATTTTTCTCTCTCTAGAGTTGCTTTCCTAATTGCAAAACTAAAGATATGATATGAAAACCTAGTAGACTAAGGTTATATTTATAGTAGTAGGAGATTGGGCCTAAAAATAGGCCAAACAATTGCTGCTCGGTGCAGGCAGTCATGGAGGGTGAGGCTCGTGGCTTGTCATTGGCATGAGTCGCGAGATCTGGCGTGGGTCGCATCCCTTTGTGTGGTGCAAGTGCACATTCCGGTGCATGGCACGGATCTTCAAATGGTGTGGGGTGCAGAATGTTGCATGGGTTACGTCATACCTCTGGCGCAGGCCGTGTCATCTGGCGTGGAGCGCCATCAGAGTGCTAAATTGGAGGTTTCTGATCCGCTCCCATGGCCGGTGGTGCATTCTGTGGTTTGGAAAGGTGTTCTGCTTAGAAACTTTTGCGAGGGTCGTGTGATGTCTTGCACCCTGCCAGCTGGTTTTAGCATCTTGGACATGGAACGTCATGGGACGTCAAAAATGGGACATCACACGCCCATACTTGGCTGTGTGGAGTGTGACTTAGTATCGAGCTTGCAGCCCGTGCTATCTGGCATGAGCCATACCATAGTCACGTGCTTACTTTATTGGCACGGTGCAGTTACTTCGACTCAGTCCGTTGGTGCCAACCATGAATGATTCGTGCCGACCCATTCATGCCTCGACTGACATAGGTTGTTTCCTTTGCTACATGTGAACTGTTAGTCCGATTTGAGCGTTTTAGTAGACAATTTTGTAATGCTCAAGAAGATGAATCCAATAGAATAATTGAAGGCCAATTCTTCTCGGACCGTTCTCAGACTTAAGCACAACTCATTGGACCATGATTTATCATATCTTTGTTGGCCACTTTGAACTCCGTTGCTTCCTATCTTTGGCTTCAATCTCCTTCTACTACACATTAATGCTCATAGCCTTCATCTACTACTATTCTCGAGGTGAATGGCATTCGTATCTTCTACCATTCTTCCGAACGACCTTCAATATCTTCTATCATCCATATAGACGGCCTTAACATAGAATGTAAACAAAAAGTATCCACCGACCTACTAAAGATGATCACAAGTAAGATCTATGAGAGCGTGCATACAAGGTGTTCTTAGTACCAATTAAGTTTACAAAATGCGGGATTTAGACAAGAAAACTAAACATGGCAATCTAAACCACTTATCACGTAAACTCAACATATTTTAGCAATCCACCCAACAAAACTTACTAAAAACTATGTCAAATGTAACGGTTAACGCATGCATAATGAAGTAGATCAGACTCCCCAAACTTAACCCTTTACTCGTCCTCGAGTAAATGAAGACAAGATAAAAAATCAAGTGAAATGTAGCGTGCATGCATAAGTTAACCGAGCCATTCAACTTATTCCCGGATTACCCTGTTTCCTCCAAAAGAGTAAGAATCTCAAAACTCTCACACTCTCTGAAAAACATAAGCAATCTAACCACACAAAAGTAAAATGTGGGAAAAGGTAACAAAAAAAGATAAGTGTTAAGCTATCTTACTTTTCCTAAAATGATCCCAAAGAAATCAAACAGTCTTTATCAGAAACAATCCACCGTGAAAGCATGCATCGTCAACCTAGTTTTTTTGTTTTCTCTCAATTTCTCTCATTTTTCCTAGGAGCCCTTTCGGGTTTTCATCCTAGCTTTAACACACAAAGGGTACTCACTTCTCACCTTTTTCCACACAGCTTCTCATTTTTGCCTAGGCTCGTAATCCTAGCCGAGCCTAGCCTCTAATTTTAACCATGGCCTTTCGACCTATCCCGGCTTTTCCTAATGTTACCCAGGTCGCCCCTTTGGGTTTTCGACTTGTCTAGGTTTTTATATTTTTTTTCATTTTTTCAAAATTTCCAATCTTTTTGGCGTAGCACAAATTTCCCCAGGAGTGGGCTTCATACTACAATGATAAGATCAAACACAAAACAATACACCACCAATATCCTAAAATAACCTAGCCCATGCAAACTAGAAACCCTAGCATAGCATTTCATGCCACCAAATGTCAATAAGAAATCATTCCTCAACAATCAAAAACCAAAATCACCAACAAACAAGAAAATCAATTGGCAATGTAAATAATGAAATGCACCAAGGAAATATAAGAATGTAGACTCCTTAAGTGCTCATTACTCCCTCCTCACACATAACCAATGCATAGTCTCCAATACAAATAAATCATGCCAAAACATATGTGAGGTAGGAAGAAATGGTGATACACACTCTCTCAGCCTCAAAGGGCCTTCATCCCCTTGACTCGTGAAGCTCCTATTCACATATCACGTTGGTTGAAGTGTTTCCTCCATGGAGTCCATTCTCGCACTCATCTCCTCCAATTGTAATAGCATTCCTCTCGTTGCTTGGATGACCTCTTGCAAAACTTGGGTAGAGTTTGAAAACTTTTGCCCAAAAGATTAAAATTTTGCCATAATTTACACTGATATGCAAGAATAACTAGGAGATGCTCTCTAAGAGCTCTCACCCACGGCATCCTCAACATCATTCTCCGGGTTGGCTAAAACTATGTAAAAATCTATCTCAAATCTTCGGTCAGGATCAATAAATAGGTCATCTAGTTATGTATCATGGTCATTGGTGGATGACCCGCCTCCACCTGGGGTTATTATATGTAGCTAATTAACCTGGGCAGAGGGCTTATGGGTCAAAGATAGAGATTTATAATTCCGCACTTATTCTCACTGCTAAGCTACCAAGGGGTAGTAAGAGGCAACCCATGGGTTTGTCTACAAGGATGCTAGGGCTCAACTACTACTTAAAACACAACCTCATACGGGTCGTCAATCTACACGAGTGAAAGGAACTGCTAGTAAAACAAACATGCAAAAGGTGGGGGTTTATTTTTCATACTATTAACTACTAAACATAAAAAGTAAATATGCAAGCATCTAATTAAACTATGCACTTGGGAATCATTTAGAAACATGGTAGTTCTAATGCTTCAATCTTTGGTTCATTCATAAAAAGACTTTAAAAAGACCTATTAGTATGTTCACAACACGTGCTGTAGCCGATGGCATACACTTCCCCATCCCTGTCACGGTGGGTGCGCTCGCAACCCTCCATCGGCACTGCCATCATAATTAGGTGTGTACAACGAGGTCCCACCATTGTTGTACGTCTCTTTCTCCCCATTTCTATTACGTCTCAAGCTTCCGCCATGAATGCAAGTACTCCTCCCGGGTCCTATATACATTTGGCCTAGGGATCGTAGCTTAAAATATTATCTTGAAACATAACACCTAGCTTGAAATATTAGCTATCTCTACCCACAACCTCTCGGACAACAGTTACAAAGTCAGCTAAGACTGGTGCAAAGGAAAATAGGTTAAAGCATTCTCGAATCCCCCGTGCACACACCCACGCGGATGCGTTCTCCCCTACCCATTCAAACATCCAGGTTTTTCATCCCAATGGGGCATCAATAATTAAACCATACATGAATATAACCCAAAGTGTGTGCTCGTATGTGGTGTAGTATTCATGCATTTATAACATTGAAGAACAATCACAATAGTATTATAAATTCTAAGATAGGATGAATCTAATGAATCTCAATAAAGCAAATAGAAGATACCAAGGGCTAAAATGAATCCCTAGCTAAAATTATACTCTACAAAGGTTAGTGTTGGTATGCCTTGAATACTGTAATAGCTGCTTCTGCGACCCTGGCCTGGGGGTTCGGGGGGCGGCAGACACCCCCAGCTGAATGGGGGTCTCCCTTTGTTGGCCCAGTTTGTTAGGGTTTAGTGGAGACAACATATAAGGTGCTCTCTCCTCTCTGTAAACACTATTCTGTTCTGCACTTAGATAGGTAGAAATCTGGCCAATTTCTTGGCGCCTGTAACTTGCTACCTATTATAGTGAATCCGTCTCCCGTGGATGTAGCCAAAATTGGTGAACCACGTAAATCTTGTGTCTTGTTATTTTCGTTCATATTTTCTGTTCTTTCTTCATTTCAACACAACAAACTGGTATCAGAGCGGTTTCTTTTTCCAGTGAGATCCGTAGTGGGTGTATCGGATTCTGGGCTCATTAGATTGGGGCTGATCAGGGAGAAAGATGTCTGGGTTGAACGTGAAAATCAACAAGTTTACTGGGAGAAACAGTTTCAGTTTATGGCAGATCAAGATGCGAGCTTTGCTGAAACAACAAGGTTTGTGGGCCCCGCTGACGAAGGATTTCACGAGCAGTTCTGGCGGTGTAAGGCACACTCGAAGATTATGTTGTGTCTCACGGACGAAATCATCACTGAGGTCTCAGATCAGGAGACTGCTACACAACTATTGCTGAAGTTGGAGAGTTTGTATATGATGAAATCTCTAACCAACAAGCTGCTTCTGAAACAACGCCTCTTCGGTCTCCGAATACAGGAAGGTACGTAACTCAGAGACCATATAGAGCAATTGAATCCTTTGTTATTATAATTGCGAAATATAGATGTGAAAATTGAAGATGAAGATGCTGCTTTGATTTTGCTAGTGTCTTTACCACTTTCGTATGAGGATTTTGTTCAGTCATTTATTATTGGTAAAGATTCCGTGTCTCTGGAGGAAGTTAGATCCTCTCTCCATAGTCAAGAGTTGCGACATAAGGCAAACAGTACAGGTACAGAAAGTCAGGCCTCTGGCTTGTTTGCTAGTGGCGGAAACACAAAGGGCAAGGGAACCGGCAGTAAGAAGAAGGGCAAGAAGTTATCTTCAAAGGGTCCCAAGGCCAATGATGTTTGTAACTACTGTAAGGAGAAGGGGCATTGGAAAAATGAGTGTCTGAAAAAGGCTAGTCAATCTGGGAGTACATCTGGTACTCCCGCTGTGGCTGAAGGGGATTTCAGTTCTGTAGATGATTTAGCTCTAGCTGAGGGCAAGCTAGAACAAATGGTTTTGCAAGGTAGTTGGGATTGGTTCAATCAAGATCAGGACGCATGATGGTAGTTTTTGTACTTTGAACGATGTCAGGCATGTTCCATCGATGACAAAGAATCTGATTTCTCTTCCTACGTTGGATAGAAAGGGTTTCGTCTACTCAGGGAGTGATGGATTTCTGTGTGTCTGCAAAGGTTTTAGGCTGGTTCTGAAAGGTGTTCTGCATGGTACTTTGCATTTTCTACAAGGTTCCACGGTTATGGATTCTGTTAATGTTGCATCTTCGGAGGTTCACCAGGATAATATGACTAAGTTATGGCATATGAGGCTTGGTCACATGGATGAAAGAGGGATGCAGATTCTGTCGAAGAATGATCTTCTTGGTGGCCACATGGTTAAGAGCTTGGACTTCTGTGAGCATTGTGTTTTTGGGAAGCATCGCCGCAGCAAGTTTCCTAAGGCAATTCATAGAACAAAGGGCACGTTGGATTACATCCATTCTGATTGTTGGGGACCTTCCCGAGTTGAGTCACTGGGAGGTCACAGGTACTTTGTTTCTCTGATTGATGATTACTCAAGGATGACTTGGGTTATCATGATGAAACATAAAAGTGAAGCTTTCTCGAAGTTCAAGGAGTGGAAAGCTTTGGTGGAGAATCAGACCGGGAAGAAGATCAAGAGGGTCGGAACTGATAATGGGCTGGAATTCTGCTCGTCTGAGTTTGATCAGTTTTGTAGGGATGAAGGGATTGCTCGTCATCATACAGTTAGGAATATGCCACAGCAGAATGGCGTAACTGAGTGGATGAATCAGACATTGCTGGCGAGAGCGAGGTGCATGCTCTCTAATGCTGGTTTGGAAAGGATATTCTGGGCAGAGGCAGTGAGTACGACTTGTTACTTGATCAACCGCGGGCCTCACACGGGTATAGAGTGAAAAATACCTATGGAGTTGTGGTCAGGTAAAGTTGTTGATTACTCCAAGTTAAAAGTTTTTGGTTATACATCTTATTATCATGTTAGTGATGGTAAGTTAGAGCCCCGAGCCAAGAAGGGTGTCTTTGCGGGTTATGGAGATGGAGTTAAAGGCTCCAGGATATGGTCTCTATCTGAGAAGAGGGTTATTCTGAGCAGGGACGTTGTCTTTGATGAAATTTCTTTGCTTAGATCTATGGTGAAGCCCACAGTTGTGCCAGAAACTAGTGGAGTTGATAAACAGGTGGAGCTTGAAGTCACTCAAGATGAAAATAGATTGGAACAATTTGAGGTGGATCAAGAGCCGCAGACAGAATCTGAGATACCGAAATCTCCACCACCAGATCCTCAACCATCAGGAGCTAAAGTTCACGGTTTAGCTCAGGGCCGACCCAGGAGGGTTGGAGTTGGGGCGCCCAAGAGATATGGGTTTGATGATATGGTGGGTTATGCACTGTCAGTTGCCGAGGAAGTGGATACTCAAGAGCCATCAACCTTTAGAGAGGCTACTTCATGTACTGATGCTGATAAATGACTTGCTGCAATGGGAGATGAGATGGAGTCTCTTCAGAAGAATCAGACATGGGAATTGGTCCAACAGCCTCAAGGGATAAAGGTAATAAGTTGCAAATGGATTTTCAAGAAGAAGGAAGGAATATTACCTGCAGAGGGAGTCAAGTAAAAGGCAAGAGTTGTTGCAAGAGGTTTCAGTCAAAGGGAGGGGGTAGACTACAATGAGATCTTCTCACCAGTGGTCAGACACACTTCCATCAGAGTGTTGCTAGCCTTGGTGACACATCAGGATTTGGAGCTCGAGCAACTTGATGTGAAGACCGCTTTTCTACATGGAGAGTTGGAGGAAGAGTTGTACATGACTCAGCCAGATGGTTTCCAGGTTCCTGGCAAGGAAAAATATGTTTGCAAGTTGAAGAAGTCTTTGTATGGACTTAAGCAGTCTCCGAGGCAGTGGTACAAGAAGTTTGACAGTTACATGCTTCAGTTGGGATACACGAGGTGTGCTTATGACCGTTGTGTCTACTACAGCAGGTTGAGAGATGGGTCATTCATCTATCTGGTGCTTTATGTAGATGACATGCTGTTAGCTGCAAAGAGTAAGCATGAGGTTTAGAAGTTGGAAGGACTTCTTAGTGCTGAGTTTGAGATGAAGGATCTGGGTGCAGCTCGGAAGATACTAGGAATGGAGATTCTTAGGGATCGAAGTCAGCGTAAGCTTTTCTTGTCACAGAAAGGCTACATTCAGAAAGTGTTGGCTAGGTTTGGCATGTCTACAGCGAAGCCTATAGACACTCCTAGTGCTACAAATATCCATCTCACCACCATGTTTGCTCCTCAGTCAGACGAGGAGAAGGAGTATATGTCTCAGGTTCCTTATGCCAGCGCAGTGGGGAGTTTGATGTATGCTATGGTTTGCATGAGGCCAAATTTAGCACAGGCAGTCAGTGTTGTGAGCAGGTTCATAGGGCAACCGGGAAAGGAACATTGGCAAGCTGTGAAGAGGATCTTCAGGTATCTTAGAGGTAAATTTGATGTGGTTCTCATTTATGGAGGTGATACCGAGTGCTTAGTTACAGGCTACTCTGATTCTGATTATGCTGGTGATGTTGACACGAGGAGATCGATGACTGGTTATGTATTCACTTTGAGAGGTTCTGTGGTTAGCTGGAAGGCGACTTTGCAACCTACAGTGACGTTGTCTACTACGGAAGCAGTGTACATGGCTCTGACAGAGGCTGCAAAGGAGGGAATATGGCTGAAAGGGCTGGTTAGTGATCTTGGTCTACATCATAATCAGGCTACTCTGTACTGTGACAGCTTGAGTGCAATTTGCCTAGCCAAGGATCAGGTCCATCATGAGAGGACCAAGCATATTGATGTCAGATATCATTTCCTGAGGAGTGAGAGGAGAATTAGGGTGAAGAAAGTGGGAACTGCTGATAACCCCGCTGATATGTTCACCAAACCTGTTCCACATAGCAAGTTTCAACATTGTTTCGACTTGCTGAACATCAGAGTTGATTAGGTGCTCTATGGGCAGTCCCAGGAGTGGAGGGCGAAGTCTACTCATCTGGCACGGTAATGGTGCATCTGGAGTTTTCTACTTTGAGGATTCAAGTCAAGGTGGAGATTTGTTAGTATGCCTTGAATACTGTAATAGCCGCTTCTGCGACCCTGGCCTGGGGGTCCAGGGGGCGGCAGACACCCCCGGCTGAACGGGGGTCTCGCTTTGTTAGCCCAGTTTGTTAGGGTTTAGTGGAGACAGCATATAAGGTGTCTCTCTCCTCTCTGTAAACACTATTCTGTTCTGCACTTGGATAGGTAGAAAGCTGGCCAATTTCTTGGCGCCTGTAACTTGCTACCTATTATAGTGAATCCGTCTCCCGTGGATGTAGCCAAAATTGGTGAACCACGTAAATCTTGTGTCTTATTATTTTCGTTTATATTTTCTGTTCTCTCTCCATTTCAACACAACAGTTAGATCCATGGAAAATATTAGGTTAGATTCCATGGATCTAGAAAATAAGATTAAAATAAAAGGATAAGAAAAAGAAGAAGAAAGGAGAAGGAGAACTCACCTCTTCCTTCTATCTAAACTAGAGAGAGAAACTAATCTACATTATGCCTACTTCTATCCTACTTAAGGTTTAGTAGAAGACTAAGGCTCCTATATATAGTAGTAGGAGTTTAGGCCTAAAAATAGGCCCAAAATAGGCTAAAAATAGTAAAACCCAAGGTCAGCCGCCAAGGCTTCTCGGACCATCACTTATGTCACGGTCTATGAAGCATGCAAGCCCAGGGCGCCAGATATGGTTTCATAGGCACGGTCGGTGGTATCTAGCGCAATTCGTGAAGCAGGTCTAGTGCCACAGTCCAGGAACATTGTAACGGACCACGAACAGTACACGGTTTTGGCTAAGAGTTTTATCACGGTCCATAGAGGTTTTCACGGACTGTGAGCAGCATGTGGTTTTTCTTAGAAATATTCTCACGGTCTGTGAAGGTTTTCACGGACCGGCTCCAAAGTTAGCCAAATTCTTCAACTCTTCATCTTTTTGTACCACGATCCGGGTTCTTTGTCACGTCCTGGGGCCTTTGCCTCGTGAAGGTTTCAAGCAGGTCTTCACAGAACCCCTCGAACTCTTTGGTAGTGCAAGCTGTGTGATTTTTCACAGGCCGCTGGTTCTTGACCATGGGCAGTCAGTGACCGGCCGTCCTTGCTTCATCGGTTGAACTTCGTTTGCTTGCTACGAGTGAGCCGTTAGTCTAAATAGGGAGTTCTTGTAGTCAATTTTGTAGTACTCGAGAAGACGAATACAATAGAACCAATTTTGAAGGCTATTTATTCCTGGATCATTCCTGGAACAAGGCAACACTCCTCGGATCATGATTCACCATTTTCTCCTTTAGCCGTCTTGAACTTTGAAGCCGCCTATCTTTGGCTTCAATCTCCTTCTACCACGCATTGATGTTTGTGGCCTTCATTTACTACCATTAAAATGCAAATGGCCTTCAAATCTTCTACCGTTAAAGACAAACGGCCTTCGCTAGAATGTAATGTAACAAATAGCATTCACGGGAGACCTACTAAAGGTACTCAAAATGAAGATAAGGATTTCGTGAACATGATATGTCATGAAACACTAATTAAGTATAAAAAATGTGGGATTTAGAAGAGAAAACCAAACATGGTTGTCTAGACCCCTTGTTATGTAAACACAATTAATATCACCAAACCACCAACCAAAAGTAACCAAAAGCTATATCAAATGCATTGGTTAACGCATGCTAAATGGTGTAGATCAGTGGTGCGCTTCGGCTGTGGAATTACCATGAAACAACAAGTGCTTGCTCTGCCATTAAACTCATACATATCTACCCTCTGATGTCGTAGGTCCCACCATGGATACTTTGGCTGACTTTTTGATATGGGTAATATACAAATATAACCCTATATGTTAGAGAAAGTGCAGGTATAACCCTGACTTGTTTTTTAGTGCATATAAAACCCTAACTTGTTTTTTAGTGGAAATATAGCCCTAACATACATATGTGCAAATATAACCCTAATGTCCTTATTCCAGCAATGACTGACTATTTCCGGCCATTGTCCAACTAGAAATGACCTAATTGCCCTTCTAACCTAATACAAAAATTTAAATACAAAACTCCACGTTGCTGCCACCATAGCCACTATTTAACCACCATCTTGACGCTGCCCCACCACCACCACCCAGCCAGCCATGCCCATCCACCACCACCCAGCCAGCCATGCCCATCCACCACCTTCCACCTCGGTACCACCACCAGCCATCCCACCACCACTGCCCAGCTATCCCACCACCACTTTCCACCACTGCCTAGCTATCCCACCACCAGCCGCCCGCTCAGACCCCAGCGGCAATCAGCCAAGCATCGGAGTTTCTGAACTAATCATCACCATTCTTCCCGGTGATCAATGTCACCATTTGCTTTAAACATTCACCGTACTCAGCAGACGAACTGCAAACCAATTCCTGATGACCAATGTCAACCATTATTTTTTAAAATTCGCTCACCCTGACCAATTTTTGAACCAATCTCTACACTTAATCATTCCCCAACCCTAAAATCCTTCATCGCTAGCACATACGCTAACTCATTCCAATCAAAGAAGAAGGCGGCGCTTGATTCACACATGCGAGCACTAACCAGGCGCGTGAATCACATGCGCATGCCCGTTCATTCTCCACCACCATCTCTGTTTGCCTCCCTCCATCGTACTTTTGATATATCCACCTTGGTGGTGGTTGAATTGTTTCCAAACCCCACCACCGCCACGGATGAATTTGAGCCCTAAATTTTGCTGGTGGTGGTGGAAGCAACAATGGCAGCGATTTGGCTGTGGCCGATGAGGCTTAGGTTTTTGTACTTGGAGAACTTAGATTTGGAAGAGCTGAGATCCTTCTGGAGTTGCTAGAGTAGAGATGGAGAAGAAGAGATGTCGGAGTAGTTCAATCTGAGAATGTTCAAAGAATTGCCCGCTCAGACCAAAGGAATCCAGTTTGCTCAGACCATAGGAGTTGCCCGCTCCAACCCAAGGAAGAAGAGATTAGGGAGGGTAGAAAAGTAATTCAGGTAATTTCTATATTTTTATGGAGGGGTAAATTGGTCATTTTGACTACTACCAACCTCAAACTACCGAAAAAGGTTATATTTTCACATAACCTATATATCTAGGATTATATTTGCACTTTTAATTATCTTCGGGTCATATATATACTTTCATCAATTATATATGGTTATATATACACTTTACTCTTTTGATTTTATACCTTGTACCCGATCATCCCAAGTTAGCCAACGCTCTCTGTGTGACTGGATGTCCTAAGTGTTGTGCCAGTAGACCAACCATGCCGCCCATAAATATCTTGCCACTCTTCCTATCTCACATTGCTAAACATTCTTGCACAAAAGACCCCCACCAAGTTTGGGTAAAAGTTACCCTTAGGTGTCATTGCCCAAAGGTAATGAACATCTAAACTCGAGCATTGCATCAGTTCATCGTGGCAGAAGACCCTCATAGCAAACAGTCGATGAATATAACTTAACTCCGGGTGAACCAAAGGTACTCTTGCACAAGTTCTTCCGATCAGTGCCTGTCAGTTGCACCCAAAAGCGTCCAAGAGAGAAGGGTACCCCCTGACGAGGTGCCATATCTCCACCCAAAGGCATGCGCTACCTCCAGGTGGGTCATCTTTTACTCCTTATCGTCCAAGTTAAATTTGATCCCCTTGTGTCCATCATCGTCCACTACCGGTCATAGAGTAGCTAGGAATTCTAAGGTAACCCTGACGTGCATCTTCGCGTGTCTATCGAGAAATTCCTCTAGACTAACTTTTCCAAATAGGTAAATGACGGGCTTGAGTAAGCCTAGAGCCGCCAATATGTCCTTGCAAGAAAACCCCATCTCCAAAATACTTCTCTTTGGCTCTCTCAAGTTCCTCCACCTCCGGACTTCAATTCCGGAGATGTTGGATAGCCTCATACACTCCTCGGTCACAAACGTGGGGTTGCGAAGAATGGAAGTCCTCGGCTTGGGGTTTGCACCCTTCGTCAGCTTCTTCCTCTTCTTACCCCAAGTGGACTTTCCCTTCTCCAAAATATTTTTCATAGGTGGCATCCTATTAAAGTGAAGAAAAGATTGGTGACATGATCATAAGCAAGGTATGGTCTATAATTCACCCAAATAGCCCAACCATTCAAAACATGATAATCTAAGCATGTAGGATATTTAAACAAGAACATTCCTCATCAAACAAAAAGCTCATGTAAGTTCTCACCAACCCATCAATAAGATCATGCAATCAAGATTCACTCTCTCCTAAATCACCCAACACATGAACATCACATCATTCAAGCATAATAGCACATCAATCCACCCTACACTTTCTTCAACAAAAGATCATGAAACAACCCAAATACATCTCTCAAAAAATCACACTCGTTCAAGAATCATGCTTTTCATAACACTACCACAATGTAAATAAAGCATATAAATACAAATTTCAATGGATTACCCAAAATTTGAAGCTAGGATTTGTAAGACCCACATAAGAAGAAGCAAATATTGCTAATTTTTGGAAGAAAGATTCATTTTTTTTTAGTTTTACCAAGAGTGTGTGAGAGGGAGTGTTTCTTAAGAAGGAAGAATGTGTGAAATGATAGAATTCGGTGGAGAATGGTACCATGTGATTAGAATTCAAGCCTAGGTGACTAGGGAGGGAGGTACAATTAGAGTAAGAATGGAATTAAAATATTCAATTTAGGGGACAATAGTACAAATCAATTAATCCCCAGGGATATTGGAAGTATTTTAAAAAATCCTAAGGAATTAGGGAATTCCAAAATCCTTGAACCAAAAAATGCATTTTTGAGTTTGAAATTCAGAATTTTGAAAATTTGCATTGTTGGAACAAATAAATATTTGAAAATCTGTTTTACGCGCAAAATGTGCTTGGCACAAACCATAAGCTCGCACTAAACATTCTGGCATGAAGCGGAGCCTCGCTCCAAACTTTTGGCATGAAACAAATCCTCGCGCCAACCATTTTGGCACGAAACAAAGCCATCGGCGACTAGACCCACAATGACATAGTTGTGGAGAAGTCTCCATAACGATCCATTCTTACCTTTGGACCTCTTGTTCATCTTAAGAAATTAATCCCCATGTCTCACTAACATTGAGTATGTGAATGTCACTTTGGGGTTAGGGGGAGGTCGAGGTGGTTTTAAACTCTCAATAATCTCCCTTTCCCGTTGCAAGTTGGTTAGCATGGAAAAACAAACTAGCATGGACATCTTATTCGCATCATGCAATTCATCGAACACATCATCAATGTCATTAACATGGGATTCATTCACACATTCATGCTAATTGGTAATACAAGAAGATTCAGCATGCTCATCACATAGGGTTACACCTTTGCACATAAGCGAAGACTTTGTCGAATCATGCCTAGATTTATAGATATCAAATTTCATTTTATCAATGTCATCTTCTAGAGTTAAGGTTCCCAAGTGGACAACGATTTTAGCCCTAGACGTCCAAAGAAAAGGTCTCCCAAAGATTTTTGGGGTGCACTTCCATCGTGCACCACGTCTAGGACATAAAAGTCCACCGGAAAAACCAATTCGCCGACTGGCACAAACACATCCTTCACTAGTCCACGAGGACATTTTTGGGAATGATCAGAAAGTTGGACAATTTCTCTAGTATCCCTAAGCTTACCTATTTCTACTTGTTCATATAAACTAAATAGGATAACATTGATGGATGCACCTAAATCTATCATGGTATGTTCTACAAGTTAACCACCTAAAGACATAGGGATAGAAAACATTCCAGGGTTATCACATTTCTTAGGTAAGTTTTTATGATTCTAAATGGAAACTCCTCCTATTTTCAAATGTCCTAACCTCCTAGTTGGCCTATGTCTTTTCTTTGTTCATGCAACTTTAGGAAATTTAACATATGATGGCACATTCTCAATTAATTCCAAGATAGGGATGGTTACTTCGACCTTTTCAAACAAATTTTGAATGTTTTCATCATCGGTCACCACCGTTGGCCATCCCCTCAAAGCATTTTAAAATGGAGGTGGAATAGTGTCTTGTTCCTCGGGCGGTTGAAGTTCCTGGGATGGTGCTTCCTTGACCACAATCCCCTCCTCTTTGAAGTGTGTTTTGGTAGTCTCCACTATCATTTCATCCTCTTGCATCATCTTCTTCTTGGTCTCACGAACTTCCTTCCCACTTCTCAACTTAAGAGCACTCACATTCCTTAGATTAATCTCCAGTTGGGAAGGTAGTTTGCTAGACTCCTTGGCCTCAAGCTGGCTTACCGAGGTGAAAAGTTGCCTGACTTGAACTTCAATATATTTTATACTTGAGAAAGCTCTATTTCCAAGGTCTTTAATCTCACGTCTTGTCTAAGATCTCATCACGCTTGTCCACCCCAGTATCCTTAAGGTTGGATATCCTCCCTCTATCGGAAGTTAGGATGATCTCGATACCTCGGGTTGAATAAGTTTGCATAGGGGTCTGGCCTTGCATCTCCTTGGTTCCCCTAGAACCCTTGTGGTTAACCCCTAGCAAATTGTGGTCTTTCACGATTGTTGTAGTCAATTTCTTTCACCTCTTGTAAATCATCTATGACTTTGAGACACGGTTCAGAGTTGTAGTTAAGGTTGTAAACTTCACACACTTCGACTTGATGCACTTTTCCTCACAAAAGCTCTGTCATCATAGATGCAAGAGCTTGGACTTGTTCCTCCAACTTATATAAGTGTGTGGTTCCATCCAAGACCTTAACCCCTGACCTAGTGCCAAATTGTCGCATACCATTTGTCATTTCTTCAAAGAGGTTCAGTGCATCATTGGGGCTCTTGTTCACTATCGAACTATTTAAAACAACATTCACCATTCGTATATCTTCATCACATAGCCCCTCTAATAAATAATACACCAAATCCCCTTCCTAGAAGGGATGTTAGGAGCAACTAGCTAATAGTCTCTTGAAGTGTTCCCAACAATAATACATACTCTCGGTAGCACCCTGGGTGATGTTCGACAATTGTTTCTTCAACCTGACCCACTTGGACGCTGGAAAATACTTCTCTAAGAACCACCACTTTATGTTCATCCAAGAACCAATGCATCCCTGTGGAAAGTAGTAGAGCCAATCCTTGTCACTACTTTGAAGGGAAAATAGGAAGGCTCTTAGATTGTAGTCATCTTCAAACACTCCCAAGGGCTTCATGTTCATGCACACCAAATGAAACTCCGATAGGTGTTTGTTCAAGTCCTCCTCCACTAATCCATGGAATTTAGGTAAGCATTAGATCATGCCACTTTTTAGCTCTCATTGGCAGGTAATAGCGGGAAGGTGATTCATAGTGGCTGATTCTCCAAGTTGGGTTATTATCTTCAACCATTTCTAGAGGTTCTTCTACTAACACTTCCAGCCAGGTTGAATTTGTGCCTTAGTTCTTTGCCTCTTTCTCCACAACCACCTGTGTTCTCTGTCGGTAATGTAAGAGGCCTAGATTAGTGGTACGAGTGTTTAGCATAAACTAGGGCTAACAATACCCTTCCAAATACAACACTAGAAAATAGATCAAATGGTAACAAAATAACTATAACAACAACTCCAACCAAGAATCAACAACATAAAAAAAACAAAAATAAAAGCTGATACTAACTACTTTACTAACACGCTATGCCTAATTGACACTTAGACTTAATAGCATCCCCAGCAGTGGTGCCAAAATTTTGACTTGCCTCCCCTAGGGTCGTTAATTGTAGCTAAGCTGACCCTTGATGTCACTTAGTCCTTATTTGGATAAAATATTGCTGTGCTTTGAAATGGTATTTTTCTTAGGTTAGTTTGGCCATGGAACTTGAATGTGGACATTGCGAATGTACTAATGGTGGCTAAACTAATTAGGCATGACTGTGATTTTAAGATATAGCCTATCCAATTTCAACTATGTGAAAACTTCATGGACTTGAGAATATGGGCATGTGGGACATAATATGGATTGTATGTGCATTTTTTAGTAGAATATGAACTAATAGGCTTGAACTCGATTTGGCTTGTGATGATGAACTAGTTTAAGGTTTAGTATGAATTTGCAATATTTCATATGCACACATTCCTGTGCATTTGACTTGTTTGCTGTGGTTGTTAGATATGGCCTGTAAAAAGAGACCCAAGGCTCCTCTCCGAGGTGGACGCACCGCCGCTCCAGCTCCACCTCCACCACTGGCTCCGGAATCAAACCCTGTACCTCCCTCGCTACATAGGTACATGGGTTTAACCCGGATCACCGGGTCCTATGCTGAAAGGTGGGAAGCCCTGGGAAGTCATTAACTCAAGGAAATGAGCTTTGTAGACGTACCCACACTAGATGCTCTTGGGATCACCCAGTCTGTCAGATGCCTCCTCCCCAAGGGGGGAATGGAAGGGTTCATAAGTAGGAGCGCACCCTCTTACCGGAGATACATGCTAGATCTGCAGCATGAGGGATGATCAACCATGTGAGAGGTAAATTGCTTTCCACTTGGATGATATATCTAGGCAAATGACAGTCTCGCATATTGAGGAGGCATTTGGATTTGACACCGCAGAGATACGGGCCAGGCTGGACCCACAGGCCCAGGAGCGATTGATCGAGGATGACATGAAATTTTGGAATGTCATCAACATGAGGCCAAAGAAATCCCTTGATAAGAGCAGTGCTATCATCCACCCTACACTTTGTTATGTGCATCGACTATTGGCTAGCACAGTGCTTTGCTTGGCAGAGCCAACAAATGTGCCAGACAACGACATTCACTTTCTGTGGCACTTGACTAGTGAGAGACCAAGATACTGGTTGTGGGCTGAGTTATGGATGAAGAGGATCATGGAGGTGGCAGGAAAGCTAAAGGGGAAGATCATGGTCGGAGGTATGATAGGCCTTTTAGCAGAGTACTTAGGATTGGTTCCTCTGGCTGACTTTTCGCGCTTAGGGAGGCACACTTCCTACCTTATTACTGCTGAGAGGTTAGTTAGATTTGAGATGCACAATGCCACATGGACCACGGGGCTATTCCACTGGTTGTATGGCTCCAGGAAGGTCACATTCATGGCACTTTCTTAGCCCAACAAGACGAAGCTAGAATTTGATACACACGTAGGAGACTTGTAATTTCACCTAACTCCTCATGAAGAGATGAATTCCAACGCGAGCTCCATGACCTTGGCCCAGCTCCTGTCTAGCGTGATAATAGTAGTTTATCGTTCTCGGAGCAACAATAGCAGCACTCCCAGCAGCACTCCCCGCAGCCTCCTCCAGAGACCGATTGGATGCAGGAGAACGATGTGCCACCTCACTACTCCCATCATTCATCGAACCTCTATGAGTGGATGATGCAGACTATGCAGGATGGATTCCTCCGCCAGGACAACATGCTATTGGAGTACAATGTGTTTGTCTCCTAGACCTTGATCGACATGGATGAGGAGATTGACCACATGTCAGCTTGCATCCATGAGATGCAGTCCCAAACAGGCAGTATCTCAGGCCCTGATCCGGGAGAACAGAGTCGGAGAGCTAGGAGGCAGAGGAGCACGGAGTGGCTAGCTCATTATCAGCAGCGCTATTTTGGCAGTGGCTCTTCTTCCTCACATCACTGATTTGTGAGCACCATATCCTTACCCATTCCATACTTCGCTTTTTACATTTTTTCCCTATTGTTTACATTGAGGGCAATGTAGTGTTCTTAGTGTGGGGAGGGGTATCTACTTTGAGGTGATTGGGGTTGAAGATACTTTTGGAGATACTTTTGCATTACTCTTTTGTTTTGTTTTGGATATTTTTCCCTTTTGTTTTGGGATGTTTTTCTTTTGATGTACTTGGATAATGTTGGCTTTGATACTTTTCTTAGCCTTAACATTTGGAAAGAACTTTCCTACTTTTTGGATTGGAGAAACGTGAAATTTTTTGAAAAATTTGAAAAATAAATATAAAATGCAAAATAAATAAATAAAAAGAATCCCGCTAAGTTGAAAACCCAAGAGGGAATCTTAGGCAAAATTGATGGCCCGGATAGGTAGAAATTAGAGAGGGCGAACTAGGCAAAAATGAGAGGCTAAATGTGTGGAAAAAGGTGAGATGTAAGCCAAAAACAAAAACATGACATGTGGCTAGGATGAAAACTCGAAAGGGCTCCTAGGAAAAATGAGAGAAAATGAGAGAAATTGAAAAATGTTAAGTGTTCACTCATTTGTAGGCATTGGAGTCATAAGGTGCGTTGGCCATACGGATGGATCGGGTAGCTTGACATCTTGAGGACCTTTTGGGAGTGGAAAATTAGTGGGAGAAGACGAAGTAAGTTATGAAACTCTTGATCGTTAATATGCTTTGTTTTTAGGTTGATATATTGATATAAAGTGGAGCATGTGCTTTGAACCTTATACATGTCCTTAGCTTCGCCTTCTATCATTGGATTTGGGATTGTCAATTTTGGATTTTGGAGATGTTTTAGGGATATCAATGAATTGATGGGTTGATATGGCTTGGGTAGATTTAGGAATGGGGGTTATGGGAAACTTCTCATTTGACTTTAACATTGGGATGTATGATATTGAGAGTTTTGTGAGATATTGACTTGGGGAAGTAGTAGTTAGGATGTGAATACATCATTTCCTTCGTATGCTTGGATCTTTTCTTACTCGAGGGAGAGTAAGGTTTAAGTGTGTAGAGGTTTGATATGTCCATTTTATGTGCATAATTTAGTACTTTTTAGGGTCACTTTTAGGCTGTATTTATTATCAAGAGCTTGTGTTTTACCTTTAAATTCTCTTAGGAGGGGTAAGAGCAACTTTACGCTCTTTACCTCTTCTAAGTGGATTTTGCGTGACAAGGGAAGAACACGGAGGCATGAACACCAGAGGCCATGAAAGATCACATTTTTGAAGACTTTTGAAGACTTGCTTTGAAAACATGAAGATCGGGACATCGAAGAACATTTTTTGAAGACCTTGATGACTTGAAAATTGAGAGGAATTACTATGAAGATAAATATTTACCACAAGTATAAGAAAAGAAAACAGGGTAAAATTTTGGCACTCGCCACGAGTCACGATGAGCTCTTCGTGAGCCCATAGCGAGTTGCGATGAACCCATAGCGAGTCGCGATGAACCCATCGCGAGTCGCGATGAACCCATCACGAGTCGCGACCAACGGGTGGCCAGAATCTAACCTTATCCTTTTTGTACTATAAATATCACTCTCTTTCCTCTCATTCATATCTTCTTCTTCTGCATTTTTAGTACTGTCCAAAACCCTATTTTCTTCGATTTTTCATGTTTGAATTCTCTTGTATTATGTTTGGTTGTTTAGCATTAATTAGTATGATTTGTATTAGCTAAATCTAGTTGTTGGGAGCAATTGACTAAGACTTCCAAGCCCATGTCTTAAGAACAATTTGTAGCCTATTTAGTACTCTTACTATTATGCATTTATGGAGCATTGAATGTGTTTGTTAATTTCATTAATGTTGTTCAAAGCTTGAGTATATGAAGTACTTGTATGATATGCTTGTTAGGGTTTGGGGAAATGGTTTGATTTCCCCTTTTCTTGATAGGAATCCAAGAGTATGATTTAGAGCTTTTGATTGTGTTGATGGATTTATAATTTCTAGATGAATATGATAATGTTAAACTCTTTGTCATGTTTGCTGCTTGTAGCAAATGAGAGAAGCCTATGAATGTCGATCGTTCTTGACTAATCTCGTGTAAATGCATGAATTGGTTAAATGCTTAGACATGCTGTAGTGTTTATAAGTGTTTCCAAGATTGTTGATTCTTCGTGCGAAATGCCATCAATAGGATACTTTCAGTCATGTTTTGACTATGGGAGTCATTGGTGAGGTTTGACAAGCGATGTCGAATTCACTCTTGCAAACTACTATCTAACAAGGATAGAAGTTTAGTCTTCACAATAAGTAGTGAAAGTAGTAATTAGGTTGCATGTTCAATGATGGATAAGAGGCTTGGAAGTGGAAGTCAATTGCACCCAAGGTTCCTTTAATTGTTGTTTTCATCATATATTTAGTTGTATTGCATGATTAGCATAGTTCTCTTTCTTTGCTAGTTGTTGTATTTCAATTTGATAACTTAGGATCAAACCAACCAAAACCCCCCCTTGTTTACATGTTTTTATATGTATCTATGTATGTATATGCCTAGTATGTTTTCTCCTATATATGTTTAAACACTTGAAAAGATCCCTGTTCTTGTGGACGAACACGACTTTCCATTATCTACTTAATTGTAGATAGGAAGCATTAGGGCTTAAAAGTATTAACTTTGAGAGGTACGATGATAACTTCCCAGACTGACCTTTTCAAGTTGTCGCGCCCTATATCCAACTAATCCAAGCACTCGGAAAACATCACTTATACCCCCACATCCTTTATCAATGAATACTCTTCTTATCAAAGATGTTCCAATAATGGCCAAAATTACCATAGGATCCGCATGAGGTATTTGATCCGGCTCTGCATCCGCTTTCGAGAAAGTGACCATCTCATCCGGTTGAAACTTTTGTGGCTAGGTTTTTCCACAGGGACCTTTCATGCCTCTACTTTTACTATAGCATTTGAAGATCTCTCTCCCACCATGCCATTTATGACATTAATCACTCTTTGAACATGTGGGTTTTCCCTGTTTTGGTTATCTTGATTACCCCCCTGTTGCTCTTGGGGTCTATCCAGCCTTCCTTCTTGCCCCCTATCTTGAAGAACCTACTCTCGAGGCCTTCTATCTCCTCTTTCCCCATTGTTTTGATTGTTCTTTCTATAAGGTTTCCATTGGTTCATTTGAGGCCTTGAGGGTGCCTGATTCCTGAGTCCTTGGCCTCGAAATCTTCCTTCTTGCTCACACCTCTTTATCTCCATCCTCAACTGCATGCAGTAATTTGTTTCATGACCATAATCAATGCAATGATCACAATACCGATTTGTTGCTCTATGGGCCACCAAGTTATGCATATTTTGCAAAGGTGGGAGTGATCGGAATGACCCTCTATGCATACTTAAGATCTGTGCAGTGGTTCTCCCTCCGAGTGTTGGTTGCAATGGAGAGTATCTCTCGAATGGTGTTCTTATGGGATCGATTGGCCTTTTCCCTCTAAATTCTACATTTCTTCCCATTCTCTGTAAGGCTATCTTTTTTCTTTCTAGTTGTTTCCTCTACCCTCGAGTATTGCTCTACAACCTCCTGAAGTTTTTGCAAAGTCTTAGGGGTATTAGTACTCTGCTTCTTGTATAATTCTAGGTCCTCCATCCCCAGCAGGTATCCCTGGATCACATCATTCTCCGTTGTCTCTATCACTCCCAAGCTTTCATCCTCGATACGAGCTTCGTTACCTACTCCTGAATCATTTGTTCTCCGCAGAGACCCATCCCCTGTACCTATAATAATCGTCGACATAAACCCTCCAAAACCTTGATCTGGCTTCGTCGTCCCCAAAGACAGTGCTACTTGATACGTCTCAAATGACCAACCAATTCTTGGGCTTGAGCCTCTCTCAAACCGACCTGCAATGAAACTGTCTCTAGGGGGTTCCAGGGGTTAGCTCTTCGATGCCTAAGTCAGTTCAAGAGTCCAATGCGGTTAAGACAGAAATGAATTAAGAAATGCATACCTTGTTTTATACTCCCTGTCCTAAATAACGGCTTCCTTAATTATCGCCCTTAGTTACTCACAAATACGGTAATTATTCTAGAGTATTAAATAATACCCTAATTGGGCTGCCACATCTACGGCCCAATGTCCTTCTTGAGCTCAACCTCTATCACATGTGAATAATCTAGTGATTTTCAATAGGGATTTTTTTCTTAAATTATTATTAAAACATTGTAATATTCATTAACTTATTTGTAAGTCTATTCAGGTTCTTATTATGTGACCTTTTACAAAAAAAAAACTAATGATCAATTGAGAGGTAGGAAGTTCTTATATGGAGGAAGGATTTAAATTAGGTAACTACATATTAATAAAACCGGTTCAATAGATTAACTTACGAAAATTGACAATAAAGAATTAAAAATTTTATGACAATAATTTAATAATATAATCCATATATTGACCAAATTAAATAATAACGTTTCACTTAAATTCATGTGCATATTGGACTTAACAGTTTGATTATTTGTGTACATATGCACGTGAATGATAGATTGATAACCAGTAGAATTTGTGCTTACAGAATCCAATTGTGTTATCATAGTCCCAACCCCAAGTCAAAACTTAGGAACTCTTTGACGGATCTTGTTACGTTCTTAAAGTCGAAACCTAAGCACCTGAATTTCCAAATCTTTTCTTTTATCTCGCATTTAACAAATATCCTATGGTCAATTAATTATAGTGCTTGGTAGCACCCCGGACATGCTGTACAATTCCTTTTCTGCTTATTTTTGGTATAATCATTTTATCCTTAGTATTAACTGGAATGAGTACAAATATATTCTGTTTTAGTTTTTCTTTTATTTTCTTCACTTACATTCATGTGCATATCATGTGCATATTGGACATAACTATTTGATTATTTTTGTGTATATACACGTGAATAGTCCAAGAATAAATGTGACAAATAACCTAAATTGTTTCTCCCATTACAAGTTTTAATCATCTTTTGCCAACATCACATGACATCTTACAATCATCATAAACAAACACTGAAGTTTGTCACAAGTTCGAGTATATTTAGTCTAAAAATTTATATTCTATGCTACTCTGTGTGTATACTCAATCCGGAAAAAGCAAGCAAAAATTATCCACCGATGCTTTTGACATGTGTGACCATGTTCACTGTAAGAAAGCTATTAAAAAGATGCAAAAGAGCAACAATACAAGGCCTATTAAACTTGAAGTGGATCAATCAAAGCCATCATATTTTTGCAATGTACACAACTTCCATGTTTTTTTTACCAAATATTGTTTGTTTCTACAATTGAATAGGGAAGTTTTCAGCACAAAAGGTTTTGAACAGCCGGAATGTGGGGGAATAACTAATGATACACTTTTGTGTGGTCGCTGCATCAGAGCAAAAAGAAGAATTTTGGCTTCGTTTACAGGTTCAAGCTAGAGACGCCTGCTACCACTAAAGAGGGCATGCATGAGGTATTATCACTGAATAGTCCTTATGGAATGGCCTTAAATCAAGAATTCCAAAATGACATTTCTTGTGAGGCTAAAGATCCAAGACTATCATCATGGATATACTCAAGCATGTAGACTACAAATCCACCACGTTGAACAAAAAAAAAGATGAATATTGCACATTATGATGAGATGCTAAAAAAAGTTGTATGCGTAGAAATTATTGCACATTATATGCACGAAAATTATATGCATCATTACTTGTAAAAAGAAAATCTAATATGTGCGAAAAGAGACAATCACGTGAATAATCTAGTTGATGAGTTTGCAAAAGCTAATGCAAAGTATTAGGGATTTTCTTCCTAAATTATTGTTAAAAAATTGTATTATTCATTAACTTATTAGTGAATTTATTCAGGTTCTTATTATGTGACCATTTACAAAAAACTAATGATCAATTGAGAGGTAGGAAGTTCTTACATGGAGGAATCATTTAAATTTAGTGACTACATATTATTAAAATTGGTTCAATAGATCAAGTTACGAAAACTGATAATGAAGAATTTAAATTTTATGACAATAATTTAATAATATATTCCATATATTAACAAACTTAAATAATGGTCTTTATTGATCATGGGAGCGAAGTCGAGATAATGTTTGTTGAATTTATTGATCAACTGGATATAGGAAGAAACAACTTGAAAAATTCGGCCACACCCCTCTCGGGATTCACTGGAAACCCTATATACCTCCTAGGAGAGATTACCCTGTCAGTTTGGATCACAGAAAGAGATAAAGGGATAACGGTAGACTGTAACTTCACCGTCGTTGATGCATATTCCCTCTATAATGTGATTTTAGGGAGGCAATGGATGTGTCAAGCTCGAGCAGTATGGTCCCCGTACCACTTGATGATGAAGTTTTCGACGAGCAAGAGGATAACTTCAATACGAGGAGACCAGGCGGTCGCTAAAAGCTATAACTTCACATTAGTCAGGGAAGAAAGGAAAATGAGGGATGTAGCCTCAGTACATGGAGGGGTAAACCTCACAAAAATTAAACAAGTGTCCATTCGAGATAGGGGGATAGTGGTTGTGGGAAAGCTCGTGCCCGATAACATAAAAAAGGAATTGAGAAGTTTGATGGGTAAATATGAGGATTTATTTTCATGGGGAACTTAGGATCTGACAGTGTTCCCTTCGAGGTTAGCAGTTCATAAGTTGAACACTGATCCAGCGGTTAAGCCTATTAAGCAGAAAAGAAGGATATTCGCACCCGAGAGGGTAGAGGCAATCAATGCTGAAGTAGATTAACTGATAAAGGCGAAAGTGATCAACGTAGTATTTTTTTCATAATGGTTGGCTAACCCGGTAATGGCCCCAAAGCATGATGGAACTTGGAGAATGTTCATAGACTTTACCAATTTGAACAGATGTTGTCATTAAGACAATTATCCTCTACCTCCCATTGACAAGTTAGTGGAAGTAATTTCAGGATATCAGGTATTGGCTTTCTTTGATGCTCACAAGGGCTACCACCAGATACTAATGGCGGAAGAGGATAAGAATAAAAATTCATTCATAAAGGATGTAGGTACATATTGTTATAAGAAGATACCATTTGGCTAGAAAAATGCAGGGGTGACGTACCAAGGTTAGTTGATAAGATGTTCATGGAGAAAATTGGCAAGAATATGGATATATATGTGAATGACATGGTACTAAAGAGTAAAGGTTATGAATAATTCTTGATAGATTTGAAGGAAACCTTCGAGAGACTGAGAGATGCAAACTTGGAATTGAATTGGGCTAAATGCGTGATTGGAGCGGGAGTTGGGAAATTCCTTGGTTTCATGGTATTCGAGAGGGGCATTGACATCAATCAAGAGAAAGTCGAGGCCCTATTAAGGATGAAAAGGCAAAAACAAATGTGAAAGAGGTGCAGAAGCTTACAAGATGTTTAGCGGTTCTGAGTAGATTTCTCTCGAAGGGGGTTGAAAAACACTTGCCCTTCTTCGATGTACTCCAAAAGGCCAAGAAATTCGAGTGGACTGACGAGTGCGAGCATGCATTTCAACAGCTACAGGAACACCTTCGAGTGCTACCGACTCTAATGAAACCAGAAAAGGGGGAAGTTCTTTTCCTTTATATTTCTGCCTCACCCTTGGCTATCAGTGCAGTCCTTGTAAAGGAGAAAGAAAAGCTACAACACCCCATATACATTGTAAGTTGAGCCCTCCAGGGGCCAGAAACAAGATATACAGCCCTTGAGAGGTTGATTTTGGAATTCGTACATGCCGCACGGAGATTGCGACGCTACTTGCAAGAACAAACGATCATCTTTCTCAAAAACCATCCCATCACACAAGTTCTCTTGAAGCCAGAAGCATCGTGAAAATTGATGAAATGGGCTATGGAGTTAGGTGAGCATGATATACATTTTTAGCCTAGAGCCACAATCAAAGGACAATCCTTAGCAAATTTTATAGTGGAAACCACTGAACCTATTGAGTTCGACGGGGAGGCTCGAAAGAAGGAAGTTTGGAAGCTATACATGGATGGTTCTTCACATTCGGGGGGAGTGGAGAAGGGGTTCTACTCACTAACTCTGAAGGAAATGATTACCCATATGCGCTACATTTCGCATTCAAAGCGACGAACAATAAGGCTGAAAACGAAGCCCTGATTACGGGATTATGATTGGCAAGCGAGCTAAATGTTCAAGATTTGGAAATCATAAGTGATTCTCAAATTGTGGTTTAGCAAGTTAATGAGGAGCATGAGGCAAGAGAACGTAATTTAAAGAGGTAACTAGAAGTGGTGAAACCCTTGTTGAAAAATTTTAAAACCTATGTTTTGAAACAGGTGCCTAGAGAGGAAACCCATAAAGAAGCTGATGCCCTAAGCAAATTAGCCTCATCGGACTTGGGAGCTAAGCCTTGAGGGTAGTTACTCATCAAGACCCTCAGTAATCAAATTTTTGAAGAACAAATGGTGATGGTTGTTGAAGAAGAAAAAAACTGGATAATGCCCACAGTAAGTTATCTTCGAGAGGGGGCCCTGCCGGAGGATTCAAGGGAAGCTTGGAAAATAAGGCTTAAAGCACCAAAATATTTTTTGCAGGATGGAGTTTTATATGAAAAAGGGCATTTGAAACCACTGCTTCGATGTTTTGACTCCCACGAGGAAGATTATTTGATCAAGGAAGCTCACGAGGCATATGTGGAAGCCACCAAGGAGCAAGATTAGTGTTCAAGAGGCTTATTCGAGCAGGGTATTATTGGCCGATGATGTTTGAATATGCCAACAGATATATACAGGCCTGCCATAATTGTCAAAAACACGCACTGCTCAAAAACATCCCCCAGGAGGAAATGATGAATATTCACAGCTCATGGTCATTTGACGAATGGGGAATTGATTTGGTTGAGCCGTTTCCCGAGGCCCCGGGGAAGTTGAAATACTAAAGTGTACCTGTGGATTATTTCACAAAGTTGGTGGAAGCAGAGCCTTTAACCAATATGAAAGGAAATTCAGTGATTGCCTTTTGTTGGAAAATCTCATTTGCATGTTTGGAATCCTGAGAACCATAATAACGAATAATGGAAATAAATTTTCCCATGAACCATTCAAGAATTGGTGTGAGGAATACAAAATACAACAGAAAGTAACAGTTGTATATCATCTCCAAGCAAATGACTAGGTAGAAGTGACTAATCAAACCATTGTTAACGGAATCAGAGCAAGACTCGAGCGGGCTGTAGGAAATTGGGTATGTGAATTACCCAATGTCCCATTGTCCTACATAACTACAGAGTCCTCTACCACGGTGGAGACACCTTATAGTCTGGTTCATGGTTATGAGGTTGTGTTTTTGGCGGAAATAGGAGTGCCAAGTCCGAGGATAATGGCGGCATCAGAGAAAAGTGTTAACGTGGAGAATCGACACTTAGACCTTGATATAGCCGAAGGGGCGTGAGAGTTAACTTCGATCCATGGGGCTAAAGTGAAAGAAAAGTGAATCGATATTATGATTGACGGGTCAAGAAAGAGCAATTCAACCCCGGGGACTTGATTATAAGAATGAGAAAGTTGACAAGAGGCTGAAGGGAAGCTAGCAGCTAATCTGAAAGGGCCTTATAAGGTGGTGGAAGCATATCCAGAAAGTAGCTACGTTCTCAAGTCTATGGGGGGGGAACTTGAATCTCAATGAGATGGAATTTCACTAACCTATGGAGGTACCATCAACTTTGAAAGACACGAGAGGTATCACAGGATCTTATGCTATACGCTAAGACCAAAGAATCGAGCTAAGGGCTCTTGCATATTATTCCAGCCAAGGGCTAAAGATTCGAGCCAAGAGCTAAAGATTCGAGCCAAGGGCTCTTGTATATTATTCTAGCCAAGGGCTGAAGACTTGAGCCAATGGCTCTTGTATATTATTCCTGCCAGGGACTAAAGACTCGAGCCAACGGCTCTTGTACATTATTCCAGCCAAGGGCTGAAGACTCGAGCCAAGGGCTCTTGTACATTATTCTAGCCAAGGGCTGAAGACTCGAACCAAGGGCTCTTGTATATTACTCCAGCCAAGGGCTGAAGACTCTAGATAAGGGCTCTTGTGTATTTTTATAGCCAATGGCTGAGGACTCGAGCTAAAAGCTCTTATATGTTGTTACAGCTAAAATATGAGAATTTGAGCTAAGAACTCTTAAATTAATTCCAGCTAAGGCTGAAGGGAGGAATGATATGCTAATAAGCAACACCCTCGTGATATCCTTATCAATTGTAACCTCAATCAATGATCTATTGGAATAATATTTCCAGGATATAAGTGGAAACACCGAACCTGGGTAAAGTCTCTAGTGTTCTTATGTTTTCTAATTATTAAAGCATTCAGATACTGATGTCACTAATTAGTGAAAAACTTTGCATGTTAAATAAATAGCTAAAGAGTAATATATATAATCCAGGAGATGATAATGTCAGTACAAAACATTCTACAATTTGTAATTACAAATATCGAGGGATCAAGGAACTAATTTCTTCAATTCCTCCTCCATCCTCTCTACTTCTTCTATTTTAATGCCAGCCGCACATTGGAAATCCTTCTATTGCTCCTTTTCGGGATAATCATCTATGTTTATCATAACCTAAGAGTAAGAGTGCTTTGATTGAGGGTCCTAACCCTTGGTGTGCTTCCTCGTGGATCACTTTGTTTTGCGACTCATAGAACCATTTGCCTTGGTGGTCTTCTTGGCTACTAATCTCAAAGGTCGTCGACCGTTTGGAGGGAAGACAGATAATTTTTGAATCCACTTGATAATGGCGGTGTAAGCTCCCTTTTGACCATTAGTCCCATGTGATTCAACACAGTTCTTTATGAGCCAATGATGGGATGCTCTGAGAAGAAATCTAGGCAAGGATTTATCATCAATAAGCTTTGGGTGGGCCATATCATGAAATAGGATGTGAGCTTGGAGACTCATATCGTACAAATGAACCTTCTTTTCCAACTTGGTAATTTTCTCCCCTAAGGCCTTATTCCTGGCCGCTAGTCAGGTGTTCTCGGCAAGGACTGATTCAACTAATGAGGGGTCTTCCTCGACAGTGGAATCTTTTCTTGAGAGATCGTCATTTAACCTTGAGATTTTATCCAACACGACTTTATAAATCTGTGGAATCTCTCCGACCTGGGACATAAGTCCGTAAATCTTGCCTCGGCTAGCTTTAAGGAAAACCTCAAGGATAGAAGTTCTAGCAGTATCATCAGGACACTTTTTAAGGGAACCAAACTTGCTAATTACGTGACGCTCTGTTTCTTAACAATCAGCTTCGTAGGGTTCACGACTCTCACCAATCTTGAGGGGTACAACGCCATTGTATTTCTTACGTTAGAGGTCCCCCAAGAGATTTACAAATGCAATATGGATTCCACTTTGCTAAACTTTCAAATACACTTGCGTGAAGTCTATTTCTTACTTGGTAGAGTTCAAGGCTGTAGCTAAGTTGGACACGTCCCTCTTAAGGTTTACTATGCAAGAATGATTCATGTTACGCCATGATTCCAGTTCTTCGAAGCACTTCCTCAAAACCAACATAGTTTTTTTTCCAATTCCCCTTTAGAAGTTTCAAGCTCTACCTTACTCTTGGCAAAATCTTCGCAAATAGATTGAAGTTCTCTTCGTAAGGCATTAAGCTACGAAAATGAAAATTTAGACACAAAGTTAATGGGGGAAAAGATTGTTTATAGCGAAAGGGGAAACTTGATTACATCGTAAGCCCAAAGGGGCAGGTTTCACCATATTCCCTACATTAGTGGGCTGGTTCCCTATTAGTTCCTTCTAGTTGGGCACAGCTTCACCCTTGGGCTCTTTGGCTTCTTTGTCAGGATCGGTGATAGCACAAATCTCCTCAGTCGAGTGGTATTTACCTGAGGCCTTCAGGAAGTTCATCAAAGATAAGCTCAAACCCCCCTTGTACATCGCTTTTTCCCACTTCTGGTTGACAGTCTCCATATTCTCGCCCCCATCTTCCTCTCTTAATAACTTAATGTTATCTTCGGAAAGAGATGAGGACATCTTGGGTATGAGGACTACTTTAATGAAGAGATTGTGCCCAACCCCCTTGGCAATGTTGAGGAGATCAAAGAAAAGGTCGAAGAGCTCCCGACTTTGGAGGACCTTATCCTTGAAAGCCTCCTGCACAAACATTTGAGACTCTGGGTCTCCAGCTTGTTTGGCATCCTTGATAGAAGTGTTCTTCTCAAGAAGGAGGCACCCATTTGCAGCCTCGAGGTCAATGGCTTTCTTCTTCAAAGCCTCGAGTTCTATCTCTAGTGAGGCTTTCCTATTATCCTTTTCTTCTTGACCAGAGGAAAGATCGAAACCCAGGTTCCAAAGATAGGAGGAGAGTGAGGAAGACACTTGGTCTAGATCCTTAACCACTTAAAAGGTAATAGAGGAGTTAGGAAAACTTAATAAAACAAGCAAAGTGGGAGAAAAAGAGATTATCTCCTGAGAAGAAAACAACCTGGGGGTTTTTCTCAAAACACCTAATTGCATTAGCCCTCACAACTGAAAGGCTCGAGGAGGGTGCCATGATGTTGGCCTCAGTGACAAGAACTTGGGTAAGAGGATCTTGAAGAGCCTTATCTTGAGAAATTTCCTAGAAACACTCCTTAGAGGAGGAGCCGCTATCGGGTTTCCACTTTATCAGGGATTTTATAGAATTAGTAACTTCATGGGGGGTAGAGGGAATGACCTTCTTCGTGGGGTTACTGTTCTTCCCCCCTTTTTAATCATAGCAGTACCTAAACTCCTGTCCACTGGAAAAGGTGGGAGGAAACTTAGAAGAAACAAAAAAGCATAATGCTACAAAAATGGGTAATAAAGCATCAAAACACCTTCAAAATCAGAATAATCAGGGCAATCTTCTAGATGGGGTTCTCGAGCAACTAGGTCGAGAGAAGACTTAGGCTTATCTCCCTCTTTAACAAGCCTCATTTGCTTCTTGCTTGGTGGCTTAAGCTCACCTTCTAGAGCCATATATCGTAGCCTCGGCAACTTTCTTTCCTTGGCTAGTTCGTATATGTATTTCTCATAAACCTCAACTAGCCAAGTTTTCCCTCCAATCGAGTTATCGGGGTTGGAGTAGTCGGCATGAGAGAGGGGTGAGGATAAAAGGTGTTCCCAAATATCCTCAAGGTGAGCGGGACAAATAAACCTCTCTAGCAACTAGGTCTTGACCATAACATCATGGTTCCATCAAGGGACTTTATATCTGAGACAGTTGAAAGTAAGCCCTCTCTTAAAATCTCTCCACTTTCCCACATTGCCGGAGGGGGGGTAAAAACTTTCCACTTTCTCTGCATGGTGGAGAGCGTAATGATATTTTCAGAGGAGTTACCACTGGAAGATGCGGTAAACATAGAACTAAACAACTTATATTTGGGCTCAATACCGGATCTATAACACTGCGCCAGGAACAACATAATGGTTATTATCATGTTAGGGTGGACCTGAGTGGGGCTCACATGAAAATCCCTAAGTAACCTTGAGAATATCGAGGGAAAGGGAAAACATAGCCCTGGATGAATCTGCTTTAAGTATATAACTGACTTCCCCTCGGGAGAGCTCTTAGGAGATCCCGTTGTTCCCAACCACTGTAGTTCGACGTTAGGGGGAATCCTCTGACCAGGAGGCAGAGATTGTAGAATTCCCAATATTGATCAAGATCTTTCGTTGGTTGGGACCTCTAGAGTCTCCTCTCCCACAACGGGCTCTTGAATATTCCTTTCTTGATACTCGAGAGAAGGAGATATTATCTTATTAATGCTCCTCTCAAACTCTTTGGGTGCCCTCGAAGAGTCCCCTTCCTCATGAGGAGGGGAACTAAACTTGATATCCCCAATATGGGCCGACCTTTGAATATACCCTTTTCCCCAGCTTGGAGGCCTAACGCGAGGAAATTCTCCTTGAGGCATATCAGTGATGGGAATATAATCGGTATGCCCAAACTCATCAACACTTGGGCTGGAATCCTGGGGAAAATACCCGGAACCGCTAAGTGTGGCCTCAGAATCCCTCTCCTTAGGCGATCCCATCTCAAATCTCTTACACCTAGCTTTGTTGGAGTGCCCCCTCTAATCAGATTTTTTGCCAAAGATGGCCATAACAAAGAGGGATACAGTAAAAGAAAAGAGAAAAGAGCAAGGTTAGGAAAACTTATTAGTAGAGGAAGTGAGGATGGAAGTAGAAGTAGAGAATAGATGAGGAGGTGAATGCTGGTTTGAAAATATTCTGAGAATACCTGCACATAAAATGAAGAAACGTGGGGGGTAATGGGGAGTTAAGAAGGCTAAAACATTAGCCAAAGTAATGATTATCTTGGGGAAGGCAAAAATTTGAAAAGGCATAGAAACGTTGTCATACCTTTTCAAAAACCGTTGATGCTCACTTACTTTGTAGCTTAGCTAGCTCACACGCTCGCCTCCTCAAATTCCATTAGGGAAATAAAAAGATAATAATAATAAGAAAACCAAATGATGCCTCGGAGCTCAAAGTCCTTACTCCAGGGTATGGTGAGTTTAACAGGCCATAATCCTCAAGTCTCTTTGAAGATACACTCATCAAGGACTTAGGGGTTTGGGGATAAGAACATGACACTTTGAAGGTTATCAACCTCGAGGCCACATTGAGGTTTCTGGGGGCTCTTGATGATGGATGAATCGGGCAAAGGCCTAGAAGGTATCTTGGGTCTATTTCGGCCCGATATGCTTACGGAATAAGAATATATTCGGTTACGATATTTCTCGGGAATTAGGAGTTACAATTAAAGACAAATACTACCTACTAATACATTATAAATACCAGATATGTATTCATTATTAGACACACACTTATATATGCTTTTGAGTATTCCTCTTACTTAAGCATCAGAGAGTTTTCCCCTGGGACCTCCCGGGGCTTGTTATTTTGCAGATCACGACCAAAGGATCCAACGGAGCAACTTGATCGATTTTGAGATGCATCAGAACTAAAGTAGAAGAAGAAAGACATATGGTCCGGAGGTGATCGGTGGGTGGAAGGGCTTATTTTCCTTACAACGTGAAGGGAGAGGAAATTTGTTCGCCTGCAAGAGAAGGTGAGCGGCGGCAGTCGAAGGGTTAATTTTTAACTAGAAGGGGTTAATTTTTGACTGATTAATTAAGTTAAACTTAGAATTAATGAATGGATGAGATTAGATTAATGGTTAGGACTTGGTGTTAAAAATAGTGTAAGAATAAGGGTGTGTATTGAACCATTCCCTATATATACTATATACTAAAAGAGCAACCACTTGCTTAAGTGGCACTCCAACACTTAGCCACATCACCTTTCACAAAAATTTGACATCTGGCATGACCGAACTTGGCCACATCAGCTTCTATCAAAAAAATATTTTAATTAATACATTTTTCGTATTGAATTGGTAGAATCCAACGTATCCATTCCTTAATTGTAGTGTCTGATGTATATCTCTTTACACTTAAAAGTATATCAATTAAACTGTATCCATTCCTTAATTAAAGTGTCTGATGTATATCTCTGTTTCAATTAAAATGTATCCATTCCTCATTGAAAGGTCGGACAATTGATTGTTGGAATTGAATCAGAAATGAGTTTCGTGAATGTTTTTGCTCTTGAAATGTTCACTTCGTTTCAGTTACTAATGATGAAGAAGAATTGTAGTTTGGAACACCGTTTACTCTATTTTAACTTTTCCTTTTTTTTAAAATACTTAATTCTTTTCTCTATTAAGATCTCTTTCTAAACTTTTTCATTTTATAATCTACATTATAAATGAACTTTAAATAAATTTACTTAAAAAATATTATAAAGTAATTATCATCTTGAATGATAATGTAAAAGAAAAATATTCAAATTATTATTATTATCATCATAATTGGCTTTAATACTGAATGTTAATAACTATTTATCCCTTTTCAAGGAATCGTTCAAAAAACTATTTTAACAATTTATCCATTTATTTTACTTATAAGTTGTATAACTTATAAAATTTTACAGTTATTTAACATATTTTTAAAGTTAGATTTAGTATTTATTTTATATGTTATATATGTTATCTTATACCACTATTTATAACGAAGAGTATTTTCTATACTATATACTAAAACAGCAACCACTTGCTTAAGTGGCACCCCAACACTTAGCCACATCATCATTTATAGAATTTTGGCACCTGACATTACCAAACATTGCCAAATCAGCTGCTATTAAAAAATACTTTAGTTAATACATTTTCCGTGATGAATTGACGGAAATCCACGCATATCTCTTTACACTTAAAAGTTTATCAATTGAACGGTAGTCATTCCTTAACTAAAGTGTCTGATTTATATCTCTATATCAATTAAACTGTATCTATTCTTATTGAAAGGTAGGACAATTGATTGTTGAAATTGAATCAGAAATGAATTGCGTGAATGTTTTTGCTCTTGAACTACTTATTTCGTTTCAGTTACTAATGATGAAGACGAATTGTAGTTTAGAACACCATTTACTCTATTTTAACTTTTCCTATTTTTTTAAAAAATGCTTTATTCTTTTCTCTATTAAGTTGTCTTTTTAAACTTTTTCATTTTATAATCTACATTATAAATGAACTTTAAATAAATTTACATAAAAAATATTATAAAGTGATTATCATCTTCAATGATAATGTAAAAGAAAAATATTCAAATTATTATTATTGTCATAATTGGCTTTAACACTGAATGTTAATAACTATTTATCCATTTTCAAGGAATCGTTCAAAAAACTATTTTAACATTTTAACAATTTATCCATTTATTTTACTTATAAGTTGTATAACTTAAAAACTTTTACCCTTATTTAACATATTTTTAAAATTAGATTTAGTATTTATTTTATATGTTATATGTTATCTTATATCTTTATTTCTATCTAAGAGTATTATCTATACTATATACTAAAAGAGCAACCATTTACTTAAGTGGCACCCCAAAACTTATCCACATCATCATTCATAGAATTTTGACACCTTATATCACCAAACATTGCTACATCAGCTGCTATTAAAAAGTACTTTAGTTAATACATTTTCTGTAATGAATTGACGGAATTCAATGCATATCTCTTTACACTTAAAAGTGTAGCAATTGAACGGTATTCATTCCTTAATTAAAGTGTCTGATTTATACTTTGTATCAATTAAACCATATCCATTCTTATTGAAAGGTTGGACAATTAATTGTTGGAAATGAATCAGAAATGAATTTCATAAATGTTTTTGCTCTTGAAATGTTTATTTCATTTCATTTTTTTAAAGTTAAATCATCCGAGGATGGGGGGATATTTATAGGCTCCCCTAACCATGGAAATGGCAAAATTGCCTGAAAGATTATACATGTGTACAAAAGAGTCATCCTTATGATGATCCTAGAGCAATCAGTAGCTCATGAAGCATAAAAAATTGCTATGAAAAAGATGTTGCTACCTGAAGTAGCCTAAAGTTAAGCTAATCTAGAGAAAATTACTTTCTATATATATCATTCTGCTGTTTTCCATAAACCGATCGGCGAGTCGAGAAAACGAAACTCCAGTATGTCCGTGGAAAACAGCTGAAAGAAAAAAATGGAAAGAAAAGTAGACAGAGCCAAAAGTTTCTCTGTGTTTCGTTAGTCGAAATAGAAAAAGTTATGGGGATCATTTGACCGGGAGATGGCTTGATCATAATCTCTTGATAGTACAGGGCTGAAGCTAAGAATCTCTGTGGAAGTCATGTTTGAGTCCAGTGGAAGAAGTCCGCAAGTCATCCCAGACACCAGCCAACCTGGTGCAACAAAGAAAGGCAGAGTAGATTCCATTCCATTGATTTGAAAGCAAAAAGATATCACGACATCAAGAACCTACTCGTATACAAGGCAAACCAAGTCTGTCTAGAGATATAAGTCCTCTGAGCACAGGTGGAGCTAACTGAATATCTATGTTACCTTGTAGATCATTCTCTATTGAGTATTTAGCCAGAAAATCCACAACACTATTAGCCTCTCTATGAATGTGTGTAATTGGGTATTTTGTATGCTTAAGGCTAAGTGCACTACAAATAGAAAAGTTCATCCAAGGGGCAGTCATCGGATTATGAATACCTCTAACAGCAGTTAAGCAATCTGATTCCAGTTCACAATTTGCAATATCCAACTCTGCACATATTTCATATCCTAATTGAATAGCTATTAATTCAGCATGTAATGCCGTGGGAGATTGGAAAATTTTGGTTCGCATTGTAATTACATTCCCAAAAGTATTCCTAACTATTACAACTGAAGAAGACAAACCAGACATTTTCCATGAGGCATCTGTATTGATCTTATATCCCAAGAAAGGTTTCTTCCATGTTACAGCAATTGAAGGTTTTCTTTTCTTGGAATGAATGTGAGGGATAATGTTAGACTCAATCCAATACTTATGCTTATCTATCTTTCCAAAAAGGTGATGGACAGTGAATATATCATGGATGATGCATTTAATCTCATGTAAGCAGGTTACAGTGGAGAAAAGTTCATTATCATAAATGATTTTGTTCCTCTTTACCCATAGGATCCATATTGTAACCAGAAGTGAAGCAGTGATAATATGAGAGTGAATCTTAGTTTCAGCATTAAAAGAGAGGAAAAATTCAACTCTGTGCTTCAACTGTTCAAACATAGGTTGCTGAAAATGTATCAAATCACCGACTTTGTCCCAAACAGCAATAGAAGATGGACATGAATTGAAAAAATGGTCTAGATTATCAGTATGGTTCTTGCACAGAGGGCACATAGATGCAAATCGGAAACCTAACCTAGCTAAAATATTGTCAAAAGGCAAAATGCCATTCATTGCACGCCACAAAATGACTGACATTTTCCTGGGGATGAAACAGCTCCATACCTTGGGAAGGTGTCTGATTCTAACTTTTCTTCGCCTGAAAGTGTGATATGCCGATCTGATTGTGAACATACCGTTTGTGTTTGGTGTCCAAATCAACCTGTCCTCGTGTTGATGCTCCAATTCCGCCACCTGCAAAGTGGCAAGTATATTGGTAGCCAAATATGGCTCCAGCTGTGGGAGGAGGTTAGCTTTATTTTGTATGAAGAACCTAAGGGAAATATCCTCGAATGGAATATTTTGCCCATCTGGCCATTCATAGAAAAGAGCCCCTTCGCCAGTCCAATTTGAGTTCCAAAAGGAGCACTCCCCCAGACCATATATCACTTTAGTATATCGATTTGCCTTGGCAGTGATTTGACAAATTCTTTTCCAAGTGTGAGATTTCTTATATGAATTGGGGAGTGACCATATTAAAGAGGTCCACTGAGTTTTATTAACCTGTAATTTCCACCACAATTTACATGAGAATGCATCCACTATTGCTCCTATATCTTTTAATCCTATGCCATTTTCATCTATTGGTAGACTCAGGTTCTTCCAAGATCTCCATTTTTTCCTATCAGTATTATCTACTTTCCCCCAGAAGAAAGTGGAAGCAATTTTTTCAATTTTCCTTAAAACTATCTTAGGAGGGCTCAGTACAGAAAAGAGATGCGTAGGAATCGAAATTAGGCAATGGTTAATAAGTACTAACTTACAAATGATGAAGAAGAAGAACAGTAGTTTAGAACACCGTTCACTCTATTTTAACTTTTACTTTTTTTTAAAAAAAAACTTCATTTGTTTCTCTATTGAGTTGTCTTTCTAAACCTTTCCATTTTATAATCAACGTTATAAATGAACTTTCAATAAATTTATCAAAAAATTATTATAAAGTAATTATCATCTTGAATGACAATGTGAAAGAAAATATTCAAATTATTATTATGGTCATGATTTCCTTTTAACACTTAATGCTAATAACTATTTATCTTTTTTCAATGAATCGTTCAAACAAATATTTTAACAATTTATCCATTTATTTTACTTATAATTTGTATTACTTATAAAATTTTATAGTTATTTAACATATTTTTTAAATTACATTTAGTATTTGTTTTATATGTTTTATGTTATCTTATACCTTTATTTATAACTAACATTTTTTTTGCTATTTACTTTTAAAATACTCATAATTTAATAACTTTAATTTGCTAATTATTGATTCGTTATTGACATATATTTCATATTTTTATCACTATATTTTTTATAACGTAAAGTACTTTTATACAACTTTTAATATTTTTCTATAATTTATATATGTATTATTTTTTTAAAAATATAAGAAAATAATTATTATGTATCAGGAAAGATTGACTTAATTTTTTAACAAAATAAATATATAAATTTATTTTAAATATTACATCATGTAAAATTCTCATTTAAATATTAAAAAAATCTTATTAGTTATTAAAATTAAGGCAAAGTCTTGGGAAAACCGTCTTTTTATAGGCTTATGGAAAGATGGGTTCAATTATAATAATAAAAGATAAAAAGTCTTAGTTGCAATATTAAAAAATTATTTTTCAACGTGTAGTAGTTATAAAGTTTACAATCCAATTTATGAAATTTGAAAATTTTATCTTCACTTCTTCTAATTTGCACTTTAAACCCTGGTCTTTCCATAGCTTATAGAAAGACCATCTTTCAAGAGACGGACTCTAAAAGAGAAAAACTCCTGTGAGACCATCTCACCATAGCAAATTGTGAGACCAGGGATCAAGCTATAATAAATAGGAGACAAATTTAAAAATGGGACCAAATTGCAAATATAAGAAAATAGGGGCAAAAAATGGGTCTTCAAATCGGGTCATAATAAAACATGGGTCTTCAATTCTGGTACATAA
Source organism: Rubia yunnanensis (assembly GCA_037428765.1). Classification (NCBI taxonomy): domain Eukaryota; kingdom Viridiplantae; phylum Streptophyta; class Magnoliopsida; order Gentianales; family Rubiaceae; genus Rubia; species Rubia yunnanensis. Next base: position 30,360,602 of record CM075071.1, on the reverse strand, counting down.
CAAACTAAGATATTTTGGAAACAAAATCCCCAAAATCAAGGAATCTGAATCCCTATGAAATTCAATCTGATCAAACCGAATTTACTGTTGCAAATCGCCGATCAATCATCAAAAATCAATGGATTGAGCTCAAGATTTTAGATCTGCATCGGATTTGCTTCGAATTTGCGTCAGATTGAGCTCAACTTTTTTGCACCGGATCTACGTCAGATTTGTGCTGGAATTGCTTCAGATTTGAGCTATAAACTGCATTTTTGCATCGGAATTGCAACAGATAACATGAAACCTACAGATTCAATTCTATGTTTTCATCACAATTCCAAAATTATTGAAATTAACAGTTGAAATCTACGATCTAAGGTATTGATGTTATAAACTATGGAAGACGAAGTAATTCAAGGTAATGGAATTGTTTTGTATGAAGGAGACATCAGCGATTATATCAATATGAAAATTCAATAAGTTTCCATCTAGGTTTGGTTTTGATTTTGAATATACAGTTAAACGCATGAAGTAATTGTATGAACAAGTGAAGTAACGTTCTTATATTCTGAATATTTTATTGTCAGATCTGGAATTTAGTTATATGCATGCTGTGAAGAAAATGTTGGTGTTTTTTAATTTTCTGAAACATTTTAGGTAATATGATAAACACTGGATGAACTGCATGAACACATGAAGTAGCGCGATGATATTCTGATACATAATTTCCCAAAATCTGAAATTTGGTAATATGCAATTTGTTGGACAAGTATAGCTGTTTTATAATTTTCTGAAACATATAAGGTAATAATATGAGCACTGGATGTAACTACATGAACACATGAAGTAACGTGATGATATTCTGATGGACAATTTGCCAAGGTCTGAAATTTGGTTATATGCAATTTGTTGATAAAATGTATGTGTTTTATAATTTTCTGAAACATGTGAGGTAATATGATATACACTGGTTATAATTGCATGAACACATGAAGTAACGTGATGATATTCTGGTAGACACTTTCCCAAGGTCTGAAATTTGGTTATATGCAATTTATTGATATAATGTAGGTGTTTTTTAAATTTCTGAAACATATCAGGTAATATGATGAACACTGGCTGTAACTACATGAACACATGGAGTAAAAAAATGAACTTTGTAAGATGATTAGTCAAGTTTTCAATTACATGCATTTGTTAAGAATATTTTTATGTTTCAAATTTATTTTATCACAAAAATTTATATGTTAAATACACGATGTAACTCAATAAATATAGGGCTAATCTATTGTGCTTAATGTTTTAAATTCAATTAGTAGGATTTGATATTAAAATATTTTTATATTGTACCTCTCTGTACAAATTTATCAGTGACTGAACAACTGTTTATGAAAGCCGAACTAAATTGTAAGATACACGAACAAATCAACATAACAATAGATGTAATGATTGACTGAAATGATACAATTTTGCAGGACTAGATTCTGTCACCAATTTAAGCGACTTATCAAAAGTTTATGTCACCGATTGCTTCAAAGGTTTGAGAGCAAAAACACTATCAGAGTCTCGTGATTTTATACAGAATACAGTCAAATGCATTGGGATTTGGGGTGCAATGTTCAACACAAAGAGGTGAAAATGACGGAACCATCCTAGAGAAGTATTTTGTCTGCTCTAATTAGGGAAACACAAAATTTAAGAATGAAACACCCGACACTCCTTCCAACAACAATATCATTGAAGATGGCTCTGAGAAGAAAAGAAAATTAACAAGGAAAAACAAATCTAGACCTATGAGATTCAATTTGACATTGTATTTATGTTATTATTCTGTACAATTATCTTAAATTCAGGAACAAATCATTTAAATTTCCCTTTAAATGCTTTAAACACCCAAACTAACGAGTGCGGCTTTATTAAATAAAAATATATTCAACCAAGCAAATTGTGTTTGAAACTAATGACTCTAACAAATGAGCTAAGTGGAAATATACATGAACTAATTTTAGGAAAAGTAAATGAGAATATGAGGGTCGAAAAGTAAACAACAACACACATGGTTGGAAAAAATATCTAATTTTTAAACCGAACTATATACCTAAATAACAGAACAATATGCCTAAAGGACACATGGCTATAAACAGAATAATACATTAAGTAACAATAAGAAAAAATAACAAATTTGGTAAAGTAAAAATTCAACATCCAAAAAATAATTACTAGACAAACATTTAAACTATAATAGTAAACTAAATCTATAAACAATGCAACTAAGAAGATAAACTTCAGAACTAAGCTGATACTGGAATCTTCTTTAAAAAATTACAAGTTTCAATCCAGCAATGACAAAATAATTCCAACACTCTAGCAAATAGACCATTCAGAATCATCCATCACTTCAATTCAACAAATTCAAATATTCAAATCACTCCATAACAAATTCAAATTACATTATTCAAATAACATCTTAAACTCCTTTCTTTGTGGACATCCCTCCTAGGGCATCAAATTCACTATCTTGAAACAAGTTGAAAGTTGGAAAAGGCTGGTATTGTGTCCTTCTCCTCCATTGGTTGCAAGCTGCATCAACCATAGCAAATAATTTAAATCACAAAGCTAAATCAACAAAAAATTAAAGTAGAACAATGAGAAACAAGAATATATTAAATTTACCAGTGTTATCTTGACCTCCAGCCACATCACATCCATCTATAATAAAAAAAAGCGTAAATACTAAAGCTAACACACTAAATTGTAAAAGTAAACAAAAAGAAACCAGAATATATTAAATTTACCAGTGTTAGCTTAACCTCCAGTCACATCACATCGATCTACAATAACAAAACAAAATACTTAAATACCAAAGGCAAAGCACTAAACAGTAAAAGTAAAACAAAAAGAGACCATAATATATTAGATTTACCAGCATTATGTTGAACTCCAGTCATATCACATACAACCACAAATAAAAACTAAAATTATTAAATACCAAAAGTAAATCGCTAAAGAGTAAAAGTACAACAAAAAATTAGAATTCCAACCAGTAGCAGATGAATTGGCAACTCTATCTTGCTTATTCACAGCAGATTTACTACCACTCTTGCGCAATCGCTTCACAGTATTTGCTATAAAAAAGAAAAGAAATTATCAACAATAGATAAAGCTATCAATTAAAAACCAACAAAAGATTGGAATAAAATTCAATCATATTTAAATACTTGTGGTAGTAGTTTTCTGCTGATTTTTTTCCTTTTAATAACAGGAGGTTTAGAACCTGAAAATTACATGATCAATTAAAAGAAAAACATTAAGATTAAAATAAAAAATAACTTACAAACTAATAATATACATATCATCTTTAACTGGCAATCTGAACTGCAATCTACTTGATTTCCTCAAGCTAATTAATTCATCTATATTAAAAAAGTAATCACATAAGCACTTAAATTAAAAACTGGAAAACCTAAAGTAAACAAACCAATATAACTATATATATACACATACAGAAAGGCAGTGCAAATAGTAAACTATTTAACATGCAAATTAAACACATAAACAACCTAACTAAAAGACAATGCAAACAGAAAATATGCAAACTTAATAGATCCTAAACTAAACCACAACAGATCCACAACAAAGCCTGAACTAATTACATAAACAGCTAACTAAACACACAAACAGTCTAACTAAAAGACAATGCAAACATAAAACATGAAAAATAAAACAGAGCCTAAACTAAACCACAACATAGCCACAAAAAAGTCTAAACTAAGCACGTGAACATGCAAACTAAACACAAACACAGCCTAACTAAAAGACAATGCAAAAAGAGAACATGAAACTAAACAGAGCCTAAACTAAACCACAACAGAGTCACAAAAAACCAGATTAAGCACATGAACATTCAAACTAAACACATAAGCAACCTATCTAATATGTTATACAACGACACAAAAAAATTCAGCAAAATAGAACAACATAAAAAAATCAGTAAAACGGAGCAACATTAACACAAAAAATAGAGAAGCGTCAATAAGAACTAACAACACATCAAATCAATCAACGAAAACACAGAATAATCAAAGAAAAAGACCTAAAACCCTAACAATACAAAAAAAACCTTTAGATTCAACAGCTAATGAGCTAGGAAAAACGCCATCAACCTTCAGTTCATCTGCACCAGCAATACCTTCTTTCGATTTCATCATACCAACAAAATACCAAAACACAAATCGAAAACACACAATATAAGGCAAAAAAAAAATACATGCACGGTCGGATTCACAGAGATAAACACGCGGAATCAAATAGAAAACAGACAGAAACTTGAAGAAAGCAAGAAGGCCCAAATATGAAACACAAAATTAAAAAAATCAGAGAATTTTACCTCAATTAAATCGGAATGAACAGAGCGATGCAATGACACTGGAAATCTCAAATTTAAACGTATTTCAGAGGGTTGAATGGGAGGTTAAGACGAGCGGTTTTGAGAGGTTTTGAGGGAGGGTTCTTTGCTTTTGAATTTTGGGGGAGAAGAAGAGACATGACCCAAAATGAAAATCTGAAATAATTCCTAAATTATCTATAGTATATAGTATTGCTTTAAGACCCCTAGAAATATTTTATTTTGTAAAAGACCCCTGGTCTCACTATAAACTTGGGTGAGACGGTCTCACCCAAGTCTTTGTATCTAAAATTAAAATTATGTCATATTAATTATTTTTGTACATAAATTCGTGTATCGGCACAAATATTATCTAGTATATATATATATATGGAAAGGGTTCAATTGACACCTTTATTTTAACACCTTATTTTACTCCAAATCTAATCTAATCACATTCATTCATTAAATCTAATTTTAATTGGTTATTAATAATCATTAAAATTAACCCATTCATCATTTCCTTTTTCTCGCCTCTTCTACAGTCTCTGCGTTCATCACTCTGAAGCCGTTTACTTAAGCAACGCAGCCCCGCTCGAATGTGACGCTGATTGCCAGATTTGGGATGGACATTAATTCCCGTCACATTATACGCCCGGTGGGAACCATAGGCTACTTCGATCCAAGCTACACCGTGCCGAGCAAATTAAGCAGCAAAATCGGCGTGTTTGGCTTCGGAGTATTGCTATTAAAGATCGTTTCAGACAAAACAATCATCGACGTCTCGAGATCTCCATCGTCAATTATGGATTGGGCGGTTCCGGTCATTAATTCTGATAGAATAACGGATATATGTGGTCGTAGGGTTCTGATTTTGCTGTTGTTTGAAGGAATGGTGCAGAGCATGGTTAGCTTCAGGAATTAGTTTTTTGTTTAGGGAGAAGTTGAGCGGCCTTGTTCCTTCCAGCAGTGGTTGCCGAGATACAGAAGCTCCTTCTTTGGTCGCCATTGGTAAAATCAGATCTCACTTTCCTTCACACAACCAAGGGAATAATAAGTGACCAAGCTCTGATACCAATTGAAATTTGGTTCTACCTAATTAATTCAATTATCACTACTGTGTTCCAACATAACCTATCTAACCAAGTATGCAATAAAGTAAAGCATAAAAGACACAAGGCTTGGTTACGCAGTTCGGTAAAATCCACCTACATCTGCGGGGCCTGGCCCAGTTCAGAATGAATCCACTAATCAGAAAGATACAGTACAAAGTACATCATACAATTGTACTTATCTTATCTAACTATAACGTGAATCCTGCAAGCTCCCTTTGCTACCGATCCGCCTTGATCAGACTCCCTCTGACCTCGAAACTCGTCGACGCTGGATCTCCTCCAGAGGAATTAAGGCATATGATTCTGAACTTTGTGCAACAGGTTCGTGTGTTGGAACACAGTATTCTGACTCTTTGCAAATCTAGAAAATCTCAAAAATCTGTATGCAGATTTTTGCTCAATTAAATCCGTAAATAATGCAGCCGTGTTTGTTCTCTATATATAGTCCATGAGCAGATCTGAATTCTCCATGATTATCTCCATAATATTCCTATTCCAAATCTGCTTCTTGAAGCATAAATCTCATAAATAAAGGGATTTTCCTTATCTCAGTATCTCCATATATTCGATAATAACAACTCCATATTTATAGAGATTTTCCATAAATCAACAATGCTTCCATACGCCTAATATATAGCAGAATATTCAGATTTCCATAAATCACAAATACCATAATATTCTGTCTTCTTTTTCCGTAAATCATCCTTGGCGTGAATATAACTCATATGTATAATACCCATAGCTGAATATTCCAATTCCATAACATTAATCCAATACCACATATATAGGAACTGATATATTCTCCAAATCAAATATAACTTGGACTAGATGTATCCTTCTTAGATTCAGTCTTCAACATTTCCTTATTTCACCAAAATTCCTTCTTTCATGTTGCAACATAATATTACCATATTTGCATAATTTCCATAAATTACCAACTAGATAAATCTAGACTTTACATTACTGATATGTTCTAGATGTGTAATGAAACACACGTTATTGGGTGTGAACAACAAAAGTGTAGATGGCGATGGCAATTAATTGCCTTGCTTTTAAAAAAAAAAATTAATCGGGTTTGTTGGGTTCCAGATCATTTTCTGTTAAAGAATAATTGTTGCCAAAAATATCTTACATCAAGTGGTGCCCGAACGCTTACATTTGAGGGGCTAAGAAGATGGTGCAATTCTAATCGAAGACTCAAATGGCTGAAAGTGAGAGATACACAAAGACACTAATGAATAATACAATACCAAGTAAAGGTCCATGTGGCAGAGAAGGGAAAATCAAGAATAAGCGATTATCATTGTGAAGTCGTAGTTAGTCACATAAGTACGACCCGAGACTACCATCCGTAGCAAATACAATGAAGTATCAAATAGATGCACACAAGATGTTCCATCCACACCTTTGTTCAAACATCTAAGGCAATGGAAACAAAATCAATGAAACTTCCCAACTAAAGGTCCGATTCGTTTCCATTTAACCCGTTAAGACCATTTCCCCTTAAACTAGGAGACTAAAACCAGTCATTTTAATTGCCAAAATATATTTTTCATCGGTGTATAGAAACCACTTAAAATGTGCAGAATAATCTCTAACCCGACCCCAACAGAGTAAAAGGACTCATTAAATTGAATGAACAATAAAATTGGCCTAAACATCTAATGGATCAAAGTTTACAAATCTGATTTAAATCCTTAGAAAAAACAGTATCGCCAAAAATCCGTCAATTAACGACTTTAACTTGGATTTCTCTTAACCATCTCATTGGATATCAATTTTGAAGTCAATTAATTTTATCGGAGTACGGGTTGTCCAAAAAATAAACACTGACAAAGATAATTCCTACTTGATACTTAAATCAGAAAATCTTTTTAACTACGAGCCCTGTTAAAGTAATATGAAAAGGAAAAAGAAAAAAAAAGAAATGAAGGTAAAAGATGAGAAATAAAAGAAGTGCATAATTATTAGCCTCCCACCCCGAAAATTAAAAATAAAAAATTCAAATAATAATAAAAAAATGAAGCAGTACTCCCGTGCCCGTGACCTCCTCGGGATGATCTACCAGTATCCAATCCGAAATATTTGGTCGCCAGATTGTACATGAAATTTTTACTCTATATTTACGCCGCCATCAAAGATATACCAATGAAAATGACACCATTGCATCATAAAAAAAGAGATCATCATCACGATGATGTTGAGCCCCAAAAAGTGTCTTCTAATATTCTGGTTCACGGTCGAGTTGAGTTCGACCGAGTTGAGTCGGCCCACCTAGATCTGAGCTTGACTCAACACTGAGTTGGGCCGAGTTGCGCCCGTGAGACTTAGCTTCTGTTGCCGGAAATTTAGATCTCCAAAAAATTCGAGCCCCGGCTCCGCTGAAACTCACTTGGAACAGAGGCTTTGCTGGCCTCGCCCGCTGGCCCGCTAGAGTATAGCTCTCCGGTGAAAATCATCTTTTGTCGTTGGTAGTTAGATCTCTGGGAGGAGGAAGGGTAAGGGTGTAGGGGGGTTGGGGAGGGTGGGGGGGGGGGTGGTCTGAGAGAAGTGGAGAGCACATCAGCTACATGGACCCCTTCCCTTCTGTTGTTCCTAGCGCTTTCCCAGGCCGAGTGATGTGCCCATTTTATATGGTTATAGTAGGAATTTTAGGATTCACTTTTGTACACTTTTGTGCTCTAAATGTGGTATTTTTCCTTGAGATTCTCTAAGGAGAGTTAAAAGCGACTTTTACGCTTTTATTACTTTTCTAGAAGATTTTGTGTGACAAGAAAATTTGTTTGAAGACTTTGAAGAATATCTTTGAAGATTTGATGACTTGTATTTTCACTTTTGAATACTTGAAGAAAAGTGAAGTTAAGAGGAGGACTTTGATGGACCCGTCGCGACTCGCGATGGACGTATGGCTTGAAAACATTCTTACTTTTTTATACTATAAATACTCACCTTATCCTCTCCTCTTCACCACTCTTCTTCTTCCTGCATTTTTCTGGGTTCAAACCCTAGTTTTTCTCTTCTTTCTTTTCTTAGTTTTGTAGGTTAATCATGTCTTTTAATTATCCAGCTTAGTTTAATCATGGGAGCAATTGGATGAAGCTTCCATTTCTATGTCTTGAGAATCATATCTATCTATTTAGTGTTTTTTCTAGTGTGCATTTATTGAGCTTCGAATGTGAATTGTTAATGGCATTGATATTGTTGGAAGCTTGAGTATATGAATTGCTTGTATGATTACTTGTTAGGGTTAGGAGTAGGAGAAAGTAGCTAATTCTCCTCTCTTTTAATGTGGAATCCAAGAGCATGAGTTAGTGCTTCTTAATGATGTTGATGTGTTGATAATTGCTAGATGAATGTGATGATGTTGAATTCATTGTCATGTTTGTTCTAGGTAGCAAATGATAGAAGTCAATGAATGTCGATTGTTCTTGCCTAATCTTGTGTAAATGCATGATTAGTGGAAGTAGTGAATAGATTGTTTCACTCTATCTTGAAACATTTGTTATTTAGTATTCATGTGTTCATAATGCTATGTTTTGCTTCATGTATGCCATAGGTTGTTTGAGAATAGGAAGTGTTTGCATGATTGAAGTGTTAGGGTGTTAGGAAAGTGACAAATTCCTTAGCTCGTTTGCATGAAAATCTAAGAACATGAACTTAGAACTTCTTGTGTATAATGTGTGGTAATTCTTACTAGATAAGTATGTTAATGTGGATTGTTCTCATATTTATCCTATAGATGTAATGAAAGGTTGAACCTTGAATGTGGTTTGTTCTAGGTTTAGCCTAATGAATGCTATGTTTGGTTAAATGTCTATGTCTTTAGTAGAAGGCTTGTTGTTATCAAATCTATGGTCCTTCGTGTACAATGTCATTGATGAAATACCCCCATGATTTTGTTTGTCTAGGGTGATCATCAATGAGGTTTGCAAATGGTCGTTGTTTGTCTTTGGAAATTACTATTAAGAAGGAATGAATGTTAATCTTCTATTGGCATTCCCCATAGGTAATAAATGTGATAGAATGAGTGAATGGTTCAATGGTCTACGTTAAGTTTGGAAGTGGATATCAATTGCCCTCAAGGCTTTGTTTTTGTAGTTTTAAAACCCTTTTTCTTAGTTTGTTTGATGATTAGCATAGTTACTTGACTTTGCTAGTAATCTTGTCTTTTAACTTTCATAACTTAGGAAAACCAATCAACCAATCCGCCTCACCCCCAACCCATTTACTTGCTTTTATATGTGTATGTGTATATATATTTACTTCTAGCCTAATATCAACATTTTATGTCTAAACGCTTAAGAAAATCCCTCTTCTTCATGGACGAACCCAACTTGCCTCTATATGCTTAGTTGTAGATAGTAAGTATTTAGGGTTTATAAATTATAACTTTGAGAGGTACAGCGATAACCTCCCAAATTTTGGCGCCGATGCCGAGGAAGGGGCATTTATTTTTAAGTGTTTACGTGTATTTGGTTGCATATTAGCTAGTTGTTTTTATTTTCCACTCCTTTGTGGTTGTTTTTGTTCGGAGTAGGTATTGCTCGAGTTCTTGGTGAATTTTTATCGAGAATCCTTGCAATATGATTTCGGACTTTTTTTTTAAAAAATGGAGTGTCTCACCTTGAGGGAACTCATGATGAGAAGAGAGGCTCAACAAGCAAGGTTTTGTAGGATGTGTCATTCCGACCATCCTACCAAGTCTTTCTATTTGTTGTGGGAAGAGCACTATGAGGGGGAAAGAACCCTTGATTTCCAAAACTAAGGGTATTATGAAGAGTGCTACCAAGAGGTAGGAGATGTTGGTTTTCAAGGGCAAGAAGCCCGAGAATGGTATCCACCACAATTCTTACAATCCGAAGTGGAGTGGTAATCTAGATTGGTGGTATGAGAATGAGCCGGAAAGCCAACAATACAAGCAAAATAGGTGGCCATCACCACCTTATACCATACCCCAAAATCAAGCCCAACAAGGAAGTTCAAGTTTGACACGTGAGGAAGCCATGAATACAATAGCAAACTTGAACACCTTTACTAGTGAGGAGCCGGACACTCGACTCACCTCTAGTGTTGAGGCTATTGAGGGGCATGTGAGGAGTATGTTAGGAGTGTTGGCCAGAATGGAAGCTCGTGATTCCAAAAATACACCATCCCAAATCAAACTCGAGGATTCGGTGAGTGAGGTCACCATGGGAAATGAGCTTGAGTTCGAAGGGGATGTGGAGTTGGTTGTTGAGGATGAAAAAATGGAGGAAGAGGTAATTATGCTACATTCGTTAGCATTATTACCCCTTCTCCCACCTAGTGAACCAACTCTACCATTTTTAGAAATTTTAAGGGAGACAAGAGAGGAGCCAAAAGACTATCCCAAGCCTCCTAACCACCCAACTCCCTTTAAACCATCTCCACCTCAACAAGACTTTCCTCTTGAAAGTTTTGTACCCCCACCTCTCTACTTTTGGAGACTCATGGTTAAGAGGTTCAAGCCTTCACCCTATGGATAACATTAGGGTCATGCTGATGACCTTAAATATACGGAGCTTTATCGTGCCGACGACGTAAATACATTTGGCCTTTATTTTGGTTTTTGTTGTTTAGTTTTTGTTATTTTGTCTTGTTCTTTTTACGGTGGGTTTTTCCTGTGATTTTGTAGCAAAGTGAAGTGTATTGCACTAGAGGAGATGAAGGAATGAGATCAATGAGCAAGGGAAGAAATCTTGGAAGGTTGGTAAGGTAAGAAAAATTCATTCTATGTACTGGGATACCCTATGGATAACATTAGGAGAAAAATGAACTCCCATCATCATCTTTTCGTGAGTTGTGACATGGCCATCGCGAGTCGTGACGCATACATCGTGAGTTGCGATATATCCATCATGAGTCGCGACCAAATTAGAAACTTTTGGAAAGAATTGAGCTCCCAGACCAAAGATATTGCGAGTCGCGATGTCTTGGTCGCGAGTCACGACGATGCATCGCGAGTATTGACCAGTTCTGTTGCGAGTCACAATGGAAAAACTAACTTGTCAACTGTGCTTAAACACTGCATAATCCTTCCTTCTTCTCCACCAAATACTCCCAAGAACCACCACACATCCACTCATTTCTCCACCATCTCACATATATTGCATATGATGATTCTTGCATCTTAGTATCTATGTTGATTGTAGTATGCCAACTACATCATTGAGTCTTTAATTGCTATATTCTATAATGATGCTTGGATATGTGTCGATATATGTTTGATATTTTTATTGGGCATTCTTATAGTGGTGATTGCATGATGGATTGGTTATTCTTTGAGAATACTATGGTTATTAACGTTTGATGCTAAACCTAGCATTACAAATCCTTATGTACCTATGAGTTTAATGTTGTTCTCTGCAGTGTTAGTCTTGATCAAACGGTGCCAAGGAGGCAAAGTTTTGCTCGAGGGGTTAGTTCTTCTACGGCACTTTTGCTCCCCCCTCCATCTCCAAAACCAAATTTTAAGACCGATTCTATACAAATACATGGGATTGCACCGTATCATCGGCGACTATACCGAAAATGGGTGTCACTCTACCTCTTACCTTGAGTTTTATTATTCTTGCCTTACATGTTTACATTGAGTGCAATGTACTGTTTTAAGTACGAGGAGGGGTTAGAGGACTCACATGCATGCTAGCTTGATTTGTAATGATTTTTTCTACTTTTGATTGGAAAACTATGAGAAAAAGGAAGAAAAAATTGAAAAATTGCAAATTATGAAAAACAAAATGAAAGAAAAGAAAACCCGCTAAGTTGAAAACCCGAGAGGGAAACTTAGGCAACATTGGGGGCCTGGATAGGTCGAAAACCCAAAAGGGTGACCTAGGAAAAAATGAGAGGTCAAATGTGCGGAAAAAAGTGAGATGTGAGCCAAAGAAACATGATGTGTGGCTAGGATGAAAACCCGAAAAGGCTCCTAGGCAAAATGAGAGAAAGAGAGAAAAAAAGGAAAAATGCTATGATTTCACTCATTTTCCGGTGTTGAAGTCATAAGGTTGCAGTTGTCATGTGGATAGATCAGGTAGCTCAACATCTTGAGACCTCTTGGGATTGGGTAACTTAGTGGGTTGAAAAACGAAGTATGGTTATGAAATTCTGAATTCTTTTATACTTAGTTTTGGTTGATATATTGGCATTGGGTGAAGTATGTGTTTTAACCTCCTATATGGTTTTAACTTCATTTTGTGTCATTGGACTTTGGGATTATCAATTCAGGATTTTGAAACACTTTTATGGGTAGTGAATTGATAAGTGGTAGGTTTGGTTAGATTTAGGAATTGGGGTTGTGTGTGTGAAAAATTCTCATTAGAACTTTGATTTTGGGATTCATGATATTGAGAGTTTTTGTGAGGTTTTGTTTGGGGGAATTTTAATTTAAGATGTGGACATATGAATTCCTTGGTGTGCTTGAATCTTTTCTTACTCGAGGGCGAGTAAGGTTTAAGTGCGGGGATGTTTGATGTGCCCATTTTATATGGTTATATTAGGAATTTTGGGATTAACTTTTGTACACTTTTGTGCTCTAAATGTGGTATTTTGCCTTGAAATTATCTAAGGAGAGTTAAAAGCGACTTTTACGCCTTTAGTACTTTTCTAGAGGATTTTGAGTAACAAGGCAATTTGTTTGATGACTTTGAAAACTTTGAAGAATATCTTTGAAGATTTGAAAACTTGTATTTAAGCTTTTGAAGACTTGAAGACTTGAAGACTTGAAGACATGAAGAAAAGTGAAGTAAAGAAGAGGACATGAAACAAAAAGAAGAAAGAAATCAAGATGCTGGAACTGGGCTCCGTTGCGACTCGTGACGGAAGTATGGCCAGAAAACTTTCTTACTTTTTTGTACTATAAATACTCGTCTATCCTCTCCTCTTCACCACTCTTCTTCTTCCTTCATTTTTTTTGGGTTGAAACCCTAGTTTTTCTCTTCTTTCTTTTCTTAGTTTTGTAGGTTAATCATGTCTTTTAATTATCTAGCTTAGTTTAATCTTGGGAGCAATTGGTTGAAGCTTCCATTTCTATGTCTTGAGAATCATGTCTATCTATTTAGTGCTTTTGCTAGTGTACATTTATTGAGCTTTGAATGTGAATTGTTAATGACATTGATATTGTTGAAAGCTTGAGTATATGAATTGCTTTTATGAGTACTTGATAGGGTTAGGAGAAATTAGCTAATTCTCCCCTCTTTTAATGTGGAATCCAAGAGCATGAGTTAGAGCTTCTTAATGATGTTGATTTGTTGATAATTGCTAGATGAATGTGATGATGTTGAATTTGTTGTCATGTTTGTTCTAGGTAGCAAATGACAGAAGTCAATGAATGTCGATTGTTCTTGCCTAATCTTGTGTAAATGCATGATTAGTGGAAGTAGTGAATAGATTTTTTTCACTCTATCTTGAAGCATTTTTTGTTTAGTATTCACTCTATCTTAGGTGGGAGTGGGAGTGGGAGGGGGAGGGGGAGGGGGAGGGGGAGGGAGAGGGAGAGGTAGAGAGGGGGAGGGGGAGGGGGAGGGAGGGAGGGAGAGAGAGAGAGGGGGGGTGTGATGAGGTGAGAACATCCTCTTAATGTGAGAATACTCATATATGTTAGAACAAATATGAGCTATTAATATTTTAATATGATAGCTGGTGTTTAGTTTTACTATAATGAAACTCGCGGGCCATAAGCCCGAAACCCCGGGAAGGCCGAATCATCAATTAAAATCTGAACCCTTACTATAAAATTTGGAAAGATCCTTTGAATGCCTTTTCCTTTTTTATGCTGACGTGCAAACGCTCAGAGTTGTCTACCTTTATGCAACTAATTCTGTTTCTTGTTTTGATTATATTTTTTTAAAGATAAAAATTGAATTAAGATTTTTCACCTGGTTTTCTTTAATAGACTTATCATTTGCTGATGACATTTGTGATTTGCCGGTACTATACCTGCTTCATTTATACAGAAGTCATATTCCTTCAAAGTGAAGCACCTATACAGTACATTTGAACCACCTTTGAGCATAAAGTAAAGCACTATATTTGAAGCACCTATAGCGTACATTTGAAACACTTACAAGCGATGATTGAAATACCAATGAGTTGTATTCTAAGCACAAAATTGTTTTTGTAGCGCTCGTAAGAATTAAAAGAAGCACATATATAAGTTACATTTGAAGCACCTGCCAGCGACGATTGAAGCACCTTTAAGATATACTCTAAGCATCAAATTGTTTTTGTAGCGCTCGTAAGAATTAAAAGGAGCATCTCCAGGTTCCATTTGAAGCACTTTCAAGTGATGGTTGAAGCACCTTTGAGTTGTATAAGACAGTTATTTTTTGTAGCGATCGTACGAATTAAAAGAATCACGTATATAAGTTACATTTGAAGCACTTACAAGGGACGATTGAAGCACCTTTGAGTTATACTCTAAGCACCAAGTTGTTTTGTAGCACTCGAAAGAATTAAAAGAAGCATGTATAAGCTACATTTGAAGCACTTACAAGGGATGATTGAAGCACCTTTGAGTTATACTCTAAGCACCAAGTTGTTTTTGTAGCACTCGAAAGAATTAAAAGAAGCATGTATAAGCTACATTTGAAGCACTTACAATCGACGATTAAAGCACCTTGAGCTATACTCTAAGCACAAACTTGTTTTTTAGCGCACGTAACAGTTAAAATATGTACTATAAGTTATATTTGAAACACTTACACCTTGAGTTATACTCTAAGCACCACCAAGTTGTTTTTTTTAGCACACGTAACAAGTAAAAGAAGCATTTATAAGTTATATTTGAAGCACTTGCAAGTGACAATAGAAGCACCTTTGAGTTATATTCTATGCACCAAGTTGTTTTTAGCGCACGTAACAATTGAAAGAAGCACTTACACGGAACGATAGAAGCACCTACGAGTTGTAATAGCACGTAGGTGCAATGTCCGCTTTCCAAAATAAAATGAAAGGTTATAATAACCCATAAAATTAGCTCTTATTGTTGGACTCATCCGACATATACTAGCACATGAACATTCAACGTAATTCATGTGACTCGACAGAACTAAAGATGAGTGTATAATATTCACTAAAATCCACGTATAAAATCCTAAACTTAAAATTTTTCTACAATTCTCACAAAACCAAACAAACCTATTTGAAGTATTACATAAAACAATGTCAGTAATAAACAAACATGACAAATGGGTCACATCGATGTCTTAGACAGCTTAACCATTTTAAACAAGGACATTGTGCACGAAGCCCGGGCTCGGCATTTGGCCTCCAGTGGTACATTTTGAGCCCGTCTCATGCGAGACCGTCTTATCGTAAGACCGGGGATTAGAGTGACAATAGCAAAAGGGGAAACTAAATTCAGGGGAAAAAAATAAACATTATTCGCTCGGGGTCTGTAGCATAAGGTGCGAAAAAAATTCACGGACTAAAGAGGAATAAAAGGAAAAGAAACACAACTCACCTTTCTAATCACCAAAAGCGTGAAAAAAAGAAGCTTAAAACATACCTCAAACAAAGGCGTCAAACCAAAACCGATTAAACGTCCAAATCAAAACCAAATTCATTCTCAGATTCTCAATTATTCAACCGATGTTGATCATCCAAAAGCAACAGATCCAATTTCGAAGAAAATACCAATCGATATCAACAAATCATCAATCAAACAAGGTAAAACTAAATTTAAGTTGTAATTCAACATAAATCATCACAAATTTGTGATTAAACAAAATTTTTAGATTTTGTAGATTCAAAACTGGATAATGATGGAAGAAGAATATTTGAATATCGAAAATCAGTTAAAAACAGAGCGTACCTATTTAGCAAGGTCAGATGATGAACTTTCTATGCTTGAATCTGATGTTTCTATTTTCTGATTTGAAGAGAAGCAGACTGAGTTTCTGAATGATTCCTCAACACATTATGAATGATTCCATTGCATTAATTAAATAGCAGCAAAAGTGTGTGTAGTAGCAAAATTTCTTATCCGTATAAACCATTTCCCCTATATCTTGCTGTTCTGTTTTAGAAAAATGTAATTAGCTCAGAATGTGCTGCACATATAGTTGTTTTATAGTTTTAAACAATGTGCAAAAGTTATGCTCACCTTTTGCAAAATGACAATAAATGGACTATGAACTGATTTATAGCAGACGATGTTCTTCAAATATAGCATGATGTTTTAAATATATGACAAGATGTTACATACAAGCTAAAACATAATAAAAATAATAATTTGCAAAAAATATGATGTGATGTTATACATGTGCCGCTTGATTTTTCAAATATATAACATGGCGTTCTAAGTCTGCAACACAATGTATAACTTTTTTAAAATTTTTATTTGGAGTTTTCAATTACAGGTCTATTAAACAGATCAAACAGAATCCCTTCAAGCAGTGCCAGCAGCTACGTGGGAAGAGCTTGAAACATTATACCGTGCAAATGCAACTTCACATGGATTTTCTATACAGATGTTGAAACAAAAAATAACAAATGAAGGAAAGCTCAAGGAAAAATACTACTCCCTCCGTCCCAGCCTACTGCACATAATCTTTTTTGGGTCAAAGATGCCAAATTTTGACCACATATTTGAATATGTATATGAACGGTTATTTTATCATATGAGATATGGTAAGATTAGTCGTAACATGTAGTTTGTAAATATCAAATTTTGTTTGTCATTATTTTCCGTAGCTACACATATTTACAGTCAAATATGTTTATTGGAGACCGTAAAAAGATTTTGTGCAGAATAAGTTGGGATAGAGGGAGTACAGAAGAATCCTTGAAGAAGTTATAATTTGAGACTCGAATAACCAACATCCTTGAAGATCCAAGACACCAAAAGATCTATTTATCTAAATCTAGCTAATTGGTAGATGTTTACTGCCATATTGTGATGTTACACATTTATGGATTGATGTTACATAGTTATAATCTAATGTTTTATAAATAAGTATTGATGAGGATTCTAATTTTGAAAAGGATATTCATATACATTATACTATTCTTATACAATCCACTCTTATTGCTTAAATTTTTGGATGTTACACTTCTATCCACTTATTTTATTATATTCTTACAAGATGATTGGCAAATATAAGTTACCTCATATCTCTTTATCTATATTACAGATGAAAAAAATATTTGCAAAATATTTTTTAAAAACCTAAAACATTAAACAATGGTAGATCGAAATATAAAACATCACACTGATAATGAAACATCAATTAAAATTCTAGAATGATCACATCCAACAAAAATATAGGAAAAACTAGAATCAGCTTTACATCAGCCAATAAACTGTTAAACAAATCATCATTAATCAAAAGCCCCCTTAAATCCCTAATTTAAACAACTAAAATATTCAAAAGTACCAATATTTTTAAAAAGTCAATATCAGACACTAGTTCATCAACACTTAAGTTCTAATTCTTCTTGTTTCAATTCTCAAAAGCCTTCCCTTTGCCTTTCCCTCCAGCTAGTCCTTTCAAAGATGATGCAGCTCTAAGTTCTTCAATGCCAAGATCGAATGATGGCGAAGGTCCTCTATTCGTAGGAGGAACAACAGGAGCAGCAATAAGAGTACAATTCCTAAAGGTGTTCCTTACAATCTCGTCAATACATCAAACTTTGTATTTGCAAAATCATCCGAGTCCAAAGGAGGAGTATTATGGGAATCAACAGCAGGTACATATTCCTTAGCACTTTGATCCAACTCGGAAACCAAAGGCCTCATAATCTCAATATTTCTCTTGAACCTACTGACAGCTTGATCAGCAACCTAGGATAAAAACCAAAGAATTAGGAAAAGCCAACAAGGATGAAATACATCATTTTAATTTTAAAGTACATAACACCGGCAAAATAACAAAAACTGAAACTTAAAACTAAAACACCAACAACTGCATTTAAAACATCAAATCTTAAAAAGGATGGAAAAAAAATACAAGAATTGAAGCTTAAATTAAAAACATTTCATGTAAAAAATGAAATATCAACTACTGCATTTAAAATATCAAACATGAAAAGAGACAAATACTTGCATTTAAAATATCTAACATGAAAAGAGACAAATACTTACAGAGCCTCCATCATTCCTGATCGCAGCATCGGTAGGCAAATCCCTTGGATCCACAAAGCTCAAAACATCTGAGCTTGAACCAGCTGCATCAACTTTGTTACGACTACCTTTCTTGGATTTTGCGGCAGCACCATCACATCTGACATACTTCCCCATCAAACTAAGGAAATGGATCCTTAGGCATGAGGCAAGAATCAATCCAACATCTACAATCTGCCTACACCTTGTAATCAACTTAGAAGTGTCCCAATGCTGAATGAGAGGAACTGTAGTGGAGGATGGTTTTCCTTGAAAAGAAAATCGGTACAAATAACAAATCAGAGGGACAATTACACAAGCATTCACCGCAGCATAGGAACTACCCTTGTACCTAGTCACTGCCTCACAAACATTTATAAGCACATACCCTAACCAATCATAGTTCCTAATCTCTCCTACATCCTCCACAACACGAAGAAGCTTATAATCAACAGAAAACCTATCAGTAGGACTCAAGAAATTGCAAACAACATACATGACAAACAATTTTTTAAATTCATCACCACCTTCAGCTAAAGACATCATCTTCACATACACCCTATCACAAGCAATATTACCCTAGCCATCAAAGGCAAACTTATTCTTCCAACTCTTCCTCAAGTCTAAATCATTGTTTTCACCCTTAACAACATTGCTAACCTCAATCACATCCTTATCACTAATAGGGAGTCCTAAAACATCGTGAACATCATCACGAGTTAAAAAAAATACCTACCAGAACCAATTCTTTGGACATAACTAATGAAATTAAATTTATGAACAAGATAACGAATAATATCTTTAGGAAGAACATTAAACCTAATTTTCATCAAACCATCAAATCCAACTTCTGTCACATATTGAAGCTGCTTTACCAGGGTTACACTTGGTAGTGAAACCCTTGTCAGCCCTGAAAATAAATAATATTAATCATTAAACATCACAGGCATAACTTAAAAAGTAAAAACAGTGACAGTAAAATATCACAGTCATATAAAAAGTACATCAACAACCAAATTGCAAAAACATCATGAAAAATTTTTAGAAAATCAACCAACCTTGCATCACCATCAAAATCAACATCACCAGACTCAGCCGCCTTCCCATCACCTTTACTCTTCATTATCATCTTCGTAAACCTTCTCACAGGCTTCTTCAAAATCACCACCTCAGGTTTTGATTCAAAATCTGTGCAGTTGTAAGAAATTTGTACGGTTAAAATTTGTGAGAGAGCAGCGATTCGATTTTGAAAAGAGAGAAACGGTTGAGCTTTAAGAAAAATCAGAATAAAAATGAGAAACCGCCGTGTACTTGTCTGTGATGGGGCAGGCCGCTGGATCTGGTGCAGTCTGTGACAACATCTTTAGCACGAGGCAGTGTATCTGGCGAGGGTCACTTCTCTATGCTACTGTGGGTTACTGGATCTAGTGTGGTCCACGCCAACACCTTTGGCACAGACCGTGGCTTATGGCGCGTGCCATCATTAGGAAGGCTTGATTTGGACATATGATTGTGCGGGACGCGGCCCTTGGCGTGGACCATCATCAGGAAGCTTGATTCGCTCAGAAACATGGCACAGGCCGTCTGATTCTCCACGCCCTACCTGCTTGTCTCAAAATTTTGGATTTAGAATGGCGCGTGCCATCGTAAGAGGACAGTCTGTGCCCATACTTAGCTGATTATTAGTAAGGTATAGAACATGTGAGTGCGGCATGTGGCATTTTTCGCGGTCCACGTCATCGCCTTGTGCTGAACACTGTTGGCATGGGCCAACTCCTTTGGCATGGGCTATTAATGCCAACCATGAACTGCTCGCACCGACCTATGGTACCTTGGCCGGCTGAACTTGTTTCCTTCACTACGGGTGAACCGTTAGTCCATTTAGAGAGTTTTAGTAATCAATTTTATAGTGCTCGAGAATAAAAATCTAATGGAATCAGCCTTAAATGATAGTTATTCTTGAATAGTTCTCAGACTTTAGCACAACTCATCGGACTACGATTCCCTATTTCTTCGTTGGCAGCTTTAAACTCCATTGCCACCTTTTTTTTACTCCAATCTCCTTCTACCATGCTTTGATATTTGTGGCCTTCGTCTACTACCATTCTAGTGGTGAATGACCTTCGATCTCTTCTACTGTCCTTGCGAACAGCCTTCAATATCTTCTACCGTCCTTTCAATGGCCTTCACATAGAATGTAACCAAAAAGTACCCACATGCAACCTACTAAAGATGATCAAAAGGAAGATCTAGGAACCCGTGGATACAAGATATCCATTAGTAATAATTAAGTCTACAAAACACTGGATTTACATAAGAAAACCAAATATGGTCGTCTAAACCCCTTATCACGTAAACTCAACTAATACTAGCAATCTACCAAATAAAAAGGCTAAAAACTATGCTGAATGCAACAGTTAATGCAAGAAAAATGAAGCACATTAGACCCCCCAAGCTTAACCCTTTACTTGTCCTTGTGTAAATAAGGTTAAGAAAATAATTAAACAAAATGTAGCGTGCAAGCATAAGTTAACTGAGGCATCCAACTTATTCCTCGATTACCCTGTTTCCCCCAAAAGAGTAAGAATCTCAAAACTCTCACACTCCCCGAAGAACATAAGCAATCTAACAAACCAAAAGTAAAATGTGAAAAGAAGGTAAGCCAAGAAGATAAGTGCAAAGCTAGCTTATTTTTCCCAAAATGACCCCCAAAAGCAATCAAATAGTCATCTCCCAAATATTATCCACCAAGGAAATCCAAGAGCCGTCGACTTGGTTGTAACATAGGGATAATTCGTGATTCTCGACCTAGTTACAACCAAGGAGTCAAATGTACCGTCAACCTAGTTTTCTGTTTTCTCTCAATTTCTCTCATTTTGCCGAGGAGCCATTTTGGGCTTTAATCGTAGCTTTAACACACAAAGGGTACTCACTTCTCACCTTTTTCCACACGGCCTCACATTTTTTCCTAGGCTCATAAGCCTAGTTGGGCCTAGCCTCTCATTTTTACCTAGGTCTTTCGACCTATCCAGGTTTTTTCCAATGTCACCCAAGTTACCCTTTCGGGTTTTCAACTTGTCCGGGTTTTATATTTTTTCCATTTTTTCAAAATTTTAATTTTTTTTGTAGCACAAAATTGCCCCAAAGTGGGCTTCATACTACAAAAGATAGACTTAAAACAATTACACCAACAATATCCTAAAACCAAAAATTTCCATGCAAACTAAAACTCTAGCATAGCATGTCATGCCACCAAATATCTATCCAAAAACATCCCACAACAACCAAAAACAAAATCACCACAAACAAGAAGAACTTTTAACAAAAGCATAAAATTCACCGAGGAAATCTAATAATGAAACTCCCTAATTGTTCACTACTACCACCCCTACACATAACTGATGCATAGTCCTCAATGCAAGGACAACCATGTAAAATCATAAGTGAGGTTGAGAGATATAGTGACATTACTCTTTCGGCTCCGAAGGACCTTCTTCTTCGTCGTGACTAGTGTTGCTCCTCTCAATATCATATTGCTTGAAGTGTGGCCTCAATGCAATCCATCATCAAACTAATCTCCTCAACTTGTATCCTCACCCCTCCTATAGCTTGGACTACCTTTTTTAACACTAGGGTAGGGCTCGAAAGCTTATCTCCAAGTGCATGCAGTCGGCCTATGATGTTCGTGGATAGGATATGCTCTTGAAGAGGTCTCACCCTCGGCCTCCTCAACATCTATCATTGGGGTGGATAATACTCTGTAGAACTCTCTCTCAAAGCACTGGTCTGAGTAAATAAATAGGTCATCCAAACATGTGTCATGGTTGATGGCGGTGCGCTCCGGCTGTAGAAGTACCATGAAACTACAAGTGCTCGCTCTGCCATAAAGCCATACATATCGACCCTCCGATGTTGTAGGTCCCACCATGAATGCTTTGGCTAACTTCTCGATGGTATACTTTGTACCTGATCTTTCAAGTTAGCCAGTGCTCTCTATGTAACTGGATGCCCCAAGTACTATGCCAGTAGACCTACCATGCCCACCATAGATATCTTACCACTCTTTCTTTCCCCCCATCGTTGTGCACTCATGTACAAAGTCTCCCACCAGGTTTGGGTAGAAGTTACCCTCGGGAGTGATTTCCTAAAAAGGAAATGAACATCCGAACCTGGACATTGCATTAGCTCACCATGGCATAAAACCTCATTGCCAATAGTCGGTGAATGTAACAAATGCAGGATGAACCAAGACGATGCTCTTGCACACATTCTTCCAATCAGTCCCTATTATTTGCCTTTAAAAGTTCTTGGGAGAACAAGGAAACCCTTGACGGTGTGTCCTAGGGATCTCCTTGTCGTACCTCCATCTGAAGGCACAGACTATCTCCTAGTGTGTCATCTAATACTCCTTGTCGTAGAGATTGAATTTGATCTCCTTGTGTCCATTCTCGTCCATGACCAACCAAAGAGTAGCTAGGAACTCTGGGGTCCACCTGATGTAAGTCTTAGAATGTTTCTCTAAGAAACCCTCTAGACCTACCCGGCCCAATAGATATGTCATGGGCTCGACTAAGCCTAGCGTCGCCAATGTGTCTTTGCATACGAAGTTGGTCTCTAGTATACACCTCCTTGGCTCTCTCAAATTCCTCCACCTCCATGCTGCAATCATGGAGATATTGGATAGTCCCATAAACTCATCAGTCACAAATGCGGGTTTGCAAAGTGTAAGGGTTATTGGCTCATAGTTTTCACCATTTACCGGCTTCTTCCTCTTCTCACCCCATGTGGACTTGCCCTTCTCCGATGTATTCCTTTTTGGAGGCATCCTAACAAAAAGAGGTAAAAAGTGGTAATGTGATCTTCAAAACAAGGCATGGCTCACACTATCAATTAACAAGTAGATTCTTCCTAAATAGCCTAGACATTCAAAACATGATAATCCAAGCATAAATGCTATTTAAACAAGAACATCCTCATTGAACAACAATCTCATGTAAGTCATCACCAACCTATCAATAAAACTATGCAATCATGATTCATCTCCTCCCAAATCACCCAACACATGAAAAACATATCATCAAAATATAATAGCACATCAAATCACTCAAACTTTCTTCAACACATGATCATACATACAATCCCAAACATATATCCCAACAACACACATACTCATTCGAAAATCATGCTTTTCATAACACCACCACAATGTCAATCAAGCATATAAACAAAGAGTTGAATGAATTACCCAGAATTTGAATTTATAAATTGGAAGATCCACACAAGAAGAAGCAAGAATTGCTAATTTTTTAGAGAAAAGCTTCAAATTTCAAGTTTCACCAAGAGTGTGAGTGAGTGAGTGATTCTTGAGAAGGAAAAATGTGTCAAATGATAAAAGTGGGTGGAAGAATGTACCATGGATTTAGAATTTCAGCATAGATGATATGAGAGAGGTACAATTCGGATAAGAATGGAATTTTAAAATTGCAATTAGGGGACAGTAGTACCAATCAATTTATTCCAAGGAATATAGGAAGTACTATTTACATAAAAAGTCCTAAGGAATTAGGGAATTTCAAAAATTTTGAACTAAAAATGTATTTTTGAGTCAGAAATTCATAATGTTTGAAAATTTGCATTTTTGGAACGATTTGGCAGTGGAAAATTGGTAATTGGCACAAAAGGTACTTGGCACGAACCAAGGCCTCGTGCCAAACTTTTGGCACGAACCACCCCCGTGCCAAAATTTCTAGCACAAGGCATCCCCTCATGCTAACTCTCCTGGCATGAACCAAGGCTCTTCACGCGGACTGTGTCCGTTTTTAGCACAAGATTGCCATAAACTTTTACATATTCCTTAGTTTTTTCCATCTTATTAAAAAAAAAACTATGTCACCCATCAAATCTAATTCCATCCAAAAACAATCACGAGTCTCAAACTCAAATTTTCAAATCAAACAAGAGTTTCATCTCAAAAATCCTCATTGCAAGCAAGAACATGCAAAATCTATTTAATCACTGCACGAAACACGAAAAAAAACACAGTATATTTATAGTCGTTCTCACAACTTATTTATTTTCATGAAATCTAGTTAGAAACACCTACCTGCGGGTCTCTGGAATCGCTATCGGCGACTCCACCCACGATGACATCGTTGTGGAGAGGTCTCCATAATGAGCCATCCTTACCTTCGAACCTCTTCTCCGCGATAGGAAATGAATCTCCGTGTCTTTCTAAAATGGAGTCCATGAATGTCACGTTGGGGTTAGGAGGAGGTCGTGGAGGGTTTAAACCCTCGACTTTCTTCCTTTCCCGCTGCAAGTTAGTTAGCATGGAAAAACAATGTAGCACATACATTCTATCAATAGCATCATGCAATTGATTGGACTCATCAACAACATTATCAACACATGACTCATCCAAGTATTCATATTCATTTGTAACACAAGAGGGTTCATGGAATTCATGCTCATCACATAGGGTCACACCTTTCCACATAAAAGAAGAATTTATTGAATCATGCCTAGATTTATAGATATCAAACCCCACTTTGTCCACATTATCTTCTAGAGTCAAGGTTCCCAAATGGACATGTATTTTAGTCCTAAATGTTTTGAGAAAAGGTCTCCCCAAAAGTATTGGGGTTGCACTTTCGTCGTGCGCCACGTCTAGTACATAAAAGTTTGCTGGAAAAACCAATTTATCAACTTGCACCATCACATCCTTTACTAGTCCACGAGGGCTAGCTTAGGTATGATTGGCAAGTTGAACAATCACTCTAGTTTCCCTAAGCTCACCTATTTCTAGGTGTTCATATAGACTATATGGAATCACACTGATGGATGCACCTAAATATATCATGTCATTTTCAACAAGTTTTTCACCTAAGGAGATAGGGATAGAGAACATTTTGGGGTCGTTGAATTTTTCAGATAAATTTTTATGGTTCAAAATGACGGCTCCTCCCATTTTCAAATGTCCTAACCTCTTAGTTGGTCTACTTTCTTTGTGCATGCAACTTTAAGAAATTTAGCATATGATGGCACATTTTGAATCAATTCCAAAATAGAGATTGTTACCTCGACCTTTTTTAAGACTTTTTGAATGTTAGCATCATTGGTCACCAACTTTGGCTTTCCCCTCAAAGCATTTTGAAATAGAGGTGGGATGGTAACTTATACCTAGGGTGGTGAAAGCTCCTTGGAAGGTGCCTCCTTGACCACAAACTCTTCTTCTTTGAAGTGTGCCTTGGTAGCCTCCAATACTCTATCATCCTCTTGCATAACCCTCTTCTCGGACTCATGAACTTCCTTCCCACTTCTTAACTTGAGTGTACTCATATTCCCTAGATTGATCTTCAGTTGGGAAGGGAGTTTGCCGGACTCCTTGGCTTCAAGTCGGCTCACCGAGGTGGCAAGTTGCCCAACTTGAACTTAAAGATTTTTTATACTTGAGAAAGCTATTTTACCAAGGTCTTCAATCTCACACCTTATCCTCTTTGTAAAGACTCCATGTTTCTTACCTAACTGACTGATGGCTTCTAAGATTTAGTCTCGATCCAATTTGTAGATCGAGGCATGATTGTCGGAAGGGCCTTCACCTTGAGGGTATGGTTGAGGTGGGGCTTCTCCACCCTGATATCCTTGAGGTTAATTATCCACCCTCCATAAAAAATTTGGAAGATCTCGATACCTTGGGTTGAACAAATTTGCATATGGATCCGGCCTTGCATCCCTTGGTTACCCCGGGGCCCTTGTGGTTGACCCCTTGAAAATCGTGGCCCCTCTTGATTGTTGTACTCAATGGAATTCACCTCTCTCAAATTGTCTATGACTTTGGGACACGCCTCGGTGTTGTGGTCTAAGTTGCACACCCTGCACACTTTGACTTCATGCATATTTCCTCGCAAGAGCTCCTTCATCATTGAAACAAGAGCTTGGATTTGCTCCTCCAACTTAGGTGATTGTGCGGGTTCATCCAAGACCCTAACCCTTGGCCTTGTACCAAATTGCCGCATACCATTAGCTAGTTCTTCAAAGAGAGCCATTGCATCCTTAAGGGCTTCGTTTGCTATCAAACCATTGCAAGCGGCATGCACCATTCGCATATTTTCATCGCACAACCCCTCGATCAAATAATACACTATATTCCCTTCTTTAAAGGGATTGTAGGGGCAACTCACTAACAATCTCTTAAAGCGCTCCCAATAATTATACAAGCTCTCGGTAGCCCCTTGGGTGATGTTCGACAGTTGTTTCTTTAGCCCATCGGACTTAGATGCAGGAAAATACTTCTCTAAGAACCCCCACTTCATGCCCATCCAAAAACCTATGCATCCTGGCCGCAAGTAGTAGAGCTAGTCTTTAGCTCCGTCTTGAAGGGAAAATAGGAAGGCTTTCAGATTGTAGTCATCTTCAGAAACTACTGGTAGCTTCATATTCTTACACACCAAGTGAAACTCTAATAGAAGCTTATTTGGGTCCTTCCCTGCCATACCATGAAAGGTGGGAAGATAGTGGATCATTCCACTCTTTAGCTCATGGCTCACGTTTACTGGTAATGGAGGGAACGTGATGCATAGTGGCTAGCTTTCGAGATTAGGGGCCATAGGCTCCCTTAAGGTTTGGTTTTCTTCTGCCATTATTTGTGGTTCTTTTACCAACACTACTTTCCTAGGTTGAACTTCTGCCCTAGTTCTTCGCTTCCTTCTCCTTCGACCACTTGTGTTCTCAGTTAGGTAGTGTAAGACGCTTAGATTTTTGGTACAGGTGTGTACCATAAACTAGGGATAACAATACCCTTATGAATACAACACTAGCAAATGGATCAAAAGGTAACAAGATAACTACCAAAACAGCTCAACACAAATTATCAAAGAAAAACAAAACAAAAGAAAATACTAACTACTCTACTAATAAGTTATACTAATTGACACTTAAGCTGAATTGCATCCCCGACAGTGGTGCCAATATTTGACCCACCTCCACTCAGGGTCGTTAAATCATAGCAAATTAAACCCGAGCAGAGGAAACATTGGTCAAAGGGATTAAAATTTAAATTTACAGTTCTGCACCGAATCTCACTACTACGCTGCCTAAAAGGTTGTTAGTGGTAAGCTCTGGGTATGTCCTTAGAAATACTAGGGCTTAGGAATCAACTAAAGCATAACCTCGTACAGGTCATCAATCCGTACGAGTGAAAGGAATAGCTAGTAAAGCAAGCAAAGGGGGGTTATGTTTTTCAAATTAACAACTACAAAACATAAAAGTAAAAAAAACAATTAATTTATAAAGCTAAACACTTGGGGAGTCATTGTGTGACATGGTTAGTTTAATGTTTCGATCCTTGATTCACTCACATAGAGATTTAGACAAACCTAATAGAATGTTCACAACACGTGGTGTAGCCGATGGCATACACTTCCCCTCACCTGTCATGTTGGGTGTGCTCGCAACCCTCCATCGACATCACCATCATAATTGGGGAAGTACAACAAGGTCCGACCATTGTTGTAGATCTATTTGTTCCATGTGCAATTACGTCCCAGATATCCCACCAAGAATGCACTACTTCCTAATCGCCCATTGAGTTAGGCCAAGGGGTCGTTGGCACCTTATCTATGACAATAAGGCCTCTTACAACCGTAGCTTGCTACTTTTCACTATCTCTACCCGTAACCTCTCAGACTACTTTATGTAATTAGCTAAGACTGGTGTGACAACAAATAATTTGGAGTATGACTAGGTCCTCCCATGCACACACTCACGCATCCCTGTACCCCATTACCCATTCAAACATCCAGGTTTCTCTTCCCAAGGGGGCATCAATATTTGCAACAACATGAATATAGACTAAAATGTGTGCTTATATGGAGTGTACTATTCATGCAATCCAAACATTCAAGAACAAGTCACAATAATATCATGAACAAAAAATTAGGATGAACTATTTAATATCACAAAACAAAGATTAAACCATGCGTCTACAATTATCCCCAAGCTATGGAAATTACTCCATAGATACCAAATTAAAATATAGATTTGAATTCCACATCCTAGGATTAAAGCAAAAAAAAAGTAAGAAAAAAAGGGGGAGAGAGTGTTTCTCCTTCTACAAGATGAACTCTAAATGAATCTAACTCTATCTACTTTACTCTCCCTCTTTAACCTAGGAGAATAAGGATATATTTATAGTAGAGGGGATTTAGCCTAAAAATAGGCCCAAAATAAACCAAAAATATCTAAAACAGCCACCCGTCGCTTGGTGCGGGCTGTCGTGGTCCGTGCCGTGTATTTGTCTGTGTTGGCGTGGGCCACTACAGGCTACCGGATTTGGTGCAGTCTGTGCCAACACCTTTGGTATGCACCATGGCTTATGGAGTGGGTCGTCATCAGGAAGGCTTAATTTGAACTTTTGATCGTGCGGGATGCAACCCCAGGCACGAAGCATCATCAGGAAGCTTGATTCGCTCAGGAACATGGCATGGGCCGTCTGATTCTCCACACCCTGCCGACTCGTCTCAACATTTTAGACTTGAAACAATGCTGGCCATTGTAAATGGGATGATCTACACCCATACTTTTCCAATTTTGAGTGAGAATTAGAAATGGTGAGCGCAGGTGCCAACCATGAACGACACGTGCCGACCCGTGGTACCCTGGCTTGCTGAACTTATTTCCTTCACTCCGGGTGAATTTTTAGTTTAATTTGAGTGTTTTAGTAGTTAATTTCATAGTGCTCAAGAAGAGGAATCGAATCAAATCATCCTTGAAGGCTAATTCTTATAAGATCATTCTCACTTTAGCGCAACTCATTGGATGACAATTCCATGTTTCTTCGTTGGCCGCTTTGAACTCTGTTATAGCTCATCTTTGATTCCAATCTTCTTCTACCCTACTTTGATGTCCGTGGCCTTCCCTACTACCATTCTATAGGTGAATGGCCTTCGATCTCTTCTTTTATCCTTGCAAATGGCCTTCAATATCTTCTATCGCCTTTACGAATGTCCTTCACATAGAATATAACCAAAAGGTACCCATGGGGGCCCTACTAAAGATGATCAAAAGGAAGATCTAGGAGTCCGTGGATACAATATGTCCATTAGTACTAATTAAGTCTACAAAATGTGAGATTTAGACAAGAAACCAAACATGGACATCTAAACCCCTTGTCACGTAAACTCAACTAATACTAGGAATCCACCAAATAAAACAAGCTAAAATCTATGCCGAATGCAATGGTTAACGCACGCAAAATGAAGCACATCAGTTTTGTACTTGGGAGAAATTTATTGAAGCTTCCAAACCTATTTAGTAAGAACCTCTATTTCACTCTTTCTTGAAGTTTTTGTTATTTAGCATTCATGTGTTCTTAATGTGGTGCTTTACTTCAATTATGCTATGGGTTTTTTGAGAAAATGAAAATTTTGTATTATTGAAGTGTTAGGGTGTTAGGAAAGTTGCAAATGTCTTAGCTCATTTGACATGAAAATCCAAGAACATGGAATTAGAACTTCTTGTGTATATTGTGTTGTGTTAATGTGAATTTTTCTCATATTTATCCTATAGAAGCAATGAAAGGTTTAATCTTGAATGTGGTTTGTTCTAGGTTTAATCTAATGAATGCTTTGTTTGGTTAAATGGCTATGCATTTGGTCGAATGCTTGTTGTTATCAAATATATTGTTCTTCGTGTATAATGCCATTGATGAAATATCTTTAGGCGTTGTTTGTCTAAAGTGATTATCAATGTGGTTTGTAAAATGTCTTTGTTTTCATTTGCAAATTACTCTTAAGAAGAAATGAATGTTGATATTCAAAATGGAAGTGATAGCATTCCCCATATGTAATGAATGTGATAGAATGAGTGAATGGTTCTATGATCTACAACAGGTTTGGAAGTGTATATCAATTTCCTCCAAGGCTTTGTCTTTTGTAGTTTTTATCTCTTTTTCTTAGTTGTTGCATTATTAGCATTGTTCTCTTGCTTTGCTAGTTGTTGTCTTTTAAATTCATAACTTGGAAAAAACCAACCAACCCCCCCCCCCCAACAAATTTTTAATTGCTTATATATATACACCTTATATGATTTAACCCTTAGGAAAATTTCTCGTCTTCGTGGATGACCCCGATTTGCCACTATCTGCTTAGTTGTAGCTAGTAAGTATTTAGGTCTTACAAATGTTAACTTAGAGAGGTATGGCGACAACCTCCCACTAGCAATCCAAAAAGTAAAACAAGCCAATTATTAGGCCTAATTCATAGGTTAACGCATGCCTAATGATGCATATTAGGGATAAGTACCGCTACAGTATTATTGGCACAGGCATTATTAACCGATTTTGTATATCAATAGTCAGAACCAATACATTATTATTGGCACCGGCATTTGGAACCGGTGTATATATCATTATTTAGCACCGCTACAGTATTATTGGCACTAGTTTTTTTAATACACCGAATAATAATATACAACACCGGTTTTTTTATACTGGTGCCTTTGTAACTACGTTTGAGCACCACCATACTTAGGCACTGATATGATGGGGGCCCAAGATACCGGTGCCTTTGTACCAATATAGCGGTGCCATAGGGGGGTCCCTGCAGTAGTGTTAACACTAGGTATGGTTGTTATGAATTTACCGTGATGCATTTTGGACTGATCAATGGACCAACATCATTTATCGATATAATGCACCAAGAGTTTCAACCATACTTAGATCGTTTCATGGTGATCTTTATTAAACATATCTTGGTGTACTCTAAGAAAACTGAAGAACATCAAGATCACCAGAGATTGGTATTACAAAAGTTGTAGGAACATCAATTGTATGCAAAGTTTAACAAGTGTGAATTTTGGTTAAGTAAAGTTGCATTTCTCGTGCATATTATATCGCATAGAGGATTTTCATTGGATCCTGCAAAGGTGGAGGCAATCACGAATTGGAAGACTCTGCAAAATTTGACAAAAGTTAGAAGCTTCTTAAGACTGGCCAATTATTATCGGGGGTTTATTCAAGACTTTTCAAGGATAGCTAGTCCTATGACACGACTTACACAAAACCAAGTTATGTTTATATAGGATAGTAAGACTGAGGCAAGTTTCTAGGAACTACATCGCCTATGTTAGCTATGCCAAAAGGTAGGGAGAATTCCGTAGTATTTGTGGATGCATGAAAGGAAGGTGTAGGATGTGTCTTAATGCAAAATGGGATGGTGATTGCTTATGATTCACAGGAGATGAAACTGTATGAGCAAAACTACCCTACACATGATTTAGAATTGGCAGCAGCAGTTTTCGAACTTAAGAAGTGGAGACACTACCTTTATGGTGTAACTTTTGAGGTGTATTCAGATCACAAAAATATAAAATACTTGTTCACCCAAAAAGACACGAATATGATACTGAGAAAATGGATGGAGTTTCTATAAGACTATGATTGTACTATTAGCTATCACATGGGGAAGGCAAATGCGGTAGCTGACGCTCATAGTAGGAAGACTCAAATGGCTAGAGTTGCACATAGGGTTGCTGAGGTGAGGATAAATAGGTGAATTGAATTTGAAGGACAATAAAAGGAGAGTTATATTTGCAAACCTAAATATTCTCTAGTTGTTACCTGAGTGAATTAGGGGAGCTCAGCAAAACAACTTAACACTTAAGCACCAATTGGAGTTGGGCAGACAAGATAACCATCAGGAATATAAGATATGTGATGATGGGATATTACAGCATATGAATCAGATGTATATACCTTAGGATGATGGTCTAAAATGGGAAATACTAGGAGGGGAAAACTGCTCTAGGTATATTGTGTACCTCGGTAGTACGAAGATGTATAGGGACTTCCGGTCAAGGTATTATTGGGATAATATGAAGAGAGATGTGGCAAAGTTTGTGGCTTTATGCTTTACGTGCCAAAAGGTAAAAGCGGAGCACCAAAGACCATTTGGATTGTTACAGCCGTTAGAGATACCAAAGTAAAAGTGGGAACATATTACAATGGATTTCGTGATGGGGTTTCTGACATCAAAGTCTAACCACGATGTCGTTTGGGTTGTAGTGGATAGACTGACAATGACTGTACATTTCTTACCGGCTAACATAAAGTGCCCCTTAGAGAAACTAACCCAGTTGTACGCTCGTGAGATTGTATGATTACATAACGTCCCAATCGGTATAGTTTCAAGTTATGATCCATGATTCACGTCCCGCTTTTGGAAGCAATTGTAATAGGCGTTGGGAACACAGTTGAACTTTAGTACTATAGCGTATCTGAAAAATGATGGACAATCTGAAAGGCCAATCCATATTTTGGAAGACACGTTGAGGGCGTGTGCACTAGATCTTGGTGGCAACTGGGACAAACATCTAGCTCTCATCAAATTTGCTTATAACAATAGCTATCGAGCGTCACTAGAAAAGGCACTTTACGAGGCATGGTACGCGCGGAAATGCGGATCACCATTGTATTGGGATGAGGTTGGTACTAGGAGTACAATGGCCCCTAACTTGATACCATGGGTGGAAGGATCATATCATGGTGTGAAGTTAATAAGACAACGATTGCTCACGACGCAGAGTCGACAAAAGAGTTATGCAGACAAGCGGAGAAAAGACAGAGAATTTTTTTACGGGGGATAAAGTATTCTTAAAGGTAATCTCATACACTTGGATAGCAAGTTTGGGAGAAGATGAAAGTTGAGCCCAAGATATGTAGGTCATTTTCCTATCACACAACAAGTGGGAGCGGTAGCCTATCGATTGGATTTATCCACAACCACGGGAAAGATACACCCTGTTTTCCATGTGTCTAAGCTTAGAAAGTACCATCCCAATCCAAGTCATGTGGTGAATATGGGAGATTTGCAAATTGACGACACTCTTCGGTATGAAGAAACTCCACAATGGATTGTGGTTCACCAAGTGAAGAAGTTAAGGACCAAGGAAATTGTACTAGTCAAGGTTAAATGGGATCATCACAAGACCAAAGAAGCAACCTGGGAGGTAGAGAAAGAGATGAGGAAAACTATCCTCAATTATTTGATAAGTCAATTCAAATTTCGGGACAAAATTTGATGAAGGAGGGGTGAATTTAGCACCTGAATATTTCCAGTCAAATTATTTAGCTATTTTCATAAGAATTTTAAAAATAGTTAGTAGATTTATTGGGTTAAGGAATTTGAAATATTTAAAATAGATACACACATGTATATATATATACACACACATATACATATATATACACACATACATTCTACATTAGGGCGATTCGCGACTGACTAGGTGCGAAAAAAATTTGTAGGTGCGAAAAAAACACACTGAAGGTGCGATTGTGCCCTAACGGCTCTGCGCCGCCTGTCCGATCAGTCTCCGGCGCCGCCGCCATGGCGGAGCCACCGTCAGCGATCTCCTACGCTCAGGCCGTAACCCAGGAGCTACGTGAGGCTCTGAACATCACTCCAATGTCCAATCTCGCAGACCATAATTTCACCCCAAAAGCCAAAATTGATCATTTGGGTGAACCGGGGCTCCATTTCTCCGACGAGGAGTGCCTTCGACTGGAAGCTCCTCTCAGGTGGACGCTGATTGGTAAGTTCTCCCGTAGCCGCCCCCAGCTCGAAAAACTCCGGAAAGATTTCCATACGGCTGGCTTCAAAGGGAGCTGTAATATCTCTTTACTCGATAATCGTCAGGTTCTGATCTCTTTCTCCCTATCTGATGACTATTATCGATGTTGGTTACATAAGGTTTGGAATTTCGGAGCTTATTCCATCAGAATGTCTAAATGGGTGCCTACTTTTAATCCCAATGCTGAATCCCCCATTGTACCAATCTGGATATCCCTATATGGCTTACCCCAGCAGTTTTTTTATTATAGTGTTCTCATGTCGATTGGCAATTTAATCGGAACCCCAATTAGGGTAGACAGAGCATCCATTAACAGAACTAGGCCACATGTTGCTAGGGTTTGTGTTGAGCTTGATGTTACTAAGCCTAGATTGGACAGAGTTTGGCTCAGTTTCAGGGAATGTGGGTTCTGGCAGTATATCGAATACGAAGGAATCCCTTCTTATTGCTCAAATTTCCTTAAGTTAGGGCATACTGACTCTGTCTGCAGGTTTGACAAAAATACTGCAAAGTTTATACCCTGGAAACCATAGAGCAAATCCACAAGAGAAGGTAATAAAGCCATTCCCAGAGACGAACAGGGAAGATCTCAAGGTAAAGGAAATGGTATTGCTTTCACTGGTCTATCTATCCCCAAAACTAACCATGTTTACAGGCCAAAAGATGACCATTCTGGCAAACAATACTATCAAGTCCCTAACGCTTCCAGGAACCCAAAGATGAACACAGTGACAAGTACTGAAGCATTGAGCCCTTCTCAGGGCTCTCAGGTACCACTAATTCCTACTCCAACTATTGTTAATGCTGCAGCTTTACCAAAACAGCATGTTTCCACTGGTTCATCCATACCAAATGCTGAAATGAATGAAACAAACCCCCTCTCCCAAAATGTTATAACCAAAACCTCTACAGCCTCCCCCCTTGCAGTCACACTCAGTAACACAACAAGCCCCACTAACAAAACAGCACACTCCCCTTCCAATGATACACAAGTTGACTGCTGCCCAGAAAAGCAAAACTTGATGCAACAACAAGCCAACCATTCTGTTTCTGTCAGCTTAGATGTTTCTGCTGATGTAGAGGCAGAGTATCAGCAGAACATCAAAAATCAGCAAATCCCTCACTTCTTTCCTGAAACTTTTGAGCACAATCTGACTGACTCAAGCCTCATCAGAAACCCTTACAAGCCACTTGACTGGATAAACACTGAAACACCTACTAGAAAACCGGAAAACACCTTAGAACTTGACCAATTTAATTTTGAGGAAATTAAAAATATATTACTTAAAGATCAGATAAGAATTAACAAAATTCTCCAAGCTAACCCTAACCAAACCACTATTAATCAGAGGAAACATACAAAGAAAGATTACTCCTCAATACCAAAAACGGTTCACACCCGTTCCTCACTGAAACTTTCCAAAACCTTTCCATGAATAGTATCCACATTTGTGCATGGAATGTTAGAGGAATAGGAAATAACCCAACCAAATTTCGTCTTAAACACATCAAAAGACACAACAGGATAAAAATCAGTGCCCTAATGGAACCTCTTCTTAGTCCTGATCAAATACATACAGTCTCCAGGGAGCTTGGATTTATTAACTGCTTTGCCACTCCCATCAACAAAATATGGATAATGTGGGATACTGATATCTACATAGACTTAGTAAAAGTAGAAGAACAGATGACTGTTGTCAAAATCAAATCTGCTTTGCTATCATCAGACTGTCAGGTTGGATTCATTTATGCTAAACACACTATTCGGGAAAGGAATGAACTGTGGCAAGCCTTAGCACCTTTTAAGAATGAATCCCTCAGTCTTATAAGAGATTTCAATGTCATCAGGACAAATGAGGAATATCTGGGGAACTCCATACCCAACCAAAACAGCCTAAAAAACTTTAACTCCTTTCTAAATGATCAGAACTATACAGAAATCCCAACCTTTGGCAGTTTATTCACATGGACTGGCATGAGAACCAAAGGGAGGGTCTGGAAACGCCTCGACAGAGGAATTTCCAACCATGAATGGTGGCATAGATTTCTCACCTCAAAAATTAACACACTCCCCCGTGAAGGCTCTGATCATACACCACTAATCTTAACTGTCTCAGACACACCTCCCTTGAACTCCCCAAAGCCTTTCAAATTTCAGGAGTGCTGGGTAAACCACCCAACATTCATGAACCTGGTAGAAAAATCGTGGAATACACCAACTCATCTTAAAGGAATGAGTAAATTGGTCTTCAAACTTAAGACCTTAAAAGCATCGTTGAAAATCTGGAACAAAGAGGTTTTCGGAAACATCTTCGATGCTGTCCATGAATGTGAGGAACGCTTGATGCACGCTGAAAGAGATGTCCAACGAGAGGAATCCATTATAACCATCCAAGCTTTAAGTCAAGCACGGGCTAACTTAAGATTAGCCCTCAAAAACCAGGAAACCTTTCTCAAGCAAAAATCAAGACTTAAATGGATGAAGGAGGGGGACGCTAACTCAAAGTTCTTTCATCAATCTATCTCAAACAAGCATAAAAGGCAAACAATATCCATGATAAGGAATAAAGATGGTAACTGGTTGCATAAAACGGAAGATATTGAAAGGGAAGCAATCAATTTCTTTACAAATCTCCTCACTGAAGAGACACTTGATCCCTCAGGTATCAACTCAGCATGGATTCTGGATAATATACCAAAAAGTGTAACACAAGAAATGAACAACCACCTTCTCAGACCAGTTAACATGGAAGAGTTAACTAACATGGTCGCTTCCATGGATAGCCACTCTGCCCCAGGGCCAGACGGTTTTTCTGGCTTTTTCTTCCAACAATGCTGGGAATTTATTAAACAGGATGTCTTGGAAGCAGTGAAAGATTTCTTTACCGGAACAGCAATCCCAAAAGCAATCTCATCGACACTCATCATACTAATTCCTAAAAAAGAGATATGCTCATCTTTCGGAGATTACAGGCCCATAAGCCTAAGTAACTTCACGAATAAAATCCTCTCCAAAATAATCTCATCCAGACTTAAAGCCTACCTTGATATCATAATCACCCCAGAACAGTCAGCCTTTGTATCTGGTAGAGAGATAGCTGACAATGTCCTCCTCATGCAAGAATTCACAAATCATCTCCATTCCAAAGCTAGGGGACACAACATGATCCTCAAGCTTGACATGATGAAAGCATTTGACAGAGTATCGTGGACATTTCTAAAAAACACCCTATCCAAATTGGGTTTCTCCTCCACCTTGGTCAATCTCATCATGGGAAACATACAAGCCCCACACTTCTCATCGACACTCATCATACTAATTCCTAAAAAAGAGATATGCTCATCTTTCGGAGATTACAGGCCCATAAGCCTAAGTAACTTCACGAATAAAATCCTCTCCAAAATAATCTCATCCAGACTTAAAGCCTACCTTGATATCATAATCACCCCAGAACAGTCAGCCTTTGTATCTGGTAGAGAGATAGCTGACAATGTCCTCCTCATGCAAGAATTCACAAATCATCTCCATTCCAAAGCTAGGGGACACAACATGATCCTCAAGCTTGACATGATGAAAGCATTTGACAGAGTATCGTGGACATTTCTAAAAAACACCCTATCCAAATTGGGTTTCTCCTCCACCTTGGTCAATCTCATCATGGGAAACATACAAGCCCCACACTTCTCAATCCTGATCAACGGCAAATCTGCTGGATTCTTCCCGGCCTCCAGAGGTTTAAAACAAGGGGACCCCCTCTCCCCCATGTTATTCATTTTAATGGCCGAAACATTCTCCCATAACCTGAATTTCCTATACCAGTACGGGAACATCCATCCGTATAAGCTTCCCAGAGGCATGAAACCTTGCTCACACCTCTCATATGCCGATGACACAGCAATCTTTATGAAATATACGAAGCAAGGACTTCAAACAGTTATGAAATTTCTGAAATCATATGAATTAGCCTCTGGACAGAAAGTCAACTTTGAAAAATCGACCTTCTTCATCTCAAAACACACACCTCACAGAATCACTCATCTCATTAAAAGTGAAACGAAAATGATGGAAGGATCCACACCCTTCAAATACCTTGGAAGCCCCATTTTTGTTGGCAGAACCAAAAATGCCTATTTCCATAACATGTTACTCTCAATCCAGAACAAAATCAACCACTGGAACAATAAACTCTTATCTCCGGCTGGAAAAGCAACACTCATTAGGCATGTGTTGGCATCAATGCCAATACATCTCCTAACTGTTTTAAAGCCAACCTCACACATCATAACCCTCACTCACAAGGCTTTGGCAAAGTGTTTTTGGAACAACAACCTTGACAAAACCAAAAAACATAGGACCTGGAGATCCTACTCTAAACTTTGCTTTCCTCTGATGGAAAATGGCCTTAATTTTAAAAATCTTTACACACTAACTGAATCTTTCTCAATCAAACTTTGGTGGAAACTCCAGAGAAGGAAATCCCTATGGGCTTCAGTATTGTGGTCGATGAGTGACAACCAGAAAACCTCTAGAACCTGGAAAAAAATCAAGGAGGTAAACCAGATTGTAGTAGACAACACAAAAGTCATACTCGGGAATGGATCAATCTCCTTCTGGCATTCCAACTGGACATCTATGGGTCCACTGTCTGACTCTCTGATTAACCCCCAATTTTTTCCCCACCAAGCACTCACAGTAGCTGAATACTTCAACAATAAAGCCACACTCTCTGACTAGATCAAACGAGCAATACCTGAACATCTTTTCCAATGCCTGGAATTTGAATATCACATTACACCCGGCTATGATGATACTCTCGTCTGGAAACCAACCCAATCAGGTAACTTCACAGTTAAGTCGATCCTACAGCCACCTCTGGTCACAACTGTTACAAAAAAATTTTTCTTTATTTAACTGGAAACTCTTGAACAGGTTAGTTGCTTTCCCTGATGTCTTGGTGGATTTCAATTTCCATCTCCCCTCCAGGTGTAGTCTATGCTTGTGCAAATCAGAATCTATACACCACTGTTTTAATTCTTGTGTGAAAGTACAGCAACTCTGGAAGATGGTGAACTCTACTTTCAATATGCCTGACAACACTTTTCAACTCTTATGGGATAGGTTTTACTTCTACTAGAATTTCCAGTCTCTTGATAGACCCATCACCAAGCTAATTCGCATTTTACCATGCATCGTGAATTGGCACCTATGGTGTGCTAGGTGTTCATATACATTTGAGGGCACAAAACCGGATGTTATGATCATATATAGGCGTATTCTGTATCATTACAATGACATCCTTTTGGCCTTCAAATTGGATTTTACATGGGCTATGTTAAACATCCCTAAGTTGTTGTCCCCGAATTCAGCCAAACAAAAGCCACCTAAAATTCTGAAATGGTTACTGCCTTCGGCATTTAAACTGAATACGGATGGATCTTATCTTAGCAAAGATTGTGCGGGAGTTGGGTGTATCATTAGAGACCATATAGGCCATGTAGTAGCAGCTCTCTCTAGAACTGTTGTGGCAGACAATATCTTGCAGGTTGAAGCTCTGGCTTTGCAGCATGGACTCCAGCTTACTAGGGACAAGGGCATATCAAGCGTTGACATAGAAGTGGATTCAAAAGTACTGATAAGCATGATTAGACGCCAGTTCAAGATTCCATGGACACTCCTGCACACGATCAGACGGATCTGGGAACTTCTTCAAGGACTCAACTTCACTCTCAACCACATCTTCCGGGAAGCAAATGGAGCAGCAGACATTTTAGCTAAAATGGCCAGCCGGAGTCAGGTTAGTAACTTATATAATTGTGCAGGTTTACCTCCACTGCTGGCAGCCAAAGTGAAGCTCGATGCACAAGGCATTCCGTATGTTAGAGCAGGTTAATCTCAGCCAATATGTATCATTATGTATCAAACTGATTTATGAGAGCCCATAGACTAGATATAGCAAGTATTTTGTACTAGGTTTAAGGGCTCATCAGATGAATCAGTCGAGGTCAGGTATTAAGCCCCCCTCTTTCTTTGTACTTTTCTTTTAAAATTAATAAACAGGTAGGGGTCTGCCAAACCCCCCACCATCACAGGTGGTTTTCTAAAAAAAAAAATACATATATATACACACATATACATATATACACACATATACATATATATACACATATACACACATATACACATATACATATATCAATAATAGAAAGAAATAAAATACATAATTAACCAATAAAAGGAAATTAAAACAAAACAAAATGAAATGAAATACATGGGCTTAGTTAGGCTTATCTGCGGCATTAAATTAGGGATTATATATCGGATTAGTTACGGCGATGTTTGAAACAAGCATAAAACTAAGCAGAAATACGGTTTTTCCATAAGTTTATTCATAGTTCACAAGGACATTTACCTAAAATGTTGTAATTTTTTATAAAATTAAAATATTGTATTTTATAAGTTAAAATAAGTAATAATATTTATTTGATGGTGAAAATATAAAAATATACGATAAAAAAAATATTTTTAAAATTTTATAGGTAATTTAACAAATGCAATATATAAGGTAAGAAATAAGTGGTCTAATCCATAAGCTTATGGACAGGCTGTAATACCCACTTATGGTTATGGTTTATAAGGTAAGACCCACTCCAATTCAAATACGATTTTAAATCCTTCATTTTGTACCAAGATAAATTCCAAGTTCACCGATAGTCAATAGCACTCTCAGTCGAAACTTTTTCACCCGAAAGAAAAACCATTCAATCAGAGAGAGAGGGAATCCCAAGAGACTTAGGAATAAGGAGTAGATAGTCGGAGTGAAGTGAGCAAATCGCAGCCGACAACACACTAAATATCAGGTTTTGTAGTCCTCGAACGTCAACAGTAAGTTCTTAAGGTTATACTAATGAAATCTCTGAGCTTATGGTTGTTTAGATGCGTATTAATTCCTAATTTAGTTTCAGTTGTCGACGGATTTCTTAGCGTTCGTCCTCTCTGCAATATTTCATATTAATTTGACAAGTCTCGAGTCATTTGAATACATTTTGTTTCATCTAAGTTAGGTTATTTTAGTCTGTGCCATCTTCTAATGCCATGTCAAAGAATGATTTAGGGTGCATTTTATAGTTGGTATAATGTTTTCTTCGAAAGTTGTAGCACTCTTCTCAGAAAATACTAAGTTACTACTGCAATAATAACCCTAAGATATGATGCGAATGGATTAGCTGAACACCTTAAACTCCTCTTAACTAGTTGTGCTGCAGGCCGTACTCTAACTCTTATCTAAGTTGTATTCTTTTTGTCTTCAACATATCATGCAGATACCATGGCGAAAACAAATGGCAAAAGACAAACTGACAATAAAATAAAATAAATAAATTGAGTTTTATATTGAAACAGGGGAGATTAATGTAATCTGTGTAGTCAAACAATGTTTCCTGTCCAATTACAGAAAGAAATCTGCATTTTATTACTAGTCTATACTCGGTACAATGGAACTTAGCAGGTTCTCATTGAAAATAAGAACTGCATGGTATTTTGGCAATACTGCAGGTAAAATGGGAAATTTTGAACAATGCTTTGCCTAACAATCTGTTGCTGGTTACCAGGAATAAGACCAATGTGTTTGATCATGAAAATGGAAAGTAATGTGACTAGGAGCTAGCCGTATATAAATGTGTGAAAATGATTAGTAGGTATAATTTAGGCAACACATACACTGGAATAGTTCTTATGTTTAGATTATCTATGTAGAAAGAAAGAAAACGAAACTGTAAGTTAAGGAAACAAGATAAAACATATTCAGTATATATTTAAAATATATTTAAAATATATTTAAAATATAGGTATTCATAAGTACATAAAATTTATGAGATTTAAAGAATTTTTAAATAACTAGAGTCAATTTTAATTCAGGAATATATGTATCGATATATCTGTTTATAGATTAATAACGTTAGATTATGAAAATATACTCACATGTTTTACCGAAGAAAACATACACTTTGAATCGCAAGAAAGGTAATGGTTTCTCAATTTCAACTAAACTTTGAAATGATTTTAACGAATTTTTTGCAAAGAAAATTCGTTTTGATTACTTAATTAACTGTTTTAATTGTTTCTCCATTAATTAAATGTCATTTTTGAAATTGCATAAAATTGCTGCAAAACATTAAATCTAACTTTTATTTACTTATTTCTTTATAGTTGAATTTTTATTGGCTTAAATACAGTTTATTAGAGTGTATAAAAACAAAATTTTCATTCAATAAGATTCCATTTCAATTCTGTTTACATATTTAAATTTTGGTTGCTTAATTCTTTGCTTAATGCATAAATATATTTTCATAACATTATGTTTACATACCATTTATTTATTTATTTAGACTCCAGTTAATTTTCACTCTAGTTGACTTTTCAATTATTGAATATCTATTTTTGCATTGCATAAAATTATTTTCTTGATATGGATACTATGAACTCACTTTGTAACCCATAAGATTGAACTAAACGGAATACTGATAGTATGGGCTCACTCTGTAACTCATATGACTGCTACTAAATACAGGTACCATGGGATCACTCTTTGATCCATAAGACTGAACTGTTACTAATTACTGATACTATGGGTTCACTTTGTAACCTATAAGACTGTTACTGCTACTGAATACTAATATAATTGGATCACTTTGTGATCCATGAGACTAAACTGTTTAATGAATACTGATACTATAGGTTCACTCTGTGACCCATAGTACCGTTACTGAATATTGATACTATGGGTTCACTCCGGCTCTGTATGGCAGAGCTTTTAAGCTGTTGTGCTTATAAGAAAAGTACTTTTTAGTGTTTGGTAAAGGGCTAAAAAGCAGCTTATTTTGAAAGCAGAAGCTATTTTGGGGGGAAAAAGCAGAGGCTGGTCTCCCCTGCTATCAAAATAAGCCAGTTTTGCTTATAAGCACAGCTCCGCCAAACAGAGCCAGACATAACCCATAAGAATGTTTTTTAGTTATTGTTGAGTTTTAGAATTGTAATAAAAGTACCCATTATGAACTTCCCGTTATGATAGTTATTGTTGAGTTTTAGAATTTTAATAAAAGTACCCGTACTCCTTGGCTGAGTTGTTACAGAAATCCCTAAACCTAACTTCATCTCTTTTGAAAGAACTCTTTTAACAGATCACACTACAATGGACAACACTTTTACCTCGGTTCTGCAGGGATTTTTCCCTCGATTTTTCTTCCAGAAAAAACTGAGGTAAATACTGGCATAGTAAAAAGTAGGTTTTGTACCCTGGTTGAAAATCGAGGTAAAAATACCTTTTACCTCAGTTTTTAACCGATGTTGGTAGGATTTACCAGCGACGTCGGTTATCAAAAGAAGCCCGACGATTGAAGATCATATGTGGGACCTTGTTTTAAACGACATCGGCTTCCATTCGTATGTGAGGTCGCCGGGTGCTGGAAGGTAGTCGAAGGTGGATAAATCATTGGGACCTCGTTTGGAGCGACGGGAGTACACACTGCGTGCAATATCGCATG
This sequence comes from Rubia yunnanensis, assembly GCA_037428765.1. Taxonomy (NCBI): domain Eukaryota; kingdom Viridiplantae; phylum Streptophyta; class Magnoliopsida; order Gentianales; family Rubiaceae; genus Rubia; species Rubia yunnanensis. The sequence goes on along the minus strand of CM075071.1, from coordinate 30,316,834 downwards.
ACGTGGATGTCCCACGTCGTGTACATGCTGACATGGAACGTTTACAAAAATGACATCGTTTTGAGTGGCCGAGGTCGCAAAATAAGATGCCGATAAATGCGACGTCGGTCAGGTGCGTCTGGGCATAGGTGCGCACGACGCCGTAGCCCAAGTTGGTCAGACTTTGTTCATCGTACAATATTATAATATATAATATTTGATGGTTAAATGATTAAATGTCATACCACATTCAATTGTTTTCAATTAATTTGGGACAAAATGTCATGTTCAAACCAACAAAACTATAACATATAATACAAATACATGTCATCACATATTGAAATACATAAGGTTAATTTGAAATTGACTAATTACTTGTATTGAAACACCATTTTCTACGTTGCACACCACTTAAACTATCCGGATGACTAATGTAATGACAAGTCATTCCATGTACATGCTGAAGGTCCATTGATGGCTCTTATCGGGCCTGTTAATATTATTACATACGAAACAAAATTTATGTTAGAATTGGGCAATCATCTAATGAAATACACATAATGTCGTAAAACGTAAACAACATTAAATCCTACAAGGTATACGTAAACATAACTGGTTACATGCAACGTCCCATACATGTCATGGCCGACGTCGCAAAAACTGACAAAACAGTGACATTGGACATTCAAGCACATGACACCAATATGAAGTTCTATGTGACCTCGGTATCAGTTCGGTAACGTTACTAATGGGCAAAGGGCATCTGACAGAGGTCGCACATTCAAACTATGTTCATAGAATTCTGTTGATCTTTCTTCATAAATTAAACAAACATGGCAATATCTTGGAACGAATAACAACAAAAAATATATAACATATAAATAAAGCATCATACCTCGTGTAATGTAAGAATCTTGGATCAATTATTGATTAAAAAATATATAGTAGGATCATCACATAGTTGGTAATTGAACATTTAATAGATGGAAAAACTTCCTCAATTAATTAGGAATCGGATATGCTCCATCCTTGGACACTTGTTGATGTTTGAGAGAAGCAACTAGATTAGATCTTTAAATGATGTAAGGTTGTGAATGAAATGAATGGTGGGAGTTTGGGTTGTAAGATTGGTATTGGAAATGGGAAATGGTGTTAGTGCTGAGATTTATTGGATTGAAATAGGGTGGGGGGAAATTTTGGGTCCAAATTTTGGCTGAAAATTTGAATTCCCGCTCAAAGTTTTAGACTTACCAACGTCGTTTGGTATTCATTTCAGTGTCGTATCAAACAACACAAATGTGACGTTGAACTTAATAAAAATTCCGGTGGAAATATGCACCGTTTCAAGATTGCAGCCCGCCTATGGACCCGTTAAATAAAATAAATCTTATCTCCAATTTGCATTTTGGAAAGGGAAATAATTGAATACTAACACAAATGACAAATGGCTATTTAAAATTTGATGGACGGAGTTTTATTAGCTTTTGATTTCAAAAAAAACCGGGAATATTTAATTTCATGCGATTGTATGTGGTGGAACATGTATGGTGTTCATAATTCTTACTGTAAGGGTAATAATGGAATACTAACACAAATGATGGACGGTTACCCCGGATCACGTACGGGATACTTGCAGTCCCAAGTCAAACTCTTTGACACCTCAACTAATAAAGAAACTCGCATAATCCCACAAAGAGTTCCACAAGTTCTTTACGAATGACCCTTGTGTACTTATAAGTAATCATCTTCAATTTACTCTGGAAAATGTACTTGCGCTTTTAGAAATTTGATAGGTGGACTTTTATTAGCTTTTAATTTCATAAAAAACTAGGAATATTTAATTTCATACGATTCTATGTGGTGGAAACAGGGATGGTGTTCATAACGCTCACTGTAAAGGTTATAATGGAATACTAACACAAATGACAGAAGGTTACCCAGATCATGGACTGGAAACTTGAAGTCCCGAGCCAAACTCTTTAACACCACAACTGATAAAGAAACTTGCATCATTCCACAAAGAGTTCCACAAATTCTTTACGAATGACCCTTGTGTACTTATAAGTAAACATCTTCAATTACTCATGACAATGTACTTGCACTTTTAAAATTTTGATGGACAGACTTTAACTAGCTTTTAATTTCATAAAAAACCAAGGATATTTAATTTCATGCGATTCTATATGGTGGAAAAAAATTATAATATTGATGGATGGACTTTAATTAGCTTTTAATTTAAAATTGATTCCAATCATACCAAGCGCTAACAAATTCCGAACGCTAAATTTTTAAGATGTCGTGCTTGACGGTGGGAATGAATTGACCTTCAATTTGATCTTGTTTTAATTTAGCCTACCACACCGGAAACGATGAATTTCAATGATTTCCCAGCCTAAGTGGAGGAAATATGTGTAAGAACATAAGTTGAAGAACCAGGTAAAAGCTAATAAAACACGTACCACTTTTTCCGCAAGTTCTCTGTCCTCAACTTTGTCAAACCCACCTTGTTTTTCTGAGCATTGACAAATAGATCACACTAATATATTTTTTCTAAATTAATAGGAACAACCGAAGCCCCTGCCTCTTCCTCAGACATTCCCCTTTGAATTGCTAGTAAAACATCGTGCTCTAATTGTTTTCTCACCATCTCGAGTGTTTCCAATCCATAACCTCCATGACTCTTCCAATGTAGAGTTATGTTCAACATGGCATTGCGTGTTTTCTCTTCCCTCGTACCCAACGAGAAAAGAGAAAAGCAATTGAACATCAACATCGAAAAAATCCAAATGTAAACCATTTTTATTTGAAGTGGACTAACAATATTTTTTCATTCTCTAATGTTCTTCTTTTGTGGATCTCCCTATTCTCCGGTTGAATATTTGTGTTGTTATACATGGACGATCCCCTTTTCTATTTGAGAAAATGAAATCTCTAGAAAGGGTGTACTTGTGCTCTCGCCAAGTTTGTGATAACATCTCCATGGCTACCTTTCTTAACTCGGCCATGTCGGGGGCATCGATTTCAAAGGGTCTCTATTTATTGCGAAGTATAAAGAATAGTTAGAAACAATTGACTTCCACACTAACTTAAATTAGATTAATTGGATTAGAACAAAGAAATTAGAGAAAAGTGCTTTTATAACCCTACCTAGTTGACATAAGTGCCAATATAACCTTCTAGTGTTCGAAAGTGCCAATATAATGCTAGATAATCAGTGAAAGTGCCAATATAACCCTCTCCGGCAAGTTTTAGCTGGAATTTTATAAAAACAATTTTTCCCTTCTGAAAAAGGTAAAATACTGAAAAAAGGAAATGATGCTATTACCCTTAAAGTCATGAATACTCCAATGTTGCCGGACCACTGCTGAATCGCCGTAGGACCACCATCAAACCAATGCCGGACCACCGTCGAACCAGTGCTACATTGCCGCCGTAATAGGTAGGGCTATAACAACACATTATTAAAACTGGTAGGGTTAAATCACCACATTCCTAAAACTTATAGGGTTATATCAGCACATTCGTAAAAAGTGCACGGTTATATCAGCACATACTATAGAATATAGGGGTTTTAATGATATTTTATTTGTTTTGTTTTGTTTAATTCGGATTGATGATTAGATAACCTTCGGTGTTGTGTGTGGTTGTTATTTTGTTGTGTTCTTCGACCTAGGGTTTTTAATGTTGATAAGTTTGAAATGAGACTCTGATATGTGATAATGGTGTTTAATATGAATGATGGTGTCATGATGTCAAATTTTATGGTTTATAAGATATTGATATGATGGGTTAATAGTGTATATGATGATGTGGTCGCCCGTTAAGGCCAACCGAGTACCACACACTTAGCTTTTATAATATGTGTTGATATAAGCCTATAAATGTTAGGAATGTACTTATATAACCCTACAAGATTCAGGAATGTGTTGATAGAGTCCTATTAGTTTTTATAATGTGCTCATATAACCCTACATGTTACAGCGGCGGTGTAGCGGTGGTCCGGTGGTGGTTCGACGCTGGTCCGATGGTGGTCTAGTGGTGGTTCGAAGGTGGTCCAATGGCGGTCCGGTAAACTATGAGGGCAAAACTGTCCAACTAATTTCATATTTTACCCAAAGGGTATTTTTGTCATTTACATGGAGTAAACGCCAGAAAATCAAAGTCAATACCGGAAATAGGTTCTGAGGGTTATATTGGCACTTTCATTAACTAGTTTGAGTTGTTTTTGCACTAAAAATTATCTCAGGGTTATATTGGCACTTACCCAAGTATATAGGGTCAATTCCATCCTAGGTAGGGTTAATACCTATGAAGGTGTGCCATGCATTCCATCCATAGGGTGGCTTTGTATTCCTTTGGCACATCGTGCCAAGAATCGTAACGGATGTCAAGTTGAGTACGACAAACTTTACCTACCCAACTTCACCACTTTGCATGGTCTTCCGAAAAACACCGACACATTTTGTTGAAAATCAACGGGGCCAATTCCATCCTAGCCATTCTCCTATTCAATGTTCTACAATGCATTTTGGTAATTCCCGAATGCCCGTTCCCTTCTTCATCATCCTCCTCATCAACTGTTGTTTTGATATTTCCATTATTAGAATCTAATGAATCATCACGGCTCCTCTTCCTCGACATTAGACTTCAACCACCCAATGCAAAACACCCCTTGTCAAACTTTAATGCTACTATGTCACAAACCCTAGAACTAGTAAAAAATAGCAACAGGATCTACTAATGTACATAAATATACACACAATCATCAAAAGTGAGCCACAAATAAATATTTATCACAATTGGAGAGTATCAATTCATAGAACATTATTGTACACACAAAATATTTTGTAATAGTTTACCCTAAACCCTAGTTTGTAGAAGCATTTGAAATCGAAATTCTCTTTTTTGAACAAACCCTACCTTCCCACTTGCCTTCAATCCCAAAAGTTTCACCAACACCAAACCCTAGCACAAATGAGAGGACTACATAAGCTCCATATTTGATTGTGTGAAGATTGAGATGAGAAGAAAGTGATGGTTTGTTGTTTGTGGGTTTTGTGGGAGAGAAGGGGAGGGAAACTCGTGGCCAAATGGTTAACATTTATTATCTCTTTGAAATGTATTTAATGCCTCAGTATAAGCTCTTTTTATTATAATTTCCATACTCGGAACTCATTCGGTTCTTTTATTATCTAGTCCAGAAGTTGTTACGGACTTGGAAAATGGTTGGATGCTAATTAAAATGAAAGAGATAGACTTCCGGTCTCTGAACTGTTTCAGTCCATTTATTACAGTTTGGACATGAACATGTTACGAATCTAGATGTTATTCGGGTAGCATCTAATATTGACCAAAATGACTTCCGGACTTGGAAGCTGTGGGGGTATTTTAAAAAAATCCCCCAAATCAAATTCAGTTTCATGAATCCTAGTCTTTCCAAACAAACCCAAATTCACTAGATTCGCACTCGAGTTTTGCAATATTGAAAATCATGGCAAGAAAGAGAGGAGGAGGAGGAGGAGGCGATGGCAATTCATCCTCGTGGAGTCATGCTCCGTTCATGGAGTTGGGAGCTTCAGACAAATTTTTCAACACCGAAGCCGAGAGAAAGTATGTTGAGTTTTTGAAAGTTAGAAAGTGTACAAATAAGAAAGTTGTTCATAGTGAAGAGATTCTTGAATTTTCCTTAAGATATATATTAGGGTATTTTAGGAATCAGGGAATTGAGAAATTGTTAACCTGTGAGGAAAGTGTGCACCACGACGAGGTTGTGAAATTCTATGCAAACTTAAGGCAAAATTTTATGAACAAAGATATGACCCTAGTTAATGGCACACAAGTGACGGTCACAAAGTACACTATAAATGTTGTTTTAGGTAATGAATATACTACTGCTTCGAAAATGAGGCTTGATACACCCAATGGTCCCCTAGAGATATACCACTAACAGCAGTGGCCAAGAGTTAGTGAATTTGGTATGAATGGCTAGAAAGTGTTTTGGTAGGAATGGCTAGTAGAAATGGCTAGAAAGTATTTGGTAGGAGAGGGAATTCAGCAGGCCAGGCATATTTCTACGACGTAGGTGTACTGACTGTTGAACAAAGACTCATTTACGAGTGGATTTTCATGATGCACTACCATCTGGTGGCCACGTCTGTAAGCCAATTGTTTGATTATGTGATAGAGAGGATCCCCATTAATCTAAGATATACTATCTTGAACTACATGCTAAAAGCGGCGGCAACTAAGAAGAATGATCTACCTTACGGTGAACTTATCACTTGATGTGATTCATTATGCGTGCATTTACCATTACATTCAACGTAATAATTAGTGTTTTATATGTTGGATTGCTAGTATTAGTTGAGTTTACGTGACAAGGAGTTTAGACGGCCATGTTTGGTTTTGTTTTCTAAATCCTGCATTTAGTAGACTTAGTTGGTACTAATGGACATCTTGTATCCACGAGCTTCTAGATCATCCTTGTGGTCATCTTTAGTATCTAGTGGTGGGGTGTGAAGAATATAGCGACCCGTGCAAAATTTCTGAGCAAAATGAGGTTTTTGATGACTGTCCACACCAAACATCACATCTCGCGGATCAGAAGAGAAAAAATGAGCATGTTGTTGCCAGCCTCCACGGAATGCCACAGTCCACGCCAAAGGAGACAATGTGCACCATGCCAGATAACATGGTCCATGCCAAAGGAGATAACGTAGACCACACTAGATCCAGTGGCCTGCACAAGCATGGACCAGATAGGCCGAGCAAGATCCAGCGGCCCTTGCCATCATGGACCCAATACACGGCGCGAATCGTGCCATCTGCGACAGTCCGCGCCAGGCCTTGGCTGAACTAGGGTTTCACACTTATTGGCCTATTTTGGGCCTATCTTTAGTCACAATACCTCACTACTATAAATATAGCCTTAGTCTACTAGGGTAAAGGAGTTAGCATCATATATTCATATTCTACTCTTGTAGTTAGGAGAGCATCTTAGAGAGAGAAATGTTCTCTCTTCTTTCTTTCTTTCCTTTTTATTTTATTTTCATTCTACTAAGTGGAATTCAAATCTTTATTTGAATTCCATGTCTATGCAGTACATTATTAGCTAGGGGTTATTTGTATTCATACCTTGATTATGACTTTTTGAGATTTATATTTTCCTATATTATTGTCTCATGAATATTTTTGCTTGAACTTGTGCTTTATTAGAATTAGAATTTATTTTATGTCATTATGATGATGAACTCATACATGTGTGGTAGTATAAAATCGTGCCAGGCTTCATTGCGATCTTAGAAAGTGTTAGAATTGTGGAGTAGGTAAAGAACACCGGGGAAATGAGTGCATTCATGTCCTTTGAGAGAAAATCATTATATGTGTTATACCATGATTCTAATTGACTAGTTTTGTGAGAAATCAACATGTTGGGTCGATTCAGTGAATCCCGATGGGGGGAAGTCCCTGGCTTAACCCGATAGATTAGCTTGTTGTTTGTAGCGACTAGAGTTGTGCCGACTCTAGAGTCATACCGACTCTAGAGTCATTACAAGGTGTCTTTTCCTTTGCCTCTCTAGGCCTAGGGGTTGAGATCCACACTGGAGTATCCTGGATGTAATGCACTTCACTACATATCGAACAGTTGCAACCTACACAAGCCATTACCCTTTTAGGCGGGCTTTTGATTCCTCTAAGCGGGGGTGTGTTGGCTGTGAGAGTGAAGTGACTAGATAATGGTCTGCAACATCGGTGGAATAGATTGCATTCCCTAAATTACATAGATGGTGAGATATGGGCATTGTGGTAAGTACCACGTGTGATAGATGGGGGGAAATACCAGACTATTTCACACTATGTGACATGAGCATAAGATGGGTTTTATAAGTCTATATGTGAATGAATCAAGGATAGAAGCCATTTATCAAGAATGTTACGCAAATACCCCCAAGTGCGTGTTAATATAGTTTTTTTTTGCTTTTATGCTTAGTAGTTGTTTGTTGAAAAATCAAACCCCCCCTTGTTTACTATACTAGCTATTCTTAGCAACTCATGCAGATTGATAACCCGGATGGGGTTGTGTTTAATTGATTTTTAGACCCCTGGCATCTTTGTGGACATACCCAGGACTTACCGCTAACTACCCTATCAGTATCATAGTAGTGAGTTGGGTGCAGAACTATAAATTTTATCTTTGACCTTACTCAGCCTTCGCTTGGGTTAATTAGCTACAATTAACAACCCCGGGTGGAGGTGGGTCATCACTGCTTTGCTAAAGCAATTTGGTTTCCAACCCATGGATAGACCATTGTGGTTGGAGTTTTATGACAAGAGCTGGTTTGCCTACAAAAAATTGGTAATGGGTGACAATGGAAGTGCAAACACAAGGAGGTCCCGGGGTCAGCCGCTAAAGCGGTAAAAAGGACAAGGGATGCAGAGTTGGACATGGCCGAGTCTTCTTTGTCTCGTGAGTGCGCCGAGTTTTATTTGCGTTAATAGTATAATTTTATATTTTCCAACAATTAAATCGGTATATAATTGTTTTCTTAATTTTTCCAGTGGCCGAGCAAGTTGGAAGAGTACCATGAGTAGGTACCTTGCCTACATTAAAGGTGATGTTACAAAAGTTAACGAGGATTTGGACTGAGTCGAAGCCCGACATGTGAAGCTCGAGGAAGCCGTGGGGTTGCCGTTGTCATTTCATGATGAGCCAATGCCCAGATTTGCTCCCGAATTCATTGAAAGTGAACCCAAAGATGAAGATAATCAAGACGCAGATGACCATGCCGGAGGAGACGTTGGTCTGGACGAGGCTATTGGGGCGGAGACCATTACGTAGAAGGACGATAATATACAGGATGCGATTTCAAATGACAATGAGAATGCCGCCTGGGAGGAGAGAGATGTTTGGCGGTAATTGAACATTGATGTTTTGAATTTGGAATTGTTGTGGCATTTATGAATTATTGGTTTTTGTTGAGTTCTAAGATTAGATAAATTTGTAGAAGTATTAAATTCAAGATGCTTTTGATTCAAATAATTTAGAACCAGTTTGTTGAGTTCTTTGTTGGTATATTGTTTGTTGTATATATTATGCCATTGTTGGTCCACTTTTGTCGATGTAAATGCCAATGGCACAATGTGTCATTTTATGTGGTCAAGTCTAGCCCATGAGTGTCTCTGATTAACATGACTCTAAGAAGAAATTCCGAGTCTGGAACCTCCTCATGTTAGTGTGACAAGTAGTCTGGATAAGGTTCCGTACTTGGAAGATAAATCAGACTTCATTGTATACATGAAACTCAATTTGCTTCTGAGTTCTTGTTCAATTTCTGGACCTAACCTAGTCACCAACGCATTTTTGTGAATCCTTAATATTTTTAAACTTATAAAACTGTGTTACGAGTCCAGAAGACCATCTTCTCTTTGTTAAACTAAGTCCAAATAACCGTCCGGTCTCAGAAGCTATTTTGACGTGATTTCATTCAAGAAATCAATTACTTTCCGACTTCAGCTACATTTTCCAGAGAAAACCTGGTTAAAAGCAGTTGATCAGGAATTTTTTTTCACTATGGTAATGTCTTCCGAGCTCCGAAGACTATCATGCCTTTATGTTCATTTGTTCAAGAGAACGTTTTGGACTCGGAACATATGTTTCAAAAAGTCCAATTTCTGGACCTAACCTGGTGGGTTGCAATCCTTTCTCCAATTGGAATTTAATTCATTTTCGAACTCGTAAAGAAAAAATTGGTTCTTTACAAAATGAAGAAGTTCTTCTAGACTAGTAACATTAAAATTGGGTCTTCTATAATAGGGACACAATGCAGTTCCGAACTCAGAAGAATGAGGGGTAGATAAAAAAACCCAAACAACCCCGATTAATTCCCCAATTATCAAATCCTAACCGCTCCATCTTTCACTTCCGGCTCCAGAAAAAAAACCTCAACACCATTTGATAACAAATTCGCACGCCAAGCTTATTTAATGAATGTTTTCATCACAATAAGGAGCTTGGGGAGGCAAAGGGAAATCCAAGGCGGGTAGCTCGGCGCTTAAGAACCACCGATGAGCAAAGTGCTAGATTTGTCTCCGCTCAAGAACAAGAGAGGTATGAGGCTTTACGCCAAAGTGGAAAATTGAGTGATTGCTAAATTATCAATATAAATGTCTGTCATAGCATAGGTTTAGCGGATCCCATTCAAAAGTTTGATGGTCAACATGTCCTTATTTTATTGGCCTTAAACGAACCCTTCCACTTTAACGAAGTATGTTAGTTTTATAGCTATTTAATTGAGGTAGAGGGTGGTGGATACTGAACTAGGGTGAATGGGTATAATGTAGATCTCAGTATATGGATTATTAACCAACTGTTGGAGTGTCTGTACAAGGGTCCCGAAGATGTATACCTCAAACCAATGAACGCCCTTTAGATGACATTTATCATAGGGAGGCTTTTCCCCTTCCGTTTGACTACCCATTTGTTTATCCCATCGCTTGTAGTCATCGATACTTTGGGCACGATCCCTCCAACTTTTGGAAACTAGAGAGTTTCATTTTGAAAAAAATTACCATAGATGAACGGATCTTGTGCTAAATGATAGCTAAAAGTATCATACCAGCCTCGGGACACATAACAAAGACAAACCGTGCGATATTGATGATGTTTTATTACATCACTAAGGGGAGGAAAATAAATCCCGGGGCTGCAATATTCAAATACGTGCTATATGTGAGCACGTCAGAAAAGTTGATCAAGAGTCTTACATGTGGGAACTTGATCACTTTGATTTTGAAAGGGGTTCAAGGGATGGTGTTGCGTGAGGAGGAGAAACATGTAAGTGGTTCGACAAACAATACTTCACTAAGAAACACTGGGTATTGATTGATCACAAATGGGCACACAAGGCAAAGGATGTGGACAAGGCCAACAAGAGGCCAAGAGTTGAGCCTAGTATATTTGGCATTTTTTGTTTACTTTTATTCAATTCAAGTATATTGGAAATTATTAACATTTTTATTTATTTTCCAAATTTTAGAGGAACTCGACGTACAATTCGTGAAAGGCTTTAGAGAATGCTACAAATGGGTATGGAGGGAACTAGCTCAGATGAGAAAAAGGATACGGAAGTTGTAGCAGAGTTAAAGTGCATTACAAGCTCATTAGGAATCTACATCAGGAGCCCATCCTGATGAGGGATCGTAAGTTTGTTGGTTGAACCATTAAGCAAAGGATTGAACGCTATTTTGTTGTACAAGAATATTTGTGATGACTTTTTTCATGTTTCAACTATTTTATGTTGGGCGAAATTTGCTATTTCGAATAGTAGGAATTGCTTTGATGGGTAATGTTTGTGTTTCTATGTTATACTAATTTGGTTTGTGCATCCTTTACGTAGTTAATAGGTGAATTTACAGTATGCGTAGTTCAAAGGCAAAGTTAAAGTATGTAATTGAGCTGGGAAAGATTTTTGACCATAACTCGGGATGAGCTTCCGATTCTGGAAGCATGTCCGTCCTTAAATATTACAAATATTAAAACCAAATTGACTTAGTAAAGCAAACCTAGCTAGTTTTTTTTCTTTCTTTTCCAAATCTTTTTCAGTTGCCTCGGCCTTCAACCCAAACACTTTCATCATGATCAGTGCGCTCTAAATGACCACATCCTCCTCGAGCGTAATATCCTACCCATCAGATCTCATCTCTGTATGCTGACCAAAGCCAATTATATCTCGCCTTCATGGTCTTCAAGAAAATCTCTCTTTCCCTCAACAACTATCTCCTAACAAGAGTCAACAAGATCTTTCACATTGGAAACTTGGTGAGCTTGTGATGCCAAAATGAACGGATCTTCTTTCCAAGCGACTTGACTACGATACATAAGGATGAACCCCGAATTCTCAGTCTGTTGTCCATTATTAACATCAACCCATTGGCATTTAAACACATGAACTTTTACAGTCACATAATCAAGTTCCCAAATCTCAATTACAATACCAAAGTAACACATTTGTGCGTACATGGGATTGTCGTCACTTCCACTCGCAATGTGAATGGCCTTAGATACAAGTGTCACCTCGCTATTCTGGGATACACCCTTGTTATCCATTGAATTTGTACCAAATGTAAACCCATTAATGTCGTAAGATTCATACCAAAGGACTGTACCCATTGGTTGGTGGGCAAACCAATTCACTATACAGGGATGATCACCAATATCTACATGATTTCGTAGCCATGAAGCAAAGGTTCTTGTGTGTTGTTGCAAAACACGAGCTTTACTTAATTTACACTACAAGAGACAACACCTATTTTCGGTTTTTCAGGCCTATTTACCTCGGTTTTTTGTCCCTAAAAAACCAAAATAAATGTGGCTGAAGTAAAAAAGGTTACTTTTTACCTCAGTTCAAAAATGAGGTAAAAAGGATATTTTACCTCAGCTGTGTGCGACATTTTTTACCTCAATTGCCTATGAGAGGCCGTCGCCGTACCTCTCAAGGTTAATATTTATAAGCCCTAAATGCTTACTATCTACAACTAAGTAGATAGCAGCAAGTCGGGGTCGTCCACGAAGAAGAGGGATTTTCTCAAGCGTTTAAACATAATTGGTTGATATTATGATAGAATTATACATATATATACCTATAAAACTGAGTAAATGGGGGGGGGGGGAGGGTTGGTTTGTTTTCCTAATTTATGAAAGTTAAAACACAAGATAACTAGCAAAGTCAGGTAACTGTGCTGATTATCAAACAAACTAAGAAAAAGGGTTTTTAAAACTACAAAAACAAAGCCTTTGGGGCAATTGATATCCACTTCCAACCCGAATATAGATCATTGAACCATTCACTCACCCTATCAGATTTTTTACCTATGGGGAATGCCAATGAAAGATCAACATTCATTCCTTCTTAATAGTAATTTGCAAAGACAAACAACGAGCATTTGCAAACCTCATTGATGATCACCCTAGACAAACAACGACCATATGGGTATTTCATCAATGGCATTATACACGAAGGACCATAGATTTGACAACGACAAGCCTTCCACCAAAGACATAGCCATTTAACCAAACATAGCACTCATTAGGCTAAACCTAGAACAAACCACATTCAAGGTTCAACCTTTCATTGCATCTATAGGATAAAGATGAGAACAATCCGCATTAACATACTTATCTAGCAAGAATAACAACACATTATGCACAAGAAGTTCTAAGTTCATGTTCTTAGATTTTCATGCAAAGAAGTTAAGGAATTCATCACTATCCTAACACCCTAACACTTCAATCATACAAACACTTCCTATTCTCAAACAAAACATGGCATGAATGAACTAAAACATAGCATTAAGAACAAATGAATGCTAAATAACAAAGGCTTCAAGAACGAGTAAAACAATCTATTCACTACTTCCACTACTTGTTGTGAAGATAAATCTTCCATCCTTCTTAGATAGTAGTTTGCAAGAGTGAATTCGACATATCTTGTCAAACCTCACCAATGACTCCCTTAGCCGAAACACAACTAAGAGTATCCCATTGGTGGCATTGAGCACGAAGAACCAACAAGCTTGGCAACACTTATAAACACTATACCTTGTCTAAGCATTTAACCAATTCATGCATTTACACAAGATTAGCCAAGAACGATCGACATTCATTGACTTCTCTCATTTGCTACCTAAAACAAACATGACAACGAATTCAACATCATCACATTAATCTAGCAATTATCAACACATCAACATCATTAAGAAGCTCTAACTCATGCTCTTGGATTCCACATTAAAAGAGGGGAGAATTAGCTACTTTCTCCCAACCCTAACAAGTAATCATACAAGCAATTCATATACTCAAGCTTCCAACAACATCAATGCCATCAACAATTCACATTCAAAACTCAGTAAATGCACAATAGCAAAAGCACTAAATAGATAGATGATGTTCTTTACTACATAGATATGGAAGCTTCAATCCATGGCTCCCAAGATAAAACTAAGCTAGATAATGAAAAGACATGATTAACCTAAAAAAACTAAGAAACTTGAAGAGAAAAACTAGGGTTTTAACCAAGAAATTTTGCAAGAAGAAGAGGATTTTAAGAGGAGATGATAAGGTGAGTATTTATAGTACAAAAAAAACAAGAAAGATTTCTGGCCATACGTCCGTCGCGAGTCGCGACGGAGCCAAGTTCCAGCACCTTGATTTCTTTCTTCTTTTTGTTTCATGTCCTCCTCTTCACTTCCCTTTTCTTCAATTCTTCAAATCTTAAAAAGCTCAAATGCAAGTCTTCAAATCTTCAAAGGTATTCTTTAAAGGTATTCTTCAAAGTCTTCAAAGGCTTCAAACAAATTGCCTTGTCACACAAAATTCTCTAGAAAAGTAATAAAAGCGTAAAAGTCACTTTTAACTCTCCTTAGAGAATTTCAAGGCAAAATGCCGCATTTAGAGCATAAAAGTGTACAAAAGTTAATCCTAAAAGTCCTAATATAACCGTATAAAATGGGCACATCAAACCTCCCCGCACTTAAACCTTACTCTCCCTTGAGTAAGAAAAGATTCAAGCACACGGAGGAATTCACATGTCCATATCCTAAGCTAATATTCCCCCAAACAAAACCTCACAAAAACGCTCAATGTCATAAATCCCAAAATCAAATCTCAAATGAGAATTTTCCACGCACACAACCCCAATTCCTAAATCCAACCAAACCTACCACTTATCAATTCACTACCCATAAAAACATTTCAAAGTCCCAAATTGATATTCCCAAAGTCCAATGACACAAAATGAAGTTAAAACCATATGAAAGGTTTAAGCACATACTTCACTTCATACCAATATATCAACCAAAATCCAATGACATAAAATGAAGTCAAAAACATATAGGAGGTTCAAACACATACTTCACCCAATGTCAATATATCAACAAAAATGAAGTATAAAACAATCAAGAATTTCATAACCACACTTCGTTTTTCAACCCACTAAGTTACCCAAACCCAAGAGATCTCAAGATGTTGAGCTACCCGATCCATCCATATGACAACCGCAACCTTATGACTCCAACGCTGGCAAATGAGTGAAATCGTAGCATTTTTTCTTTTATTTTTTTTCTCTCTCTCTCATTTTTCCTATGAGCCTTTTTGGGTTTTCATCCTAGCCACACATCATGTTTCTTTGGCTCACATCTCACCTTTTTCCGCACATTTGGCCTCTCATTTTTGCCTAGGTTACCCTTTCGGGTTTTTGACCTATCTGGGACCCCAATGTTGCCTAAGTTGCCCTCTCAACTTTTTCAACTTAGCGGGTTTTCTTTTCTTTCCTTTTTTTTCATTTTCGATTTTTTTTCAAATGTTTTAATTTTTTTTCTTTCTTTTTCTCACGTTTTTGCAATCAAAAGTAGCAAAAAGCATTCCAAATGAAGTTAGCATGCAGTTGAGTCCTCTAACCCCCCCCCCCCCCCCCCCCCCCCCCCGCACTTAAAACATTACATTGCCCTCAATCTAAACATGCAAGGCAAGAACAATAAAACTCAAGGTAAAAGGTAGAGTGACACCCGTTTCTCCGTATAGACGTCGGTGGTATGGCGCAATCCAATGTAATTATATAGAATCATCCCAAAATTGGTTTTGAAGCCGGAAGGGGGAGCAAAAGTGTTGTAGAAGAACTCACCCCTCGAGCAAAACGTTGTCTCCTTGGTGCCATTTGATCAAGACTAACACCACAGAGAACAACATCAAACTCACAAGTACATAAGGATTTGTAATACTAGGTTTAGCATCAAGAGTTAATAACTATAGTATTCTCAAAGAACAACCAATCCAACATGCAATCACCACTATAAGATTGTCCAATAAAAATATCCAGCATATATCGACACATATCCAAGCATCATTATAGAATATAGCAATTATAGTCACAATGATGTAGTCGGCATACTACAATCAACAAAGATACTATAAAGATGCAAGAATCTTCATATGTCAATATATGTAAGATGGTGGAGAAATGAGTGGAGGTGTGTTGGTTCTTGGGAGTATTTGGTGGACAAAAGGGGAGGATTATGCAGTGTTTAAGCACAATTGAAAAGTTGGTTTTTCCATCGCGACTCGCGACAGCACTGGTCGCGACTCATGATGAATCATCCCGGGTTGCGATAGGTAGGGAGGGCTCAGGTCTAGCTAGTCTCGAGGATGAAAGATTTGGTCTCGAGGGGCTTGGGTCTGGCCGGGCTTGAGGATGAACGATGACATCTGGAGGGGCGTTGGTCTCGAGGGGCTAGTTTTGAGGGGCTCGAGAGGTAAGTGGTTCTCGAGGGGTTAAAATGCTTCACTGGTCTCGAGGGCTTCTGGCCTAGAGGACCCAAGGTCTAGAAAGGGTGATGTATCGAGAGATGATGGACTTTTGGGTTTGGCTCGAGTTGAGGGCTTGCGGCCTCGAGGACCCAAGGTCTGGAGGGGATGATGTCTCGAGGGATAATGGTCTCGAGGACTGGTCTCGAGATTTTGATTGACTTTTAGGTTGGTTCGAATCGAGGTCTCAAGGGGATAATGTCTAGAGGGATGTCTCGAGGACCCGTTGGTCGCGATGGGTTGTCGCGACTCGCGAAAAGTGAAGGTTGGGAGCTGAATTTTAACACAAAACTTCTGATCACGTTGTGACTCACGACCACTTCGTCGCGACTCGCGATGGTCCATCGCGACTCGTGGAAAACTGGTGCTTGGAGTTCATTTTGCTCCCCTGTTCATCGCAACTCGTGACGTATCCATCGCGACTTGTGGCGACAGGGTATCCAAGCACTTAGAAATAATTTTTTCTTTACTTACCAACCTTACAAGCTTTCTTCCCTTGCTCATTGATCTCATTCCTTCATTTCCTCCAATGCAATGCACATCACTTTGACAAAATCACAGAAAAACACACCGTAAAAAGAACAAGACAAAATAACAAAAACTAAACAACAAAAATCAAAATAAAGGCCAAATTTATTTACATCATCGGCACAACAAAGCTCAGTATATTTAAGGTCGTCGGCAAGACCCTAATGTTATCCATATGGTGAAGGCTTGAACCCCTTCACCATGAGTATCCAAAAGTAGAGAGGTGGGGGTACAAAACTTCCAAGAAGAAAGTTTTGTTGAGGTGGAGATGGTTTAAAGGGTGTTGGGTGGTTAGGAGGCTTGGGGTTATCTTTTGGCTCCTCTCTTATCTCTCTCAAAACTTCCGAAAATGGTGGAGTTTGTTCAATAGGTAGGGGTAGGGGTAACGATGCTAATGGATTTAGTAAAATCACCTCTTCCTCCTTTATCATCCTTAACAACCAACTCCTAATCCCCTTCAAACTCAAGATCATTTCCCATGGTGACCTCACTTACCGAATCCTCGAGTTTGATTTGGGATGGTGTATTTTCAAAATCATGAGCTTCCATTTGGGCCAACGCTTCTAATATACTCCTCGCATGCCCCTTAATAGCCTCAACACTTGAGGAGAGCCGGGTGTCTGGTTCTTCACTAGTAAAGTTATTCAAGTTTTCTATTGTATTCATGACTTTCTCACGTGTCAAACTTGAACTTCCTTGTTGGGCTTGGTTTTGGGGTATGGTATAAGGTGGTGATGGCCAACTATTTTGCTCGTATTGTTGGTTTTCCGGCTCATTCTCATACCACCAATCCTGATTACCACTCCATTCTGAATTGTAAGGATTGTGGTATGGATACCATTCTTGAGCTTCTTGCCCTTGAAAACCAACATCTCCTACCTCTTGGTATCACTCTTCATAATACCCTTGGTTTTGGAAACCAAGGGTTCTTTCCCTCTCACAGTGCTCTTCCCACAGCAAATAGTAAGACTCGGTAGAATAGTTGGAATGACACATCCTACAAAACCTTGCTTGTTGAGCCTCTCTTCTCATCATGAGTTCCCTCAAGGTGAGATGCTCCATTATTTTTAAAATTGTTTTAAAAAAATTTCAAGTCCGAAATCATATTGCAAGGATTCTCGATAAAAATTTATTAAGAACTCAAGAAATACCTACTCCGAACAAAAACAACTACCAAGGAGTGGAAAATAAAAACAACTAGCTAATATGCAACCAAATACACCTAAACATTTAAAAATAAACTCCTCTTCCCCGGTAGTAGGGATTTTGAAACTACAAAAATAAAGCCTTAGGGGCAATTGATATCCACTTCAGAACCTAATGTAGATAATTGAACCATTAATTCATCTTATCACATGTGTTACCTATGGGGAATGCCAATGGAAGATCAACATTCATTCCTTCTTAATAGTAATTTGCAAAGACAAATTACAACCATTTGCAAACCTCATTGATGATCACCCTAGACAAAAAATGACCATAGGGGTATTTCATCATTGGCATTATACACGAAGGACCATAAATGTGACAACGATAAGCCTTTTACCAAACATAGCAATTTAACCAAACATAGCATTCATTAGGCTAAATCTAGAACAAACCACATTCAAGGTTCAACCTTTTATTGCATCTATAGGATAAATATGAGAACAATACACATTAACATACTTATCTAGCAAGAATCACAACATATTATACACAAGCAGTTTTAAGTTCATGTTCTTAGATTTTTATGCAAAGGAGTTAAGGAGTCACTTTCCTAACACCCTAACACTTCAATCATACAAACACTTCCTATTCTCAAACAACACATGGTATAAATGAAGTAAAACATAGCATTAAGAACAAATGAATGCTAAATAACAAAGGCTTCAAGAACGAGTGAAACAATCTATTCACTACTTCCACTACTTGTTGTGAAGATAAATCTTCTATCCTTCTTAGATAGTAGTTTGCAAGAGTGAATTCGACATCTCTTGTCAAACCTCACCAATGACTCCCTTAGCAGAAACACGACTAAGAGTATCTCATTGGTGGCATTGAGCACAAAAAATGAACAAGCTTGGCAACACTTATAAACACTACACTGTGTCTAAGCATTTAACCAATTCATGCATTTACACAAAATTAGCCAAGAACGATCGACATTCATTGACTTCTCTCATTTGCTACCTAAATCAAACATGACAACGTATTCAACATCATCACATTCATCTAGCAAGTATCAACACATCAACATCATTAAGAAGCTCTAACTCATGTTCTTGGATTCCACATTAAAAGAGGGGATAATTAGCTACTTTCTCCCAACCCTAAGAAGTAATCATACAAGCAATTCATATACTCAAGCTTCCAACAACATCAATGTCATTAATAATTCACATTCAAAGCTCAATAAATGCACAATTTCAAAAGCACTAAATAGATAGATATGGTTCTTACTACATAGATATGGAAGCTTCAATCCACTGCTCCCAAGATAAATCTAAGCTAGCTAATGAAAAGACATGATTAACCTACAAAAACTAAGAAAATAAAGAAGAGAAAAACTAGGGTTTTAACCTAGAAAACTCACAGGAAGAAGAGGTTTTTAAGAGGAGAGGATAAGGTGAGTATTTATAGTACAAAAAAGCAAGAACGATTTCTGGCCATACGTCCGTCGTGAGTCACGATGGGTCCCAGTTCCAGTAACTTGATTTCTTTATTCTTCTTGTTTCATGTTCTCCTCTTCACTTCACTTTTCTTGAATTCTTCAAATCTTCAAAAACTCAAATGCAAGTCTTCAGATCTTCAAATTTTCAAAGGTATTCTTCCCATTGATGAAACACCCCTATGATGTTGTTTGTCTAGGGTGATCATCAATGAGGTTTGTAAATGGTCGTTGTTTGTCTTTGCAAACAACTCTTAAGGAGGAATGAATGTTGATCTTTGAATGAGAAGTGATAACATTCCCCATAGACAATAAATGTAATTGAATGAGTGAATGAATCAATGAGCTATATGAAGTTTGGAAGTGGAAATCGATTGCCCCCAAGGCTCTATTAATTATCATTTACATCGTATCTTTAGTTGTATTGCATGATTAGCATAGATCTCTTGCTTTGCTAGCTGTTGTATTTCAATTTGATAACCTAGGATCAAACCAACCAAAAAACCCCCCCTGTTTACTTTCTTTTATATATATATATATATATATATATATATATGTATGTATGTATATATGTATATGCCTAGTATGTTTTCCCCTATATATGTTTAAACACTTGAAAAGATCCCTATTCTCGTGGACGGCCCCGACTTGCCATTATCTACTTAATTGTAGATAGGAAGCATTAGGGCTTAAAAGTATTTACTTTGATAGGTACGGCGACGACCTCCCAACCACATAATTCTTGGCATCAGTATTGAGCATGGTTTCCAGAATGGCTTTACCAAGACCCTCGACTTCTGCATCCTTGATTTCAACAGCCTAGCTTCTATAGAACACGGAACAAACTGAATGTGGCCCTTGTTGGTTTCTAAACTTTGTCTCAGAGGTGCTTTGAAAAATAGCATTAGTTAATATTTGAAATAAATTAGTGTATAAATAAAGACAATTAATGTGAAAAAGTAAACCTTACCCCATCCAAACATCTATAGTTGAGCTCGATAGCCAAGTCATTGCTCTTCCATTGCCAAGTTTTTCCCGAACTCCACCAAGCAATCGATAAACAATGCAACACTATATTTTTTTATTCCGAAATTCAACAATAGATACTTTGGAAACAAAACCACCTTATCCGACTGGTGCATGCTCTTTGAAAGCTCATTGCAGTATTTGATGTAACTCGCCATGTTGAGATATGTTTTCAACGGGTGTTGGTTGACAATCTGAAACTATGTAATGGAAATAAAAATAGGAAAATTAAAAAATAATGAAATATGGTATAAATTATGGATGTTATCGAGTTCATTCATAAATTCTTCCTTTGAGGGACGGTAGGAGCTGGTTGATCCAGACTGCTTATAAGTTGCTAGTTGCATAGAAAAGTTATTTAATTTGAACGATTGTTAATAAAAACTCATACATGTAAAATTTGTAGCATTTTGTTGATTTTTTTACCTCATTGTCGCTTACATTGAAGAAATTTAAATCATCGGTAGGGGCATGTTGCTTTCAATGTCCTCGGTATGGGTATCATCTTCAAATGTGACAAAAGTCATCGGCTAGTCTACCACATTCCCTAAAGCATATCCCACGTCATTGAAATGGTGGTTGGAAGATGGAAACCCATCTCTTGGATGGTATACTGGCTTGCACATGCAGACGCTAGCTAATGGACCATGTGACTTCTCAGCACGCCTAGATTTTTAAAGTCATGCTTTAGCAACCCTAAGCCTCTCTCCATGGAGGCCCTTTATGTACAAGGTCACCAACTCATTATCTTGTTACAAATAGTGATAATTAGTTATTCTAATATAGTTTATGCGTGGATAATTGAAGAAAAATCCAAACAGTTTGAAAATGTGAACTGTAATGCATATTTACCACTTCATCCTCTCCTCCGTCGCTAGGGGGATCTTGGTCCGAGCCGCTGAGACTGGTGGATACACCTCCAAACATAGGATTCTCAATTAATCTCCTTGTGACCGCAAGGCCTTTGGGAATATTTAATTTCCCCGCTGCAGTTATGCCCTTAACCAACTGCTCAAGGTACGAGACCACCGCCTTAACAACCGGCTGCTCAGTGGAATATTTCTTGGCCTTCTTCTTCTAGGATGAGGAAATGCTACCTCACTTGCTTCTTTCTATGCCTGGGATAGCAACCAATGATGGCAATAAGTACTGGGTACCTTTATAGTGACCTGAGTGATCCCTCTTCCCAGGGGCTCTTATCAAGATGTCCTCACCAAGCCCAACTCTAGGGTTCCCTTTTCCTTTTCCTCATTCATCCTCAACTGAAGTTCATATTATTGTGTTAGTAGTGAAAAATAACAGTTTACGTAAATATGAACATATAAATAATTTGGATACTCACAATATCCTCCGCTATGGCATTGGCTTCTGCAGTTGCACAATCCTTGTTTTTTCCCTTATTCGACTCCAAGTAAACCAGGGATCTATCAGGCTTGAAATTATTTAAATTGATCTCCTCCTCAATATCTTCTTCCATGTATCCCTAGTACCTTAGCTTCTTCCTCTATTAGCTTCTCCTGTGTAGACATATTCCCCTTCGGCCCAGTGTGGTGGGTGTACTTCTTTTCCTTCAAATGCTCGCTTGCCTTCTTTTTTTCTGAAAATTTGAAGAAGAAAAATTGTTATTAACACAATGAATTATGGAGGCGGTGTTGATGGAAGATTGTAAGAGCACCCTACATGGCAGGTACGGGAAAGTGCTGACCATCGACCACACCATGTGTTATGAGCACTACATTATGTTGTTGATGTCCTACATGTGAATGAATTGAGGATCGGAACATTTAATCAACTATGTTATGCAAATATTCCCCAAGTGTCTAGCTATATAGTTTACTTTCTTTTTTTACTTTCATGTTCTTACTTGTTAGTTAAAAAACCAAAAAATCCCCCCCCCCTTTGTTTACTATACTATCTATTCCTAGCAACACGACGGATTGACGACCCATTCGTGGTTGTGTTCAATTGACTATTAGACCATAGCATCTCTGTGGATATAGCAATTTTAACTCCCTCAGCTCTACAGGAGCCATCCTGTAGGGAATGCAAGCATATAGTGTGGCACCGGGAACCATATTAATGGTAAACTCTACTTCCCTCTCTTTGGGGGAAGGGTGGTCAACTCTTCAGGAAACATGTCCGAGAAGTCTCTAGCCACATGTACCTCATCTACTCGTAATTTATCCTTAGGCTTGCTAATCTTTACAGCCAAATATCCTTATGCTCCTCTTTTAATAAGTTTTCTTTCTTTATATCCTTATATTAACCCCGTCGATGCTAACCTACCCACCCGTTTTACCTCCACTTCTATTTTCTCTGGTAAACATAGTTTCAAAGATTTTGTTCTACAATTCCAACAAGCATAATAGTTAGACAACTAGTCCAATCCTACTATGGCATCGTAAACCCTTAGTTCTAACTCCATTGGACCCGCGAGATGGCTTTCTCCTTGTATCTCCACACTACAACTTCGGTAAACAATGTATGAACGCAATACTACACTAGCTGCAAGAGTACTAAATTCTAAAATATACAGTAATTTTCCTGGCCTTGTCACTCCCATGCATACAAAATGACATGCAATATAGGAATGAATAGAACCAGGATCAAAAAATACTTTAGCTAAGCGTTCAAGTAATGGAATTGTATTTGATCACTTTAGTTGATGGCCCAACTTCCACCTGTTTAATTGCAAATACTCAAGCAGGAACCTTTGGTTTTCCTCCATTAGTCGTTCGTATCTGAGAGCTCATTTCCTATGGTTTAACAACATTCTTAGTTGGGTCACATTGCGAGGGACAGTTAGAAATCTTATGATCATTACTACCCCATCAAAAACATTGATGAAGCTTATACCAACATACATTCTCCGCATTACTGGGTAGAACAGGGGGACTTTCTACTGGTTGCCATTTTTTCAAAGAAATCAACAGGGGGGTCATTTCTTTTTGGTTTAGGGATTGTCCTAATATGATTAGAGTTGGGTTTTTTTTATCTTAATTAGAGGCTTTTATTGAGATTACATTCAACTTTTTGTGCCTTTTTTTACACCACAATGAGCAATAATCTAGATGGTTTTCATAGGTTATTTTATACCATTTTCTCGCATTAATAGATCCTACCTTAATCCTATCCGAGAATGAGCCAGTAAGATTCATTTCCACACATAACCTAATATTTGATGGTTTGGTTAAGTCAATGGTGGGGGGGTCGGTAAAAGTCAAATCTCCTAACATATTGGCAATATGAGATATTAGTTGTGGGTGAAAGCAATATGCTGGGGGGGAAATCACTGGATAACCATATTGGAACATTATGGGGCTCTTCATTGATATACACATTTTTTTAATACTTTCATAATGGAGCTTCCTATGTTCCAATTCCTTTTGATCCAACAATGTTGTATGTCTTCATCGTGATCAAACTTGATGAAGATGTGATTTCTATCAAGAGCCGTGATGAACGCCCCTTCCTTGAATCCAATTTTCCTGAATTAGAGCCTGATGTAATCGAGGGTGGGTATCCCCTCATGGAAATTTTCCAACCAAATGTTTATTGAAGGGTTATTCTAGCTTGTCAACTTCTTCTTCTTGGTAAAGCATCGTGATTTAACCCTTGACTGGGTTGTTGGGTTAAGGTCTAGTCTCTGCCCGAAGGTTGGTTATTTAGTTGTAACAGATTTGAGGTTTTTGAGCATATCTCGATATGAGGTAGGTGGGAATGGTTTGGGATTGTGAGATTGGGGTTTATTTTGGTTCAGTGAGTCTGATGGCATGGTGTATTTGCCATTGGCAGGTGGCTGAGCCGCTATATGCGGTAGTAGCAGGGCTTGTTTATTACTGTTGTTTGTGGAGATGGTATATATTTGTGCACATTTATGGTTGTGGTGTTTTGATGAGTTTTTTTTAAGGGTAAGCTTCAAGATGGATCAAAAGCATAATTTGTAAAGAGAGAGGAGCATGTTTAGTAGATATAACATGCATTCCATCGACATGAACTCAACTTTAAAGATATTCTCCTTTGACAGCTACTGGATCGTGTATGACCTAGATGTTCGACTCCCAAAGCCTATCTGTCTAGGCTGTCAGATTCAATCAAGGTCTTCAACTTTTTTGGGTTCAATCGCTATGCAATCTAAACAATCAACCAATATCAATCATTTCAGGTTTAATCAGCAAGCAACCCGCTAATTTCAACTATGAAATCTAAATATTTAGTCCCCGGAGCTCACCACCGCCAGAGTTCGCATCATGGAGTTCACCATAGCAGGATCTCTTCATCGCTGGAGTTTTCCATGGCAGAGTTTGTAATCGTTGTCTCCAGATTCACACATACTGGTGTTCATGACCGTTGTCTCCTGATTCATCATCGGTGTCTCCTAATTTGTTATCACTAAAGTTGGAAAGCAAGACCACTTGCCGAAGATGAGGGGAATGTTTTTCTTTTTTAAAATTTACATATCAGTCCCTCATGTATTTCACAACAGGCCCCGAATTTGAAATATTAATATTTTGACCCCAACTTTAAAAGGCTCCTACATAATATATTCTTTATTGGTGGTTATTTCCTAATCTTACCGTGAGACGGCTTCACAGGAGACGAACTCCTTGATAAATAGAGAAGCCAAAGTAAAGAAACTCCACAAATTCTAAATCTTGCAAATTCTAAACGAATATGAAAGATTAATTAGTAGGAGACGTTTGATTTCATTGACTATATATGCTCAGAATTAATGTTCAAGTTGACTACTACGAAGTAATATGGTATTAGCATAATCTTGAAGCTACACGGGCGAATCAACAACGCTCCCAATGTGTCATTTGGATTAAGCGAGTTGAGTTAAAATGAGTTGGGTTAAAATGGGTCGGGTTATAGTTTTACCCAAATCAATCTATTTTGGCCCATTTATAAATTTTTTTCATTTTCTTGGAAAAAACATAAAAAAGAATTAGTTTAATTTATAACTTATACTAAAAGAGCAACCATTTGGTCAAATGTCACCCCACACTTAGCCAAGTCAACTTTGCCGAACTAATACAATTATTATACTAATACAAGTGTCACCCCCACACTTATAAATCTCAACTAATACAATTATTATACTATATTAATTAATAATATAATAAAGGCAAAGTTTTGGGAAATACGGTCTTTCCATAAACTTATGGAAAGATGGGGTTTAATTAGAATAATAAAAGATAAAATGTCTTAGTTGCAATATTAAAAATTTATTATACAACGTGTAGTGGTTATAAAGTTTATAACCCGATTCATGCAACCCAAATTTTTTTTTTCATTTCTTCTAATTTGCAATTTAAACCTTGGTCTTTCCATGACTTATCGAAAGACCGTCTTTCAAGAGACGGGCTCTATAATAAATATTCATAACTCACTAAAAATATTTAGTTAAAAAATAAGTATTTATTCGAATACATGAATATGTAGTATAATTTAAATAATTTATAAAATTATAATTTAATTTTCTTTGAAACATCTTCTTACATTCTTTTTAAATATATTTATACTTTTATATTTTATTAGTATATTATTTATTGTTAATAGTATTTTTATATAAAATTTATTTTCCATCTTTACAAAGATAAATATTATTTTCATTCATACTTACTACTAAAATAGCAACCACTTGCTTAAGTGGCACTCTGCCACTTAGCCACATCACCCTTCACAAAATTTTGACACTTAGCAATACCAAACATTGTCACATCAATTGCATTTAAAAAATACTTTAACTTACATTAATTTTGGCGAAATTCAAAAGCTGGAATAAAAAAATACTTTAACTCACATCAATTTTGGAGGAATTCAAAAGTTGTAATCAAAGGAAATTATATGGCATGTATCAACTAACTCATATTTATGTAGCCTGAATCAATTAAACCACAATCAAAGGAAATTTAAACTTATGTGCAACAATTAAGCAATATTTATTCCTTAAATATAGTGTCTGATGCATATCTCTTTACACTTAAAAAATGAATCAATTATATCATATCAATTCCTTCAACATCCGACCATATCAATTCCTTAATCCTAGTGTCTAATGCTGCTAATATCATTCAACTTCTTGGCTATATAGTCACGTAAAGAAAAATACAATTATTTTCATTCAAATTGTAATTAACAATGTTTGCACTATTTCCTTTAAAAATATAACTTTACTGAAATTTTTATTACATATTTATTAACTAATTTTTAAAAATATTTATACTTCTATATTTTTATCAATATATTATTTATTGTTAATAAGTAGTATTTATATATAAAATTTATTTTCCATCTTTACAAATATATATATATATATATATAATATTTATCCATACTTATAACTAAAAGAGTAACCACTTGCTTAAATGACACCCCCTTCACAAAATTTTGACATCTGGCTATGCCAAACTTGCCACATCAGCTTTAAAAGATACATAAACTCATATTAATTTTGTGGAATTCAGAAGATGAAATCAAAGAAATACTATAACTCACATTAATTATGGCGGATTTCAAAAGTTGTAATCAAAGGAAATTATATGGCTTGTATCAATTAACTCTTATCTAAACTCATATTTATTTAGCCTGAATCAATTAAACCGCAATCAAAAGAAATTTACACATATGTGTAACAATTAAACAATATCCATTCCTTAATTGTAATGTCTGATGTATATCTCTTTACACATAAAAAATGAATCAATTAAATTATATCAATTCCTTCAACATCCGACCATATCAATTCCTTAACCGTAGCATCTAATGTTGCTAATATCATTCAATTTCTTAGCTATATAGTCATTATTATTGTCACAACTGCTTTTTAACACTAAGTAGTTTGCTTTTTAACACTGAATTCTAACAACTATTTATCATTTTTCAGTGAATTTTTTAAAAAATATTTTAACTATTTGTTCATTTATTTTACTTATACGTTGTAATACTTATATTATACACTAAACCTTTGCAACTAAGGCAAAGTCTTGAGAAATACCGTCTTTCCATAGGCATATGGAAAGACGGGGTCAAATTAGAATTATAGAAAGGTAAAAGTTTTAGTTACAATTAGACCTGGCAAAATATAACCGAACCCGAAAACTCGGTAATAAATAACCGAACCGAATCAAACTGACACCCAAATAGTGAGACACAATCAATAACCGAAAACCGAAATCACCCGATTGAACCGTACCCGAACTTAAATTGCTAGACCTGATGGGACCCAAACTCGAATAACACCTGAACCCGATTCAAACCTGAACCGAAACCCGAAAAGGACCCGCACTTGGACCGAACCTGAATCCGAACCCGAAAAGGACCCGTACCTGAAAGAAACCTGATCATACCCGACTACTACTCGATTCAAAATGAACCGAATTGATGCTAACCCGAATTTGAAGACATCTGGATTAATGATAACTCAAACCGAACAAGACCTGAATATGATTGAATAGTGTGTTACAATTGTTATTGTATAAAATTTTAACTTGATCATATTTAGTTGAAAATAACATTACGATTATAAACAGTGTTGATATGTTATTTAATATTAAAATATCATATAATAAATTAAATTTAAAATGTGTATTAATAGCACAGTTAGATGAAATTATTTTAAGAGTATATTTAAAATTTATGTATTAAATAAAAGAACATTGTAAATTATTAATTTAAAATTATTTTATAAACTAAAATTAATATTGATTAGTTATTTTATTTATTATTAGAAAATTTTCATACAATATTAACTTTTCGTTATTATTATTTTCTTTCGGAAAATTTATTTTCATTAAATTTTGCAAAATATTTTAAATCAATATTTTCAATCATCCAATTCTTTGTAAGTTTGTTGTCTTTAATCATCCACAGTCACTTAGTTGCTTCAGTTTCTGCATCTTCATTTCATTTATAGCATTAACGTTTTAGGCATCCATCCTCTACGGTGTTGTCTTCTGTTTCTACTCTTGATTTTAGCAATATTTTTAAACCAATTTTTTCAATCAATAGATACTAGTAATATTTTGATTAGCAATATTTTTAAATTAATATTTTCAATCATCCAATTCTTTGTAAGTTTGTTGTAAAATATTAGCCTTAATTAGCTCTTTAATTACAAAGATAATTTGAACCATGGTTGATTAATGATTCACTTGATTGGTTTCTATCTTAGTTCTTAGATATATTTTAGTTTTACTTTTTAATTTTATTTTCATTAATAGATACTAGTAAATTGAAGAGTTTAAACTACAAATTAGAAAAAATGAAGATAAAATTTTGGGTTGCATTAAATGGGTCATAAACTTTATAACTACAGTACGTTGTAGAATAAATTTTTAATATTGCAATCAAAACACTTCACCTTTTCATTATTTTAATTAAACCCGTCTTTCCATAGGCCTGTGGAATGACGATCTTTCCCTATACTTTGCCTACATTTAAATTGAAGACAAAGAATTTTATTTAAAATTTTAAAGTTTAGTCATCTAAGGAAAACTATATGAGATCGTTAGAAATAGTTAAATATTGAATACATTAAAATTTTATTATTTTTATAATGTTTCATTCAAATTATTTAAAAATTAATTATCTATTTGTTGAGATTTATTTTTAAAATTCTATCATACTTATATGTATCTCATTGCAATAAATAAAAGTAAATATCAAATGACCTTATTAGTCTCACTAATTATAAAATGTCCTCATTTAACAGTTAGTCGGTCTAAAACAAGATTTTGTCATAAATAAATAAATAATATGTATACTTATTTCTATCAAAAGTACTCTATCAATGTGAAAATGTATAAAAAAATTCGAACATTTTGTTATTTCAGATTATGTGTTTTTTTGTATTTTCTTCAGTTATATGATATATGCATATATATATATATATATATATATATATATATATTACAATGAGATGTTTATGGTTTTGATTATCTTAAGAAGTTATATATTTTAACAAATTATGATTGATTATATGTAGTAAATAATTAAAATCAGTATCATATTATAATATTGGTATGTTATTTTTAGAGAACTTAAGTTTAGGTTAGTCAAAATGACTTAAATATCCCATTGACAGCCATCCAAACAATTTCTATTATATGGTGCTTGAGGTTATGAACTTAAAAGGTAATTAACGTTCAAATAAAATAAAACATCACGGATATTCAAAGTAAACTCGATTATAAGAGGATATATCATATAAGCAATTAACTAGAACTAGAAAATAAACATATTCATACAAGTTACACAAGAGCATTACTCATTATTATAAATATTAATAAAGCCTGTAGTTAAACAATTTCAATTTTTGGGTGTACAATATATCATATAGAATTAACTCAGTTAAGTCATAAGTGTAAAGTGTACATAAAATATATAACTATTAATAAGTACTTATAGAACTCAAATATGTATGTTAATCAAATTAGTTACGGTGGAATATAACTAAGTAAAATAGTAGCACACAATTTATAAAAATAAATGAGAATTGATATATATTAAAAATCTACTTCGAGGGTTGATTATATAAGTCATCATAGTTATGAAAATAAATAACTAATTAGTATTAAGTCATGAAACTCATAATTTATAATTAGTAAATAGGGATATAAGCACGTTTGAAAAAAAAGCTCTCAGGCACGAATCCCTAGTTTCCCAACTGAAAACATTTTCAAGCAATCTACTGCGGGCGATTTTTAGTGCGAAAAACACACTATCAACACTGTTCATCGGTCATCTCTTGGGTTCACTTACTTCGGTTAACGGTCATATTGGCACACGTTGGTGGCCGTTGCCACCGCCGGTGGTTCGACCATGGCGTCGCAGACGCATCTATCGTCTACTGATCATACTCATACCATGGCTAATCCTCAACCTATCCCCCAAAATCCAAAAAGCTTTGCTCAAGCCCTAAATACCAAACCATCGCCCCTTCTGTCAACACTTCCCGATACCCCTAATCTTCACCCAGTTACGGAATTTAAAGGGAAAGTGGCGTATATCCTTCCCCCGGAAGAGGGAGAGCTTTTAGCAATGCATTACCAGAATGCTCTCGTTGGGAAATTTCTTCGCGGGAAACCAAACATGGAGGCTCTCCATAAAGCTTTTAAGTCAATTGGTTTTAAGTCAAAATTTCAATTAGGTTCTATCGATTACCGACATGTGCTCATTCGTTTTCAGGAACAAGAAGATTACCAACGATGCTGGATCAAAGGGCAATTGATGATTAACGGATTCACCATGAAGGTTCAAAAATGGACTCAAGACTTTTCGCCATCAGTGGAATCATCAATAGCTCCGGTTTGGGTAACTTTCCATAAACTTCCTATTATGTTTTATAATAACTCAGCAATCATGGGAATTAGCAGTCAGATAGGTCGTTTTCTTAAGATGGATGCAGCAACAATTGCTTTAACTAGGCCATCGGCTATTAAAGTATGTTTAGAAATTGACCTGTTGGCATCACATCCTAGTACAATAGTTGTTGGAATTGGAAACAAGGTGGCTGAGTACCCAATTGAATATGAAGATCTGCCTACATATTGTTCACATTGTAAGATAATTGGCCATAGCAACAATAGGTGCAATTTCCTACATCCTGAACTAAGAAAAAAGATGGAGAAAAAGATTGAAGATAAAGAACATAAGGTGGATAAAGGTCTAGAAGCTGTTACTCAGAATGACTTAATTAACCTAGAAGGATCTTCTGCCTTAACTGTATCACAAAAAGAAAAGGATTTTCAGAAACAGAAAATTAACTCAGAAGGAAATAATGATCTGAACACTGATTTTGCTACAGTTAATACTAAGAAAAAAGGCTCCTCTTTTTATTCTCTTGATGACATCTCTAAGCCAATAACTAATACCTTTTGGAAAAAAAAAAGACACACACTGATATAGTCCCAATTCAGGAACAAACTGTTAAAAATAACACGGTGTCAATATCTAATGCTTTCACTTCATTAGAAAACCTCATTGAGGAGCAGGAAGGGGAGATTTTAGAGATTTTTCATGAAACTTTGGAAACTGACGATATTCCTGTAATTATAAATGCTGATGAGCAGACTCACATTAATACAGCTTCAGGGTCAAAAGTTGAGAAAGACATAATAAGGATTGATCAGGATATAGTCACTGGAATGGTACGAGATCTGAGTAAGAGTCATGTTATTTCTGATCAGATCACTTTGGAAACTCATGATACTTCAGTAATTATAAATACTGATGAGCAGACTAACATTAATACAGTCTCAGGGTCAAATGTTGAGAAAGATAAAGCAGAAAATGATCAGGATACAGAAATGGTACGAGATCTGAATCAGAGTCTTGTTGATCCTGATCATAGCACTTTGGAAGAGGATAATTTAAGAAATAAGTACAAGGATTCGGATCTAAGCCCTGTAAGTGGGAAGAATGAAAAGATTTCTAGTAAATCAGGGAACAAAGATAAAAATTCTGCAAGGACAGGCAGGAATCTTAGATCCACACAAAAAGCCACTCCCAAAATTTTTAAATGATTAAACACACAATAATAGGAAATATACTTGTTTGGAATGTTAGGGGAATAGGTACATCAGTGGATAGACTTAAGATCCTAAAAAACAAACATAAATTAGATATTATGTGCTTAATAGAACCTTGGCAGGATAAACTCAAAATATCTGAATTTAAACATACTCTTGGTTACAGTAATGCTTATCCAGCTCAGCATGCAAAAATATGGATATTATGGAATCAGGCTTTTAACATCACAATTTTAGGTGAAACAGACCAATTTGTAAATGTTAAAATTTTTGATTCTGTTTCTTCTTGCTCCTGGAACTGCTTTTTCATTTATGCCAGTGTTCACAGGCAACTTAGGGAGCTTTTATGGAGTGATTTAAAAGGAAAACAGGATAATCTTTCATTATATATAGGGGACTTTAACACTGTAACATCTGTAAATGAATATAAAGGAAGAAAGTCTACTCCTAAAAAAAGCATGAAGCAGTTTAATGATTTTCTTTGCTATATGGACTTGCATGAAATCCAAACTGTAGGTAACTCTTTCACTTGGAGTAACAACAGATTTAAAGATAGATGTAAGGATCTAATGTTTCAAAGGCTTGATAGGGGGGTAGTAACCCTAGATTGGATAGATCAGTTTCCAAATAGCTCTATTCAAGTTTTAAATAGGATGTCCTCAGACCATGCTCCTCTTATCTTATCAGTTCAAATTTCTGAGGAACAAGCACCTAGGCCTTTTAGGTATCAGGAAATGTGGTCAAATAGAAAGGAATTTCAGGAATTAGTAGTCTCTAACTGGACTTTAGATAATCCTTTTACTGGTATGTGTAGGTTAGTTGCTAAATTAAAGAGGCTTAAGCTGGATATTAAAAACTGGAATAAATCACAGTTTGGTAATGTGGACCAAAATTTGGCACAACAGGAACGCAGTGTCAATGAATTGGAAATAGCTTTTCAGCAAAACCATGATCAATCTACCCTAGCAGAACTTAATAGATCCAAACAAATGCTGATGAGGGCTCAGAAAGAGAAAAATATATTCCTAAGGCAAAAAGCTAGGTTAAATTGGTTAAAATATGGTGATGCTAATACTAAATTCTTTCATCATGCTATTAAGGAGAAGAGAGCAAAGGCCAGAATTTGCAAAATCAGGGATAATCATGGAAACTGGATCACTGAGCCTTCCTTGATTAAAGAAGAGGCAGTGAGATATTATTCAGAATTGTTGAATGAGGATGTGTCCCAAAAACAAGGAACTTATTTTAAACACTTCCTTAATGAGATTCCAAAGGTGATAACTGAGCAGGAAAATTTATCTTTGCTGTCTCCATTCACAATTCAGGAACTTCAAAGTTCAGTTTTTGAACTAAACAGAAATAGTTCCCCAGGTCCAGATGGATTTCCTAGTTCTTTTTACACTACCTTTTGGGATACTATTAAAAATGATCTTCTGGATGCATCTAATGACTTTTTAAGTAATGGAAATATCCCCAAAGCTATTTCCAGCACTTGGCTATGTTTAATACCCAAAAAATTAGTTCCAGTAGATTTTTCTGACTTCAGGCCAATTAGTCTCTCAAATTTTGTGAATAAGATTTTTTCTAAGATGCTAATGGACAGAATTAAACCACTGATGTCACAAATAATATCCCTGGAATAGAGTGCATTCATGCAAGGGAGAGATATTTCTGATAATACCATAATGATGCAGGAAATGACCAGAATATTAACTAGAAAATCTAAAGCCTCAAATATTATTGTTAAATTAGATATGCAGAAGGCTTTTGATAGGGTCTCATGGTCTTTTCTCAACTCAATTCTTCTGAAATTTGGTTTTCATGGCACCTTTGTTCACAGAAATATGCAGAATATATCTTCAGCACATTTTTCAGTGTTAATCAATGGATCAGTTTCAGGATTTTTTGCCTCTAATAGAGGTATCAAACAGGGAGATCCTTTATCTCCTTTTTTGTATAATATACTTTCTGAGGCCTTTTCCCGAGGTTTAAAGAAGCTTTTTAGTTTAGGCTACCTAAAATATTTTAGCTTGCCTAATAACTGCCCCCAGATTACTCATCTAATGTATGCGGATGATACGGCTGTTTTTCTTAATGGACATAAAAAAAACTTGGATAGGTTTAAGAGGTTTCTAACAGCATATGAACAAACAACGGGACAAAAAGTAAACTTTGCAAAATCTAATTTTTTTGTGGCTCCTAATACATCTGTGGATAGAATACATGCTCTGAGCAGGAATTTAAGTATGACCAGGGGTAGTTTTCCTTTCACTTATCTAGGAATTCCCATTTTTCCAGGTAGGAATAAACAGATTTATTATTATCCTATCTTAGAAAGAATGGAAAAAGCAATCTGTAACTGGAAGAATAGGTGGTTAAATACTTCAGGAAAAATCATCCTTATTAACCACTGTTTTCTTTCAATCCCTACTTATATGTTTTCAGTTTTGAATCCACCTAAGGCAATTTTAAGGAAAATGGAGACTATGGCTTCTGGTTTTTTCTGGGGTGGTAGTGATAACACTGAAAACAGGAAAAGATGGAGGTCATGGCATAGAATGAGCTACCCAGTCCAAGAGAATGGCACTGGTTTCAGAGATCTACAGGCTATAGTTAATGCCTTCTCTTGTAAACTGTGGTGGAAGCTGCAAGTTAATAACACCCTTTGGGCACACCATCTATGGACACTGCCAGATTCCTATAAGAACTCTAATGTATGGAATAGAATCTGTAAAATAACTGAACTAGCTAATGGATTCTCAAAGGTTATCTATGGAAAAGGAGAGTGTTCTTTTTGGAATGCAAACTGGTCAGGAAAGGGTGCACTGATTTATGAATGGCCCATAGATGATGAAGTTCCTTTCCCTGATATATCTCTCAATTGTTTTATATTGAACAAAAACTCTTACATGAATATTTTGGAGCCATATTTGGCTACCAGTACAATCTTGATCTTGCAGGAAGCAAAAATCACTCACTTACATGAGGATAGACTGATTTGGACAGCATCAACTGATGGAGAATTCACAACTGCTTCTGCTTACAAGATTTGCAGACAGAAAGGTGTAACTGTAAGACAATTACATAAGGTATGGTCACACTTTATTCCTGCAAAAATGTCTGTTGTAGTCTGGAGAGCACTAAATGGAATTCTACCTTTTGATAATATCATTTGTAAGCTAGGCTTTTCACTGGCTTCAATTTGCCCTATGTGTAGGAACCATTCTGATTCTCTTAATCATTGTTTTAACTCATGTCCTTTTGCTTTTGCAATCTGGAATAAGGTGAATTCACTGTTGCATATTAATCAACCAACTTTTGGGAGTTTTAAGAACAGAATTGATTTCTATTTGTCCATCAGAGCTGAATCTTTGATTTGGTCCAACTTGATAATTGCTTATATAATGGTCACATCCTGGTCAATTTGGACATTTAGGAACAAGAAACTTTTTGAAAATTTATCTCTTTCTGTGGATTCATGTTTTCTGAATATTAAAGATCAGGTTTACCAAATATTTCAAGCCTATCCACAAAAAGGTAAACTTGATAAACATAGATACTTAATCCAAAATGGAATCATTCCCCAACCTGATCAGAAAAATAAGAAATTGATCTCAGTAGTTAGATGGGTAAAACCTACTGTTGGTTTTAAACTTAACACAGATGCAACATGGAATCCTAACTGTGAATCAACATGTGCGGTTATAATTAGGGATTGGAGGGGAGATGTGATTAAGTTAAGAGTGAATCATTTCCAGGCTGAATCACCTTTATATGCTGAACTTACTGGTATTTACCTTGCTTATCAATTAGGCTTAGAACTTAATCTGAATTCATTCACAATTGAGACTGACTGTCTAACAGCTGTTAAAGGAATTCAGAACCCAAAAGGAAGTCCATGGAGAGTCTTTTCAATTTGTAGCACTCTGAATGAATGGAAGAAGGGAGCAATGATTAATTATATCCCTAGGGAGGCTAACTCAGCAGCAGATTTTATGGCTAAACATGCTAAGGAAAATAAACTTTCTGGAGATCTAGAACTGAGAACTTTACCTCCTTTTCTTAGAGGCTTGTTATTGTTGGATAAATCTGGGATATATGGTATCAGAATAGGAACCTAATAGAGAATAGCAAGTGTGTTTACTTCTCTTTCAATGGGATACTGCTCTTCTTCCTTTGTTTTCTTGCAGATAAGATGGACATGAGGATACTCAGCTAAGGATGGCAACATAAGAATGAGAAACTGATCAGTGGAGGAAACTGATATAGGGACTGCAAAGGTTGCGGAAGAAGGATCACTTAAAGCAAAGGATCGAACTGAACTTACATTTCAGGTCTGAACACAGGAATGCAAAGGCTACATAGAGAATAATCACAGGGATTGGTCAGAGGATTGAGCAATCATTCATCATCTGACTTTTGAAACGGCCACTCGGGATTTGATCCCCACTCAGTAATCTATCATCTTGGCTGGCACATCGTTGACAAATAGGAGTCTCGTTTATTCGCTTCTTCGACCTGTTCGCGATGCTCTAGCTAGATGGTTTGTTTTCACCTAGGCTCTTTTATTTTTGGAAGAGTTTAGGAAGTAACAGCTATTTTGCATCATGAGATTTACTTAGCTCTGGGAACAACTACAGGATGATTTTTTCTTTAGTAATAGTGTTGTACTATGACAGTTAGCGCCTATTTTGGCTCATTTGAATGGTTTGGGGAGCCAATATATAACCCCCATCCCAGGATGGTTTTAAAGTTAAAAAAAAAATTTCTTCTATCTCCGCTGCTCGCCGTTAACGGCTTCCATCGCCCTTTATTCAACAGTCATTCTGGTCGCCCCTACTCTAGTGCCGGCCAATATGGCGGCAACTACCAGTGATCAAACCCCCCCCCCCCAAAACCTTTGCATCAGTGTTACAGAATAAATCTCTGCCTCTTTCTAAAATCCTTCCCAACAATCCAGAAATTACCCCTAAAACGCTTCACTTGGGGGATCCCTCATGCATATACTCAGATGATCAGATTGCCACCCTCTCTGCCCATTACGCTAATGCTTTGGTGGGAAAATTTACAAAAGGTAGAATTTCAATGGATCTTCTGGAGCAGGCTTTCAAAACGGTGGGTTTGAAGGTAAGTATCAGCTAGGCTCCCTCGATTACAAGCATGTTCTAATTAGGTTTGAATTGATAAATGATTACAAAAGATGTTGGATGAAATGTGTGTGGAATTTTAATGGAATTTCTCTGAAAATCTTAAAATGGACACCTGATTTTTCCACTCATATTGAATCACCAATAGTTCCTATTTGGTGTACAATCCGTGAAGTTCCCTTATACTACTATAACTCAGCATCCATTGAGGCAATAGGGAATAGCATTGGCAGTTTTATTAAGAATGATCTTTCCACTGATATGCTAACAAGGCCATCAGCTATAAAATTTTGTGTAGAAATCGATCTTCAAAAACCATTGAGTTCTTTCATAAGGCTTGGCTCTGTAACCAACAATAGGAAATACCAAGTTGAATATGAGGATGTCCCCTTATACTGTGATCACTGTTTAAAACTTGGTCATTCTCTGTCCCAATGTAAAGCTAATCCTTTGATTAATAATGGAATAACTCAGGAAATAAATCTAGTTCAAACCTTACCCCAATCACATTGGCAGCCTACTGGTAAGAAATTTGATAAGGCACCTTTAATTATAGACTCTGTGGATGATCAATCACCCCCTCCGATTGATAACACTGAAGGACCATCAATTGGTACTATCTATAATTCATCACACAGCTCTCCTTCCCTGGTTATCATTAATACTGAGAGTTCTCCTACTACTAATACTCAGACTCAGGACAGCTCAGATTATTCTATCTTAAGGTTATTAAAGGATACGGCTATTTCCAAACCACCTATTCTGTCATATGCTAAAGATGATATTCAGATAGGATCCTTTTCAATACCAATGTATAGTCCAAATCACAAAATGGCACTTTCCCAGCCCGGAAAGATGGCAAACAGATTTTCTGTTTTGCAGACTCTAGAGGATTGCTCTAAGAACCAAGAGAAAACTCCTGAGGCGGCGGTATCTATGGAGGCCAATTCTGTACAACAAAATCCTACCATTTCTTCTCCTACAGGTACGCAACAAGGTAAGCCTAAATCAAAGAAAAACAATTATCTAAGCTAATTAAATAGAATGATACTTAGATCAGCCACAAAAAGTCATAAATCATGTGAACAATGATAGCAAACTCTCACGTAAATTGCTTAGTGTGGAATCTTAGGGGCATGGACACTTCAATGCTTAGGCTCTCTAATTTATGTAAACTTAATAAAATACAGCTGCTTTGTATCATTGAACCTATGCATGACAATAGTTCCTGTGAAGCATACATGCAGAAAATTCCCTTTGCTCATAATTTGACTTTGTATAATGGGAAAATTTGGTTAATGTGGACTAATTCAATTTCTGTCTCTCTGCTAGCATCTCATGAACAATTCATGCATGTTACTATTCGGCATCATTACCTTAATTGGCATATGGATGCAGTTTTTGTTTATGCTCTTAGAAATAGAAAAGGTAGGAAGAACCTATGGAAAGAACTGCAGCCTATCTCTAAAGGAGATACAATTTTTATTGGTGACTTTAACTCAATTACTTCTCTGTCTGAGAATAGAGGTCCTAGTTCTCCTGGCTTAGGTAGTATTAGGGATTTTAACTCTTGGATTAATTTGAATGGGATACAAGAAATTAATACAGTTGGTAACCTTTTCACTTGGTGTAATGCTAGGCTTAGGAACCCAACTTCTAAGAGACTTGATAGAGGACTTAGCACCATCTCTTGGAACTCTAAATTCTCATCCTCTTCCATTCAAATTCTGAATAGGCAGACCTCTGATCATGCACCCCTTCTTCTCCAAATCTCTTCTCTGACCTCTTCCAATCCAAAGCCTTTTAGATTTATTGATGCCTGGTTTCAGAGGAATAAGTTTACTGTATTAATTAATGATAATTGGAATTTACCTTTAGCTGAAACAGGTATGCTTAGATTTTACCTAAAATTGATAAGACTTAAGAAAGTTCTAAAGAACTGGAATAGAGATAGCTTCGGCAACATTGACCTTAATGTTAAACAGGCTGAGGAGGCTTTAAGAACACAGGAAATTATCTTTGATTTGACCCCCTCTACCTTGGAACGGGTAAAACTGAATGAGAAAAATGCCTTATTGCTTAAAGCTTTAAAAGAAAAGGAAAAATTTTGGAAGCAGAAAGCAAGACTTAAGTGGCACAAGTTAGGAGACAATAATACAACTTTCTTTCATAAGGTAGTGCAGGAAAGAAATTGTAAGTTGCAGATTACTAAATTAAAAATGGTGCTGGTCAATGGATTCACTCTCAGGTTGGAATTCAAAATGCAGCTGTTGATTATTTCTCTGATTTGCTCACTGAGCCCCCTCAGGAATCTGATGAGACCTACTTTTCTCATTTCCTTAGTCAGATCCCAAATATTATTAAGGATAGAGATAATCAAGTACTAGCCTCTCTGGTTACTGAAGCTGAGTTGGAAAAAGTCATAAAAGGGTTGAACAAGATGAGTAGCCCAGGTCCGGATGGATTCTCTCCAAAATTTTACTCTATGTGCTGGCCTAAAATTAAAATGGACTTGATTTCTGCTGTTAATGATTTTATTGCTGGAACTGCTATGCCCAGGGGAATTTCTAGCACCTGGATTACCTTGATACCTAAAAAGCCTACCCCATGCTCATTTGATGATTTCAGGCCAATTAGCCTTTCTAATGTGTTGAATAAAATCTGTTCTAAAGTGTTAATGGAAAGGTTAAAACCTTATATGGAAAACTTGATTTCATCCAACCAATCAGCATTTATGACAAACACAGATATATCTGATAACATCTTGTACTTAAAAGAAATGATCAGATTTCTAGATAAAAAATATAGAACTCCAAACTGCATTCTGAAATTGGATTTAAGAAAGGCTTTTGATAGAGTAAATTGGAACTTTCTTAGACAAATCTTGCTCAAGTTTGGTTTTTATGGGAATTTTCTAAATGCTGTCATGAATAAATTGTCACAAGCATATTTCTCTATACTTGTAAATGGAAATCCTGTAGGTTTTTTCAAGGCATCAAGAGGTATTAAACAAGGTGATCCTCTATCACCCTTCCTATTTAATTTATTTTCTGAAGCTTTCTCTAGGAGTTTATCTTTTATATTCCATAATAATAGATTGGCTAGTTTTCAGACTCCTGCTTCTATTCCTTCTGTATCTCATCTAATGTATGCAGATGATACTATCATATTCATGCAAGCATCAAGGTCGAATCTAATTAAGATCAAATCTTTCCTTGAAATACTTGAGTTTACCTCGGGCCAAAAGTTTAACTTTGATAAATCGGATTTCTATCTAAGTAAAAGAGCAACACCAGCCAAGCTTAATCAGGTCAAAACCATTTTAAAAATGAAAAAAGGATCTTTCCCTTTTAAATATTTAGGTTTTCCAGTCTTTAAGGGAAGAACTTTAATGCGATATTATCACCCTTTGCTGGCTAACATTGACCACAAGCTTCAAAATTGGAAAAATAAATGGCTTAGTGGAGGAGGGAAAATGGTCTTAATAAAATCTTGCCTTTATTCTATTCCTCAACATATTTGGACTGTAACAAATCCCCCTAAAGGTATCATTAAGTTAATTGAGAAAAAAATGTCTCATTTCTTCTGGGGTAAGACTGAGGATAAGAATAACAGGGTTTGGAAAAAATGGGCTGATCTAGCAAAGCCTACTAAATTTAATGGACTGGGTTTTAGATCTTTCAAGGCCATAATCGAGTCTTGTTCAGTTAAACTGTAGTGGAAGTGTCAACTAGGTACATCCTTGTGGTCTAAATTGTTATGGGCACTTCCCCCATCCCACAGAAAATCTGTAACATGGAAAAGAATCTGCTCTATTAACTCCTTTGCTGAAAATAACTTTACTATAATTCATGGCAAAGGGAGTTGTAGTTTTTGGTTGGCCAACTGGTGTCCATATGGCCCTCTGATAAACCAAATTCCAGAGAATATTTTTTTCACTTATGCCTAACATCTCTGTGGCTGAATTTATCACTAATAGAAACTCTCTCCTGGATCAGATCTCTTCTTTCCTGGAGTATGATACGCTTCTGTTTTTGCAGGGCGCTGAAATAACATCGGAAAGGGATGACAGAATGATTTGGAAACCTGATTTCTCAGGTAATTTTACTTTCAAGTCTGCTTATAAGGCCTTAACTGCAACATCAGGTAACTTCCTTGCAAATACTTCTCTCTGGAAGATCCCTTTGCAGAAAAAGATCATTATTTTTACATGGAAATTATTGCATTCTTTTCTCCCATTTGATGATGTGCTCACGACTTTGGGTTTCAGTTAGCATCAAAATGCCCTGGTTGTTATCAATCTGACTCGATTCAGCATTTCTTTATATCTTGTCATATAGCTCAGGCAGTGTGGTCAAATTTTGCATCTTTGCTCCATTTTAATCTACATGCTCTTCATTCCATTCCACAGAGGTTTTATTTATTCTGGAACTGTAGTGATTTACCAAAATTTGAGTGCTTGTATTGTAGAATCCTTCCTTCTCTGATATGCTGGGGCCTCTGGAAAGCTAGAAATGGTTTCTTATTTGATAATAAACCCCTCTTAGTCAATTCTATTTGCAATGAGGTGCAAGAACTGATCAAACTAACATTATATGTGTGTCCCCCTAAACTGTTTCCTTCTGGTCCTATCCCAGCCTCACTCATACATCTATCACCTCTGCTTAGACCTCCTCCTAAGCCTAGCATATCTAAGATTTTTTGGGAAAGGCCTAAGCCTGGTTTCATAAAAATTAATGTGGATGCTTCTTGGAGTCACAACAAAGCTTCTGTTGGTCTTATTGCTAGAGATACCTTTTGTTGCCCAATTAAGATAAGTACTGCTGCCTCTTCTACTGCTTCACCGCTACTAGCAGAAATTGATGCCATTTTGCATGCTTGTCATTTTTTCCCTCAGCTTGACCACACTTTTATAATTGAATCAGACTCAAAATTTGTGGTCAATATGATAAATGACCCCTACGCTGCTCAATGGGAATTTTTTGACAAAGTTTATAAGGTTAAGGCTTTGCTTGGTACATCTGTTCTTCAACATGTTTTAAGAGAGGGTAATTCTGTAGCTGATGCTCTGGCTAAGTACCATTCTCATACAGATCATGGCCTTTCTATATCTAATGTCCCTAGGCATATAAAAGGCCTCATTACTTTAGACAAAGAATCCATACCTTATATTCGAGTTTGCAGAAATGATAATGGCTCTGAATAGATACTGCTAAGTTATGGTTTGTTTCTCATATGTAGGACTTGTTTTTGAATGAGGTTGGATGGATGTTGCTGCTCTCTTATGGATTTTGGCTTTGGCAGTTCATTTATGCCATACTGAGGAACTGGAGGATGCCATTCTACTGGTGTTGTCGATATCATTCGTACTCACTCCTGGACTAGAAAGGTTTATAGCTTTTATATTACTCATATTTTGGAGGTTGCCTGGCCAAGGGAGAGAATTAACACAAGGGGTGGAGATTCTCTCTTTTGGATCGTAACTTCTTCACAGACGTTTATTACCTATGTACAGCTGTTCTTATAGATAGTTTTAGTACTTTTTGGCGGCAACAATGTTTCCTAAGTGTCTAGGGATCTAGATATACTTATGTATAAACGGTTAAGCTTACATAACTCCCCCACCTTCGGGTGTTTTCATTAAAAAAAAGGGATATTTAATTTCTATATAAAGTCGGTCAAGAGTCAAGTCTTTTTATATAAAGTTAAATAGTTCTAAAGAGATTTATTGGTAATATACTAATATTTCACCTGATTAAGAAAAAATGAGCATGTCTTTCTATGAATGTTTTCTTATCTTAATTTAATATGCTATATTTTTAAAATGTATTGCAATCATGAATATATATATATATATATATATATATCAAGAAAGACGGTCTTTCCATAAGCTTATGGACAGTTCACGGTGATTTTTACTTTAAATGTTGTAAGTTTTTTTTATAAATTTAAAATATTGTATTTTTAAAGTTAAAACAAGTAATAACATGTATTTCAATGTAAATGTATAATGTAAAAAATAAGTAGTATGTCCATAAACTTATGGACAGACCGCCTGTCAGGAGAACTACTATATATATATATTATAACTTGCAAGTAAGGAGTTTTGTGAGTTATGAACTTATGATCGACAACATAAAATAGAGAAAAAAAATTAAATACAAACTATTCTATTTTGTTCTTACATACTATTATAATCTTTATGTGGTAACGTATACAGATCAATGTTTGCATAAATGTCATGTTCTTTACAAGAGAAATAATTTTTCACTTCAAAAAATCGAAAGTATACATTAAAAAATGGCTAAATAATTTTATATATATATATATAATAGATTAGTTCAGCGAAAGTATTTTTACAAAATAAATATATTAAAATTTTATGTTCATTATAATGACAATTTGCTATATTTATTTGAACAAGATCCGGATTGAATATATTGGAATCCAACCAAACCCGGCCCGA
Organism: Rubia yunnanensis; assembly: GCA_037428765.1. NCBI lineage: Eukaryota > Viridiplantae > Streptophyta > Magnoliopsida > Gentianales > Rubiaceae > Rubia > Rubia yunnanensis. The sequence goes on along the minus strand of CM075071.1, from coordinate 30,273,147 downwards.
AAGAGAATGTACCTGAAAAGTACCAATACCAAACAGACTCAAACCAAACCCAATCCAAACATGATTAAAAAAATGTAAAACCGAATTGTACCTGTAACCGAAACAACCTGAACCAAATTTGATCCGAACTCGATTCAAAAAAATGATACCCAAATTGTATTGAAATTGAAACAACTATAACCAAACCCGACCCATTCAGATATTTTTCAAAACTATCGAAAGACACCGAACCTAAACACACCCGATCAAGACCCGATACCCGAAGACAAAACAATCTACCGAATTATACCCGAACCGATTGGATCTCACCCGTATCCGATCGAAGAGACCTGTTTGCCAGGTCTAGTTACAATATTAAAAATCAACTATTCAGCGTGCAGTATTTATATGTTTATGACCCAATAATGAAACCCAAAAATTTTATCTTGATTTCTTCAAATTTGCAGTTTAAATCTTGGTCTTTCCATAACTTATGGAAAGACTTCCTTTCAAGAGACGGGCTCTACAATTAATTAACATAATTTAACATTTTTATATGTAATCTTATACCTTTAGTTATGAGAATTTATGCTATTTACTTTTACAATACACATAATTTTATAACTTTAATTTAATAATTATTGATTCATTATCAACATACTAGATGATACCTGTGCCGATACACGGATTTATGAACCTATAATATAACATAATTTATAATTTTAATTAACAATAAAATTTTATTATATTTATATGAGAAATATGCGTGATGCAGTATATAAAATAAATTTATGTGTTTATTAATATATATATTTCATTGAACAAGAATTGATTCGATATTGGTTGATATATAATAATTAATTATTAGTATAGAAGTGAAAATAATGTATATATTTACCTAGGAAAGTATTAACAATTGTATAAAAATATTTTATGTTATGAAAAATATAATAATAAGAATAGGAAAAATATATTTGATAATGAATCAATAATATATTTAATTAAAGTTATAAAATTATGTACCCTTTAAAAAATACAGTTGTTAAATAAAATTTTTATATCAAAGCATAAATAGTCAGAAATGAGAGTTTGTGTCTTGTACTAAAACCATTAACTAACCAAAGTTGTCCAATCAACGATTTTTTTTTTACTAATTTTGAAATTTGCCAATAAATCATTCTGATTTCTTTTTTTTAATGGCACATATGGAAGCATAAATCTCTAGAAACGTATGGAGTTGAAAAGGTGTCAATATACATGATATATAATCATCAAGGAAGAGAAATGAATTTTTCAAAAAGAAAAAGGAAGAGATATGCATTAATTGAGCTAGGTTGAAATTATCTAGAAATGAATGTTGCATTGAATTAAATTACAAATGAGCCTTATCAAATAAGGGAATATTATTTTTGAATTTTTTACCTTTAAGCTGATGTAGCAAGCATTGGAGATGCCACTTGTCAAAATGGTTGCTCTTTTAATTATAAGTTTTTTTTTGAAAACCATCCGGAGATGGGGGAAATTCTATTAGGCCTTCCCTAGCCATTAAATAACAAAAGCAAAAAAGAAAGGAAGCCGAAGCTTAGTTGGGTATACAAGAGTGAGCATTCAGCTCTTGAAGCAATAGCAATTGCTTCCAAAAGAATAAAGAGATATGGATGATACGATGAAGATTTCATAGAGTATTAGGCTATGAAAAGAATCATCGAACTTGTTAGTGAGTCGAATTAACGAAACACAAGACAGTCAGAATCATCCTCATAACCTAACGGAGTTTATCTTCATCAAACAACAAATTTATACAGTTAAGGAATGTCGTTTGCAGCTTGATCAGCAGAAGACAAAAAGTAAGTCCAGGTCATCCACTTTCCTAAGCCTGATGGGGTTATCATCGCTACTCAGAATGCATCTATTTTTCCATCTTGTAAAGCTTCCAAAATCATGGTGAGAGCAGCCGAGGAGAGCTTCCATAGGACCAGAGTAGAAGGAGACACAACAACATGTCAGTAGTTGAAAGATCCTGCATGAAATGAGTAGAAATCAGTAGCATCCGATCTAGTTAGCGATCCGTAATGAAGGGGTACCAATTTGGTCAAGTCTAATAAGTCCCTGGACCAAGTTAGGAAGCACAGAGAAACTGTGAAAGGATGAATTGGTCTTTAGTTGCAGACAGTTTTTTGCAAGAGTATGAGCCACCAGATTTGCCTGTCTATAAATGTGCTCAAGTTTAATAGCCCCCAAGGAATGGTGAATCTCATCAGATAAACAGAACAATTTCCAGTGAGCTCTTTGGGGGTCACTAACAAAGAGTACTGCACTAAGACAGTCAGATTCCATACATACAAGTGAGGGCAAATCAGTAGAAAATTGAATTGCAAACTTAATTGCTTTCAATTCAGCTTCCAAGGGGGAAAGAGCATTAGTATATAAAGTGTAAGCCCCCTTAAAACCACCTCTACTATCCCTAATTATCATTCCAATCCCACACATATTAGTATTACAGCACCATGAAGCATCTACATTTAACTTAAAACCTGAGCAGGGCCTCTCCCATGCAATTTTCAAAATTTTAGGCTTTGGGGAGAGTTTAATCAGAGGCAGAAAAGAGTGATCTGCAATACTTAAATCAAAAGGAGAGATTATATAAACAGGTTTAGCACAAAAGGAATAGAAAATTTGATCCCTAATCTGTTGAAGCACTAGGATAGAGGAAGGCTTGACAGAATCAAAAAGAAATTTGTTCCTCATCTTCCACAGATTCCAAAATGTAAATATAGCTGCAGTTTGGACTATAGTTGAATGTAATGAAGTTAGAGTAGGGTAAGTTAGATAGCATGATAGTCTCTCCCATACCGATGGAAAAACCCTGTCCCTAATTCCCATAAATTGATGAACTGATTTCCAGACATTCAGTGCAAACTCACAGGAATTGAAAAAATGATCTAAGGAGTCTGCATGTATATTGCACATACAACATTTCGAAGGTAAGCAAAATCTCATTTTTCTGAGGATGTTATCAAAAGGTAAAAATGAGTTTGTCACTTTCCACATAAAAACAGAGATTTTTTATCTAATCTCGAATTCCAAAAATGTTGAGAGGAGGCAATAGAACCTGTATTGTTGCAGAGTGAAATGTATGTTGATTTGAAGGAGAAATTCCCTTTGATACCTGGTTTCCATATTCGCCTATCAGCTCTGTGTGGTGTTAGTTTTGCTTCCCGCAAAAGAGCAATAATGTCAGGAGGCAGGAAGGGGTTAATTTTACTGATCAGATTAGACTTATTAGATATGAATTCAGAAACAGTACAATCCCCTGCAATATCCACCCTATTCTGATCACACAGATCTGTAAGAAGCCCTATATCTAGCCAATTGGAAGTCCAAAAGTTACATTCTCCTCTCCCTATAATAACTCTAGAGTTAGCTTCTGCCCATGTGTTAACAGGACATATCCTTTTACAGTTTGGAGAGGACCTATGTGAAGGAGGGAGGGCTGCCACTAAATGAGTCCAAAGAGCCTCAGCCATTTGAAACTTCCACCACAGTTTTACTGAACATGTTTTAATTATGGTGGATATTGATCCAAACCCTATACCCTTTTGATCTGTTGGGATACAAAGAGCTGTCCATTTTCTCCAAGCTCTTTTAGATTTGAGCTCAGTATCCCCCCAGAAGAAGTTACTCAGTTTTTTTTTCTATGGTGGTAATAATCAATTTTTTTGGATTTATAACCTTCCAAATGTGCTGGGGTATGGAATAGATGCATGACTCAATCAGTGTAATTTTACCCCCTGTAGATATCCATCTATTTTTCCAATTACATATCTTACTATCTATCTGTTCAAAAAGAGGTTGAAAATAGATCTTTTTTGCAGCACCAGTAAAGATAGGAACTCCCAGGTATGAAAGTGGAAATGCTCCAATTTTCATCCCCAAGATCCTTTTAATGTAGTTTACCTTTTGAACCGAAGCATGCTTACCTATGAAGATATCACTCTTGTTATAGTTAATAGATTGGCCAGTGACTTCCTCAAAGGTAGACAAAAAAGCTTTTAATCTAATCAAAGTTAACTTAGTAGCATTAAAGAAAACAACAGTATCATCCGCATATGATAAATGTGAGATTCTCGGGGGATTACCTGGCAGGTCAAAATATGACAGCTTACCACTGTAAAATATGAAAGCCAAACTCCTTGAAAAGACTCAGAGAAAATGTTAAACAAGAATGGAGATAAAGGGTCACCCTGCTTAATGCCTCTAGTAGATTGAAAAAATCCTACTGGCTTACCATTAATAAGAATAGAGAACCAAGCCTGAGACAGATTTTTCATGATTGAGAAGATAAATTTAGCATGAAATCCAAATTTAGCTAAAACATTATATAAGAAAGACCACCTAACTCTATCAAAAGCCTTTTTGAGGTCAAGTTTAACAATGCAATTTGGATCTCTTCTCTTCCTATTAAGAAACCTAACCATTTCCTGTAAGTAAATTACACTGTCTGAGATGTCTCTACCACGTAGGAAAGCTGTTTGGTTAGGAGAAATAATCTTGGGCATTATAGACTTAAGTCTTTCCATAAGCACTTTAGAGCATATCTTATTTATCACATTGGAGAGACTTATAGGTCTATAATCATCAAAGGAAGTGGGGGTTTTCTTTTTGGGGATTATTGTGATCCATGTACTACCAATACCCCTAGGCATATTAGATGAAGTAAGAAAGTCCTGAACAGCCAGAAGTAGATCATTTGCTATAATATCCCAAGATTTAATGTAGAACTTGGCTGTAAAGCCATCCGGACCTGGACTACTTGATTTATTCAGATTAAATACAATCCCTTTTAGCTCATCTAATGAAACCGATTGCAGAAGTTTTTCATTATCATCCTGATTGACCAATTTAGGGATATGGTTTAGAAAATGAGGTTGGAAGAGAGAACTGTCAGGGGAGCAGTCATCACTCAGAAGGTCCTGATAATAATGAATAGCTTCCATCTCAATATCATGTATATTATCTAACCACTGACCATTCATACTCTTAATTTTTGTAATCTTCAATATGCTATTTCTTTCCTTTACAGAGTTATGAAAGAAGCTTGTGTTATTATCCCCTTCTTGCAGCCATTTAATCTTTGCCTTATGTTTCCAAAAGTTTTTTTGTTCAGCCATAGCCCTAACTAACCTAGCTTTAGCCTCCTTAAGTTTAACCAATTCAATCTCAGAATCTGATTGATCAGTTAAGGATTCCTGAGCCTGTAGAGCCAATTCAGCTTGTACCACATTGTCATGAATGTTGCCAAATTTTTCTTTGTTCCAGATTTGTAGAACCTTCTTAAGTCTAACAAGTTTTAGATAAAAGGCTAGCATTCCTGATTTATGCAAAGGAATATCCCAATTTTGTTTGATTACCTCATTAAATTCCTTTCTTTTGTACCATGTGTTTAGAAATCTAAATGGCCTAGGATTGGATGGGGTATCACTACCAACAGTTAGCAGCATGGGGTTGTGATCTGAACTAACCCTATTCAGAATCTGAATAGAAGATGCAGGAAAGGCTAATGACCAAGATGAAGTGCATAATCCTCTATCAAGTCTTTTAACTGTAGGAGACCTTAATCTATTATTAGTCCAGGTGAACAAGTTCCCTACAGTGTTAATTTCTTCCAGAGCCATTGAATTTATAAAATCATTAAAGTCCCTCATACTCCCCAATTTGGGAGTAGATGGACCTTTATACTCATTTATTGATGTAATGTTATTGAAATCACCAATAAAAAGGGATTCAGAGTGATTATATAAGCTGAGGTCTGACCAAAGAGATTGTCTACCTGATCTAGTTCTGAGACCATAGATAAAAAAGGCATCCATAGACTTATTAAGATTAATACTATTCAGGTTAACTGCAAGGAACTGCAAATTATCACTTTTAACTGTCAGTATTAAACTTGAAGTCCAGAAAATCCAAATCTGACCATTATTTGCTGATATGCAATTATCATATTTCAGCCTTTGTCTATATAAATCACATTGCAAGTTATCATGTTTAGGCTCAATTAAACAGATGAGTTCAAATTTATGCCTATTGATAAGATTACAGAGTCTTAACATAGATGTGTCCATTCCCCTGATGTTCCAAACCAGCATTTTAATCCTGATTGTTGTATTATTCATAGGGAAACATTGGTAGAGCTTTTTGATCTAGTCATGATAGTATTTTTCTATGGAAAAAAAGACTCATTACTCTGTTTAGCATGTTTCCCTAATGATTTCCCTTTCTTCAGCTTGCCAGGATTAGAGGATGAGGAACTAACCCTGTTTACCTGATCAGCATCATCATCTTGGACATAATCTGCTTCCAGGAAGGCAGGAAGATCAGCACTGACTGGGAAGTCACACTGGGTGACTTCTTTACTTGATACTTCTTCATCAGCCAAAGGTAGAAATCTATTATCCCTGTGTTTCTGCTGAGAAAAGATAAAATTTTTTGCAGCAATAATAGAACTGAAAGGTGAGAAGAACCTTCCTCGTTTACTAGGTAAATCATCCTTAGCAAAAACTGTCCTAAGGTTCGAAGGGGCAGATTGTGAAAGCCTAGTCAGTTGTACTGATACACTAGGATCAGAAGAAAGCACTTGGGGAGTTAAGGAAATAGGCTGTAGTTTTCCAGATTCAGGTGACTGAGACTTATGATCAATCTCTATCTCAAGATTGGCTTCATGATTGGCACAAGGGATAGAGTCAACTACATTATTAGTTACAGCTTGTTGTTGATCAGGAACATCCTCAGGAATCAAAGGATCAATCACTGGAAGATCGATGTCACTTAAGACAGCCTTATTAGTGTCTTGTTCACTAACTGGGATCAGCTGTTTCTTCGGAATGTATTTGAATTTCTGGGCTTGAAATTGTTTTTGTTTTTCTATTACTGACACTCCTGAACTCCCAGCTTTTATATTTCCAGCCTGATTCATATTTATGTTCACATCACTTTGGCCAACAGAACCTTTTTGTTGAACTTCAGTTTGATTAATTAGAGGTTTCTCAGCCTTCTGAGGCCATGTTCTCTTAAGCTCAGGATGTAAATAGATACAGTAGTTATCCTCATGTCCTATACATTTACAATGGAAGCAGTAGGGTGGAATATCTTCAAATTCTAAAGGGAGTTTAACCACATTATATTCATTTCCATCCTCTTCAACTCCCACTCTGATAAATGATGGGAGCTTTTTCTTCAAGTCGATTTCTACACACATTTTAACACAAGAAGGCCTGGACAAGGCTGCAGTAGCCGCATCAACTTTTATATAGTTTCCTATTTGATTTCCCATGATTTCAAGCATAGCAGAATTATAGAAGTATACAGGGACATGTGGTATTGAAACCCATACCGGAACAATGGATGATTCTGCCTCAGGGGAGAAGTCGGAAGTCCATTTAAATACCTTCATTTGAGCGTTGTTGAAACTCCATTGTCCCTTGAGCCAGAACCTCTGATAGTCCTCTTTCTCCTGGAAATGTATTAGCACATGCCGGAAGTCGATTGATCCAATCTGGAATTTGCCTTTGAAACCTACAGAATTGAAAGATTCATTTAGTTGGACCATCGTTGGCTTCCCCCTGGCAAACTTACCAACCAGAGCATTTCGGTAGTGGGAGGCGAGGGTGTCTGCATCTTTGCGAGTAACAAGGCAAGCGATATCCCCCTTATATTGAGTTTTAGGGACAATCTCTGGGTTTGAAGGAAGGGAGTCACAAAGAGGCGGAGGGCGATTGGCAAGTGCCTGAAGGAAGGATTTACCTCCCCCATAGCTACCTGACGGAGGAGCCGCCATAACGACGGTGGAAAGATTCCGGTCAGTGACCGTTATCAGTTGGAAGAAAGATGAGGGAAGATGAGGAAGATGGTAGAAAAATTAAAACGACAGTCAGAAGGGCATTTTGGCTAATTCGCACCAAGGATCGCACAGAGCAACAGTAAAACTCGAGATTATTATTATTACTACTGATTTTTAATTATAAGTATAAATATTTCATATTCTATACAAAAATTAATATTATTCTATATAAAATTCATATATTATTTTTGTTTAAATATTAAATATTTAATTAGTAAATATCAACAAAGATTGTGTTAATTTTTTAAAATAAAATATATATATATATATTATAATATTAATAAATATATAATTTATTCTAAAAACTTCACAGTATACCATTCATATAAATATCATAATATTTTATTAATTATTAAAAGTATAAATTATGTTTTATTAATCATTTTCGTTAATAAATCCGTGCATCGGCACAGGTATTATCTAGTATAACATATCCATCGTTAATTTAATTAATAAACATTCTTGAAAAAAAATTATGAAGCTAAATATAATTTTTCAAAATTACTATTAATTATAAATGATATATTGATTAATCTATTAAATATATATTCATAATTATATAAATAATTTTTGGTAAAATTATTTTTTTAAAATAAAATATTAAAAGTATTCTAACTACTACCTCTGTTAATCAAATCATCGCAACTCTGTCAAGACTCAAGAGTTCATCCACCATCAACGTTTCAACGTTTCTCTTCCAACGTTTCTCTTCCACCTCTGAACACTATTCACTGTCGATAACGTACCTATTTCCGCTTCTTCTATGGCGGAGCCACCGCAGGACCGCGGTGGCACGGCTCCGATTCGTAGTTTCCTCCAGGCCCTCAACACTAAGCCAACTCCACTCCTCTCCTCACTCCCCTCCACCCCCTCCATTAAACCAGTTACGGAATACAAGGGGAAGATAGCTTGTATAATCACCCCGGAGGAGGTCGCGCAACTCTCGGCTCACTACCAAAATGCCTTGATTGGGAAATTCGCCAAGCTCAAGCCATCAATGGAATTCCTGAATGAGGCTTTCAAATCGGTGGGTTTTAAAGGAAGATTCCAACTCGGTTCTATCGACTACCGTCATGTCCTAATCCGATTTGAAGACCCAGAGGATTTTCAGCGGTGCTGGATGAAATCACAGTGGGCTTTCAAAGGTGCTTATATGAAGGTATTCAAATGGACCCCTGATTTCTCTCCTGAGGCTGAAACTTCCATAGTCCCTGTTTGGATTACACTTCATAAAATTCCCCTATTTTGGTATAATTCTGCCATGCTAGAAATAATCGGGAATACAATAGGAAGGTTTATCAAAACTGATGCTGCTACCTTAGGTGTTACGAGACCCTCTGCTGTTAAGATATGTGTAGAAATCGATCTAATGTCCAAGCTGCATACTTCTATCTCACTGACAAATGGTATTGCTAATGAAGTTGCTGAGTATCCAATTGAATACGAACAGCTACCATTTTACTGCAAACACTGTAAAAGACTTGGTCATGAGGTTGTTGAATGTAGGATCCTTCACCCTGACCTTAGGTAGGATCCTTCACCCTGACCTTAGGCCCCTCACAATTAGGAACAACACCCCCAAAAACTCCAACCAAAAACCCCCTCTGGTTAACTCAGTTTGGAAAGTAGTCCCAAATAAGGAACCCAGTTCTTCTGGTGTTACTCCCTCAGACAAAGCCACCACAATTTTGGCACAAAAAGAAGACAAACTCCCTAATCCATCTTCCACAGTTCAAAATGGTGATCTTCCTTACTTAAGCAAGGATATAGTGGGGCCTGGTTCCCCGTCTAAGAATACTCAGGACAATAAAGCTCCTACACATCAAGCTCAAGTTTTCTCTCAAGATATCCAGGCTTTGAATACTCCTAGAATTTCTAATCCAGAAATTGTCCTGATTGAAGATGAGACCCTCCCTATGGTTTCTTTAGACTCCTCGGTTCAATCAGTTCCGGTACCTTCTCTAGATGTGCAAAGGATACCTGACTCTCAGACCTCAACTCCTCAAAGAGTTCAAAAATATGCTGCTGATGACATTTCAGTGCATCCAGGTAAATTGCCTATCTCTCCTGATAATCCTTTTAATACTAACAGGTTTGCTTCTTACTCTCAACCCAGATCCTCAGGAAATAGGTTTCTACCATTAATTCATGAAGAGGAGGAGAGCTCTGAGCAGGCTAGTGTTCATCAATCCCTGGATACTGAGGTACAATGTGACATATCTCAGGTACAAGTTGACTTCCTACCTGAGGACAGTTCTCCTCTAATCCCCCCCATTGTTATGACTAACACTTCTCAGATCACTTCTCCTACTCACAAAAATGCTGACCCCACTCATGGGAAAGTTCCAACGTATTTCAATCAGATAAACAAGATTCTCACTAGAACAGCTACAAAAAGCCTTAAGCAGAAAAAATAATGATTAGCACAACCTTAGGAATTAACATTTTAGTCTGGAACATTAGAGGCATGGATACTTCAATTTTGAGACTATCTAGACTTATCAGAATACATAACCTGGAAATGATTTGTCTAATTGAACCTCAACATAACAACATGGAATGTGATTTTTATAGACAAAAACTCCAGTTTGATCACTGCTTGTATGCTGTTAATTGTAATATCTGGCTTATGTGGAATTCTAAGATTGACATTGCTCCTAAGGTTGATCATAATCAATTCATCTCAGTACTGTTAACCAGCCATACACTTAATTCCTCTACTGAGGCTATTTTTGTTTATGGTTTGAGGACAAGAAAAGAGAGGAAAGTCTTATGGTCTGATCTTAAAACAATGACACTGGCTGATACCCTCCTGATTGGTGATTTTAATGCTATGGCCTCTATTAATGAGTATAAGGGGTCTTCCACCCCTAACCTTGGTAGCATTAATGACTTTAGTGGTTTTATTGATTCTATGGCTTTGCTCCCTATCAATACTGTTGGGAATTTTTTTACTTGGACTAATGGTAGGAAAAGTAGTGGAGTTAATAGACATACGGTGGAGAGGTTAGATAGAGGTTTATGCTCCTCTCAATGGATCTCTAAATTCCCACAATCTTCTATTCAAGTTCTCAATAGGAATACCTCTGACCATTGTCCTCTCCTACTCAGAATCAGTAACAATTGCCCCTCTGTCCCTAGACCTTTCAGGTTCATCAATACCTGGTTTAAGAGGAAGGACTTTATGGATTTCATTAAATTTCATTGGAGTTCTCCTTTTCAAGGTCAAGGAATGCTAATTTTTTTTCTCAAGCTAAATCACCTTAAAAAACACCTTAAACTGTGGAATAAGGAGGTTTTTGGTGATATTAATGCAAATGTCATTCAAGCAGAGGAAAATCTGAAAGCTCAAGAAATTGATTTTGATCTTAACAGCACTCCTAGTGAGCTAATTAAGTTAAATCATGCAAAAGCTATGCTTACTAGGGCTCTTAAAGAACAAAATAGCTTCTGGAAACAAAAGGCAAAATTGAAATGGTTTAAAGAGGGAGATGAGAATACAAAATTTTTCCATAATGCTGTAATGGAAAAAAGATGTATGCTTAATATCACAAAAATCAGAAATTCTGATGGTACTTGGTTAGTTAATAGCTCTGACATAGAAAATGAAGCAATTTGTTTCTATCAAAAGCTTTTGACTGACCAACCACACCCTGATCAGGGACTCTTCTACTCTCATTTCCTGTCCCAGATTCCCAATCTGATTTCTGAGGAAGAGAATGCTTCTCTCATTAGTCCAGTGACAATTGAGGAATTAAAAAAAGTTGTTTTCAGTCTGAACAAGTGCAGCAGCCCTGGTCCTGATGGCTATACAGCCAAATTTTTTATGAAAGCATGGGATATTATCTGTTCAGATTTATTAGAGGCATCAAATGATTTTCTCTCAAGGTCTATCATTCCTAGAGGTATTTCTAGTACTTGGATCACAGTGATTCCAAAGAAACAAACTCCTACTAGTTTCAATGATTATAGACCTATTAGTCTTTCAAATGTGACCAATAAAATTTTCTCTAAATTACTAATGGAAAGACTCAAACCATTGATGCCTAAATTAATTAGTCCGCACCAATCTGCTTTCCTCCAAAATAGAGACATCTCTGACAATGTCATCTATTTAAAGGAAATGATCAGATTTTTGCACAAAAAATCTAGAGACCCTAATTGCATTCTTAAACTTGATCTAATGAAGGCTTTTGATAGGGTTAGTTGGGCTTTTTTAAATAGTATGCTTCTCAAGTTTGGTTTTCATGGGCAATTTGTTCATTGTATCATGAAAAATCTTGCAAATGCTTGGTTTTCTGTTCTCATAAATGGCAAACCTGTTGGTTTTTTTACTGCTTCCAGAGGCATTAAACAAGGGGATCCTTTATCCCCCTTTTTGTTCAACATATTCTCTGAAGCTTTTACTAGAAGTCTAGCCTATATTTTTCAATCTGGAAAGCTGCAATATTATGCTCTACCAAGGAATGCTATACCTATTTCTCATTTAAGCTATGCAGATGACACTATTGTCTTTCTCAAAGCTTCTAGAAGTAATCTGATCAGAATCAAAGCATTCCTAGGTATTTTTGAAGAGGTCACTGGGCAGAAAATTAACTATGATAAGTGTGACTGCTTTGTTAGTAAGAATGCCACTCAAGCTAAACTCAGACAAATTAGGAATATTTTGGGTATGAAATCAGGTATTTTACCTTTTAAATACTTGGGTGTTCCTATACACAGTGGTAAAATTCTCAATCTTCATTTTCAACCGGTTATGGAAATGATTGATAGGAGACTGAAAAACTGGAAAAATGTGTGGCTATCTACTGGAGGTAAGCTGATCCTTATAAAGTCATGTTTATACTCTATACCTCAACACATTTGGGCAGTGATGGAACCCCCCAAACAGATTATAAAGAAAATTGAAAGAAAGTTTGCTATTTTTTTCTGGGGGGAGACAGATTCAGGTCCAAAAAAATCTTGGAAAAAATGGGATTCTATTTGCCACCCTACTGAACAAAATGGATTAGGTATGAGATCTCTAGCTGCAATTATTAGAGCCTTTTCCTGCAAACTATGGTGGAAATACCAATTAGGAGCAGCTCCCTGGACTGTTTTCCTTAACTCTCTTCCTGAATCTCATAAAAAATCTCAGAACTGGAAGAGGATTTGTAAAATCAATCAATTTGCAGAATCCAATTCCAGAGTGATACATGGTCAGGGTCATTGTAATTTCTGGACTTCTAACTGGACTGGTTTTGGCCCCTTGATGGATTTCTACTATCCAAATGAGTCCCAAAGTCAGTGTACTGTTGCTGATTTTATTAGCAACAAGGACACTCTTCTCCCACTCCTGCAACTAGTGCTCCCTGCCCCCATCATTACTACTATCCAGTCTGCCTCCATCCATGAACATAGACCTGATAAACTTGTGTGGATGCCTGACTATATTGGGAACTTCTCTGTCAAAACAGCATACCTCAAGCTGAGACCCCCTACTAATGTTTTCCCTGCTCTTAAAAGTATATGGGCTACCCATATTCAAAACAAAATCTCAGTCTTTATGTGGAGGCTTTTAAATGTGCTATTACCATTTGATGATATTCTTGTGCATTTCGGCTTCCATCTCCCCTCCAAATGCTGTTTTTGCAATAATACTGATTCTCTACATCATTTTTTCAATACATGTGCTATCTCATCCATGGTCTGGAAGAAAGTTCATCAAATTTGTGGTATTTCATATTTTGAATCTGAAAATTTATGGGATAGACTGGCCAGTTTCTGGGCAATTTCCGGTCTATCAAAAATCCATACAAGACTGATCCATACTGCACCTATCTTTGTTTGCTGGTCTTTGTGGAAGGCTAGAAATAGAAAACTCTTTGAAAACCTCAATCCTCATTGTCATACTATCATTAAAGAGGTCAAAGACAACATATATTTATCCTTTTCTGCCTTTCCCACTGACATAACAAGACAGATTGACTATGAACTTGCTTCAGAAGGCTACATTCCACAGATTTTTAAGCCTCCAAAACCCCCCATTATCACTGTGACTTGGCAGAAACCTAAATTGGGCATAAAGATAAATGTTGATGCCTCATGGGATCATTCCAAAAAGGCTGGTATTGCTGTCATCATAAGGAATAAGCATGGTTTTGTTCAAGCCAAGGGGTACTTTGTTACTGCAGTTTCCCCTTTGCATGCTGAAATTTTAGCTATCCAATATGGGGTACAGTTAGCATTTCTTTATGCAAATCAACAGGTTGTGATTGAATCTGACTGTCTAAATGCTGTTAATATGATTTTACTACCATCGTTTAGACACTGGAAATTCCTTAATCTTCTCGACAGCATTCACATCTCTTTGGGGAATACTAAACTGATACACACTCTTAGACAAGGAAATCAACCTGCAGATGATCTTGCTAAGTTCATGCTTCTTACTAAGACTCACCAATCTTTCAGTTGGTCGAACTTGCCTGCAAGAACTAAAGGACTTCTCTGTCTTGATGACTTAGAGATTCCTACAGTTAGACCCCTTTCTTAAGAGAATTGATGCTACTAACTGTTTTTAGTTTCTTATGTTTTTCTTTCACAGGTTTTTAAGCTCATGTTTCACTGCCACCACTATCATTTTGAGGACTTCTTTTTGATAACTCAGCTCAGTTCTGGATGCGGCCACTCTCAGCTGCACCCTCACTCCTGCATTTGATGCTGTAGTACTGCTCTGCTGCATTTTTTGAACCTGTTGTTATGTACTTCTGCACTTGGTCCGGTTCTTTTAGGCTACATTCTTGTCTTCTGCTACTATTATCCTAGAGATATAGGTGGCTAAGTGGTGTTTCGATTCGTTGATCACCGACCTGCTCCTTATTATCACTAGGTATAGTGAGTTAGTCGTCTCTTTCACTTTGACTTTTGGAAGCAATTGTTTTGCTTCAGGCTCTTGGCCTCCTTTAGATTAGGAGTTATTTTTGTACTGACTGAGCAGTTATGGCTTATTTCTGCTTCTCTTTATTTTAAAAGGGTTTAGGGTGCCCAATAAATATCCCTCCACCGCATGGTGGTCTTCATTTAAAAAAAAAAAAAAAAAAAAAAAAAAAAAAACTACTACCTCTGTCTGACTATGTGTTTTCTTCGGTCCACCATCTCCCTTCAGATCCAACGAGTTTAATAGCTCTGTCACCATGAGTAGATCAGGAGGGAGGAGGGTAACGAAGAAAAACATGGTTATGGTTGATTTAGTGGGAAAAAATAGGGAAAAAAGGAAACGGTGAGAGAGAAAGAGGGTTTAAAGGGGGTTTTAGAAAATGCTGAGAGCAGAACCACTCCAAGATCGGTGGTGAACCTGGATGGACTAACAAATAAGGCCAAAGAGGATGAAGAATGCTTGGGGTTTCTACCACCGATTAAGAGTAAACCTATCAAACTTGAAGAGGATGATTCCTCAAACGTAAATGAAGGAAAGAGGTTGTCCCGGGGCGAAAGAATGGAAACAGAGGAGGGGAAGAAATGGAGCGATCTGCTGGCTGAGGATGAATCAGGAGTCAAATTTTATGATCCCATTAATGTGGAAGGTATGGAGATGGGAGAAATTACATTAGAAGAAGTTGAAGAAAGCTCAAAACAATGGAATATGGCGATGGTATGCAAAACTGTGGGTTGTACCCCCCCCCCCCCCCCGTTCAAGGTAATAAAGGGTTTCTTTTACAGGTTCTGGGGAAAGAAAATATGCAAAGTTTGGATGCTAAATAAGGGTGTTTTTATGGTGAAATGTTTGTCTGTTGATGTTAGGAATGAAAATATTTAAAATGGTTCCATTTTCTTTAATGGAAAACCAATTGTGGTGAAAGCCTAGACGCCTAATTTAGATTACAATGAGCCTTGTAGAATTCCTGTTTGGATAAGATTACCCGAACTGCTTGTGGTGTACTGTCACCCTAAATTGATAAACAGGATTATAAGCCCTATAGGTGTTCCAGTTTGTCTGGACAATGCCACATTGATGAAGGACATGTTGGCTTATGCAAGATTTAAAGTAGAAATGGAAATAAAAGATAAACTGCCTGAAAAACTTTTGTATCTGAACGAGCACATGGTAATTCGGCAGCAGAGGTTGGAATTTGAATGGAAACTAGTTAAGTGTAATGTTTGTGATCTGTTGGGGCATTGTAGTGAAGAATGCAGAGGTAAAATGGAGGTGAAGAAAGATGTGGTTCAGAAATGGAGGTTTATATCCCAATTAAGAGAACAGAGAATCCAAAGTAGATTAGACATATAGCTGCAAGAGCTTTATCTACTGTTGATCAGCAAAATAGAAAGGAAGCAGGACAAGGGAAAACTAGTGGTAATTCAGAGGAGGCTGGGTGTAGTAAGGAGACTGGATGGGTAAAAAATGTAGCAATAAAACGAAGAATGAAGGGGAATACAAAAAAGGGCCTGAAATGAGTAGCATGGGAGAAAGGCAATAGGAGATGGGTAAAAAGGGGGAAAATGGTGATATGTTGATGTTGAAATATAAACCACCTAATGGACAGTAATTGGGGGATTTAGAATGTTCGAGAATTGAATAAAGCTAGCAAGCATAGTACAATCAAGAAGTTCTGTATACACAATAGAAGTGGTTTACTATGTTTACTAGAGACAAAAATTAGAAAAGAAAAAAAAAGGAAGTATGGAAGAGTATTGGGTTGGGATGGGAACTGATTAATAACTTTGATATCACTGATAGAGGTAGGATATGGATATTTTGGAGGGGAGATGTTTTTAAAGTTAAAATTATGTCAAAAGGTGAATAGTGGATAGACATGGAAATACTGATGAGAGGAGATTATAAATGCTATTGTACAGTGGTTTATGGGTATAACACTGGGATTAAAAGAGAGGAACTCTAGAAATTTTTGAAAAAGGTAGGGCACATAGACAGGCCTTGGCTAACTGTGGGTGATTTCAACTATCCACTGGAATTTCATGACATTATTGGAAGAGTTATGGTGGATGAAAAAGAGCTGGAGGATTTTTAAAGTGCGGTAGAGGATTTGGAGTTGCAGGGGCTAAAAACTACTTAGAGCTTGTATACTTGGAGCAATAGAAGGGATGGAGTGGAAATGGTGATGAGTAGATTGGATAGAGGGCTAATTAACAAACTGTGGTGGAATGAACTAGGAGGAGTATTCTGTGAAGTTAGAATGGAATCAATGTCTAATCATTTTCATTTACTAATAAGGTTTGGTGCAGATATAATTAAATTCAGGAGGCCATTCAAGTATTTTAATATGTATTCACTGTCAAATCAGTTTAAAGGAGTAGTTCAATAAGTTTGGAGGAGCAGGGAGATTAATACATTGAAAGACTTGCAGTCAGTGATGAAAGCTCTTGAAAAAACCCTTATCTAGGCTGAATAAAAATGACTTTGGAGTAATAGGGGAAAGGGTAGAAATCAACAGAAAGAGAGGAAGCAGGCACTGGAAACACTAAACTCTAATCCTCAGTCTCTAGGGAACCAGATGATGGAGAATAAAGTTAGAAAAGAGCTGGATACCTTGCAGGAGGCTGAATACAGATTATTACAACAAAAGGCAAAAGTGAGATGGTTATGTGAAGGGGACCATCCAACCAAATTATTTTATGAAGCAGTGAAATCAAGACAATATAAGAAGAGCATAGTAGCTATCAATGTGGAAGGGAGAAGCATTACTCATCAAAGAGAAATAAAGAAGAATCTAGTTGAACATTTTAAGGTTGTGATGGGAAAGAGCATGGCAGTTGAAAAGCTGGTTGAGATTGTTGCTAATTATGGAGGTGTATTGAGTGTAGAGTAGCAAGCAGGGTTAATTGTTGTGGGTTTAGAGGAAATTTTGAGGGCCTTGAATGGGATTCAACCATTAAAAAGTCCTGGGAGAAATGGCTTCACGAGCCAATTTTTTAATGATGCTTGGAGAATTGTGGGAGAGGGATTTCTAAAAGCAGTTATAGTTTCTTTAAAGGGGGGAGATACCAAGAAATTTCAGCAACACAGTTATCGCTTTGCTATCAAAAGTGGATATACCTCATGTTCCCTCTGACTGTAGACTTATACCTTACTGCACTGTCATTTATAAAGTGATTACTAAAGTAAGATGTGCTAGATTGAGAACGGTATTTCCTTTTATAATAAGTGCTAATGAAAGTGTTTTTATTAAAGGAAGGTACATTGCACATAACCTATTGATTGATCAGGAATTGCTTCATAGGTATAAGAATGAAAGTATGAAACCAAGTTGTATGCTACAGTAGGATATTAGTAAGGCCTTTGATAGCATAAGTTGGGATTTTTTAAAAAGTTGGTTGTATGCGTTGAAGTTTCCTGAAATCGTGGTTGACGGGATAATGAGGTGCATAAGGGGGTCTAGTTTTTGCTTGTCTATTAATGGAAGATATTCTGAGGAGTTTGTTGAAAAAAAAGGAGTAAAGCAGGGAGATCCTATTTCACCTTTGTTGTTTGTGATATGTATGAATTACCTAACTAGACTGTTTAATAGAGCTATTGAAAGAAGAAGTATTGATTACCATCAAAGTTGTAGTAAAACAGGGGTGTATTCTCTGATGTTTGCTGATGATCTGGTGGTGTTTTGTGGAGCGAATAGAAGATCAGTGGAAGGTGTGAAGCAGGTTTTGCAAGATTTTCATAAGGTTTCTGGCTTAGGGATAAACTATGAAAAATCAAAGGTTGTGTTTCCAAAAATGGATGAAGGAGAACAAGTAGTCATGGCTTATGTTTTAAAGGTTGTGAAAACTGACATCCCAAAAAGTACTTGGGATTTCCTTTATCTACTGTGAGATGGGATAAAGAAGACTATGAAAATCTGGTTGAGAAGGTGAGGCAAAAGATTAAAGGGTGGAATTCAAAAACTTTGTCTTATGCAGGTAAGTTGCAATTGATAAATTCTATGTTATTGAGCATTACAGGATATTGGGCAAATATCATGAAGTTACCTGAAAGTATCAATGGGAAAATAGTGAAGATTTGTAGCTTCCATCTTTGGGGGGGGGGGAATAGAGGAGGATCAAAAAGGCTTCACTACAGCTGCTTAGGGAGCAATCAGCAGGGGCAAAAATAGGGTGGCATGGGAATCAGATATCCAGGATGCTAGAATTTAGCTGCACTATGCAAGCATATCTGGGACATTGAGAAGAAGGAAGACATACTATGGGTGAATTGGCTAAATGCTTACTATGTGAAGGGTAGGAGATTGGAAGAATGCATTCAAAATGAGTCACAGAGTTGGCCTTGGAGAACACTGTTGAGTCTCAGGAAAAAAAATGGCCAATGTACTGAAGCAATGTGAAGACAGAAGGGGTAAATTGCAGATCAAGGAGGTTATTAATCATTTTAAGGGTGGAGAGTTGACAGTGGCTACTTCATCTATTATCTGGCATAGGCAGGTACACCCTAGACAGAAGTTTTTCTTATGGATGATCTAAATGGGAAGCTTGCTACTAGAGACAGATTAGGCAGATTTGGTGTGACAAGTTTTCATTTAAGTTACTGTTGTTTATGTGGAGAAAAACAGGAAACTACAAGGCATTTGTTTGTGGAATGTAAGTATGGAAAGGAGATTCTAAAAGGCCTAAAACGGAAGCAATTTGGATCAGTAAGGGAACTCGGAAGAGATTGTTTTCAAGTAGCAAAGTGCAGAGGAGGAAGAAAGCTGAGTTTGTTGGTTACAACATTGCATAGTATTTGGCTAGAGAGGAATAGAAGGATATTCTCTGGAGAAGAATTAAAAGCAAATACCCTAGTTGCATAGATTGAGTTGACTTGTGAATGGGGGGATAAGAAAGGTTGGAGAAACAAAATGAAGAACATGGAGTTAGAAACTGTGGAAGGGATGGAAGCTGAATGAGATGGCAGTGGGCATGGAGTAGTAGGAAAGTATTGTTTTGAAACTTTTTGATGTTAAAATTATAGTAGGCCGAGTATTAATTCTAGAATGTAATAGTACTTTGTACATTAGGGTTAGAGTGATGGCCCAAAAGTTGGACTTTGTTTTGGTTTGAATTTCAATATAGAGCAATCTTACATAAAAAAAAAAGTGGAAGCTGTTTTTAAGGAAAAAAAGAAGTTGGGGTAAACCAATTTCTAAATAAAACTACAGGGAAAAAATTTCACTATTCTGTAAACACCCTCGCTTCCTTCATCCATTCTCCATGGCAAACCTAACTTTGTTCGTCGATTCGTCTCCTGCGATCGTCCTCATCTTTTTACCCCAATTTTCTCGGCCTTCCTTCGTAGCTTTTCATCATGGTAAGTGTACAATGATTCCTACTCTTTTTCTCTTTTCATCGTGGTAGTTATTCTTTTTGCCCTATATATCTTTGCTCTTGTTTGGTTATGGAACTGATGTGATTTTTTGCCTGGTAATAACCTGGCTTGTGAAGAAATTTTATTTCATTGGTTGTATGGTGAACAAAAATGGTGTTAACAAACTCTTGTTTAGGTAATTTGTTTGCAATTTAGGCAATCAATTTCCAGGTTTAATTTGTTTTGAAAAAGTAATGCATTTACGTGTTTTTTTTTAGTCCAAATCCTCTGATTTGCTTATGACAAACTGTAGTTCACCAATATCAGTGTATTGTAAATACAACGTTGGTCATGTTAGAGAACTAAAATAAATATACTACAACAATTTATCTCTATATTCACAAAATTAAAATTACAAATATAACCTTACTTTATGTATTTATAAAGAACCTCTCTGTTTTTCGCTTTCTTCGCGAATGATGCACTGCCTTCAGGTGTCGAGATACCACCCGAGCTTCATTTACATAGACGAATTACCCGTGTTCATACTCCCTGTATAGAAGATCACCTTACTTCTTCGAAGTCATGGTGTCCGAGCAGTTAGATCAGACCCTTTGTACCGACGCTAAAGCTGCAGCATTCTAATAGTGCTACAGAGATCCGACTGCATCAGTGGAGATCTTCACACGGCAACATTGAACCCTAAAATCCGCCTCTCTTAATCATGTACCGCTTGTTCAAAGCACGCTTGTCCCTTTACAAGATGCTACTTCATCTAGAGGTCAGATTTCATCCATTTGCCGATTCGGAAGCAAGCTCGCGAGGGACTAGGAATAATCCTCTACATCCGGCTTGTGAACAGAGCTCCACGTGAAAGGCTGGCCATGTTGCTCCTCACGCAGTTAGTTGAAGAAGTATGGCGACTTGCATGTCAAAATTGCCTCTTTTTGGTAGAGCGGGAAAGGTCAGCGATGGATACGATGCTTGAAAGCTTTCAAGTAAATTTTCAAGTCTTGGCATGTGTAAAGTCAATGGATGTGCAAGCAAATATTTTATTGGCAATTTTGTGTGAATTAATTTTGAACAGAAATTATGACCATGTTGGAACATGCTGGTGCAGCATATTCACGCCAAGGTTTTATGGAAATTAAAGTCAGAATATTGCAGTAGTTTGGTATAAATGGAATTCGTATATCTGACTATATATATCAGGCGTGTGAAGCATAATTGGTTTATGGAAAATTCCTACTTATATGGAGAAGATTTATTCAAATATATGTAATAGAATTATATAAGGTAAATCTCTTTATTTGTGGGATTTGGATATGCTTCAAGAATCAGATTTGGAATAGGAATATTGTGGAGATAATCAAGGAGTATTCAGATCTGATTCATGGATATAAATTGGGGACAAACACGGATGCA
Source organism: Rubia yunnanensis (assembly GCA_037428765.1). NCBI lineage: Eukaryota > Viridiplantae > Streptophyta > Magnoliopsida > Gentianales > Rubiaceae > Rubia > Rubia yunnanensis. The sequence continues at coordinate 30,251,578 of CM075071.1, read as the reverse complement.
TACTCATGGATTTAATAGAGCAAAAATCTGCACACGGATTTTTAAAACTTTCGAAGAAGTTGCAAAGAGTTAGAACATTGTGTTCCAACACACTTGACCTGCCGCACAAAGTTCAGAATCAGAAACCTTAATTCCTCGGGAGGAGGAGATCCTGCATCGACAGAGTTCGAGATCAGAGGGAGTCTGATCAAGGCGGATCGGTAGCTAGGGGAGCTAGCAGAGTCCACACGTTATAGTTAGTAAAGATAAGTATTTTGTAAACGGTACTCTGTACTGTATCTTTCTAATTAGTGGATTCATTCTGAACTGGACCAGGCCCCGCAGATGTAGGTGGATTACACCGAACTGCATAACCAAGTCGTGTGTCTTTTAAGTATTATGTTATTATGCACTTGGTTAAATTAGTCATATTGGAACACACTGGTAAAGACTAGAAAAATTGGTAAAACTAAATTACATTTGGTATCAGAGCTGAGTCACTTATCTTTCCCTTGGTTGTTTCAAGGAAAGTGAGATCCAGTTTTACCATGACGACAAGAGAAGGAGCTTCAGTCTCTCGACCACCTCTGCTGGAAGGCAACAACTACAACTATTGGAAGGCACGCATGAGGGTCTTCATCAATTCGTTGGATGAACTGGCATGGTTTTATGTTGAGATTGAATGGAATCATCCTACAGAAGATGCTGATACAAGTTCTAAGGCTGTAGAAGGGGAGTCAAGTCAAAAAGGTCAGAAACCCAAAGACAAGGCCAGATGGACTCTAGATGACCTTAAAGAATCTCTGGCAAATTCAAAGGCACTTAATGCGATCTTCAATGCTGTTGATGAAAATCAGTTCAAGCTTATATCTACATGTCATCAAGCAAAGAAAGCATTGGATATTCAACAGACTGTTCATGAAGGAACCAGTCGAGTGCGTGAATCAAAACTACAGATGTTTGCTACCAAGTTTGAAGAACTCAAAATGGAGGAAGATGACACTATTGTGACATTCAATGGAAAACTCAGGGATATCTCTAACATGGCTTATCAACTCGGAAAGGTGTACAAAGAAACTAAGCTGGTGAAAAAGACCTTGCGATCTCTTCCCAAAAGGTTTGCAATGAAAGTAGCAGCAATAGAGGAGGCAAGAGACGTAGCCACCATGAGCCTAGATGAACTAATGGGTTTGCTACAAACTTATGAGATGACATTCCAGCAACCTACAAAAAGAGTCTCCAAGGATTTGGCGTTCAAAGTTTCTCCAGCTAAGGAAAGTCACAAGTTTGACAGCGATGATGAGATTGAAAAACTAGCACTTATCACAAAGAATTTCTCAAGAATGCTAAAGAAGGTGGTCAATAAAAAATCTCAGGAAAGGTTTGGCGGAAGCAGACAAAAACAACAAGATTCGAGCAACAATCGTGGAATGATATTTGAACAAGGGAATATGCAGTTTGGGAGAAATCAGAACAACAAACTAAAATAGGCTGGACGTATTCAATGCAGAGAATGTGAAGGATATGGTCATATTCAGGAAGACTGTGCAAACACTCGTAAGAAACAAGGAAAATCATATGCCACCTCTTGGAGTGAAGATGAAGATGATGAAAAAGAAGAAGAAGAACTTACCAGTAATTATGTAGCGTTTGGAGCGAAGGTCCATGATATGTCAGAGGATTAGTGTTCCAACACACTGAACAAAGGTAAAGCTGTATGTTCCAACACAGATCCGGGCGATGCACACAGCGACGAAGATGATGATCTATCTGTAAGTGATGAAGAAATCTATAGCACATACGAACAAATGTATGCCATGTGGGTTCAAGTAGCTGACACAAACAAAGAGCTGAATGAAGAGAAAAGAAAGCTAATGGAAAGTAAAAAGGAATTACAATCCACGGTTGCAGATCTTGAAAAACGTAATGAAGAACTGAACATGAAACTGTTAGCAGCAGTCAAGAGGGCGGAGATGTCTGAAGCAACTATCTTTAAATTGAATTCCGGAAAGGCAAAGCTTGATGATATTCTGGATATGGGAAGAAACTTTGGTGATAGACACGGGATTGGATACAGTAAAGAACCCAAGATTGAATTTCATGAAAAATCAGTAACTCTCAAAGCTAGGATCCGAGAAGTAAAACGGAAGTATGGGATGTCGTATCAAAGAAAGCCACTTATCTGCAGATATTGTACGTTCTAAGGACATGCTGAACAACAGTGCAGAAGACTGATCAGAGATCAAATGATAGGAAGACAACTTCTGCTATGTTCCAACACAGGTGATACTCATACGGGAAAAATGATCAGAAAGATATGGGTTGTTAAAAAATCCAGTACGTGTCTGGTGGCACACACTTCTCTAACAGCCTATTCCAGTGATTCGTGGTACTTTGATAGCGGTTGTTCTCACCACATGACTGGCACTCCAAAATACCTCACGAACATTACTCCGTATGATGGCGGATATGTATCCTTTGGTGATGGAAAGAAAAGCAGAGTAATTGGCAAGGGCGAACTGAAAATTGAAGGCTTCCCAATATTCACAAGTGTATTGTTTGTTGAAGATCTAAAGGCAAACTTGCTAAGTATAAGCCAGCTGTGTGACGACAATATGGTAGTGGAATTTCAGAAGGACAAATGTATAGTGATGCATGGAGAAAACAAGGTTCTTTCTGGAACAAGATCAGCAGACAATTGCTATCTGCTAGAACAAGGAGTTCGATGTATGATTTCCAAGCAGGATGAAGGAATTCTTTGGCACAGAAAGCTCGGCCACATCAACTATAAAACACTGGTGAAAATCGCAAATGTGAAAGCTGTACGAGGAATGCCTACCTTAACCAGCAAGGATGGAGTTGTATGTGGGCCATGTCAACAAGGTAAACAAATTCGATCTCCTCACTCTTCAGTTCAGTATATCACTACATCCAGAAATCTGAAATTATTGCATATGGATTTGATGGGTCCGGTTAATACACCTAGCATAGGTGGAAAGAAATATATTTTTGTATGTGTTGATGATTTCTCCAGATTTACATGGGTAGCCTTCTTGAAAGAAAAATCTGATACGATAGAAGTATTTAGAAGCCTTGTAGTGAAGTTACAAACTGAAAAGGGAAGTCCAGTAGGAAAGATAATCCGAATTCGAAGTGATCATGGTAGAGAGTTTGAAAATGAAAAATTCAGTTCCTTCTGCGATGAGCTAGGAATCCAACACGAGTTCTCGGCTCCTATCACCCCTCAACAGAATGGCATCGTCGAAAGGAAGAACAGAACTCTACAAGAGATGGCTCGAGTTATGTTGGCAGAAAAAAATGTTCACAAGAAATGGTGGGCAGAAGCGATCAATACAGCTTGTTATACAATCAATAGAGTGTATCTTCGACCATTCACTAGCAAGACATCCCATGAGATCTGGAAGGGCAGGAAACCAAATGTCTCATATTTTCATGTGTTCGGAAGCACTTGCTATATTCTCAGAGATAGAGAACAGTTGGCAAAATTTGATAATCGGAGTGATCCAGGAACGTTTCTCGGGTATTCCATCAACAGCCGTGCCTATAGAGTTTTTAATCATCGAACCAACACTTTCATGGAATCCATAAATGTTATTGTGGATGATTCAGAAAAGGAACAACATCCAGAAGGTGTAGAGGAAGAATCTGCCAACACTCATGTTCCAACACAGTCTCAAACTTCAGACAAAGAAAAGCCATCAGTTGACCTTCACCAACGTGCTGAACCAAATGAGCAACAGGATCCTAACTCTGCCGAAGCTAACCATGTTGGAACACAGTCCCCTACTACTGACGACCATGTTCCAACACACGACCAACCTGGTTCCACCATCAGAATACTCTATCAGTGCCTCGAGTTGATTATCGACGACTGGATAGACTACACTGTTTTATTTCTCTAATTGAACCCAAGAACTATAAAGAAGCCTTACTTGATGAGTATTGGATTGCTGCAATGCAAGATGAACTCGGTCAGTTTACAAGGAATGATGTTTGATATCTCACTCCTCGCCCCAAAGGCATTAATGTTATTGGTACGATGTGGATCTTCAAGAATAAATCAGATGCAGATGGCTTAGTCACCCGTAACAAAGCAAGACTTGTTGCTCAAGGCTATACACAAGTGGAAGGTGTTAATTTTGATGAAACCTTTGCGCCAGTTGCCAGGTTAGAATCCATTCGAATTCTACTAGCTATTGCTTGCTCTATGAATTTTACTTTGTATCAAATGGATGTCAAAAGTGCATTTTTAAATGGATTGGTGAATGAAGAAGTATATGTGGAACAACCGAAAGGCTTTGAAGATCCTCATTATCCACAACATGTATATCGTCTCAAAAAGGCGTTGTACGGACTCAAGCAAGCACCCGGGGCATAGTATGAACGACTTACTACTTTTCTTCTTCAGAAAGGTTATCGTCGAGGGGGAGTAGATCGCACCTTGTTCGTGCTTGACAAAGCTTCAAGGTTTCTGATTGCTCAAATATATGTTGATGACATAGTTTTTGGTTCTACCTCACAATCTATGGTACATGATTTTGTCACCATTATGCAATCTGAATTTGAAATGAGCATGGTTGGAGAGCTAACTTACTTTCTTGGACTGCAAGTCAAACAAGGACGGAATGACCTATTTATAAATCAAAGTAAGTATGCCTTGAATTTGGTTAAAACATTTGGACTCAGTAGTGCTCGATCAGTTCGAACGCCTATGGGAGTGTCTGATAAATTGGTGAAGGATGAAAAAGGAGTTTCGGTCGATCAAAAGTTATACAGAGGCATGATTGGAAGTCTATTGTATCTCACCGCAAGCAGACCAGATATATGTTTCAGTGTCGGAATATGTTCAAGATTTCAAGCTGATCCTAAGGAATCTCATCTTACTGCAGTGAAAAGGGTTATTCGATATGTAAGTGGGAATTCAGAATATGGTGTCTGGTATTCTAAGAATCAAGATTCAGAGTTAGTTGGGTACAGTGATTCTGATTGGGCTGGTAATGCCGATGATCGAAAAAGTACCACAGGTGGCTGTTTCTTTATTGGAACAAATTTGGTGTCTTGGTACAGCAAGAAACAGAACTCGATCTCTCTATCTACTGCAGAAGCAAAGTATCTTGCAGCAGGTAGTTGTTGTGCACAGCTATTATGGATGAAACAAATGATGAGAGATTATGGAATTCATCAAGGGTCTTTGAAGATTCTAAGTGACAACACAAGTGCTATTGATATTTCGAAGAATCCAGTTCAGCACTCGAGAACCAAACATATTGACATAAGACATCATTTTATTAGAGATCTGGTTGAAAGAAAATAAGTGGAAGTAGCCTATGTTCCAATACACGAGCAACTTGCAGATATATTTACAAAGCCGTTGGATGCCACCACTTTTGAGAGCCTTCGACAACACCTAGGTGTGTGTCAAATTTGAGGTAATTTTACCAAAATTATTTTCCCTGTAAATATGTCTTTTTGGTTATTTTCGTTTTGCAAAATCAGAAAAGAACAAAAAATATGGAAGGAGCAAAGGTGTACAAAAATAGGAGTTGGTAAGTATGGTGTGTTGGAAGTTATTTAAGAAAGACAACGTGATGTGACAAGTAGAAAAAGGGCCATCATTATCATGTTTGGAAAATCTAAAAAGGGACTTCGCGGGAAAAGAGGTGAATAAGATAAAGAGTTAAAGTGGGATTCAAATTCACATACATCTCTTTGCATCTCTATGAACTCGGCCAATTATTTTCTCCCCAAAATCCTTGCCAAAAAACACTTATTCTCAACACTTCTCTCCATCTCGGCATTGTGCCTAAGAATGTCAAACCCAAACTCTCCAATAGTGGAAGCTACGGTGCCAGAAATCATGAGGGGAGAACAAAGTTTGATGAATTTGGATTTGGTGGTGGCTACTGAGCCGAGAAAATATGTTGAAAAAGCTGAAGAAGAAATTCAAACTCAGATCGGAGGAAGTCTGGACAATGCAGAGGATATGGAGACAGTGGTACTACGACCTGATGAAATCAAAGAACAAGGAAAAGAGGAAAAGGCCTCTGTCAACAATAAACAGAGAAGTGAATCCGAAGTTGAGATTGGTAATTCCGAGGGTAAACCCGATGTCCAAGAAGAAGCTTCTGAAGGCAAGAAGAAGAAAAAACCTAAGGTAACTGGTCCTAACCCTCGTCCATTTAAATTCATGGGAATTGAATGTAGAAGTGTGGGTGAAATGTTTGAATGGCTAGAGGCCAATAGAGTAGCTGTAGACTTAAGGAAAATCAAGAAAATTGAAGGAGAATATTTGACAGTTAAAGTGAAGGAGTTGGTGACTGGGAATCTAGGAGGAATAAGGCTTGAGAATCTTACTTTGAAATTTTTTATGGGGAGATATGCCGAGTTTAGGGAAAAAGATAAGTTTTACGTGCACTGCTATATTCCTGTACCAAGTTGTGTCTCTTTGAGAGAGATTAGGGAAAGTGAAGTGGCTGGATTAGAAGTGAGTAGGAATGGAGATAAACTTCAGGTGGGGTTCTTTGATACGAATTCTGCAAAGAGAATGGAAGAATTGAGGAAGCCTATCTTCATTATTCTGTCTGATATTGAAGAGAGTGTTCCAACACAGACGGATAAACCTGAGCATATGGACTTAGACTCTGATGTTGATTTAGGAGGAGAGCATAATGAGGATTTTTATAATCAGGATGGTGAAGCACCTGATGAAAACCTACCTGATCAGAGGGATGGTTCTGAGAGTGATGAAGATACTCAGTCAGAAGAAAAATCTGAGAAGGAAGAGAAAGCTGAAGCATCAGGGAGTATTCCAACACAGGATATTCCTGATCTGGCATATTCCAGTGATGAGGTACTGGATGAGTTTTACCAGAAGGCAAAAGGCAAGAGGAAGGCTGGGAAAGCCATGGATTTTTCTCAAGCTAAGAGGAGCAAGAAAAGGCACGACAGCAAGACAAAGAAGGTTTTACCTCCTCCATCTGTCAGCAAGGCTTTCTCTGCTGTTTATTTTGATGAAAAAGGTGCAGAAATGGGAGAGTTTTTCTCAGAGAAAAAGTTCATAGCAGAAAGGCCACTGGATCTAAAAGCCTATAAGGAGAGTGGCTTTACATATTTTCTGAAGCTGACTGGCATGACAACAGCAGCAACAATTCAGCTACAGTACAACAGACAGGTTGTACTTGAGGTATATTCAAATCTTATGCCTGGTAATTTAGAGGTCAACTCCCCATGGTTTGGTAGAGTATATGTCAGGGGGAAAGTCATAGATGTATCTGCTGCTAGGATTAACATGTTGCTGGGTCTGAAAACACCTGAGACAGGGGGAGTGTTTCCTAAAAATCTGGGATTGTCTGATGATGAGATCTTAGTGATATCTGGTGGATATAAGGTAGAATGGCCAGCAACTGGGTACTCACAAGCATCCTGCTTGTCATCAAGATTTTTTTGTTTATATCAGGTGGCAGTGCACTATTGGTTGCCCTCAAGTAATACTACAGCTCTGATAAGGGAGATGGCTAAGCTGCTATACTGTGTTGGAACACAGAAAGAAGTTAATCTTGGACTTCTCATTCAGCAGCATCTGGTCAAACAGGCTACTGCTCCGAAGGTAAACTAAATTACAGCATGCTGTAAAACTCCACGAAATTTTCTCGAAGCAACTGATTCATCATGTCAACATCCCATGCATGTGTCCAAAATGAATCGTGTACACCTGTGAAATATAGTTTTACCAATTCTTCTAGTCCTTACTAGTGTGTTCCAACATGACTAATTTAACCAAATGCATAATAACGTAACACGTAAAAGACACACGACTTGGTTATGCAGTTCGGTGTAATCCACCTACATCTGCGGGGCCTGGCCCAGTTCAGAATGAATCCACTAATTAGAAAGATACAGTACAGAGTACAGTTTACAAAATACTAATCTATACTAACTATAGCGTGTGGACTCTGCTAGCTCCCAAACCTACCAATCCGCCTTAATCAGACTCCCTCTGATCTCGAACTCCATCGACGCAGGATCTCCTCCTCCCGAGGAATTAAGGTTTGTGATTCTGAACTTTGTGCGGCAGGTCAGGTGTGTTGGAACATAGTGTTCTGACTCTTTGCAACTTCTCGAAAGTCTCAAAAATCTGTGTGCAGATTTTTGCTCAATTAAATCTGTGAGTATGCAGCCGTAATTGTCCCCAATTTATATCCACGAATCAGATCTGAATACTCCTTGATGATCTCCACAATATTCTTATTCCAAATCTGATTTTGAAGCATATCCAAATCCCATAAATAAAGGGATTTACCTTATATCATTCTATCCCATATATTCGAATAAATCTTCTCCATATAAGTAGGGATTTTCCATAAACCAATTATGCTTCACACGCCTAATATATATAGTCAGATATACGAATTCCATTTATACCAAACTACTGCAATATTCTGAATTTGATTTTCATAAAACCTTGGTGTAAATATTCTGCACCAGCATGTTCCAACATGGTCAGAATTTCTGTTCAAAATTAATTCACACAAAATTGCCAATAAAATATTTTCTTCCAAACCTGTGACTTTACAATCTCCCCCTTTGGCATTTTTGTGGACCCATAATATTTTGGACATGTAAGATACCAGCAATCATAAACTTGTAAACCAGCAATCAACAAGATATAGAATTCCAGAATTCCCTTAGGCATGAAATCCGAAAACCAGACACCAGAAATCCAAAACATAAAAATCATTACAGCCAATTTGAATCAAAGTCTAAATCATGCCATCCAAAATTTCTCCCCCTGGGACCACACATAATCCAAAGATACTATTAAAATCATATAACAGCATTGCTCCCCCTGCATTAATTATAAGAGTCAATCTTCCAATCGGGACTTCTCAACCTCCAGGCTTGCTTTCTATGACTCCAAAGCAGCCATTTGAACACCAATAGCACCAAGACGGGCATTCAGAGTCAGCAGCCGAGCCTCCTTTTCTGCTGCTGAAGATGAAGTCGACCCAGAAGGTTTCCATGGGAGATCGTGAACATGTCTCAGTCCAAATGTCTTCTTGTTCGGCCTCAAAAACTCCGTGTCAATCACTATATCTGAAGCCTTCCCTTTCACCTTTGCAGTCTTGGCTAGAGCGGAGATTAAAGCAGGGTAGATAATAGCATCATTTACTTTTGGAGTAGTAGCCTGTCTTCCCAGATGCTGCTGAATGAGAAGTCCAAGATTAACTTCTTTCTGTGTTCCAACACAGTATAGCAGCTTAGCCATCTCCCTTGTCAGCGCTGTAGTATTACTCGAGGGCAACCAACAATGCACAGCTACCTGATATAAGCCAAAAAATCTTGATGACAAGCAGGATGCTTGTGAATATCCCATTGTTGGCCATTCAGTCTTATAACCACCAGATATAACACCTAAGATCTCATCATCAGACAATCCCAGATTTTCAGGAAAGACTCCCTCTGTCTCAGGTGTTTTTAGACCAAGCAACATGTTAATCCTATCAGCAGAGACATCAATGACCTTCCCCCGTATATATACTCTACCATACCAAGGGGAGCTAATCTCTAAATTACCAGGCATTAGATTGGAGTATACCTCAAGTACAACCTGCCTGTTGTACTGTAGCTGGATTGTTGCTGCTGTTGTCATGCCAGTCAGCTTTAGAAAATCTGTGAAGCCACTCTCCTTATAGGCTTTTAAATCCAGAGGCCGTTCTGCTATGAACTTCTTTTCTGAGAAGAAAACTCCCATCTCTGCTCCTTTTTCATCAAAATAAGCAGCAGAGTAAGCCTTGCTGACAGATGGAGGAGGTAAAACCTTCTTTTCCTTGATATCGTGCCTTTTCTTGCTCTTCTTAGCTTGAGCAGAAACTTTGGCTTTGCCAGCATTCCTCTTGCTTTTTGCCTTCTGATAGAAATCATCTAGTGCCTCATCACTGGAATATGCCAGATCAGGAATATCCAGTGTTGGAACACTCCCTAATGCTTCAGCTTTCTTTTCCTTCTCAGTATCTTCATCACTCTCAGAACCATCACTCTGAGCAGACAAGTTTTCATCAGGTGCTTCATCATCCTGATTATAAAAATCCTCATTATGCTCTCCTCCTAAATCAGCATCAGAGTCAAGTCCATATGCTCAGGTTCATCCGTCTGTGTTGGAACACTCTCTTCACTATCAGACAGAACAATGAAGATAGGCTTCCTCAATTCTTCCATTCTCTTTGCAGAATTTATATCATAGAACCCCACCTGAAGTTTATCTCCATTCCTAATCACTTCTAATCCAGCCACTTCACTTTCCCTAATCTCTCTCAAAGAGACACACCTTGGTACAGGAATATAGCAATGCACGTAAAACTTATCTTTTTCCCTAAACTCGGCATATCTCCTCATAACAAATTTCACAGTATGATTCTCAAGCCTTATTCCTCCTAGATTCCCAGTCACCAACTACTTCACTTTAACTGTCAAATATTCTCCTTCGATTTTCTTGATCTTCCTTAAGTCTACAGCTACTCTATTGGCCTCAAGCCACTCAAAGATTTCATCCATACACGAGCATTCAATACCCATAAATTTTAATGGACTAGGGTCAGGGCTAGTTACCGTAGGTTTCTTCTTGGTTTCTGAAGTTTCCTTTTCAGCATCTGGCTTAGCTTTGGATTCCCCTCTCAATTTACTGTTGCTGGAAACCTCTTTCTCTTCCTCTGGTTCTTTGGCTTCCTTGGGTTCAATCTCAACTGTCACCACATCCTCTGCATATTCTATGCTTTCTCCGATCTGAGTTTGTTCATCATATTTTCTCGGCTCAGTTACCGCCATCAATTCCAAATTCGATGAAACTGGAGCTTCCTCCATGATTTCTGGTACCGCAGATTCCACCATGGGCGAGTTTGAGTTTGACATCCTTTTGCACAATGCCGAGATGAAGAAAGATGTGGAGTATAACAATTTTTTCTTTCTCGCTGAGATTTGGAAGAGAAAATGCGGGCCGAGAGTAGGGGGATGTGAACAGATGTTTTGTGAATTTGAATCCCACTTTAACTCTTCAACTCTCCACCTCTTTTCCCGCGAAGCCTCCTTTTAGATTTCCCAAAATTTGTAATGATGACCTTTTTATTCTTGTCACATCAAGTTGTCATTCCTTAATTAACTTCCAACATACCAAACTAACATCTCCTATTTTTGTAAGCCTTTGCTTCCTTCCATATTTTTGTTCTTATCCAATTTTTGTAAAACGAAAATTATCAAAAGAAATATTTACAAAAAAGAGTAATTATGGTACAAATTACCTCAGATTTGACAAACACCTAGGTGTTGTCGAAGGCTCTCAAAAGTGGTGGTATCCAACGGCTTTGTAAATATATCTGCAAGTTGCTCGTGTGTTGGAACATAGACTACTTCCACTTATTTTCTTTCAACCAGATCTCTAATAAAATGATGCCTTATGTCAATATGTTTGGTTCTCGAGTGCTGAACTGGATTCTTCGAAATATCAATAGCACTTGTGTTGTCACATAGAATCTTCAAAGGGCCTTGATGAACTCCATAATCTTTCAACATTTGTTTCATCCATAACAGTTGTGCACAACAACTCCCTGCTGCAAGATACTCCGCTTCGGCAGTAGATAGGGAGATTGAATTCTGTTTCTTGCTATACCAAGACACCAAATTGGTTCCAAAAGAAACAACCACCTGTGGTGCTTTTTCGATCATCAGCATTACCAGCCCAATCAGAATCACTATACCCAACCAACTCTGAGTCTTGATTCTTAGAATACCAAACACAATACTCAGAAGTCCCACTTACATATCGAATAACCCTTTTCACTGCAGTAAGATGAGATTCCTTAGGATCAGCTTGAAACCTCACACATATTCCAACACTGAAACATATATCTGGTCTGCTAGCGGTTAAGTACAATAAACTTCCAATCATGCCTCTGTATAATTTCTAATCGACTGCAACTCCTTTTTCATCCTTCACCAATTTATCAGAAACACCCATTGGAGTTCGAACTGCTCGAGCACTACTCAGACCGAACTTCTTAACTAAATTCAAGGCATACTTACTTTGATTTATGAATAAGCCGTTCTTTTCTTGCTTGACTTGCAATCCCAGAAAGTAAGTAAGCTCTCCTACCATGCTCATTTCGAATTCAGATTGCATAATGGTGACAAAATCCTGTACCATAGATGGTGAAGTAGAACCAAAAACTATGTCATCAACATAGATTTGAGCAATCAGAAAAATTGAAGCCTTGTCAAGCACAAACAAAGTGCGATCTACTCCCCCTCGACGATAACCTTTCTGAATAATAAAGGTAGTAAGTCGTTCATATCATGCCCTGGGTGCTTGCTTTAGTCCGTATAACGCCTTTTTGAGATGATATACATGATGTGGATAATGAGGATCTTCGAAGCCTTTAGGCTGTTCCACGTATACTTCTTCATTCACCACTCCATTTAAAAAAGCACTCTTGACATCCATTTGATACAAAGTAAAGTTCAAAGAGCAGGCAATAGCTAGGAGAAGTCGAATAGACTCTAACCTGGCAACTAGCGCAAAGGTTTCATCAAAATCAACACCTTCCACTTGTGTATAACCTTGAGCAACAAGTCTAGCTTTGTTTCGGGTGACTAAGCCGTCTTCGTCTGATTTATTCTTGAAGATCCACTTCGTACCAATGACATTAATGACTTTGGGACGAGGAGTAAGATACCAGAAATCATTCCTTGTAAACTGACCAAGTTCATCTTGCATTGCAGCAATTCAATATTCATCGAGTAAGGCTTCTTTATAGTTCTTGGGTTCAATTAGAGAAACAAAACAGTGTAGTCCAGCCGATCGTCAGTAATCAACTCGAGGCACTGATCGAGTACTTCTCATGGTGGAACCAGGTTGGTCATGTGTTGGAACATGGTCGTCAGTAGTAGGGACTGTGTTCCAACATGGTCAGCTTCGGCAGAGTTAGGATTCTGTTGTTCATTTGGTCCAGCACGTTGGTGAAGGTCAACTGATGGCTTTTCTTTGTCTGAAGTTTGAGACTGTATTGGAACATGAGTGTTGCTAGGTTCTTCTTCTACACCTTCTGGTTGTTCCTTTTCTGAATCATCCACAATAACATTTATGGATTCAATGAGAGTGTTGGTTCGATGATTATAGACTCTGTAGGCAAGGCTATTGATGGAGTACCCTAGAAAGATTCCTGTATCACTTCGATTATCAAACTTTGCCAACTGCTCTCTATCTTTGAGAATATAACATGTACTCCCGAACACATGAACGTATGAAACATTTGGTTTCCTGCCCTTCCAAATCTCGTAGGCTGTCTTGCTGGTAAATGGTCGAAGATACACTCGATTAATTGTATAACATGCTGTATTGATTGCTTCTGCCCACCATTTCTTATGAATATCTTTCTCTGCCAACATAACTCGAGCCATCTCTTGGAGAGTTCTGTTCTTTCTTTCTACGATACCATTCTATTGAGGGGTGATAGGAGCCGAGAACTCATGTTGGATTCCAAGCTCATCGCAGAAGGAACTGAACTGTTCATTTTCAAATTCTCTACCATGATCACTTCAGATTCGAATTATCTTTCCTACTGTGCTCCCCTTTTCAGTTTGTAATTTCACTACAAGACTTCTACAAACTTCTATTGTATTGGATTTCTCTTTCAAGAAGGCTACCCATGTGAATATAGAGAAGTCATCAACACATACAAATATATATTTCTTTCCACCTATACTAGGTGTATTAACCGGACCCATCAAATCCATATACAATAGTTCCAGATTTCTCGATGTAGTAATATACTGTACTGAAGAATGAGGAGAACGAATTTGTTTACCTTGTTGACATGGTCCGCACACAATTCCATCCTTGCTGGTTAAGGTAGGCATTCCTCGTACAGCTTTCACATTTGCAATTTTCACCAGTGTTTTATAGTAGATGTGGTCGAGCTTACTGTGCCAAAGAATTCCTTCATCCTGTTTTGAAAGCATGCATCGAACTCCTTGTTCCAGAAAATAACTCCTTGTGAATACTGGAAAGCCTTCAATTTTCAATTCTCCCTTACCAATTACTCTACTTCTCTTTCCATCACCAAAGGTTACATATCCGCCATCATACGGAGTAATGTTCGTGAGGTATTTTGGAGTGCCAGTCATGTGGCGAGAACAACCGCTATCAAAGTACCACGAATCACTGGAATAGGCTGTTAGAGAAGTGTGTGCCACCAGACACGTACTAGATTTTTTAACAACTCATATCTTTCTGATCATTTTTCCCGTATGAGTATCGCCTGTGTTGGAACACAGCAGAAGTTGTCTTCCTGTCATTTGATCTCTGATCAGTCTTCTGTACTGTTGATCAGCATGTCCTTGGAATGTACAATATCTATAGATGAGTGGCTTTCTTTGATATGGTATCCCATACTTCCGTTTTACTTCTCTGATCCTAGCTTTGAGAGATACCGGTTTTTCATGCAATTCAGTCTTGGGTTCTTTCCCGTATCCAATCCCGTGTCTGTCACCAAAGTTTCTGCCCATATCCGGAATATCATCAAGCTTTGCCTTTCCGGAATTCAACTTAAAGATAGTTGCTTCAGACATCTCGGCCCTCTTGACTGCTGCTATCAGTTTCTTGTTTAGTTCTTCATTATGTTTTACAAGTGCTGCAACCGTGGATCGTAATTCTTTTTCTCTTTCAATTAGCTTCCTTTTTTCTTCATTCAGCTCTTTGTTCGTGTCAGCTACTTGAACCCACATGGCATACATTTGTTCATATGTGCTATAGATTTCTTCATCACTTACAGACAGATCATCATCTTCATCGTTGTGTGCATCGTCCAGATCTATGTTGGAACATACAGCTTTACCTTTGTTCAGTGTGTTGGAACACTGATCCTCTGATGTATCATGGACCTTTGCTCCAAAAGCTACATAATTACTGGTAAGTTCCTCTTCGTCTTTTTCATCATCTTCATCTTCACTTCAAGATGTGACATATGATCTTCCTTGTTTCTTGCGAGTGTTAGCACATTCAGCCTGAATATGACCATATCCTTCGCATTCTCTGCATTGAATTCGTCTAGCCTGTTTCGGTTCGTTGTTCTGATTTCTCCCGAACTGCATATTCCCTTGTTCAAATCTCATTCCACGATTATTGCTCGAATCTTGTTGTTTTTGTCTGTTTTCGCCAAACCTTTCCTGAGATTTCTTGTTGACCACCTTCTTTAGCATTCTTGAGAAATTCTTTGTAATAAGTGCCAGTTTTTCAATCTCATCATCGCTGTCAGACTCGTGACTTTCCCTAGTTGGAGAGACTTTGAACGCCAAATCCTTGGAGACTCTTTTTGTAGATTGCTGGAAGGTCATCTCATAAGTTTGTAACGAACCCATTAGTTCATCTAGGCTCATAATGGCTACGTCTCTTGCTTCCTCTATTGCTGCTACTTTCATTGTAAACCGTTTGGGAAGAGATCGCAAGGTCTTTTTCACCAGCTTAGTTTCTTTGTACACCTTTCCAAGTTGATAAGCCATGTTGGAGATATCCCTGAGTTTTCCATTGAATGTAGCAATGGTGTCGTCCTCCTCCATTTTGAGTTCTTCGAACTTGGTAGCCAGCATCTGTAGTTTGGATTCACACACTCGACTGGTTCCTTCGTGAACAGTCTGTAGAATATCCCATGCTTTCTTTGCTTGGTGACGCCTAGATATAAACTTGAATGATTTTCATCAACAGCAGTGAAGATTGCATTAAGTGCATTCGAATTCGCCAGAGATTCTTTAAGGTCATCTGGAGTCCATTTAGCCTTGTCTTTGGGTTTTTGACTTGACTCCCCTTCTACAGCTTTAGAACTTGTATCAGCATCTTCTGTAGGATGATTCCATTCATTCTCAACATAAAACCATGCCAGTTCATCCAGCGAATTGATGAAGACCCTCATGCGTGCCTTCCAATAGTTGTAGTTGTTGCCTTCTAGCAGTGGTGGTCGAGAGACTGAAGCTCCTTCTCTTGTCGTCATGGTAAAACTGGATCTCACTTTCCTTGAAACAATCAAGGGAACGATAAGTGACTTAGCTCTGATACCAATTTAAATTTAGTTTTACCAATTTTTCTAGTCCTTACTAGTGTGTTCCAACATGACTAATTTAACCAAATGCATAATAACGTAACACGTAAAAGACACACGACTTGGTTATGCAGTTCGGTGTAATCCACCTACATCTGCGGGGCCTGGCCTAGTTCAGAATGAATCCACTAATTAGAAAGATACAGTACATAGTACAGTTTACAAAATACTTATCTTTACTAACTATAGCGTGTGGACTCTGCTAGCTCCCCTAGTTACCGATCCGCCTTAATCAGACTCCCTCTGATCTCGAACTCCGTCGACGTAGGATCTCCTCCTCCCGAGGAATTAAGGTTTGTGATTCTGAACTTTGTGCGGCAGGTCAGGTGTGTTGGAACACAGTGTTCTGACTCTTTGCAACTTCTCGAAAGTCTCAAAAATCTGTGTGCAGATTTTTGCTCAATTAAATCCGTGAGTATGCAGCCGTGATTGTCCCCAATTTATATCCACGAATCAGATCTGAATACTCCTTGATTATCTCCACAATATTCCTATTCCAAATCTGATTTTGAAGCATATCCAAATCCCATAAATAAAGGGATTTACCTTATATCATTCTATCCCATATATTCGAATAAATCTTCTCCATATAAGTAGGGATTTTCCATAAACCAATTATGCTTCACACGCCTGATATATATAGTTAGATATACGAATTCCATTTATATCAAACTACTGCAATATTCTGACTTTGATTTTCATAAAACCTTGGCGTAAATATTCTGCACCATCATTAGGGGTGTGCATGATTCGGTCCCGACCGGACCGAAAATGTAAGGACCGGAATTGTATAGATGAAATTCCGGTCCGGTCCTCGGTCCATGTTTTTGTTAGATTCCGGGTTCCGGTCCGGTCCGGTCCAAAATTAGATTTTTCTGGTCAGGACCGGATGGACCAGTATTTTACATATATATATATATATTTAAAATGATAATGAATTAGTTTAAAATACTAGTTTAGATTTATTCATGATAACTAGTATTCTTTTATTATTTTGAGGTGAATTTTTCTAATAACTTCTATTTTACTATGTTTTAAAGGGGAAAAAATATTGATTTGGCATTTTTATAGCAAAATGTAAAGTAAAAAAAATAAAGAATACTAAAATTCGGTCCAACCGGTCCGAACCAGTCTAAGACCAAAATTATTCCGGTCCGGTCCCGGTCCCAAATACCCACTAACCGGTCCGGTCTTCGGTCCAAGATTTTTGGTGATTCCGGTTCCGGTCCGGTCTTGGACCGATGAACACGTCCATCATGTTCCAACATGGTCAGAATTTCTGTTCAAAATTAATTCACACAAAATTGCCAATAAAATATTTTCTTGCGAACCCGTGACTTGACTTTACAACCTGCAAATTGAAGTCCAGCATCTCTACAAGCAACGGCAGTCATCATCATGTGTGTGCTGTCTAATGAATGCACGAAATTTGGAGGAAAAGCTGTTCTCTGTTTTTTAACCTCCGCCGGTCTCCTTCACGCTGCAATGCCAAAACCTGAAGCGAAGTTTTAATTATATGCCGTTGAGATTTGAAGTATGGATGCACAATTGGGAGACCCAAAGGTGGTGTCCACCTCACAGGCTGGTTTTCTGAAGCAATCACCATAGCACAATCACCAAGCCACACCATTATGCTGCGTGCTGCTTCAAACAATTCACCCAGTGCAGCCATTGTCACTTTGGCACAATAGCAAGCTGCACTGAAGAACAACCTATCATCAGTGATCTGACCCTTCTCCTCTAACCTTCGTTTAATTTGCTCTCGTGCCCCAACATAAGTGACACCATACACCGAAGTCATGACTGTTTGCTTCACCAATTTCCTGTCTACCTGATCAAGTAAAAGTTTGGCCAGAACAGCATTCGGATCTACCGCAGGGTCCTTTTCACTGTCCAGTCTTACAATATCATGCACCCTCATGGCAATTTCAGAGTAAACATCTGCAGGTTTATCTCCAGCCACTAAATTGACTGCAGCTGCTTCCATACTATCTTTTCCCAGAGCTGCATAGTACTGTAAACCATTGCATGAACCATCCTGGTGGATTGGCAGGTGGGAGATAACGGTATATGGTGATGAGCTCTTCAGAGCTTCTGATAGATTAGTACACGCTGCTAAGCACTGAAAAGGATCTTCAGCTTTCAACCACCACTGATTTCCACTGAGGATTATCCGCCGAATCCAACACTTCGTTGAGGTGATCTTCCACGAAAGACAGGCGTTGGTCATGAGAAAGCTTTTTAACACTGCCTCCATAAAGATTTGCCAAATGTATCTTCAGCCAATACAAGCCAGACTTCCCCAGTGGCCGTCCTTCAGCAAACTCGAGGAGACCTCGACAAACATCAGAACTCAGATGGTTCAAATGAGGATGCATGGGATATGCTCTGCCACGAAAGTCCAGATTGAGGGGATAATAGAAGCCATCCTCATCTATCATTTTACGAGCTACAGAAAGCTTCAGCTGTGTGTCACAACACAGGGAATGCAACTCTTGGTTGATTTTCTTTGCTTTTCTAAGCTTCCATTTCCTCTTTTTTATATCTTCAGCATCATCAGAGAGCAATTCAGGTATAGGAACATCCTTCCTATCTACTAGGCCGGCAACATTTCCTCCTCCTCCCCAAATACTCTCTACCACATTAAGATTTCGTCTGTTCACCCGTCATTTCATGTTTCCCAAGGTATCCAAGGCCTCATATACTTTCTGCATTTGTTTTATAGGTGAACATTTGATAGCATTTTGCTGTTGTCTTGACCCGTGAGTACGCATGAAATAAGAAGGTAAGAATAAATAGCCACCTTTATCGTACCCTTTCCACTTCTTTGGCGGTACCAGCATTGGCACATACTGAACCATAATGTGTTTTACACTTCTATCAAGTCCAGAATGAATTATAGGATCACACTCTATAACCTCATACCTCTTGACAGGGTTCTTCCCTGACACTCTTGTTGAAATTTTCATGGTATGCCTAAATGCTGGTCTAAAATCTGGTGGACTGTCACTTGATTGCTGAGTAACCAGTGGTTGCACATAAGCAGTTTCAATTAGAAGTTCTATAAGTCGACATCCTAGCTTAGCGTGCTTCTCTCTGCCCCAAGGCTTGAATTTATCACTTTTCATCAGCCTTTGCGCCACAGAAACTCTGCTCTTTTTCAGAAGACTCTTAACACGTTTTCTGAGTATAACTGTATTATCATTCAAATGCTCTTGACCCTCAGCAATGCTTACATTTTTCTGGGACTTTTTAGTTCGTTCCAGAAAATTCTGAATCCTAACTTCTTGTTCAATGGCGGACCCAATCTGCGCAGCGGCTTCAACAACCCGAACACACCTATCATCCTTCTCCCCCACCATCAACAGCCCCATCAGCCTATGCATCACGATAACCGCCATCTTATCAGCCGGCAACGTATCAACATACGGCGCGAATGGAGACTTCTTCTTGGTCACCTTAGCCTTCTGCTCCTTCTCAATGGCATTCTTCAACGGCTCAAACCACCCCAGAAACAGCTTCTTCATGTAAGGCAAATTAGGCTCCAGCTTCCGCTCACGCATCTCCCTCTCCAGCTACCGATACTCGTCCACCGTCTTCTGCCACGCCTCCGTCTCCGCCTCCACCTGCCGCTTCCGCAACAAATAGTACTTCCTCCGCTCCATCTCCTGGTATTCCAGCCTGAACCCGGGCTTCACCTTGGACCGGAAGTAGAAGTTCTTCAAGAAAAGCGCCGATATCCAAGGTGGGTCCCGGATAAAGACCCGTTCTTTGGGCTCCTGAGTGACGACCTGGGAGAATTCGTATCCGGTTGGGATTGTCTGAAGTCTGCCGAACTGGTGGAGGGTTTCGGTGAGGTTGAAGTCGGTGGAGTCGGAAAGCGGGTGGAGGTGGCGGGGGGCGGGGGCGGGGGCGGGGGCGGGGGTTGGGGTGGGGAGGGAGGGGAGCTTGAGGCTTCTAGGCGATCACCTTTAGTGAAGAGGATGTAGTGCCAAATGCTTTGCCTCACAACAACCCCATGGTCATTATAGAAAAATCGAAAATGCTACTATACACAGAGTGTTTGTAGACGATGGAAGTGTAGTCAAAATACTATTTGTCGACTGCTTTGACAGGCTAGGTTTCAAGCAAATGGACCTAAAAAAATCCATGTCCTTGCTAGTTGGATTCACAGGGCGATCAGAAATGCCTTTGGGCAATATACATCTACCGGTCACTATTGGGGAAAGCGGAAGAATTTGCACCATCATGTGTGACTTCATAGTCATGGATGCTTCAAGTACGTTTAATGCTATCATATGAAGACCATGGATGAATATACCACCTGGTCATGAAATTCCCAACTCCGGCCGGAATTCCAAGTATAAGAGAAAACCAGCAAACTGCGAGGCAATGCATGGTTATCGCAATGAAGGCAGGAAGATTGGGATATAAAGCAAAGATAGTTAACACAATCTCAAATGGAAAAATTGCTAAATCATCCAGAATTAGCAGCGGACCTATGGGAAGAAACAAAGCTGGTTAGCCTGGATAGTGGAAGACAATTCAAAGTGTGTAAGGGAAGAGAAATACCTTCCCAATGAAGAGAAGAAGAGAATCATAAAAATCCCGCGAAGTCACAAAGAAACGATCGCATGGAATGTTCATAACATGGGACCATAGACTCGCACATCGCTTCACACTCTTTGAATATCAGTGATGCGGTTAAACCAATTAAGCAAAAGAAACGCAGCTTTGCCAGCGATAGGCAGAAAGCAATCGAAGAAGAGGTTACATCACTGCTTCAAGTTGGCATGTAAAATAGGTCATATACCCAAAATGGCCTACAAACCCAGTTACGGTGAAGAAGTCAGATGCAGGATGGAGGATGTGCACTAATTTTACGGATTTGAATAAAGCATGCCCCAAGGATTGTTATCCTCTACCAAAAATTGATCAACTGGTTGAGGCAATTTTAGGGTATCAGGTGCTAGCATTTTTAGATGTGTACAAGGGATATAATCAAATATTTATGAATCTAGAAGATTCAGAGAAAATGACTTTTATAACAAGCTTTGGGACGTTCTATTATGTAAAGATGCCGTTTGAGCTGAAAAATGCAGGGGCAACATACCAACGAGTAGTGGATAACACATTTTGTAGTCAAATAGGGCAAAATGCCAAAGTATATTTCAAGGAATCACACTAGATGCCACATGGTTATCAAGGAATCTGGATAGCTTCGCTGCGGATTTGCAAGAGACGTTGGACACACTAGATGCCATAGGGATGAAACTTAACCCCAAGAAGTGTGTATTCGGGGTAGGGGCAGGAAAATTCATAGGATACAAGGTGTCCTCAAAGGGAACCAAGGCCGACCCAGAGAAAGTTCAAGCCATAGTTAATATTCCTCAGTCGCGAATTGTCTAACGGGTACAAGTTCTAATGAGGTCACTGGCAGAGCTCACCAGGTTTGTCTCAAAAGGGGTGAAAAAGAATTTTCCACTATTAGAAGTTCTAAGAAAGGCCAATAAGTTTAGCTGGAGTCAAAGATGCCAGATAGCATATGATGGTTTAAAAGAACAACTTCTAACACTGCCAACACTTAAATCACCCACCCCTGGAGAAACGTTATACTTATATTTAGTGATTTTGCAGAACGCGGTTACCTCTATTTTGATTTATCTTGAAGACCAGAAACAAGCACCAATCTATTATATTAGCAGAATATTACAGAGTGCAGAGAAAGCGTACATGCCAGTGGACAAACTAACCCTAGCCTTGGTATACTCAGCGCGAAGACTGCGAACGTATTTCCATGCTTATCATATTGTGGTTCACACTGGTTTTCCAATCAAGAACATCCTCAACAAGCCCAAATCATCCGGCAGGCTGAAAAAGTGGGCCCTGGAATTAGGCCAATTTGAGATTTAATTCCAATCACGAACATCGATCAATGTACAGGCACTAGCAGACTTCATTGTAGAAATGACCAGTGAAGAAGAAAAAAAGAGTATGCATCAGAGCCTGAGGATCGATAAAGGCAAGAAGGATATGGTGCAGGATTGCTATTCGTAAACTCAAACAGAGGCAAACACAGATACTCACTACACTTTGATTTCCCGCTTACCAATAACAAAGAAGAATATAAGGCCTTGATCCGTGGACTAAACCTTACAATCAGATTGAAGGTTAAGAGTGTTTGAGTATCTAGTGATTTGCTAATTGTGGTCCAGCAAGTACGAAGAGACTATGAAGGATCCAACAACTCATAGCCCAGCTCGAGTAATTCAACATACAGAATGTACCACGAAGTAAAAATACAAAGGCGGATGCACTAAGCAAGCTAGCGACAATAGGGTTTGGCACTCTCAGCGAATATGGAGAGTGTCAACTATTGTGTCGGCAGTTCAAAAAAATGAAGTAAACTGGATGACACCGCTAATATATTTCTTTGCCAAGGGAACACTGCTTGAAAAATAAGGTATAGGCTAGGATGTTGGAGTTACGTTCTAGCAATTACACCTACGAAGATGGAACCATGTAAAAGAAGGGCTTTCTGTCTCCGTTGATAAAATGAGTAGGACCAGCCAAAGCGGAAATTTTTTTAAAAGAGGTTTATGAAGGACTATGTGTAATTCATCAGGGAGAGAGAGCGATAGCAAAGAAGATCATTTGAGCTGGATACTAGTGGCCGACTATGTTGAATGGCAGACACAACTTCGTACTTAAATGTAGAAGTTTCCAAATCAATGCTTCGCTATCGCATAAGCCATAAGCACCTTTTAAGGGAATATATGGAGCATGGCCATTTGATAATGGGGGATTGACTTAGTTGGACCATTACCAAGAGGCGAAAGCAACGCCAAATTCCAAGTTTTAGCAATCGACTACTTTACAAAGTGGGTGGAGGCGAAATCATTAGGGCGAGTAATAGCAGAAGCCACTAGGAAATTTGTGTGGCAAAACATAGTATGTCGCTTCAGGGTGTGATCTGCACCATTATACTTTAACCAATGCATTTGACATAGTTTTTATTTACTTTTGGTTGGCGGTTTGGCAACAGTAGTTGAGTTTACATGACAAGGGGTTTAGAGAACCATGTTTGGCTTTCTATTCTAAATCCCACATTTTGTATACTTAATTAGTGATTCTTGACATATTGTGTTCATGGGCTCCTTGGTCCTCATTAGTAGTACCTTTAGTAGGTCACCCGTGAATGCTATTTGTTATATTACATTCCTGCGAAGGCTGTTTACTTTTAAAAGGTAAAATATTTGAAGTCCATTCACATTTGAATGGTAGTAAATGAAGGCTAAAAACATCAATGCGTGGTAGAAGGAGATTGATGCCAAAGATAGGCAACTTCAAAGTTCAAGACGGCCAAAGGTGAAAATGGTGAATCGTGGTCCGAAGACTGTTGCCTTAGTCCACGGACGATACAAGAACAATTAGCCTTCAAAGTTGGTTCCATTGGATTCATATTCTCGAGTACTATAAAATCGATCACTAGAACTCCCAATTTGGACTAACGGTTCACCCGTGGCAAGCAAACAAGGTTCATTCGACTAAGGACCAGCAGCCCGTGACAGCCTGCACTACACAAAGCACCAGCGGCCCGTGAAAATGCCCATGGTCTGCCCTACAAAAGGGACACAAGAGAATCCGTGAGAGCTGGCATGAGACATTTATGAGGCATCAACGCTGCACCATGACAAAAGAGTTGGGATGTGAAGCATGGAGATGAAGACGTGAAGATTTTGGCTAAGTATGAAGCCGGTCCATGAAAACCTTCACGGACCATGAGAATTTTTGAGTAAAGGCTCCCATGCTAGTCGTGGTCTGTGAAAACCTGATGTGCCCATTTTATATGGTTATTTTAGGACTTTTCGGCTTTACTTTTATACACTTTTGCGCTCTATATGTTTCATTTTGCCTTGAAATTATCTAAGGAGAGTTAAGAGTGACTTTTATGCTTTTAGTACTTTTCTAGTGGAGGCAATATGTCAGAAGATTTTGAAGATTACCTCTGAAGATTTGAAGATTTGAAGACCTGCATTTGAGCTTTTGAAGGCTCGAAGGATTGAAGAAAAATAAATGGAAGAGGAGGACTTGACACAAAAAGAAGGAAGAAATCAAAGTGTTGGATTCTGCATTTGTCACACGGTGCAATGAAACTATCGCACCGTGCGACGAACGGGTGGCCATACTTCTTTCTTGCTTTTTTGTACTATAAATACTCACCTTATCCTTTCTCTCTTTTCCCTCTTCCTTCTCCTGCAATTTTCTGGGTTTCAAACCCTAGTTTTTTTCTTTGTTTCCTTAGTTTTTGTAAGATTAATCATGTCTTTTCATTATCTAGCTTAGTTTTATAGTTGGGAGCAATTGATTGAGACTTCCTTGCTAATGCCCTGAGAATCATTTCTATCTATCTATTGCTTTCTCTATTGTGCATTTATTGAGCCTTGAATGTGGACTGCGAATGAAATTAATGTTGCTGGAAGTTTGAGTATATGAATTGCTTGTATGATTGCTTGTTAGGGTTTTGAGAAAGTAGCTAATTTCCCCCTCTTTTAATGTGGAATCCAAGAGCATGAGTTAGAGCTTCTAAATGATGTTCATTTGTTGATAACTGCTCAATGAATATGATGATGTTGAACTCATTGTCATGTTTATTATAGGTAGCAAATGAAAGAAGTCTATGAATGTCGATCATTCTTGAGTAATCTTGTGTAAATGCATGAATTGGTTAAATGCTTAGACACAGTGTAGTGTTTATAAGTGTTACCAAGCTTGTTGATTCTTCATGCTCAACGCCATCAATGAGATAATTTTAGTCGTGTTTCGACTAAGGGAGTCATCAGTGAGATTTGATAAGAGATGTCAAATTCACTCTTGCAATCTACTATGTAAGAAGGATAGAAGATTTATCTTCACAACAAGTAGTTAAAATAATGAATAGATTGTTTCACTCGTTCTTGAAGCTTCTGTTATTTAGCATTCATGTGTTCTTAATGCTATGTTTTACTTCATTTATTCCATGGGGTGTTTGAGAGTAGAAAGTGTTTGTATGATTGAAGTGTTAGGTTGTGTGTTAGGAAAGTGACAAATTCCTTAGCTCTTTGGCATGAAAATCCAATAACATGGACTTAGAACTTCTCGTGCATAATGTGTTGTGATTCTTGCTTGATAAGTATGTTAATGTGGATTGTTCTCATATTTATCCTATAGATGCAATGAAAGGTTGAATCTTGTATGTGGTTTGTTATAGGTTTAGCCTAATGAATGTTATGTTTGGTTAAATGACTATGTCTTTGGTAGAAGGCTTATTGTTATCAAATCTATGGTCCTTTGTGTGAAATGCCGTTGATGAAATACCTCTATGGTGTGGTTTTCTTAGAGTGATTTTCAACAAGGTTTGCAAATGGTCGTTGTTTGTCATTGCAAATTATAGTCGTTGCAAATGATCGTTGTTTGTCATTGCAAATTATAATCGTTGCAAATGGTCGTTGTTTGTCGTTGCAAATAAATCTTGAATAGTCGTTGTTTGTTGTTGCAAATGGGAAGTAATAACATTCCCCATAGGTACCAAATGTGACAGAATGAGTGAATGGTTCAATGATCTACACGAGGTTTGGAATATATATATATATATATATATATATATATACTTCCAGCCTAATATCAACATTATACATTTAAACGCTTAAGAAAATCCCTCTTCTTCGTGGATGATCCCGACTTGCCATTATCTACTTAGTTGTAGATAGGAAGCATTTAGGGCTTATACATTAAGCAACTATTATCTAATAACATGTGCTTATGCTAAAGGAAAAAACTGTTACTGTGGGCGTTTCAACGTGCGAAAAACACACTTGGCTAACTATTCACACCTTTCTGTTTCTGTACTTCTTCTTCTTCCTTTCTTTCTGCCTAACGGCTTCTTCCTGTGGCTGGCCGACGGCCATGGCGTCTCCGACGCCAACCCAATTGCCCGATCATACCACACCTGCTAACAAAAGCTTCCTCCAAGCTTTGAACACAAAAGCCTCTCCACTGATATCTTCACTTCCAGATACTCCCAATTTGCACCCAATTACTGAATACAAGGGCAAATTAGCTTTCATCCTTCCCCAAGAGGAAGGCGTGATTCTGGCATCTCACTACCAGAATGCATTAGTCGGAAAATTTAACAGGGGGAAACCCCCAATGGATAAACTAGTTTCAGCTTTCAAATCTATCGGTTTTAAAGAAAAGTGTCAATTGGGGTCAATTGATTACAAGCATGTTCTTATTTGATTTCAGGATACCGAAGATTATCAACGCTGCTGGATGAAGAGCCAATGGATGGTTCAAGGAGCAACAATGAAAGTCCAGAAGTGGACTCCAGACTTCTCACCAACAGCCGAATCCTCCATAGTGCCAGCTTGGGTAACCTTTCATCAACTACCTTTGTACTTTTACAATACTTCAGCAATTATAGGCATAAGCAGTCAGATTGGTAAATTTTTAAAAATGGATGCTGCAACTAAAGCTTTAACTAGACCTTCCGCAATTAAAGTGTGTGTTGAAGTTGACCTACTGTCTCAACTCCCTAACTCAATTGTTGTAGGGATTGGGAATAAAGTTTCAGACTACCAAATTGAATATGATCAGTTGCCTTTGTATTGTAAACATTGTAAGATAATAGGCCACAGTCAGGCAAACTGTACTTTTCTGCACCCTGAACTGAAAAAAAAACAGTATGATCACACCTAAATCTAATGTTAATAAGGTTAGATAAGATACTGTCAAGGATGATTCCTAATCTGCTGCATTTCAGAACAACCCTGGCCATGAGCCTAAAGAACCATTTGAAACAGTAGGGCATTCTAAATTGTCAGTATCCCAAAAGGAACTTGATTTCCACATTCAGAATCTGAGATCAGGTCGTAATATGGAAATAAATAGGAAGGAACCTCTAGCCACCCAGGTTAAAAGAAATTCCCATTTTTATTCCCTGGATGACATCTCCAAACCTATCACCAATTTCTTTTGGAGGAAAAAAAATCAACAACCAGAACTTCCCCCTATTCATGATGAGATAGTTAAACAGAAACTGGTTACTATATTAAACGCTTTCCAGTCTTTAACTAACCTGCAGGATGATTATATGGATGGATAAGAAGAAGAGGCAGTGGACATCTTTCATGAAACACTTGAAACACAGGAACCTCTGACAACGCAGATAGACTCAGAAAAAGTGGATATGGTGGTGGCACCATCCACTCCTCAATTTGTGCAGAGTATCTCGGATGATCAAGCCCCTGATCAAGGCCCTGATGAGGTACAAGAAGAGAAAGATCCTAAGGAGGTGCAGAGCACTCCTGTTCAGCAAGCACATGACACTGGTGAGGTCAGTACAACTGGTGAGGAGCAGAGTACTACTAATTTTCAACCACATTGCTCAGGACATCAAGATCCCATCATCTTAGAAGAGCTTAGTACAACTGCAATGCAAACTGCTCTTCCACAAGTAAGTCCTACTCCTACTGATGTTATAAAGAAAGCTGATGATAAAAGGGGCAAAAATAAAAATCCATCAGTAAATACTCTAAGGAAACTCAGATCATCACAAAAAGCCACCCCCTAGTTTTAAATGATAAAATACACCCAAATTGGAAAAATAATGGTTTGGAATGTTAGGGGATATGGCACTTCAATGGATCGATTAAAATCCTTAATCAGGATTCACAAGATTGATATCCTTTGTCTAATTGAACCATGGCATGATAATCAGAATTTAAATACTTTGAAATATGAATTTGGGTATAAATATGCTTGCCATGCTAACGTAGCCAAAATTTGGTTGCTGTGGAATCAGACTTTCAGTTTGATAATAGAAAATGAATCTGATCAGTATATACAGGCAAGAGTTACAGATATTGCTTCCTCTGTTCAATGGAATGTTAACTTTATTTATGCCAGTGTCCATAGACAGTTAAGAGAGAACTTGTGGTCAGAATTACAAATTCCCACTCAGGAACCATCAATTTATATAGGGGATTTTAATACAGTAACATCTGTAACAGAATATAAAGGTAGGAAGTCCACCCCTAGGAAAAGCATGAAGCATTTTAATGATTTCCTTACAATGATGGACTTACATGAAATCCCCACGGTTGGTAATTCCTACACTTGGAGCAACAACAGATATAGAGACAAAGGAAAGGATCTATAGTTCCAGAGGTTAGACAGGGGACTAGGTAATTTAGTTTGGTTAGACCTTTTCCCTAATAGTTCTATCCAGGTCTTCAATAGGAATACATCAGATCACTCTCCTCTTCTACTAACTATCCAATCTGCTGTAGAGTCAGTCCCAAGACCATTTAGATACCAGGAAATGTGGTCAAATAGAGAGGATTTCCATCAAATAGTTGTATCTAACTGGAATTTACAATCCCCCCTGTCTGGAATGAATAAATTTGTTCATAAGTTAAAAAGGCTTAAGATAGCAATAAAGGACTGGAACAGAAATACTTTTGGGGATGTAAACAAGAATCTTTCACAATCAGAAATTAGGGTCAATGATCTAGAAAAGCATTACCAGCAGTGTTTGGATGAGTCAGTATTAGAGGATCTTCTGAAGGCAAAAGCTTTACTGTTAAGATCTTAGAAGGAACAAAACATTTTCTTGAAACAAAAAGCTAAGCTAAATTGGTTAAAAGATGGGGATGCTAATACAAGTTATTTCCATCACACAATCAAGGAAAAGAAAGTAAGATCTAGAATTGTTAAAATTAAGGATTGTGTGGGAAACTGGATAACTGATCCAATTTTAATTAAAGCAGAAGGTGTCAGATTCTTTCAGAAACTACTGAATGAGGATACATCACAAAAAGAAGGGAAATATTTATATCTATTTCTGCAAGAAATCCCTGTAGTAATAAATGATCAACAGAATACACTTCTGCTTACCCCAGTAGACTTACAGGAACTGAAAACTGCTGTTTTTGAATTGAATAGATCTAGTTCTCCTGGCTCGGATGGATTCTCTGGAGATTTTTATATAACATTTTGGGAAATCATTGGCCAGGATTTGCTAGAAGCTGCTAATGATTTTCTAAATTCTGGTTCTATTCCCAAAGCCATGTCCAGCACTTGACTCACCTTAATACCAAAAAAAGCCATTCCAAACTCTTTTGCAGATTTTAGACCAATAAGCTTATCAAATTTTGTCAATAAGGTTTTCTCTAAGATAATAATGGAAAGGATTAAACCACTTATGCATTTAATGATTTCACCTGAGCAAAGCGCCTTTTTTAAAGGTAGGGATATTTCGGATAATGTGATTCTCATGCATGAAATGACCAGATTGTTATCTAGAAAGGCTAAGACTTCTAATTTGATTATTAAACTTGACATGCAAAAGGCTTTTGGTAGGGTCTCTTGGTCCTTCCTAAATTCAGTTTTACTACAATTTGGTTTCCATGGCAAATTTGTTAGACTTATCATGCAAAATATAGCTTCTACCACTTTTTCAGTTCTAATAAATGGAGCCATATCTGGTTTTTTTCCTTCCTCTCGGGGAATTAAACAAGGAGATCCACTCTCCCCATTTCTATACAATATCTTATCAGAAGCATTTTCTAGGGGGCTGAAGAAACTATTTTCCACTGGTTACTTACAATATTTTAGTCTCCCTAATTCTTGTTCTCCTCTTACTCACCTCATGTATGCTGACGACACTGCTGTTTTTCTAAATACTAAGCCCAAAAACTTGAGGCATTTCAAACTTTTTCTGAAAGCTTATGAGCTGACTACTGGTCAAAAAGTAAATTTTGCAAAATCAGAGTTCTTTGTTTCACATAACTCTTCTCCCCAACTGATTCAATCTGTAAAAAGGAAACTAGGGATGGTGAAAGGTTCTCTGCCATTCAAATACCTAGGAGTCCCTATTTTCTCCGGTAGGAATTTAAAGTCACATTATTTACCTGTACTGGAGAGAATGGATAGACTGATACATAATTAGAAGAATCGATGGTTAAGCTCGGCAGGTAAAATAATCTTAATCAACCGCTGTTTCCTCTCAATCCCAATACACATTTTTGCAGTTTTAAAGCCACCTAGGATAGTTTTAAAAAAATGGAAAAGATGGCATCTAGTTTAATTTGGGGTAAATCTGATTTGACTGAAGGAAAAAGACGGAGATCATGGAAAATGATGAGTTATCCGGTTAATGAAAATGGTTTAGGTTTAAGGGATTTGAATGCCATAGTGGATGCCTTCTCATGTAAATTATGGTGGAAGCTCCAAATAAATGAAACTCAATGGTCTTCTCTTTTATGGACATTACCTGCCACTTACAAAAAATCACAAATTTGGAATAGAATCAGTGGTGTAACACCTACGGCAAACAGTTTTTCAAGGATTATCTTTGGCAGAGGGGATTGCTCCTTTTGGAATGCAAATTGGATGGGAAATGGGGCTCTATGCTATATTTGACCTGAGGATAGAGATATACCTTTTCATGATCTTTCTTTAAGCTCTTTCATTAGTAGCAAACCTGCATACTTACCAAGCTTGGAGCCTTACTTGGCTACCAACATCATTCATATATTGCAGGAAGTACAGCTGGAGCACCTCCATGAGGACCAGCTCGTTTGGACCCCCACTACAGATGGAAAATTTACAGTCAGGTCAACCTACAACTTACTGAGACAGAGGAACCCTGTAATACAGCACATACAAAAGGTTTGGTCTCCTTACATTCCTAGAAAAATGTCAATCCTTATTTGGAGAGCATTAAATTGCATACTACCATTTGATAACATTCTAAGCAGGATGGGATTTTCATTGGCCTCGAGATGCCCTTTCTGTTTAGTCAATAAGGATACTCTTGATCATTTTTTAACACATGTCCCTGCACCTGTGCTGTCTGGCTTGAAATTCACTCTGTTTTAAAGCTACCACAAATGGTCTTTCTGAATCTAAAGAGTAGGGTTGAATTTTATTTATCTTACAAGGCTGATTCGAAGATTCACTCAAAATTGATAACTGCTGCTTTTATTGCTACTTTCTGGTCACTATGGACTAGCAGAAACAATCTCTTATTTGATAACAAGCCTTTCTCATTGATGATCTGTGTCCAATAAATCAAACAAATGATCTACTCAATCTTCACAGTTCACAATTTGAAAGGAAATAGAGATAGGCATAAACACTGGATTCAGAATAAGATCATTCCTCAAATCTTTCATAAAGAAAGACCTTCTTTTATAGTAGCTACATGGGAAAAACCACTAAGGGGCTATAAAGTAAACACTGATGCTTCATGGATTTTTAGTGGTTTTTCTTCTGCTGCAGTAATAGTTAGGGACTGGAGGGGACAGGTGGTCAAAATGACAGTAAGAATATTTCAGTTCCCCTCCCCTCTAGAAGCAGAATTACTATCAATCAAATTGGGATATGATACTTGTTCTGATCTAGCACTAGTAAATTGTGTAATTGAATCTGATTGCTTAACTGCTGTAAAGAGTATTCATAATCCACACAGATGCCCTTGGAGAATTTTCTCTTTGTGCAATGCACTTCATCTTGAACACTCCTCACATCCAATTCAATACACACCTAGACAAGCTAACATGTCAGCTGATTTTTTAGCAAAATTTTCTAGGGAAAATAATTTACAAGGTGAAATTGACATCAGTACAATCCCCAGCTTCCTTAAAGGATTGTTATCTTTAGATTCAATTGGTTTCCCAGCAATTAGGGTTGTTCCACCCCTGGATACAAATCTGAAATAGAGTTGGACTCCTTCATTGTGGTCTGGCTCTTAATGCATACTGTTAATTCGAGTTTTAGACACTGATTTCAAGTACAAATGTGTGTCCCAGTCACTGTTTATAAGTACAAATACTGCTATTTCTCTCTTTCTTTGATTTCAGGCACTTAGCAAAGCAACTGGATGATGTGGTACAAAAAGTTTTGCTGCTCCCACCTGCTGCTGCTTAATGGATTCTTACCTAATGAAACAAAGGCTGCTATAACGTATTTTGGTGTACATATTGTGGACTCAACCTCTCCTCTTGGTGGGCATATTGTTGACAAATAGGAGTTTCGATTGCTCGTCTCTCCGACCTGTTCGCGATGAGCTACCTAGATGGACTCACTCAGACCATAGTTGGTTTTTTAACTATATTCATTGTTAAGGTAGAATCACCTTTTTTGGGAGCAATAGCTTTTTGTTTCAGGAGCCTTTCTAGCTCCGGGATCATCTTTAGGGGATGACCTTCTTGCATAGTGCAATGTATCATGACTTCTAGCGCCTATTCGGCTTTATTATTTTGGTTCGGGGAGCCAAATATATTCCCCCCATCATAGGATGGTTTAATATAAAAAAAATAGGGCTTATACATTTAAATTTGAGAGGTACGTCAACGACCTCCCAAAACCCCGACGGGTCATTGCACGAGCAAAGCTTCACGGACCATGCCAGATCCCATGGTCCACCGATGAATGTTCATGGACCATGTCAGATTTGGTGCCCCGTGCTTGAATGTTCATGGACCGTGGCATCCGTGCCGGTCCATGAAACCGTGGTGGCTAACCGTGTTGGCCATAACTCTCTCAATTTTCATCCAATTTCCCTCTACCATATATCAAAATATTTTTTATTTCCGAGCTCTATCCAACGCACTATAATTAAGCTCCAAATAATTCACATATTTGAGCAGTTTATTCGAGAAAGGTTCAACGGCTAGAGGGAAAGGGTGACTAGGGGTTTTTTCTATGTTTGGCCGATTTTGGGCCTATCTTTAGGCCCAATGTCCTACTACTATATATAGGAGCCTCAGTCTTCTACTAAACCCTACTTATAATAGATCTAGTCATAATGTAGATTAGTTTCTCTTTCTAGTTTAGAGAGAAGGAAGAGGACAATTCTTCTTCTCATTCCTTCTTCTTCTCTTTCTCTTATCATTTTCTTTTCTTCTTATTTTCTTAGATCCATGGCACCAAATTCCATATTGTCCATGGATCTATACTTTTTAGAGTAGTTATTTAAGCTTGAGACATATTTGGCACGTGTGTAGCTTTTGATGCTTAATGAGATTCCTTAAATTTCACCTATCTTTGTGTTTATGATATTATTGTGATTGTTCTTGAATGTGACAAATTCATGAACATTACACCACATATGAGCACACACTTTGGGCTTTGTTCATGTATAGTGCACTTATTGATGCCCTATTGGGAAGAGAAACCTGAATGTTTGAATAGGTGTAGGGAACGAGTATGCGTAAGTGTGTGCACGGGAGATTCAAGGTAACCCTAATTGTATACCATCGCATCAGTCTTAGCTGGTTACTTAACCATTTTCCGATAGGTTACAGGTAGAGATAGTTGATAGTAGCAAGCTAGGTGTTGTGTTGAAACCCTAGTATTACAGATAAAGTGCCTATGAACCTAAGACCTTGCGTATAGAGGACCATTGGGAATCAGTACATTCGTGGTGGAAGCCCAGGATGTAATAGCACGAGGGAGAAATAGAACCACAATAATGGTGGGACCTTGTTGTGCTCCCCTAATTACGATGGCGGTGTTGATGGAGGGTTGCGAGTGCACTCACTGTGATAGGGATGGGGAAGTGTTTTGCTATCGGCCACGCCACGTGTTGCGAACACATTGATAGGTCTTTTGTATGTCTATATGTGAATGAATCGAGGATTTAAGCATTAGAATTACCATGTTTCTAAATTAGTCCCAAGTGCCTAGTATAAATAGTTTACTTGTTTGTTTATTTTGTGCTTGTTGTTAGTTGAAAATACCAACCCCCCCAGTTTGCATGTTTACATTAGTAGCTATTCCTTTCACTCGTGCAGATCTACGACTCACATGATGCTTTGTCTTGACTTTTACTTGAACCATAGCATTTTTATGGACAAACCCATGGCTTACCACTTATCTTTGACCATCCTACGGGACTAGTGCCTTAGCCCGCGTTAATTAAATTGTGCTTGTTGCGACTGTATTAACGACCCTGGGTCGGGTCGGGTCAAATTTTGGTGCCGCTGCCGGTGATGCTTTCCAGTTCAAGTATTGGTTGAGCATAGCGTGTTAGTAGAGTAGTTAGTAGTGTCTTTTATTGTTTGTATTTTATTTGTTTTGTTTGTGGTGAGTTGAACTTTGGTTGTAATTTTATTGTTACTTTGATCCTGTTTGCTATTGAGTAGTTGGAAGGATAGTGTGACCCTAGTTTATGGTACATACCCGTACCACGAATCTAGGTATTTTTCATTCCATAACTAGTTCCACAGGTAAGCGGAGGAGAAGGAGGAAGAGAGTTAGATTGGAGTTCCAATTTAGAGGTTTGAGTTTTAAGGAATTACCACACGAAATGGCGGAGGACCACTGCACTTTGAGAGAGCTTTTGGCTTCTAACTTGGAGAATCAACCACTATGTATCACATTCCCACCTTTGCCTCTGAATGTGACTTGTGAGCTGAAAAGTGGGATGATACACTACCTTCCTACATTCCACGGTTTGGACGGAGAGGATCCGAACAAACATTTGTTGGAATTCCATTTGGTATGCACAAACATGAAGCCACCGGGAGTGTCAGAAGATTACTACAACTTGAGAGCCTTCCCCTTTTCACTACAAGATGGAGAAAAATATTGGTTATATTATTTTCCACCAGGGTGCATAGGGTCATGTATGGATATGAAGCGATGGTTTTTGGAGTAATATTTTCCAGCCCCAAAGTCTGCCAGTTTGAAGAAATAGTTGTCCAACATTACTCAAGGAGCGACCGAGAGCTTATATGAGTATTGTGAGAGATTCAAGAGGCTTCTCGCAAGTTGTTCCTATCATCCCTTCAAGGAAGATGACTTGGTCTATTACTTCTTCGATGGCTTGTGTGATGAGGGCATGAGGATAGTTAATGTCACTTGCAACAGTTCTATAGCCAACAAGAGCCCGAAGGATGCTATGGCACTTTTTGAAGAGATGACCAACGAGATGAGGCAATTTGGTACAAGGTCGAGGGCTAAGGACTTGGATAAACTCGCACACACACCGAAGTTGGAGGAGCAAGTCCAAGCTCTAGCATCTATGATGAAAGAGCTTTTGCGAGGAAATGTGCACCAAGTTAAGATGCATGGGATTTGCAACCTTGATCGACACTTCGAGAAATGCCTTGAGATCGTTGGTGATATGCAAGAGGTGAATGCCTTGGACTACAACAACCAGGAGAGACCTCGATTTTCTAGGGGTTAACAACAAGGGTTACGGGGGAACCAAGGCGAGGCAAGGACGGACCCCTATGCAAACTTATTCAATTCAAGGTGTAGGGATCATCCTAACTTCCAATGGAGGGATGGAAATCAACCTCAAGGGTATAGGGGTGGACAAGCACTGCCTCAACCTTATCCTAGAGGTGAAATGCCATCTAACAATTATACAACACTTTACATGTTGGATAGGGAGAAGATCTTGGATGCCATTGGACAATTGAGGAAGAAATATGAGATCTTCGTGGATAGGAAAAGGAGAGAAATTGAAGACCTTGGTACTAGAGCCTTCTCAACTATCCAGAACCTTGAGATTCAAATTGGACAACTCGCCACCTCGGTGAGCCGACTTGAAGCGAAAGAGTTCAGTAAGCTACCTTCCCAACCAGAGGTGAATAAAAAAAATGTTACTGCACTCAAGTTGAGAAGTGGGAATGAGGTTTACAAAACTGAGGAGAAAGTGATACAAGAGAATGATGAGCTAGTGGAGGCTACCAAAGCAAAGTTCAAAGAAAAAGAGATGGTTGTCAAGGAAGCACCCCCCAAGAAGCTTCCACCACCCGAGGTTCAAATCTCTATTCCACCTCCATTTCCAAGTGCTTTGAGGGGAAGGCCGAAGGTGGAGACAAATGAGGCAAACATTCGAAAAGTCTTCAAAAAAGTGGAGGTATCTATCCCTATCTTGGATTGATTGACAATGTTCTTTCATATGCTAAATTTCTTAAGGTTGCATGTACTAAGAAAAGGAGTAGACCACCCGATAAGTTAGGGAAGCTAAGATTTTGGGAAGTCACAATTTTGAATCATAAGAATTTTCCTAAGAAATGTGATGACCCCGGAATATTTTCTATCCCAAATTTCCTTAGGTGGGACACTTGTTGAATATTCCATGATAGATTTAGGAGCTTCTATCAATGTGATTCCCTTTAGTCTATTTGAATGCCTTGAAATTGGTGAACTAAAAGAGACTAGAGTCATTGTTCAACTCGTCGATCATTCCCAAGCTAGCCCTTGAGGGCTAGTGAAGGATGTGATGGTATGAATGGGGATGTTGGTTTTTCCAGTGGACTTTTATGTCCTATGCATAGCACATGATGATTGTGCTCCCCCAATCCTTTTGGGGAGACATTTTCTAAAAAAGTCTAGGACTAAAATTGATGTCCACTCGGGGATCTTGACTCTAGAAGATGACTTAGACAAGGTGGAGTTTGACATTTATAAATCTAGACATGATTCAACAAAACCGTCTCTTATGTGCAAAGGTGTGATACTTTTTGATGAGCATGATAATCTTGAACCTTCTTGTGTTTCAAATGAGCACAAATATTTTGATGATGAATTTGTTGAGG
The DNA here is from genome assembly GCA_037428765.1 of Rubia yunnanensis. NCBI lineage: Eukaryota > Viridiplantae > Streptophyta > Magnoliopsida > Gentianales > Rubiaceae > Rubia > Rubia yunnanensis. The sequence continues at coordinate 30,214,839 of CM075071.1, read as the reverse complement.
ACCCTGACGGGTTGCATGATTTGATCAATGATATGTCTGTGCTAGATTATTTTTCAATTCTAACAAATTTGCAGCAGGAAAAGGAAAGCATCGAGTAATTAATACCTCCTCGACCCCCTCCTAACCCCAAGGTGACGTTTAAGGAGTCGGTGTTGGCAAGAAAAAGGAGAAACATTACTAGGTACTGACAAGGGGTACAAAGGTTACGATGGCTCCTTGTGGAGACCTCTTCACAACTACATTATCATGGACGGAGTAGCGGATGGAGATTTTGGAGACCTACTGGTATGTGCTTGAAAGTTGAATGCATGAAAGAGTAATGAGTCGTGATGACGACAATAAACATACGGGGATCTTTTTGTTTGCTTGTTTTGAGTAGTTACTTGGTAGATTTTGCATGTCATGCTTGAAATAAATGATTATTTGAATGAAATTCTTGATTGGTTTGAAAATCCAAATGTGAAGATGTGTGATTTTGTGTAGATGGAATGGATTTTGATGTGCAACATAGTTTTCTTTTAAAAGTTGAGAAAAACCAAGGAATAAGGAAAATCTGGGGTTAGCCTTGTGACAATGGTTGTCACGAAGGGTAGGTTTGTGTTGTGATGATGGGCACGAGATTCTGCCGCGTGAAGATGGAAAAACTAGGCAAAAATAATTTTTTAGTTAAATTTTGATTTTCCAACCCCCAACTTGTTTAAAAACATGCAATTTTCGAAAAGGAAGTCCGAATCTCAAAGTTAAAAATGCATTTTTGGTTCAATAAGTGAGATTTCCTATTTCCTTAGTATTTTTTTATGCAAATAGTACTTCCCATGTTAATTGATTGTACTACTTGTCCCCTAATTTGAAATTTCATCTTTATCCAAAGTGTACCTCTCTCTTTTTTTCATGTGTGGTGAAATTTTATTCTCATGGTACCACTCTTAACCTAATTTCATCATCTACACATTCTTTCCTCTTAAGAAACACTCACTCACACACACTCTTGGGTGAACACGATAATTGAAGTTTTTTCTTCCAAAAATCAGCAATTTTTTCTTCTTCTTGTGTGGATCTTACACTTCTAGGCTTCAAATTTTAGGTAATCCTTTGATCTCTTTGTCTATATGCTTGATTGACATTGTGGGTTTTTTTATGAAAAACATGATTTATGAATAAGCATGTGCTGTTGTGATGTTGTTTGGGTTTGTGTGATTAATCTTGTGATGATGAAATTAGGGATGTTTCAAATGTCCCATTGATATTGAGTGATGTGTTCTTCATGTATTGGGTGATTATAGGGAGCATGAATCTTTTTTTAATGAATCTATTGATGGGTTGGTGAAAGGCATACACGATGTTGTTGATTGATGAGGAATATTCTTGTTTTAAATGGCTTTTATGCTTACACCATCATGCTTTGAATGTGTAGTCATTTTGGGAGAATGTTCTTTGTTGAATGATATCATGGGCCATGCATTGTTTATTGTGACATTACCATTATTCTCTCTCTCAATTTGTTAGGATGGCTCCAAAGAAAGGTACTTCGGAGAAAGAGAAGTCATCAAGGGGTGAGAAACTGAAGAAACTGGTTAAGGGTGCGAACCCTAAATGGATGAATCCCGCTTCTCACAACCCCAAACCTGTGGTAGACGAGTTTTTAGGATTAACCAACATCACCAAAAGTACAGCTCAGAGATGGGGGAATTTGAGGGAACCAAAGAGGAGAATTTTGGAGACTAGTTTTGCTTGCCAGAGCACCTTGATGGCTCTAGGTTTACTTGAACCTATGACCTTTCTTTTGGGTCGGGTATGCCTAGAAGGTTTTCTCGATGTGCACTCAAAAACCTACATAAGGTGAACCTTAGAGTTTCTAGCTACCATTTGGAAGGTCACAGACGAGGAGGATTGCAAGGCGATTAAGTTCAACTTGGATGACAAGGAGTACCAAATGACCTATAGAGAGGTGGCACTAGCTTTTGGGTGGAAGACCGGCCGGGACATTCCACAGACTTATTTCCAAGGAATGCCATTATCTCTTGGGCACTTTTGGGTGCAACTAATTGGGACTGATAGGAAGAATCTGAGCAAGATCACGACTATAGTCCACCCGGCGATCCGTTATGTTCATTGACTCCTTTCTACGAGCGTTTTATGCCACGGTGAATTGACACATTGTCTGGGCTCCAATGTAGTCCTTCTTTGGGCGATAACTCTGGAGGGGAACATCTACTAGGACTTGGTTAGTGTCTTTGTTCAAGAATGCATAACGATGAGAGAGGAGAAGATTGGGAAAATCTCCATGGGAGGCATGGTTGGTATTTTGGCGGATTATCTAGGTCACTCAGTCACAAAAAGTGCTCTAGCTAACTTAGGAAGATCAGACACAAGGTACAATATTGAGAATTTAGCTAAGGCATCTATGGTGATACCGACGACATTGGAGAGTCGATCGGAGGGCCATAGATCGACATCGGAGGGTCAATCTATGGCGGCGCAGGCACGTGTAGCTTCATGATTAGATGACCTACTTATTTTTCTGGATCGGAAGTTAGAGAGAAGCCTACAATGTTATGGCCAACCAAGAATTAGACCTAAAAGAGGTCGAAGGGGAAACATCTTCAAGAGTACTTGTGAGCCGATCTCACCTTTCCATGGCCATTATGGATCAACTACACCTACTTGGGGAGAAACTATCGAGTTCTTACCAAGTTCTTCAAGGTATAGTTCAAGCGATTGGAGAAGTGAAGGCATAAGTGGGGGAGCTCAACACGATGGTGGATTTCCTTGAAGCCACAATCCAAGAAACAGGGTTCATAGAGAGATGTTTCACTAACCACGAAGAAGCCGGCCCTTTGGGGCTGGAAGCGTAGGTATCACTAATCTCTCTTCCTCACTTATTAATTGACATTCTTTTTGTGCATTGGAGACTTTGCATCCGCAAAGTGTGGGGAGGGAGTAGTGAGCACTTAGGAATTCTCATTCTTGGATTTCTTCATGCATGCATGTTTTGTTTTTTTTCTCTCTTGATTGTTGGTAGTTTCAGTTCTTGTTTGTTGGGGATGATTTTGGATGAACATTTTGTGGAATGACATGCTAGGCTAGGTTTCCTAGTTTTCATAGGGTAGGATATTTTAGCTATTGGTGGAGTATTTTTGTGTGTTTGACTATCTTTGTAGTATTGGGCCCACTTTTGGGGTACATTTTGAAAATTTGAAAAAATGAAAAAAGATCAAAACCTGGACAAGTTGAAAACCCGAAAGGGAAACTTGGGTAACATTAGGAAAAGCCCAGATAGGTTGAAAGGCCTAGGTAATAGTGAGAGGCTTGGCCCGGCTAGACTTACGAGTTTAGGCAAAAATGAGAGGCCATGTGGAAAAAGGTGAGAGGTGAGCACATTTTGTGGGATAACGCTAGGTGAAAACTCAAAAGGGCGCCTAGGCAAAATGAGAGAAATTGAGAGAAAAAAGAGAAAAAAGAAACAAGAAACTAGGTTGACGATACATTGGACTCCATGTTTGCAACTAGATCGAGAATCTAGATTTATCCCTATGTTGCAAGCAAGTCGACAACTTTTGGATTTCCTTGGTGGATTGTTTTTACTTGAGGATTGCTCTTTGATTGCTTTTGGGACTTCTTTGGGAAAAGTAAGCTTGGCTTTATTCCAATCTTTTGTCACTTATATTTTTCCATACACATTTAATTGCTTTGGGTGGTTTGGTTACCTAAGGAACTTTGGGGAGTGTGAGAGTTCTGATATTTTTATCTTCTTGGGGGAACTAGGGTAGCTTGGGAATAAGTTGAATGCATTGGCTACTTTCGCAAGTTTCTTGTCACTTGAACCATTTTTCTTTGATTTTATTTACTTAAGGATGAGTAAAGGTTAAGTGTGGGGAGTTTGATCTACACCATTATTCATGCTTTAACCCATGCATTTGACGTAGTTTTTATTTACTTTTGGTTGGTGGTTTGACAACATTAGTTGAGTTTAAGTGACAAGGGGTTTAGACAACCATGTTTGGTTTTCTATTCTAAATCCCATGTTTGGTATACTTAATTAGTCATTCTTGACATATTGTGTTCTCGGGCTCCTTGGTCCTCATTATTAGTACCTTTAGTAGGTTGCCTGTGAATGCTATTTGTTATATTACATTCTGGCAAAGGTCGTTTGCTTTTAACGGTAGAAGATTTGAAGGTCATTCACATTTTAACAGTTCACCCGTGGCATGCAAACGAAGTTCACCAAACGAAGGACCAGTGGCCCGTGACAGCCCACAATATACAAAGCACTAGCGGCATATGAAAATGCCCACAGTCTGCACTACATGAGGGACACAAGCAAATTCGTAAAGGCTGGCATGAGACATTCATGAGGCATCAGCATCGGGCCGTGACAAAAGAGCCGGGCCGTGAAGCATGGAGATGAAGATGTGAAAATTTTGGCTAAGTATGAAGCCGATCAGTGAAAACCTTCATGGACCATGAGAACTTCTGAGCAAAGGCCCCCATGCTGGTTGCGGTCCGTGAAAACTACCATGGGCTATGAAAAATGTTCTAAGCAAAGACCTCGTGCTGGTCGCAGTCCGTGAAAACCATAACGAGTCATGGCATGAGGCAAGCTTTACAGACCACGCTAGATCGCACGGTCCACCAATGAATGTTCATGAGCCGTGCCAGATCTGGCACCCTGTGCTTGAATGTTCACGGACCATGGCATCTGTGCCAGTCTGTGAAACCATGGCGGCTGACCGTTTTGGCCATTACTCTCTCAATTTTCATTCGATTTCCATCTACCATATATCAATTTTTTTCTTTCTCAGTTCTACCCAACGCACTATAATTGAGCTCCAAATAAGTCACGAATTTGAGCAGTTTTTTAAGAAAAGTTCAACTGCTAGAGGAAAAGGGTTACTAGGGTATTCCTATGTTTTACCTATTTTGGGCCTATCTTTAGGCCCAATCTCCTACTAATATATATAGGAGCCTTAGTCTTCTACTAAACCCTAATTAGAATAGATCTAGTCATAATGAAGATTAGTTCCCCTTTCTAGTTTAGAGAGAAGAAAGATGAGTGTTCTTCTTCTCCTTCATTCTCCTTCTCTTTCTCTTATCTTATTTTTTCTTAGATCCATGGCATCTAATTCCATATTTTCCCTGGATCTATAATTTTTAGAGTAGTTATCTAAGATTGGGACATATAAGATGCATTTGTGGTGGAAGCCCAGGACATAAAAACACGGGGCAGAAACAGAACCATAACAACGGTCGGACCTTGTTGTGCTCCCCTTATTACAATGGCAGTGTCGATGGAGGGTTACGAGTGAACCCACCGTGACAGGGATGAGGAAGTGTATGCCATCAGCCACAACACATGTTTTGAACACACTAATAGGTCTTTTGTATGTCTATATGTGAATGAATCGAGGATTGAAGCCATAGAACTACCATGTTGCTAAATTAGTCCTAAGTGCCTAGTATAAATAGTTTACTTCTTGTTTATTTTATGCTTGTAGTTATTCCTTTCACTCGTGTAGATTGACGACCTGCACAAGGCTGTGTTTTAACTTTTACTTGAACCCTAGCTTCTCAGTGGACAAACCCAAGGCTTGCCGCTTACTAGCTTTTGGTAGCCTAGCAGCGAGAAATGGGTGCAGAATATAAATCTTATCTTTAACCATCCCGTGTGCCATGGGTCGCCCTCTGAGGGGGTTAACCATGGGGCCTAGCTATGCTAAAGTGTCACAACTACCGCCTAATTCCCACGTGAGTCACACTTAGCTTGGTTGCTCGCAGCACACCAGGCCTTTAGAGGGGCATTTTCGAGTATGCAGTAGAAATGTACACACGAGTTTTGATTGGGAGCATGGTTTCACACACACAAGCCAAAGATACAATACAAGGCCTAACAATGCTCATTTTCAATATATTTCAAAATGGTAACCGAATGTAGGTAGCTCAGTACTCCACATATATGTTGTACAAACGTCATCACAAGTACTGAGTACTACGACAAAAGAAGGTCAAAGGGTAAAAAGGAACGTAGGCCTGGACCTTAAGTAAAGAAACTAAGCCACACTACTAGCTAAGCTATTACAAGCAAAAGAGAAAACTCCTAGGATAAGAAACTTGGGACATGTCTTCACGGGCCGTGACTTGACACTTAGTGTGCTGGCCTGGCGGGCGACTGAGTGCTACACGCACGGGCGTAGGACACAGACGGCTCGAGAATTATGCACAGTGCATCATGGGTGTAGAGAGGGACATCACGGGCCATGAGCGGTCAGGCGGTCAGCACTGGATGACCTAGATGTGTGTGCGGCACAGTTGAGGGAGATCGGTTTATAGGCACGGGACCGCATCAGCGTTGTGGTGTGCATGCGGGGATGGGGTTTATTGAGGTTGGGTGCTAAGCCCCACCGTGTAACATTCTCCCCCACTCAATTCAGTGAACGTCCCCAGAGCCATCAGTTCTCCAAGGTGCTTCGCTGCCCACATTTTTCTCGTACACTCCTACCTTAAGAAAGAGGTTGATTCAATTGCTGGCGCTGGTGTACTCTGGTTTAGCCATGATCCTCAGCTTCTCTTCTGTTTTGGTTTGATCTGGCTTGATTTTATAGCACCCACTCCTTGATCGATGATTGAAGGAATGTCCAACCCTGGATGTTGTCTGGTTGCATCATCATCCATTCACATTTTGGCCTCCTACCTTGTGGAACGACAAGGGGTTGCTGATGTGAATAATGAATCATCTTTCCCCCATCAAGGTTTACAAGGTTTAGCTTGCTTGAATGACTTAAAATAGGAAGTTTGATAGGGCGCGCCAGCCGCCAGATATATCTTTGGAATCAAAATCTTCTTGGAAATCGACGATCGCTTCCTATCCTCCTTGTTCAACAGATCTTTGTCCATTACGGCTGGGGAGCGACCCACAACATGCTCAGTCTTCAAAATTTCTTCAAAAAGCTCCTCAGATCCATCGGGCAAACCCATTTCTGACGTAGACCCTTCTTACCCTTCATTTATGTTCTCCCCACCGGGATCCACTAAACTGCGGTCCTCATCTTGTCTTATGCACATGAAAAGATGCAAAGTCGAGAGTTTATCCCAGGTGATCTCTTTGCAGTTGCTTTGAACCTTGTACGGTTTGGTGCCTAAGCCATAAAGGCAGTTTCCATATGGGTATACAAAAATTCGTGTATCTATCAGAAATTCTATGCCGATGACTAAACCAAAGTCTACCATTTTAACGACATGGAAATCCACTGTGGTCTCTATGGTGCCAAACTTGACCAAGCATCGCCTCGCAATACCCAACATTGGTTGGGCTTCACTGTTAGTGACCTTCATCCTGTCCACAGCTTTCTCCGACTTGAACCCCAATCTTGATGCCTCTTTTTTGGAGACATACACATGGCTAGCTCTAGTGTTGACCATCGCTCGGACAGGTTTTCCATTCATGCACACATACATGTACATCAATGCTCTGTCGGTCTAACGCATTGGTTTAACACAGACAATCTCAGGTTTGTCAAGTTTCGGTGAGGCCTTCCCCGCTTTGCTTGACCAATTCATAGCTCTCTTTGATCACACATCAGCAACCACCCGGTCGATCTAAGGCTCCATTAACAGATTCAACCACCCTGGCTCTATTGATCCCACCATGGAATTACACCAAAAATTCAATGCCTCCATAGAGCATGGCTTTTCCTCTATGGGCCCAGACTCCTCAGCCAAATGCTTTTGAGCTACCTTGCTTAGTGCCTCCCTGATTTGTCTCGAGTCCTCGAGCAACATAGCAGTGATCCTCTGCTCTGTTGGACAATCAAGGGCATGATTCCCTTTGCACATTTACACACCATTCGCGCCTTCCCAGTTTGCCTATCCCACCTAGGTTTGGACCCAACTAAACTAGCCGCGCTTGCACTAGGGCTTCCCCTATTCCTTCCGACACTGTAATTGGGCCTGTAGCTACCTCTGCCGCTCGGACTGGGTCTAAAGTTACCCCCTACCTTGGGAGAACTTACACCCGCACCATTACCCACCTTGGAAACAGTAGAACCATTCACCTTCCTATCAACTCTTTGCGATCCTCCGCCATTACAGTCCTCAAGACTTTCGATGAATGCTACCGCTAAGTTATAGTCAGTGCAATAAGCTCTTCTTAGCTCGAGTCTAGCCCACAACTTCAATCCCTAGCTGAAGTCATGGATTTTATATTCCTCCAGATGGTCAGGCAAGTTGAGCATACAAGCATGGAAAGCCGGCACGTACCCCATAATACTGTCGGTGTGCACCAAGGTTCTTAGTCTCAACAATGCATGTTCTGTCATGTTGGTGGGCATGCATTGTTGCCTCACCTTGAGCTTCAATTCATCCCATGTGTCGATGGCCAGGCGTCCTGCCTTTATCTTTGTGGGATCGTCACCACACCATAGCAGAGCCCTCCAAGTACATTGTGGAAACAGTGACTTTTTCAGCTTCCAAATCCAGCCCGGTCGCCTTAAAGTATTGATCCAACTTATACAAGAAGTAATTAAGCTCTCTCGCATCACGTCCCCCACCATATTTCTTAGGCTCAGGGACTTTCCATTTATGCACAGCACGGACACCACCGCCATCGTACCCACCTTGGGACAGGTTGGCCACAACTTGCATGAGAATGCACACATCTCTGCCAAGCTTCTCGAAGATGCCCCTCAACTCAGCAACATCCGACTGGCGAGATGCCAAGGCTTTCCTCAGCTCAGCGATCTTCTCATCCTGACGTGCAACCTTCGCGTTGGCCACTTTGATGTCTCTACTGATAATGGCAACATCTGTTTCCGACTGATCCACTCGGTCAACTAGGCTCCTGGACCCTTGTGCCTCACCAAAGAGAACCCTCTCAATGTTCTCCAACCAATCTGTTTTCTTCAATATGGTGATGGCCTTTCACTATGCGCTCAAGGACTGCTTGAGCTTTGATACCAACTGTCATGGGTCACCCTCTGAGGGGGTTAACCGTGCGGCCTAGTCATGCTAGAGTGTCATGACTACAGCCTGATTCCCATGTGCGTCACACTCAACTTGGTTTCTTGCAGCACACCAAGCCTTTAGAGTTACGTGGTCGAGTATGCAGCGGAAATGCACACACGAGTTTAGCTTATGAGCATGGATTTACACACACAAACTAAAGATGCAATACAAGGCCCGAAAATTGGAGTGCGAATGCTCATTTTCAATATATTGCAAAATGGTAACCGGATGTGGGTAGCTCAGTACTCCACATATATGCTGTACAAACGTTATCACAAGTACTAGGTACAACGACAAAAGAAGGCTAAAGGGGAAAAAGGCACGTAGGCCTGGACCTTAAGTAAAGAAACTAAGCTACACTACTACATAAGCTATTACAAGTAAAAGAGAATACTTCTGGGACAAGGAGCTTGGGACATGTCTTCCCGGGCCGTGACTAAACACTTAGTGTGCTGGCCTGGCTGGCGATCAGGGGCTGCGCGCGTGGGCGTTGGGCATAGATGGCTCGGGCATTGTGCACAGCGTGTCATGGAAGCATAGGGGGACATCATGGGCTGTGAGCAGTTAGGCGGTCGGCACTGGATGACCCAAAGGCATGTGCGGCACAGTCGAGGGAGACCGGTTCACAGGCACACATTGAGCAGTACAGGACCGAAGCACCGTTGTGGCGTACATGCGGGCATGGGGTTCCGTTGAGGTTGGGTGATAAGGCCCACCCCAAGACACCACGGGAATAGTACCTTAGCCTAGGTTAATTAAAAGTTTCTTACTGCGACTATTTTAATGACCCCATGTTGGGGCGGGTTAGGGTGCCACACACCATTAAAATGGATATGGTGCGCAGTTCACAAGTGTTGTATTCACGGATTAGTGTTCCAAGCTTGGAATTCTACAGAAGTTCACCTCTGTAGCTGGCCTGCCTCGATCTGGGGTTGTTAATTATAGCTAATTAACCTGAGCCGAGGGCGGTGGTGTAAGATAAAATTTATAGTTCTGCACCTCGATCTCACTGCTACGCTACCTAGAGGGTAGTTACCACAAAGCCCTGGGTTTGTCCACAGAGTGCTAAGTCTAATGCATCAACTAGAAACACAACCTCATACAGGTCATCATTCCAAATGAGTAAAAGGAATACCTAGTAAAGAAAACATGCAAAGGGGAGAGGTTGGTTGGATTTTCAATCTAATAACTACAAAACATGCAAAGTAAATAACATGACTACACCATAAAGCTAGCACTTATGGAAATCATTATGTGACTTGGTAAATATAATGCTTCTATCCTCGATTCTTTCACATAGAGATCTAAGAAAACCTAATAGTGTGTCCATAACACGTGGTGTGGCCGATGGCATACACTTCCTCATCCCTGTCACGGAGGGTGCTCTCGCAACCCTCCATCGACATTGACATCATAATTAGGGGAGTACAACAAGGTTTGACCATTGTTGTAGGTCTGATTATCTCGCGTGTGATTACATCCCGGCTTCCATCATGAATGCAACTACTGCTCTTGGGTCTTATCATTTTGGGCCAAGGATCGTAGCCATCTTATTTATGATGATAGAGTTTCTTGTAACCCTAGCTTGCTACTAATTAAGCTATCTCTACCCGGAACCCGTCGGACAACTTTATGAAGTCGGCTAAAACTGGTGCGATGGTAAGTGGATCAGGGTGACCTCGAATCTCCTGCACCTACACTCACATAGACTTGATCTCCTCCACCCAAACATACATCCAAGTTTCCCTTCCCAGAGGGGCATCGATATGTGCACCTATCATAAATATAGCCCAAAGTGTGTGCTTATATGTGGTGTGATATTCATGCATTCAAACTCAAAAGTAAATCACAATAATATTATGAACACAAAATTGGGATGAACTATAGAATCTCATAAAGCATAAAGAAATATCACAGCCACATCAATTTATCCCCTAATTATGGAAACTACTCCCTTGACATGGAATTCAAATATAGATTCGAATTCCACATCTTAGGATTAAAGCAAAATGAAAAGAAGAAAAAGATAAAGTTTACTAAGGAGAGAATCTCCTCTACTCTTTTAAGAATGAAACTAAACTACAAAAAAAATGAAAAGTCCCAAAACCTAGTAGACTAAGGTTCTATATATAGTAGTAGGAGATTGGACCTAAAAATAGGCCCAAAATAGGCAAAAATAGGTAAACCCTAGATCAGCCACCGTCCGGTGCGGGGCATCATGGATGATGTGGCCCATGGCATGTAGTTGGCACGAGGCCTCACAAGTTGCGCCTCTTCATTGGCATGGGGACCATGTTCATCAGCGTGACACATATCTTCAATATGGCACAGGGAGGGAGGGTTGGCATGAGTTGCGTCTAGCATTGGTGTAGATCGCGTTGTCTCTCGCGAGGTGCCATCAGAGTTCTGAATCTTGAGTTCCTGATTCGCGCCAGTGGCAGTTAGCACAGGTCATGGTCATGCTAGTTGTTTTGCTCAGAAAATTTGTGGAGGCCGTGTAGATTCCCATAACCTGTTGGGTGGTCTTGACAAAATAGACTTGGAATGGCGCGGGAAGCCTATAATCGGACGTCTCGTGCTCATACTTGGAATGGAGGGGTTCTTGACTTTGGGCTACAGGTCGTCGTGTCTGGCATAGGTTGCGCCAATTCCTCGTGCTGGTCTCCTTGAGGTGGGGCATTTCCTCTGGCGTGGGCCGTTGGTGCTAAACCATGCACGACCTGCACAGTCCCGTTGCTGCTTCAATAGGCTAAACTAGTTTCCATTGCTACGGGAGAACCGTTAGTCCGATTGAGAGTTTTAGTAGTCAATTTTATAATAATTTAAAAGAAAAATCCAATGGAACCAGCATTGAAGGCTAATTATTCTTGGATCATTCTCGGAATTAGGCATAACTCATCGGACCACGATTTCACATTTCTCCATTGGCCGCTATGAACTTTGTAGCCGCCTATCTTTGGCTTCAATCTCCTTCTACCACGCATTGATGATCGTGGCCTTAGTATACTATCATTCTAGAGGCGAATGGCCTTAGTCTCTTCTACTGTCCTTGCAGACGACTTTCAATATCTTCTACCGCCCTTACGAATGGTCTTCACGTAGAATGTACACAAAAAGTACCCATTGGAAACCTACTAAGATGATCAAAGGGAAGATCAAGGAGCTTGTGGATACGAGATTTCCATTAGTACCAAATAAGTCTATAAAATGAGAAATTTAGACAAGAAAACCAAACATGGCCATTTAAACCCCTTGTCACATAAACTCAACTAATACTAGCAATCCACCAAGCAAAACTAACTAAAAAGTATATCGGTTAACAGACAAAAAATGAAGCATATCAAACTCCCCTTACTTAACCCTTTACTCATCCTCGAGTAAATAGATGACCAAAAAAAAGGATCAAGCAAAATGTAGCATGCAAAAAGAAGTTAACTGAGCATTCAACTTATTCCAAGATTATCCTATTTCCCTCAAGAAAGTAAGAATATCACAACTCTGACATCCCCGAAAGACATAAGAAATCAAACCACCAAAAAGTAAAGTGTGGAAAACGGTAAGCCAAAAAAGGCAAGTGTCAAGCTAGCTTACTTTTCTGGAAATGATCCAAAAGCAATCAAAGAGTAGTCTTAAAAAACAATCCACCGCAGAAACATGCATTCAACCTAGTTTTTTGTTTTCTCTCAATTTCTCTTATTTTTCCTAGGAGCTCTTTCAGGTTTTCATCCTAGCTTTAACACACAAAGGGTACACACTTATCACTTTTTTTCCACACGGCCTCTCATTTTTTCCTAGGCTCGTAAGCCTAGCCTGGCCTAGCCTCTAATTTTACCTAGTCCTTTTGACCTATCCGAGCTTTTCCGCATGTTACCCAAGTCGCCCTTTGGGTTTTTTACTTGTCCAGGCTTTTGTATTTTTTTTTCATTTTTTCAAGTTTTCCATTTTTTGGCGTAGAACGAAAATGCCGCAAAAGTGGGCTTCAAACCACAAAAGATAGTCATACATAAAAAAACACACCACCAATTTCCTAAAACTTCCTACCCCATGCAAACTAGAAATCCCTAGCATAGCATGTCATACCACCAAATGTTCATCCAAAATCATCCCTCAACAAACAAACATCAACATCACAAACTAACAAGAAATATTACCAAAGCAAATCAAGAAATGAACCGAGGAAATCCCAAATGAAAAATCCCTAAGTGCGCAATACTCCCTCCCCACCATGCAAAGTGTCCTATGCAAAAAAAAATCATGTTAAAACTTAGGTGAGGTAGGGAGAATAGTGGTACTCACTCTCAACCTCCTCATAATCAATATCCGAGTTAGCAATAACTCTATAGACTTCTGTCTCAAACTTCCGGTTTGGAAAAATAAGTAGGTCATCCAAGAATGTGTCATGGTCCATGGCGGTGCGCTCCGGTTCTACCCTCTAATGTCATCAGTCCCACCAATGATGCCTTAGCTAACTTCTCAATGTCGTACCGTGTTCCCGGTCTCCCTAAGTTAGCTAGAGCCCTTTGTGTGACCGGATGAACTAGATACTCCGCCAAAAGACTAATCATGGCTCCCATAGAGATTTTTCTACTCTTCATGTCTCCCATCGCTAAGCATTCCTGCACAAAGTACCCCACCAAGTTTGGAAAACATTTACCTTCAGGAATCATTGCCCAAAGGCAATGAACATCCGAACCCAGGCATTGTGTTAGTTCACCGTGGTAAAAGACTCACATAGCCAACAAACAGTGAACATAACAGAATGCCGGATGAACTATGGTGGTACTCTTGCCCAGGTTCTTCTGGTTTGTCCTTGTCAGTCGCACCCAAAAGTGCCCAAGAGAGAAAAGTAACCCTTTTCGGTGTGGCTTATGGATCTTCTTGCCATACCTCCACCCAAAGACTTGCGCGACCTCTCGATGAGTCATCTTGTACTCCTTATCGTCTAGGTTAAATTTGATCACCTTGTATCTATCATCAGTTACGATCGATCATAGAATAGTTAGGTACTCTAGGGTCTACCTAATGTACGTCTTGGAGTGTTTCTCGAGAAACCCCTCAAGACCTACTCGGATCAACATGTAAGTGACTGGCTCGAGTAAACCTAGAGCCGCCAAGGTGTCCTTGCAAGCAAACCCCATCTCCAAAATACTCCTCTTTGGCTCTCTCAGGTTCCTCCATCTTTGGGCTGCAGTCCCAGAAATGTTGGATAAACCCATAAACTCACCGGTCACAAATGCGGGGTTATGAAGAGTGGAAGTTGTTGGCTCGGGTTTTGCACCCTTCGACGACTTCTTCCTCTTCTCACCCCTAGTGGACTTTCCCTTCTCCGAGGAATTATTCTTAGGTGACATCCTAACAAAATGAAGGCAAGAGTGGTGATATGATCATGAACAAAGCATGGCTTATAATTCAATGAGAAAGCATTCCGCCAAATAACCCAAACATTCATAACATGATATTCTAACATTCCTCATCAAACATCAATCTCATGTAAGTTATAACCAACCTATTCAATTAAATCATGCAACCAAGATTTACTCTTCCCCAAATCACCCAACACCAAAGATTATATCTTTCAAGCATAATATCACATCAATCCTCCCAACATTCTCTTCAACACAAGATCATGCATACAAACCCAAACTCAAACACATATCTTCACAACACACTCATTCAAGATTCATGCTTCAAATAACACATCCACAATTTCAAATAAAGTACATAAACATAGAGTTCAATGGGTTACCCAAAATTTGAAGTTAATAATTGCAAGACCCACAATAGAAGAAGCAAAAATTGCCAACTTTTGGAAGAAAAACTTCAATATTTTGAGTTCACCAAAAGTGTGTGAGAATGAGTGTTTCTTGAGAACAAATATTGTGTTAAATGAGATAATTAGGTGTAGAAGTTACTATGGAAATGGAATTTCACCTAGGTGATTAGGGTGAGAGGTACAATCAGGATAAGAATGGAATTTTAAAATTCTCAATTTAGGGGACAAAGTACAAGCCAATTAATTTCAAGGGATTTGGAAATATTTTTAAAAATCCTAGAACCAAAAATGCATTTTTGAATTTGAGAATCAGAATTTTCAAAAATGTGCATCATCGGAGCAAATAAAATTGAAAAATTGGTGTAGTGCACAAAACGGGTGCCTAGCGCGAAGTTATTCTAGTACTAGGCATAGCCTCACACCAAACTATGCCTCATGCCGTTCCAGTCCCGGCATGAAGGTTAGCCTTGCGGTGGCCTACCTGATGCGAGGCATGCTACAACTGTTTCCCTAATCCTTGGTTTTCCCTCTTTTTCAAAAGACTACATTTCCCGTCCAATTTAATTCCATTCAAAAGACAATCACAGGTCTCGAACTCAAATTTCCAAACCATCAAGAGTTTCATTTCAAAAATCCACATAGTAAAACATAGATTCATGCAAAAACTAACTACTCACTAATCAAAATATGAAAGAAAAACAAACACCGTGTATTTATTGTCGTCCTCATAACTTGTTTTCTTTCATGCATTCTAGTTAAACACACTTACCGGTGGGTCTCCGGAATCACCATCGGCGACTCCACCCATGATGACATCATCATGGAGAGGTCTCCACAACGAGCCATCCTTACCTTCTGACCTTTTGTCTGCCAATAGGAATGAATCTCCATGCCTTGACACCATTGAATCTGTGAATGTCATTTTGGGAATTAAGAGAGGTCGAGGAGATTTTAAACCTTTCCCACAACAATTTGGTTAGCATAGAAAAACAATCTAGCACACACATATTATCCATTGCATCATTCAATTCATTGGATTCACATCACTATTATAAACATGTGATTAACTCAAACATTCATGCTCATTTTTCATTCAAGAAGACCTCATCATTCTTATCACATAAGGTTACACCTTTACACATCAAAGATGACCTCGTCAAGTTCTTCTCTATCCATGTCATCTTCTAGAGTTAAAGTTCCCAAGTGGATATCGATTTTAGTCTTAGACATTTTAAGTAAAGGTCTCCCTAAAAGTATTGGGGTGCACTTTCGTCGTGCGCCACAGACCTTCTACTACTACTTCTTGCCTCGATTGAACTTGTTCCCTAGTTCTTTGCCTCCTACTCCTCTGACAACCTGTGTTTTTAGTCAGGAAGTGTAAGATGCCTAGATTAGTGACATGGGTGTGTACAATAAACTAGGGTCAACAATACCCTTCTGAATGCAACACTTGCAAATTGATCAAAAGATAACAAAATAACTAAAACAATAGCTCCAACCAAGAATAAAAATCAAACATAAACCAACAAATAAATAAAAGCTACACTAACTACTCTAAAAACACATTGTACCTAAGTTGATACCTAGACTGATAGCATCCCCGACAATGGCACCAAAATTTGACCCACCTCGTCCCGGGGATCGTTAATTGTAGCTAATTAACACGAGCCGAGGGTGGTGGTAAAAGATAAAAATTTATAGTTCTGCACCCCCGATCTCACTGCTATGCTACCTAGAGGGTAGTTAGCGACAAGCCCTGGGTTTGTCCTCAAAGATACTAAGTCTAATGTATCAACTAGAAACACAACCCCATATGAGTCGTCAATCCATACAAGTAAAATGAATGGATAGTAAAGCAAACATGCAAAGGGTGGGGTGGGGGGTTAGGATTTTCAATCTAACAACTACATAACAGGTAAAGTAAATAACACAACTACAATATAAAGCTAGCACTTGGGGAAATCATTGAGTGACTTGGTAAATCCAATGCTTCTATTCTCAATTCTTTCACATAGAGATCTAAGAAAACCTAATAGTGTGTCCATAACAGGTGGTGTGGCCGATGTCATACACTTCTCCTTCCCTATCACAGGGGGTGCTCTTTCAACCCTCTATCAACACCGCCATCGTAATTAAGGGAGTACAACAAGGTCCGACTGTTATTGTAGGTCTGATTCTCCTGCGTGCGATTACATCCTGAGCTTCCACCACGAATGCAAATAGACTCTAAGGATCGGATGTCCGACCAAACAGACTCAGACAAGTTAATCCTCTGACCACCAACTTCCATTGTAACATCTCCACAACCAGTAGCCCTTCGAGATGACGAAGGGAGAGCTTGGGGTTTATCTTTATATTCAACACAAACTTGCTCAAGTTCATGCACATATCTATCAAGTCGGCTGGATTCAGTATGAATCTCCTCAGTGTCACTTCATAGCTGTGTGTTTATAGCGAACTGCTCATCAAACTTTTCTTGCCAACCAAGAGCAGAAGTTTATAAGTGATCACATGCATCATGCTTTTTCTCCAACTTACCCAGCAGATCATCAATGCAGGCACATTGTTTATCCATGATCAACGTCTTCTGATGGGCCTCATAAGTCTTAATCACACCATAATATCTAGCTTCTACTTGTTGGCGGAGCATATTCGTCATGTTCAACTATTGTTAATGAATAAGAATTTTCTACTCACCTAAAGTTCTACGTAAATTGCGCAAAGCATCCTGGATGTTATTCACAGTCGTATTTCACTTATTTTCAAGTTTGTTGATACCCAGTAGCACATAATTCAAATGTATACTATAACATAAAACCCACTCTTGAACACGGACAGGGAGATTAAGCGATCGTAAGTAGTTGCCTGCAGATTCAAGATCAACTTAACCACGAACAATGTTTTTGCCAAGTGATTCAACATTATATCCATTAGGAGTGAGCTTACTGCAAGGATAACTTGTAGAGAAAGAGGGAGATGAATATGAAATAGGAAGTTTCCACCTAATGCACAAGGGAAGTAATTCCATACACGAAAATAGTTCAAAAGAAACAACCTCTTCACACTCTTCGGTGAAGGATGGGGTAGCACAAAGAAAGCTAATAGGCTCATGAAGAGGATCCTTATATCCCATAAATTCAAGGCTTTTCAAGAATTTATGATCAACCAAAATATTGAAGCCCTACACATAAGGACAATGAGAAAGCGTAGAACCGGACAAATAGATTAACTTCCATACTTAAGTTGCACTAATAGTACAAACATACATCAAAATAAATTTTTAGGTTTACAATCCAAAATTTAAAAAGCAAAATACGCTAAGAATCAACTAACTTTGGAGTTTGAGTTAAGCATAGGCTAAACAACGATTGCGGCAGCATCTTAGCTTGGTTGCTGAGTAGCATTCCCCTCGCTTGGCTGTTGGATGGGAGTTTTAGTGATCGTATTAACCTCACTAGCAACACTGGCATTATCAGACTTAGGAGTGGAAGCATCTGCGTTATGCTTGAATGGAAGATCTTCGAAGTAATCCACCGCACATCCTTCAGGTCAACCACAGAAGGAAGACTTAGAAGGCTAGCAAGATGCGAGAGCAGGGTATATGGATATCCCCCGTTAGCAATCTTTTGAATAAAGGCTTTGCTAAGATTCACCCTCTTATTTTCCAAGGTATCAGTACACGTCTTTAGAGAAGGAAAACTCTTAAGATCACTAGGAGGGGGAAAGAACCCTTGGTTTCCCAAACCAAGGGTATTATGAAGAGTGCTACCAAGAGATAGGAGATGTTGGTTTTCAAGGGCAAGAAACCCAAGAATTGTATCCATACCACAATTCTTACAATCCGGAATGGAGTGGTACTCCGGATTGGTGGTATGAGAATGAGCCAGAAAACCAACAATACGAGCAAAATAGTTGGCCATCACCACCTTATACCGTACCCCACAACCAAGCCCAACAAGGAATTTCAAGTTTAACACGTGAGGAAGTCATGAATGCAATAGAAAACTTGAACAACTTTACTACTGAGGAGTCGGACACTCGGCTCTCCTCTAGTGTAGAGGCTATTGGGGGCATGTGAAGAGTATATTAGAAGCGTTGGCCCAAATGGAAGTTCGTGATTATGAAAATACACCATCCCAAGTCAAACTCGAGGATTCGGTGAGTGAGGTCACCATGGGAAATGAGCTTTAGTTCGAAGGGGGTGAGGAGTTGGTTGTTGAGAATGAAAAAAGGGAGGAAGAGGTGATTGTGTTACATTCATTAGCATCGTCACCCCTTCCCCCAACTAGTGAACCAACTCCACCATTTTTGGAAGTTTTAGGGAGACAGGAGAGGAGCCAAAAGACTATCCCAAGCCTCCTAACCACCCAACTCCCTTTAAACCATCTCCACCTCAACAAGACTTTCCTCTTGAAATTTTTGTACCCCCACCTCTTTACTTTTGGATGCTCATGGTGAAGAGATTCAAACCTTCACCATATGGATAACATTAGGGTCGTGCCGACGACCTTAAAAATATGGAGCTTCTCGGGAGGCAACCCGAGCTTCTAAGTTAGATTAGTGTTTTGTCTTTTCTTGAAATTTTTTTCCACTACCATGTCTTCAAACCCTTACCCAAAACCTCAAGAATACCACCACAATCCACCACCAAAAAACCACTACCAAAACCACCATCTAGGAGTACTACTAGTTGTTGTATTTTGTGTGTGTTGATCGGGATTTTCATAGTTGTGGCTTCGTAGTTGATGGATCGAAGTTTCATATTGGGCAGAGTTGGAAAACATAGAGGAGAGAACATTCATTTAGAAGTGAGCATTGCCATCACTGGGAAGGACCTTCAAAGTCCAAGTTGTGAGTATTTTTTCTTTCTCCCTTATTTTTTTTATCTTGTCCTTTTCACATTGAGGACAATGTGTATTTCAAGTGTAGGGAGGTAAAGAAACATATATCTCATTGTATTGTATTGTATCTCAAGAGAAGGAGGGAAAACCACCCTTATTGGCTTACCCGTGGAAACACGAAAAGTGTTGGATGTTGCTTTCCCAAGAGTGTATTTGCCATTTTTGTTTTCCTTCAAGTTAGTACTAACAACATTTGAAATCAAAGCATCACTCAAAACATCATCTATGGCAACATTTAAGGAACTACCATCTTTGGGCTCAATTACATCTTGCTCTTTATCATCAATAAAATGAATAGCCTTGGCAAGAATGATATCTACTAGGATGATCAATAGAATTATTAGTGTCAAATTCTACCTTCCGCCCATCAAATTCCATGGCAATGTTTCTTTACGCACGTCAATTATGGTCCTTGAAGTCTTTAGAAATGACCTTCCTAAAAGAATAGGTTTAGCACTATTGTCACCTCCCATTTCAAGAACATAAAAGTCTGCGGGGAATGTCAAAGAATCCACTTTCACCAACACATCATTCACAATACCTTTCGGGTATATGCTAGAGTGATTGGCTAGTTGGATAACAACCCTGATTTTGTGCAAAATGCCTAGATTTAGATTTCCATGCAAGGAATATGGGATCACATTGATTTAGACTTTCATGCAAGGACCTAAGTATAACATTGCCTTGTTAACACATTTGTCTCCTATCTCACGAGGGATTGTAAACATTCATGGATCATCACATTTAGGGGCATTTCATCATCAAACACAGTGGAGACATATTCACTCTTCACACTCTTTTTATTACTTTTCAATTGTTGTTTCCTATTGATGGTACACAATTCTTTAACAAATTTAGCATACCTAGGAACTTGATTTAGAGCATTTAAGAGTGGAATATTTACCTCGCATCTACGAAAGACTTCGTAGATGTCCTTGGTGTCCTCCTTGGTCCTCCTATCCTTGAGTGCCTCAAAAAACGGTGGTTCCGGTGCATAGATAGGGATTTCCGCCCCTCTTAACTTCTTGTGTGGTGAGGGTGAGGTTTCGGGATTTAATCCTGGTCTTGGCACAAATGTCTCCACCTCAATTTCTTCTTCTTTGCTCTCTTTGGCCAACTCATAGGCCTTTTTTTCATGGTCTTCTTCTTTTTCAACCATCCATTCAACAACAACCCTTGCTTGGGGATCCTTCACTTCCCTTCCACTTCTCAATGAGATTTCACTCACATTTTGTCGAGGGTTGATCTCTGGTTGGGAGAGAAGACTTTGGTGGAAAAGTGCAAACCACCACTGAAAGCTCTTAAATGTTCATCCCTTGGAGAAAGAGAGAAACCCCCATATGCTCACGTGCTTGAGATTACCATGGAAGAAAAGGTAAGTTGTTGGAAATGTTGAGGGAACATGAAGAAACCCTAAGCTATTTGAAGAAGGTTTTATTGGGGGATGATGTGAATCCTAATTTCTTTTACACAGATCGGGGAAAGGGGTCCGATTATCTCGGTTCATTTTGTGAGTAAGCCCCAAGAAAGGGAAGTGATTCATGCCGACGACGTTAAATATTCTTGGTTTTGATCATCTGGATCATCATTTGTGACTGTCCGTTGATGTTGTTTGGAGTTTTTGTCAATTAGTTTCATTATTTTACTTTGTGCTTTTCACGGATTGTTTTTCCATGATTTTAGCAATTCAAACCTAAGGCATTAGATGGATGAAGGGATAAATAATTGGAGTCAAGAAGGAAAAGCTTGGGCAAAGGATGAGGTTGAAATTTTTTTCTAAGTACCAAGTAGGTTGCCTGTCGTGATACGCGACCACCTCGTCGCGAGTCGTGACGGGATCAGAAAATTTTGTCAATTTTGGAGCCCTCTGGCTCCACCTTTTACGAGCTGCAATGGCCGCATCGCAAGTCATAACTGATCAATCCGATTCACAATGGTTTGGTCGTGATCACGACCAAATCAGAAAGATTTTTGCTAAAAAATGAACTCCCAGGTCCACTTTTCGCGACTCGCAACAGTCCCGTTGCAAGTCACAATAAACCATCGCTAACCATGACAGATTGGTTACAATTCATGATGCGAGCTTTGACTAGAGGTGCCTTTTGACCTACACGCTGCGAGTCGCGACAGGCGTACAGACCTGTTCTAAAAATTGGGCAGAACCCCTTCAAATCACCATTTCCATCTTCTTCCCTTCATCTCCTCCGCTGCTCCACCAAATTTCCACCACTCTCCGGCCCCCACTCATCGACGCTCCACACTAAATCAACCCTAAACCACTCCCTAATCCATCATACCCAATCTCTACACACAAATCGGCCTAGTTTGTTGAAGAACACAAAACCCTAAAATTTTGGGGTTTTGTGATATTTAGCAATCCAGGTTTAAAGTTTTTGTGGGATTAGTTCATTCTTCATATTAAGCATCTAAGTGGGACATTCCCTCATTTTCTTAAGCTTGAATTGTGATTATGTTGTATAATCTATTTTATTGGATATTGTGTGGATTATGTGTGATGCCTTAGGGATTTAAATTGTTGGAACATTGTAGATTCTTGTAATATATTGTGTTTATGATTTGGTTTGATAGAGATCATGTGAATATATTGTTCTTATTATTTGGTTGGATGTGGGATAGAATTGTGCTCATTTTGATGGTGTTGATTTGCTCATGTTGGTGTTGTGCTTGCATTGTGTTTACATTGTGGCTTTGTTTGAGAGTTTGGTTGTGGTTTGTACTAGAGATTTGGCGTATTGTCTTGACTAAACATAGTTAATATTTGGATGCAATGTTATCATGCTTAAAGTAGTTTAGCCATAAAAATTGGATGTTAATGTTATGAACGTAGTAATGGTAGCTAAACTAGTTAGGCATGGCTGTGATTATAGGATATCATTTGAATATCGTATTACTACAATTGATTATCTGAAGAACTATTAAGCACATACCTTTCATATAAGTCCAATGATATATATATATATATATATAACCAGATCTTTATTGCATTATATTGGACAATAGTCTTTGAATCTGAAATCTTTACATCAACATTAACCACACAGAAGCAAGATGTATAAATAATTTAAACCTGAAGAATGTTCCTAAAGGAATCTATAGAAAATGAAATAAGGAAGTACCTGCAAGTTCAAAAATGAGGGAGCTCCAAAAAAATATACCAAATCCAAAAGGAGAAGATAAAATCAACCTGTATATTGAAAAATATGCAACATAAAAAGGCAAAATGTGGCAGATCCAAAATGGGGAGCACAGGATGAGAAAAAATAAAATAACAAATGCTCTTCAAAAATCTCCTTGTAAACTATATTTTTAGTTTTATTGTTTAGTCATGCGCCCTCAAATGTCGAAGGTGTCAAAATAACCTTGATGGATTCAGAGGTTTTTACTCGAGATAAAGCAACATACAACTAACCATGGGAAAAGACGGGATGTTCTAAATATAGTCCAACAAAATCTAATGTCTGGCCTTGGGACTTATTGATTTTCATAGCAAAACAGAGTCTCACTGGGAATTTAAATCTTTTAAATGGGATGGAGGTCTTACTACTTTGGTCACAAATGATTGGTATTCTAGGAATAAAAACTTGTTTGCCCTTAGAAAGCCCAAAAGCTATCTCAGCCCTAATGGTTGATTGACACAACTCATGATAAATTAATCGAGCTCCCTTACACAGTCCCTCGGTTGGATTTAAGTTACGTATGAGCATGATATGACAATTTGGTTTAAACACTAATTTATTTGGTGGGAGACCTTTTGGATGAAGTGTATTAAGAAAATCCTCATGATCACTCTGATTGTTTTCACCCAAAGTTCTATCTGTACTAATATATAATCTTGGGGTTCCAGGAAAAGCATCAACCAAAAATTTATTTATGTTGTCAACAACAACATTTGTTGCAGCCAAAACACACATTCGTATCATATCAATTGGATTTACTGTATATGCAGCTAAATCTGTGAACACACATTGAATCAACCTGTAAACAATTCAAATATTATCAATGTCCCCATTAATAATCTATTCATTATGTAGAAGACTTGTGCAAAAAGGATAAAAATGTCTTACTTTTGGATGAATGCTTCTTTCCCAATATATGGGATAACTATGTGAGCTGACAATTCGATATCCTCATTGTAGTCAATATGCTCTGTCCCTCACCTATACGTAATAAAAAAGAGAAACATTGAGGATCATTTAAGGCCATCATGTTTTATTGAAGATGGAATGTTTCTAATTTTGGCCATAAATGAGAATATACAATGAATGCTTGAACTGTTCCATCTCTCGATGCACCTGGTATAACAGTTACAGTTTACCTGAAATCTCTCCCTAAAAGAACAACCTTACCACCAAATGGAGTATCAGTATCCATGAGATCTTTTAGTAACATATCCAAAGCTTCTAACGATTGCGTTTTTCCATTGTGGCCTTATCCCAAACAATCAACTTAGCTTCTATTATTAACTTTGGTAAACCACACTACTTTCTCAATTGACAAACTTCGGTATCGAAACAATCAAATGGAAACTTGAAAATGAAATGTGCAGTCCTTCCCCCAAGCAACACAGAGGCAGCTACTCCAGAAGATCCAACAGCCAGTGCAATATGACCTTCAGGCCGCAATGTCGTAAGCAAAGCTCTATACAAAAAAATTTTTCCTGTACCACCAGGCCCATCAATAAAGAAATATTTTTCCACTGTTGGCCATAACACTTTTCATGATTCGATCATATACCAGCCTTTGCTCAAAGTTTAATAGACTGGGTAGTAGTAATTCTTCATCAGAAATTTGAATACTCCTCTCACTGACTATTTCACGTGTTAAAACCTCATGAGCTGATACACCAGCAATACTAACCATCAAACCATAATGTTTAATATTCCTACCCATTTCAAACAAAAATCCATTTATAATATTCAAAACCTTAGTATTTATAAAGGCTTCCGTGAGATGGGGTTGTGTTGATGATTTTTTCAGGAAATCTAAACATAGTTCATCTCTGAACCTGAGCCATAATGCCTTTGGATCATGTGGCGAGCAAAATACTAGCAAAACAGCAAATAAAGATCTCAAAGTCGATGGCATCTTGAATGAACAAGCAACCTGTAGGGCATCTTTAATATAAGTATATGAAGTCAACAAACCATAAGCAATTGCGGCTTCTCTATAAGTATTTTATTGACTTCCTTGCACACTCTTCAAATTTTCAAAGGATGTTGGTGACTTAACATGAGATAGAAGAAGCCTTAAGTAATAGCGTTCACCTTCTGTGGAACTCACTGCAACCAGCCTACCGATAACATTCCTGGATTTTCTCTTCACCCGAGTCTTGTTTGATGTTGACCACACAAAGTGTTCTGGAAATTCTTTATATAAAAGCTTCAGTTCTTTTGCATCGGGGTCACATGCATTCATTTTAAAGAAAGATGTAAGCGTAGTTGTACTAAGAAACTCATTTGCAGTAATCGACTCAAGATCGGCATTCTTGTGAAATGTAATATATTTCTGACCTGGTAAGTGGACTTGAAGAGTGTAAACAACAGGCTGCATATGGTTTAACTTAAAACCATATATTCTCCAAGTTACTTCAGATGGGCCAATCCAACGGCCATATTGATACAATTTGATTTCATTAATAATTATATCATGTCCACCACCCTGCAATGCAAAGCCAATTCGTTCACTGCCCTTGAAGATGTACTTGTGAACATACTTGATAAGCCGAATAGTTGAGCAAATATCCACATTTATATGACACTCATATGTCGCGGATAAGTATTTATTATAGCCAACAGCCCAGTTATTTCCCAGAGCATGTTTTTTATGGTAATTGTTCTACCATCGTCTCTCTTTCTATATAATGGATAACCATCCTTTGCATGACATGTTGACTATGTAATTGGTTTAGGAAATCCAAATTTACACTTACCGTTCCTCATGCAGGGGCTTTTAGGATTCAATCTACCACATGGTCTATGCATCATATTTTTGCTGAAAATACCAAAAAGATATGATTCCTTGTCTGGATCTGGCAGCTCGGCACAAACAATTTTATCATAAGAATCCGTTCCCAAAGGTTTACAACCAGGTTTTAGAATAATTACATATGGCAGTGAGGCATACCTCTTTTTTTGATACTCAATAACGTACACCAAAGATTGCACAGTACCGAAAATCTCCTTATGAATAATGTCATCCTTCAGCTCATAAACTTTAGCGTGGAAAATTCTTGCAAGTAAATCTGGCCTATCATTTGCAGTTTCACCAAAATGAAGGTTTTCTTGAATCTTTGCCCAATATGGATTACAAGTGATGGTCAGAAATATATTAGGCTTACCAAATTTCTGAACGATGGCCATGGCATCAAGATACCTACGACACATATCTCTAGGACCACCTATAAATAAAGCTTGAAGTGCCACCTATAAATGAATCTAGAAGTACCAACCGACGACCAATTGCGGATCCCTTTGCTAAACCAACATTCATACCATCCATAAGACCCTGCTCCATTTCAGTTCGGAATTACCCCTGCTTGTCCCTAAAAAATTCCAACCAGCTGGTTTCTATTTTAATGTAAGCATCAACAAAAAACTGTTGTAAGAGGCATTCAACATGTAGAAACATCGATTCATCATCTGACCTCATTTGTAATTTATAGCAGTAGTACTCCCTTGCAGTAATTGCATCCTTGTTTTTTTTCCCATCCCTGACAACTGTAAGGAAAGTAAAACATAAACATGTAGTGTAAAATGTCAAAAAATCAAAAGAACACAACTATTGAATTTAAAAGTTGATTACAGACCTTTACTCTCAGAATCTATCAGTGATTGAGGACAATCAAACACCATCATTTCACCTCCAGACTTTTCACAAACCATATGCCTCTTCCTAATCCTTTTAATATTCAAATGCCAACCAGATTGGCCCCTCAGAAAAATTAAAGTATATTGCATTGGATCATAACATCCACAATAATGTTTGATATTATAAGTTTTACCATCAGTGCTGTAGACTTGAACAAGTACAGTCCTTACTGCATCTTCCTCGAATGGCTCAACAAATATACTACCAACCTATGACACTGTTGGAATGTTGTATTGCCTCTGATCAAGTTTTGGGTCTGCACTTAGAACAATAGTCTTCGTCTCGATGCTGTCAATATTTTTAATTGCTTAAAGAACTGACAATACGGATTATCTCTCAATACATCCATCAACAATTTGATCGTTGCCTCATCGAATTTGTCAGCACAGTCAGACCCCATTCTCTTTTCCAACTCAAAGTCTGTGTAAAGAAAAATAGCTGAACACCAGCAGGTTCAGCTCCCTCAGAACCTTTCAAAGGTTTCAAATAGTGATACATTTTACCATGGACTTTGAAGGTATAAATTCCGCGGCATTAACAGTTAAGTTGCGATCATAACCTACACTCAAAGTTGTAAATGCAAGGTTATTGTTGTAGGTCTGAACATTCTTCCTAAAATGGATAGACTGCGGTGTGATGCCAACAAAAAGAGCTCTTAATTGGTCTGGCATTGGCACATATGGCAAGTAAATTTCCCCTCCAGAACAACAGAATATATTTGATTCTCCCTTAAATCTCTTTGCCTTGCAATGAACACAATTAGTCATTACAGGTAATATCCGTGGAGAGGTGGGAATATCATCTCCGAGAGCAATATTTTTATACTTTCTCTTTTTCAGTGGACCTGAAAGGAAAAAAAATAATATAATACAAATAATCATCAGCCAGTTAAACCTGATCTAATATTATTGTTTTGCTGCAATTGTTGATTCAATAAAGATATAATTTAATTTATTGATGACACATATAAATACCAGCTATTTTACTGAAGAGTATCACATTTGGATATCAGCCATTTAATTACATGTAAATTTTGACGTAGAGCTAAAAAAATCTGATAAAGATGAAAATAGCACTGATGATAAACCAAGAAAAACAAACTTGCAAAAGTAGAAGGTAAATTTCCATCCTTTGCACTATGAAGAATAGCAGAATTGATAATTGGCAAATGACTATGAGAAGAGGAACACTCTGCTTGGTGTAAATGGCCAGAAATATTAGCTGGAGAATTTCTTTGTAAGAAAGCATCGCGAGAAGAAAAAGAATCATATGTTGCAGGTTGGAATATACAGTAAAGAAAATGCTATATATGTTAAGAAAGAACAATGAATGATACACAAATATGTATAGACTTGTAGAGCTGGTGTTGGCGAAATGAACATACAAAGAAGAGGATACTGCGTGGTGGCCATCATCATAAATATTAGCTGAAATATTTCTTCGCGAAGATGCAACAGAATTGGAAAATGAACCATATGCTGCAGACAAAAATGCATAGTAAGTATCTGCCAAGAAAACATAGACAAATGGATATACTAATCGCTGTGAATCAATTTTAACTATATATAACAGTCAAGAAAGTTTGACATTGACCAAATAATGCCACAGATACAAATCAAAATCTCTGACAAAACATAATGATGCAAAGGTAGGTACAAAATAATACAATGAACATGTAAACACGAACTGACCCTACAGCGAGCTCGCAGATTCCGAATTTGCTGGACACTAAAATCACTTGACTCAATGATTAATAAATCATCATGAGAGGATGCCAATCCTACTAGCTCTGCATTGCCATAACTACTGTTATCCATCAAATTCCTCGATGGTGCATTACCTCGCAGATTCCAAATTTGATGGACACGCAAATCAGTTGGCTCAATGATTAATAAATCATCATGAGAAGCCACCGATCCTGCTGGCTCTGCATTGCCATGACTACTGTTATCCATCAAATTCCTCGATGGGATTGCACCATCAGTGGATAAATGGCCAGAGGAAGATTTTTGTGGTTTCCTCTTTGAACCTGCATTCCATGAACTGAAACTAATAAATTTAAACAGCTGATTATATATAACAGAAGAAGATTAATAAATACAGTTTCAAATTGTAAACACAAACCTGCCACCGGCTGTTGATGGGATGTTTGAGATGAATTTCTTTTAGTACAACTTGCTCTCTTTTTCGTTGGAGCATTAGTAAATTTTTTTCGGTAGGGATCTGACCATAAGCCTTTCTTCTCTTAGAAATTTCATGGTTGACAGTTGATGGATTTCCTGCAACTTGTTCAATTTCAGCCCCTGTAGAAAAGAATTTAGTAAATTTGATTCTAATATGAATATTCATAATACCATTGCTGCATATATGTGACAGTGGTAAAACAAAACACCCCATGCACGATGACCAGCTGCTAAAATAAAATAACAGAAAATGGAGCTCACAAGGAAGCAGGCAGCGGCGATATCAGCAGTAATCATGACACTGGCGTTCAAACTGGGGGGAGGGGAATTAGGACCAAAAACACATACCAATATCATTCACCATTGAACCCTCCACTAACTTAGAATAATGCTTTAAAGCATCATGCTCTCTTCTCTGCAGCAACAATTCTCCCTTGGCCTCAGGTGATAATTCAGCATAAGCCTTCCTCCTCTTAGCATTTCTGTCTAATCGATCAACGGCCTCCATCGATATATTTCTAGGTTTTATAACCAAAAAAATATTAATGTTATATAAACTTGGCGAAAGACTCGAAATTCAAAAACCCACAAGCATTTATCGGGAGAAGAACAAAGCACACGATTTCAGAACAGTACGATTCCAAATTATAAGGAAAGAGTTTGGATTAGGGGAAAAAGGGAGGAACAGTGTTTATAATATTTTCTTTTTGCATAGTTTATTTATTCGTTGAGAGGAGCAATGTCACCGGGAACGCGTACCTCTAGAATGGGTCCTTCTCGAATGCACACATCTCTAGAATAGGTTCCTCTCGAATCGGTACGTCTTGAATAGGTACCTCTCGAATGGATTGAATGGAACCCCTCCACCTCAAACATCACCTCTCGAATGGGTACCTCTCGTACATGTCCAATGGAACTCCTCCCTTCGAGGATAGAAGACTCCATCCCTTAGAGGCCCAAGACCTCAACCCTTTCGAGGACAGAAGACTCCATTCCTTCGAGGGCTGAGACCTCAACCCCTTCGAGGACAGAAGACTTCATCCCTTCGAGGGCCAAGACCTCGACCCCTTCTAGAACAGAAGACTTCATCCCTTCGAGGGCAAAATCCTCCATCCCTTCGAGGGCCTAGAACTCGACCCCTTCGAGGACAGAAGATGCCATCCTTTTGAGGTTGAGAACCACCCTTTCGAGGATCCCCATCTACCACTCGAGTCTTCCACCTGTCGAACCATTGACACACACACGCTAAGTATCAATCACTCAAATCCTCAATGTCTCGAACCCCTCCACATGGAAGTTCACATCTCGAATGGAAACCTCTCGAATCCATCCAATCGAACCCCTCTACTTGGAACTTCACCTCTCGAATGGGTAACTCTCAGACCCCTCCACCTGGAAGTTCACATCTCGAATGGGTACCTCTCGAACGGTAATCTCTCGAACATATCCAGTCGAACTCCTCCGCCTGAAAGTTCACATCTCGAATGGGTACCTTTTGAATAGCCACCGCTCGAACCCATCCAGTGAAACCCGTCCACTTGAAAGTTCACATCTCGAATGGTTACCGCTCGAACCTATCCAATCGAACCCCTCCACCTGGAAGTTCACATCTTGAATGGGTACCTCTCGAACCCAACCTATCAAACCCCTCCATTTTGAAGCTCACATCTCGAATGGGTACATCTTGAGTAGGGACCCCTCGAATGGGAGCCCAAAATGGCATCATTTTGGGAGGCCACCTAGTAGGACATGTAGATGCACATTGCGGCGCCGCAACTTTTGACAAATGAGATGCATAAAACGACAAAAGTGGTGCCCAAAATGACATCGTTTTGGGCGGCCACTTTAGAGCATAGTCTGGGGCACACGTTCGGCCTGCCTGGAAAATAACCACTATGCCCCTGATGAAGGTTGACACAAGCGTGCGGTTTCAAAGTATTCATTTTATATAGTAACCAGATCGAACCATTTCCACACACACGCTAAGTATCCATCACTCGAATCCTCAATGTCTTGAACCCCTCCATCTGGAATTTCACATCTTGAATGGGAACCTCTTGAACCCATCCAATCGAACCCCTCCACTTGGAACATCACATCTCGAATGGGTACCTCTCGGACCCCTCCACTTGGAAGTTCACATCTCGAATGGGTACCTCTCGAACGGTAATCTATCGAACCCATCCAGTATTTCACCTCCGGCGGAGAGGGTTCTACTGGAGCAGGTCAAATATGTCAGCAACACTTGAGTGAACACATCAGTCAAATCAGGTTTTTCATTGGAGTGGAGAGGTTTGAGTCAAAATGGTTCGAGTGGAAGTTTTAAGTGTCAAGGTTCAACTCGAGAGGGTTCAAATGGAAGGTTCCAAAGTTAAGTTTTGAGCCCAGACGGTTCGAATGGAAGGTCTGAGTAGTAAACATTTCATTAGAGTTGAAGCGGCCAAAGTTCGAGTGGAAATTCAAAAGTTAAGATTTCATTCCTGAGGTACTAATTCTAGAGGTGAGTGTTCAAATGCGGAGGGTTCAAGTGGGGAGGCTCCATTATAAGAGTTCAAGAGCTAATGATTAGAGAGGTGAATGTACAGGTTATGAGTTTGCAGTGGAGGGATTCGAGTAATACTGATTCGAGGGGTGAAGAATAAGCTGGACAGATTAAATTGGAAAAATTTGGAGAGGTACTAGTTCAAGAACTGAACATTCAAGTGTTGAAGGTTACATTACAGGGGTTCCACTCGAGGGGTTCACCAGGTAATGATTCGAGAGGTGAGGATTAAGTTGGAGATGGTTTAAGTGGAAAGGTTCCAGTTGAGAGGTTCGAGAGGTGCTTATTTGAGAAATTAATTCCAAATGCACTCTCTCTCTCCAATGGAGAGGTTCCAGAGATATTCATTCGAGAATTGATGTTTTAGGTGTAGCACTCCATTCACCACCGCTCGAACCTCCAATGAAATTTTCACCTCTCCAACTTCCAATGCAGCCTTCACTTCTCGAACCTCACCAATCAAACCTCCAATGGAAGATTCACCTCTTCTGGAGAGGATTTGACTACAGTCGGTCAAAGACGTTAACAATGCTTGAGTCAACACATCTGTCAAATCAGGTACAGTATATGACTGTTCCACCATCTCTTAAAACTGGTTGTTTACTGAAATGTTTCATCGAATACCGTGCTGTCGTGTTCCAGCTTCTCCTCATCATTTGCACAGTTTCCTGTACTCTTCCTTCTTATCTTCTTATTTTATATATTTTTATTTTTCATATATACATAAGTACAACCTATTACCGTTCCTCATTGTCTTAAAACTGTTTGTTCACCAAAATCTTTTCTCGGGAACAGTGTACTATTGTTCTACCTTCTTCTCATCATTAGCGCAATTTCCTATAATCTTCCTTCTTATCTCCTTGTCTTATTGTTATAAGAATCTTTCTTCGAATACAGCGTAGTACTCTTCCACCTTCTTCTCATCATTTGCACAATTTCCTATACTCTTCCCTCTTATCTCCTTATCATATTATTATATTTTACTTTATATATATATAAGTAGACTCTATTGGTGCTCAACCTTCTCTTATAATTGTTTCTTCATCATTCACCAAAGTGTTTCGTCGGATACATTATACTTCTGCTCCACCTTCTACTCATCATTTGCACAATTTCATATGGTCTTCCTTCTTATCTCCTTATTTTCTTATTATATTTCATAATATAATAATAATATAATAATACTATATGAATATATATATGTATATATATTTAAAAATATTATTATATATTTATTTATAATACATTTGCGTACATATATTTACCTTTCTTCCCTACCTTCGTTATCATCATCATCATCATCATCTTCTCATCTCAGGTAACAACAAAAGAAGAAGAAAAAGACTTAGAAACTGCTCTAAACATAGCATCCTAATAACTTCTTTTAATCTCCTCTCCTTAATTGTTTTCTCCTTTTAGTGTTATTACACAATTTCAAAACATTGTGCTAATGTTGTTCTCCTTTGTTGATTTCTAATAACATATAATTATACCAGCAACGTAAATATTCCACAAGTATCGAATCTGAAAAGTAAATGCAACTATATACGTAGTATACTCTGAATTTCCATACTTCAAATCTTTACTGAAATATTGAATCTTAGAGATGTCATTATATGTGATGCAGGAAGGCATCAGAAAAAGCCATTGATAAACTATGCAATACTAATCGTCCTTGGATCAAAGTAGTTACAGTCGATGAAAAATTCTCTGTACTTCAAAGCCAAAAGAGTCCTACAAAAGTCCAAAAATATATTTTTTTTGATGAAAAGTTAATCAACTCTTGTTTTATATAATAGTCTATAATACCATTATTTCTCATACTGATAGGTTTACTGATAATATAGGGAGCCAAAGTGGAAGGTATACTATTTAACAAAGCATATGAAACCATGAGCCAAAGAATTCAGGTTTATAACAGGTACAAGATATCGAATGCAAACATAAGAGAAATTGATCCCAGATATAAAAAGGGCGATATAGGAATGCAGTGGATCATCGACACGAGTGCGGTTATTGAAGAAATGCCTGATTCCGGCCATCTCATTTCAGGTCAACATTCCTATGTACCATTTGAAAGAATCCATGAACATGTCAATAAACCTGAAGAACTGATAGGTAATCATTTCCCAATGCATCTCTTGACCTTAAATCTGAACATATTTTTTGTCCTTAGTAATGGTATAAAATTACAGATGTTATAGGGGTTGTTGCTCAATGCCTCTCAATTCTCATTGTGAAAACACTGAATGGGTCTAAGAAAATTCGAAAATTTTTTCTTGTTGATGAGAAGTAAGAAAAAGCAGTTTCTGTTGCAAAAAATATTATATAATTATCTTCTACATTTCAATTTACCTTAATGTTTGTCATCCATGTTTAGATTACAAGCTTTAACTTTTACTATGTGGCAAGAATTTATTGAAAATGAAGGCAAACAATTGCAAGCCACTGTGGATGACCTGCCAGTACTAATTTGTCATCGACTCAAGGTTGATTCCTTTCAAGGTATTATATATTTATAAAACCAATGTGTCATCGCTCTCTAACCTCTATTTCATTATCAAACAACTTCTATTAACATTTTCACTTTTGCTTTATTCAGGGATAGAAGTATCAACACATCACAGATCATCCCTTTTAATTAATGGCATTGGCAGTCAATCTTTCAAATTGAGGAAATGGTACTATTTTTCCCATTTATTGATATGATGATAGGTATATTCAAATCAATGCTTACATTTATTGCAATACTAATTTTGTAGGGTAAAACAACACCACGGAGAGATCACGGACACCATCACTAGCTTTAACCAATCCTTGGGGAAAATTCCACCAACAACTTTGGATGTTGTCTACACTTCAGTTGGTTATATTGTACCAACTCAAAAGGTAAAAATAATGTCCCATTTTTCCCTAGTACCATGTTTTCCTCTTTAGTTTGGGCGTTATTTGTGACTGAACAATTTTCTTGAGAAATAGATGGTGACTTCAGAGGTGAAGATATCTCTCAAGGGCATATCTCAGAATTATTACTATATGGCTTGCGTTAAATGTTTTCATTCAACAAGTGCCTCCTTACATTATGAATTCACAGGCAATTTATGCCAAGAGAAGAAGCTTGCTCAACCAAGGTTATAAACCAACCAAATTCTTTCATTATATATTGTTAATGTCTTAAGAATATATATATGTTCGCATAGTTACTAGATTACTCCTATTCTTATTCTGAATGCGTTATTTGCGTAGGTGTCACTTAGAAGCATATCTTATAGATGACAGTGGTATTATCACCGCTACCTTCTTCGGTGAACCTGCTGAGATATTATTGGGGTTGACAGCAATGGAAGCTATTGATGGAGTTATGCAGGATAGTGCTTTCTATTTTGACATATGAATCAGGACTTTTAGTTTATCGTATGAAAACCCATACATTGAGTTTAAACATAACATAGTTTTTATCATAGGAATACATTGAAGATCAACATTCTATCATTGACAATGTTGACTACGTTGTCCAAATTCAAATCTCCAAATTGAAGGGTGGCCTGCTTACCCCAAGATACTGTGTGTAATTTTGCTGAAAAGAAATGCTTGCAAGACCAGGTTTCAACTCTTCATTTGCCAAAAAAAAGTGATAACCAATCACATTTGGAGATTCAAACTCCACCTGCTGCAACACAACTTACTATTCAAGGTACAACTACATTTAATCTGATATAACACTTCTACCTTATCGTTACATTTCCTTACGTCCTAATAAAAATATAATGCATGCTCCTTTAATCACAGACTCTACAGATTGTGGACCACCTTCACTAAAGGCAAAAAAGAACCTTTTCCCCCAATCTAAAAGTGAGGACTTTTCAGATATCAAAGGCAGAAGGGAAGAAACCTAAATTAAGCTAACTCCAACAAAAAGCTTTTGTTGCATCGTTTCTCAAATCAAGTAACCTTTTGTTTTGTGGATGTTTCTTTTTGTCACATCTTTCAGATATCGTTTGGTGCAAGTAACCTCTAAGGCTGATAAATTAAAGTTGTAGCATTGTGTGGTGATCAATTCAGCAACAATTCATTTGTTATCAGCTCTGTTGTACAAATATTTTTCAACGTGTTAGCATTGCATGCCTAAGAAATGTCAAAGTTATTACTATGTCACTGTCAGAAAGTTTTTCAACAACGGCATTTTAAATTTAACCACTATGAAATAATACACTGAAAGTTGAACTGGCATAAATATTATACATTTCAAGTTTAACCGGCTTAAAATAATAGCTATAAAATTTAAAATAATCAATTTAAATTTAATAAATTCCTGTAGAACTTCAACAGATGAAGGTACCCTTCGAGATGTGAACTTTCAGGTGGAGGGGTTCGATTCAATGGGTTCGAGAGGTACCTATTCGAGAGGTACCTATTCGAGAGGTTCCCATTCGAGATGTGAACTTCCAGGTGGAGGGGTTCGAGACGTACCAATTCGAGCGACCGCCATTCGAGAAGTACCATCCGAGAGTTACCCTTTCAGGAGGTACCCATACCAGAGGTGAAGGTTCAGATGGAGAAATTCCATTGGATTCATTCGAGAAGTATCCATTCGAGAGGTGACTTTCAGCTCGAGAGGTTCGATTGGATAGGTTCGAGAGGTCCCATTTTGGGGGTGCCATTCGAGAGGTACCATTTGAGAGGTGCCATTTGAGAGGTACCATTTGAGAGGTACCATTCGAGAGGTACCATTCAAGAGGTTAAGTTCCAAGTGGAGGTGTTCCATTGGCTGGATTCAAGAAGTGCCTATTCAAGAGGTTAAGTTCCAGGTGGAGGAGTTCCATCCGATGGGTTTGAGAGGTACCTATTCGAGAGGTTAAGTTTCAGCTGGAGGGGTTCGAGCCATTGAAGATTTGAGTGATGGATACGTAGCGTGCGTGTGATAATGGCTCGACAAGTGCAAGCCTCGAGGGGTAGATGGGGGATCCTCGAAGGGGTGGTTCTCACCCTCGAAGGGATGGAGTCTTCTATCCTCGAAGGGGTTGAGGTCTCGACCCTCGAAGGGATAGAGTCTTTTGTCCTCGAAGTGGTTGAGTTCTCGAACCTCGAAGGGTGTAATCTTTTATCCTCGAAGGGGTCGGGTCTTGGCCCTCGATGGGATGGAGTCTTCTGTTCTAGAGGGGAGGAGTTCCTTTGGACATGTTCGAGAGGTATCCATTCGAGAAGTGATGTTTGAGGTGGAGGGGTTCCATTTGATCCATTGGAGAGGTACCTATACGCGATGTACCGCTTCAAGAGGAACCCATTCGAGATGTTAAGTTTCAGGTGAAAGTTTGATTGGATGGGTTCAAGAGGTACCGATTCGAGAGCTTAAGTTCCAAGTGGAGGGGTTCCATTGGATGGGTTTGAGAATAACCTATTCGAGAGGTTAAGTTCTAGGTGGAGAAGTTCCATCTGATGGGTTCGAGAGGTACCTATTCGAGAGGTTAAGTTCCAGATGGAGGCATTCGAGCCATTGAAGATTCGAGTGATAGATACTTAGCGTGTGTGTGACAATGGCTCATCAGGTAGAAGACTTGAGGGGTAGATAGGGGATCCTTGAAGGGATAGTTGTCACCCTCGAAGGTATTGTGTCTTCTATCGTCAAAGGGGTTGACTTGTCGACCCTCAAAGGGATGCAAACTTCTGCCCTCGAAGGGGTTTAGTTCTCGGTCTCGAAGGGATGGAGTCTTTTAGGATCGAAGGGGTTGAGGTCTCGACCCTCGAAGGAATGGAGTCTGCTATCCTCGAAGGGAGTGGTTCCATTGGACATGTTCGAGAGGTACTCATTCAAAAGGTGATGTTTGAGGTGGAGGGGTTCCATTCGATCCATTCAAGAGGTACCCATTTGAGATGTACCGATTCGAAAGGAACCTATTCGAGAGGTTAAGTTTCAGGTGGAGGCTTCGATCGGATGGGTTCGAGAGGTACCCATTCAAGAGGTGAAGTTCCAAGTGGAAGGGTTCTATTGGATGGGTTCGAGAGGTACCTATTCGACAGGTTAAGTTTCAGGTAGAGGCGTTAGAGACATTGAAGATTCGAATGATGGTTACTTAGTGTGCATGGGCTAATGGCTCGATAGATGGAAGACTCGAGAGGTATATGGGGATCCTTGAAGGGATGATTCTTTGTCTCGAAGAGATGGAGTCTTCTAATCTCGAAGGGGTCAAGCTATTGGCCCTCGAAGGGATGGAGTCTTCGGTCCTCGAAGGGGTCGAGGTCTCGGCCCTTGAAGGAATGGAGTCCTCTATCATCGAAGGGAGGGGTCTTATTGGACATGTTCACGAGGTACCTACTCAAGATGTTAAGTTTCAGGTGGAGGTTTGATTGGATAGGTTCAAGAGGTACCGATTTGAGAGGTTAAGTTCCAAGTGGAGGGGTTCAAGACATTGAGGATTTGGGTGATGGATACTTAGCGTGCATGTGCCAATGGCTCGGTGGAAGACTCGATGGGTAGATGGGGGATCCTCGAAATAGTGGTTCTCGGTCTCAAAGGGATGGAATCTTTTGGCCTCGAAAGGGTTGAGTTCTTGGCCCTCAAAGGGATGGAGGCTTCTATCCTCGAAGGGGATCAAGGTTTTGGCCCTCAAAGGGATGGAGTCTTCTGTCCTCGAAGGGGTCTAGGTCTCGGGCCTCGAAGGGATGGAGTCATCTGGCCTTGAGGGGGTTGAGTTCTCGGTACTCAAGATGTTACGTTTCAGGTGGAAGTGTTCGAGACATTGAGGATTCGAGTAATGGATACTTAGCATGTGTGTGCCAAAGGTTTGATAGGTGAAAGACTCGAGGGGTAGATGGGAGATCCTCGAAGGGGTAGATGTGGATCCTCGAAGGGGTTGAGTTCTCGGCCTTCGAAGGGATCGAGCTCTCGGCCCTCGAAGGGCTGGAGCCTTTTATCCTCAAAGGGGTTTCTTTATCGACCGACAGGTACCCATTCAAGAGGTTATGTTTGAGGTAGAGGTATTCCATTTGATACATTCAAAATGTACAGACTCGAGACGTGCCGGTTTGAGAGAAACCCATTCAAGAGGGTAAGTTTCAGGTGGAGATGGGGTCGAGGTGTTGACCCTCGAAGAGATGGAGCTTCTATCCTCAAAGGGGTCGAGGTCTCGACCCCCGAAAGGATGGACCTCATGTCCTCGAAGGGGTTGTGTTCTAGGCCCTTGAA
Organism: Rubia yunnanensis; assembly: GCA_037428765.1. NCBI lineage: Eukaryota > Viridiplantae > Streptophyta > Magnoliopsida > Gentianales > Rubiaceae > Rubia > Rubia yunnanensis. The sequence continues at coordinate 30,176,372 of CM075071.1, read as the reverse complement.
GGGATGGAGTTTTCTGTCCTCGATGGGGTTGAGGTCTCGGCCCTCGAAGGGAGAGGTTCCATTGGACATATTTGAAAGGTGCCTACTCGAGAGGTTAAGTTTCAGAATTAGAGGTTCGAGACATTGAGGATTTGATTGATGGATACTTAGCGTGCGTGTGCCAAAGGCTCGGCAGGTCGAAGACTCAAAGGGTAGATGGGGGATCCTCAAAGGGGGTTAAGTTGTGAGCCCTCGAAGGGGTCGAGCTGTCGTCTCTCGAAGGGCTAGAGCCTTCTGTCCTCGAAGGGGTTGAGTTCTAGGCTGAGAGGTTCCCATTCGAGAGATTATATTTGAGGTGGAGGGGTTCCATTCGATCCATTTGAAATATACCTATTCGAGATATACCTATTCGAGATGTACCAATTTGAGAGGAACCCATTCAAGAGGTACCTACTCAAGAGGTTAAGTATCAGGTGGAGAGGTTCGAGACATTGAGGATCCGAGTGATGGATACTTAGCATGCGTGTGCCAAAGGCTCGATGGGTGGAAGACTAGAGGGGTAGATGGGGGGCCCTCAAAGGGGTAGATGGGGGATCCTCAGAGGGGTAGATGTGGATCCTCAAAGGGGTCGAGCTCTCGGCCCTCGAAAGGCTAGAACCTTCTTTCCTCGAAAGGGTTGCGACCTCGAGCGATAGGTACACATTCGAGAGGTTATGTTTGAGGTGGAGGGTTTCTATTCGATCCATTCAAAATGTACGTATTTGTGATGTACCAATTCGAGAGGAACTCATTCAAGAGGTTAAGTTTAAGGTGGAGATGGGGTCGAGGTGTCGGCCCTTGAAGGGTTGGATCTTCTATCCTCGAAGGGTTCGAGGTCTCGGCCCTCGAAGGGATGGAGTCTTTTGTCCTTGAAGGAGTTGATTTCTAGGCCCTGGAAGGGCTGGAGTCTTCTGTCCCTAAAGGGGTCATGGTCTTGGCCCTCGAAAGGTGGGGTTCCATTGGATATGTTCGAGAGGTACCTACTCGAGAGGTACCTACTCGAGAGGTTAAGTTTCAGGTGGAGGGGTTCGAGACATTGAGGATTTGAGTGATGGATACTTAGCGTGCGTGTGCTAAAGGCTCAACAGGTGGAAGACTCGAGAGGTAGATGGGGGATCCTCGAAGGGGTAGATGGGGGATCCTCAAAGGGGTTGTGTACTCGGCCCTCAAAAAGATGACATCTTCTATCCTCAAAGGATTGGAGCCCTTTGTCGTCAAAGGGGTTGCGTTCTAGGCCGTGAGGTTCACATTCGAGAGGTTACGTTTGAGGTGGGGGGGGGTTCCATTCAATCCATTTGAAATATACCTATTCGAGACGTACCAATTCGAGAGGAACCCATTCGAGAGGTTAATTTTTAGGTGAAGATGGGGTCGACGTGTCGGCCATCGAAGGGATGGAGCTTCTGTCCTTGAAGGGGTCGAGGTCTCGGACCCCAAAGGGATAGAGTCTTATGTCCTCAAAGGAGTCGACTTCTAGGCCTGGAAGGGCTGGAGTCTTCTGTCCTTGACGGGGTTGAGGTCTTGCCCCTCAAAAGGAGGGGTTCCATTGGACATGTTGGAGAGGTACCTACTCGAGATGTTAAGTTTCAGGTGGAGGGGTTAGAGACATTGAGGATTCGAGTTATGGATACTTAGTGTGTGTGTGCCCATGGCTCAACAGGTGGAAGACTCGAGGGGTTGATGGGGGATCCTCCAAGGGGTAGATGGGGGATCCACGAAGGGGTTGAATTCTCGGCCCCGGAAAGGAAGGAGCCTTTTGTACTCAAAGGGGTCGAGCTCTCAGCCCTCTAAGGGCTGGAGCCTTTTGTCCTTGATACAGTTGTGTTCTCAGCCGAGAGGATCCTATTCGAGAGGTTATGTTTAAGGTGGAGGGGTTTCATTCAATGCATTCAAAATATACCTATTTGAGACGTGCCGATTCGAGAGGAACCCATTGGAGGGGTACTTACTCGAGAGGTTAAGTATCAGGTGGAGAGGTTCGAGACATTGAGGATCCGAGTGATGGATACTTAGCATGCGTGTGCCAAAGGCTCGATGGGTGGAAGACTAGAGGGGTAGATGGGGGGCCCTCAAAGGGGTAGATGGGGGATCCTCAGAGGGGTAGATGTGGATCCTCGAAGGGGTCGAGCTCTCGGCCCTCGAAAGGTTAGAACCTTCTTTCCTCGAAAGGGTTGGGACCTCGAGCGATAGGTACGCATTCGAGAGGTTATGTTTGAGGTGGAGGGTTTCTATTCGATCCATTCAAAATGTACGTATTTGAGATGTACCGATTCGAGAGGAACTCATTCAAGAGGTTAAGTTTCAGGTGGAGATGGGGTCAAGGTGTCGGCCCTTGAAGGGTTGGATCTTCTATCCTCGAAGGGTTCGAGGTCTCGGCCCTCGAAGGGATGGAGTCTTTTGTCCTTGAAGGAGTTGATTTCTAGGCCCTGGAAGGGCTGGAGTCTTCTGTCCGCAAAGGGGTCATGGTCTTGGCCCTCGAAAGGTGGGGTTCCATTGGATATGTTCGAGAGGTACCTACTCGAGAGGTACCTACTCGAGAGGTTAAGTTTCAGGTGGAGGGGTTCGAGACATTGAGGATTTGAGTGATGGATACTTAGCGTGCATGTGCTAAAGGCTCAACAGGTGGAAGACTCGAGAGGTAGATGGGGGATCCTCGAAGGGGTAGATGGGGGATCCTCAAAGGGGTTGTGTACTCGGCCCTCAAAAAATGACATCTTCTATCCTCAAAGGATTGGAGCCCTTTGTCGTCAAAGGGGTTGCGTTCTAGGCCGAGAGGTTCACATTCGAGAGGTTACGTTTGAGGGGGGGGGGTTCCATTCAATCCATTTGAAATATACCTATTCGAGACGTACCAATTTGAGAGGAACCCATTCGAGAGGTTAATTTTTAGGTGAAGATGGGGTCGACGTGTCGGCCATCGAAGGGATGGAGCTTCTGTCCTTGAAGGGGTCAAGGTCTCGGACCCCAAAGGGATGGAGTCTTATGTCCTCAAAGGAATCGATTTTTAGGCCCTGGAAGGGCTGGAGTCTTCTGTCCTTGACGGGGTTGAGGTCTTGCCCCTCGAAAGGAGGGGTTCCATTGGACATGTTGGAGAGGTACCTACTCGAGATGTTAAGTTTCAGGTGGAGGGGTTAGAGACATTGAGGATTCGAGTTATGGATACTTAGTGTGTGTGTGCCCATGGCTCAACAGGTGGAAGACTCGAGGGGTTGATGGGGGATCCTCCAAGGGGTAGATGGGGGATCCACGAAGGGGTTGAATTCTCGGCCCCGGAAAGGAAGGAGCCTTTTGTACTCAAAGGGGTCGAGCTCTCAGCCCTCTAAGGGCTGGAGCCTTTTGTCCTTGATACAGTTGCGTTCTCAGCCGAGAGGATCCTATTCGAGAGGTTATGTTTAAGGTGGAGGGGTTTCATTCAATGCATTCAAAATATACATATTTGAGACGTGCCGATTCTAGAGGAACCCATTGGAGAGGTACTTACTCGAGAGGTTAAGTATCAGGTGGAGGGGTTCAAGAATTAAGGATTCGAGTGATGGATACTTAGAATGCGTGTGCCAAAGGTTTGCCAGGTGGAAGACTCGAGGGGTAGATGGGGGGTCCTCGAAGGGGTAAATGGGGGATCCTCGAAGGGGTAGATGTGGATCCTCGAAGGGGTTGAGCTCTCGGCCCTCGAAGGGAAGGAGCCTTCTGTCCTCGAAGGCTTCGACTTATAGGCCCTCGAAGGGCTGGAGTCTTCTGTCCTCGATGGGGTCGAGGTCTTGGCCCTCGAAGGGAGGGGTTTTGTTGAACATGTTCGAGAGGTACCTACTCGAGAGGTTAAGCTTCAAGTGGAGGGGTTCGAGACATTGAGGATTCGAATGATGGATACTTATTGTGCATGTACTCAAGGCTCAACAGGTGGAAGACTCGATGGGTAGATGGGGGATCCTCGAAGGGGTAGGTGGGGGATCCATGAAGGGGTTGAATTCTCGGCCCTCAAAAGGAACGAGTCTTCTGTCCTCGAAAGGGTTGAGCTCTCGGCCCTCGAAGGGTTGGAGGCTTCTCTCTTCGAAGGGGTTGTGTTCTCGGCCGAGAGGTTCCCATTCGAGAGGTTATGTTTGAGGTGGTGGGATTCCATTCAACCCATTCAAAATATACCTATTCGAGACGTACTGATTCGAGAGGAACACATTCGAGAAGTGCCCATTCGAGAGGTACCCACTCGAGAGGTTAAGTATCAGGTGGAAAGGTTCGAGACATTGAGGATTAGAGTGATGGATACTTAGCGTGCATGTGCCAAAGGCTCGACAGGTGGAAGACTCGAGGGGTAGATGGGGGATCCTCAAAGGGGTAGATGTGGAGCTCTTGGCCATCGAAGGGATAGAGCCTTCTGACCTCGAAAGCTTCGACTTCTAGGCCCTCGAAGGGCTGAAGTCTTCTATCCTCGAAGGGGTTGAGGTCTTTTCCCTTGAAAGGTGGGGTTCCATTGGACATGTTCGAGAGGTACGTACTCAAGAGGTTAAGTTTCAGGTGAAGGGGTTCGATACATTGAGGATTCAAGTGATGGATACTTAGTGTGTGTGTGCCAAATTCTCCACAGGTGGAAGACTCGAGGGGTAGATGGGGGATCCTCGAAGGGGTTGAGTTCTCGGCCCTCGAAAGGATGGAGTCTTCTGTCCTTTAAGGGGTCGAGCTCTCGACCCTCAAAGGACTAGAGCCTTCTGTCCTAGAAGGGGTTGCATTCTTGGCCTAGAGGTTCCCATTCGAGATATTATGTTTGAGGTAGAGGAGTTCCATTTAATCTATTGGAAATGTAAATATTTGAGATGTATCGATTCGAGAGGAAACCATTCGAGAGGTTAAGCTTCAGGTGGAGATGGGGTCGAGGTGTCGGTCCTTGAAGGGATGAAGCTTCTGTCCTCGAAGGGGTCTAGGTCTCGGCCCTCGAAGGAAGATGTTTCATTGGACATATTCGAGAGGTTCCTACTCAAGAGGTTATGTTTCAGGTGGAGGGGTTCGAGACATTAAGGATTCGAGTGCTGGATACTTAGCGTGCATGTGCCAAAGGCTCGACAGGTCAAACACTCGAGAGATAAATGGGGGATCCTTAAAGGGGTAGGTGGAGGATCCTCGAAGGGGTTCAGTTCATAGCCCTCAAAAGGATTGATTCTTCTATTCTCGAAGGGGTCGAGCTCTAAGCCCTCGAAGGGCTAGAGCCTTCTGTCCTCGAAGGGGTTGGGTTCTCGGCCGAGAGGTTATGTTTGAGGTGGAGGGTTACATTCAATCCATTCGAAATATACTTATCCGAGATGTACCAATTCGTGATGAACCGATTTGAGAGTTTAAGTTTCAGGTGAAGATGGGGTCAAAGAGTTGGCCCTCGATAGGACGTAGCTTCTATCCTTGAAGGGGTCGAGGTCTCGGCCCCCAACAGGATGGAGCTCCTGTCCTCGAATGGTTCACTTTCTAGACCCTCGAAGGGATGAAGTCTTCTGTCCTCGAAGGGGTCGAGGTCTCGGCCCTTGAAAGGAGAGGCTCAATTGGACATATTCGAGAGGTGCCTACTCGAGAGGTTAAGTTTCAGGTGGAGGGGTTCGAGACATTAAAAATTCGAGTGATGGATACTTAGTGTGCGTGTGCCACAGGCTCGATAGGTCAAAGACTCGATGGGTAGATGGGGGATCCTCGAAGGGGTAGACATGGATCCTCGAAGGGGTTGAGTTGTCAGCCCTCGAAGAGGTTGAGCTGTCGGCCCTCGAAGGGCTGGAGCTTTCAGTCCTCGAAGGGGTTGAGTTCTCGGACGAGAGGTTCGCATTCGAGAGATCATGTTTAAGGTTGAGGGGTTCCATTTGATCCATTCGAAATAGACCTATTCGAGACGTACCAATTCGAGAGGAACCCAATCGAGAGGTTAAGTTTTAGGTGGAGATGGGGTCGAGGTGTCGGCCCTCGAAGAGATGGAGCTTCAGTCCTCGAAGGGAGGGGTTCCATTGAACATTTTCGAGAGGTACCCACTCGAGAGGTTAAGTATCAGGTGGAGGTGTTCGAGACATTGTGGATTTGAGTGATGGATACTTAGCGTGCATGTGCCAAAGGCTCGACAGGTGGAAGACTCTAGGGGTAGTTGGGGGTCCTCGATGGGGTAGCTGGGGAATCCACGAAGGGGTAGATGTGGATCTTCGAAGGGGTCGAGCTCTCGGCCCTCAAAGGGCTGGAAACCTCTGTCCTCGAAGGGGTTGAGTTCTCGGCCGACACGTACCCATTCGAGAGGTTACGTTTGGGGTGGAGGGGTTCCATTCGATCCATTCAAAATGTACGTATTCGAGACGTACCGAATCTATAGGAACCCATTTGAGAGGTTATGTTTCAGGTGGAGATGAGGTCGAGGTGTCGGCCCTCGAAGGGATGGAGCTTCTGTCCTCGAAGGGGTCAAGCTCTCGGCCATTGAAGGGATGGAGCCTTCTGTCCTTGAAGGCTTCGACTTCTAGGCCCTCGAAGGGCTGGAATCTTCTGTCCTCGAAGGGGTCGAGGTCTCGGCCCTCGAAGAGATGAAGTCTTCTATCCTCGAAGGCTTCGACTTCTAGGCCCTCCAAGGGCTGGAGTCTTCTGTCCTCGAAGGGGTCGATGGGGAGTCCTCGAAGGGTGATGTGCCCATTTTATACGGTTATATTAGGACTTTTGGGATTCACTTTTGTGCACTTTTGTGCTCTAAATGTGACATTTTCCCTTGAAATTGTCTAAGGAGGGTTAAAAGCAACTTTCACGCTTTTATCACTTTTTAGAGAATTTTGTGTGACAAGGTAATTTGTTTGAAGACTTTGAAAACTTTGAAGACTTTGAAGTCTGTCTTTGAAGATTTGAAGACTTGGATTTGAACTTTTTGAAGATATGAAGAATTGAAGAAGTGAAGAGAAGAGACGGATATGAGATATAAAAGAGAAAGAAGAAATAATGCTGGAATTTGTGTCCGTCGCGAGACCATCGCGACACGCGATGGTTCATTGTGAGCACGTCGCGACTCGCAACGGACGAGTGGTCTGAGTTTCTTCTTGATTTTTGTGCTATAAATACTCCCCTTATCCTCTCCTCTTCAACAGCTTTTGGCCGAGTTCTTTCTTCTGCATTTTTGGGTGTTAAAACCCTAGATTTTCTCTGCTTTCTTTTCTTAGTTTTTGTAGATTAATTATGTCTTTTAGTTCTCTAGCTTAGTTTTATCTTGGGAGCAAAGGATTGAAGCTTCCATTTCTATGTACTAAGAGCCATTATATCTATCTATTTGGTACTTTTGCTATTGTGCATTTATTGAGCTTTGAATGTGAATTGTTAATTGCATTGATATTGTTGGAGGGTTGAGTATATGAATTTCTTTTATGATTACTTGTTAGGGTTAGGAGAAAGTAGCTAATTCTCCCCTCTTTTAATGTGGAATCCAAGAGCATGAGTTAGAGCTTCTTAAATGATGTTGGTGTGAAGATAATTGCTAGATGAATGTGATGATGTCGAACTCGTTGCCATGTTTTTTTTTAGGTAGCAAATGAGAGAAGTCTATAAATGTCTATCGTTCTTGACTAATCTTGTGTAAATGCATGAATTGGTAAAATGCTTAGATACAGTGTAGTATTTATAAGTGTTGCCAAGCTTGTTGATTCTTCGTGCTAAATGCCATCAATGGGATACTCTTAGTCCTAAGGGAGTCATTCGTGAGGTTTTACAAGAGATGTCGAATTCACTCTTGCAAACTACTACCCAAGAAGGATAGAAGATTTATCTTCACAACAAATAGTTGAAGTAGTGAATTGATTGTTTCACTCGTTCTTGAAGCCTTTATTATTTAGCATTTATGTATTCTTGATGCTATGTTTCACTTCATTTATGCCATGGGTTGTTTGAGAATAGGAAGTGTTTTTATGATTGAAGTGTTCAGGTGTTAGGAAAGTGACGAATTCCTTAGCTCCTTTGCATGAAAATCTATGAGCATGAACTTAGAACTTCTTGTGCATAATGTGTTGTGATTCTTGCTAGATAAGTATGTTAATGTTAAGTCAAGTAACGAATGTGATAGAATGAGTGAATGGTTCAATGATCTACAGTAGGTTTGGAAGTGGATATCAATTGCCCCCAAGGCTTTATCTTTGTAGTTTTAAACCCCTTTTTCTTAGTTTTGTTTGATGATTAGCCTAGTTACTTGGTTTTGCTAGTTATCTTGTCTTTTTAATTTCACAACTTAGGACCACCAAACAACTAAACCCTCCCCATTTACATGCTTTTATATATATATATATGTATATATGTCTAATCCTAGCCTAATATCAACCTTTTGTGCCTAAATGCTTAGGAAGATCCCTCTTCTTCGTGGATGACCCTGACTTGCCGCTATCTACTTAGTTGTAGATAGTAAACATTTAGGGCTTATAAATATTAACTTTGAGAGGTACGACGATGGCCTCCCAAAGGGGTAGTTGGGTGTTTCTCGAAAGGGTACATGTAGATGTTCGAAGGGGTCGAGCTCTGCGCCCTCGAAGGGCTGGAGCCTTCTGTCCTCGAAGGGGTTGAGTTCTCGGCCGACAGGTACCCATTCGAGAGGTTATGTTTGGGTTGGAGGGGTTCCATTTGATCCATTCAAAATGTACGTATTTGAGATGTACCGATTCGAGAGGAACTCATTCGAGAGGTTAAGTTTCAGGTAGAGATGAGGTCGAAGTGCCGACCCTCAAAGGGATGGAGCTTCTATCCTCGAAGGGGTCGAGTTCTCGGCCCTCGAAGGGATGGAGCCTTCTGTCCTCGAAGGCTTCTACTTCTAGGCCCTCGAAGGGCTGGAGTCTTCTGTCTTGGAAGGGGTCGAGGTCTCGGCCCTCGAAGGGAAGGGTTCTATTAGACATGTTCAAGAGGTACCTACTCGAGAGGTTAAGTTTCAGGTGGAGGGGTTCGTGACATTGAGGATTCGAGTGATGGATACTTAGCGTGCGTGTGTAAAAGGCTCAACAGGTGGAAGACTCGAGGGGTAGATGGGGGATCCACGAAGGGGTAGATGGGGAATCCTTGAATGGGTTGAGTTCTTGCCCTCAAAAGGATGGAGTCTTCTGTCCTCGAAGGGGTCGAGCTCTCGGCCCTCGAAGGGCTGGAGCCTTCTGTCCCCAAAGGGATTGCGTTCTCGGCCGAGAGGTTCCCATTCGAGAGGTTATGTTTGAGGTGGAGGGAATCCATTCGATATATACCTATTTGATACATACCGATTCAAGAGGAACCCATTCAAGACGTACCCATTCGAGAGGTTATGTTTGAGGTGGAGGGGTTTCATTCAAAATGTACACATTCGAGATGTACCGATTCGATAGGAACCCATTCGAGAGGTTAAGTTTCAGGTGGAGATGGGGTCGAGGTGTCGGCCCTTGAAGGGATGGAGCTTCTGTCCTCGAAGGGGTTGATGTGCCCATTTTATATGGTTATATTAGGGATTTTGGGATTAACTTTTGTACACTTTTGTGCTCTAAATGTGACATTTTACCTTGAAATTATCTAAGGAGGGTTAAAAATGACTTTTACATTTTTACCACCTTTTAGAGAATTTTGTGTGACAAGGTAATTTGTTTGAAGACTTTGAAATCTTTGAAGACTTTGAAGAATATCTTTGAAGATTTGAAGACTTGGATTTGAGCTTTTTGAAGACATGAAGAAGTGGAGAAGTGAAGAAAAGAGAAGGATATGAGATATAAAAGAGAAAGAAGAAACAATGCTGAAATTTACGTCTGTCGTGACACCGTCGCGACTCACGATGGTTTGTCACGAGCTCATCGCGAGCACGTTGTGACTCACGATGGACGGGTGGTCTGAATTTCTTCTTGATTTTTGTGCTATAAATACTCCCCTTATCTTCTCCTCTTCAGCAGCTTTTGGCCCCTTCTCCTTCCTGCATTTTTTTGGGGCTAAAACCCTAGGTTTTTCTCTTCTTTCTTTTCTTAGTTTTTGTAGATTAATTATGTCTTTTAGTTTTCTAGCTTGGTTTTATCTTGGTATGAAAGGATTGAAGCTTCCATTTCTATGTAGTAAGAACCATTATGTCTATCTATTTGGTGTTTTTGCTATTGTGCATGTATTGAGCTTTGAATGTTAATTGTTAATTGCATTGATGTTGTTGGGAGCTTGAGTATATGAATTGCTTGTATGATTGCTTGTTAGGGTTGGGAGAAAGTAGCTAATTCTCCCCTCTTTTAATGTGGAATCCAAGAGCATGAGTTAGAGCTTCTTAAATGATGTTGGTGTGTTGATAATTGCTAGATGAATGTGATGATGTCGAATTCATTGTCATGTTTATTTTAGGTAGCAAATGAGAGAGTTCTATGAATGTCGATCGTTCTTGACTAATCTTGTGTAAATGCATGAATTGGTTAAATGCTTAGACACGGGGTAGTGTTTATAAGTGTTGCTAAGCTTGTTAATTCTTCGTGCTAAATGCCATTAATGGGATACTCTTAGTAATAAGGGAGTCATTGGTGAGGTTTGACAAGAGATGTTGAATTCACTCTTGCAAACTACTATCTAAGAAGGATAGAAGATTTATCTTCACAACAAGCAGTTGAAGTAGTGAATAAATTGTTTCACTCGTTCTTGAATATTTTGTTATTTAGCATTTATGTATTCTTGATGCTAGGTTTCACTTCACTTATGTCATATGTTGTTTGATAATAGGAAGTATTTTTATGATTGAAGTGTTAGGGTATTAGGAAAGTGACGAATTCCTTAGCTCCTTTGTATGAAAATCTATGAACATAAACTTAGAACTTCTTGTGCATAATGTGTTGTGATTCTTGGTAGATGGATATGTAAATGTTAAGCCAAGTAACAAATGTGATAGAATGAGTGAATGGTTCAATGATCTACATTAGGTTTGGAAGTGGATATCCATTGCCCCCAAGGCTTTATCTTTGTAGTTTTTAAACCCCCTTTCCTTAGTTTTGTTTGATGATTAGCATAGTTACTTAGCCTTGCTAGTTATCTTGTCTTTTTAATTTTATAACTTTGGACAACCAAACAACCAAAACCACCCATTTATATGCTTTTATATGTATGTATATATGTCTACTCCTAGCCTAATATCAACCTTTTGTGCCTAAACGCTTAGGAAGATCCCCCTTCTCCGTGGACGACCTCGACTTGCCGCTATCTACCTAGTTGTAGATAGTAAGCATAAAAGGGCAAATAAATATTAACTTTGAGAGGTACGGCGATGGCCTCCCAGGGGTCGAGGTCTCGGCCCCCGAAGGGATGGAGCTCTTATCCTCGAAGGTGTTGCGTTCGAGGCCCTCGAAGGGATGGAGTCTTCTGTCCTCAAAAGGGTTAAGGTCTTGGCCCTCGAAGGGAGAGGTTCCATTGGATATATTCGAGAGGTGCATACTCAAGAGGATAAGTTTCAGGTAGAGGTGTTCGAGCCATTGAATATTCGAGTGATGGATACTTAGCATGCGTGTGCCAAAGGCTCGGCAGGTTGAAGACTCGAGGGGTAGATGGGGATCCTCGAAGGGGTAGATGGGGGATCCTTGAAGGGGTTGGGTTCTCGGCCCTCGAAGGGCTGGAGCCTTCTGTCCTCGAAAGTTCTCGGCCGACAGGTACCCATTTGAGAGGTTATGTTTGAGGTATAGGGGTTCCATTCGATCCATTCAAAATGTACGTATTCGAGAAATACCGATTCGAGGGGAACCCTTTTGGGAGGTTAAGTTTCAGGTGGAGATGGGGTCGAGGTGTCGATCCTCGAAGGGATGGAGATTTTGTCCTCGAAAGGGTCGGGATCTTGCCCTCGATGGGATGGAGTCTTCTGCCCTCGAAGGAGTCAACTTCTAGGCCCTCGAAGGGCTGGAGTCTTCTGTCCTCAAAGGGGTCAAGGTCTCAACCCTCGAAGGGAGGGGTTCTATTGGATATATTTGAGAGGTACCTACTCAAGAGGTTAAGTTTCAGGTGGAGAGGTTCAAGACATTGAGGATTCGAGTGATGGATACTTAGCGTGCGTGTACCAAAGGCTCAACAGGTGGAAGACTCTAGGGGTAGATAGGGGATCCTCGAAGGGGTAGATGGGGGATACTCGAAGGGGTTGAGTTCTCGGCCCTCCAAAGGATGGAGACTTCTGTCCTCAAAGGGGTCGAGCTCTCGGCCCTCGAATAGCTGGAGCCTTTTGTCCTCGTAGGGGTTGTGTTCTCCGCCGAGAGGTTCCCATTCGAGAGGTTATGTTTGAGGTGAAGGGGTTCCATTCAATCCATTTGAAATGTACCCATTCAAGATGTACCGATTCGAGAGGAACCCATTCGAGAGTTTATGTTTCAGGTGAAGATGGGTTGAGGTGTCGACCCTCGAAGGGATGGAACTTCTATCCTCGAAGGGTTTGAGGTCTCGGCCCCCGAAGGGATTGAGTCTTCTGTTCTCAAAGGAGTTCATTTCTAGGCCCTCATAGGTCTGGAGTTTTCTGTCCTCAAAGGGGTCGAAGTCTCGACCCTCTAAGGGAGAGGTTCCATTGGACATATTCGAGAGGTGCCTACTCGAGAGGTTAAGTTTCAGGTGGAGGGGTTCGAGACATTGAGGATTCGATTGATGGATACTTAGCTTGTGTGTGCCAAAGGCTCGACAGGTCGAAGACTCGAGGTGTAGATGGGGAATCCTCGAATGGGTAGATGTGGATCCTCGAAGGGGTTGAGTTTTCAGCCCTCGAAGAGGTCGAGCTGTCAGCCCTCGAAGGGCTAGAGCTTTCTGCCCTCGAAGGGGTTGAGTTCTCGGCCGAGAGGTTCCAATTCGAGAGATTATGTTTGTGGTGGAGGAGTTTCATTTGATCAATTTGAAATATACCTATTTGAGGCTTACCGATTCGAGAGAAACCCCTTTGAGAGGTTAATTTTCAGGTGGAGATGAGGTTGAGGTGTCGGCCCTTGAAGGGATGGAGCTTCTGTCCTCGAATGGAGGGGTTCCATTGAACTTGTTCGAGAGGTACCTACTCGAGAGGTTAAGTATCAGGTGGGGGGGTTCGAGACATTGAGAATTCGAGGGATGGATACTTAGCGTGCATGTGCCAAAGGATCGACAGGTGGAAGACTCGAGGGGTAGATGGGGGATCCTCAAAGGGGTTGAGTTCTTGGCCTTCGAAAGGATGGAGTCTTCTATCCTCGAAGGGGTCAAGCTCTCGGCCCTCGAAGGGCAGGAGCCTTCTGTCCTCGAAGGGGTTGCATTCTCGGTCGAGAGGTTCCCATTCTAGAGGTTATGTTTGAGGTAGAGGGGTTCCATTCAATCCATTTGAAATATACCTATATGAGATGTACCGATTCGAGAGGAGCCCATTCTAGAGGTTATGTTTCAGGTGAAGATGGGGTTGAGGTGTCGGCTCTCGAAGGGATGGATCTACTGTCCTCGAATGGAGAGGTTCCATTGAAAATGTTCGATAGGTACCTACTCGAGAGGTTAAGTATCAGGGGGAGGGGTTCGAGGCATTGAGCATTTGAGTGATGGATACTTATTGTGTGTGTGCCAAAGGCTCGATAGGTGGAATACTCGAGGGGTAGAAGGGGGATCCTCGAAGGGGTAGATGGGGGATCCTTGAAGGGGTTGGGTTCTCGGCCCTCGAAGGGATCGAGCTCTCGGTCCTCGAAGGGATGGAGCCTTCTGTCCTCAAAGAGGTTGAGTTCTCGGCCAAGAGGTTCCCATTTGAGAGGTTATGTTTGAGGTGGAGGGGTTCCATTCGATCCATTCGAAATGTACGAGATGGAGGGGTTCCATTCGATCCATTCGAAATAAACCTATTCGAGACGTACCGATTTGAGAGGAATCCATTCAATAGGTTAAGTTTCAGGTAGAGATGGGGTCAAGGTGTCGGCCCTCGAAGGGATGAATCTTCTTTACTTTAGGGGGTCGAGTTCTCGACCCTCGAAGGGATGGAGTCATCTGTCCTTGAGGGGGGTCGAGTTCTCGGCCCTTGAAGGGATGGATTCTTCTATCCTCGAAGGGGTCAAGTTCTAGGCCCTCGAAAGGATGGAGTCTTCTGTCCGCGAAGAGGTCGAGGTCTCGACCTTCGAAGGGATGGGTTTTATCGGACATGTTTGAGAGGTATCTACTCGAGAGGTTAAGTTTCAGGTGGAGGGGTTCGAGACATAGAGGATTCAAATGATGGATACTTAGCGTGCGTGTGACAATTGCTCGACAGGTCGACGTATCAAGGGGTAGATGGGGGATCCTCGAAAGGATGATTCTCGCCCTTAAAGGGATGAAGTCTTTTGTCCTCGAAGGGGTCAAGGTCTCGGCCCTGAAAGGGATAGTTTTTTCTGTCCTCTGAAGTGGAGTCATATGCCCTCGAAGGCATGGAGTCTTCTATCCTCAAAGGGGTCGAGCTCTCGGCCCTCGAAGGCCTGGAGCCTTTTGTCCTCAAAGGAGTTGCATTTTCAGCCGATAAGTACCCATTCGAGAGGTTATGTATTAGGTGGAGGGGTTCCATCTGATCCATTAGAAATGTACGTATTCGGGACGTACCGATTCGAGAGGAACCCATTCGAGAGGTTATGTTTCAGGTGGAGATGGGGTCGAGGTGTCAGCCTTCGAAGGGATGGAGCTTCTGTCTTCGAAGGGGTCGAGGTCTCAGCCCCTGAAGGGATGGAGTCTTCTGGCCTCTAAGTAGTCGAGTTCTAGGCCCTCAAAGGGCTGTAGTCTTCTTTCCTTGAAGGGGTCGAGGTCTCGGCCCTCGAAGGGAGGGGTTCCATTGGACATGTTCGAGAGGTACCTACTCGAGAGGTTAAGTTTTAGGTGGAGGGGATCGAGACATTGAGGATTTGAGTGATGGATACTTAGTGTGTGTGTGCCAAAGGCTCAACAGGTGGAAGACTCGAGGTGTACATGGGGGATCCTCGAAGGGGTGGATGTGGATCCTCGAAGGGGTTGAGTTCTTGACCCTCGAAAAGATTAAGTCTTGTGTCTTCGAAGGGGTTAAGCTCCCGGCCCTCGAACGGCTGGAGCCTTCTATCCTCGAAGGAGTTGCATCTCGGCTGACAGGTACCCATTTGAGAGGTTATGTTTGAGGTGGAGGGGCCATTCGATCCATTCAAAATGTACATATTCAAGACGTACCCATTAGAGAGGAACCCATTCGAGAGGTTATATTTCTGGTGGAGATGGGGTCAAGGTGTCGGCCCCTGAAGGGATAGAGCTTCTATCCTCGAAGGGTTCAAGGTCTTGGCCCCCGAAGGGATGGAGCTCCTATCGTTGAGGGGGCCACGTTCTAGGCCTTCAAAGGGATTGAGTCTTCTGTCCTCGAAGGGGTCGAGGTGTGCCCTCGAAGAGAGAGGTTCCATTGGACATATTCGAGAGGTGCCTACTCGAGATGGTAAGTTTCAGGTGGAAGGGTTCGAGACATTGATGATTCTAGTGATGGATACTTAACGTGCGTGTGCCAAAGGTTCGACAGGTTGAAGACTCGAGGGGTACATGGGGGATCCTCGAAGGGGTAGATGTGGATCCTTGAAGGGGTGGAGTTGTCAACCCTCGAAGGGGTCGAGCCCCTTAGAGGAAATCCTCAAAACTGGAAGGGATGGAGTATTATGGCCTCGAAGGGAGGTGTTCCATTGGACATATTCGAGAGGTACCCATTCGAGAGGTGATGCATGAGGTGGACCGGTCTCATTCGATCCACTCGAGAGGTACCTATTCGAGACGTACCGATTTGAGAGGTACCTATTCAAGAGGGTTCAATACATTGAGGATTCTAGTGATGGATACTTAGCGTCTGTGTGCCAATGGCTCGACAGGTGGATGACTCGAAGGGGCGGTTCTAGGCCTCGAAAGGGATGGAATCTTCTGTCCTCGAAGGGGTAAACTTCTTGGCCCTCGAAGGGATGGAGGCTTCTGTCCTCGAGGGGGTCGAGGTCTCGGCCCTCGAAGGGATGGAGTCTTCTGTCCTGGAAGGGGTTGTGTTATCGGCCCTCGAAGTGATGGAGTCTTCTGTCCTAGAGGGGGTCGAGTTCTTGGCCCTCGAAGGGATGTAGCCTTCTGTCCTCAAAGGGGTTGAGTTCTCGGCCCTCTAAAGGATGGAGTCTTCTATCCTCCAAGGAGTGGTTCTCGGCCTCGAAGGAATGGAATCTCCTGTCCTCGAAGGGGTCAAGTTCTAAACCCTCGAAGGGATGGTTTCTTCTGCCCTCGAAGGGAGGGGTTCTATTGGACATGTTCGAGAGGTATATTCGAGACGTTCTGATTGAAGAGGTACCTATTTGAGAGGTTAGGTTTCAGGTAGAGGGGTTCGAGACATTGAAGATTCGAGTGATGCATACGTAGCATCTGTGTGCCAATAGCTCGATAGGTGGAAGACTTGAGGGGGTAGATGGGGGATCCTCTAAGGGGTTGAGTTCTCAGCCTTCGAAGGGATGGTGTCTTCTGTCCTCGAGGGGGTTCGAGTTCTCGACCCTCGAAGGGATTTTATTTTCTTTCCTCGAAGGGGTCGAGTTCCAGGCCCTCGAAGGGATGGAGCAATCTGTCCTCAAAGGGTTTGCATTCCCGGCCCTCGAATGGATGAAGTTTTCTGGCCTCAAAGGGGTTGAGGTCTCGGACCTTGAAGGGATGGATTCTTTTGGCCTCGAAGTGAGGGGTTCCATTGGACATGTTAGAGTGGTACCCATTCGAGAGGTGATGCATGATGTGGGGGGTTTCATTCGATACACTCGAGAGGTACCTACTTGAGACGTACTGATTCGAGAGGTACCCATTCGAGAGGTTCGAGACATTAAGGATTTGAGTGATTGATACTTAGCGTCTGTGTGCCAATGGATGGATAGGTGGAAGACTCGAGGGGTAGATGGGGGATCCTCAAAGGGGCGGTTCTAGGCTTTGAAGGGATGGAATCTTCTGTCCTCGAAGGGGTCAACTTCTTGGCCCTCGAAGGGATGGAGGCTTCTATCCTCGAAGGGGTCGAGGTCTCAGCCCTCGAAGGGACGGAGTCTTCTGTCCTCGAGGAGGTTGAGTTTTCAGCCCTCGAAGTGATGGAGTCTTCTGTCCTCGAGGGGGTTGAGTTCTCGGCCCTCGAAGGCATGGAGTCTTCTATCCTCAAGGGGTCGGGTTCTAGGCCCTCAAAGGGATGGAGTCTTCTGTCCTCTTAGGGGTGATTCTCAGCCTCGAAGGAATGCAATCTTCTGTCCTGGAGGGGTCGAGTTCTAGGCCCTTGAAGGGATGGTGTCTTCTGCTCTCGAATGGAGGGGTTCCAATGGACATGTTCGAGAGGTACCTATTTGAGACGTACCGATTAGAGTGGTACCTATTCGAGAAGTTATATTTCAGGTGGAGGGGTTTGAGACATTGAGGATTCGAGTGATTCATACTTAGCATCTGTGTGCCAATGGCTCGATAGGTGGAAGACTTGAGGGGTAGATGGGGGATCATCTAAGGGGTTGAGTTCTCAGCCTTCGAAGGGATGGAGTCTTCTGTGCTCGAGGGGGGTAAATTTCTCAGCCCTCGAAGGGATTGAATTTTCTATCCTTGAAGGGGTCGAGTTCTAGGCCCTCGAAGGGATGGAGTCTTCTGTTCTGGAAGGGGTTTCATTCCCGGCCTCGAAGGGATGGAGCCTTCTACCCTCGAAGAGGTGGATCTCGGCCTCGAATGGATGGAATCTTCTGTCCTTGAAGAGGTCGAGTTCCAAGAGTCTTCTGTCCTCGAAGGGGGAATCTTCTGTGCTCGAAGGGGTGGAGGTCTAGGCCCTCGAAGGGATGGAGTGTTCTGTCCTTGAAGGGGTTCCGTTCTTGGCCTTTGAAGGGATGGAATCTTCTGTCCTCAAGGGGGTCAAGTTCTAGGCCCTCGAAGGGATGGAGTCTTCTGTCCTCGAAGGGGTCGAGTTCTTGGCCCTCGAAGGGATGGAGTCTTCTGTCCTCGAAGGGGCCGATTCCTCAGCCCTCAGAGGAATGGAGTCTTCTATCCTCGAAAGGAGGGGTTCAATTGGACATGTTCGAGAGGTACCCATTCGAGAGGTAATGCTTGAGGTGGAGGGGTTCCATTCCATCCATTCGAAAGGTACCTATTCAAGACGTACCGACTAGAGGTGTACCTATTCAAGAGGTGAAGTTTCAGATGGAGGGATCCGAGACATTGAGGATTCGAGTGATGGATACTTAATGTCCGTGTCCCAATGGTTCGACAGGTAGATGACTCGAGGGATAGATGGGTCCAGAGGGCCTCACCCACTTGATATTTGCACCACAATTTAACCGAGCATGTTTTTATTATGGTATGTATAGATCTAAAACCTAATCCATTTTGATCAGTGGGGAGGCACAGATCAGACCACTTTTTCCATGATCTTTTTGGTTTTAAATCCTCTCCCCAGAAAAACCTACTCAATTTTTTTCAATGATAAGTATGATCAGTTTTTTTGGTTTGATAACCTGCCAAATGTGTTGTGGGATAGCATATATACAAGAATTAATCAGAGTAATTTTTCCCCCCATAGATATCCATCTATTTTTCCAATTCCCAATCCTATTGTCAATTAGTTCAAAGAGTGGCTGGAAATAAATTTTTTTTGCAGCACCAGTGAAGATTGGAACTCCTAAGTAGGAGAAAGGAAAGGAACCAAGTTTCATTCCTAAAATCCTTTTGATATGAATCACTCTTTGTTCTGTAGCATGCTTACCTATGAAGATGTCACACTTGTTATAATTAATAGACTGGCCAGTGACTTCCTCAAAGATGGACAAAAAAGCCTTTAATCTAATTAAAGTTAGTTTTTTTGCTTTGAAGAAAATAACAGTATCATCCGCATAAGATAAATGAGAAATTCTTGGAGGATTACCTGGGAGATCAAAGTAGGCTAACTTACCATTGTCAAAGATGAAAGTCAGACTTCTTGAAAAAGATTCAGAGAAAATATTGAACAAGAAAGGAGATAAGGGGTCACCCTGTTTAATGCCCCTAGAGGATTGAAAGAATCCCACTGGCTTACCATTAATGAGAATAGAGAACCAAGCCTGGGACAAGTGTTTCATAACAGTATAGATAAATTTAGCATGGAATCCAAATTTTGCTAAGACTTTGTATAGAAAAGACCATCTAACCCTATCAAAAGCTTTTTTGAGATCTAGTTTAACTATGCAATTTGGATCTCTTCTCTTCCTGTTAAGAAATCTAAACATTTCCTGTAAGTAAATGACATTATCAGAGATATCTCTACCATGTAGGAATGCAGTCTGGTTAGGAGAGATAATTTTAGGCATAATAGACTTAAGTCTTTCCATTAGTACTTTAGAACAGATCTTGTTTATCACATTGGAGAGACTTACAGGTCTATAGTCATCAAATGAGGTTGGGGTTTTCTTCTTTGGAATTATGGTGATCCATGTACTACTAATACCCCTAGGCAGATTAGATGAAGATTGAAAATCATGAACAGCTAGAAGGAGATCATTTGCTATGATATCCCAGGATTTAATGTAGAATTTAGCAGTAAAACCATCTGGACCTGGAGTGCTTGATTTATTAAGACTGTAAACTATCAACTTAAGCTCATCAAGTGTGACTGGTTTCAAAAGATTTTCATTATCTTCCTGAGTAACCAAATTTGGGATATGATTAAGAAAGTGAGATTGAAATGGAGAGCTATCATTGGAAACATCCTCAGTTAGAAGATCCTGATAATATTGGATAGCTTCCATTTCCACATCCTGAGTGTTTTCCGACCACTGTCCATTCCTGCCCTTAATTTTTGTGATCCTCAATCTATTGTTTTTATCCTGAACAGATTTATGGAAGAAAGATGTGTTGTTATCACCATCTTGGATCCATTTTATCTTAGCTTTGTGTTTCCATAAATATTTTTGTTCAGACATGGCTCTTACTAGCCTAGCTCTAGCCTCCCTAAGATTAACCTGATTAGTAACAGAATCATTCTGATCCGTTATGGCTTCCTGAGCCTGCAGGGCTAATTCAGCTTGTGTGACATTATCATGGATGTTTCCAAATTGTTCTTTGTTCCAGATTTTTAAAGCTTTCTTAAGTCTAACCAGTTTTAAGTAAAAAGCCAGCATTCCTGAGTTATGCATAGGGGTGTCCCAATCTTTCTTAATTACATCAT
Source organism: Rubia yunnanensis (assembly GCA_037428765.1). Lineage (NCBI taxonomy): Eukaryota > Viridiplantae > Streptophyta > Magnoliopsida > Gentianales > Rubiaceae > Rubia > Rubia yunnanensis. The sequence goes on along the minus strand of CM075071.1, from coordinate 30,156,310 downwards.
TAAAATCCTTCCTCTTGTACCATGTATTAAGGAACCTAAAAGGTCTAGGATTGGATGATATTTCACTACCTACAGTCAACAGCAAGGGGTTGTGATCTGAACTTACTCTATTCAGAATCTGAATTGAGGAAGAAGGGAAAGAAAGAGACCATGATGAAGTACACGGTCCTCTATCAAGTCTCTTAACTGTAGGAGATCTTAACCGATTATTAGTCCAAGTAAACAGGTTCCCAACAGTGTTAATTTCTTCCAGAGCCATTCCATTAATGAAGTCATTGAAATCCCTCATACTTCCTAAGTTTGGAGTGGATGGTCCTCTATATTCAGTTATTGATGTAATGCAATTAAAATCTCCAATAAAAAAAGAATCTGAATGGCTGAATGACCTAAGATCAGACCAGAGATCATTTCTCCCTAATCTGGTTCTTAGACCATAAATAAAAAAGGCATCCATAGGCTTGATTAAGACTGAACTAATCAGGTGAACTCCAAGAAACTGAAGATTATCACTTTTAACTGTCAGAGTAATATGTGAAGACCAAAAAATCCAAATCTGACCATTAGTTGCAGAGAAACAATTATCAAACTTCAGCTTTTGTCTATATAAATCACATTGTAAATTGTCATGTTTAGGCTCAATTAAACAAATGAGTTCAAATCTATGTCTGTTGATGAGATTAGATAGTCTTAACAAAGATGTATCCATCCCTCTGATGTTCCAAACCAGCATTTTAATATTAACAGATGTATTATTCATAGTGAAACATTAGAGGAGCTTTTTGATCTAGTCATTATGGTGTTTTTCTGTGAGAAGAAAGTATCATTAGGTGATTTGCTATTTTTAGCAACAGACTTACCATTCTTCAACTTACTAGGATCAGAAGATGAGATACTGTCTACCTGCACTTGGTCATCACCATCTTCAAGGAGGATGACACCTACTTCAAAAGCAGGATCTTCAATTTGAGTGACCTCATCTCCAGATGTTTCTTCAACAGCAAGGGGTAAAAATCTGTTTGACCTATTTTTCTGCTGAGAAAAAATGAAATTTTTTGCAGCAATAATAGAGCTTAAAGGAGAAAAAGACTTCCCTCGTTTACTGGGTAGGTCATCTTTAGCCAATATTGTCCAAAGGATAGGTGGGGCAGATTGAAATTGCCTATCCTGTGTTCCAGATGACCTAGGTGCTGGGGAAAACACTAGAGGGGAGGGAGTAAGATTTAGGCTTTCAGGTTCAGGTGACAAAGATATAGATTCCTTCTCTGTAACAACATCACCTTTACTCCTGACCTCAGTACTGGGCTCAACTACAATGCTAGGAGGAATTTGTTGTAACTCCTCAGGGCTAGGATCAGCTACCAGGGGGACATTTTCAATTAAGGTGGACTTAGTAGGTTCCTGTGCTTGATCTTGTATCAGCTGTTTCTTAGGAACGTATATAAATTTCTGAGCCTGATAAGTTTTTTGTTTTTCTATAATTGATACTCCAGAGCTCTCAGCAACTAAGTTCCCATTCTTGTTTATGTTTGATTTGCCATTTACCTGTCCTAAAGAGTTTTCCAATTGAGAGTCAGTTTCAGTTTTCTTAGGCCAGGTTCTTTTAAGCTCCGGATGCAGGTAAATGCAGTAACTATCCTCATGCCCTATGCATTTGCAATGGAAACAGTATGGATGAATGTCCTCAAATTCTAAGGGGAGTTTGACAACATTGAATTCATTTCCATCCTCTTCGATTCCAACTCTAATGTAGGATGGTAGTTTCTTTTTTAAGTCGATTTCAACACACAATTTCACACAAGAAGGCCTAGACAGGGCCTCAGTGGCAGCATCAACTTTAATAAAGTTTCCAATTTGGTTTCCCATGATTTCTAGCATTGCAGAGTTATAGAAATAGACTGGGACATGAGGAATTGATACCCATACCGGAACTATGGACGATTCTGCGTCTGGAGAGAAATCGGATGTCCATTTCAGCACCTTCATTTGGGCGTTATTGAAACTCCAAGAACCTTTGAGCCAGAACCTCTGGTAGTCTTCCTTCTCTTGGAACCGTATGAGGATATGCCGGTAGCCTATCGATCCGATTTGAAATTTGCCCTTGAAGCCTACAGAATTAAACGAATCATTTAGTTGAGCCATAGATGGCTTACCCCTTGCAAACTTACCAATCAGGGCATTTCGATAATGGGAAGATAGGGTTTCGGCATCCTTGCGACTAACAAGGCAGGCAATTTCCCCTTTGTACTGAGTTTTGGGGATGATCTCCGGGTTCGATGGAAGGGAATCTTGGAGAGGCGGAGGACGGTTTCCGAGAGCTTGGAGGAAGGATTTGGATCCCCCTTGGCTTCTGTTGGCCGGCGGGAGAGCCGCCATGGCGGCGGCGGGAGGTACAACGGTAAAATGGAAGACCGTTATCAGATAGCAAGCTGAAGGAGGAAGAAGAGAAAGATAAAAACGACACTAAAAATTCTCGTTTTGGCTAGATCGCACCAAAATCACACGTAGCAACAGTAATTGAGAGCGCGGGCGATGATGCCAATTTGATCGTTGACATTTGGGTCAACAAAATTTAGGATTATATTTACACTTTCAAATTTTACAAGGTCATTTATGTACTTTCAACTAAAACATAGGGTTTAAAATGTATTTCACTCTTTTTAATATTTGTAGGACCTTGGAGACGAACGCCTTTATAATATCTCTATCCCTTTTCTAATTTTCATACACACTGAAACTTGGTTATCAACACCCTTAGACCATATTTATCTACCACCCAATCCAACATACTTTTTATAATTTTAAATTATTTCTCTTACATCAACATTATCAATCCATTACACAACCAAATCTTATTATTTTCACACTTTATCAACAAGTCAACACAACTCAACCCTACTTAGACTTTCAACTTATTTTATCGATTTGTGAAATTATAATGTTTATTTATAATTAATTATTACAAAAGCAATATATAATAATACTTAAAAATAAAATTATAAATTATAGACAAACAACATTACTATATATTTTGAACAAAATAAATACGATAATAAATATTGAATATCGAAGTGAAAAATATGGAACATCAGAGTATATCTCTTTTACAATTATGATACTATATTTTACATTAATATAATTATGAATCTATTAGTATTTAACTAATATTGTAGAAGAAAATTTAATAAGAGATTCATACTTTTGAAACATTGTAATAAATTAAATAAGATTGAAATTATATATTTTATTTTATTAAAAACTAATAGCATTTTTAATCAAGAAATTTCTTGATTATTGGAGCATTCACACTTAATGTATCCAGATGACACTATCATTTTTTTGCAAGCATCTAAATCCAACCTGGTTAGGATCAAAGCTTTTTTAGACATCTTTGAAATCACTTCGGGACAGAAATTTAATTTTGATAAGTCAGAATTTTATCTCAGTAAGAGAGCTTCAGTTTTAAGATTCAACCAAGTTAGAGCCATACGGAAAATGAAAAAAGGCACCTTCCCATTTACTTACCTAGGCTGTCCCATTTTCAAGGGTAAAACCCTTAAAAGATATTTCCAACCATTGATGGCTAATCTTGACACTAAACTTCAGAGTTGGAAAAATAAATGGCTTAGTGCGGGGGGTAAAATGATTTTAATCAAGCTTTGCTTATACTCTTTACCTCAGCACCTGTGGGCAGTCACTAATCCCCCAAAGTCAATCATTAGAACCTTTGAAAAAAGACTAGCCAGATTTTTCTGGGGTGAATCTGAGGGAAAAAGCAATAAAATCTGGAGGAAATGGTCTGCAATTTCAGTTCCCACTGAGATGATTGGTCTTGGTTTTAGGTCTATGAATGCTATTCTAGATACCTGCTCTGCTAAGCTTTGGTAGAAAAGCCAGCTAGGAACAACTTTGTGGGCAAAAATGCTTTGGGCTTTGCCTATGTCCTACAGGAAATCAGTAACTTGGAAAAGAATCTTAGCTGTAAACTCTTTTGCTGAGAGGAATACCAAAATTATTCATGGTAAGGGAATTTGTAGCTTCTGGCTGGCTAATTGGTGCCCAACTGGCCCCCTTATTAACATTATCCCTCAGAACATTGTTTCTGGAATGCCATACCTGTCTGTTGTTGACTTCATCAAGGATAAACTTACTGTTCTATCTCAAATTAACTCTTTCCTAGAACGTGATACTCTGACTTTTCTGCAGGATGCACAACTAATGGAGGATAGAGATGACAGACTAATTTGGATGCCTGAACCCTCTGGTAATTTTACATCTAAATCAACATACAGAGCACTAACTCTGTCAACAGGTAACTCACTTGCCCCTAAATTCATCTGGAATAATGCAATTCAGAAGAAGGTATCTATTTTCACTTGGAAGCTGTTACAATCCTATCTTCCCTTTGATGAGGTTCTTATTAAATGTGGGTTCAGTTTGGCATCTAAATGCCCTGCTTGCTGTAACTCTGACTCAATTCAGCACTTTTTTATATCATGTCACATTGCTAGATCTGTCTGGAGTAACATTGCATCAATAGTTGGCTTTCACATCACTCAGGAGCACTCCCTCTCAGAGAGGTTTTTTCTTTTCTGGGATTGTCATGACCTACTGGGCTGGAAGCAGTTCATATGTAAAATTTTGCCATCCATAACATGTTGGTCTCTGTGGAAGGCTAGGAATAGGTTTATTTTTTATTCTAAACCCTTCTCCACACTGGCTATTACCAAGGAAGTACAGGAGCTTATAAAACTGACTCTCTTCTCCTCACCTAGAACATTTTTCTCTTATCCTGTAATGGATTCTCCTCTAAGCCTATGGACACCTTTTACTCGACCACCTCCTAAGCCTAATATTTCCATAGTTAGGTGGGAGAAACCTCCTGTAGGAACAATCAAAATTAATACAGATGCATCATGGTATCTAGATAAGGCCTCAGTTGGTTTAATTGCTAGGGACAGTCTAGGAGATCCATTACTTGTTATATCTGCTCATACTACTACTGATTCACCTCTTGAAGCAGAAATTAAGGCAATTCTACTGGCCTGCAGTAAGTTCCATGATCAGGACCATAAGTATGTTTTTGAAACTGATTGCAAGCTGGCTGTTCAGATGATAAATGATCCATATGTGGCAAATTGGAAGCTCTTTGATCTAGCCTATAGAGTTAAAAAATTACTGAGATCATCCCATTTGCAATATGTGGCTAGAGAATGCAATGCAGTGGCACATACTATTGCAAAATCACATTATAGCTCGGTCCTGAGTCTAAATCTGCAGAACATTACTCCACACATTAAGGGGCTGATCTTATTGGATAAAGTTCAGACTCCACACATTAGAGTACATCCTTTACCTTCGAATTGATACTGTTTTTTTGTTCCTTTGCAGGATAAACATGGTCTACGAATAGCAACTCATTAATACTCCGAGTGTCTCGAGCTGGTTACTTCCTCCCTGATGTAACACTTCTGCTGCTGCTCACTTGTTGCAGGAATACTATAGACGATTAGGTTTTGGAGTTGCCTGGCCACAAGGGAGAACTAACACGAGGGGTGGAGGTTCTCGCTTGTGGATCGCAACTCCAGTACAGTTGTTTGTATAGCTGTCTATTTAGAGGTAGTACTTTTGGAGGCAACGGGGTTGCCTCACCATAGTTATATTGCGATAACTCAACTCTGGTTTGTTAAGATATATTTGGTTATCTGGGTCTGGGGAACCTAATATATATCCCCCACCTACGGGTGTTTTCATTAAAAAAACGATTATTGGAGCAACTTTCTCGTATCAATTCCAAAAAGTCATAAACCAAAATAATTTCAAGATCAAGTAAATCTATAGCTAAAAGAGTGGGTTACACAAAAAATTGAATTAAATTAAGGGAAAATCTCAAGAAATGCGGCATATCCATAAGTTTATGCAAAGGGCAGAAACTGATATGAAAAATGGGATTCGGATTGTAATTAAATAGAAAAAGGGTTAGTTAGTATAAATCATAATTTATTTTCGTTTTTATTTTTCTTTATTCTATGAATTTTGACAGCTTTTCTTCGGAAACTATTCCCAATTACTCTGTCCTCATGCGTGATTTTACTCTGCTCCCAATAACTGTAATTCTTCATCTGCCTTTATGTCATTCTCTTCATCTTCCATTCTCTTCCTGTTCAATTTCGTCAGTTTCATCTCTGTTCTTCACCAAGTCTCGCCGTTCAACTTCGCCGCAATCTCGTCGTTCCACTTCGTCATAGTATTCGGTAAGTCTAACATTCTATATTTTCAAATTTCATTGTTGTTCTTTTGCATTTTTTATTTACAATTGTTCGCCATTATGATGTAAGGTTTTTTTTTGTGTATTTGACCTAGTCTATGGGTAGGGCGAAAGGGAAAGGTCTTCCTCCTAAAGCTGAGAAGTTTATGGGAGGTCGATTTCGTACCTCTCAAAGTTAATACTTCTAAGCCCTAATGCTTCCTATCTATAATTAAGTAGATAATGACAAGTCATGGTCGTCCACGAGAAGAGGGATCTTTTCAAGTGTTTAAACATATATAGGAGAAAATATACTAAGCATATACATACATACATATAAAAAACATGTAAACAAAGGGGGGTTTGGTTGGTTTTTATCCTAAGTTATCAAATTGAAATACAGCAACTATCAAAGCAAGAAAACTATGATAATCATGCAATACAACTAAAGATACGATGTAAATGATAATTAACGGAGCCTTGGGGGTAATTGACTTCCACTTCCAAACTTCATATAGCTCATTGATTCATTCACTCATTCACTCATTCAATGACATTTATTGTCAGTAGGGAATGTTATCACTTCTCATTCAAAGATCAACATTCATTCCTTCTTAAGAGTAGTTTGCAAAGACAAACAACGACCATTTGCAAACCTCATTGATGATCACCCTAGACAAACAACATCATAGGGGTATTTCATCAATGGCATTTCACCCAAAGGACCACATGTTTGATAACAAAAAGTCTTCTACCAAAGACATAGTCAATTAACCAAAAAAAACATTTATTAGGTTAAACTTAGAACAAACAACTTTCAAGGTTCAACCTTTTCTTTGCATCTATGTGACAAATATGAAAACAAACCACATTAACATACTCATCTAGCAAGAATTACCACACATTATACACAAGAAGTTCTAAATCCATGCTTTTGGATTTTCATATCAAATGAGTTAAGAAATTTGCAACTTTCCTAACACTCTAACATTTCAATCTTACAAACATTTCATATACTCAAACAACCCATGGTATAAATGAGGTAAAACACAACATTAATGGCATAATAAATGCTCTCCAATACATGTTCATAAATGACCAAACATAGAATCTTACTACATAAGCTTGGAAGCTTCAATCAATTGCTCCCAAGAACTAGATTTAGCTACAATAGTTCATACTAATTAATTCTAAACAACCAAACATAATACAAGAGAATTCAAAGATGAAAATGGAAGAAAATAGGGTTTGGAATAGTACCAAAAATGCAGATGAAGAAGATATGATTGAAAGGAAAGAGAGAGCTATTTATAGTACAAAAAGAATAAGGTTAGATTCTGGCCACCCGTTCGTCACGACTTGCGACGGGCTCTCGACGAGGCCATCGTGACTCCCGACGAGTGCCAAAATTTAACCCTATTTTCTTTTCTTCTTCTTGTGGTAAACATTTATCTTCATAGCGATTCCTCTCATTTTCAAGTCTTCTAGGACTTCAAAAATGGTCTTCGATGGCCTCCGGTCTTCATGTCTTCGAATAAAGTTTTCAAAAGTATTTGAGAATGTGATCTTTTATGGCCTTCGGTCTTCATGCCTCTGTGTTCTTCCCTTGTCACGCAAAATCCACTCAGAAGAGGAAAGAGAGCGTAAAGTTGCTCTCACCCCTCCTAAGAGAATTTCAAGGTAAAAGACAAGCTCTTGATAATAAAAGAGCACAAAAGTGACCCAAAATAGTACTAAATTATGTACATAAAATGGACATATCAAACCTCCCCACACTTAAACCTTTCTTGCCCTCAAGTAAGAAAAGATCTAAGCATACAAAGGAAATGACGTATCCACATCCTAAGTAGTATTCCCCTAAGTCAATACCTCACAAAACTCTCAATACCACACATCCCAATGTTAAGGTCAAATGAGAAGTTTCCCACAACCCCTATTCCTAAATCTACCCAAACCATATCAACCCATCAATTCATTGATATCCCTAAAACATCTCCAAATCCTGAATTGACAATCCCAAATACAATGATACAAGGTGAAACTAAAGACATGTATAAGGTTCAAAACACATGCTCCACTTTATATCAATATATCAACCTAAAAACGAAGCATATTAACGATCAAGAGTTTCATAACTTACTTCATCTTCTCTCGCTAAATTTTCAACTCCCAAGAGGTCCTCAAGATGTCAAGCTACCCGATCCATCTGTATGGCCACCGCAACCTTATGAATCCAACGCCGGTAAATGGTTGAACACTTATCATTTTTCAATTTCTCTCATTTTCTCTCATTTTGTCTAGGAGCCCTTTCGGGTTTTCATCCTAGCCACACGTCATGTTTTCCTCCTTTTTTTTGGCTTACATCTCACCTTTTTCCACACAGTTAGCCTCTCATTTTTTCCTAGGTCACCCTCTTGGGTTTTCAACTTAGCGGGATTCTTTCTATTTATTATATATGTTTTTCAATTTTCTATTATTTTTTTCAAACTTTTTCACGTTTCTCCAATCCAAATGTAGTAAAGTGCTTTCCAAATGTTAAGGCTAAGAAAAGTATCAAACCTAACATTATCCAAGTACATCAAAAGAAAAACATCCCAAAACAAAAGGGAAAAATATCCAAAACAAAACAAAAGAGTTCCACAAAAGTATCTCCAAAAGTATCTTCAACCCCAATCACCTCAAAGTAGATACCCCTCCCCACACTTAGAGCACTACATTTCCCTCAATATACACAATAGGGAAAAAATGTACAAAGAGAAGTATGGAAACGGTAAGGATATGGAGCTCACAAATCACTGATGTGAGGAAGAAGGGGCACCGCCAAAATAGAGCTGCTGATAATGAGCCATCCACTTCATGCCCTTCTGTCTCCTAGCTCTCCACCTCTCTGCTTCTAGATCGGGGCCTAAGACACCGCCTGCCTGGGACTGTATCTCATGGATGTGAGCTGACAAGTAATCAATCTCCCCATCCATGTCAATCAAGGTCTGGGAGACAAACACATTGTGCTCCAATATCATGTTGTCCTGGCGGTGGAATCCATCATGCATGGTCTATATCATTTGCTCATAGAAATATTTGGTGGAGGCTGGGAGTAGTGAGGGGGCACATCGTCCTCCTGCATTGGCTCGGCCTCTAGTGGAGGCTACGGGGAGTGCTGCTACTACTGTCGCTCAGAGAAATGTAGGGTACTATCATCGCGCTGAACAGGAGCTGGATCAAGGTCGTGGAGCTCATGCTGGAAGTCATCTCTACATGAGGAGTCAAGTGAAATCACCAAGTCTCCTAGAGGTGTATCAAATTCCAGCTTTGTCTTGTTGGGCTGAGGAAGTGCCATGAATGTGACCTTCCTGGCATCATACAACCAGTGGAGTAGCCCCGTGGTCCAGGTGGCACTGAGCATCTCAAATCTAACTAACCTCTCAGCACTGATGAGGTAGGAAGTGCACCTCCCTAAGCTCAGAAAGTCAGCTGGAGGCACTAATTCTAAGTACTCCGCTAAGAGGCCTATCATACCTCTGACCATGATCTTCCCATTTGGCTTTCCTACCACCTCCACAATCCTCTTAATCCACAACTCATAACCCATATTCTGGTCCCTCACTGGTCAAGTGCCACGGAAAGTGAAGGTTATTGTCTGGAACATTTGTCGGCTTCGCCTAGCAAACTACTGTGCCAGCCAACAGTTGGTGCACATAATGAAGTGCACGGTGGATGATGACACTGCGCTTGTCATGGGAGTTCTTTGGCCTCATGTTGATGGCATTCCAAAATTGTATGTCATCCTCGATTGATCGCTCCTGGACCTATGGGTCCAGACTGGCCCGTATCTCCATTGTGTCAAATCCAAATGCCTTATCAATCTGCAAGACGGTCATTTGCCTAGATATATCATCCAAGTGGAAAGCAATGTACCTCTCACATGGTTGATCATCTCTCATGCTGCAGATCCTAACCGTGGACAGGAACTCTAGTATGTATCTCCAGTACGAGAGTGCGCTCTTACCCATGAACCCTTCCATTCCCCCCTTGGCGAGGAGGCATCTGACAGGCTGGGTGAGCCCAAGAGCATCTAGTGTGGGTACATCTACAAAGCTCATCTCACAGGGCTTCCCACCTTTCAGCATAGGACCCGGTGATCCGGGTCAAACCCATGTACCTATTCGGCGGGGGAGGTATATGGCTCAATTCCAGAACCGGTGGTGGAGGCGGGGGTGGAGCAGCGGTGCGCCCGCCTCGGGGAGGAGTACTGGGCCTCTTTGTAGGGGTCATATCTAACAACCACAGTAAACAAGTCAAATGCACAGGAATATATGTATATGCAATATTGCAAATTCATACTCAACCTTAAACTAGTTCATCATCACAAGCCAAATCGAGTTCAAGCTTACTAGCTCAAGTTTTACACAAAATTGCACATATAATCCATATTATGTCCCACATGCCCATATTCTCAAGTCCATGAAGTTTTCACATAGTTGAAAATGGATATGCTATATCTTAATATCACAGTCATGCCTAATTAGTTTAGCCACCATTAGTGCATTCACAATGTCTACATTCAAGTTCCATGGTTAAACTAACATAAGCAAATACCATTTCAAAGCACAACATTTTAACCAAATAACGACTAAGTGTCATCAAGGGCCAACATGCCTCGTATCTAATATAAACCACAATCCACTCTCAACCAAAGCAACACTAATAGTGCAATGCAAGCATAAGACCAACAAGAGCAACTCAATACACTCAAAGTGATTATTCATGTTATCCTACATCCAACCCAGCCGTAAACACCAAATATTCATACAATCCTTTCAAATAAACTCGTAATCACAATATATTCAACAACATCTAGAATGTTCCAATCAATCAAACTAACCTAAGGTTTCACACAAAGTTCATACAATATCTCAAAAAATAATTGATTCAATCATAATCACAAGTAAAGCTTAAGAGATTAAACAATTGTACCACTTATATGCCTAGGATTAGAAAGGAGTGAAACCCACAAGCCACTTGAAGTTTGATTGCAAAAAATACAAAACCCCCCAAATCTTACGGTTCTGTGCTCTTCAACAATTTTAGGTGGATTTGTGGGTGGAGCTTGGTTGGAAGGAATGGGGGTATAGAGTGGTGGCTGTGAGCGGCGGAGAGCGGCGGTTGGAAGGAGATGGGTTGGTGGAGGAATGGCGGAGAAGAGGAATAGTGGCAGAGAGAGATTGTGTTTGTGGCAAAAGGGAATTCTGTCCATTTTTAAAAGCAGAGATGTATGCCCGTTGGGAGTTTTGACATGTTTTTCGCGACTCGCAATGGTTCACCGTAACTCGCAAAGAGCTCTATTTTCACACAAAACTTCTGGTGACTCGCAACCACTTCGATGGTCCTTTGCGACTCACGGTGAGGCCATCGTGACTCGCAAAAAGTGGAGGCTGAGAGCTCTATTTTCACACAAAACTTCTGATTTGGTCGAGTCTCATGACGAGGCCATCGCGACTCGCGACGAACTACTAACCTGGTACTTAGAAAATTATACTGATCCTCTTCTTGTCCATATCTTTCCTTCTTGAATTCAAGAAATTCTACCTTCAAAAGTCCAATGCCTTGGCATCAAAATTGCTACAACATCATGGAAAAACAACCCATGAAAAGCACAAAGCAAAGAAATGAAACTAATGACAAAATCCAAAACCAAGAAACATCAATGGAAAGTCACGAATGACGATCCGGATGATCAAAACCAAGTTTATTTAACATCTTCGACATGACTTACTCCCTTTTCTTGGAGTTTACTCACAAACTGGATCGAGGAGGTCAACGTCCTCTCCTTTTTTTGGCATAAAATTCTCATGGTAAGGTTTCAAACATTGTCCATTAACCTTGAATGTATTGGTATTAGTTCGATTTAGAATCTCCATCGCGCCCTGTGAGAATACCTTAACAACTTTAAAAGGACCGATCCATCGGGACCTGAATTTACCTAGGAATAGGCAAAGGCAGGATTGGAATAGGAGGACCTTTTAACCAACGTTAAATTCTTTCCTAATGATCATCTTGTCGTGCCACACTTTTGTCTTCTCTCTATAGATTTTGACGTTCTCATAGGACTCCCTCTGAATCTCATCTAGTTCATCCAATTGTAACTTCCTATGAAAGCCGGCCTCATCTATATTGAGATTGAATTCTTTGACCACCCAGTAAGCCTTATGTTGAATTTCCACCGGTAGATGACAGGGCTTGCCAAAAACTAACCGGTATGGTGACATACCGATTGGTGTCTTGTAAGCCGTCTTATACGCCCACAAGGCATCATTCAACCGAGAACTCCAATCCTTCCGGTTAGGGTTAGCCATTTTTTGAAGGATGGACTTAATTTCCCGATTGGAAACTTTGGCTTGCCCGTTGGTTTGCGGGTGATAGGCACTGGATGTTTTGTGAGTGACGTTATACTTCTTCAAGAGTGCCTCTATGGTCTGATTGCAAAAATGGGTGTCACGGTAACTAAACAAGGCTCGGGGTACCCCAAACCTAGAGAAGATGTTATCTTTCAGGAATTCTGCAACCATTTTAGAATCGTCAGTCCTAGTGGGTTTTGCTTCAACCCAATTTGACACATAATCAACGACAAGAAGAATATATGTAAAGCCATAAGAACTAGGGAAAGGTCCCATGAAGTCAATACCCCAAACATCAAAGATTTCACAATATAGCATAGCTTTTTGGGGCATCTCATGTCTAGATGAGATATTTCCTACTCTTTGACACTTGTCACAAGCCTTACAAAATATGTATGAATGCCTATTCAAAGTAGGCCAATACAAAAAACTTTCCAAGACTTTTCTAGCGGTTCTTTTAGCTCTAAAATGACCGGCGCATGCATGAGAATGACAAAAGGTGAGAATTGAATGCACTTCATTATCGGGGATGCATCTCCTGACAACTTGGTCTACACAAAAAGGGATCATCCCACACATAATATTTAGCATCACTCTTTAGCTTATCTTTATGTGCTTTAGAAAAGTGAGGAGGAAATTTACCAGAGACAAGAAAGTTCACAATGTCAGCATACCACGGTTGGAGGTCCCTGATAGCAAACAATTGTTCATCGGGGAAACCAATATCCAGGAACTTGAATTTGCAGTCTTTGATTTAAATAAATCAGGCGCTCCTGGATCAGATGGTTTCTCTGGTGAATTCTTCACCATCTTCTGGGAAACCATTAAAGTAGACCTTCTGGAGGCAGCAAATGATTTTATTAGCGGTGGCAATATTTCAAAGGCTATCACAAGCACCTGGCTCACTTTAATTCCCAAAAAACATATCCCAATTTCTTTCTCGGACTTCAGACCTATTAGCTTATCCAATTTTGTCAATAAAGTCTTTTAAAAAATGCTTATGGAAAAGATTAAGCCACTAATGCACAAACTAATCTCTCCTGAGCAGAGTGCATTCATTAAAGGTAGGGATATCACTATAATATCATTCAAATGCAAGAGATGACCAGGATGTTGTCTAGAAAATCAAAAGTTCCTAATTTGATAGTTAAACTAGATATGAAAAAAGCTTTTGATAGAGTCTCAAGGTCATTTCTGAATTCCATTCTTCTTCAATTTGGCTTTCACGGGAAATTTGTCAAACTTATTATGCATAACATATCTGCTACTCATTTTTCTGTTTTAATCAATGGAACAACTTCAGGTTTTTTTGCATCTTCTAGGGTCATTAAACAAGGTGATCCTCTTTCACCATTTCTTTATAATTTGCTTTCAGAAGCTTTTTCTAGAGGATTAAAGAAACTTTTCAGCACAGGATACCTTCAAAATTTTGGTCTCCCTAATAACTGTGCCCCGGTTTCCCATTTAATGTATGCTGATGACCAGCAGTTTTTCTGAATACTAACCCTAGAAACATGAAGAGATTCAAAAAGTTTCTGCTTGCATATGAACAAACCTCAGGACAACAGGTCAATTTTTCAAAATCTGATTTTTTCGTATCCCATAGAACCTCTTATTCTACAGTTAACTCTGTATAAAGGATTCTGGGAATGGAAAAAGGATCCTTCCCATTTAAATATCTGGGAGTTCCTATTTTTTCTGGTAGAAATCTACAGGTACACTACCAACCTTTATTGGAAAGAATGGATAAATCAATCAATAATTGGAAGAACAGATGGCTCTCTACTGCAGGTAAGATTATTATGATAAATCACTGTTTTCTCTCAATTCCAACTCATATTTTTGCTGTTTTGAGTCCACCAAAAATAGTCCTGAAAAAAATGGAGAAAATGGCCTCTGGCCTGTTTTGGGGGTATTCTGAAAATGTTGATAAGAAAAAATGGAGGTCTTGGAAAAATATGAGTGTACCTGTCGAAGAAAATGGAATAGGTTTTAGGGATTTAAGGGCCATTGTTGATGCTTTTTCATGTAAATTGTGGTGGAAATTGCAACTCAATTCCACTCAATGGACTTCTCTATTATGGTCACTTCCTAAGTCTTATAAAACCTCTCATACATGGTCCAGAATCTGTTCTATTACAGCTAAAGCAAATAGCAACTCCAGAGTAATATACAGAAAAGGTGACTGCTCTTTTTGGAACGCTAACTGGACTGGAGAAGGAGCTTTGTTTTATAAATGGCCTCAAGAAAGAGATATCCCCTTTGTGGATATTTCACTTAGGTCATTTATTAACAACAAAGCCTCTCTTATCCCTCAACTGGAGCCAATTTTGGTCACCAATCTGTGTTCCCTGCTGCAGGAAGCTAAATTGGAATACACTCATGAAGATAGGCTCATCTGGATGCCAGCTACAAATGGAATTTTCTCCATCAAGTCAGCATACAATATTTTTAGACAGAGAAAGCCAAAGATCCTACATTTTCATAAGGTTTGGTCTTCTTTTATTCCCAAAAAAATGTATGTTCTCTTGTGGAGAGCTCTGAATGGCTTACTTCCTTTTGATAACATATTACGTAGGTTAGGTTTCAATTTAGCCTCTAAATGTCCTCTCTGTCAGAATCACAGTGACACACTAGATCATTTTTTCAACTCTTGCCCCTCATCTATTGTTGTCTGGCACTGTGTCAATGATTTTTTAAAGCTCCAACAAAAAGTTTTTGCAAACTTGAAGAGTAGAATTGAATATTACCTCTCTTTTAAGGCAGAATTTAAAATTCAGTCCAATATTACCATTGTTGCTCTTCTTGTCACAATTTGGTTTCTTTGGATTAGAAGGAATAAAATTTTGTTTGAAAATGAGTCCTTCTCCCAAGTTGCTTGTATTCAAGGAATAAAATGCATGATATATCAAATTTTCTGAGTGAATCATTTGATAGGCAATCTAGACAAGCATAGATACTGGACACAGGCTAATATTATTCCTCATATTTTCCAAAAGAAAAGGAAATCCTTTACTGCAGTGAAATGGCAGAAACCCCATTCTGGATATAAGATTAATACAGATGCAACGTGGAGTAGAGGGGGTCTTTCTTCTCTGGCTGTGATAGTTAGGAACCATGATGGGAATGTTGTTAAAATGAGGTCAAAATCTTTCCATTCTCCATCCCCTTTACAGGCAGAAATCTTATCCATCCAATGTGGCTATGAGACTTGTTCAGAGTTGGTATTAAATAGATGTGTGGTGGAATCAGACTGTTTAATTGCAGTACAGGGTATTCAAAACCCCAATATTTCCCCATGAAGGGTCTTCTTCATCTGCAACTCCTTGAATTTGAAACACCATATATACCCAATTCAACACACCCCTAGAGAGGCTAACAATGTAGCTGATTTTCTTGCTAAATTTGCTTTAGCTAATAACTTCCATGGTGACCAAGACTTGTAGGCAGCACCACCCTTTCTTAAGGGACTCCTTCATCTAGACAGATGTGGAATCCCTGGGATTAGAGCTGATGCATGACAGCATACTGTCAATGTTACAATATTCTGATACACATTAGAGGACACATCACACTGGACTTATAAGAATAAGCTTAAGTAGGATAGATACTGCTATGTTGGTGTACTACAGGTACTCATGCTACTCCCTTATTCAAGTCCTCGGCTGGTGCTGATCTCTCCACCACCAAAAAACCAGCTCCAATTCACAATCTCTCAGGCTGCTGTCTACCTCGGAATGAAGTGCTCAAACCCAAAGCTGCC
This sequence comes from Rubia yunnanensis, assembly GCA_037428765.1. NCBI lineage: Eukaryota > Viridiplantae > Streptophyta > Magnoliopsida > Gentianales > Rubiaceae > Rubia > Rubia yunnanensis. The sequence continues at coordinate 30,139,908 of CM075071.1, read as the reverse complement.
TTGCAACACTGCAGCAATTTTTTACTTTGTATTTGGCTCTTAATCTTGAAGTAATAGAATGAAGTTTCTTGGCCAAAGGAAAGAATTAACACATGGGTTGGAAATTCTTTATTTGGGAATCGCAACTACCATTCTTCTAATTACTAGATCCGAAAAAACTCACTTTCCTTATTAGATGCTAGGTATTCTTTTGGCGGAAACTATATTGCCTCAATGACCATCATGTACTAACTATGACTCAGTATGTATTGGCCTCTACACAGGCTTGGGGAACCTTATATAATATCTCTCACCTTAGGGTGTTTCAAATTAAAAAAAAATTGTTCATCGGGGAACTCCTCCAATAGTTGCTCCTTCATTAATAGGTTTAACTCACTATCTTGATAGGGTGCCAACCGGCTTAGGTGATCATCCACGAGGTTCTCTGGGGCCTTCTTGCCTCGCACCTCTAACTCAAATTCACTCAGGAGAAGGATCCACATAATCAATCTTGGCTTGGCCTCTTTCTTCATCATTAAATGATGAAGTGCTTCATGGTCAATGTACACAATAACTTTTGTACCAAGCAATTAAGATCAAAATTTTTTGAAAGAAAATAACACTGCTAGCAACTCCTCTTCGGGGGTGGAATAGTTTCTTTGGGCTTCATTGAGAGACATGGATGCATAGTAGATGGCATGAGGCGCTCTCCCCATGCTTTGACGAAGCACCGCTCCAAAGGCGTAATCACTAGCATCGCACATAATCTCAAAAGGTAATGACCAGCCCGGGGGTTGTATAATAGGGGCTGAAACTAACCTTCCTTTCAATGTATCAAAGGCCTCCTTTACAACCCTCATCCATCACAAATTCCACCTCTTTTTTGCAAAAACTTGCATAAAGGAGATGATATCTTTGAGAAGTCCTTGATGAATCGGTGATAGAATCCTGGATGGCCAAGAAAAGAGCACACTTCGCGCACATTAGTAGGATAAGACAAAGTTTGAATTGTGTCTATATTTGCCTTGTCAACCCCAATAACCTTAAAGGAGACAACATGGCCTAAGACAATGCCTTGCTCTACCATAAAATGACACTTCTTAGAATTTAACACGAGATAGTATCAATGCAACGTTTAAGAACTTGTGCTAAATTTGTTGAATAGTTGTCAAAAGAATTACCATGAATGGTGGAATCATCCATGAATACCTCGACAAAATTTTCAACAAATTCTGTGAAAATTCTTACCATACACCTTTGGAAAGTTGCGAGGGCGTTACATAATCCGAAAGGCATACGCGGATAAGCAAACGTACCAAAGGGGCACGTGAAGGTGGTCTTTTCTTGGTCTTCCAGGGCGATAGCAACTTGAAAATACCCTAAGTGCCCATCCAAAAAGTAATAGAAGGGGTGGCTTGCTAACCTCTCAAGCATTTGATCAATGAATGGCAACGGGAAGTAATTCTTCTGGGTTTCCGCATTTAGCCTCCGGTAGTCAATGCAAAAGCACCACCCATTTTGAACTCGGGTGGGCACCATTTCACCCTTCTTATTTTCGACCACTGTCACCCCACTCTTCTTGGGTACCACTTGAGTTGGACCCGAGATTGGATAGATCATGCCCGTTTGGAGTAACTTAAGGATTTCCACCTTCACCACCTCCATCATAGGTGGGTTTAAATGGCGTTGGGGTTGCTAGATGGATCTTGCATCTTCTTCCAACAAGATTCTATGCATGAAAGTGGATGGACTTATGCCTTTGATGTCGGCAATAGTCCATCCAATTGCTTCCTTGTTCTCCCGCAACACCACCATCAACTTTTATTCTTGCTCCTTAGTGAGCTTGCTTGAAATGATGACCGGAAGCGTCTCCCCTTCCCCAAGAAATGCATACTTGAGATCACTTTGCAATGGTTTAAGCTCAATCACCAGAGCTTTCACAAGTGATGGGAGGAATTCCGGTTCTTCGGGTTCTCTAAGACTAGAGGGTTGCACCACTTCCTTAAGAATGCTTAACTCCTCAATGCTTTCCTTCAAGTTAGTACTCATGGATTACAAAAGACATGCATTTTCAACATCATTTTCCAAAGAAACTAAAAAGGAATGATCACCACTAAATTCAAAAATATCTTGCACAACATTGTCAACAAAATCAATAGCATGGCAAGAATACTCTTCAAGAGGATACTTCATAGAGTCATTTATGCTAAAATATACTTTAATCCCATCAAATTCCATGGTGAGGGTACCGTTATGCACATCAATGATGGTCCCAGAGGTCTTCAAAAATGGCCTCCCCAACAAGATTGGGGCGGCATGTTTATCATGCTCCATGTATAGGACATAAAAATCCAATGGGAATATTAAGGAATCCACCCTAACCAACACATCCTCGATGATACCCTTAGGTACGCACTAGAACGATCGGCTAGTTGGATCACCACCCCGGTTTTGTGCAAAGTACCAAGATTGAGGCTTTCATACAAAGAATAAGGAATCACATTTATTGATGCACCTAAGTCAAGCATTGTTTTTTCAAAATGTGTATTTCCTATCATGCAAGGGATCATGAACATACCGGGATTGCTATATTTAGGGGGTAACTCCCTTTGGCACAAAGCGGAGACATGTTCACTTCTCCCATTTTTAAGCTTGTTCTTCATTCTTTCTTTCTATTTACTACACATAATTCCTTCAAAAATTTTCCATAGCTAGGAATTTGTTCAATCGCATTCAAAAGAGGGATATTTACCTCACATATACGAAAGACTTCATAGATATCCTTGTTGGATTCCTTCCTCCTTTTGTCTTTTACAGCTTCCAGAAATGGTGGCTCCAGCACATATGGAGGAATCTCCACTACTCTTGCCTTCTTGTGAGAGGGGGATGAAGGTTTGGAAATGGATGTTGATTTCTCAACGGGGATTTCCTCTTCCTTCTCTTTTCCCTTCCTTGGTTGCTCCTTGGCCTCCACCTCGTTCTCCTCTTTCACTTCTTTCTTAAGCATTTCAAGCTTCCTAAGTTCATCCTCAACAACTTCACCAAGCATGAAAGAGCCAACCTCTTTACCACTTCTCAAAGTGATAGCACTTGTATTTTTTCGAGGGTTGATCTCCAGTTGGGAGGGTAGCTTACCCTTTTCTTGGGCTTCCATCCAATTCACCACTTGAGCTATTTAGCTCACTGCCTTGGCTTCATCTTGGAATTTCTCACTTTTCTCTAAACACATGCCCAACCGGTGAATGGCTTGAATCACCTCATCATTCATTAGCCCCGAGCTCTCCCCTTGGTCTCGGGGTTATCTTAGAGCCTTTGAAATTATTATTGAGGTGGCCTATATTGTTGTTGAAGAGGATGATATAGTTGGGGTTTTAGCTTCGTTGAGGGTTTCCATACCGGAGGTTCGGGTTATCACGATTTTCCAAATTGTATGGCCGGTTTTGGTACCCTTGATAACCTTGGTAGCCTTCGTGACCTTGGTAGCCTTACCCACCTTCATATACTTGGTTGCCTTGGTAGCCTTGATTTCCTTGATATCCCATAGACTCACCTCCTTAACATATTCCTTTTGCAAAGTAGGGCAAGTGTCTGTAGGATGCGCCAAGTAACAAATTTCACATGATTTAACATGTGGTGATTTTCGGGCTTTGCCATCAAAGATTTCACCATGGATGCAAGGGCCAAGACTTGATCCTCAAGCTTCCCACTATTTGAAGAGTCACTTGCGGGCATTGGATTTCTCCTTCTCAAATTGGCCCTTAAGCTAAAGTTTCTCGATTCTTCCGCTAGCTCCTTATACAATTGCATAGCCACGAAGGATGTTTTATTCCTAAGAGTCCCACCACAAGAACTTTTTACCAACCTTTGATCTTCATCAAGAAGGCCATTGTAGAAGTAATAAACCAAATCCCCCTCCGAATAACCATGGTAAGGGCAACTTACAAGAAGCTTCTTGAACCTCTCCCAATAGTCGAAGAGAGATTTTTCATGCCATTGGAGGATGCTGCTTATGTCCTTCTTCAAGGCGGTGGATCTAGAGGTCGGGAAGTATTTGGCTAGAAACTTTGTTTTCATATCGAGCAAACTCTTGATGTTCTTGGGAGGTAAGTAGTGGAGCCAATATGTTGCACCATCCCTTAGTGCGAACAGGAATGCCTTCAACTTAGAGAAATCTTCATCCACTCCATGGGGGGACCGTACCATCACACAAGAAGTGAAATTCGGTGAGGTGTTTGTTGGCATTCTCCCCTTACCCACCAAGGAAGATGGGTAGCATGTTGATGAACCCGGTCTTTAGCTCAAAGTGCCCGTTCGGTCCAACAACGGGATACTCAATGCACATTGGTTGTTGATCGAGGTTAGGGGCCATGATGTTTCTTAACAAAGCTTTCCCCAAAGGAATCTCCCTTTGGTAGAGATGAGAAACTCGCCAGAGGAGGATGTTGAGGTCCCCCTCCCTGATGCTCATCTTCGTGCTCAAGTTGATGTTCTATAGAGGAAGATGTATCCACAAAATGGTCACTAGGAGGGGTGCTATTCACACTTTCCAAAGAAATCCTCCTAGTCTGTCTCAAATTCAACTCTAATTCAGGGTCATAGTGTAGGGGTTCTTGTGAAAATGATCGCGTACGAACCATACACAAAGAACTCAAACAATACATCTCAAGACAAATTAAAATGGCAAATCAACTAAGAAATCAAAATAAAAGAAAACTAAAAAATATTAACAATTGGCATATAATCACATATAATATGCCCAAACACTTAAAAATAAACGCTTCTTCCCCTGCAGCGGCACCAAAATTTGGGAGGTCATCGTTTTACCTCTCAAAGTTAATACTTTTAAGCTCTAATGCTTCATATCTTCAATTAAGTAGATAATGGAAATTCGGGGTCATCCACGAGAAGAGGGATATTTTCAAATGTTTAAACATATATAGGAGAAAACATACTAAACATATAGATACATAGATACATATAAAAGCATGTAAACAAATGGGGGGTTTGGTTGGTTTTTTATCCTAAGTTATCAAATTGAAATACAACAACTAGCAAAGCAAGGGAACTATGCTAATCATGCAATACAACTAAAGATACGATGTAAATGATAATTAACAGAGCCTTGGGGGTAATCGACTTCCACTTCCAAACACCATATAGCCCATTGATTCATTCACTCATTGAATTACATTTCTTGTCTATGGGGAATGTTATCACTTCTCATTCAAAGATCAACATTCATTCCTCCTTAAGAGTAGTTTGCAAAGACAAACAACGACCATTTTCAAACCTCATTGATGATCACCCTAGACAAACAACATCATAGGGGTATTTCATCAATGGCATTTCACCCAAAGGACCATAGGCTTGATAACAACAAGTCTTCTACCAAAGACATAGTCATTTAACCAAACAAAGCATTTATTAGGTTAAACTTAGAACAAACAACATTCAAGGTTCAACCTTTTCTTTGCATCTATGTGACAAATATGAAAACAAACCACATTAACATACTCATCTAGCAAGAATTACCACACATTATACACAAGAAATTCTAAATCCGTGCTTTTGGATTTCCATATCAAATGAGTTAAGAAATTTGCAACTTTCCTAACACTCTAACATTGCAATGTTACAAACATTTCATATACTCAAAGAACTCATGGTATAAATGAGTTAAAACTCAACATTAATGGAATAATAAATGCTCTCCAATAAATGTTCATAAATGAGCAAACATAGAATCTTACTACATAAGCTTGGAAGCTTCAATCAATTGTTCTCAAGAACTAGATTTAGCTACAAGAGTTCATACTAATTAATGCTAAACAACCAAACATAATACAAGAGAATTCAAAGATGAAAATGGAAGAAAATAGGGTTTGAAACAGTACCAAAAATGCAGATGAAGAAGATGTGAATGAGAGGAAAGAGAGTGCTATTTATAGTACAAAAAGGATAAGGTTAGATTCTGGCCACCCGTTGGTCTCAACTCGCGATGGGTTCATCGCGACTCACGACGGGCTCTTGACGAGGCCATCGCAACTCGCGACTCGTGACAGAATTTAACCATGTTTTCTTTTCTTCTTCTTGTGGTAAAAATTTATCTTCATAGTGATTCCTCTCATTTTTCAAGTCTTCTAGGTCTTCAAAAATGGTCTTTGATGGCCTCTGGTCTTCATGTCTTCAAATCAAGTCTTCAAAGCAAGTCTTCAAAAATGTGATCTTTAATGGCCTCCGGTCTTCATGCCTCCGTGTTCTTCCCTTGTCACACAAAATCCACTTAGACGAGGAAAAAGAGCGTAAAGTTGCTCTTACCCCTCCTAAGAGAATTTCAAGGTAAAACACAAGCTCTTGATAATAAAAGAGCACAAAAGTGACCAAAAACAGTACTAAATTATGTACAAAACAGTACTAAGGAGCACATACATTTTTTATGTATGTTAGTAGTCCGACTATTGCTTTAATGTGCATTTGTTGTCTTAGAAATTACATATGCTAGCCTAATAGATGTATTAAATAGTTATTCTGTTATTCTGATTTGTATGTCAGATCCACATGTTTTGACTTTGTTTTATAATGAGCATTTATTTTCTTAGGAGTTGCATATGTTAGGCTAACATATGTATTAGTTAGTTATCTTATTTTTCTGATTTGTATGTTAGATTCGCTTGTTTTGACTTAACTTTATAATGTGCATTTGTTGTCTTAGAAGTTACATATGTTTGTGTAATATATGTATTAGTTATTTGCTATGTTTTTTTTCAATTTTACTAGATGATAGTCAATCCACTTATTGTTATATTGTGCACTTGTTGCCTTAGAAGTTGTATATGTTAATATAACATATGTATTAGTTACTTAGTTCATGTTTTAATTTTCACTAATTGTTAGCCCTTCTAATTTGATAGGATGTATTTGTTTCATTACAAGTTGCTTATGTTAGTTTACTATATGCATATGTTTTGAAAAACAATGAAACTGTTATATGTACTTTTATTCTTCTGATTCATAACATGTATTTATTTTATCAGAAGTTGCATATGTTAGTATACTTTATGCCTTAGTTAGTTATGATGTGTGCTTGTTCTTTCAGATTTTATAGCATGTATTTATTTCATTAGCAGTTGCATATGTTAGTATACTTTGTGCATTAGTTTATTATACTGTGTGTGTTCTTTTCTGATTTGTTAGCATGTATTTATTTTATTAGAAGTTACATATGTTAGTATATTTTATGAATTAGTTAGTTATATTTCTTGTGTGTCTTAGATTATGTTGCTTATTGACTGTCATTTTATAATTCATGCATATATTATTTCTGACTGTGTATATGAATTTTTTTAGCTTTTTCTGAAGGACTTGAAGGCCTATTTGAAAATGCGGAACCTGAAAGTATTGAAGGTGATTGTAATTTTTTTCTATTACATTTATTTTTTATTCATTTTGAGTTCTTATAGATCTTAAATGTTTATGGTGTTTAGATGTTTTTCCACGTGTGAAAAAATCTAAAAAGAAGTATGGATCTTCTCTTCAAACTGAGCTGAATAAGATTCAGGAGTCTTACATTTCTGGAGGTTGTTTATTTTCTTTTCATATTGTATTTTATTTATGTGATATGTCTATTTTTTTTTTCATGTGCTTATACAGTTTGTGTTTCTATTTTGTTGTGTAGTTGCATCATTGGCACGTAGGTCTGTGAGAATTGTTGGTGTTGCTACTCTAGCTATTCCTATTACTATTACTCCTAAGGAGCCAAAGAACAAAAGAATGAATGTTACTGTAAAGAAATTGAAATCTGATGAAGGTGGATCAACCTAAGACTTTGACTATGACACTTTGCTGAGTGATGTAGTTCGAATGAGTAGAGAAGTAGCTGGTGTTAATGAGGTTGGGGGTCTATTTGTTGGTGAGGTAGGGGGTTCTAAGGTCGGTGAGGTGGCTGTCGAGGCTGGGAGAGTGAGGGAAGATATTACCAATGTTTTGGATTTGATGATAAAAAAATGTTAGTGCTGGTGGTGAAGGAGTTGGAGTTAATGGTGAAGTTATTAGGGTTGTTAAAGGGAATGCTAAAAGGGATGGTGGTGGTATAGAGGGTGCCTAGCCAGTTGATGGGGATTCTGTGACTGAAAATGCTATTGCTGGTTCTAAGGCTGTTGATGCTAATATTGATAGTGAAGTTGTTAGGGTTGCTAAAGGGAATGCTGAAATGGTTGGTGTTGAAGGTGATGTTGATGGTGCTCAGGGGAAGGATTTTCAGAAGAAATTGATGCTGAAGTTAATGCATATTTTTAGGATGATGGTGAAGGTGGGTCCATGGATGGTGGTGAAGGCGTGTCCATGGATGATAGTAAGGGTCATTCAACGGATAATTCAATTACTGAAAGTATGGTTAGAGCTTTTATAAATGAACATCCTTTTGATTTGGATGCAGTTGAGAGGGAGGAGGCTCGAGCTGATGCGGTTGTGCGTGAGAGTTAGGTTAATCAACCTTATGTCGTTGTGGGTGAGAGTAGGCATCATAGGATTGAGAGTGAGAATGCTCAACCTACTGCAGATGTGTGTGAGAGTGATGATGATCGACCTATCGTGGTTGTCTCTTTTGAAAGTCACCGGTGGGTTTGAAGAAGAAGTCCATAGTTGGTTTGAAGGAGAGGTCATCACCCCGTATTTTGAGCAAGCTGAAGGGTAAACAATGTGAGACCCATACTGGAAAGTTTAAAAGGAAGGCAAAGAAGTTGCTGCAAAGTCGCCCGCTGAGAAGGTAAAGAAGACAAAGACAAAAAAATGTTGCTGCGAAGAAATCTCCTGAGAAGGAGAAAAATCTACTGGAGTTGAGAAGGAATCTATTGAGAAGGCAAATAAAGGTGTTGAAGTTGCGAAAAAACCTAGTTTGAAGAGGAAAGTGGATAGTACATTTGGTGATGCTTCAGGGTCGGGAAAAATGGTTGCTTCCGAAGAAAAAGCATCGAAACAACAGCGCAATTGTCCAAAGAAGCAGGTGGTTGAACGTACTGATAAGGAGGGTAACACGTAAGTTTTTTTCCCGTGATTTAAGTGTTATTTGAATATGTTATAACCTGTATTTGTTTCGTAGAATGTTGAATTTGATAATATCCAGTGTTTACTTGTTATTCACAGTTTGTGTGTCTTCAGTTTTTATTTTCCTAAATGTTGATAAGAAACGGTTTTGTTTTTTTAAATGTTGCATGTGTTAACATTCATAGTATATTTGTTATTTAATTTCCATGTAAATGATTCTTATCCAAAAAAAATTTGTGTTCAATTTAGAAAATATTTTTGTTTGTTTAAATATTGCATATATTAGTCTTCATGTTGTCTTAGTAAAGTATATCATGTGTGACTAATCTTTATGTGTTAAATTTAAACTTACACTTTTCAAGACATGTATATTTACACTTTTCATATTTAAATTTTTTTTAGGTTTCCTAAAAATTCTCAACTAGTCGTCGTCCTTTGAAGCTGAAATATTTAATTGCAGCGCCCACTCCCGCACAAAAGATAGATTTTGAAGAGATAGGTTTTGGTAGACTTCTTTCTTTTGACATATCATCCCTCCCTTTTGGAATCGTTCCTTGGCAGGTTGACAAGTTTGATTATGTTGGCTGATTTCATATTGTTTTATGCTGACTTAAAATTTTTCTAGGCTGACTTCTTATTTTTTGTTCTAGGTTTGATCATGTTGGCTGTGTTCAAGAAATAGGCAGCTTAAGGTGCATCATTACCCCTGATGACGTGTTTGACATATTTTGTATTCCTATGATTCCATGTCATTCTGTTGGTTTGGTTAGAAACAATGGGAGGGGTTTGTCAAGGGATATTGATATTAGGAATAGATGGAGGGATGTGTTAGGTGCTGATATAGTATGGTAATATCTCACATGCTAATTTTTTTGAGGAGTTGGTTAAACTAGGTGATTGTGGTGATTGTTTTAAGAGATTATTTGTTATGTATGTCATGTGTGCTTTCTTGGCCCCAACTATAAGAAGTTTTGTTGATTTAAATTAGGTTGGTGCTTTAGAGAATGTTGGGACTATTAAGAGTCTTAATTGGTGTGGAATAGTTCTTGATCGTCTCTGTGAGAGTGTTAGTAGCTTCAAATCTGATTCTGGTAAAAGAGATGTGTCTTGTGTTGGTGGTTTTGTATTTGTATTGTTGTTGGTTTATATTTATAGGTTTCCTTTTAGAGGTCAGCCTAACCCTATTAAACTGCCCTTGTACATATATTGGTCAAACAAATCTTTGTTCGGCAAGGCTCATTATCTTGAGAAAATGGGTTATGATAAGGGGGTTATGGTAGAGGCTGGGTATCCTTTGACCAATGATGGGAGGGTGTAAGATAAAAGAAGCAGCCAGTAGCAATCTGAGGGAACTTGCAATGAGAATATTGATTGTGAGGGGCTGCGTACTCCAACTGGTGCATTTGATGGGCATTGCTCAGGAGCCTGGAATCATTTCGTATCGCATTCCAAATGGTGTGATGAGTAATGACGATATTGAGAAAGCTACCACTAATGTAATTTTTTTGTCTTTTTTACACTTATTTAAATTCAGTGCATGTTGTTTTAAAACTAATGCAGATGTTAGTTAATCTACTGCAGTTTATAGTTCTATTGTTTTTCATTCAGTTTCTAATTTTTTGTTTGATTGACTTTTATTCTTTCTGCCAGCCTCTAAATAAGGTCTTTCTTGTTTTCAAACAAGACATGGAGGTCATTACATGAGTTTTAGTGCAAAACCTTGAGAGGGTAAATGTCAGTCCAATCGTGTAACCACAACCGCAGCCACAAACCCAATCTGAACCACAGCAAGAAGGCACAACCATAGAAAATATGGATATTGAGCATGTCAAGACAACACAGGAAATTATGGAAGACCCAAGCACACATGAGTGGGTTCATAAGATAGTTGTAGAATACATGAGGAAAACTCGTTCTATGATTCCTTCCTTCTCGCTTGGGATTGAAGGACTTGAAGATCTTTACCTTTAGCGTGTTTGAATTGTTTTGACTTGATGATTTGTAATCAACTTATTTTGTGACTGATTGGTTTATTGGTGATATGTTAAGCAAATTTGAGACGCTTTTTAGGATTTGTTTTTAAGGTTGAAGGTTGTATGAAACAAATGCATGTTTAATGTTAAGAAGCACTATTTGTATGCTTATTAATACCAAGTTTAATTTTCAATTATTTCATGTGGTTCATTGTATGAAACAAATGCATGTTTAATGTTAAGAAGTACTATTTGTATGTTATTAATACCAATTTGAATTTTCAATTATTTCATGTGGTTCATTGTGTTGATTTTCTGAGCTTATAAGAAAACAAATGCAATTGATAGGTTAACAAATTACAGGTGTAACATAAGTAATGTAAGCTAACTAATTCTACATGTATTTAATGATTTTCATATCACTAAAATTATGTGAAATATAATGCAAGTCGCTTTTAGGAAACAAGTGCATGTTGAATGTTAAGAAGTAATATTTGTATGCTTATTAATACCAAGTTACATTTTAGGTATATTATGTGATTTGTTGTGTTGATTTTTTATCTTAGAAGTTAACAAATGCAACTTCATCTTACAGCTATAAATTACCAAGTTACAAATACAATTCATAGGTTAAGAAATTACAGTTGTAAGATAAGTAATTATACATCATTTAACTGGTGTTCAGTGATTGAATATCAATAAAATTTTCTGTAACAAAGGTTGGTACTTGGGTAAGCAAAAAAATGCAAGTTATAATTCGATAATTTATAGTTGTAAGCTAAAAAATACATAATTTTATTCAATGTATAAAAATATTTTAAGTTGATGAAAAAAAAATACAATGTATAGGTAAATAAATGCAACATGTATTTTAGCCAATGCTACTTTTTACAGTGTCTTCACATCTGGTGTTTTTCTGCCAAATTCACTAGTTTTCTTCCTTGGTTTTTTTCTTTTCCATGCTTGACTTCAGTCTTTTTCCTCTTCCTTTTGTCTTCACTTGGGCTGGATCAAGTACCTTAGGTGCATTTGTTATGGTTGAGTTGCATTGGCTGCTTGTGGCTAATTGTTCAATGGCATTGGTCTTTGATGTCAACAAGTCTTCTATTCTTGTTGAGCACGCTTCCAACATCTCTTGAAGAGTACTTCTAGCTTCTGAGATTACTTCTCTCTTTAGAACTAAATTGTAGAGTTTGCTGGACATATGATTCCTCCATGAAACTGCACCATTGATGTTTTCTGATAATTATTTTCCTTGGCTAAGAACCTTGTCCCATACTTTTGTTTTGGCCTTTTTTGTCAACCTTTTGAGGATGTACTTCTCACGTATATCCATGATGGAGTGGAGGTGCAATACTCTAAGAATGTGAAAGCACAGGATACTTGACACCTCAAAGCATTTGCATTTTCATTGTACTTAAACTAGCCCATCTTTATTTTCGTAATCGACTATCTTGTATTTAGATTCATCATGTTCCAGGCTGACTTCATATTTTCTTGACGGTGGTTATGAAAACACTTCCTTGACCTTAGTTCTATTGCTAGAGAAAATTCCTTTTTGAATCCTTTGTACGATGCAAGTGTGTAAACCTGAGCAGTATGTTTAACCAAACTTGTACAGGCCCAGTAGTTTGGAAACAAATGCACACTATAAGTTAAAAAGTTTAGATTCTAGTATAATTAATACATATTCTTAATGTAAACATACCTGCTTTATTTTCAAATTTTGGCTTTGCTTTTGCACATGTATTTTCCTTTTCTGTGTCATCTCTCCTCCACTTTCTGATTGTTTGGTTGAAGATCTCGTAGAAGTGTGTTAGTGTTTTTGTTTTGTTTACACTGAAGCATAGTGCGTGGTTGGTGCTTTTGTTTCACTGTGATGATAAAATGCGTACTGGGAAAATGTCCTTGCTGAATGTCGTGCTCCATTTTTCACGGATATGGTATGGGTGTTGAAACTAGGTGCTACTTTCCAGCTTGTAAGTGGTGATCATCGAGGTCCATTTTTCTTCAAATTCCGCTGGATCACAACATCTTTTCATACAGTAGTCTAAATTGCTTTTAAATGATTCATCTTTCTTTAATCTCCCATAATGTTGTATTGCATCATGTTTTATGTCCCATAAGCGCAACCTGTGTTTTATGTTTTGGAAGACCTGAAAGTTGTACCAAGAAATGGAAGTTGCAGGTTAGTTTCAGACCTATAAGCAATAAAATTTTTGAAGTTGCATCATTTTCTAGAAACCTAATTTCTAAACTAACAAGTGTGGCTTATAAGATATTTAATACATACTCTAAGGTAACATATGCAGTTTCTAACAGAGCATATTCAGTGCTCAGAACTGTAAGTAACAAATTTTCATAACATACCCTATTTATTGCTTTGCCCATTGCAGGACCTCGATCTGTGAATATTGTGACAGGTTCCCTCCCTTCCCTTGATTTCTTGAAATTGTTGAGGAGCCACGTAAAACTATCAGCCAACTCATTTGCAATAAAAGCACAAGAAAACATTGCTATGTTCCAGTGATTGTCGATTCCAACTATCTGCGCACAAATCAAGTTATACTTGTTTGTTCTGTATGTAGTGTCAAATATGGTGACATCTCCATAGAGTTTGTAGTCATCCAGCATCATTGAATCTCTCTAAAACACTATCAATAGTTTTATTTCCTCGTCAAATTTGACTTTAAAGAAGAAATATTATCCTTGCCATTGATTTCCATGAGTGTATTAACAAGTTTATGAGCATCTACACTTTCTATTTCTTTCATTCAAAGTAAGCTTACAAAGTTGAGGTGGTCTTTCATCGTATGTCAAAGACTTTCTTTTCCACCAGCTTCAAAAGACACGTATTTGTAGCCTACAGTAGGTTTTAAACCTGTTTGTTCCATTGTTGTGATGGCTTTTCCTTTATCTTCTGTAATCCTCCGTTCACTCCTACTGAGATACTGCCAAGCTGGTCTCGTTAACTGATGATTGTGTACAGTGATGTGGTAAGCCATGATGTTGAGAGCTTTTCGAAGAACAGAAACAGTGTAGTGTCTGTTTGTGTGTTAAATTCTATTTTGTGCGTGGAAATTTTGTTTTCTTAATTCACGTGTTTTTTTGTTTAAGTTTTCATTATTTGCAAACAGGCTCCTCCCGGTCCATAAGCTTATGGACAGACCTCTTGTCAGGAGACCTATTCTTAAATTAATACGTGGAGTACTATGTTTGTTGAACACAAATTATGAATATTTCAAAATTTTAATTTTAAAGAGAACATCTTTTGTTAGACCGATTAACGGTTAGACCAACTATTAAAAGTCCCGTTTCAATAACTTTTATGGTAAGATTATTTTATTTATACGCTGCGACACATTTTTAAGTTTTTTAAAAGTTATAGAAATCTCCTTGGAATAATAAAAACAAACATCAAATCACCTCATTAATTACATCAATTATGAAATAACCTCATTTAATGGTTAATCAATATAAACGAGATTTATAATTTTAAAATAAATACAAAAATAAACAATTTAATTATTAAATAAAAAATTAAATTAGTTTCAACAAATAAGGGTGTGACATGTCACACCCTCATTACCAACCCACAATTAAGGAGAGGCACATCTTAGCTCTACACTGAAGCGTTTGTGGGGAATAAGGGGGTTTTTATTTTCCTCAATTTTTTATTCAGGTCACATCAACAACTAAGCTCAAGGGGTTAGGGGTTGTTGATAAATGTGATCTTAGAATTCTTGTCCTTGTCCATGATTGTAGGGATTTTGGACACGAATTTATCCTTCTACTTTTGCCCTTTTTTTTAATAAAACCATCATGCGATGGGGGAAATTGTATTAGGCCTTCCCAAGCCATAAAATATATGGAAAAATTAAAGGGCAAATGAAAGAAGCCGTAGCTAAGTTAAGATATAAAATGGTGAGCACTAGTCTCGTGAAGCAACACTAGTTGCTTCCAAAAGAATGAAGAGAAGACCGGCAAATCGTTAGAGGATTACAAAAGCTCTTAGACTATGATGGAGATGATCGAACTTATTAGTGAATCTAATTAAAGAGACACAAGGCAGTCCACATCATCTCTACATAGTTAAGAAAACATATCCTCCAATGATCATGAATGCAGTTAGAGTATCAAAAGCTATTCGCAAAGGTGATAGCCATCCTATGTAGAAGAACTATGTACAGATTAATGTACTAAACTATGAACAAACCAGGTGCCTTCCTTAAGCTGCAGCCAACAGCAGTAGTGCTATCCATCCTATTGATCAGTTGGAAGAAGAACGCCTGATCATGTTAACTTGATATGAAAGAAATTGGGGCCATCCATCTTGAGAAAAAGAAGTTGCAGACACTACATTGATGAATCCATGTACCCTGCATAAAAAGATTAATATCAGTAGCATCCGAGCTAGTTTAAACTATCCTTAAGGATGGGGTACCAATTTGATCCAGCCTAATAAGTCACTGGACCAAGTTAGAGAGCTCAGAAAATCTGTGGAAGGAAGAGTGAGTCTTAGATTGCAAACAGTTTTTTGCAAGGGTGTGAGCCACCAAGTTGGCCTGCCTGTAGATGTGAACCAGATTATATACACCCAGGGATTGATGAATCTCATCAGATAGAGTGTACAATTGCCAGTGAGATCTTAATGGATCCTTAGAAAATTTAACAGCATTAAGGCAATCAGATTCAAGATGAAGAGGAGAGGAGAAAACTGTAGCTTGTTGAATAGCAAACTTAATTGCCTTCAATTCAGCTTCAAGAGGGGAGTATGCATTTGTATATTGAGTATATGCCCCCCTGAAACCACCTCTACAGTCTCTAATAATCAATCCAATACCACACATATTTGTATTGCAGCACCATGAAGCATCCATAGTAAACTTAAGACCTGAGAGAGGCCTTTTCCATGCAATTTTAAAAATTTTTGGCTTAGGAGGAGATTTAATCAGAGGCAAGAAGGAGTGATCCGCAATACTGAAGTCAATAGAAGAGACTATGAAAACAGGTTTAGCACAAAAAGATTGAAAAATCTGATCTCTGATTTGCTTTAAGATTAGAACTATGGAAGGTTTAATAGAGTCAAATAGAAAATTATTCCTCATTTTCCATAGATTCCAACAAGTGATAACAGAAGCAGTTCGGACAATAGTAGAATGTAATGTACTTAGGGTAGGAAAGGTATTGTAGCATGATAATCTTTCCCAAATAGATGGAAAAGCCCTATCCCTAATTCCCATGAACTGGTGAACTAAAAACCAGACCTCAACAGCAAATTCACAGGAGTTGAAAAAATGGTCTATGGAGTCTTCATGTTTATTGCACATGCAACATTTGGAAGGTAAACAGTATCTCAGTTTTCTGAGTATGTTATCAAAGGGTAAGAAAGAATTTGTCATCCTCCACATGAAGACGGACATTTTTCTATCTAATCTAGAGTTCCAGAAATGTTTTAAGGATGCAATGGTACCTGTATTGCAGCGCAGTGTAAGGTATGTTGATTTGAAAGAGAAATCACCTGATATACCCGGTTTCCAGATTAGCCTGTCCTTCCTATGAGGTGCCAGCTTGGCTTCCTGCAAAAGATAAGTAACTTCAGGTGACAGGAAGGGAGAAATTTTGGAGAGAAGAATGGGTTTATTGGATATGAAATCAGATACTGTACAATCTCCATCAATCTCTACCAGGTTCTGATCACAAAGGTCATCAAGGCAACCTATATCTAGCCAATTAGATGTCCAGAAGTTACCTTCCCCTCTACCTATGATAACCCATTTGAATGTTATTGGGAATTGGTTTTGAATTTGGTAATTTAGGTTTGCAAAAAAAATGTGATTATGAGAGTACATTGAAACGAAAATAATCATAACCATCCATGTTTGACACAAGGGCTAAATAAAAAAAAAATTCAAATCATGAATAATGGGGTTGAATAATAAAAGTAAAATAAATTACAATTATAAATCATGCAATTTATCAAAATTAAGTTCAATTCGGATGAATAATACAAGTTTAAATAAATTACATATACGTACTCTGCAATGTTAAAAACAAATTGACTCATATGCGTTCAAAATCAAGATTGACTCGCCTAATCAATTGGAAAATTCACATATATTACAATTATGGCAAATGAATCCCAAATTCATATATATTACAATTATAACATATGAATCCCTTTTCATATATATATATATATATATATACATATATATATATGGGAGGGGTTCTATGCACTCCCTTATATTAACTCAAATCTACACTCAAAATCCTGACCGTAGTATCACATCAGATCAAACCAATGGAATAAATAAAAGAGGTTTGATCTGATGTGATCCTACGGTCAGGATTTTTGAGTGTAGATTTGAGTTAATATAAGGGAGTGCATAGAACCCCTCCCTATATATATATATATATATATATATATATATATATATATATATATATATATTTTTTTTTTTTTTTTTGTGTAGGTAGTTGGAGGTAGCATTTTGTTGCATACATTGCATTCATTTTATTCTCGAGCATATCGATCATAATTTCTCATTCCTTTTCTATTTGCCTCTAATTTCTTCTTTGCCCATGATTGCTTGGATGTTACAAATTTGGAAATTGGGACTTGTAAGAGAAATATGATTTTTCTCTCACAAATTCTTCGTTTAGATCGACTAACCATTACATGGGTTATTATGTAATTAACATAATTGAGATGGATTTTCTTAAAAGATAACAATAATTTGAAGGACTGTTAATGCAATTATCTTAAGGTGTTCATTAAAATCCTCATTTCTCTATTTTTTCTCATGTTTACCCCTTATTCTTCTTCGAGTTTTATGTCAATTCATTCTCCAGCTTTTCTTTAATTTCCTCCCTGATTCGCTCTATTTCGTGATATTTGGTGGCGCGATTTAACCTCCGGGTTTGTTTACTTTTTTTTCTTCTTATTTTGTACCCTGTTTTGTTAACTTCTAGGTTATAGATATGATATCTATAGAATTTAAAGGAGATTGTGTTGTTTTTTGGATTCGAAATGTTTTATTGTGATTTGGTTAGGTTTTGGTTGTGTTCATCATAAATATCGACGTATAGTGTGTTTTTATTGTTTTTTAAATGAAAACACCCGAGGGTAGGGGTTGGTATATTTGGTACCCCAAACCAGAAAAAACGATAGCGTGCACAAGAGCATTACAGTAGATTATACAAAAGGCAACATCATTGCCTCCAAAAGAATGATTAGTTACTAATATCTACGGATCGATCTATTGACAATGATTCAATGGTTAGAGATAAAGAAACTTATAAAGGTAGTTGCGATTCCAAAGTAAAGAATCTCCACCCCATGTGTTAATTCATTACTTTGGTTAGGCAACTACCATTCCATCATAGCAGAAAGAAGCAGCTGGAGGGATTGTGGAAAAGAGTCTCCCATGTTCTTGTGGGGTTGGTGTGAGTTCATAGCCGGGAAAAAGTTGCCGAATTTGATAATGCAGCCAGAGGAAAGCAGAGAGGAGTAAAAACATGTCCAAGCCAGAGTAAAATAGCATCCAAACCTAAGGCAAATAAAAAGGAAAATTAGCAGTATCAATCATCTTTGGAAGCATGTCTATGAATCCGAATATAGGGAGTATGTATACTATCCATATAGATGAGGCCTTTAATGTGAACAGGGATGTTAAACAAATCTAGAGAGGCTTCCATCGGATAGAAAAATTGGTATTTAGCAATAGCATCAGCCACTGAGTTACTTTCTCTGTAAGTATGCTGGAGGATGGCATCAGTTAGAAGAGTGTGAACTTGGAAAACTAATGGGCAGCGGCGGAACTAGGGGGGGCGAGGGGGTGCTAGCGCCTCCCCTAAGATCCGGCGGCCCGGAAATTAGGCCTAGAGCCACCGGAAGCCGCCGGATTCCGCCCCCCTTGAGCTGTAGTCGTTGCTGGAGCGAGGAACGGAGGAAGTGGCATTGGAGGCGGAGGCGCGGCGCAGAGGAAGAGGTGAAGAAGATGATGTTTTTTCATTTTTTTTGGTATAACTAAACAAAACGACGTCATTTTGGCTAAGTGAAACGACGTCGTTTTGCTTGGCTGGTGGGGAAAAAAAGAAGGCCAATTGGGCTCAGCCCAATTGGCCCAAACGAAAGCCTAACCTAATTAATACAGCAAACGCATTTGCCACTTTGCCTCCAACTCCAAGCTCACTTTGCCTCCAACTCCAAGCTCCACCTCCACCGCCCAGGCTCCGCCTTCCACCGCCGCAGCTGCCTGCCGCATTCGAGAAAAATTTTTTGCCTCTCTTATTCAGCCCCCCCTTACATTAAGCCCTGGTTCCGCCACTGCTAATGGGTACAGAGACCATTTAGAACAGGTTGGATCATTAATCATATTAACTGCCTGCAATGAGTTAGATTCCAAGATGAGGCTAGGAAACCTAAGGATACAAATCTGACAGGCCAATAAAACAGCTTTTATTTCAACTTCTAGAGCTGATTTGGCAGTTGTGATTGCCGACCAGATTAGGATTGGAAACCTTTGTTATCACCGGCAATAAAACCAATTGATGCAGTGTTAGAAGACCATGAGGCAACAACATTAATTTTGATGAGGTTAAGACCTGGAAATTCCCAGAATACAATGGATATGGAAGGTTTTGGTGGAGGTCTGGGGAGGGGAATCAGTGAGGGGAAAGGAAGGTGTATGTTGGGGTGAAAGATAGGAGTACAGGGAAAAGCTGAAATGGATAGGTGAAGGATGTCCCTAACTTCTTTGCCTATATGGAAAGAATAAAAACATTTGTTATTAAAATAGAAAGCATTCCTAGCTTTCCATAAGGACCAACAAATTAGTGAGGGCAACAATCTATATAACATTCTTTGCAGACCTGGAAGGGCATTGCAGTTCCAAAAGGTAAAGAAGGTGTCCACTACATTATGCAAATTTTGCATGTTAAAGTTAACAAAATTAGCACTCTCAGTCCAAATAGATTTAGCCAGATGGTAATTGATAAAAAAATGTTCCAGAGAATCCGTGTGGTTACAAACAGGACATTTAGAGGCCATACTAAAACCACATTTTTTAAGTACATCATCAAATGGTAAAAAAGAGTTTAGCAATTTCTAGGTAAAGATAGAAATCTTCTTTGGCAACCTAGAGTTCCATATCAGTTTTGTAACTGGGAAGGTACCTGATAAGAATGTGAGAGCTTTGTAAGCTGATTTAAAGGTGAACCTGCCAGTTTCTTCAGGTTTCCAGACTAGTTTGTCCTCCCTTTCATGAGTAATTTCTGCATCCTGCAAAAAGATTAGAGTATCATTTTCCAGGAAGGGAGAGATCTGAGATTGAATAGAGCATTTGTTATTAATAAAGTCAGCTACTGAGCAGGAGGAGAGTGTAGCAATGATGTGGGGTGGAACACAGTTAAGCAGTGGACCATTTGGACACCAGTTTGCAGACCAAAAGTCACAGTTACCCTGGCCATGGATGATTAGAGAATTTTTTTCCGCAAATACATTTATATTATAGATTCTCTTCTAGGTTTTGGATTTTTTATGAGTCTGAGGCAGTGACCATAACAGGTTGGACCACAAGGTGTTTCCCAGTTGGCATTTCCACCATAATTTAAGTGAGCATGAATCAATAATTGCCTGAATAGATCTGAAATCTAGTCCATAGTGTGTTTTAGGAATAGCAATATCATACCACTTTTTCCATGCCTTATTTCTCTTATCATCAGTTTCACCCCAAAAAAATCTTAACATTCTTCTTTCAAAGGATTTAACAATTGATTTAGAGGGCTTTAGGACAGTCCATATATGTTGTGGGAGAGAGTATATACACGATTGGATCAAAAGCATTTTCCCTCCTGAACTGAGCCACTTATTCTTCCAATTTTTCAATTTTTTGTCCATGATTTCCAGCAAAGGATGGAAATATCTAGTTAGAGTTCTGCCTTTAAAAATAGGACAACCTAGGTATTTAAAGGGGAGAGAGCCTTTCTTCATCCCTAGGATAGACCTAATCTGATGAGTCTTAGCATCTGTGGCTCTCTTGCTAATGTAGAAATCTGATTTCTCATAATTAATTTTCTGGCCTGATGTTAATTCAAAAATTTGCAGAAAGGCTTTAATCTTAATCAGGCTAGGTTTTGAAGCTTGCATAAAAATTATGGTGTCATCTGCATAGCTTAAGTGAGTAGCTGGTGTAATGGCAGAGGGCAAGGAGAAGTATTCCAAGCTGTTAATCTGAAAAATAAAAGAGAGACTCCAAGAGAAAGCTTCAGAGAAGATATTAAACAGGATGGGGGATACGGGATCACCTTGTTTGATACCTCTAGAGGCTTTAAAAAAACCAACCGGATTACCATTGATAAGAACAGAGTAGTAGGCTTGGGAAAGGTTGTTCATCATAGCATTGAGGAGTTGACCTGAAAAACCAAATCTACACAGTATACAATTTAAGAATTTCCAGCTAACCCTGTCAAAAGTTTTTTTAAGGTCAAGCTTAAGTATACAATTGGGGACTCTATTTTTTCTGTCTAAGAACCTTATCATCTCCTGAAGGTATAGAATATTATCAGAGATATCTCTATTCTTCATAAAGGCAGATTGGTTATGTGAAATCAGTTTCCCCATATAGGGTTTCAGCATTTCCATTAAGACCTTAGAGCAAATTTTGTTAGCAACATTAGAGAGGCTAATACGTCTGAAGTCATCAAATGAAGAGGGTGTAGGTTTTTTAGGAATTAGAGTTATCCAAGTACTGGTGATACCTCTTGGTATGTTAGAGCCTAAGAGAAATCATTGACATCAGCTATTAAGTCCTCTTTTATGAACTCCCAACATTTGGTGTAAAATTTTCAAGAGAAACCATCAGGCCCTGGGCTACTATTTTTATTTAGAATCATGACCACTAGTTTAAGTTCAGCTTCTATCACTGGCTTAGATAAGTTAGAATTGTCCTGCTCTGTAATAATGGAAGGTATTTGGCTAAGAAAATGAGGATAGTAGGTGGAGTCAACAGATTGGGTTGGCTCAGTCAGCATATCAGAGAAATAGTCAACAACTTCCTTTTCGATGTCTGAGAAGTTATCAAGCCATTGTCCATGACAATTTTTAATTTTGGAAATGTGTAATCTGCAATTTTTCTCCTGAACTGTTTTATGAAAAAATTGAGTATTATTATCACCACACTTGAACCAGTTCAGTCTTGACTTACGTTTCCAGTGTTTTTCCTTCTCCTTTAAGGCTCTAATTAATAAGGCCTTTTTCTTATTAAGGTTGATGAGGTCATGGTCTGAGTGAGGTTGGTCATAAACTGCTTCCTGCATTTTCAGGTTCTCCTCAGCAGTGGTGACATTGGAGTCAATATTGCCAAAACACTCTTTGTTCCATATCTTTATCACTTTCTTTAGTCGAATCAGTTTGAGGTAAAGGCCCATCATTCCTGACTGAGGAACAGGGATGGACCAGTTATTTCTAATTAGAACCAGTTATTTCTAATTTGTTGTTGAAGATGAAAAAGAGAGTTTTTTTTCACTTTTTCTGCAGATTCTTTTGCAGTTTTAATTTCAATGTACGACATTTTTTATTGTAATGATGATTTTTAGTACATCTTAGTTGATATTGATACATATATACAAATTTTATTGATATTTATGCAATTTCAGTTAATGTTTACATGTATTGTGTTAAGCTTTATTTTGTTGATGTTTGAGTTCTAGTGAAAATCAATTGATTATGATGAGATTTTATTTTTCATACTCCATCCGTCCATACCGAATTAACTTCCTATTTTCTTTTGCCTCATTTTTTTGATGGTAAAGTAGCATCATCTTCTGATGTCAAAATTAACCTTTTGTAGTTATACATGAGTAATGTCATGAATGATGTAAAACAACAGCAATTAATGGTTGATTTGTGAATTTAATGTTTGTTTTTATGAAACACAATCTATTTAAGTATAATTGGATTCGGATAGTTGTGAAGTCGGAACTTTAAAACAAATTCGGAGATGCAGAGTGTACACTTGTATAAAATATCTACAAGTTTACAATTGATAGGATAAGGATTATAAATTGTGTTGATGATGACTAAAATGGTTTATCCTAGAATGGGGAAAGGTTGTGTCATTTTAGAATTTCTTCGTAATAGTTCTGATAACTAAATGGTTTAGTGTAGAATGATGAAGTGTTATGCCTATTAATGACATTTGTTTCCTATAAATACAAGTGTATACAAGCATGGTAAGAACACAAAAGTGATTCCCTCCATCTAGTAAAGATGGTTAGGAAGGATTTTAAGGTTCCATGGAAATACATATCTCTGATTCTGGAAATATGGAAAATGATGACTCAAATCAATGGATCAATTTCACACATTTTTTAGAGAGGGAAATAGTGTGGCTGATAGTCTTGCTAAAGCTGCAAGCTTGAATAAGGTGAACTCCTCTTTCAATTTTATTAGTTTGCTCGAAACATCAGAGATTTAATTCACCTTGATGCTATTAGTTTTCCATGTATTAGGACACCATGATTGAATTCTCTATGAGTATTGTTAGCTATTTTGGGACCGATTACTGCTTTATATCTTCTGGTTTTGCAGGTATTTGAACCTGGAGCAGGATGTTCCCCAATTGTTTCATGAAGTTAGAGACTACTCAAGTCTGGAGTAGTATTTCTGACCGCCTGAAAGATTTTCAAGGATGCCAAGTGAAGACACTTTTGATCCAGGAGTCAGAAAGCTACATTTGGAGCAAACTAAGGATTCAACTCTTTCTTTGCTGTTGTTCTCACTTTGATTACTTAGTAAATCTCTTCTAAGGAAGATATTTGCGAGGGACTATTATGGAAGGCCACCTCTTTTTGTCAGCACATAGGTGTGGAGGCAAAAACGTGGGAGGCCATAATAAGTATCGAAATGGGATTAGGGCCATAAACTTTGTTGACATGGGGCTTCGAGACAAAGGTTATGGGAACATCTACTCGTGTTTAGCTATTCCATATATGTTATTAGCTGCACATAGTCTATCTAAGATGCATCTTTGTAATCTCATTATTATTTTTGGTCTGGGGAGCCCAATATATACCCCCTTACTTAGGTGAGTTTCTTTTTTTAAAATAACACAAAAAAATGAGGTGAAATTCTTAAAATTTCTCAGACATATGTAGCAACAAAAAACACAGTTACTTAAAAGAAAAAGTCTTGTGCAAGACAGTCTCGTAGCGAAGCCATGAATAGATTAGTAAATAGTAGAGATTTAATTTGGGATTGGGGATTAATTGTAGTTTTTGAATTCTGCAGGGACTAGATTGAAAATGATTTAAATAAGACCCTACCCTTGCTATTCAGTGTTCTATTCGTCTTCCCCTCATTTTCTTATGTACTTTCTCTCTCAAATAACCACTATTTTTTCTCTCTTATTTTTCCTCTTTTCCGACGATCTAGCTTTGTGTTTCCGGCTGCGAATCTATAATTTCATCCAATTTCGTTGCTTAATATGCTTCGAATCGTGTTGCATGTGAGTGAACTTAGAGTTTTTTGTCGTATTTTGGTAGTATTTTCTGCATTTTCTTGCTATCGGTGTGCTATTTCATCAAGTAACTCTATCGACCTAAATTTGTCTTTCCGGCCGGTAATCTTTAATTTTAGCTGATTTCATTGCTTAATACCCATTTTTGTCAATGAAGTTGGAGCTTTCGATAAGATTTTTGTTGTTTCTTCTCTGTTTATTTGGAAATTGTTTCCGTATTTCATCAGTTAATTCCGACGCCGAAGGTTTTCATACATATGTTGTTTATTAGGTTCTCATCGACGTCGACTAATTTTAGTTGTATTATTGTTGATGTTTTTAATTTTGTAGATGTTGAAGAGAGTAGGTCAAGTCGAATAAGTTAATTTGGGTAAAGTTGTGCTGAAAATCTCCAAATCTTACTCCCAGCCTTCTGGTTCTTCGATGGTTGTTTCCAAGGAGAAGAAGAAGTCTTCTTCTCAAGGTTTGTTGTTGCTTATTTTTATTTGGCGGAAACATTTGAATTTATTACTATATTTGTTTTTTTTCATTTATGGTTTTAAGTGATATTTTATTGTTTCTATATGACGTTTCAAGTATTTTAATTGACCTACCTTTCTGTGTATGCTGATGTTGTTATAGATGTTCATTCTGGAAGTATGTTATGTATGTCGTTATGATAATTAGTGTTTTATGTTGATATTTTTTTATCTCTTAAATTACATTGTTTTTATTGTAATTTTTTTAGTAAGAGTGATGATTCAAGTATCTTAACTGATGTTTTTGTCATCTAGGGCTTTAAATGATGGTTTACAGTTTTACCTTGATGATACAAGTATTTCAATTGACTTTACTATTCTATTGTACTGATGTTGTCATACAAGTTCATTATGTGAAGGTGGTATGTACGGACCTTTGATATTTTGTGTTTTTTGTTGATTTTTTTGATTATTTAAAAAATTATTGTGCTTATATTTATGTTTATGTGTAACTTATTTTGTATGAGCAATTTTTTAACTCTGTTGATGTTGCTTTGTATTCTTGCTTGATAACTCGGTCGGGTTCTATGTGTAATGATGATGCAACTTTTCACTTGTATGTATTAACTATTTCTATATGATGATGTATGTGTGATAGTTTCAGTTTTTTTGTATGCCTACATTTTTTGTCATTTTTGTGCAGAATGGTGTTGTTAGGTTTCATATAGATGTTTTACATTTTTAATGATCACTTTTTTAAAAATTTTATTATCCTAATTCTAGTTTTAAACTTGCTTTCTAAATGATGTTTCAGTGATTATTTTTATATATATATTTATATATGTCATGTTTTTCTTATAAAATTTATTAATGGAGAACTAGGCCAAAACGTTGTTGGGCTCTTAGCCCAATGCCAAGGAAGAGTTCACTGGCAACCCAATAAGGCAGGATGTTAGGAAGGCTTAGTGGGTCTGGTAACAAAAGAGAGACTTAGCATCCCTAATTAGGTTTGAGGAGGTATAAAAAAGGAGGTATGCCATCTGTTTATGCTATTGAGTGTTCATTGATCAAGGCCGGAGACTAACTTTACCATCGGAGCTTTTCCCCCCGGATTATTCCGGGGACTTTGCCTTGCAGGTGATGAATTGTAGCTAGCAGATCGGAGTTGGGCTTTCAGATTGAGTTCGAGGGTTCATCACCTATAAATTATGTTTTCTTTTTTATTGATTTTAGTTTTTTCAGAAAATCTGATAGGATTTGTAGTCTAACAACTCCCACATTTAATGTAGGTATAATATTTATTTGCATAATTTTGTTGTGTGTTCTTTATTTATTTTCATTAATGTTTTGTTTTTCCTTCAATCACGATCCCAAGGAAGGCGAAAAAGAAGAAAGTAGCTGAGGTGTCTGCTCCAACATCTCAAGACCTCGATGCTTCTGTGCCGAAAGAAAATAATTGGAAGATGTGTGTAAAGCAAGCTGCTGTTAAACAAATCACACTTGTGAGTGTAAGTTAAAGTCCTTGTTGAGCATGATAGTGATTCTGAGGGCAAAGGTATTATTCCAATTTTAATTTTTTGTTTTATTACATGATTGTATATTAATTTAATATTACCTATTTTAAATCTTTTGTGACATTTCATGATTTTTAGAAGATGCTACCATTAATGCTCACGCCACCTAGGTTGCATCTGCTTTAGTTGAGAAGGAAACTGGTAATATTTCCACTTTTGATTTTGTTTTTCAATCGATGTTATATTAATTAATATTTATTTTTTTATCAATATGGTTTGATGTTTTATATAATATAGGTAAGGGTGCCTGTCAAGTTTCAACTGAGACTCAAAAATCTGCTAAAAGGGTAAAAATAGTTTTCCCTTTCAATACTTATTTTTCTGAGTTTTGATGTTTTTTTATTCTTCTTGTTTAGTAATCTGGTCTTCATGTTTTATTAGGTTCAGATAAGGTGGTTAGCCCAAATTCAGTTGAGAAGGCAACTGGTAATATTTCTATTTTTGATTTTTTTTAGTCGACATTTTATTAATTATACTTTACCTTTTTATCAATATGGTTTGATGTTTCATATAATGTAGGTGAGGGTGTTCGAAAACTACGAATAACTCCATAGTAGTTCTTTTTTTATACATTTTCTCGATTCTTTGCTCTGAAAATCTTAGATCTCCGACCTTCTCTATATGCTCCTCTCCACTGCTCTAGCACCGCCGTAATGGCAGAACCACCCAAAATTCCAGTCCCTTAGGCCCAGATTCTCAATCAACAATGCCCCAAATCCGATCAACTGTTATCCCTATGGCCGGAGTTCCCTTCAATCCAAAAACTGGCATAGAACATTTGAGGGAACCTGGCCTTACCTTTTCTAATGATGAATGCGATCAATTAGAAGCCACGCTGAAATGGATGCTGATTGGAAAATTCTCGCAAAGCAGGCCACAACTGCACAAGCTTCGCTGGGATTATTAGACAGTCGATTTCAAGGGTTATAAAAAAATTCATCTGATTGATAATCGTCAAGTTTCATTCTCAATCCCTGATGATTACTATAAATGTTGGATTCACAAAGTGTGGAATTTTGGTGATTATTCTTTGCGTATTACAAAATGGACTCCTTATTTTAACCCTCTTATTGATTCACATACCGTACCTGTCTGGATTGCATTATATTGTTTACCCCAATAGTTTTTTAATCTAGATGTTATGATGTCAATAGGCAGTATCATAGGGCACCCTGTCAAGGTTTATAAAGCTACACTGAATAGGTTTAGGCCTCATATAGCTAAAGTCTGTGTGGAGTTTGACATTACTCTTCCTAGGACTAAACGAATATGGTTAGATTATAGAGGCCAAAGACTTTGGAAATATATTGATTATGAGGGTGTGCCTAAATATTGTGTTAAATGCTTTAAAATTGGTCATCTAGACACTAACTGCAAATCTGAAGTTTTGCAGAATCAATCTCATTCTTGGAGGCCTTTTGAGGGTAATAGAAATAAAAAGGGAGAAAAGTCTTCTTCTTCAGGTATCCCTTCTAAAGAAAAAGTTTTAATCCCTACTCATAACTCTGTAAATACTGTGGTGCAGGAGGTCTAGAGACCCAAATCTAAATAAAATGCCAATACATACCTTAACAAGGATAAATATGGTAGAAGTTCTCAAGGGATATCCTCTTTCATAGAGGATCGGGTTCTTACTACCCTTTTACTTGCCTCAAATGTTATTAATCAGAACTTAGAAACTGCTGCTGAAATGCGGGGTGTGATTACCTCAAATAGTCATGTTTTAATTGTTCCAAATGTATCATCTGTTAAACTTGGAACTGAGCCATTATCCTCTACTTAGTAAACAAATACTTCAAATAATAGAGAACTTATCATCAGAGATAATCTCAATGAAAATTTCATTGAAATAAATGGTAACTTTCTCCATTATTGTCTTCTAGTTCTAAGGCAAAAAAGAAAAGAAAATTTAATGAAGAGCCAAATTCTGAGATTGAACATAAATCAGGTTACACATCTGAACCTGATATCTCATATACCTGAAAGACTTCAAAAGATTCTCGAGGATCTTTTCCATCTGAGATGGTTGCTTCATAGAATTGATTCAATGTTCTTCTTAAAGTACCCACTGAAGATCACGATGTTGATCATAAGTCCCAAACAAGGAAATATAATCGTAAAGATTATACTTTTACACCAAAAATGGTTTATACTTGTTCCTTAGTGTCCTCTAAACCATAAGTTTGTTAATGGATCTAAACCTATGTATATGGAATGTTAGAACAATAGGAAATCAACCTTCTCAAATAAGAGTAAGAGATATTAAACATATGCACCATATCTCTTTCTCTGCTATATTTGAACTTATCCTAGATCATAACCAGATCGGCCAAATTTCTTTTGTTCTAGGATATAAAAAAATATTTCTCAACAGATGGTTGCCAAAATTGGTTGTTTTGGGATGACAATGTTAAAACTGATATCAATAAAACCCATAAACAATACATATTAGCCAAGATTGTTCCCTCTTTAACTAAAGCCTTTCACATAGCTTTGGTATATTCTAAACATTGTATGAAACCTATAGCCAAGTTATGGGATGGCCTATTGGCTCACAATAACCTCATTATCTTAGAAATATGGGATTTTAATGTGATTGATGATCAATCTGAATATTTAGGCCACTCTATCCTTGATCCCAATGCTATGGCTAATTTTAATCAATTCAAGTCCACGGGCCAATTTCAAAACATACCAACCCCAGGTAGCCTTTTTACCTGGACTATAATAAGGCTTAAAGGCAAAGTTTGGAAATGGCTTCATAGAGGTATTGCAAACCCATCATGGCTGAGTGATTTCTCCACTTCACATATGACCCACCTCTACCCAAGGTCGTTAATTGTAGCTAATTAACCCAGACAGAGAGCTTATGAAAGGTGAAAGATAAAAATTTTATTCTGAACCAGTTCTCATTACTACACTACTGATATGGTAGCTAGCGATAAGCCTTGGGTATATCCAAAGAGATGCTAGGGCCAAGTATCAATGAAAACACAACCTCGTATAGGTTGTTAATTTGTACGAGTGATAGGAATAGTTAGTAAAGGAAACAAAGGGGGGTTTGGTTTTTCAATTAACACTACTAAACATCAAAGTAAAAAAAATAATTAATCTATAAAGCTAAGCATTTAGGGAATCATCGTGAGACATGAATGATTTAATGCTTTGATCCTCGACTCATTCACATGTAAGATTTATAAAAATCTAATAAAGTGTTCATAACACATGGTGTGGCCAATGGCATACATTTCCCCGTATGTGTCACGTCGCGTGCGCTCACAACCCTCCATCGACACTGTCATCATAATTAGGGGAGTACAACAAGGTCTGACCATTATTGTAGGTCTGTTTCTCCCCTGTGTGATTATGTCCCAGACTTCCATTATGAATGCACTACTTCCCAATCACCTATAAATTAGGTTAAGGGGTCGTTGGCACCTTATATATGACACTAGGGTCTCTTACAACCCTACCTTGCTACTTTTCACTATCTCTACCCATAACCTCTTAGACTACTTTACATAATCAGCTAAGACTGGTGCGGCGATAAATAAGTCAGAGTAATACTTGGCTCTCCCGTGCACACACCCACGCAGATCCGTACGCCCATACCCATTCAAACATCCAGGTTTCTCTTCCCAATGGGGAATCAATATTTGCACCAACATGAATATAGGCTAAAGTGTGTGCTTATATGGATTGTACTATTCATGCAATTCAAAACATTCAAGAACAAGTCATAATAATATCATGAACACAAATACTAGGATGAATCTAATGAATCTCGCAAAAGCATTAATCAAACATGTCTACAATTTATCCCCAAGCTATAAATCTACTCCAAGATATGGAATTCATGTATAGATTTGAATTCCACATCACAGGATAAAAGAAAAGAAAAGAATATGAGAGTGTTTCTCTCTCTATAGTTGCTCTCCTAATGCAAGATAAAGTCTAAAAAAAATCTAACTTTTCCACTCTACTAAAGAAAAGAAAAGAAAAGAGAAGGAAAATAGGAGAAGAACTCTAGAGAGAGAGTTCTCTCTTCCTTCTATCTAACTAGAGAGAGAAAATATATACATTATGCCTACTTAGCTTTTCTTAGAAGACTAAGACTCCTATATATAGTAGTAAATGATTAGGCCTTAAAATAGACCCAAAATAGGCCAAAATAAGGTCAAAACCTAGTCACCTTTCCCTCTTGTGGAAGAATATTTCTCAAATAAGCTGGAACTGGAATTTAATGTGTTGGATAAAGCTCAAAAAGATGAATATTTTGATATATGGTAAAGGGAAATTGGATGAAAGTAGAGAGAGTTATGGCCAAAATAGTGAGAAACCGTCGTCTGGCGTGGGTCGTCACGGATGGCGCGATCCGTGGCAGGTACAGTTGTGCTGGCTTGTGTGGGGCACAGCGTCTGGTGAGGGCTATGTCTCTTCATCCTGTGGGGGATTCTAGATCCGGTGCAGGTAGCATTGCATCATCTGGCACCGACTGTGGCATTTGACTCGGGCTGCCGTTACCGGGCTTGATTTTGAAATTCTTAACTGTGGGATACGGGTCTTGGCACGGGGCATCGTCAGTGGCATCAGTCTACTCAGGAACTTGGCATGAGCTTCATGATTTTCCACACCCCGCGATTTGTTCTTGGCATCTTGGACTTGAAACGGTGCAGGCTGTCGAAAATAGGATGGCCCACACCAATACTTAGCCGGTTTTGAGTGGAGTTGAGACTTGTGCTTGCGGCTAATGGCATTTGGCATGACTTATGCTGTTCTTTCGTGCTGAATCAAGTGGCACGAACCTTTTCTTTGTACCGAGTCATTTTGGCACGGGTGGGAGGTCGTCATTGTACCACTCAACGTTATATTTTTAAGCCCTAATGCTTCCTATATACAATTAAGTAGATAATGGCAAGTCGGGGTCGTCCACGAGAAGAGGGATCTTTCCAAGTGATTAAACATATATAGGAGCAAACATATATAAACATATATATAAGCATGTAAATGGGGGGGTTTTTGTTGGTTTTCATCCTAAATTGAATTAAAAGACAAGTTAACTAATCAAGCAAGTTAAATATGCAAAGCGTACAACAACAACTAAAAGGTGATTAAACTAACAATTAACAAAACCTTGGGCGCAATTGACTTTGACTTCTGAACCTCTTATCCATCATTGAACATGCAACCTATTTACTACTTTTACTACAATCCTTCTTAGAATGTAGTTTGCAAAAGTGAATTTGACACTCTTGTCAAACCTCACCAATGACTCCCTTAGTCGAAACACGACTAAAAGTATCCCATTAATGGCATTGAACACGAAGAATTAACAAGCTTGAAAATACTTATAAACACCACATCGTGTCTAAGAATTTAACCAATCTATGCATTTACACAAGATTAGTCAAGAACGTTCAACGTTCATAGACTTCTCTCATTTGCTACAAGCAACAAACATGACAAACAGTTCAACATTATCATATTCATCTAGCAATTATCAATCCATCAACACAATCAAAAGCTCTAGATCATACTCTTGGATTTCCTATCAAGAAAAGGGGAAATCAACCCATTTCCCCAAACTCTAACAAGTATATCATACAAGTACTTCATACACTCAAGCTTTCAAGAACATTAACAAACACATTCAATGCTCCATAAATGAATAATAGTAAGAGTATTATATAGGCTACAAATTGTTCTTAAGACATGGGCTTGGAAGCCTTGGTCAATTGCTCCCAAGAACTAGATTTAGCTACTAGAGTTCATACTAATTAATACTAACAAACGGAACATAAAACAAGAGAAATCAAAGATGAAAATGGTTGAAAACTAGGGTTGGAATAGTACCAAAATTGGCTGTAAGAAGAGATATGAAAGAGAGGAAAAAGAATCCTATTTATAGTACAAAGGTATAAGGTTGTGTTCTGGCATCTTGTGTATCGCGACTCGTGATGGGTTCGTCGTGACTTGCGACGGGTGCCAGAACGGAACCTTGTCTTCTTTTCTTCTTCTTGTAGGAAGCACTCTTCTTCACAATAATTCCCCTCATTCTTCAAGTCTTCGAATCTTTGAGGCAAGTTTTCAGTGTCTTCAAAAGATTATCTTCAACAACTGCAGTCTTTAAGTCTCCAAGTTTTTCCTTTATCACGCAAAATCCACTTAGAAAAGGTAGAAGAGCATAAAGTCGCTATTACCTCTCCTAAGAGAATTTCAAGGTAAAACACAAGCTCTTGATAACAAAAGAGAAAAAAGTGATCCCAAAAAGTACTAAATTATGCACATAAAATGGACACATCAAACCTCCCCGCACTTAAACCTTACTCGCCCTTGAGTAAGAAAATATCCAAGCACACGAAGGAATTTACGTATCCACATCCTAACTACTATTCCCCCGAGTCAATACCTCACAAAACTATCAATATCACACATCCCAACATTAAGATCAAATGAGAATTTTCCCACAACCCCCATTCCTAAGTCAACCCAAACCATATCAACCTATCAATTCATTGGTATCTCTTAAACATCTCTAAATCTCGAATTGACAATCCCAAATCCAATAGTACAAGGTGAAGCTAAAATCATGCATAAAGGTCAAACACGTACTCCACTTTATACCAATATATCATCCTAAAAATGAAGCATATCAACAATCTAGAATTTATAACTTACTTTGTTTTCCCTGCTAAATTTCCTAATCCCAAGAGGTCTCAAGATGTCAAGCTACCAAATCTATCCATATGGCTGCCGCAACCTTATGACTCCTACGCCGGCAAACGAGTGAACACATAACTATTTTTCTTTTTTCTCCATTTCCCTCATTTTGCCTAATAGCCCTTTCTGGTTTTCATCCTAGCCACACATCATGTTTCTTAGGCTCACATCTCACCTTTGTCCGCGCATTTAGCCTCTCATTTTTACCTAGGTCGCCCTTTTTGATACATTCTTCTCCCATAGTCACTCAACCTTGGGAAACACTCTATAGGGTGTGTGCATATGCTCCACTTTGATTTGTTTTGTTTGAAAAAAAATAAAAAAATGGAAAAAAAATCCCGCTAAGTTGAAAACCTGAGAGGGCAACTTAGGAAAAAGTGGGAGAGCCAGATAGGTCGAAAACCCGAAAGGGCGACCTTGCAAAAATGAGAGGCAAAATGGTGTGGAAAAAGGTGAGGGTAAGTATTGAAAAATAAAAATGTGTGAAGCTAGGATGAAAACTCAAGAGGGCTCCTAGGCAAAATGAGAGAAAATGAGAGAAATTTAAAAAATTTATGCTTCTCTTGATGTGTCTATTGGGTGGCTTTTTCGGTAGAGTAAGATAGCTTGGCATTATATGTATACCTCACTTTTGTTATGGTTTGTTGGTTGTTTAGATTATCTTAGGCTTTGGGATGTGAGAGTGTGAGAGATTCTTATATCTTGGGTGTTAGGTAGTCTAGGAATAATATGTTGGATGTTTTGGAAAAAATTTTATATGCTAGTTTACGCTTTGATCGTTGCTTGTTCTTGTTTACTCGTGGATCATTTCTATCTATCTATTGATTTCTCTATTATGCAGTTATTGAGCTTTGAATGTGGATTGTTAGTGGCATTAATTTTGTTGGAAGTTTGAGTATATGAATTGCTTGTATGATTGCTTGCTAGGGTTGGGAGAAAGTAGCTAATTTTTCCCTCTTTTAATGTGGAATCCAAGAGCATGGGTTAGAGCTTCTAAATGACGTTGATGTGTTGATAATTGCTAGATGAATGTGATGATGTTGAACTCATTGTCATGTTTTTTTTGGTAGAAAATGAGATAAGTCTATGAATGTCGATCGTTCTTGACTAATCTTGGGTAAATGCATGAATTGGTTAAATACTTAGACACGGTGTAGTGTTTATAAGTGTTGCCAAGCTTGTTGATTCTTCATGCTCAAAGCCATCAATGGGATACTTTTAGTCTTGTTTTGACTAAGGGAGTCATTGGTGAAGTTTGACAAGAGATGTCAAATTCACTCTTACAATCTACTATCTAAGAAGGATAGAATATTTATCTTCACAACAAGTAGTTAAAGCAATGAATTGATTGGTTCACTCGTTCTTGAAGCTTTTGTTATTTAGCATTCATGTGTTCTTAATGCTATGTTTTACTTCATTTATGCCATGGGGTGTTTGAGAATAGGAAGTGTTTGTATGATTAAAGTGTTAGGAAAGTGACAAATTCCTTAGCTCTTTGGCATGAAAATCCAAGAACATGGACTTAGAACTTCTTATGCATAATGTGTTGTGATTCTTGCAAGATAAGTATGTTAATGTGGATTGTTCTCATATTTATCCTATAGATGCAATGAAAGGTTGAATCTTGAATGTGGTTTGTTCTAGGTTTAGCCTAATGAATGCTATGTTTGGTTAAATGGTCATGTCTTTGGTAAGAGGCTTGTTGTTATCAAATCTATGGTTTCTTCGTGTATAATGTCATTCATGAAATACCTTTATAGTGTTGTTTGCCTAAAGTGATTGTCAATGAGGTTTACAAATGGTCATTGTTTATCTTTGCAAATTACTATTAAGAAGGAATGAATGTTGATCTTTGAATGGGAAGTGATAACATTCTCCAAAGGTAACAAATGTGATTGAATGAGTGAATGGTTCAATGATCTACATGAGGTTTGGAAGTGGATACCAATTGCCCCCAAGGCTTTATCTTTTTGTAGTTTTCACCCCTTTTTCTTAGTTTGTTTGATGATTAGCATAGTTACTTAACTTTGCTAGTTAGTTTGTCTTTTAATTTCATAACTTAGGAAAACCAACCAACCAAAAATCCCCCATTTACTTGCTTTTATATATCTATATATGTATCTACTTCTAGCCTAATCGCTTAAGAAAATCCCTCTTCTTCGTGGACGACCCCTATTAGCCACTATCTACTTAATTGTATTTAGTAAGCATAAAGGGCTTATAAATTATAACTTTGAGAGGTAAGGCGACGACTTTCCAACAGCCTCGCAGTGTCCAATGGTGCAAGCATCTTTGGAAATATCCTCAAAAAAGTTCATAAACGACTTGGTCTTGTAGAGTCGATCTACCAGCACTTGGGGGTATTGAGGTTATGCATGCACATTGGTGCACATTTCCTTTAACCTTGAAACAGCGATGGGTCAGCCTCACCTTTAGATAGGTCCATATCTTAAACAAAACAAACAACATAGATAAAAAAGAACACACACACACAAAAATGAAGAGAATAACAATTTGTTAAAATATGAAAGAGTACAAATCGAACACATTAAAACAAAAGAAAATAAAAAACCTTCATCATCAGAGTATACGTGGCAAAGATGTTGTGTATGCACACAAAGCGTGGCCGCGATCTCCGTCTCTTGGGTAAAACAGGCACTTAGACTAGGAAGCTTAGACTTAGGAACCTTGTAGCTCCATGAAGGTACAACAGCTTCAGGAGCTTGTTTTGCTTTTTATAAAAAGTATCTTGTATGCCAATTACCAACATTACTAGGGAAACCACTTACAAGCTCAACCCTGGGAATCATAGGATAAAAAATAATTTTGTCTACAATGTTTTTCACTTTTTGGAAGTGATAGAAGTTGCGAAAGAACTCAAGAGTTAAAGAAATGTTTTCTTTTTCACACACCCTAAGAAACCCCATTATGATAGTGATACCCTTGGGATGAAATTGGAACAACGCAACCTTATACTAATAGACGAGTTCAACCATATGTGCAGGAAAAGGGAAATAAAGGCCAAAGTTCATGTAGGCTAAATAACAGGAAATGTAGCCAGGTGGAGGAGTGCAAACGCACTCAAAATTTGAAGAAAAAAGAAGCTTAAAAGAAGTTAGGAAAGGGAAATAATTCTTTAAATCATTTATATATATATGAACTAGTCAGAATACTGTGTATGGTGCAGGATCCGACGGCATGACTGAAATCTTCGTTGGAAGGAACATCTTCTACGGGGGACTCAACATGGTTAGAGGGAGGCATATTATCCTAGAGTTGGAAGTAACAACCTTAATTAGGGCCAAACTATGCAAACACAAGTTTTGTAGAACAAAGTTTCACAAAAAACAAGCCAGAGAATATGCCTGGAAAATAGTTAGACACAACCAACAAAATTACTACAAAATAAGGAACAACTCCAACATATCAAATCTAGAATATGATGCGAAGGAATTGGAAATTAAATTCAGAACAGAACTTACTCTTGAAGAGGATGACGGAAAGTGATACACAGAAAACTTAGGGATGCTCAGAGAGGATGAAAGCTAGGGCAACAGAGAAGAGGAACTGAAACGAAAGTAAGAAAAGGTGCTTAAATATCAATAATAAATAGCAAGATCGAGGAAGACAACCAGTTCAGAGAAATGCAATGATGATAATCTAACATAAAAAACCAAAGTACCTTTTGCTTATATTGAGTCGGCAACGGTATATGAAAAGATAACACACTAATTGAGGGCAACATTTAATAATTTATTTCAAATTTCTCATTTAAGAGGTAAAATGAAAACAAACATCAGGAAAACATGAACTAGAATACCAAAGAATGAGGAGCAAATCTTGGGTCTTAGAAACAAAATCATCATAGAAATAGTCTTAAGTTCAAATATTCAAATTTGAAGGAAGATCGAAGATAGATATAAAGCCATAAAACTAATGTCACTTTGCAATGACGACGAATGCAATATTAAATGATGAACAACCTGTGGACGAGCAACATCTGTTCGCATTTAAACAAAAATACCACACCTTTACTCTGTTTCTTTTAGTCTTCATGGCTAGGGGGCTTATGGTGTATATATGGCCCAACAATCAAGAAGAAGGATCAGCTAGATGCGAAGTTTTTGTTCGTGGCAGAGTACGTGGGCCGAGATATACGAAATAAGCAACGAACAAGAAGGCCGCGAATGCAGAATATGGTGATCGTGGTATGTCCACGATCTTAATCCCTAAAAGCAAGGAATTGCAACTATGTTAGCCTATAAATACAACAAGCTCTTGAAGACCTAAGATAAGTGCAGCTATCTCTAGAAATTCCCGTTCTAGCAAGAAAAGAATTACTTGATCGTCAGAGCCTTTATCCCAGAATCATTTCCGGGATAATTTTGCAAGTAGGGAGATTCTTGGAGATGACAACCAACTTGCTTGAGCGATGTACCACATCAGTATCAAACATGAAGAAAAATACAACCTAATTTAGACGATTTCCCAATTTGAACAGCAACTTTTTGAGAACCATCATCTATATTTAAAGAAACATCATAGCATATTAGTAAACATGAGTAAAATTACTAAACTAAGTATTCCAAAATTTAAAAAATTACTGTTACATTTTTGGCAGATTTTCCAATCTGTATCGCTAGAATTGGGCTATTTTTTGGCAGATTTTCCAATCTGTATCGCTAGAATTGGGATAACCAACTTATCTGAATTAAATAAAACATCAAGATCATATTACTTAATAGGAATAAGCAATAAAAATAAACATCAAAAACAAAAAAAAAAGTATTAAAAGGGAAAACTATACTTATCCTTTTTAGCAGATTTTACTGGCTGAGCAAATATTTTACTTACATATCACCTGAATTATATGAAACATGCCACCATAGTGGGAAAAGGTAAAAGGTAATTAATAAAACATAAAAAATTAGAAAAAGAAGTATTTAAAAGAAAATATATTTTTACCCTTTTAACATATTTTTTCTACAGGCTCGCAGAAACTTAACTGACTTCCTCACCTGAATTATATGAAACATTAAACCATATTGGTAAAAGGTAAAGAGTAATTCATAAAAAATCAACTGAATAATAAATCAAAAGTATAAATATTACCAGTTGCATTCTCAGCTGAAGCAGATGCGACTTGGCTGGAAAGAACATTACAGGCACCCTCCTCTATGAAACATCAAGAAAGATTTAAAATAGGTAGTATCAAATTAATAAACAATAAGATAATAAAACACAATATTAAAATTTGAATAATACCTTTGCGTCTTCCAGATATTTTCTTTAGGGACAAAAGCATCAGGGCCTGGAGATGTTGGAACAGAAGCATCAGGAGTTTGCTTTACACTTTCTTTTGGAGATACTGGAACAGAAGCATCGGGAGCTTGCTTTACCCTTTCTTTTGGAGATGTTGGAACCAACACCTCAGCCACTTTCTTCTTTTTGGCTTTTCTTGGGCTCGGGACTGAAGGAAAAACAAAACATTAATAAAAATAAAATAACAAACAACAAAATTATACAGATAAAAGAACACTTGTTGTAAATGTGGGAGTCGTCAATCCAAGAATCCTATCAGATTTTCTGACTGGACCACAATCATAAAAAAGGAAACATAATTAACTGCATAAATAAACAAATAAACAAACCAAATGATCATTAAAGAAATGTAAAACATCCATAAGAAAGCTAACAACATCATTCTAAAAAAATGATAAAAAATGTTGGCATACAAAAAAGTAAAATCAACACACATACAACATCATATAGAAATAATGAATACATACAAGTGAAAGCTGGCACCATCATAGAACCACATAGTACAAAGCAACATATATAGAAGAACAATAAAGTCAATTGAAATACTTGTATTGTCAAATCAAAACTGTAAACCATCAAATAAAAAAGGAGGCAGTGAAAAACATCAACTGAGATACTTAAATCATCATTCCTACTGAAAATTATAATAGAAACGCTGTAATTTAAAAAAATCAAGAAATAACAAAAAACACAAATGATAAGAACTGCATACATAACACACTTCCAGAAGAAACATTAATAACATCATTGCATAAACAGGAAAAGAAGTCAATTGAAAACCTTGAAACATCATGTTCAAACAGTAAAACATCACTATACGACAAAAAATAAACAAATATGGTAATAAATTCAAATATTTTTTCCAAACAAATAAAAGAAGTAACAATTTTGAGAAGAAGAAGTCTTCATCTTCTCATTTACAGCAACCTTCGAAGAACCGAAAGGCTAGAGGTATGATTTTGCAATTTTCAACACAGTTTCTTCTAAACTAACAGATTCAGCAGGACCTCCCTTTTTCGACATCTACAAAATGATAAATATGAAAATTAATACAGTTAAAAATGATCGACGTCAATAAAAACCCAATAAACAACATATATATATATATATATATGAAAACCTTCAGCGTTACAATCACCTGATGAAATACGATAACAAATTCCAAGCGAAAAGAGTAACAACTGCAAAATAAATTGACAAAAAGCTCAGAGTTCACCAAAAAATATATTATCAAACAATAAACTGACTTAAAGTAAATATTATTGATTGGAAACACAAAACTAGGTCGTCAGAATTACCTGATAAAAAAAGGAACTTATTAGCAAAGAAACTCCAAAAATTGGACTAGAAACTCTGTATAAACTCACATGAAACACGATCCAATGCGTAGTAAGAAACGAAATCAGATGAAAATACAGAATCGTGACCGGAATATCAAACTTAGGTCGCCGAAGAAGGGGAAAACAAAGAGAGAGAAACGAGCGGTTTTTGAAGAGAAAGAAATAGGCGAATTTTGAGAGAGAACGATAAGGAAAGAATGAGGAGAGGATAAAGAGATGTTGAACAATAAAGGTGGGGTCAGATTTAATACATTTGCAATTAAGTCCCTAAAGAATGTGAAAACTATAATTAATACCCTATCTAAAATTAAGTATCCATTATTTATGCAGCAATCCCTGGTCTCACAGTGAGACGGTCTTGTACAAGACATTGTCTGTTTTCTATAATTTATTTCCAGGCATTATATCTCATGCGAGACCGTCTTACCGTAAAACTAGGAATTTATAGTAATTTAAGGCAAAGGCAAACCATTTTTGGGGGTCCTAACATAATTATTTCACTTTTAGAGCCATTAAAAAATGCACAAAAAAGTAGGACTAACCTACAAATAACGAAAAAAAAGCAACATTGTTATCTAGAAACCTGTTGTTGCCCCCTTTTTGGAGTTATTCACAAAATGAGCAGAGGGGCTCAGTTTCCTTTCCCCGATCCGGGTCAAAATACTTGGGATTCACACTGTCCCCAAACAAGTCTTGGTGCACAATGGCCAGAGTTTCCTCATGTTCATCCAACATGCTCAACAACTCCCCTCTTTGCTCCACGGTTCGCAATCGGGGGTTTCTCTCAATCTCCAAGAGATGAACGTTTAGGAACCTTCGGTGGTGGTTTGCACTCTTCCACCGAAATATTCACACGAGAATGATGGAAACCCACATTTTTTGGCTTTCCCGTGCACACGTGAGGCTTGTTGGAGGTTGCCTCCCTAAGAGAGTCTTCATCATCGTTGCTTTCCTTCACGTTAGTACTAATAACATTTGCAATAGAAGCAAAATTCATATCATCATCTAAGGCAACATATAAGGAACTACCATACTTGGGCTCAAACACATCTTTCTCTTCATCATTAACAGCATTAATAGCTTGGCAAGAATAGTATTTACTGGGATGATCAATAGAATTGTTAGTGTCAAATTCTATTCTCCACCATTAAACTCCATGGTTAAGGTTCATTTATGCACATCGATTATTGTCCTTTAAGTCTTTAAAAATGGCCTACCTAAGAGAATAGGTTTAGCATGATTACCACCTTCCATTTCAAGAACATAAAATTCAGCAGGGAATGTTAAAGAGTCCACCTTCACCGACACATCCTTCATAATACATGTTGGGTATGTGCTAGAGTGATCGACTAGTTGGATAGCAACCCCAATTTTGTGCAAAGTGTCTGGATCTAGAATCTCATATAAAAAATATGGAATCACATTATTGAAGGCACCTAAGTCTAGCATGGCCTTGTTAACACCTTTTCCACCTATCACACAAGGGATTGTAAACATTTCCGGATCATCACATTTAGGAGGCAATTCATCATTAAACATGGCAGAGACATATTCACTTTTTCCACTCTTTTTCTTACTCTTCAATGGTTGTTTTCTATTAATGATACACAATTCCTTAATAAATTTAGCGTACCTAGAAATTTGATTTATAGCATTCAAGAGTGGAATGTTTACCTCGCATCTACGAAAGATTTCGTAGATGTCCTTATTGTCCTCCTATCCTTCAATGCCTTCGGAAATGGTGGCTCCGATACATAGATATGGATCTCCTCCACCTTGCTTCTTTTGTGAGAAGGAGGTTCGAGGTTTGATCTCGACCTTGGTACAATGGTCTCCTCCTCAATTTCCTTCCCCTTGTTCGCCTTCTCTTTGGCCAACTCCCCGGCCTTCTTTTCAACATCCTCTTCTTACTCATGAACCGCTCAATAACAACCTTACCTTGGGGCATTTTCACTTCCTTCCCACTCTTCAACGAGATGGCACTCACATTTTGTCGAGGATTTAGCTATGGTTAGGAAGGAAGCTTGCCCTTTTCTCAAGTTTCCATCAGATTCATGGCTTGAGCTATTTGGCTCACTTGAGTCTCTAAATTCTTAATGCTTGACTCGGTCTTTTCTTGGAACTTCTCGGCTTTCTTCACACACAAGCTCAATTTCCCAATAGCTTGCATTACTTCATCTTTTGACAAGCCAAACTCTCGCCTTGATTGTAGGGCTTGTCTTGGAGCCTTGGGAAGTTATTTTGTAGAGGTTGGTATTGTTGTTGAGGGCGGGATGTGCACCATTATGCATGCATTAACCAATTCATTCAGCATAATAATTGATTTGTTTTATATGTTGGATTTCTAGTATTAGTTGAGTTTACGTGACTAGGGGTTTAGACGGTCATGTTTGATTTTCTTATCTAAATCCTGTGTTTTGTAGACTTAATTAGTACTAATGGACATATTGTATCCATGGGCTCCTAGATCTTCCTTTGTGATCATCTTTAGTAGGTCGCTTGTAGATAATTTTTTGGTACATTCTATGTGAAGTCCGTTTGCAAGGGCAGTAGAAGATATTGAAGGCTGTTCGCAAGATGTTAGAAGAGATCGAAGGCCAATCACATTAGAATGGTAGTAGATGAAGGCCATGGACATCAAATCATGGAAAAAAGAGGTTGGAGCCAAAGTTAGGCGGCATTGGAGTTCGAGGGGCCAATGAATAAACGGAGAATC
This sequence comes from Rubia yunnanensis, assembly GCA_037428765.1. Lineage (NCBI taxonomy): Eukaryota > Viridiplantae > Streptophyta > Magnoliopsida > Gentianales > Rubiaceae > Rubia > Rubia yunnanensis. The sequence goes on along the minus strand of CM075071.1, from coordinate 30,097,261 downwards.
ATGGTCTGAGAGAGTTGTGCCAAATTTAGGGAAAGGTCCAAGAATAATAAGCCTTAAAGGTTGGTTCTATTGGATTTATCTCCTTGAGAACCATAAAATTGACTACAAGGACTTTCAAAATGGACCAACGATTCATCCGTAGCGAAAGAAAGAAGTTCAGCTGACTAAAGTACAAACGGGTCGGCGTGGACTGCTCATGGATGACACCAACTGGCCGCACCAAAAGACGTGGACCATGCCAAACTCAATTGGCCACGCTCAAAAATTCCAAGTTTTACTAAAAAATGACCAAGTATGGGCGCAGACCGTCCCATTTTTTATGGCCTGACCGTTCCAAGTGCAAAATGGCAAGACCAACCGGTGGGATGTGAAGAATCGAGTGGGCCGTGCCAAATTAGTGAGAAAATGTGGTTTTTGATCACGGTCTGTGCCAAACGTCATGTACCATGGATCAGAAGAGCAAAAAAGAGGACTCTGATGGCAGCATGCGCCAAACGATGCGGACCGCGTGAACACAACCTGCAAAGGACAACACTGTCCGCGCCAAAGAGTATGCATGGACCGCGCTAGAGCAGACGGTCCACGCCAATAGAGTAAGCACAGACCATGCTAGATCCCATGGTTCTCTTCATTTTGGATCAAGTGGGCTGCCCCAGATCTGGCACCTCACACTAGCACGGACCCAGTATACAGTGCGGACCGCACCATCTATGATGGTCCACGCTAGGAAGCTGCTGAACTGGTTTCACACTTTTTGGCCTATTTTTAGGCCCAATTCCTTACTACTATAAATATAGCCTTAGTCTACCAGAGTTTTATCTTATCTTTCATTTTTCACATTCTACTCTTATAATTAGGGAGAGCATTCTAGGAGAAGCATTCTCTCTTTTTTCTTTCTTTCCTTTTTATTTTTCTTTCATCCTATGATATGGAATTCAAATATATATTTTAATTCCATGTCTATGGAGTAGATTAGTAGCTTGGGGTTGTTTGTATTCATACTATTATGATTAAGACTTTTTGAGGTTTATATTCTCCTATCTTATTGTCTCATGAATATTTGTGATTGAACTTGTGGTTTATAAGATTCATGATTTATGCTATGTTATAATGATGATGTGCTCATGCCTGTGTGGTAGTTAAAAATTGTGCTGGGCTTCATTGCCATCTTGGAAAGTGTTGGAATTGTGGAGTAGGTAAAGAACACCGGGGATATGAGTGCATTCATTTCCTTTCAGAGAAATTCCTTATATGTGTTATACAATTATATTAATTAGCTAGTTGTATGAGAAATTAACAAGTTAGGCGGTCGATTTGGAAAATTTCAATGGGGGAAAACCCCTAGCTTAACCCGATAGATTAGTGTATTTGTTTGTAGTGACTAGAGTTGTGCCAATTCTAGAGTTATCACAAGGTGTCTCTTCCTTTGCCTCTCTAGGCCTAGGGATTGAGATCTGTTGTGGAGTGTTCGGGATGTAATGAATTTCACTACATTTCCAACAGTTGCAACCTACATGAGGCATTTCCCTTTTAGGCGGGCTTTTTATTCCTCTAAGTGGGGGTGTGTTGGCATTGGGAGTGAAGTGACAGGGAATGGTCTGCGCCATTGGTGGACTAGAGCGCATTCCCTAATTACGGAGTTGGTGAGATATAGACATTGTGGTAAGTACCACGTGTGCTAGGTGGAGGGAAATACCTGGCTATCTCCACACTGTGTGATATAGGCATAAGATACGTTTATAAGACTATATGTGAATGAATTGAGGATAGATGACCCTGCTTCTTCTCTAGTCTTTCTTCCATCGTGCTCTTCCAAAACTTCTCCACGCGTTCATGGCACCCCCACCTCCCCTCCCAAATTCACAACCACTGACTCCTTCCAATTTCATCGCCATTAGGTAGAGATTATGAAGTACAGGATATCACATAGATGCCTCCACGGAGCATAATCGAGGGAATGAGGCGAAAAAATGTGGCTCATCAACAAGATGGCACTGGCGGGCTGGTGCTGGAGGCCTCAAACCCTTGCTAAGCGGGCGCAATAGAGGTGAAGATTCGAGATGGAGGTGGAACTTGAACTCGACCTGGAGGGAGTCTCACAACTAGAGAAGGAGCCCCACCGTCGCTGGAGGGCTCCACTGCCGAGCCCCACTGCCGCTTGAGGGTTTCGCCGCCACTGAAGTCCAAGAATGTAAGAACCAAGTTATTTTTGTCATTATTGTTACATTTTCTTGATTTATGAGAAGTAAATGTTGGATTTAACTTGTTTTTTTACTAGAAGGATGCGAAAAAGAAGCCAGTAAGATTGTTGGAGAAGCGATGACGGCCCACAATGCTATACAGTGAGCAGATGCACTTATTTTTCTTGGATTTCATGGATGTTTTGATGTGCAGTGGGTACTATATATGTTTAATGTTAGGAAGAAAAGTGGTTGTTCACAACTTTGTATCAACTCTGATTTATACATACATATATATATATATATATGTGTGTGTGTGTGTGTGTGTGAGAGAGAGAGAGAGAGAGAGAGAGAGTTGGTTTTAGTTCTAACACAATCTTTCTCTATTTGGTATTTCTATTTGCATATCGGTGTCGATTCAGGATAAAATAATTAACGTTCGTCTTCATAATTTGTGAATAAATTTGAGAACTAGAAGTAAACTTTAAAATTTTAAATAAAATTCTTTGTCTTAAATTTAAATGTAGGAAAAGTATAGGGAAAGATCGTCTTTCCACAGGCCTATGGAAAAACGGGTTTAATTAAAATAATGAAAAGGTGAAGTGTTTTGATTGCAATATTAAAAATTTATTCTACAAAATACTGTAGTTATAAAGTTTATGACCCAATTAATGCAACCCAAAATTTTATCTTCATTTTTTCTAATTTGCAGTTTAAACTCTTCAATTTACTAGTATCTATTAATGAAAATAAAATTAAAAAGTATAACTAAAATATATCTAAGAACTAAGATAGAAACCAATCAAGTGAATCATTAATCAACCATGATTCAAATTATCTTTGTAATTAAAGAGCTAATTAAGGCTAATATTTTACAACAAACTTACAAAGAATTGGATGATTGAAAATATTAATTTCAAAATATTGCTAATCAAAATATTACTAGTATCTATTGATGAAAAATATTGATTTAAAAATATTGCTAAAATCAAGAGTAGAAACAGAAGACAACACCGTAGAGGATGAATGCCTAAAACGTTAATGCTATAAATGAAATTAAGATGCAGAAACTGAAGCAACTAAGTGACTGTGGATGATTAAAGACAACAAACTTACAAAGAATTGGATGATTGAAAATATTGATTTAAAATATTTTGCAAAATTGAATGAAAATAAATTTTCTGAAAGAAAATAATAATAACGAAAAGTTAATATTGTATGAAAATTTTTCTAATAATAAATAAAAGAACTAATCAATATTAATTTTAGTTTATAAAATAATTTTAAATTAATAATTTACCATGTTCTTTTATTTAATACATAAATTTTAAATATACTCTTAAAATAATTTCATCTAACTGTGCTATTAATACACATTTTAAATTTAATTTATTATATGATATTTTAATATTAAATAACATATCAACACGGTTTATAATCGTAATGTTATTTTCAACTAAATATGATCAAGTTAAAATTTTATACAATAACAATTGTAACACACTATTCAATCATATTCAGGTCTTGTTCGGTTTGAGTTAACATTAATCCAGATGTCTTCAAATTCGGGTTAGCATCAATTCGATTCATTTCGAATCGAGTAGTAGTTGATCAGGTTTCTTTCAGGTACGGGTCCTTTTCGGGTTCGGATTCAATTTCGGTCCAAGTGCGGGTCCTTTTCGGGTTTCGGTTCAGGTTCGATTCGGGTTCAGGTGTTATTCGAGTTTGGGTCCCATCAGGTCTGGCAATTTAAGTTCGGGTACGGTTCAATCGGGTGATTTCAGTTTTCGGATATTGATTGGGTCTCACTATTTAGATGTCGATTCAATTTGGTTCGGTTATTTATTACCGGGTTTTCGGGTTCGATTATATTTTGCCAGGTCTACCAATGAGTAAGGAATTTGGTTCGAAGACACCAAATACTCAGTTGATCTGAAACCAACTTATTGGAAGGTAATCATTATTTACTGTTATACTTTGATGTTGCACTGTTATGATGTGATGATTTAATGTTTTTGTTTAACGTTTTACAAAAATGTACTGACGAGGATGTTAATTTGAACATGAAATTCAAATGCTCAACTACACTTATACATTCCACTGTTGTTGCATTAAAATTAACTTCTTTGACGTTCTACTTCAATCCACTGATTTATTTGTACATGATAATTTAAGGATGTAAGATGATTCGCATCACTTTATGTATATTACAGATAAAAAAAGTAATTTTAATAATTTTTATGCAAGACATAAAACATCAAATACTGATAACTCAAAATCAAATGAATTCAATGAATCATCACTTGCATAACAAAATTTTTTTAAAATTATCGTATAATAGAGGCAACATTAAACTTTAAGTTTTACGTCAGCTTGTGAAAATGATAATCGCAAAACTATCAAACCATTAAAAAAATTCATCACAGAAGGGTTCAAAAGCCCTAACAAATCCCTAACATAAAAACTGAAAAAATCCAAATCAACCTGAAAACATGGATAACAATCCATTGCCTCAAAAGTCAAAACTAACAAATCAACCAATATTTTTAAAACATCATTCTCAAACAATATGTCACAAACAATCAAATTCTATTTTTCCCTGACTTGTTTCCCTCCGCTGCTGGCTTTTTCATAAACTTGCCTTCTCCTGTTGGTTTTGAAGAGGACAACTCTCATACTCCATCAACGAAAAAATCAAAGGTCAACTCTGATTCTCTATTTAAGGGAGCACCTTCATGAGCATGATTCCTCATAACATTCTTTATTTTCTTATCAATGACATTGTAGAGCTCTAGCTTGAAAGGTATTCCTATGAAAAAAAACTTAAACATCACATACAGTAATAAAAATATCAATAACTGAAATTGAAAAAGCAAACATAACATCACTGATAACTACATTGAGAAACATCACATATAGTATTTAAAACATCAATCTCAAAATTTAAAAGAATCAATAAGACTCACTAAAATATCAAAACAACAAAACTGAACATCAATTCTATACATAAACATGAAAACACCACAAGCATCAAACACTGAAATTAAAACGTTACACCAACACACATAACAATACTTAGAGCTTAAACATTAAAGATCAACGATAGAACTGAAAACATCAACAACAATATCTAAAACACCACAGCTAAAAAAATAAAAGAAGAAAACTTACAGATCGTGCTATTCTTAGACATCTAAGAAACAAAAACAACACAAAAATGAGCACAAATCATAACAAAACCCTAAGATATCACACACAATAAAAACAACAAAATTGAACATCAATTGCACACTTAAGTATGAAAACACCATAAGCATCAAACATTGAAATTAAAACATCACACCATCACAGATTACAATACCTATACCTAAACATAAAACATCAATACAACCAGAAACATCAACAATAGTATCTAAAATATCACCGCTGAAAAATAATAAAACTTACAGATCCTCATTCCTTCTTAATTGCAGCAACAATGGGCAAGTCTTCTTAGACATCTAAGTAGCAACAACAAAACCACAAAGAATATCACAAATCATAGCAAAACCCTAAGATATCACACACAATCAAAACTGACATAAAATGCGCACTAGAGCATGAAAACACCACAAGCATAAAATACTGAAATTAAAACATCACACAAATACAAGTAGCAATACTTAATACCTAAACATGATATATCAAACAAAAAACCAGAAATATCAACAACAATATCTAAAACATAACAAATGTAAAATAATAAAACTTATAAATTCTTCTTCCTTCTTGATTGCAACAACAGTGAGGCAAGTCCTCTTAGACATCTAAGAAACATCAATAGCAACAAAAAGATTAGCACAAATCCATAAGAACAATTCACTAAACATGAAAAATTGAAATCCCCAAATATTAACACAATGAACAACATAAACCTTATAACACACAATAAAACACGATTGAACTATATAATGAACAAAAACCACAAAATAAGCACAATAATACTCAGTATTACCTACACAACGCCTAGAAAATCACATGAAACAAAAAAATTAAACAAAAATTGGAAAAAACAACAAAATATGCATATAAAATCGGAGTGAAAACATTAACTTCAAAGATAAACATAAAACAAAGGTCGAATTGTGTTAGATTGCAAATAAAAAACTGAAACTAAAATTGGAAAATTTTCCGGAAAATGAGTGCAACTTCCTTGCCTTCCTTGAGAATCACTGCGCACAAGAAATATAGAAGAAACATGGAGAAAAGGCGCGGTAAAATCGAAGGAAGGGAGTGGTTGTGTGCGGTTTAAATTTGGAGCTCGAAGAGAAATGGGGAGAGCAGTTGTAGAAGATGGAAGGGATATGTGAGAGAAGAAGATGAAACATTGATATTTATACCTGGAATTAAATGTAAATTAACAAAATTTCACATCCAACCCCTGAAGTTTCAAAATTTCAATTTGAAACCCTATGTTGAATTCTTTATAATTTAATCCATGGTCTCGCTGTGAGACGGTCTTATACAAGACTTTGTATTATATTTCACCTTTATTAGTGACTCATCTCCACTCGGGTTCTTTAATTGTAGCTAATTAACCTGAGCAGAGGATGGTAGATCAAAGATCAAATTTATAGTTCTACACCCAACTCACTACTATACTACCGATAGGGTAGTTAGCGGTAAGCCCTGGGTATATCGACGGAGATGCTAGGGCTCAAAACCAAATTAAACACAACCTTTTCCGGGTTATCAATCCACACGAGTTGCTAGGAATAACTAGTAAAGTAAACAGGGGGGAGGGTTTGACTAAAAATTACTAAGCATAAAAGTAAAACCGAACTTAAACTATATAAACATGCACTTGGGGGTATCTGCGTAACATGTTTGATAAATGACTTCTGTCCTCGATTCATTCACATATAGACTTATAAACCTCTCTTATGCTTATGTCACACAGTGTGGAGATAGCCAGGTATTTCCCCTGGTTTGTCACACGTGGTACTTACCACAATGCTCGTATCTTACCATCTGCGTAATTTAGGGAATGCACTCTTGTCCACTGATGCTACAGACCATTCCCTAGTCACTTCACTCCCATGGCCAACGCACTCCCGCTTAGAGGAATCCACAGCCCGCCTAAAAAGGCAATGCCTCGCACAGGTCACAACTGTTCGATATGTAGCGAAGTGCATCAAATCTCGGACACTCCACTGTGGAACTCAATCCCGAGGCCTAGAGAGGCAAAGGAAAAGACACCTTATGATGACTCTAGAGTCGGTACAACTCTAGTCACTACAAACACCACGCTAATCTATCGGGTTAAGCCAGATGCTTTCCCCCATTGGGGTTTGCCAAATCGACTGCCAAACATGTTAATTTCTCACACAACTAGCCATTAGGAATCATGGTATAACACATATAATGATTTTCTCTCAAAGGACGTGAATGCACTCACCTCCCCAGTGTTCTTTACCTACTCCACAATTCCAACACTTTCTAAGATCGCAATGAAGCCTTGCACGATTTTATACTAGCACACATGCATGAGTGCATCATCATAATGACGTGGCATAAATCAAAATTCTCATAAAGCACAAGTTCATTTTTTTTTTATAAATAAAATCACCCGAAGGTGGGGGTACTATATTAGAGGTTCCCCACTCCTCATCTGAAACACTTTTACATAGGTAAACCAAAGTTTGTGCTGAGGCAACAAAATTGCCCTCCAAAAGTCCTACTAATCCTATACCGAGTTCTTATATTATAAGCAAACTATCCTAGCAAAAGGATAGATGATGAAGTTGCGATCCGAAGGTGGAAATCTCCACCCCTCGTGTTAATTTACACCTCCGGCCAGGCAACCTCAGTACCCAAATTAGACTAGAGATATACAGTAATCGTAGATTATGCAAAAGTGAAATCAGTAACATGTCATCCTTCCAGCAGAAGGCCGGGAGAGCATCCAAGTGCTGAAGAAATTTGCCTTTGGTTCCGAAAATAGAACATCATCCTGTTTCCAAGGAAGAGAAGAGGACAGTGCATCATTGCAAGACTGGAGGTGCAGAGGCTGAAGAAGACCAGTTTGAGATGGATCGTGATCTGCAAACAAACAGGAGAACTAATTAGCAGTATCAGTCTCTAAGTGAGAAACTAGTGAGCTCTAACATGGGGAACATGAGCCTTGTCCAGCACAATGAGGCCCTTGATATGATGGGGAATGTTATTAGGCTGGATACTTTGAAGATGACAAGTATGATACCTCGCAATCGCATTTGCTACAGAGTTACCCTCCCTAAGAACATGATTCAGCTTTGCTCCACACAACAGGACATTAATTTGAAAAGATAAGTTAAAGAGGTTCCAATTTGCTGAGTAGGGGCAGTTTATCATATTAACAGCTTGCTTACAATCAGTTTCAAAAATGCAGTTCATATGAATATCAGGCAATGATTCAATAGCAAATAGAATGGCTTTCATTTCAGCCTCGATCGGAGAAGCAGCAGAGATAGAGACTGAACATAAATTAATCAAATCACCACAGCAGTCCCGGACTACCATCCCAGCTGCAGCCTTATCAGTGTACCAAGAGGCATCAGTGTTTATTTTAAAAAACCCATCAGGGGGTCTCTCCCACAGAACAGTTGTTATGTTAGGCTTAGGTGGAGGTCTAATGAAAGGTATCCACTGATTCAAAGGTAAAGAGATAGAAGAATGAGTGAAATATGTCTTTGGAGTAGTTAGGAATGCCAGTTTTATTAAGTTGTGAATCTCCTTAGAGATCAGATCTGAGGAAAATGGCACATTATCATGTAATAATCTATTCCTAGCTTTCCAGAGTGACCAACAGGTTAGGGAAGGTATTATTTTGCAGATATTCAAGAGACAATAAGATAGGAAAATGTAAATCTCACAAAGTCCTCATCAAAACATGAATAAAAATAACCCCAAGCTACTAATATACTCCATAAACATGGAATTCAAATAAATATTTGAATTCAACATCATAAGATGAAAGAAAAATAAAAAAGGAAAGAAAGAAAGAAAGAAGAGAGAATATTTCCCTCTCTAGAATGCTCTCCTAATTACAAGAGTAAATTCAAAAATATGATCCAACTCCTTAGCCCTAGTAGACTTAGGCTTATATTTATAGTAATAGGGGGTTGGACATAAAAATAGGCCCAAAATGGGCAAAAAATGTGTAAACCCTAGTTCAGCTGCCGCCTGGCATGAACTGTCGTGAATGGTGCAGTCCGCGCAGTGTACCAGGTTCGTGCTGGCGCGGACCGCCATATTTGGCACAGTCCGTGCTTGCTCCATTGGCGTGGACAGTTTGCTTTAGCGCGTTCCATGCATACCTCTTGGCGTGGGCTGTGTCAGTGGGGTCCACGTTGTTTGGCACGGAATGCCATCAGAGTCCTCGTTTTTACACTTTTGATCTGCAGGACTTGATGTTTGGCACCGACCATAATCAGAATCTTACTTTTGCTCAGTATTTTGGCACATACCGCTTGATTCTTCACATCCCACCGGCTGGTCTTGGCATTTGAACTTGGAACGGCGTGGGCCATTGAAAACGGGATGGTCCGCGCCCATACTTAGCTGTTTTTGTGTGAAATTTGGAAGTTATGCCCGTGGCCCATTGAGTTTGGCGCAACCTTGGCATGGTCCATACCAAAGGTATTTGGCACGGACCATGTTATCTGGTGCGGGCCGTTGGTGCCATCCATGAGCGGTCCACGCCGACCCGTTTGTACTTCAGCCGGCTGAACTTTTTTCCTTTGCTGCGGGTGAACCGCGAGTCCATTTTTGAGAATTCTTGAAATTGATTTTATTGTTCTCAAGGAGAGAAATCCAATGGAACCAACCTTGAAGGCTTATTCTTCTTAGATCGTCCCCAAAATTGGCACAATTCTCTCAGACCACGATTCTCTGTTTCTTCATTGGCCGCATTGAACTCCAATGCCGCTTATCTTTGGCTCCAACCTCCTTCTACCACGATTTGATGTCCGTGGCCTTTGGTTACTACCATTCTAGTGTGAATGACCTTTGATCTCTTCTACCGTCCTTGCGAATGATTTTCAATATTTTCTACTGCCCCTAGGGGTGTTCGTCGATTCAGGACCAGAATGGACTAGAATTGATTAAAACCGGAACCGTAATTATAAAAATTCTTGGACCGAAGACCTGACCGGTAAGTGTATATTTAGGACTGGGACCGGAATAATTCTGGTCCTGGACCGGTTCAGATTGATTGGACCAAATTTCAACACACTTATTTTCACTTAGAAAAAATTGTTGTTCTTATAAGCTATTAAATTACTGTACTTGGAAAAAATGTTGTTTTTCTCGCCATTTTCACTGCCGTAGTAATGTGTGGTATACTAAATTACAGTTTCCACTGCCGTAGAGTTATTAATTAATTCATCTACACCATTTTTTATCAAAATTAATGCAGTAGAAAAGGTCTGCATCCATTGGTCTACACATGGGTGCAGATTGATTAATTTGTTTATGCATACATTTAGTTAACATATTTATATGCATATATTATTAGTATATAGTAATAGTAGTGCAGTACACTTACAGACTTACTGGTATATTTTTGATAATTGCATGTATGCTATGAATGGACAGATTTGGTTATTTTGGAATTCTTCAGTTCACCTGACTGTCAAATATGATAACCTGCAATTTCTTGCTGTTTCCCTGCACAGTCTCACTTTAAATAAAAATATGGATGCATATTTTGTGTATGGTCTTAGAACCAGAGATGGAAGGAAATCACTTTGGGCGGATATACAGGCTATTAATCACTCAGAAGCAATTTTCATTGGTGATTTTAATGCCATAACATCTCTTCATGAATACAAAGGCCCCTCAGCTCCAAAATTAGGCAGTATGAAAGACTTTAATAATTTCATAAATGGAATGGCATTAGAGGAAATCTATACTGTGGGGAATCTTTTTACCTGGAGTAATAATCGATTGAGAAATCCTACCATGCAAAGATTAGATAGGGGGCTTTGTAATGCTGCATGGTCTTCTTCCTTCCCTTCTTCCTCTGTTCAAATCCTAAATAGAACCTCCTCTGTTCATAGTCCCATGCTCCTATCCATTGGTAGTGATATTCCCTTAGTTCCTAGACCTTTCAGATTCTTGAACACTTGGTTTAAAAGAAAAGATTTCATGAGTGTAATCAAGAATGATTGGGAACTTCCTATGTCCTATTCTGGAATGTTAGGTTTTTGTCTCAAACTCTCTAGACTAAAAAAGGTTCTAAAAATATGGAATAAAGAACATTTTGGTAATGTCCATGATAATGTCATACAGGCTGAAAATGGTGTTTTGTTCCAGGAACAATTATATGATCAGTGTCCTAATGATTCCAACTTGTTAAACCTTAAGGAAGCTAAAGCTAAGTTGGTTAGATCATTAGTTGAGGAGAAAAGTTTCTGGAAGAATAAAGCTAAGATTAAATGGTTGAAGGAAGGGGACAATAATACAAAATTTTTTCACAACTCAGTTAAGGAAAGAAATGGTAGATTACGGATAACAAAAATCAAAAGTACTAATGGTCTATGGTTAGATAATGTCTCTGAAATAGAAACAGAAGCCATCCAGTACTACAAATGCCTATTAACTGATGACAGCTCCCCTGACTCTAACATTTTCAAATCCCATTTTCTTAGCCAGATCCCTAAGTGTATCTCTCAGCAGCAAAATGATATCCTCCTGCTCCCGGTTACAATTGCTGAGCTTAATCATATAGTATTTGGTCTTAATAAATTCAGTAGCCCGGGTCCGGATGGTTTCACAGCAAAATTTTTCATAAAAGCTTGGGATATTATCTCTAAGGATTTACTGAATGCAGTGCAGGATTTTATGAATGGGAATAATATCCCAAAAGGGTTCAGTAGTACTTGGATTACAGTTATTCCCAAAAAGAAAACACCTTTTTCTTTTGAGGATTACAGGCCAATAAGCCTCTCAAATGTGGTTAACAAGATTTGTTCAAAAATAATTATGGAGAGACTTAAACCTCTTATGGCCAATCTCATTTCTCCACAGCAGACTGCCTTTCTTAAAGGTCGAGATTTATCTGATAATGTAATTTACCTTCAAGAAATGATAAGATTCTTGGACAGGAAACAAAGACATCCGAATTGCATTATTAAGTTGGATCTTAAAAAGGCCTTTGATAGGGTTAAGTGGTCTTTTTTATACAGTGTTCTCCTTAAATTTGGATTTCACCCAAAATTTCTTTTCCCTATCATGAATAATTTGTCTCAAGCTTGGTTTTCTGTCTTGATAAATGGTAGCCCAGTTGGTTTTTTTCAATCTACCAGGGGTATTAAACAGGGGGATCCCCTTTCCCCCTTCCTTTTCAATATCTTTTCAGAGGCTTTCACCAGGAGTTTAGCATTTATATTTCATACAGGTAAACTGGCCTACTATGATCTCCCAGGTAACTCCATCCCAATCTCACATCTATCTTATGCGGATGATACTGTGGTGTTTATAAAGGCTGAAAATAAAACCTTGATCAGATTGAAAGCATTTTTGTCTATCTTTGAAGAAGTCACTGGTCAGCATATCAATTATGGTAAAAGTGATATATTCATTGGGAGGCATGCATCAGTTCATAAAGTTCATACCATTAAAAGGATCCTGAGAATGAAAATTGGTTCCATGCCTTTTACATATTTGGGGGTTCCTATCTTTACAGGTCCAGCTCATAAACTTCACTTCCTGCCTATCATTGAGCAAATTGATAGCAGAATCAGTAATTGGAAAAACAAATGGTTATCCATGGGAGGGAAAATGACTCTCATAAAATCTTGCATCTTTTCAGTCCCACAGCATATATGGTCTGTGCTCAAACCTAGCAAAAAGATAATTTCCATAATTGAAAAGAGGATGAGCAGGTTTTTCTGGGGCTTCACTGATCTGAAGTCAAATAGAGTTTGGAGAAATTGGGAATCTCTTTGCTTTCCAATTGAACAAAATGGTTTAGGCTTTAGATCTATAAGTGCTATTATTGATACATGTTCTGTTAAGCTATGGTGGAAATATCAAAATTCTCAGGCTCCCTGGACACACTTTATTGCATCCCTTCCCCCTTCATATAAATCTTCTCCAAATTGGAAAAGGATTTGTAGTTTTAATGCATGGGCGGAGTCCAACTCTAGGGTGATTCTGGGGATGGGATCCTGTAACTTTTGGACCTCCAATTGGCTTGGTGTCAAGCCTATAATTGATTTCTGTTCTCCTGATCAGGTGGATATTGTGGAGGACTGCTCGGTGGCTGAGTTCATTGTAAACAAAGATACTATGATTAGGAAAATTTTCAGGATACTTCCAAGTGATATTATTTCCCTTTTGCAGGTTTCAAAACTACATCCTCACAGGAGAGACAGACTTATATGGAAACCTGGTCCCAGGGGAGATTTTACTTTTAAATCTACATACTCCTTACTGTGTCCACAATCAGGTAGCATTGCTTCCACAAAACTATTTTGGAATGACAGAATTGAAAAGAAAGTGTCAGTCTTTATGTGGAAATTGATCAATTCCTATTTGCCTTTTGATAATGTGTTACAGAGACTGACTTTTTGCTTGCCTTCTAAATGTATTCTGTGCTGTAACCATGTAGATTCTCTCGATCATTTTTTTAACTCCTGCTCTTTCACAACTCCTGTCTGGAAGAATATTCATTCCTTTATGGGTATTACTGATAAGCCATTCCTTTCAATTTGGGAAAGGGTCTCTTACTACCTAACCTACCCTGGTTTAAGCTCTTTGCACTCTACTTTAATTAGGAATACTGCTCTAATCACATTCTGGTGTTTATGGAAAATGAGAAACAAATGTATATATGACTCTGTTATCCCTAGCAGAGTTACAGTGTTAAGGCAAATTAGGGACCATATATTTTACTCTTTCAACTCTAAACCTGCCTACATCTCTTCTACATTTGACTATGGCATTGCAAACCACTCCTTCCTGCTCCTCATTAAGACTGCTCCTAAACCTAAGATCTTCAAAATTGCATGGAAAAGACCAAATGAGGGATATAAATTGAATGTAGATGCTGCTTGGAATTCATATGATGAGAAGTGTGGCTTAGGTTTGATTATTAGGGACCCCAATGGTAATTTCATCTCAGCTCAATCGGAATTTACTCAGACTTTCTCTCCCTTAGAGGCTGAGCTTAAGGCAATCCTCTTGGCAGTGCAATTATGTGTAGGATTTCGGCCACCTATTACCATAGAATCTGATTGTCTAAGTGCTATTACTTATGTTCATGATCCTTACAAAGCGAATTGGAAATTGTTTGAACTAGCTGATGAGATCAATCAGATTTTGGGAGATATCACTATCTGCCATATACATAGACAGGCTAATTTGGTAGCGGATGCATTGGCTAAGGATTGTTTAAATGTTCAGACTACTACTTCTTACAGTAGTTCACAAATGCTTCCCCCTATTTGTTTGGGTCTTATTAAGTTGGATTTGATTGGCACTCCTTCTATTAGAATTTCACACTGAATGGATGCTACTGAGTTGTTTTCTGGTTTCACCCTTTTGCAGGGACGGCAAATAACAATTGTAATCATCCAGCACGGACTAGCTCAGCTAAAGCAATAATGGGCTCGCTCTTCGGGCAATGGGGCGGCGATACTTTGCGGGGTCATTGGAAGAATACGCAAGGAGGAACTATGCGAACAATGGATCGGAGTACAGCACTGTGATAAACTCCCTGAGTGCCCAATAGAGAACTCCGACCAGGCAGTCCGGGTACAACACACCGGGCCATGGCTATATCAAAGATCAGCTAGGCTACATTAGAGTGGTCTGCAACAACAAACCGGACCATGCTACTGATTGAGGTTTCACGCAGCTCCCATATACAAGATCAGCTCGGTTTCATTACAACTTCTGATGATTACTTGGAGCCCTCTTGTGTACATATCATAGTCGACGAAGAACTGCATTCTTGGAAATAGTTAGGATCATCTCTTTTAGTAGAGGATACGCTCATTCTATATGTGGAGATGATTGAACTGCCTTGTGTTTCTTTTGACTCACTAATAAGTTTGATCATCTTTCACATATTTTAATGAGCTTTTGGAATCCTCTAACGTTTAGCTTGGTTGTATCTCATCCTTTTGGAAGCAACAAGCGTTGCTTCATGAGCCTAGCGCTCAACATTGTATATCTTTTGACTTAGCTACGGCTACTCTTCAGTATCTTTTAATTCTGTATATTTTATGGCTTGGGAAGGCCTAATACATATTTCCCCCGTCTCCGGATGGTTTATTAAAAAAAAAAAATACTGGTATATAATTATATAGTTACCTAATATATATAATTAACATTTGTGTTCTAATAAAACAAAATATATAGTAATATTATAATAGCCTATTATCGGTCCATTTGGTCCGGACCGTGAAACTTCTATTTCAGACTGGACTGGACCGGAACCCAGAATTGTAAAGAACATTGGAACGAGGACCGGGCCAGAATTTAAAATATCCGGTTCTGGTCTTAATATTCAGGTCCGGTTTGGTCCATTATTCTGGTCCCAACCGGTTCATAAACACCCCTAACCGCCCCTGCGAACGACTTTCACATAGAATGTAACGGAAAGCATCCTCGAGCGACCTACCAAAGATGATCGCAAAGGAGGATCTAGGAGCTCGTGGATACAAGATGTCCATTAGTACCAATTAAGTCTACAAAACACGAGATTTAGATAAGAAAATCAAACATGGCCGTCTAAACCCCTTGTCACGTAAACTTAACTAATACTAGCAATCCAACATAAAAAACAAATCAATTATTACGTTGAATGCATTGGTTAATGCATGCATAATAGTGCACATTAATTAGTTTTTCGCAAGTCATCGATTATCTAAAACTCCATGTGACCCGCTATAGTATGTTAGTAATTTACGGGCCATTAAGCCAAAATCTATTTTAAAAGAAAAAGAAAAGCCTAGTTTTTATCATTAGTCCTACATGAGAAGTTCATAAGGGATAAGTGTAGTTTAAATATTGAAATACTTCACCACCACTTTGAGTGAGTAAGAGGAATAAAGACTCTTTGCGCACGCCACCGACCGTCCGCACAACCCGTCCGAACGTGGTGGGTTGGGTCGGTTCTTGAGCCCCATATTATTCTTTTTGGTCTATATTAGTTTGAGAGCCCAACATTTATAAGGTTTCTCAGATAATCAAACGCTTTAAACTAAAAGCCTTTTTTTCTCCATATATTTTAGACGTTAAACAAGCTTGAAACTTTATGAGATAGTAAAAATGTTTTGACCATTCATTCAAATTTAAATGTTTAAATTGATTTTCAACGTGCTTCCAAATTTTATTCAATCCATCATTGTTCCTATCTTTTATTCAATGAAATGGCTAAGTGAACTGCTCCACATTCTCCTAATATTGAGCTGCCAATGCTGGTTTGTGAACCTATAAAAGGCGAGTTCCTGAGCAATTTATAACACATAATTCACTCATCTCCTCTTCTCTTTTGCTGCTTTCGAAAATGTTCTATCTCTGAGCAAATACTTGCAAATTCCTGCTCCGCTGCTTGAGTGCACGAGTAAGGGAGGTTTCTGTGGTACCTTGGGAAACAAACACCTGTGTTGAACATTGCTCTTCAGGTTTGGAAAATTTCATTTCAAAGGAAGTGATTTATCACGCTATAGTTTCACTTTTTTTTATAAACAAAACTCTTTCTTCTAAATCCGTTTTCAAAATTCTGCTATTTTATTTTACTGTCTGTTTACAAAACTAGTGACCATACATTTCTTAACAAACGTTGTTACTCAAATTTTACCAACAATTTTGAAACAAAGTTTTTTATCCTTGTTAAAAAAATATGTCTGGTCAAACAAGATTTTTGAATGATCTTTCAAAAATTCCACCTTTGGACGGTGTTAACTATAAACACTGGTCTCAAAGTGTTTTTATTTTGGTGGAACAAGTAGAAGTGGACTATGTTTTGTTTATAGATCCACCCAAAGTCACTACCCCTGTTCCACCCACTACTGAAACTTCAACTGCAGCCCCTGCGCCTCCTTCTGATAAAGGTACCGAGTCAATTCTCAAATATAAGAAAGATAACATGACGCATGGGGATGTATTCCCAACAACGTGATGAATCTCATTTTTGACTTGTTTATCACCAACAAATTTTCCAAGTCAATGGGAGACGTTGGAGAAGAAATATGGTGTTGTGATGTAGGGAAGAAAAAATATGCTATAGGGAAGTGGCTCAAGTTCTAAATGGTGAACAACAAGGCAATTATCGACCATGTCTATGAGTACAAAAATTTGACTGCCGAAAAACTTGCAGAAGGCATGTCGATGAGCAACATCCTTCGGTCTAACATACTCATCGAGTAGCTCCCAAATTCCTGTTCTGATTATTGCAACCACCTCAAGCACAAGAAACAGGATATGACTCTAGAGGAACTACTCAGCCATATGAAAATTGAGGATGCTAATTGCCTCAAAGATAAAGGACTCGGTTCCTTTTAAGATTCGGTTAAAGCTAATCTAGTAGAATCTGGAAACGTTGATAGGTCTAAGCCCCCCAGTACCTTCAAGAAGGGAACCCAGTCAAAAAGGTTGGCATCTTTAAGAAAAATGAGCCAACTCTGAAGAAGCCCAAAATAGTCTGTTACGTTTGCGACAAAACCAGCATCTAGCTTACCAATGCTACCAACGCAAGGATGCCAACAACAAACCCAAGCTATACAGCAACAATAAAGCTCAAGCTAATATCACCAAAGATGAATATGTGGAGACCATTGTTGTTATAGTTTTCAAAGTCAACCTGGTCGAAAATGGACGGACTGGATCGTTGACACTAGAGCCTCAAAATACCTTTTCACAAATAGGACCTATTTGAAATTTTTGAGGAGGTCGCTAATGGTGAACAACCTACATGGAAAACTTAAGCAATGCCCCAATGGAAATGGTTTTCTCAAACTGACTTATGGAAAGAATTTATCTCTTTTAAATGTTATATATGTTCCTTGTCTATGTAAAAACTAAATACTTGCTGGTTAGCTTAACAAGGTTGGTCTCAAACTGGTGTATGAAGGTAGTCATTCAAAATGGCCAATTTGTGTGAAACATATACATATCTGGGGGGGCTATTTGTTGTGAACACCACTGCTATCAATGAAGCATCTACTTTTGCTTATGTCATTGAATATTTTGATATTTTGGCATACACATTTAGGATATGTTAGTACACATTCACGTAAACGAATGCAGCAGATGAAATTGCTACCTAATTTTCCAAAAATTCAATTGGAAAAATGTCAAACTTTTCTAGAAGCTAAAATCACTAAGAAACC
This sequence comes from Rubia yunnanensis, assembly GCA_037428765.1. Lineage (NCBI taxonomy): Eukaryota > Viridiplantae > Streptophyta > Magnoliopsida > Gentianales > Rubiaceae > Rubia > Rubia yunnanensis. Next base: position 30,078,717 of record CM075071.1, on the reverse strand, counting down.
ATTTTAAAAAGTATTTAAACGAGTAACTGAACTTTTAGAGCTAGTTCACACAGACTTAGCGGATTTGATTTTGAAAGTAAAGGTGGAAAACTGTACTCCCTCCATCTCATTTCAAGCTACAATTTAACTATTAATTTAGTCAAATTTTCTTAACTTTGACCTTAAAATTAAATTAGTATACAAGTATAAATACTAGTGTGTTATACCTTGTTACATTCGTCATAGCATATATTTTCAAAATATCAACTTTTCACAAGTTTTAATTATACTTAATGAAAGATATTAAGGATAAAACATTTTTCAAGTCATTTGTCAAAAGTCAGAGTGTGCAGCTTAAAATGAGACAAATGGAGTACTACATAACCTTTGTAGATTATTATTTTAGGTATACTAAAAATTACCTTTTAAGAACTTAAGATGAAGCAGAACAAAAGTTCCTAATCTACAAAGCTGAGGTAGAAAATCAACTAGGTCGGAAATTAAAAATGATTTAGGTCAGATAGGGGAGGAGAATACAATACAAAGTTCCTTAAAGAATTTTGTGAAAAGAATGACATATTTCATAAGTTCACTGCAACTTACACTCCAGAGCAAGACTGAATAATAGAACTTTAAAGGATACGATGAATGCAATGCTTTTAAGTTCTGGATTACCTAATGTGGGGGGGGAGGCTGTCTTATCAGCCAATCTTATTCTAAATACGTGCTTAAATATTAGATAAAAAACCCCATGTATTGTGGAAAGAATACACCCTAACATGAAATACTTAAAAAAGTGGGGGGGAGGTGTTTGTCCAAAGTAGCTTTGCCTACTTTCAAACTTGACACTATTGGTCCTAAAGCTATTGATGCCATATTTTTGGGATTTTTTGAAAATAGTATTGCTTATAAATTTATACGATTACATGATAAATCAATGTACGAATATAGAGATGCTAAATTTTTTCAATGCATATTTCCTTTAAAGAATATGAATCATATATCTTTTAATGTGATACTTGTTTCTACTAGTTCTATTTCTGTACATGTACCTATTCATGGTAAAAATGAAATTCAAAGAAGTAAGAGACTTAGAAAAGAAACTGATTTTGGACCTGATTTCGTGACTACTTTTATGAATGAAATCGAAGATGTAGATGAATTAATTGAGTCAGTAAATATTTTTCTCCTTCTTGAAGAAGACCCTAAAATTTATGAATAGGCTATGAAATCTATAGATGCTAGCTTTAGGAAAGAAGCAATTAACAGCGAACTTGAGTCAATAATGATTGATAATACATGGGACTTGGTAGACTTTCCTAAGGGATAAAAAGCATTCAGTTGAAAATGGATATTTAAAAGAAAACTAAGAGATGATGGTTTAGTAGAAAGATTTAAGGCAAGACTTGTGATCAAAGGCTTTACGGAAAAGTTTGGTGTGGGCTTCTTTTATACTTACTCACCTATAACTAAAATAGCCACAATTTGTGTGCTATTTTCCTTGGCCTCTATACATAAAATGGATGTTAAAAATGGTTTCTTAAATGGTGATCTAGAAGAAGAAATATATATAATACAACCCTTGGGTACACCATAACGGGCTAAGAAAATAAGGTGTGTAAATTTAAGAAGTCACTGTATGGTTTAAAACAAGCACCAAAACAATGGTATGAAAATTTTCATGAAACTACTCTTAGTTTTGGTTTTATTGTGAATGGATTTAATGTTTGTGTGTATTCAAAACTATTTGATTCTGAATGTGTGATTATCTTTCTCTATGTAGATGACATGTTATTATTTGGAACACACATTGATGCTACAAATGAAACCAAAAGATTCTTATCCTCTAAATTTGAAATGAAAGATTTAGGGGAGGTTGATGTCATTTTAGGGGTAAAAGTTACTAAAAAGGATAATGGTTTCATTCTATCCCAGTATCACTATGTTGAAAAGGTGCTGAGAAAATTTAATAGCTTTAATGTAGTGCCAGTAAGAACTACTTGTGACTCCACTATTCACTTAAAGAAAAATAAAGGAAGAAGTGTGTCTTAAGGGGAATATGCAAAAATTATTGGCAGTTTAATGTTTTAAGTGAACTACACTCAACCTGCTATTGCCTATGAAGTGAGTAGACTAAGTAGGTACACCCAGAATCGTAGTGGAGAACATTGGGTTTCCCTTAGACGTTTACTAAAATAACTAATAGGTAAAATGGACTTAGGATTGTATCTTGTAGGATACCCTACTGCTTTGGAAGAGTATTGTGATGCGAATTGAGTAACCGATAATAATGAAGTTAGTTCCACTAGTGCTTATGTTTTTACCTTTGGAGGAGCTGTTATCTCATGGAAGTCTTCAAAACACACTTGTATAGCTCAGTCTATTATGAAGTATGAGTTTATAGCTCCAGACTTGGTAGGCAAGAAGTAGAGTGGCTTAGGTAATTGCTAGCTAATATTCCATTGTGGGGAAAACCCACTCCGCCTATCTCTCTTTTATGTGATTCTCAAGAAGCCTTATGTGTTTCTCAAAATGAAGCTTACAATAGTAAGAAAAGGCATATAAATATTATGCATGAATGTGTGAGAAATATGATTGAGACTGTACTACTGGCTTTACAATTTGCAAGATCAGAAAGAAACTTAGCCAATCCATTTACTAAGGGACTAAGTAGAAAGATAGTCCAAGAATCATTGATGGGAATGGGGTTGAAACCCTACTAGGTGAGGAATTCATAGAGTCTCTCTGTAGAATGTGTGATTAACAGCCCTCCTAATGACCATTTTGGTGAGTCTTCTACTTCCATAGAGCATCAAAACGAGCATTCGGATGGAGAACCTTAACAACCTCACCTTCAAGGAGGAGGTGTTCCATTGAGGCAAGTTCCATTGAGGGAGACTATGACCCCCAACCTTGAGCAACAACCTATGTGCATTACATATCTGGTCGTTGGACCAAATAGGCAATTTGAGCTCAAGTCTGAGTTGATACACTTGCTACCTTCCTTTCTTGGTAGGCAAGGGGAGGACCTCCCCAACAAAAATCTCTCCGACTTTCATATGTTTTGTTGTGGTATGATTCCATAAAGAGTGGATGAAGATCTTTACAAGTTGAAGGCCTTCCCAATTTCACTAAGAGATGCTGTGAGGGATTGGATCCATTACCTTTCATCCGGGAATATAAACTCATAGATTGAGTTGAAGATGAAGTTTCTTGAAAAGTACTTCATGGCCTCTAAGTCCGCCACCTTGAAGAAGAAGATTAGTAATATCCTTCAATGGGATGAAGAGTCGTTCTACGACTATTGGGAGAGGTTCAAGAAGTTCCTTTCAAGTTGTCCATACCATGGCTATTTTGAAGGACATTTGTTCTATTATTTTTACAATGGTCTTCTTGATGAGAAGCAAAGGCTAGTGATGGGAGTTTGTGGTGGTTCCACTGGGAACAAGAGTTCAGGAGTGGCTATGGAACTTTATGAAGAGTTAGCTGAGGAGTCAAAAACTTTTAGTTTGAGATCTAATTTTAGGAGGAAAAATCCAAAAATCACAAGTGCTCCCACCAACAATGGAAAACTTAAGGATCAAATTTTGTCTCTCAGTTCTTGGTTAAGTCTTTGATGACTAAGTACGGAAATGTGCCGCAAGTAAAGTGTTGTTAAATTTGTTTATCGGCGCATCCTACAGACACTTGCCCTCATTTGCAAGATGATTATGTTGAGGAGGTAAGTTCCATGGGATATCAAGAAGGGAAACGTTATTAAGTAAATCAAGGCTATCAAGGTGGTAAAGGCTACCAAAAAAGGCCTTACAATGCCAACTGGATAGACCATCCCAATATTCGGTATGTAAATTTACAAGGGGGTCAAAATGATCAACTTTATCACCCCTCAACAACAATATCACCCCCTCAACTACAATTCCAAAGGCTTCAAGATAAGCCCCATGATCAAGGTGAAATTTTGGGGATGCCAAAGAGCAAGCCATTGGATGGTTGAGTTTGTGTGCAAAAAAGGCCAATAAATTACAAGAAAATGCCGAATTGAGCATAAAAAACTTGGAGACTGAAGTGAGTCAAATGGATTAAATATTGAATCAGATGGAGTCAAGGGATTTAGGTAATCTTCCCTCTCAACTGGAGCTTAACCCTCGATAACATACAAGCGCTATCACTTTGAGAACTGGCAAGGAGGTTGGCACTTCCCGTGATGGAGAAGTTGTTGAAGCCTAAAAGAGTTGAAGTTTTGAGAAGGAAGTGGAGGAAGAGGTTGAGACATTGGCCAAGGAGAGAGTGAGCAAGGAGAAGGAGATTGAGAAAGAGGTGATCAATGAAAATTCAGATTCCAACCTTGAGCCATCATCCCCTCCTCACAAGAAAGCAAAGACAATGTTCTACATTACTTTGTTTCTCAAATGGCTCAAATGAAGCAGACAGCCAGGAGGAAAAGGAAAGACATAACGAGAGCAGGTCCATCGCGCACCAATATGGCAAAGACAATGGCCACCCCTTCATAGCCAACATGGGACAAAATACATTTTATCAAAGAGGAGGCATAGAGGGGTTTCAAAAGGATCTAAGGCTGAAGGATGAATGAGGTCAAGGTGATGAAGCTTGAGGATGTGGAACAATTCACCTTGATGTTCAATATAATTGTACAAGTACTTATTTCGGCTGGACTTCTACAAAGTGCATGATCAATGGGACCGTTATGTACTACAACCTTCCGGAGAAGAAGGATTTGACCCCGGGTACACCATCATCTAGGAGATGCACCAAGTGGCCCTCACCACGAAGAGTCAGACACTTCCGTACGACAATTTCATCACCTCCATTATGGAGAAGAAGAAGGTTCATATCAAATCAAAAGCGAAGATCTAGCCTAAGTACTACAATGCAAATAACTTCGGGCAGAAGCATTGTGTTTGGGAGGCAGGGACGTAATTTGATCCCAACATCCCCAAGGGGGATATGGATGTGCCTCTCACACCCGGCCCTAAGGTGTCTCCACCAGCTTCCATATCTGTGGATGCTTCCCTCACCATTATTCCTTCCCCGCGATTAGGTATAAAAGTTTTTTTAGTTTTATGGTTATTCCAAATTATTATTAATTAAAATTTTAATTTAATTAACTTATTTTATCCCATGGGACTTACACAAAGGGTGTGAGGCATCCTTATAAAGGACGTGAACGAGACCAAGGCCCTGGCGCAACACACAGAACACAATGTGCGTAAGCTTATAGAATAATCGGTGGGGCTCAAGTCTATGATTTCCGGTGTGATCAATGCACCCGGGGATAAGGGGCCTGAAGATGACGAGGATGGACTGGAAACCACATATAATGATGAAGGGTCTAGCACCAGCGATACCGAGTATTCCACCAAAGAGTGGGAGGTTATATCTCATGACAATGGAAGTAGTTCGTCGGTAGACGATGCTATCCCACCCGAGTCACTACCCCATTGATGGCCATGGATTCTATCTTAGTTTTTCGTAGAAGATGAAGAATGTTTGTTTGGATTTTTTGGGGTTCTATATCTTTTGTTTAGTTTTTAATTTGATGGGATGTTATATGGTATATAGCATTATGTGTTTTGGATATACGTACCTAGCTTTAGTCTAACCGATGTAACTTAATGAAATTTGAGACTGGTTATTGTGAACTTGGAATGGGACCTTTAGATGGTACATTCCAAGTTCTGACTGTATTGGTTAACTATCATTGATTTATTAGGTATGACAGATAAGTGCGACATTACTTCATTCGCACTGCATGATTTTGAGTTTACCAACATGTCTCCGACTACCATGCAATATTGCATGAATTAATTTATTTGAATTGATTTAGGCACGAGTTTGGATAGACAGTATTGAAACTTTGCATTGTGGAGAATGCTACCTCGCTCCCTAACATCGAGAGGATTACGACTAAATCGATTACAGATGCGAAGTTGATCTTCTCATCATTGACTATTACTGCTAGTGCGTACCCATATTGCCGATGTTGGACCTACGTCAACAATACTTCTTACTTTAATTTTCAATAATATTTACCCTAGTTATCGTAGGACCGTGGTAAAAAAACCTATTATTACCTTTTTTTAACTGAGGTAAATAATATTGTTTACTTTGAAAAATAGATGAGGTAAAGAACTTTGTACCTCGGTTATGTGATCTAAGCCAAAAAAACAAGGTAAAAAGGGCGAAGTAATATGTTTAGTTTCTTGTAGTGAAGCAACACATGCCAATTCATGGCAGATTCAACAATAATGCATTTTCTGCATCAAACTGCAAAATTTCCTTACAAAACAACGCCCTTGAGCTTAACACTATGGCTTCAAAGCCTTCCACTCAATCTCCTAACATCATGCTCGAGATCTACAAGTCTATCGAAGTACACATAAAAAATGCCAAGTTCCATGTTACTCTCCATTCCTCCGGAAAATCCTTCACCGTGGCTTGGATATCTAAGAGATACTTCATCTGGCATTCTTTCTTGAGCGCTTTCAACTCTGAAACAATGATGACACTTACACCTCCGTCTAGATGAGGCATGTAGAGGGAGTCATTGGGCAATTGAGCACGCTCTTTGTACTTAGAGAATGGAGTTTCAATCGATTTCATCACCTTCGTGTAATCCTCTAGCAAGCTCTTCATGCCATGTAGTTCATGAGATGAGGCACATTCAATCTCTCCAAAATATGTTTTGGATAGCATTCTAAATTACAAGATCACGCTAGCTAGGGGGCAGAGATTTTACAAGGAAACAACACGCACGCTCGGGTTCTAAAACAAACATGTTCAATAAGAAAAAAAATGTAAATAATAAGTAAGAATACAATTCTAAATAATTAAATAATATTTGAATTCAAGGATTTTTACATTATAAATATTCTAAATATTTTGTGATGTGTAAAATAATTTGCTGGATCTTGCACGATCTTGGCACATGTAATATTATAATTTATTTAAATTGTCAGTGAAGGTAATAGAATCACTATATTTATAAGAAACTTTACAGTGCAAAAAAAGAAAATGATTAACTAATAATAAATTTTCATAAAACCCTTTACTTAACACTACTGGAAAACCCCCCTTTTAGCAGCGCTACGTAGCAGTATTTAAAAAATCGCTGCTAGGTAATTGAGTAGCAGCTATTATTATTCCTTAGCAGCTATTATTTAACAAATGCTTCAATAACATGTTTTGAAGCAGCTAATTATTGAAGAATCGCTCCTAGAGTGTGGTATTTTCGTATTGGCGGAAAATTATAGCAGTCATTTCCTAAAAATTGCTACTATATTAAGTTAGACGGGAAAGCATAGCACTTGTTATGGTAAAATAGTTTCCGAGTATAATTTTAAAGCAGCTAATTAATGAATTACCGCTTCTAGAGTGAGGTATTTTAGTATTGGCGGGAAATCCTAGCAGCCATTTACTAAAAGGCGCTTCTATATTAATTTAGGTTGGAAAGCCTAGCACCTATTATTATAAACTAGCTCCTTCGTGCACTAGTATTAAATAAACATATAAAAAAACTTTAAGTAGCGCCTTTTAAATAGTTTACCTCTTCGTTATTTAAATTAACTAATAACGAATAATTTTTTTCAAGTAGTAATAGGTTACAACCTTTTAAACATTGTAACAACTATTTTCATGGAAACATATATAGCTGCAAAAGTGTTTGAAAATATTTACGATCCATTGCAGCATCTCTTTTCGTATGTGGTTATTTAAAACTTGGGTTGATATGCTCACATTTTCAGTATATGGGCTTTTCTACCCTAAAGACAAATTCAATCAATTTGTAATAAATAATTTATGGTTAAATATAATTATTATTATACATACATATGAAAATAATAAAAATACGATGTGAGATATTATTATATTTATCTTCAGTGAGGGAGTATATAATTTTAGTTACACTTATCCAAAATTAGAAAAATATAGTTACAATTTAATTTTTCTTCAACAACTAATTATTTTTTAATTTCATAAATTATGATACGGAACCAGGTTGATTTTATGATTAGTCTTGAATTGAGTGAATAATGTAGAAAAATTATATTACAGACGATTGCGTGTTCAAAATTTTGGGCTACATTGGGTGAATGGAAGCGACTCTAACATATTTGATAAAAAAATACGCTATGATCCAAAAACATTCTTACAACGTTATCCTTCTCTCAAAAATACATGATTTTTTTAATTCTTGCATAAATATATAAATAGAAAATAAATATTCATTTGTGTGATATGTTGAAAAGTGCTAGTACATGTTTTAGAGTAAATTAGAGTTGGTTTCTTAGAGGTAAAGAAAGAAAAATCGGAAAGGATTACAGATATGTTCTTGAGCCCGATTGTAGATAAATATTATGTTACGAACTTGGAAAGTCGAATGGTGGTGTATAGGATAGCATCACATTCGAGTGGATTTGAATTTTGAGTAACGAGTAAAGTGTTTTACTATTTGCACTTAGGTCACTCCAAGAAAGTTGGAGTTGTCGAATCACGAAATCGGCGACACCAAAATGCAATTCAATATTATACCTTTGCGAATTTGTGATTTGGACATGTATGGATGAACGATAGGGACTCTAAAGTCTACATTGATTGCTTCTACACAATCTTGGAAAATAACACTATGGCCCAAAATTGTATTGCCCTATTATCCATTGCTCTTAAATACATGATTTTTGTTATTCTTTCATAAATATAGAAATAGAAAATATATTTTTTTTGGAAGAAATGATGAAAAGCGCTAGTACATATTCCAGAGTAACTTAGAGTTAATTACTTAGAAGTAAAGAAATATAAATCAGAAAGGATTACAGATATGTTCTTGAGCCCGATTGTTGATAAATATTCGGTTACGAACATGGAAAATACAATGGGGGTGTACATGGTAGCATCACGTTCGAGCATATTTGAATTTTGAGTAAAGTTTACTTTTTGCACTTAGATCCATTCAAGAAAGTTGGAGCTGTCAAATTAAGAAATCGACGACATCAAAATGCAATTCAATATTATATGTTTGCAAATTTGCAATTTGGGTATGTATGGATGAACGAAAGGGTCTCTAAAGTCAACATTGATTACTTCTACACAATCTTGGAAAATTACACCATGACCCAAAATTGTATTACCCTATTATCCATTGCTCTGAAATACATAGTTTTTGTTATTCTTGCAAAAGGCAGACTCTTTTAATGATATGTTATCATTTTCAATTTTAGAAATAAAAGGTCGTAATTTTATTTTTGTATAGTTAAACTAAATGTTATTGTATAAATACATAATATAGTTGAATATAAATGTTAGGGTAAGCCTTAGGAAAGACAGGGACTGATATGCAAAATGGGGTTCATATTGTAAGTATTATAAAAATAGGGTACCTAGTAATTAATTAAGGCTGATTGTCCATTTTAATTTTTCTTTTCTCAACAGTTTTGAGCAGTTGAAATTTTTGAAAACTACAATCCATTTATCACATGTATCTTTGTCCTCATTATTCAACTGTAAATTTCATCTTCTGCGTTTGTATTCTATTTTCTCCTCTCTTTGTTCTTCAATTTCCCTCTTCTCCGATCTTTTTCTTATACTTCTCTTCGTTCTTCACGAAGTCTCACTGGAATTGCGTCGTTCAAGTTTGCACCGAAATCGCCTGAATTCGGCAAGCTTGATATTCTAGGTTTTGAAATTTCGTTGCTGTTCTTTTCCATTTTTGCTTTACAGTTGTTCACGATTATGATGTAAGGTTTTTTTTGTGTATTTGACCTAGTCTATGGGTAGGACGAAGGGGAAAGCTATTCTTCCTGAAGCTGAGAAGTTGTCTCAGCCTTCTCCTTCTCTTGGTTCATATTCAAACTGTTTTCCATTTTGAATATTTGGAGTTTCACGTTTTTTTTGTTCTTGTTATATGTGTATGTTTTTTTTTCAGTCTAGTTGATGTTGACTTTTTTTAGAAATTTTATTTGTAAGTCAGATATACATACAAGTGGTTGTTGTTTACATTTTTGTCAGTCAGATTGTATGTTTTGAGTCTTTTTTATAATGTGCATTTAAATGTTTAGAAGTTTCATTTGTTTTTTTCCCAGTATGTTAGCATTCTAATTATAATGTGCATTTATTTTCCGTTTCGAATATTTAGAGTTTTGCGCTTTTTTTTGTTCTTGTTGTGTGTGTATGTGTGTTTTTTAGTCTTGTTGATGTTGACCTTTTTTTAGAAATTTTATTTGTAAGTCAGATATGCATACAAGTTGTTGTTGTTGTTGACTTTTTTGTTAGTCAGATCTGCATGTTTTGAGTCTTTTTTATAAAATGAATTTTATTGTTTGGAAGTTGCATTTGTTATTGTAAGATATGTATCAGTTAGTTGCTCTATTTTTTTCAGTATGTTAGCAGTTCTATTATAATGTGTATTTGTTTTTTTAAGAGTTGCATATGTTAGGATAACAACTGTATTAGTTAGTCATCATGTTTTTATGATTTGTATGTCAAATCCTCATGTTTTGACTCCATTTTATAATGTGCATTTGGTTTCTTAGAAGTTTCATATGATAGGCTAACATTTGTATAAGTTACTTACTCTATTTTTTGAGTTACTTATTTTGTTGTCGACTGATTGTTATATTGTGCACTTGCTTTCTAAGAAATTGCATGTGTTAGTATAACTTATGTATTAGTAACTTAGTCAGTGTTTTGATTTTGGCTAATTATTATTTACTTATTGTTATTCTTTCTGATTTGCTAGTGTGCATTTTGTTTCATTACAAGTTGCTTATGTTAGTTTATTATATGTGTAAGTTAGTTATAATGTGTATGTCAGATTATGTTGCTTACTGACTGTCAGACTATGCATGCCTTTATTTCATTACAAGTTGCATATATTAGTATATCCTATGCATTAGTTAGTTATACTGTAGTTTTTCCAGATTAAGTTGCTTATTGGCTATCACAGTATGCATTCCTTTTTTTAATACAACTTGCATATGTTTGTATGCTTTATGTATTAGTTTCTGACTGTGCGGTATATGATTATTTTTAGCTATGTCTGAAGGAGGTGAAGATACTATTCAACATAAAGAACCTGAGATAGAAGTACATTTTATTTGTGTGATTATGCTTTTTTTTAATACGTGCTTATACAGTTTTTTGTTTTTCATTTTTTGTATAGTAGTTGTACTGGCACGTGGTCTGCCAGAATTGGTGGTGCTGCTACTACACAAATTCCAGTTCCTGTTGTTCGTATGTCGGGAAACAAGAAATGGATGAATGTGGGTGTTAAGCAGCTGAAAGATGGTGAAGGTGTATCAGCTTTGGGTGAAGGTGGATCAAGTTAAGAATTTGACTATGGCACATTGTTGAATGATGTTGTTCGAATGAGTAGAGAAGTAGCTAGTGTTGATGAAGCCGAGGGTTCTAAGGTAGTGAAGAAAAATTTTAGGGACGTTTTGGATATCATGATTGATAATGTTAATGCTGGTGTTGAAGGGGTTGATGCTAATGTTGGTGTTGAAGGTGGTCGTGTTGGGAGGAAGGATGTTTCAGCACAAATTGATGGTGAAGTTGTTAGGTCTGTGGAGGGGAAGGTTTTCTGCAGAAATTGAAGCTGAAGTTAAGGCATATTTTAATGAGAATGATACTGATTTGAATAGGAAAGAGACAAAATCTGTTGGGGAGGAAGTTGTACCTGCCGGTGAAGGTTGTTCTAAGGATGTTGCGAATGATGTGGAAGGTGGGTCCAGGGATGATAGTGACATTATAGACAGTATGATTAGAGACAATATTAATGAAAATCAGTGGATTTTGGATGCAATTGTGAAGGCGGAGGTGGCACAATCTGATGCGGCTGTGTGTGAGAGGGAGAGTGAGGTTAGTGAAGCTGATGTAGATGTGGATGACAGTGTTGATGCTCGACATACTGTGATGGTCTCCTTTGAAGGAGAGAAGGAGAGGTCATCACCTCGTATGTTGAGCAAGGAGAATGGTAAACAATATGAGACCTCTACTGGATAAAATAAAAGGAAGGCAGAAGAACTTACTGTAAAGTTGCATGCTGAGAAGGTGATGAAGACAAAGACTAAAAAAGTTGTTGTGAAGAAAGGTGCTGAAAAGGCAAAAAAATGGGTGGAGTTTTGAAGGAGTCTGCAGAGAAGGTGAAGAAAGGTGTTGAAGTGGAAAAAAACTAAGTTTGAAGAGGAAAGTGGACAGTACTGCTGGTGAAGCTTCAGGGTCAGGAAAAATGGTTGCTGATGAAGAAGGAGCTCCAAAATAGCAGCGCAGCCGTTAGAAGAAGCGGGTGGTCAAACGTATGGATGAGGAGGGTAATACATAAGTATTTTCCCTGTTTACAGTGTTATTTTAATATGTTATAAACTGTACTTTTTTCATAAGATGCTGCATTTGATAAGATTCAGTGTTTATTTGTTATTCACAATTTGTGTGTCTTTAGTTTTTCATTTTCCTACATGTTGATAAGAAGTTGTATTTTTTTTATATTAAATGTTGCATATGTTAACATTCATGTTGTATTTGTTATTTTATTTCCATGCAAATGTTTTTTTTATATTCTATATGTTGGTCTTAATGTTGTCTTAGTTAACTATATCATGTGTGACTGTTCTTTGTGTGTTAGATTTAAACTTACACTTTTCAGGACATGTATGCTTACACTTTTCATATTTTATTTTATTTTAGGTTTGCTAAGAAATTATTAACCAGCTGTTGTCCTTCAAAGATGAAATCATAAATTGCCTCGCTCACTCCTGCCCAAAAGATTGATGTGGAAGGTATAGGTTTTGGTACACTTCTTGCCTTTGACATCTCATTCATTCCTTTTGGAATTGTGCCTTGGCTAGTTAACAGGTTTAATCATGTGGGCTGATTTCGTATTGTTTTATGCTGACTTCAAATTGTTCTAGGCTGACTTCTTATTTTTTATTCTAGGTTTGATCATGTTGGATGTGTTCAAGAAATATCCAGCTCAAGGTACATCACTACCCTGATGATGTGTTTGATATATTCTATATTCCTAGGATTCCAGGCTGTCCTGTTGGCTTGGTTAGGAACAATGGAAGGGGTTTTTCAAGGGATATAGATATTAGGAATAGATGGAGAGATGAGTTAGTTGCTGATAAATATGGTAATATTTCTCATGTTTATCTTTTTGAGGAGCTGAGTAAACTAGGTGATTAAGGGTGAGCGCTTTAAGAGATTTTTTTTGGTATGTATGTCATGTGTACTTTCTTGGCGCCAACTACTTGCTTGGTTAGTGCTTTAGAGAATGTTAGGACCATTAAGAGTCTTGATTGGTGTGGCTTAGTGATTGATCGTCTCTATGAGGGTGTTAGGAGCTTCAAATCCTATTCAGGTAAAAGAGATGTGTCTTGTGTTGGCGGTTGTGTGTTTGCATTGCTCCTGGCTTATATTTATAGGTTTCCTTTTAGAGGTCAGCCTGACCTTACTAGACTGCCCTTGTGCATGCATTAAACGAACAAATCTTTTCTCGACAGGGCTCATTATCTTTTAAAAAAGGGGCTATAATAAGATGGTTATGGTAGAGGCTGGTTTTCCTTTAACAAAGGATGAGAGGGTGAAAGATAAAAGAAGTAGCCAACAACAATCTGAGGGAACTCGCAATGAGAATATTGGCCATAAGGGGCTTCATACACCGACTGCTCATGTGATGGCATTGCTCAAGAGCCAGGATTTATTTCGTATCGAATTCCTAGTGGCGCAATGAGAAATGAAGACATTGACAAAGCTACCAGCAATGTAAGTATTTTTTGTCTTTTTTTTTACAGTTTTTAAAAACTAGTGTATGTTGTTTTAAAACTAATGAAGATGTTAGTTAATCTAATGCAGTTTATAGTTCGTATTTCCTTTTTATACAGTTTCTGATTGTTTGTTGGACTGATCTTTGTTCTTCTTTGTCAGCCTTTTCATAGGGCTTGTCTCATTTTCAAATGATACATGGAGGTCATTACACACATGTTGGTTCAGAACCTTGAGAGGGCAAATGCAAGTCTGATTGTGTGACCACAACCGTAGCTGTAGCTACAACCCCAATCATAACCACAGGAAGAAGGCACAACCACAAAAAATGAGGATCCTGTTTATGTCAAGATGACACATGAAGTTATGAAAACCCAAGGAAACATGAGTGGGTTGATAAGGTAGTTGAAGAATACATGAGGATAACTCGTTCTTTGATTCCTTCATTCCCCCTTGAGATTGAAGGACTTGAAGATATGTAGCTTTAGCGTCTTTGAATTATTTTTGGATGATTTGCAATCAACTATTTTGTGACTGATTGGTTTGTTGGTGATATGTTAAGCGCAATTGAGACGCTGTTTTAGGATTTGTTTTTAAGGTTGAAGGTGTTTTTGGATGATTTGTGACTGATGTTTTTTGGGTGAAATGTTGAGCGCATTTGTTGTTTTCCTTGGCCAAGAATCCTGTCCTTTACTTCTGTTTTGGATTTTTTTTGTCCACCTTTAGAGGATTTAATTTGCAAGTATTTCTGTGATGGAATGAAGGTGCAATATTCTAAGAGTGTGAATGCACAACATACCTGACACCTCAAAGCACTTGCATGTGCATTGTACTTCAACCAACCCATCTTCATTTTTGTACTCGATTGTCTTGTATTTGGATTCATCATGTTCTAGGCTGACCTCATATTTTTTTGTCGGTGGTTCTGAGAACAGTTCCTTGACCTTAGTTTCCATTGCTAGGGGAAATTCCTTTTTGAATACTTTGTACAATGCAAGTGTGTAAACCTGAGCAACATATTTAACCAACCATGTATATGCCCAGTGTAGGAAATAAATGCATATTGTAAGTTAACAAATTCAGGTTCTAGACTAAGTAATACATATTCTTAATGTAAACATACCTGCTTTATTTTGATATTTTGGCTTTGCTATTGTACATGTATTTTCCTTTTCTGCTTCATCTCTCCTCCACTTTCTGATTGTTTGGTTGATAAGCTCATAGAAGTGTGTCATTGTTGTTGTTTTGTTTGCACTGAAGCATAGTGCGTGGTTGGTGCTTTTACTTCGCTGTGATGATAAGATGCCTACAGATAAAATACCCTTGCTCAATGCCGTGCTCCAAGGGTAAATATGGTAAATAAAAAATATGGTGGAACATCCGAGGGCCCCCATGAAAGTACAGGCGACCCCACCAAATACAAAGAGTAGTGCAAACCCTAAGTTAGATGGTGCTAAGCCTAGGGGAATAAATGTAAGTCTAGATACAAGTGTGAATCTAGACGAATACATAACAACCAAAAATGTGTACTGGCTCTCATATGATTTCCTAATCGCAGCCGAGACTTGGGTCTTGGGTCTTGAAGAAAAGGTGATGAAGAAACTGCCAGTGGTAGACATAAAGTGCAGCCGAGTGTAGTGTACTCGGGTCTTGAATGGTTGCCATGATGTGCTGGTGGTGCTGAATCCGAGTGAAGCTGGGACCGCCAATGGAGGAGCAGCTTCTACCATATACACCCTTAAGATGAAGAAAGAGAGGTGTTATTAGCCTTCAAACGTTCTCGTGGTGTGAACCAAGGCTATTTTAGAGGGCAAGAGTATTCGTAGGCAGTGTCAATGACTCTTGTCGATCACACAAAAAATAACCCCCCTAATGATGGAGAGAATGGACCCAACTTATACGACGTGTGTCAAGCCTGGCGATTCTATAATCGCCCACTCCATTTTAAGCAAATGGACGGCTATATGCTAATTTAACACAAAGTGTAGCACGAGCATAGAGCGCATGGTAACTGTCAAATCTAAGTAACGACTAGCAGTGGGTTAATTAAGTTCCGTACGCTAATTAATTAACCCACTACCCGACTCCTATGGTTGTGCAACCAAATGAAGAAAGGCTGCTCTCCCACCCTCATCGGCCATAGTACACAAATTTTTCCAAGGGGAAATGTGTAATCAAAGCATGGAAAAAACTCGTACATCCACCCAATACAATTTCAGCCCAGAGAGAAGAAGGCTAAAACTAAAAAAATCCACCAACTAGGGCCAAAATGGAGCAAATTCGGCCCAACAATAAGAGAAAACACACCTTTAATTCATGCGCGCCAGCAGCTCTTTTTCAGCCCATTTATTCACCAAATTCGCAAGTCAATTAGGGGCAAATTTGGGTCGAATCTGGGTCAAACGAGAAGGCCATATAGGCTGAAAATAATTTTGATTTAAATAGGCCCAACACTCCTTGAATTCAACCCACCCGATTGGAGCCCACCTTATGATTTCTCGCGGGTTAAAACTGGGTTATAAGATGACCCGGTTCCTCTTTTAAATTCAGCGTTTTCTTTTCGGCCCTCTTACATTTCTTTCGGCCCAGTAGATAATTGAAATGGCCCAGCAGTTGGCCCAAACCGCTAGGGTTTAACACCCTTTAACCCGGCTTCATTGGTGGGTCATATGACCCGGCGCCACTATGAACCGGGTCAAAAACCCAAGGGAGCCTCTGCCCCATTTTCCTTCTTGGGTTTAGTGACCTGGCGGCGTTCCAAAAGGGTCGAGCGCCCAGATTTTCTTCTTCACCGGATTTGCATTTTTCCAGTGCCGGTGAGCGCCGGCATCTGGGAAAAGTCACCGGAATCTGCAAAAAATGGCCAATAAATTCCACATAAATCTAGGCACTCTTTACTTGTGCCTTTTTGGCCAGATATTGCACCTAAACGAGATATTTCATTCCTCCAAATATGAGCATGTGTAATCCGGCCAAAAAAATGCCATCCTCCTTGTCGGTCTCTCATTTTTCCGGTGAGCAACACCTTAGCAACAATCCTTTTCTCCATTTTCCAGCTGCGGGATGCACCTTATGATATGAATCCCCTTGCTAAGAATGTGAATTGCGAAATTAAGATCTTTGACAAAACAAGGGAACTCGCAAACCCTTCAATGTCGCACGAAATTCAAGGTCTAGCCCTCGGGGTACACTCAATTTCGACTCGATCTCTAACTAGCCCTCAGGATCAGATTACAAGGTTTATTGGTACTTAACTAGCCCTCGGGGTTAAGCAACAATGGAATAGCTCGCAAGCAAAGAGTATGAACTC
Organism: Rubia yunnanensis; assembly: GCA_037428765.1. Classification (NCBI taxonomy): domain Eukaryota; kingdom Viridiplantae; phylum Streptophyta; class Magnoliopsida; order Gentianales; family Rubiaceae; genus Rubia; species Rubia yunnanensis. Next base: position 30,061,652 of record CM075071.1, on the reverse strand, counting down.
AAAAGGTTGTATATTTGGTTGATGAAAAGTTGTAAGGTAAAAATAATGTTGAATACCACCCCCATTTATAGTACATATGTATGGTCTTCAAAAAATACAAATAAGAAACTGAAAAGGATTATGACAGCTTTAACAAGCTAAAACCACATTTAACTAGACTACCTAAAATAAATGACTATATTCTTCAAGATAAATCTTGAATGAATATTGCCTTATCTAATCTTACCAAATCTAATTCTAATTAAATCAGAACTGAATATTCTAACACCTAAAATAAATGCATGACCAAAACATTAATTCTTCCAAGGCCAACATGGCTGAATTAATGGGCCTTATTCTAAAATAAAATAAATGATCACACTACCTCATTAAAAAACCCAATAGGAAAAAGAGTATAGTGTTATCTTCTAAAATTCCTAATAAATACAAATTTTTTTAATTAAAACCATTCGAAAATGGGGGGTATATATTTGGCACCCCAAACCAAAGTAAGTGAGCCAAAATAGGCGCAAGAAGGTCTTAGTACATCGCAATTTACAAAAAAGATCATCTCGTAGATGTTCCCAGAGCTAAGTAAAGCTCCTGAAGCAAACACTTGCTTCCAAAACAGCAGTAACAGTCTATGTCAAAAAATTAGCTAAAACACCTTGCTAAGAGAAACCATCAGCTAGAACCTCGCGAACAGGTCGGAGAAACGAGAAATCGAGACTCCTATTTGTCAACGATGTGCCAGCCGAAATAGTTGATTAGGTCCTGATTGAGATATAAATCTCAAATTATCAGCTTCCCATATCATGGAGAAGGAGTTGTGGAATAAAAATTGCTGTAACTCGCTGCATAATCATTGCAATCCTGGGCTCAAACCGTTCTAACCCTGTGTTCAGTCCAAAAGAAAAACCTGTGCTCAATCGTTTGCTTCAGTTGAAAAACCTCCTTTGCATCATTGCTCAAGAAGTCCTCACCTGCACAGTAGGGAAAAAAAACACAAGCAGTTTCCATTCGAAGAGTGAAAAGAGAAAAAATAGAAAATATAAATTAAGTTACTGAAGTGAGTCTAGGTGTGTTCTAAAAAATCTAGGAAATACCCATAGGGGAAACAATTCTCACTTCATGGACTCCAATTTTATCCAATAGTAAAAGACCCCTAAGAAAAACTGGTACATTTTCTAAGTTTAAATCTCCAGTAATGTTCATATCCTTTGCATATTTAGCCCAAAAATCTGCAGCTGTATTAGATTCCCTAGGAATGTATTTGATTGGGTTAACTTTGTGCCCTTTGTTCAAGGAGCTACAGATAGAGAAAAATCTCCATTGACTGCCCATTGGATCATGTATTCCTTTAACAGCTGATAAACAGTCTGACTCAATCATACAACAGTTAAGGTCAAGTTGTGAGCATAATCGATATGCACTCTGAATACCTACCAATTCAGCATGTAGTGGGGAATCAGATTTGAAAGCATTAACTGTAAGCCTAATCACTTCTCCATTCCAATCCCTGAATATAACTGCACATGAGGAGTCTCCTCCAGTTTTCCAAGTAGCATCAGTGTTTATTTTGAAGCCTGATATTGGTTTTTCCCAACTGACAGCAAATATCCTGTGTTAAACAATTTTTTTCAGACCTCGAGAAAAAGCCCCAGATAGAATATTATACAGAAAAGGTGAAAGAGGATCCCCCTGTTTGATGCCTCTATTGGATGCAAAGAATCCTGAAGTAATTCCATTTATTAAAACTGAAAAATGAGCTGAAGCTATGTTTTGCATAATGCGATGCACAAATGTACCATGAAATCCAAATTGAAGGAGAATTGAGTTAAGGAAAGACCATGAGACCCTGTCAAAGGCCTTCTGCATATCTAATTTAACTATCAGTTTTGGAGCTTTAGACTTCCTAGTTAAACATTTAGTCATCTCTTGCATCAAAATTATGTTATCAGATATATCCCTCCCTTTTATAAATGCACTCTGTTCAGGGGATATAAGTAGAGTCATTAGGGGTTTAATCCTTTCCATTATAATCTTAGAAAAAACTTCATTCACAAAGTTTGATAAGCTTATGGGCCTGAGATCAGAGAAGGTGATTGGAATTGGTCTTATGGGGATCAAAGTCAGCCAAGTACTAGAGATGGCCTTAGGAATATTACCACTTTTTAGGAAATCATTTGCAGCATCAAGGAGATCTCCTTTAATAGTATCCCAGAAAGTGGTATAAAAAGCACCAGAATATCCGTCAGGTCCGGGGGAGCTAGATTTATTTAGGTCAAATACTGCAAACTTAAGCTCCTGAAGTTGAAAAGGGGACAGGAGAGTGTTGTTATCTTGATCCGTAATTACTTTAGGTATTTCAGTTAGGAAGTGTTTTAGGTATGTTCCCATTTTTTGTGAGGCTTCCTCATTAAAAAGTTCTTTGTAAAATCTCACAGCTTCCTCTTTGATCAATGTTGGTTCTAAAATCCAGTTACCTTTTCCATCCTTAATTTTACTTATTCTTGTTTTTGTTCTCCTTTCCCTAATTGAGTGAGGGAAGTAACTCGTGGTAGCATCTCCATACTTAAACCAATTTAACCTAGCTTTTTGCTTAAGATAGATAATTTTTTCTTTTTGAGCTCTCGTCAGCAGATGTTTGGATTTATTTAGCTCTGCTAGGGTTAATTCATCTTGTGTTTGCTGGAAAGAGATTTCCAGATCATTAACAACATTCTCATAGTGTGCCAAATTCTGAGTCACATTACCAAAATGTAATTTATTCCATTGTTTGATTTCCATCTTTAGCCTCTTAAGTTTAAAAACTAACCTGTACATCCCATTGAAAGGAGAGGCTAATTCTCAGTTTTTTACTACCAGGTCTTGAAATTCCTGTCTATTTGACCACATATCTTGGTATCTAAATGGTCTAGGGGCTTGTTCTTCAGATGATTGTACAGAAAGAAATAAAGGGGAATGGTCCGAGGTCATCCTATTTAAAACATGAATGGAACTATTAGGAAATAGGTCCAACCAATCCAGGGTAGCTATACCCCTATCTAACCTCTGAAACATTAAGTCCTTGCATTTGTCCCTATATCTGTTATTGCTCCAAGTAAAGGAGTTCCCCACAGTAGGGATATCATGCAAGTCCAGAAGGTTTATAAATTCATTGAACTGCTTCATACTCTTTTTTGGTGTTGACTTCCTTCCTTTATATTCAGATACAGATGCAACAGTGTTAAAATCTCCTATATATATGGAAGGATGATGCATTGTTAGCTTTAAATCATTCCATAAAGCCTCCCTCATTTGTCAATGTACACTTGCATATATGAAAAAACAATTCCAGCTAAATGAAGAAACAGAATCAGATATATTGACATGCACAAATTGATCTGTCTCACTTAAGGTTGTAATGCTGAAAGCTTGATTCCATAGGATCCATATTTTTGCACTTTGAGCAAAGAGAGCATTTTGGTATCCAAGTTCATGCTTTAAAACTGTTAAAATATGTTTATCCTGCCAGGGTTCTATTAAGCACAGGATATCAATCTTATGCTTCAGTTTTAAAACCTTTAATCTATCAAGAGATGTTCCAATACCCCTTACATTCCAAACTAGAATATTTCCTATTATGGTGTGTTTTATCATTTAAAAACTTTTGGGGTAGCTTTCTGTGAAGATCTTAGGTTTCTACTCGTCTTAGCCGAAGTCTTACCTTTATCACCTGATTTGCCATTAATATTTCAATATTCACCAAATTAGACTTCAGGTTAGAATTCCCTACCTTGTTCTGCATGTTTTCCTCTTCCTCTTTACTCTGCTCAGGTTGTGAAAGATCCCTTGTATTAACACCTGAGGAGGTGTTTTGCTCTGTGAAACCTGTATGCACTTGCTCAAGGAGAGGAGGAGCAGTTATAGTGGTAAGATTTTCTTCAGAATCCACTGATTCATGAAATATCTCAACTACCTCCCCTTCCAGATCATCCTGTAAATCATCTAATGATTGAAATGCATTAGAAATTGTTACTGTGTTATTCTTTGTAGCATTTTTCGGGATAAGAGGGAGTTCTGAGAGCTGGTTCTTTTTTCTCCAAAAAGATGTGGTTATTGGCTTAGATATATCATCAAGTGAGTAGAAAGGGCCATTTCTTTTCTTGTGGCTAACCTTAAAAAGATTGATGTTACTTTCATGTTGAAATCCTACATTTATTTTTTGAGTTTGGAACTCCTTCTCTTTTTGTGTGATAGTTAAGGTTGAGGAGCCCTCGATGTTAATTGTTTCTTTTGGAGGGGGTTCTAATCCTTTTGTCTCCTTATGTTCATTTCCTCCAGTTCCCTCAGTTTTTTTCAAAATCTTTTTTCTCAGCTCAGGATGCAATTGGTTACAACTTGTGTTACTGTGACCTATTATTTTACAATGTGAGCAGTATAATGGCAAATCCTCGTACTCAATCGGGTATTCCGCCACCTTGTTGCCTATTCCTACCACATTAGTATAAGGGAGCTGTGATAAAAGATCAATCTCAACGCAAACTTTGATAGCAGAGGGTCTAGTTAAGGCTTTGGTGGCAGCATCCATCTTAAGGAATCTACCTATCTGACTGCTTATACCCGTAATTGCAGAGTTGTTGTAAAAATGTAAAGGCAGTTTATGAACTGTTACCCAAACTGGAACTATGGAGGATTCCACAGATGATGAGAAGTCCGGAGACCACTTCTGAACTTTCATTATGAAACCTTGAATAGTCCATTGACCCTTCATCCAGCATCTTTGATAGTCCTCGCTTTCCTGAAAACGAATAAGAACATGTCGGTAATCAATCGACCCTAATTGAAATTTTGATTTAAAACCAATGGATTTGAAAGCCTATTGCAGAGTGTCCATTGAGGGTTTCCCTGGGATGAACTTTCCGATGAGGGCATTCTGATAGTGCGAGGCTAGTAATTCGCCTTCTTCTGGGGGAAGGATGTAGGCTATTTTGCCCTTAAATTCCGTAATGGGATGCAGATTTGGGGTGTCGGGGAGTGATGTGAGAAGCGGGGGGGCTTAGGATCAGGTGGTGGAATTGGCGTCGGCGACGCCATGGTCAGCCACCAGAGATGGTGAGTATGAACCAGAGATGGTGAGTATGAACCAGAGAACACAGTGGAAATGACCGTTGGCAGTGAGATTAGTATGATTAATAAATACAAATAAATAAAGAAACCGATTGTATCACCTCAGGCATGAAGATCCATCAATTCGAGTCTAGGGACAAAGAATCGAGGCTAATACATGCATAACCTAAGCCGGAATAGCAACTTTCCGGCGAACCTAAAACCGGAAAATTCAAAGCTCCAACTTCCAAATTAAACATAAATCCGAATCTTCCACTTTCTTTTTCCGATTGGATAATGCATAATAAAAGAAATCCAAATCCTTCGAGGTATAAGAAGCATTATAACACACCGGAAAAACATTTTTCCGGCGAACCCGATCGGAAAACTCAAACCTTCATCCTCCAAATAATCCATACATTATGAAAAATCTGCTCCTTCATTCATCTTGATCTGGGCATTATTATGAAATTGACAAAGATGAGGAAAATACTTTGGGCAAATCATCGTTGATGATTCCGATTAAACCAATTCACCATGGTCGGTTGTCGTACCTTGAATAGCAGCCTGTAAAATTTCAATCAAGCCTCGATTAACAACATTCATTCAATGAACACATAGCAAATCTTCTCCAAACATCTGTCTTGAATCCGACTAATCCCAAAACATTAACCCCATCTAACAATAGCATGCAAACACCCAATATCTTGAATTCCATATGAGTGTTCATCAGACAAGAAAATAAATCTAAATTATTGGCATAAAATATAGCAATCTGGTCAAAAATTCCAATTAAAACAAACAATCATGGCCGGGCGGATACTGGGATATGATCACACGATTGCCATCTCATCGAATAAATCATGAACTCTTCCAAATACTAAAAATTTTATGCCTCAAATTCATCTCTACTCACAATCTAACATGAACATCACATAAACTATCCACCATAAACAAATAATCTTCCATACAAATCCACATAGATTCATTATAAATAAACCCCTCATCCAGATTGGATCTATCAACGAAAGATTAAAACTTACTTGGAACAATGCTAGATCTTCATCTAATCCACTCCATCAACAAACAATATTGAAGATCGAAATCTTCAACCATACTTTGAGTCTGAATCTGAATCTGTCCTCCTCCATGGTGCATGCAAATCAATGGCGAGGCCCGACAAGCTATCCATTGAAAAATTCAAGATCAAAAAGGCAGATCTTCATCCAAAAATCCAAGATTCAAAGATCAAATCTTCAATTTCAAGAACAAATCATACATCGAAAGATGCCCGGCGAGGAATCCAACATTGTTGGATTCCTCATCGGAAACTCAGAATCGTAGGAGAGAAGCTGGAATAAAAATGGCTCCGATGTTCAGGAGAAGGACTGAGTCCATTTTTTTTCTCAGGAGAGAATTTTCTGAGAGCTCTTTCAAGATACTGAGAGCTTCCTTAATGTCGTGCTCCATTTTTCACGGATGACGTACATGTGTTGAAACCAAGTGCTACTTTCCAGCTTGTATGTGGCGATCATGGAGGTTCATTTTTCTTCAAATTTTGCTTAATCGCTATATCGCTTTACATACAATAGTCTATATCGCTTTTGAAAGATTAATATTTCTTTAATCTCCCGTAATGTTGTATTACATTTTGTTTTATGTGCCACAAGCATAACCTATGTTTTGTTTTTTGGAAGACCAGAAATGGAAGTTGATTAGTATACACACTGTAAGCTCACTGGTGTAGAAGCTAACATTCCCTACTCAGTTTCTGGTATAAGAAATAAAATTTTTGAAGTTGCATCATTTTTAGAAAACTTGATTTCTAAAGTAACAAGTGCAACTTATAAGCTATATAATGCATACTGTAAGGTAAGAGGTGCAATGTCTATGAGTGCATATTCCATGCTCAGAACTGTAAGCAATAAATTTTCACAACTTACCTCATTTATTGCTTTGGTCATTGCAGGATCTTGATCTGTCAATATTGTGACAGGTTCCCTCCCTTCCATTGATTTTTGAAAGTGTTGAGGAGTCACACAAAAGTATCAGCCAACTCATTTGTTATAAAAGCACAAGCAAACATTGTTATGTTCTAGTGATTGTTAATTCCAACTATTGGAGCACAAATAAAGTTATACTTGTTTGTTCTATATGTAGTGTCAAATATGGTGACATCTCCGTAGAGTTTGTAGTCCTCCAGTATCATTGAATCCCTCCAAAACACTGCTGATAGTTTTGTTTCCTCGTCGAACTTGACTTTGAAGAAGAAATCTTACTCCTTGTCTTTGATTTCCATGAGTGTGTCAACAAGTTTATGAGTATCTCACTTTCTATTTCTTTCATCCAAATTCGACTCATAAAGTTAAGGTGGTCTTTCATTGTATGCCCTAGATTTTATTCTCTACCAGCTTCAAAAGACATGTATTTATATTCTACAGTAGGTCTTAAACCCACCTGTTTCATTGTTGTTGTGATGACTTTTCCTTTGTCTTCTATAATCCTCCGTTCACTCCTACTGAGATACTGCCAGGGTGGTCTTGTTAACTCATGATTATGTACGGTGTTGTGGCGTGCCACGATGTAATAATCCTGCTCTAGCTTCACTCTAATTTCAGCTAGGTATCCTATATTTGTAATCAGGCTCTTTATCTTCTTCTTCTTCTTTTCATAATGATTTTCATTATCCACACAAGGAACAGGGCTGGTAGTGCTGGTTTTTAATCTTTTCGGTTGGCCTCCAGTAGAGCACTTGTAGTACTTTTCACGAATCTAGCTTTTGTTATTTTTCTGCGTTGGCAGCCTTTCCTGTAGCTGAATCCAATAACATTTGCATGCTTCTTGTACAGAGCATGAAGTGCTTCCAATTTTTTTGCTTTTACATCAGTAAGATTTCAGTAGCATCAATTTCAATTAAATTTGGAAAATCTGTAACCGTAATAATAAAGAATATAATTTCTAATGTAAGATATGCATGTTTTAATGTAAGTTGTGCAAAGTGTTCAGGAAGTTCTTTAAAATTAGAAAGTTATAAAAGCTCTGTTCTGATAAACATAAAAAATACTACTTGTAATGTAACATATGCAAAGTGTAGTGTATTTTGTACATGTTATAATATGAACAATGCACAAGTTTGTCAAAAGTTGGAAATGATACATGCATTTTCTGGGTTTTGTTCATTTTAATCTAATGCATGTTTGTTTGTAACATATGCATGATTTAAGTTAACAAATGCATAAATTATACAAAATATTTGTGCAGCATGTAGTTTATATTGGTAATTTTTCCATATGTTCATGCATATTCATAACAGTCAAATTTCTGTGTGCAGAAGTTTAAAAAACAACTATATTCATTTCGATTCCAATTCAACACTAGAATTTCAGTCTGATGTCAGAAAATCATAACTTCATTGGAATTGAGTAGTATTTTAGTTTCTTGCAACTGAATTTCACCTGCTTGAAGTTAATCCTACCGTTTACAATCGTGTTTTCTGCTGCACGAATATCAGCATGCAGAAGGTTCTTTTTTTTTTTATTAGAACCATCCATAGATGGGGGAAATTATATTGGCCTTCCCGAGCCGTAATAAACAGAATAAGAGAAGCCAAGGCTAAGTTACTGTACAGACTGAGCATATTGCTCTTGAAACAACCATTGTTGCTTCCAAAAGAATGAGCTAGAGTATTAGAGAGGCTATAGGATTACAAATGAGCTCTCAAACTTCTTAGTGAATCGAAATTACGAAACACAAGTCAGTCAGAGAGAAAAATTACCTAAGAACCATAAGCCTATCCTCTAATTTTTGGAGCAATGAAGAGAAACCAAGATGTAAAATTTGGCCTCAGTGTTATGAGCTTTCATTATGCCCTGATCCAATGAGACAGACCCACATGGGGAGGCACCACTGATCAAGAGTCTTCAAGAGATTTGCTAGTTCCACCAAAAAGGAAACTGTGCTTAATACACTTGGAATTCCAGGAGACTTGTGTGATGAGCAGACAGGAGGCAGAAATCAAGCAGCAACATCAGAAACCTGCAGTCAAGAGCGGGAATGAGTAGCATCCAAACTAATTAACAAAACCGTAGAGCAGGGGTGCCAATTTGATCTAGTCTCACTAACCCCTGGACAGTGTTGGGAAGTTCAGATATGGTAATAAAAGATTAACCACATTCTAGTTGCAAACAATTTTTAGCAAGAGTATGAGCCACCAGGTTAGCCTGTCTATAAATATGTACGAGTTTGATGTCACTCAGTGATTGATGAATCTCATCAGCTAAGCAAAAGCAGTTCCAGTGACATCGGAGTGGCTCATTAGTAAAAAGAACCGCTGAAAGACAGTCCGATTCCATGTAGAGGGGGCCAGGCAAATCATGTGAAATCTGTGTGGCAAACTTAATAGCCTTCAATTCAGCTTCCAAAGGGGAAAAAACATTAGTAAATAGAGTGTAGGCTCCCCTGAAAGCACCTCTACTATCTCTAATAATCACTCCAATTCCGCACATAAAAGTATTGCATGACCATGAAGCATCAACATTAAGCTTAAAACCAGATGTAAGCCTAGTCCAAGCAATTTTCCAGATTTTTGGCCTTGGGGAAAGTTTAAGGAGTGGTAGAAAGGAATGATCTGCAATACTAACATCCATAGGAGATGCTATATGAACCGGTTTTGCACAGAAGGAGAAAAAAATCTGATCTCTAATGAGTTGGAGCACGAGAGTGGGGGAAGGCTTGATAGAGTCAAATAAGTATCTATTTCTCATCTTCCAAATATTCCAAAAAGTAAAGATAGCAGCAGTACGGATCATTATAGCATGTAAAGAAGATAGAGCAGGCATAGTTAAGTAGTATGAAATTCTCTCCCAAACAGATGGGAAGGCCCTATCTCGAATACCCATGAACTGATGAATAATTTTCCATACAGATAGAGAAAAATCACATGTATTAAAAAAATGCTCTAAAGAGTCCTCATGCTTGTTGCACATACAGCATTTAGAGGCCAAACAAAACCTCAGTTTCCTGAGTATGTTATCAAAAGGCAACAGAGAGTTTATTACTTTCCACATAAATACAGAGATTTTCTTCTCAAGTCTAGAATTCCAAAGATGTTTAGAAGAGGATATGGTACCTGTGTGGTTGCATAGCAAATTATATGTATCTTTGAAGGAGAAGTTCCCAGAGATACCTGGTTTCCATATTAATCTATCAGCTCTGTGTGGGAAAAGTTTGGCCTCCTGCAAAAGAGTGATAATATGAGTTGACAGAAATGGCTCTATTTTTGTGATGAGAAAATATTTGTTAGCTATGAAAGCAGAGACTGTACATTCAACATCAATATCCACCCTATTATGATCACACAAATCAATCAGTGAACCTACATCAAGCCAGTTTGAAGTCCAGAAATTACAATCACCCCTCCCTATAATGACTTTGGAGTTAGCCTCAGCCCATACATTAACTGAACAAATTCTCTTCCAGTTAGGAGAGGTCCTATAAGATTGAGGGAGGGCTGCCAATAAATGGGTCCAAAGGGCATCACCCATTTGATACTTCCACCACAATTTAACTGAGCATGTTTTAATTATTGTATATATAGACCTAAAGCCTAAGCCATTTTGATCAGTTGGGAGGCACAAATCAGACCACTTTTTCCAAGATCTTTTTGTTTTTAAATCGTCCCCCCAGAAAAATTTACTCATTTTTTTCTCAATGATGGAAATGATCAATTTTTTAGGTTTAATAACCTGCCAAATGTGTTGTGGTATAGCATATATACATGACTCAATCAAAGTAATTTTCCCACCCATGGATATCCATCTATTTTTCCAGTTACCAATCTTATTATCAATTAGTTCAAAGAGTGGTTGGAAATAAATCTTTTTAGCCGCACCAGTAAAGATTGGAACTCCTAAGTAGGTGAAAGGGAAAGAACCAAGTTTCATTCCTAGTATCCTTTTAATGTGGTTCACTTTATGATCTGTAGCATTCTTACCTATGAAGATGTCACTCTTGTTATAATTAATAGACTGCCCAGTGACTTCCTCAAAAGTGGACAGAAAAGCCTTTAATCTAACCAAGGTTAGATTTGTTGCTTTAAAGAAAATAACAGTATCATCAGCATAAGATAGGTGAGAGATTCTTGGAGGATTACCTGGGAGATCAAAGTAGTCTAGCTTACCAATGTCAAAAATGTAGGTCAGGCTCCTTTAAAAAGACTCAGAAAAGATATTAAACAATAATGGAGATAAAGGGTCACCCTGTTTAATGCCTCTAGAGGATTGAAAAAATCCCACTGGCTTACCATTAATAAGAATAGAAAACCAAGCCTGTGACAAGTTTTTCATAACAGAAAAGATAAATTTTGCATGGAAACCAAATTTTGCCAAAATTTTATATAAGAATGACCATCTAACCCTATCAAAAGCCTTTTTGAGATCAAGTTTAATTATGCAGTTCGGATCTCTTCTCTTTCTGTTAAGAAATCTGACCATTTCCTGTAGATAAATTACATTATCTGAAATATCCCTACCATGTAAAAATGCTGTTTGGTTTGGAGAGATAATCTTAGGCATTATAGATTTAAGTCTTTCCATAAGCACTTTAGAACAAATCTTATTAATCACATTGGAAAGACTTATAGGTCTATAATCATCAAATGAGGTTGGGGTTTTCTTCTTTGGAATTATAGTGATCCATGTACTACTTATACCCCTAGGCAGCTTAGATGAAGATTGAAAATCATGAACAGCTAGAAGAAGATCATGTGCTATAATATCCCAAGATTTTATGTAGAATTTGGCCGTAAAACCATCCGGACCTGGAGAGCTTGATTTATTAAGGCTGCAAACTATCCTCTTAAGCTCCTCAATTGTGACTGGTTTTAATAGGTCATCATTATCTTCCTGAGTAACCAGCTTGGGGATATGATTGAGAAAATGAGATATGAAAGGAGAGCTATCAGTGTAGCAATCTTCACTGAGAAGATCCTGATAATAACATATAGCTTCCATCTCAACATCCTGAGTGTTTTCCAACCATTGACCATTTCTGCCCTTAATTTTTGTAATCCTCAATCTATTGTTCTTATCTTGTACTGATTTATGAAAGAATGATGTATTGTTGTCCCCTTCTTGGAGCCATTTTATCTTAGCCTTGTGTTTCCAGAAATTCTTTTGTTCAGACATGGCCTTGACTAATCTGGCCCTAGCCTCCCTAAGATGAACCAGATTATTTACAGAATCATCATGATCAGTTAAGGCTTCCTGAGCCTGCAAGGCTAATTCAGCCTGTAATACATTATCATGAATGTTACCAAAATGTTCTTTGTTCCAGATTTTTAAAGCTTTCTTAAGTCTAACTAGTTTTAAGTAAAAAGCTAGCATTCCTGAGTTATGCATAGGAGTATCCCAATCTTTCTTAATTACTTCATTGAAATCTTTCCTCTTGTACCATGTATTAAGGAACCTAAAAGGTCTCGGATTGGATGGTATATCACTACCTACAGTCAGCAGCATGGGGTTTTGATCTGAGCTAACTCTATTCAGAATCTGAATTGTAGAAGAAGGAAAAGAAAGAGACCATGATGCAGTACACAGTCCTCTATCAAGTCTTTTAACTGTAGGAGATCTTAGACGATTATTAGTCCAAGTAAACAGGTTCCCAACAGTGTTGATTTCTTCCAAACCCATTCCATTAATAAAATCATTAAAATCTCGCATACTTCCTAATTTTGGGGTAGATGGACCTCTGTATTCAGTTATTGATGAAATGGAGTTGAAATCTCCAATAAACAAAGATTCAGAATGATTGTATGAGATAAATATAAAGAAAAATTACAATTACCTCCTTCTATCCCAGGTTCTTGACGTTGAATAGTATCATCACCTCCTTCAAGAACAACTAAAAATAATCATATACCACACAGTAAGAAACTAATACATAAAGAATACAAACAAATGCAAGTTGTAATAAAAAAAATGCATGCATACTCTGACAACCAATAAGCAACCTAATATGGGAAAACAATAGTATAACTAACTAATGCATAGGTTATACTAATATATGCAACTTGTAATGAAATAAATGCATACATAGTAAACAGTCAATAAGCAACATAATCTGACATACACATTATAACTAACTTATGCATATAATAAACTAACATAAGTAACTTGTAAAGAAACAAAATATATACTAGCAAATCAGAAAGCATAACAATAACTAACTAACAATCAATGAAACTTAAAACATAGACTAAGTAACTAATACATAAGTTATATTAATATGCAAATTCTAAGAAAATAAGTACACAATATAATAATTAGTTAACAACAAAATAAGTAACTCGAAAAACAGAGTAACTAACTTAGACAAATGTTAGCCTAACATATGCAAATCATAAGAAAATAAATGCACATCATAAAACAAAGTCAAAACATGCGGATCTGACATACAAATCAGAAAAATAGGATGACTAACTAATACATGTGTTAGCCTAACATATGCAACACCTAAGAAAACAAATGCACATTATAACTGAAATGATAACATACTGGGAAAAAACAGAGCAACTAACTAGTGCATATCTTACAATAACAAATGTAACTTCTAAATAATCAAATGCATGTTATAAAAAAGACTCAAAACATACAGATCTGACCAACAAAAAAGTTAACAACAACAACTCATATGCAGATCTGACTTACAAATAAAATTATTGAAAACCGTCAAATCAACAAGACTAAAAAAACACATACACACATAAAAATAACAAAAAAAAGCACAAAACTCCAAATATTCAAAACAGAAAACAGGAAGAATACGAACCAGGAGAAGAAGAAGGCTGAGACAACTTCTCAGCTTTAGGAAGAATAGCTTTCCCCTCCGCCCTACTCATGACTAGGTCAAATATACAAAAAAACCTTACATCAGAATTGCGAACACTTATAAAGAAAAAAGGAAAAGAACAACAACGAGATTTCAAAACCTAGAATATCAATTTTACCGAATTTAGGCGATTCCGATGCAAACTTGAACATCCCGATTCCGGCGAGATTTTGTGAAGAACGAAGAACGGGATTGAAAAAATGAAGATTGGAGAAGAGAGGAATTGAACAACGAAGAGATGAGAAGATGAAATTTACAGTAGTTAAATAATGAGGGAAAAACACGCGTGATACATGGATTGCAGTTTCCAAAAAATTAAATGCTGACAAAAGGAAAATTAGGCATGAATGAAAATTAAAAATAGAAAATTAACTTTCATTGATTACTAGGTATCCCATTTTTTAAATAATTACAATATGAACCCCATTTTGCATATCAGTCCCTAGCCTGCCCATAAGCTTATGGACATGCCGCCTTTCCTGCGACTTTATCTTTTAAAAAGAATCCATCTATTGAAAGACTGTCTTTCCATAAGTTATGGAAATACCAAAGTTTACATTGCAAATTAGAAGAAATTAAAAAAAATGGGTTGCGTTAATCGTGTCTTGAAATTATAACTACTACACATTGCATAATAAAATTTTAATATTGCAACTGAAACCTTTTACCTTTCCACACATTGTCGTCTATTTTGATGATATTTGATTTATTCTAAGTCGACTGATGAACATAAAAGTCGAAGAAACCAAAATTGAGGCCATTAAGACCTGGCCGAGACCTACTAATGCCAACTAGGTACGCTTTTTCATGGTTTAGCTAGTTTTTATAGACGGATTGTTCGTGATTTCTCATCTATTGCTATACCTCTAAATGAACTAGTTAAAAAGGATGTGAAATTTGTTTGGACTGAGATTCAACAGAATGCATTTAATGAATTAAAAGTATGATTATGTAATGCTCATGTTCTTGCTTTACCTGATTTTAATGGTACTTTTGAGATTCATTGTGATGCTTCTGATGTTGGTTTTGGTGCTGTTTTGATGCAAGAGAATCGACCTATAGCTTACTTCAGTGAAAAGCTAAAGGGCGGTGCTCTAAACTATCCTGTGTATGATAAAGAATTTTATGCAATTGTACGTGCATTAGAAATCTGGCAACATTATTTATTGCATAAAGAATTTGTCATTCATAGTGATCATGCATCCTTGAAATACTTGAAGAGTCAGATGAAGTTAAATAAGCGCCATGCTAAATGTTCTAGTTTCATTGAATCTTTTCAACATGTGTTGCGTTACAAAAAGGGTAAAGAAAATGTTGTTGCTGATGCTTTGAGTCATAGACATGTTTTACTTACATTATTGCAATGCATTATGTCAGGTTTTTCATTTGTGCGAGATTTATATGCGACTGATTCTGATTTTTCATCTATTTAAAGGATATGTTCGGGATCCTTAAAGTGACATGGAGGGACCTATGACCAGGTCAAGCACTAAGATTAGGGATGTTTCTTTAAATGCTTTCATTGATCGCCTTTATGATGAAGAATTGAAAAAAAAAGTCACCATCGACATCTTGGATTCATTATTCAAGATTGTCGACAAACTGAAGACATCATGAAGAACACTATACTCTTTTTTCCCATTGGGTTTTTAATGGGGTAGTGTGATCACTATAAAATATTGTAAAATTATTTCATTTTGGGTTTATTGGACTGATAGCTCAGCCATGTGGGCTTTGAAGAGCTGAATTTTGAAAATATAGTCCATTAGAGTTTAGTATATTCAGTTTTATTCTGATTAGAATTAGATTTGGTAAGATTAGATAAGGTAATATTCTTAAAGGTTACTTCTTGAAGAATTTGACCAAATTACCTTATATTACCATTTAGTTTAGGTATTTTAGTTAGATATGGTTTTAGTTTCTTAAAGCTGCCATAAGTCAATTCAGTTTCCAGTTGTGGTTAGGGTTTATGGCTGAAATCTACCCTATAAATAGGGAGGCCTTACGGATGAATTTGAACCACTTTTATCAATCAAATATACAACTTTTTGAGTTCATACTCTTTTCTTGCAAACTATTCCATTGTTGCTTAACCCCAAGGGCTAGTTAAGTATTAATAAACCTTGTAATCTGATCCTGAGGGCTAGTCAGAGAGCAAGCCGAGATTAGGTGTACCCCGAGGGCTAGATACCTAAATTTTGTGTGAGATAGTGCGGGTTTGCAGATCCCTTCACTAGATCAAATATATTACTTCCACAATTGTGAGTCTTTGCAAGGAGATTCATATCAAGCATTAACTGGATATTTTTTGGAATTGATCAAATACAAAAAAACTATACTATCCTTAGTCTTCAAATTAAATATTTATTGACTAAAATGACACTTCTCTCTAATCAATTCCTTTTCTCCTTTTTTTATGCCCAAGGGCATTGAATCCAATTAAATATTTGGGTTCAATGCTTAGGGAGTAGTTATTTAGCTTAGGGTTTCTATTTGTATCATAATTTGGTGTTTGTTTTGAGAGATTCTATGGGTATACCTATCTTTATGTGGTGTGATTATTATGTTGGATTATGCTTATGATTCTTACTAATTGCATGATTTTGTCACACCTTAGTCTACTTTCATGTTGGCACATTTATTGATATACCCTAGGGATCAAAACCTAGATGTATGTGGGTAACGATAGTCCAGAACCGTATGAGTGTATGCATGTTGGTTGGCGAGTAATCGTTACGATCGACCATACACTAGTCTTAGCTGGCGAGTTGGCCCAAAGGGTTATAGATAGAGATAACGTTAGTAGCAAACTAGGGTTAGCATAATTCGCAACCTTGGAGTCGTTGATAAGGTGCCTATCCCTTTTCCTTTGTAGGCATATGGAGAAGCATTCGTAGTTGAATGCTTGAGAAATAATCGTACGGTGGAGAAACAGATATGCACAGCAGGCAGGACTGTTGTTGTACTCCCCTAATTAGGGAGGCGGTGCCGATGGAAGAATACAAATGCAGCCTACGTGACAGGCATGGGGAAGCGTTGACCATCATTCACATTACGTGCATAAGCACTAGTATAGGTTTTTATATCTTGAATGTGATTGAATCAAGGAGCTAAACATATCACCGATCAAGTTACACAAATATTCCCTAGCTGCTAGAGATATACAGTTTTATTATCTTATCTCTATGGATGATCCTGGTCTTGCCACTATCTACCCTCTAGTTAGCTTAGTAATAGAAATGAGTGCGGAATACAAATCTCTTTCTATCTTTGATTTGAAGCCTCCTCGGGTTTATTTGATTAGCTAATATTTTTTACGACCCCGAAGGGTGGCAGATCAATATATATATATATATATATATATATATATATATATATATATATATGTATGTATGTATATATATAACACTAATAAACAAGATGTGCCTTTAATTAATCGAAGATCAACCCTTAATTATTGTTTTAAATTAGACAACTAATAACTAGGGTTTGACTTTAACTTATCAAGGGCCAACTATTAGTTTTCGTTGTATAAGTTAACACTAATAACGGTTTGACTTCAATTATTCAACAGTTCACAATTACATACCGCTCTAAATATATATATATATATATATATATATATATATATATGCACAGTAATAGACAAGGTTTGACTTCTCGTAATTGACGGTCAACTCGTAATTGTTGTTTTACATTAGACAACTAATAAATAGAGTTTGACTTTAACTTCTTAATGGCTAAAAAATTAGTTGTCGTATTACCCAACACTAATAAATAAGGGTTGACTTCTAATAATCGACGGTCAACCCCTATTTCACACTCTAAATATATATGGACCTAATAAATGTTTGACTTCAAGTAATCGATGATTGTTCTTTACTTTTCATTTTTATATTAGACATATAATAACTAAGGTATGACTTAACTTATCGACGGTTAACTATTAGTTGACATTGTATAAGCTAATACTAATAAATAAGCTTTAACTTCGTTCCGGATTTTCCATTACACTTTCATGTAACACTCTATGTTACACCAATAAAATTATGTTACGTGTCCCTCTTAACTTAACTCTAATCCAACCATCTAACCCTAATTAACATTATTTTATATTTAATTAATAAATCAATTATTATGTTATTATTTAACTTAATGAATTGAAAAAAATAAAATAAATTCATGTTTAACATTCAGAGCATTGCAAACGACATTAACGCTGAAGGATTGCTGGTGTAGTGTTTCCTACTCCCGGCGACACTTCACTGTCACTAATCAACCCCCTCTCGTACTAATCCACGCAGAACGGAGGTAAGACAAGCTCCACCTCCCGTAGATTCAACGCTCACCGGAGTAATGGTTTGAGTATTTCGCCGATGATTTGAGAATTGAGAAGAAGTACAAATTCAGCGTCAATCATAACATTGATGTGCAATCAAAATTCTCTAGAGGCTCTGTCATCGGGCACTTGGCGTTGCTACTTGTGGTGCAAAATCACCCGGTATGACTCCTTCTAGGCCCACCTTTACTTCCAAGCCTCATCGCCGATGAAAGTGGAGAGAGACAACACCATCGTATTCTCCACCTTCATCGGCCCACCTTCACTTCCAAGGGGTGAGGAGATGGTGCCCAGAGTGGGAAACATGGTGATGGCAACTCTCCGGGGTTGTCATCTACAACGTCCTGAACTTTTGTTTATTTTTTTTTATTTTTAATTAATTAAGATAAATTATAAAATCATCATTAATCAATGGATTAAATGTAAAATAATGTTAATCAAGGTTAAATGATTATACTAGAATTAAGTTAAAAGGGACATGTGGAATAATGTTATTGGTGTAACATAGAGTGTTATAAAGAAGTGTAACATAAGATCCAGATCCCTTTAACTTCAATTAATCAACGAGCATCATTACCTAACACACAGAAACACACAAACACACACTTTCTCTCTCTCTCTCTCTCTCTCTCTCTCTTTAACTTTTACTTCAATTTATTGACGATCGATCCTTAATTGTCATTTATATTAGACATCTATTAACTAGTGTTTGAATTCAACTTATCGAGGGTCAACTATTAGTTGTCGGTGTTTAAGATAAAACCAATAAATAATGTTTGACTTCAATTAATCGACGGTTAACCATTACTTAACGCTTTAAATTTATATTAACCCTAATAAATAGGTTTAACATCAATTAATCGACGGTTAACCCTTAACTGTCATTTTAGATTAAAATTCCATTTATCAATTTTTGATAAATCTTAACCGTTATTAAATTTTCATTAGTTTAATCTCAATCGTTAAAATCTTCTACTCTATGAGATATGTAACCCTAGTCTCTCCTAACTCTGTAATACCTTCTCACCCAAACCCTACTCTCTCCTAACCTCACACTTCTCAAACTAAACACTTATTTTCCCCTCCCACCATTAACTCAAATCATTATTTCTCCCATCGACCGCCAGCACTCTGAAGCCGCTTTGACATCCGCTCTGACTGGCGATTGGGGATACCTACTTTACCACCACCTCCCAACGCCGCTCATACTTCCGGATGCTCTCAAGTATTAGATCTAGAACCTACATCACTCAAGGCGGAGGACTACTCTTCAACGCCGCCACAGTCCGATCAGCAAAATGCACGACCGAAGCTGCCTTGATCTAAGCCATTATGCCTTTTATGTCGACTACCTCTTAGTATCGAGAGTATCGAAGACCTCATAATCAATGTCGGTACAAGTTCAGCAGTGTTCAACATCTCCTTGGTTTTTTTTTCATGTATGTTCGGGATATATATCTTTGAATTTTTGCTAATTTGTTGCAGTGAATTGGGATACTGTTGGATTTAATTGAATGTATTGTTCTTGGGATTCCGTACATGTTTTTTGAAGTATTGCTATCATTTCTTCTAGGATTTTAGTCTTGTTGTATGTTTATTAGCTTAATATTCCATATTTGTAGTTTCATATGCAAGAATCTGGGTTTACACTTATCATGAATCTTGATTTACATCAAAAATCGAAAGCAGGGCCTACATCAGCTCCATTTTTGTTTTTTTTTTAAGTTTTAATTTTGACACATACAACGTCAACCAAGTATCATATGGCCCTTCGGTCTCCATAGTCCCGTATCCGCTGTTGCATCTATCATCACGTGTTCGACGTCGGGTAGGTTTCAATCAACATTGGTCTAGCATCTCTTTTAGTGTTGATGACACTAGAGCCATTCACCATGCGTTCAGAGTTTTGACCCAAGCATTACCCGGCATCATACCAAGGCAATCGAAGATCGTGGTTTCTTACCAATTAAATATATATTTTTTTTAATTTCTTTTCTATCTCACTTTAAGAGATCATATTTTTTTCCTTCACAATGATAAAAAACCACTCTCTACTATTCATGGACCCCACTTAATTTTCTCTATCATACTCATTAATTTTT
Organism: Rubia yunnanensis; assembly: GCA_037428765.1. Taxonomy (NCBI): domain Eukaryota; kingdom Viridiplantae; phylum Streptophyta; class Magnoliopsida; order Gentianales; family Rubiaceae; genus Rubia; species Rubia yunnanensis. Next base: position 30,041,255 of record CM075071.1, on the reverse strand, counting down.
TACATTTAATTTAAATAATTTTGTTCATACAAAATAAATTTAATATGAAATTTAATAATATATTTTTATTTTTTAAATTAATTTTTTTTCAATAATTATTAAATAATTTGTGAATAAAATTTCCATTTTTTCATTAAAATATTTACAGGATTTTTAATATATTTTTCATATTTTTAAATCAAGTTTAAAAATAGATCATATTTTTCAAAAAAAATAAAAAGAGAGAATGAGACACATGTCCCAATAAATGGGTGACATGTGTCCTAGGAATTGAACAAAAAAAGAGGATGCATGTGAACGGCCCCATGATTAGCAATTGGGTAAGAATTTTTGGCCCACAACCGGTCTCCAATGTGGTCTCTTAGAAAGAGTCCAAGAGGTGGTCTCTTAAAATTAAGAGACCACTCTAGAGATCGAAAACCACCACCGATCTCCAATGTGGTGGTTTTCGGTCTCTAGAGTGGTCTCTTAATTTTAAGAGACTACCACTGCCCATGCCTTCAGAACACTATCGAACCAATTTTGGTTAGAGTATTAACCTCGGTTATTTAAAGAAACTAAGGCAGAAAGTGACTTCTTACATTGATTTTCATCCGAGGCAAAAAAAATATTTTTTTACCGCTTTAGTATATACTCAGTTTTTAGGGTTAATAACTGAGGCAAAAACCCCTAAAAATGAGATAATAGGCCCTTTTTTCCTTGTAGTGGTTTTAGATTATATTCTAACAACAATACCTATCAAGTTGCTGCATAATAATAATTTATTATTACCATATCATTCAAGAGTACATTAAAAAAATAAATGATTCAAATATAAATGTTATGAACCGCACAACGCGTGGTACATGAACCTAACTATCATATAACAATAAAGATTACAACCGAATGACAAAGTAGTTATTTTTGTCCAACAACTATAGTTGCGTTGAAAAAAGAGTTTGCGTAATGGAGTTTTTCGTAAGAGAATACCACCTGTGATGGTTGGGGGGTTGGTTGGCGAACCCTACATGTTTATTAAATAAAAAATAAAAGTACAAAGAAAGAGGGAGACATAAAGCCTTACCTCAAAAATATGCAGTAGCCAAGATTCTAAACTATACAAACTTCTATCAATCTAATCTGAAGAATCAAGGCCACTAATAAACTTAATAAAAACAAGAGATACATTTGCTTGTTGAAAAGTTGTACAAAAAACCAACACGTGGAAAAATGATCTAAGGTAGGAAAAGGCAAATGCATCAAGATGAATCTTGCTTTGAATCCCACTTGGTAAACCTGCAAATGCAAAACTGCTATTTACTTGATTGAAGCATGCCGATTGAGCTAAAGCGTTTGCCACTGAATTTTCTTCTCTGTAGACATGGGAGATGGTGTAGCCCAGTTGATCTAACAACATCCATATCTGCCTGAGGCCTTGAAGTATCAGTCATCGAGGTTTAAACCTTCTTTTTAAGGAGTTCACTAGAATCTCTGAATCACTTTAAACCTAGAGTCTCTTAAGGTTGATTTGAATGTCTAGTTGAAGTCCATGGAGTATGGCCTTTGCTTCTGCTTGCAAAGATGTGCAAGATGACAATCTCTTCATTGCAGCTAGGACAGTTTGACATTGATTGTCTTGATTAGACAGCCAGCTCCTGAAGCTCCAGATTGCAGAGATACCCTGTGTTGAGCTTGAAATGCTGAGGTCTTGACCTTTGCACTTTTTTGGGCTTCTTTTGTAAACTCAACCTATGAACTAATGATCTAGGGCCTAGAGTAGAGGATAGGTCCCAAATACAAGGTAATCTCATACACAATAAGATATCATTTATCAGTAGCATAATACATTTGAAAATATGATCAATGGAAGGTTAAGTGCCCTCAAAAGTGTATTTTTCCTTGCTTTCCAGATGTTCCAGGTCAGAATGTTTGGCATATCTCTTATTAAGGGACGAATTTCGTTGTTCTTAGAAGGTTTATTCCAGTATTGGAAGAACTTATCCCAAAGAAAATCTGTCTGAACTGTATTTATGTTAAGAACTCTATTGATACTATCCCAGAACTGCTGAAGTATGTGACCGGAGTTAAGCAAATGGTGAATTGATTCAGAGTTTTGTTTACAGAAACAACATATGGAAGGTAGACAGAAGGAGAAATCTTCTAGCACATTTGGAATTGCTAAGAGTCTGGTCAACAATTTTCAGTTGAAAAAATTAATTTTCTTTGGCATGATTGGGGACTAGAGATGTTTAAAAGATTGTATTTTCTGTTTCTTCTATTTTATGGTTTCATAAGCTGATATAAGGCTGAAGTCACCATTTGAGTTAGGTTTCCAAATCATGATATCATCATAATTTGGATTCAGATAGTGGTTTTTGTTCAGTATTAGGATTACAAATTGTGGTAGACCTGAACTTAAAAATTGAGTTATGGATGTTTGCTCCTTCAAGAAATTAGGCATGGGACTTCTGAATCAGAATCCCAAAGAAGAGATTTAGGACCAAGATTTTTCCAATTAGGTTCCCAAAAAGATATTTGACCTTTCCCTAAAAAAAGTTTTGTGTTAGTTAGGGAAATATCATTAATTTCTTTGATTCTCTTCCAAGTTCTTGTTGTTTTATGCTGTTTTGGCATAGACCGCAAGAATTTTGTCCATAATGATTTTCCCATTTGTAGTTTTCACCATAACTTAATGGAGAAACTTTTGTTCATTGTGTGCGAATTCTCGAAGCCTAATCCATTTTCTTCTCCAGAATAGCATAATTTAGTATATACTTTCCAGATTCTTTTAAATTAGTTATTAACTGAATTAGATTTCCAAAAAATATTTTCCAAGCTTTTATGGATTAGATCAATGACATGGTTTGTTGGCTTTGAAATTGTGATTAAATGGATTGGTATGGATGTTAGAATATGCTTAATCACAATCATTCTCCCAGCATGAGATAGCAATTTTTTAGTCCATGTGTTGATTCTTGAATGTATTGAAGATACCATATTCAGGAAGTGGATGTTTTTTCCCTCCCAATGAATATTGGACTTCCTAAATATTTAAATGGTAAGCTTCCCCTTAGCATGTTTATTTTAGATTGAATTGTGTTTGTGGAGGTGTGTGTTTAGACATGAAGAATCAGAACTTTTCAAAATTAACTTTCTGGCTTGAGGCTAGTTCATAAGATTTAAGAAAGTTAATTACAATCTGGAGTCCTAATTTGGTATATCTCATAAATATGGCTATATCATCTGCAAATGATAGGTGGGAAATTCGAAGCATTCTAGGTGGCAGTTTAAAGTATTGTTGGTTGGAGTACTAAAACAAAAAGTTCAGGTTCCTAGAGAAAGCTTCAGCCACAATCACAAAAGGCAGAGGGGATAGAGGATCCCATTGCTTTAACCCTCTGGAAGTTTGGAAGAATCCAAAGGGTGAGCCATTGATAAAAATAGAGAAATATGTTGAACTAATATTTCCCAGCAGAATTCTTACTATATTTTATGAGAAACCAAATTTTAAGAGAATTTTTCCAAGAAAGGTCAAAGAGACTCTATCAAAGGCATCCATCATGTCAAGTTTAATTATTATATTTAAGCGTGGTTTTTTGGATTGAAGAAAATTAGTTATCCCTTGCATTAGAAGAACATTATCAGATAGTTCTTTGCCAGATACAAAGGCAAATTGCTCTAGACTGATTATGTGATTCATTAATGGTTTTTGAATCTTTTAGCTAGAAATTCAGAGAATATTCTTTTAATAAAATTACATAGACTTATAGGTCTGTAATCCTTGAGTGTAGAGAAAACATCCTTCTTTGGGATTAGATCTATCAGGGTGGCTAATATTGCTTTTGGGATTTCTAAAAAAACAAATTAAATCATTAGCAATGGCTAATAGATGAGTTCTGATTGGATCCCAACATTTTTGGTAAACGATTCCAGTGAATCCATCAGGACCTGTTGCTGATTGTGGATCCATAGACGAGACTATGTTATGAAGCTCATCTAATGCTACTGGATTGGTGAGGCTTAAATTCATTTCATCAGAAATTAGATTAGGTATGTTCTCTAGAACCCAGGCAGAATTTATCCTAGTAGCGTCGGAATCTTCTTTAGTAATATGTTCAGAGTAAAAACTTATAGCTTCTGAGCCAATATCTTTTAAATCTTGTAGCCATTTACCATTTTTACCTTTTTATGTTGGAGATTAACTGTCTTTTATGCTTTCCTTTCACTGATTGGAGGAAAAATTGAGTATTAGTATCCCCTTCTTTAAGCCACTTTAATCTGGATTTCTGTTTCTAGAATAAGTCCTGATTTTTAAGAGCTTGAGTTATGTTAGCTTTAGATTCATTATAAGAAATTTGGTTTGTTAGATTGTCCTTTGGTTGCAAAGCCTCTTTAGCTTTTATTAAGATTTCCTCACATGTTTGGATCTTGTCAAAAATGTTTCCAAATGTGTTCCAGAATTTGAGGGCTATTTTAAAATTTTTATGTTTAAAAACAAACTTTCTCATTCCAGTGAGATCAGTGTTATTATTCCATGTTTTTTCAACAATATCCATGAAAGTGTGGTAATTTAACTAACATTTTTAGAATTTTAAAGATTTAGGTCCAGATGGAGATGTGTTTTCTGAAATTAGCAGAACCAGAGTTGAGTGATCAGATTGATCTATTGCTAGTGTTCTTATTTTAGAACTGTTAAAATCCTCCCACCATTTAGGGGTTGATAATCCTCTTTCAAGTCTTTTCCACACCCTGCCTTAAGGTCTCATACCAGTCCAGGTTTGGAGACTACCAGTGGTTGGAATATTTGATAGGTTGTTATCAGCTAAAAACCTATTATAGTGTCTTATGTGGCTCTGTGATGGAAATGAAGGTTCCAAGTACTCTTCATTTGTTGAAATTACATTAAAATCACCTATTAAGCACATGAATTGTAATTTGAAATCCTTAATGGTTTTCCAGATGTTAGCTCTTTCCTAGATGGTATGCTTAGCATAGATAAATGCTATGTTACAAGATTTTTTTAAAGGATTGGTTATTAAGGCTTATTAGAATATGTTGATCAGATACTGATACAACATTTATTGTTATTGATTCTTCCCAGAAAAGCCAAATTTTGCAAAGAGGGTTAGAGTAGAAGTTTTTAAAACCAATCTTTTTTGCAGTGTCCTGAATTGAGTCAGACAACAACATTAGTTCTATTAACCCCATTAGCTGGATTTTATGTTTTTTTTAATGTCTTTTATCCTAATTTGAGTGGCTAAGTTTCCAACTCCTCTTGTATTCCAGACACAAATGTGTACTCCCATCATTGAATTGGCTTGGAAGATAACAAAGTGGATCTTGTTAAGATTGTTTTAGGAGTGGATGTATAATCCTTCCTATTATATTTCCTAGTTTTGGTTTTTTGGTCCAGTTCAACTTGCTCATTTTCTCTGTCTTTTATTAGGAGATTCAGTTTTCCTTGGGGTTCCAGGAGGTTATTTATTTTATTTTTTTTTATAAATTTAGCTCAATTGGTTCTGGTTCCTGATCAGTAACTGAGCTCTCTGTATTAAGCCATTCCAAAGTGTTTTTTTTTGTTTTTGGCCAGAAGTTAAAAGAGGAGAGTCTCCTCCATTAATTTCAATGAAGTCTTCAATTTGGGTGAAAGTATTACCTTCTGAGATTTCCTTTCTAAATGATGCCTGATCAGTGTTTTCCTGAGCAGCTTCATTGATTGCCTGATTTATTAAATGGGTGGTTTCCATTGATTTAGTTGTCTAACATTCTGGATGATTAATATCGTGAACATCTAATATTTCAAAAGAGTTCACAAAAACAATGTTCTTAGAAATACCTTGTTCATTAGTTAGTGGAGAGCTTTGGTTGGGGGCCAGATGAGAGTTAGTAGTAACTAATTTAGGATGGTTTTGATTTTGTGGCTTAGTTGTTGCAATGTTATTTTGTAGGCCATTATTTTCAGGGTCTGCAACTTTTCCAGTTGCTTTATCGGTCTCTGAATTCTCTTTAAAGTTGGGGTTGTTTCTTAAAACTGGTATATAGCCTTTTTCTTTTGTTCCAACTCCCGAGCCTGAGGGTTTGTTACTAGCTGCATTTTTCTTTCCAACATTAGCAGTGTTAAGGTTTGAGTTCAGAGTTTGTTTTGAGCCACCATGAGTTGAGTCTTTAGGTCTCCATGCATTAAGAGTGTATTTGTTTTGTTCAGTTCTACAAGCAAAGACAACATGTCAAAGTTTTTGACACTTTAAGCAAATAAACTGGCAGACTTTCATACTCAATATATTGCCAAAAACCTTATTCTATAAATTCCAGTCAAATTCATTTCCTCAGTGGTCTAGTTATGTATATTTCAACACCAAATTTTGCAATGTGTGGTCTAGTTTGATTCAAAGTGGCCTTATCTACCTTAATTGGTGATCCTATTAGACTCCCAATTGACATCATTTCCTATTGATCAAAATTTTTTTGTGGCAAGCCATATAAATAGATCCAGATAGGAACTATTGGTGAATCAGAATTGGGATCAAAATTAGGTGTCCACTTGGTGATTCTAATAGAATAGGGACCAAAATTCCATATTTTGTGCAACCAACATCGGTAATAATCATCAGGAAGGGAGACGTTTATTAGAACTTGTTTATTGTCCAGGAGATTAATGTCAGCTTGTCCTTTGAACCCCGTCGTGTGAAAATCCTGTCTCAATTTCTCCATAGTTGGGCCCCCCCTTGAAAATTTTCCAACTAGTGTCCAATGCAGAGAGGTTTTAAGACACTTACACTCCTTATCAGTGAATCGGAGGCCAGGTTCACCGAGGTGGTCGATTCTAGGCTTTGGATCGAATGGAGCTCCTGTAGAATTTGAGAGCGTGTATATAAGAGTCTTACTTAGCATTTGAGAATAAGAAAAGGGAGGAGCTTTTGATGGCTCCGCCATCATGGTAGCGCCGACAAGGCTTGTTGAACCGTTATAGTTAGCGGCAGCAATGTTCAGTCGTTGTTCAGAGCATTTTCTTTCAGTCTTTCTAGATATTAGTTTACGTAATAGAGTGGGAATTCAAAATAAAACTAAAAATAAAATTATAAATTTTAATAAGAAAATTCAAATTTACTTACTAGGTTAAATGTTCCATTTTGTATTGACTTTTAATTCACATCCTTTCCATAATAGTTCCCTTGGGCTGATTCCAGATCACATGTACCATATAGGAACAAACGTAGATGGATGAGATGAAAAAGGGGTTGCCAAATGGATGAGATAAAAAGGGGTTGCTAAATCACACTCTTTATTTTCCTCGCCGAACAAAAGCCCTTTCGACTCTAGCCCATCCATACCAGTGTCCCCAGCCACTGCCCTCCTTAGCTACTGTCATCATCTTTCTTTCTTGCTGGGTGGTTCTCATTGGCTGATTCTCACCGATGGTTCTCGTCGCACCATTCATGAGCGCAATTCTCACCAATGGCTCTTGTCATGCGGTTCTTGATCTGGTGACTCACGTGTAGCTCTTGACCAAGTTGCTCATATGCTGCTCTTGAGCCGGTGGTTCGATGATAGTCTGTGCTAGTGGTTCTCGCTGGTGGCTCGATTGGCTGACGGCTTGAGCAAGGTGGTTCTCCCTGATGGGTCACGATTGGGTGCCCATGGTTCACGAGAGAACCGACAAGAATTACGATGATTATGATAATTTTTAGGCGACGGGGAAGGTGATAAATATGGTTTACGGAAGGGGGGGGGGCTTACGACAGACCCTCTGGTTCACAACGGAGAGAATGAAGTGGCGATGAGACTGGACAGGGAACCACTGTGCAAAAATGCCAGAAATATTGATGTTTATTTTGGCAAGATTTAGTCCAGAAAATGGCCGGAATGTCGCCAAGGGGTTGGCCGGAACGGTGTTGGAAATTGGCCAGAATGTTGCCGAGATATCGTCGGGGATTGACCGGGCGTCGATAAATATATTTAGATTTATTTTTTTAATAATTAATTTTTAATTAAAATTTAAATATGCACCGTATTAAACTATATAAATACAAGGTGTAATGCACTAAAATACAAGGCGTGGAATAGCAATCCACGACAAAAATTAGCAACAGATAAATGTGTACTAATTAATAGAGTTTGAAAATGATTTAGCCAATTCAGAACTAATTAATTAATCACCAATTTCGTAATTTCTCCATCTATGGCAGTGTCGGGCTGTCAGAAGGAGCAAAGTAAAAACCATTATCCCTAACTAACCAAAAGCACACATTGGATCTACGAATTCCACAATGGTTCCTAGCAAATGACAAACTCATAACGTCAAAACTTGTGTCCGGTCCATTCCACTAGAAATGGCAAAAATATCTCGTTGTACCCACCACATTCATGTGAAAATTCCACATAAACCTTTGATTGGGGTAGAGGTCATGATATCTAAAATCATTGTCACCAGAAGCGTAATGGATTGTTACTGGATTGATAGGATCTAAAATTCCATTTGCGACTACGACTTCATATTTCTCTGTTGTAAAAGCACGGGGGAGGAACTTAATAAGTGACAAGAAAACAGTAAGGAGAAAAATGTTTTTGGATCCACGATAAGTAGTCATTGTTCTTGCTATTGACATTCAAATATATAGTAATAAACCAACATAATCAGTGTTTTTAGGATAATTTTTGTTTATTGTTTTTGTGTGATTTATATATTGTGATCCATGGAGAATAATATTTACCAATCTGAAAGTAATTTAATTTGATTTCTTTGACCATTTCATTAACCGTTGAACCTAACAAATTTGTCTCATTTGACTTTTGTGTGATCTATGTATAGTGATTCATGGGGAATAATATTTACCAATATGGAAGTAAAAATTAATTTAATTTAATTTCTTTGACCATCTCTTTAACCACTGCACCTAAAATTGACTTGCTCTCTCAGAAATATTAAATTCTTTTATCAAATAAATTTGAGATAATTTTGCATTGGATTTAAAAGTTATTAGCAACAAATGAATGAATTGTTTTTATCATAAATAGTGATTGATGTATCTGATTGTGTGAAAATTTGAGTGCGTGAAACTATCAATCTATTCTCTAGATTACATGTACCCATAGTTGTCAACTTGAAAGCCAATTCTGACCCGACATACATTGATCCAGATTCGAACCCAACACAACCTAACTCGACCCGTAACCTAATTCTGACCTAGGAGATATTGACGAGAACCCAAACCCAAACCCGACCTGACCCAACCCGACCGAACTCAATTTGAAACTTGATTTTGATCCAATAATTACTACAAGAGACAACATCTATTACCTCAGTTTTTCAGGGCTTTTTACCTCAGTTTTTTGCCCTAAAAATGAGGTGAATGTGGGTGAAGTAAAAAGTATACTTTTTACCTCTGTTCAAAAATCGAGGTAAATAACGCCTTATACCTTGGTTTTTGACCGATGTTGGCAGGAATTGAGACTAACGTCACTCCATGGGAGAAGGCCGACAATATAAGACCCCATTTGTGACATCATTATAAACAATGTAGCCATCATAAAGCATGCGATGTCGACCATAGGTATATAGCAGCTGATGGGAGAAGAAGTATGATGACATCGCAAAGGATGATGTCGTTCACAATACGAGCGGTGTCACGGGAGATGAGAAGCGATATCGCATTTAGTGAGGGACCCACATCGTGTGCTAGTTGACGAAGAATGCTAATAAAAATGACGTTGTTTTGAGTGTTCATCGTCGCAAAATAGTTGATGCCGGTATATGCGACGTTGCTAATTTGTCGTTTTGGAACCAATTCATGCTATGTCACAGTTTCGTCGGTCATCTCTCATTTCTCGTAAAATATTTCAATATTAAATGTTTGATGATGCAAACAATCAATCGCCGATAGCCGTTACATATTATTTTAAAATGTCATAAATTGAGAAATGGTTAAACATCAAACAGCACATAATTGTTCAATTATTGTGGGAATGATTGACATGTTAATTAAAACCAAAAGAATTATGACATATATTACAAATTAATGTAGCAATATATTAAAGACTAAACTATTTTTTTAGTCCCCTACATATTCTTCAATACCTTCTTTTGGTCCCCCACTCTAAAACCGCATTGAATCGGCCACTAACATTCTAAAAAAGAATCGTTTGTTCCCCTGAGGCGGTTTTCAGGTAAAGTAAAAAAATTGGTTAAAACATGTAAAATTACCATTATACCCTTGATTTCTTTTTTAAAAAACAAGATGCTTCCTGACCAACTGTGCCACTTCGTTGCTACCTCACCAACTGTGCTGCTCCACTGCTGCTTGACCAACTCCTCTAATTTGTCGGTAAGTAGATCTGAAACTTTTCCGTACTACATTTGCAAATTTTAATTGAAGTGGGGGATCATTTGCAGTGACCGAGTTAAAAGCGACTTCAGTTATTCATGGATAATGCTAAACTCAACACTTCCTTGACCCATGTGACGTCGATACTTATTTGGTACCATATCTGATGGAACGATTGACTATGACCGACGTCGCACATTCATACTATGTTCATCCGAATCTAATCCATTTTTCTCACTCTTTACAAACATATCATCATATTGGTAACAAAAACAACATACAGTATATAAAAATTTATGTACTGTAATTTATATAAAAATTTATATGTGACAATGCTTATGTGGCCCTTCTGTGGACCCGTTTGAGCCCAAATCGGAACAACATTGTCATCAAAATTTAGTTAAAAAAATTATATCTCCAATTTTTCATTTCGACATCTCCCACTTTCTTGGAGGGACCTACGTGCAATAATAAAAAAGAGAACTGGTCGTCCCAAACTTTATTCCCGATCTTCCCAAAAAGAAGCTTTGTTATCCATATATAGTTGAACTTATAATAACAGAGAGTATTACAGAAACTGGTCTTACTACACATAGACCTCCACAAGTTCTTACGACTGACACTCATATATTTTTAAGTAATCATCTACAATTTATTCTAAACCACGTACTGGCATTTTGTAAAATTTAAAGGATGGAATTTTATTACTTTTGTATTTCATAAAAACCTAGAATATGAAATTTCATGTGATGTTATGTGGCGGAAATGATTGTTCCCATAACGCTTAACATAAGTTTATTAATGGACTACTATAAAAAAAAGTGGACGATTACCTAGGTTCGCGTGCTTGTAAAATAGTCCGCATAATTTTCATATGAAACATTTGTTGTTTTGTTCAGGTGAATGTCTCCTAAGCTTAGTGACATGGAAGAAATTTTGGGCCATAATGTAATTTCTCCAAAGTTTTGTAATGTACTGTCCGTGAATAATTTGGGCTAGTTTCGGTGACGCATTCATGGCTAAATTTGAACATGGTTAGGAAATTTGGTGGACAAAATTTTATTACTTTTATATTTCATAAAAAAATGTTGACAATAATAATTGGGCTATTCGCCCCGCGATACATTGTAGCGACGTCACATTTTTTTCAGTCCTAAATTGGTGACCTCGACATTAAAGTGACATCGTACATTTGTGGTTTGAGTCCACTACTGACCAAGGCTGTTGTTATTTTTGGATCGGGCCGCTCCTTTAATATGACCCAGTGTTTATTATTAGCAATGTTGGTGATGTTTTGGATCCATCTCGTCGAGATTGATTAGTTTCACGACATCGATGTATGTTGATTTGATAACCTCTGGTCCATGCCCAAATGTGGGCCCAAACATATGACCAGCAATGTTGCTATATATTCTCTGTCTTAGTCTTCCTTTGCGACACACCTGCAATGTCGCACCTGCGATTAAACGGCAGCATTTCACTACGGGTATATAAATAGCCAACCACCCTCCTCCTTGCATTCCCAACTGACGAAGTAGCATCAAAACCTCCCACCTGAAAAAAAATGGTCGGAAAACATTCAAGTCTCAACGCAAAAATTTGGTCTCATATCACTATAGCCCCAATAGCTACATTCAATTTCTTTGGACGTAGTAAATTGGCGGATTTCTCCAAATGGGAAGAGCAACCCTAACTAAGGTAAGGATTTTATGTTCAAGTTTGATGTTTGTTTTTTGGGTTTTATAAACTTATTTTGTTGCCCATTGATTGGTTATTCAATCGTGGCATGTTAGCTTTGTAGTTTGTGATGTTGTTAGTTGATATTGCAGGTTTTTTACCATTCATGTTCCAGTCACATACTGTTTCATATTATTCAATTTACCTGCGACGTCGCACATTCAAACACATAAATTTGTGAATTTGAATAGGCCACGTTATTCTAGCCGGAGTATCTACGACATTAATAGGAAGTCAGCCAAGACAATTTTTCATTATTGAGTTCTTGACTGCTGCACACACTTTTCTACATCCCTTTGCTTCTCAGATGGCTCGAATGAAGCAGACAGCCAGGAGGAAAAGGGAAGACACTACTGGAGAAGGTACATCATGCTCGAAGAAGGTAGAGGTAATGGCCATCCCTCCATTGCCAACATGGGATAAAATACGCTTCGTCAAGGAGGAGGCAAAGAAGCATTTCAAAACGTTCTAGGGCCAAAAGATAAAGGAGGCCAGGGTGATGATGCCCGAGTACGTGAAGTGACTCCACCTCAATGTTTCCCTTGAACCATTCAAACCATCAGGAATGAAGGGTTTGATATGCTTGGATAAACCGACATATGGTACGGAGGTCTAGGAGTTCTACACCAATTTCACTAAGGAATTGATGACAATCTACAAGACATGGAGATGATGACAAAGTTCATCAATCAGTTGATTGGGTGCACAATCGGTGAGGAGAATTAGCAGGAGGTTGAGCCTCTATAGCTGTATTATTGGGATAATTAGCCTCCATATATTGACGATGAATCCAACCATATAACGTATGATAATATTATTGTTTATATATCTATTCAAATATGTGGTCAAAGTTGGGTAGTGAATAGTGACATAAAGTGAAGTGTGCAGTTTAATTTGGGATAGAGGGAGTAAATAATTTCTTATCCTACTAGAAACAAAATTCCTGGCGCATCCTCCTGAAGGACATGGCCAAGATCAAGGCCATGGCGCTGTGCACGGAACACAACATGTGTAAGCTCATGTAAGATTTGGCGATGCTAAAGTCTATGATTGCTGATGTGATCATTGAACCTGTAGGGGATGAGGGCTTTGAAGATGAGGGGCCTGGGGTTGACGAGGATAGGCTGGATACCACAGATGATGAAGGAGGGTCTAGAACCAGCGATAGCGAGTTTTCCATCGAAGATTCAAAGGCTAATTTTCATGACAATGGAAGTAATTCATCGGCAGGCGATGTTATCCCACCCGAGTCACCACCTCATTGATTGTCCTAGATCATATGTTAGTTTGTTGTAGAAGATGAAGATTGTTTGTTTTGATTTTTTAACATTCTATGTCTTTTGTTTAATTTTCATTTGGATGAGATGTTATATGGTATGTAGTATTATGTGTTTTGGATATATGTACGTACCTAGCTTTAGTCTTACCGATGTAACTCGATGAAATTTGAGACTAGCTGTTGTGAACCTGGAATGGAACCTTTAGATGGTACACTCCAAGTTCTAGTTGTATTCACTACAACAAACAACACCTATTACCTCAATTTTTTTGGCCTACTTACCTCAGTTTTTTGCCCCTGAAAAACCAAAGTAATTGTGGGTTAAGTAAAAAGGTTTCTCTTTACCTCGGTCCAAAACCGAGGTAAAAAGTCATTTTTACCTCAGTTTTTTAGAAAAATAACCGAAGTAAATAATACATAACTGAAAACAATAGCGACATTAGTGCAAAATTGTTTCACGTGTTAGGGTTTTCGACAACCCATCTTACCGTGAGGTCACAATGCACAATGTCATACATATTGTTTGTGATGTCATTATTATTCATATTCGATATATCATCAAAATTTTCCGAGTATGCAGTCCAACATTTATTGCTACAATTTTTAGCCATCGTAAATAACATTTTTTACTTTGGATTTTTTTTGCAGAATAATCATAGTCAATTATAAAGTTTCCTAAATGATGATTGACAAGAGTGCAAAGTTGCGGAAGTTAATGTCGTCTGATTGTAATCTGCGACGTCGTTTAACCTTGCCAAAATTGCTTATTTTATTAACTGACTTTGCTGAATATGATTTTTAACTGCGGTTGTGAACCATGGTAAATTGAAAGTTTTTGCTTCAGATTTTTGGGGATAATGTCTGCAGTAATAAAAGATGGGAGGAACGAAGTGCTAGTGATGTCGCATAGAACGATTACAAAAACGATCTGTCAGGGATGTCTGGGAATGCTTTGTGGACCATTATGCCAGGCCAGTCCCGTCGGTAAGCTAATGATAACAGTATACGATGTCGCATACTGTAGTTATACTATACCGAATTGTCTATTATAGTGTGCGAAGTTGGTCCTCATATACATAACAAAAATAAAATATTTCATAAATAGAATACCCGGCGTCGAACGCTCTATCATATTGAATTTTACTATACCATTTAACAAGGCATAAAGACCCGTTGAGAAGCACTACACCATCCATAGTACGTTATTAAATTTCTCACAAAACGAAATATGATACTCCATAGTTAGCTAGAGATCTGTATGAAGGTGTTAAAAAATACCTTGGAAAGTATGAATGGGCGTTTTAGAGAATGATGCTCTCACAAAAAAATAAACTTATTCCAACTTTCTCCAGTCGTTTTTGGGTTAAGTAAATGCTTCGAATTCCTTACCATTATAAACTTTTCCCAATTGTTGTGTACTTCCTCCAATTACTTGATGGTGTATGGTACTCTGTCCTCGTTAAAATACTACAACAAGGTGTAATGTCAAAAATGGCACATAGGTTGTGCAAAGTCATATGATGTTATTGATTAGATTAAACAGGTGAGAATAATATATGCCTTTTGTAGATCTAATTTGTTCTCCCTCACTTGCATGAACAAATCCTTCATCAACCACATGCAATAGTAACTACTTTCCCATGGGGCCATTTGTTTCTTATGCTAGTCGATCAGACAAATTGTTCACGAACACACTGATAAGTACTTTCGGAATAGTTATTACAAAATACAATGTCGAATTGAATTCTAACCTATAGGGACTTTCATGTGAAATCTCTGTGCTTGTTAATTATGTGATCTGTCATCACCTTGGTAAATGCAAATGAAATTGTTACTGGCAGTGTTTCATGTAATGGATCATACCAGAACACTGTTTTAGAAGGAAGAACGATGATGGAAACCATCCAATGTTTTCTACAAAAATTAAATCCCCATTATCCTCAATAAAATCACATATTGATCAATAGAAACCAAAAAATTGTATAAAAGTAAGTATAGTTGATTCACCACTCATAATAAGTTGCAATATATATGAAATGGTCCTTTTGCATCAACTGGGAGCTGAAGTAGGCCAAACGCTCTTCCATCACAACTTGGTCATGCTAGATCTTCGTTGGGAAAAGAACCCCTATCCACCCTTTCATTTTGGAAATGGATTGTACATGCAGGAGCCTGTAAACATTGTTAGTCTTGGTTGCTCCAAGCTAAATGCAATAAGTATGCATCTGAATTAGGTTAGGCTGATACATCAATACTTACACACAATTTAGTTGCATCACGGGAGGGGATAGATTATTGATATGGAACAATGATGCCAAATCTTCCTTCCCGATAATTGCATCCACCTTGTACCCTAAAATATTTACTTCTCCACTGGGATTTTGTACAAACATGAGATAGGGTGTGGTGTCACAATCGTGTGGATGTTCTTTAGGGAACCATCCTTTGTGAGATTGAATAGTGGTGGCCTGTTTCTAGAGACACGGGACTTTGTTAGCTTTGGATCCCCACATGTATTGGGAAATTTTTCTGGGCTACTAATAACCCTTGTCTCGATCTACATGAAACAACCGCTAATATTATTTCCTAAACATTTGTCTCAATTCATAAGAAATAGTATATAGATAATCGATGCTATACCTTCTTAGTTAGTTTGTTCTCCAAAATTTCAACCAAACTAAGGGGCCATTTAAAAAACATTCCTAACGTCGCATCCACTGCCATTGCCTCAGGTTCTGGGATTGGAAGATCAATACCATCTACAATGCTCTTTTTGACATTTACAATGACGTTATCATTTGTGACCGGCTTATAATGATGTACTCGTATTGATGTGTACACTTTACTATCCCTCACAATGTGGTTCTCTCCATTAACATGTTCGGCAAGTAATATGCACAATGAATTATCCTATAAATGAAGAGTCTGTAATTAGTGTTAAATAATTTGGAACTGAAATCCCTCCCCCCAGGGTCATTAATTGTAGCTAATTAACCCAGGTGGAGCCTGAGAGGTTAGAAGATAAAAATTTGTATTCTGCACCCTGTTCTCACTGCTTCGCTACCTATGGGGTAGTTAGCGGTAAGCCCTGAGTTTGTCCATAGAGACACTAGGTCTATGTACCAACCAAAACACAACCTCTTATGGGTCGTCAATCCATACGAGGGAAAGGAATAGCTAGTAAAGCAATCATGCAAAAGGGGGGGGGGGAGGGGGTGTTTGGTTCAATCTAACAACTACTAAGCATAAAAGAAAAAAAAAGAAAAGTACACTATTTAACTTACCACTTGGGGAATCATTGAGAAACATGGTCAATCTAATGTTTCTATCATCAATTCATTCATGTAGATAAATAGGCAAACCTAATGGAGTGTTCATAATACATGGTGTGGCCGATGACATGCACTTCCCCGTCCCTGTCACAGCAAGTGCTCTCTCAACCCTCCATCGACACCACCATTGTAATTTGGGGAGTAAAACAAGGTCTGACTGTTGTTTTAGGTATATTTCTCCCATGTGTGATTACATCTCGAGCTTCCACCATGAATGTACTACTTCCCCCGGGTCATATTGACTAGGCCCAAGGGTCGTTGAAATTTTATCTTCGTTCTAAGGCATCTTACAACCCTAGTTTGCTACTATCCATTATCTCTAATTGGAATCTCTCAAAAAACTTTACAAAGTCGACTAAGACTAGTGCGATGGAAAACAAGTCAGAGCATTCTGGAATCCCCCATGCACACAGCCACGCGAACGTGTGTTCCCTTACTCATTCTAACATCCAGATTTCTCTTCCCAGTGGGGCATCGATATTTGCACCATACATTAATATAGCCCAATGTGTGTGCTTATATGTGGTGTACTATTCATACATTTCAAATAATCAAACATAATCATAATAATATCATGAACACAAAATTAGGAAGAACTAAAGAATCTCAAACGACAAAATAGATTTGGACCATGCTTCTACAATTTATCCCCAAGCTATAGAAACTACTCCCTACACATGAAATTCAAATAAAAATTTGAATTCCACATCTAAGGATCAAATCAAAAGAAAGAAAATAAAAAGACAGAGTTATCTTCTAACTACAAAGATGAACTACAAATGATAAGGTATGATATGATATGTCTTAGAATTAAACCATAGTAGACTAAGGATATATTTTATAGTGGTAGGATATTGGACCTAAAAATAATCCCAAAATAGGGTAAACTAGGGCAAACCATAGCTCAGCCGACGCGCAGCGCGGGCGTCACAAATGGTGCGGCCTGTGGCGTGTGCTTGGCGCGGGGCACAAGATCTGGTGTGGATCATACCTCTTCATGTGGCATGGGGCACCTGTTCTAGTGCATGAAATAGATCTTCAAAGGGCGTGAGGAGTGGAACCTAGAATGGGTCATGACGATCCTTTGGCATGGGCAGTATCGTCTGGTTCGGGGAGCCATTAGAGTGCCATAACTGGATCTTCTGATCCGCGCCCGTGGCTGGTGGCATGAGCCGTGGTCTGGAAGGGTGCTCCACTTAGAAATTATGGTGTGGGCCGTGTGATTTCCCAACCCCGTTGGCTAGTCTTGGCATATTAGACATGGAACGATGCAGGACATCGAAAATGGGACATCCCGCTCCCACACATTGCTGTGTGGAGTGGGACTTAGCTTCGTGCTTATGGCCCGTGATGTCTGGCTTGGTTCGGATCATAGCATCGTGTTGGTCTTATTGGCATGGGGCAACTCCTTTAGCGTGGGCCATTGGGGCCAACCATGGATGGCCCGCACCAACAAGTTTGTTCCTCAGATGGCTGAACTAGTTTTCTTTGCTACGGGTGAGCCCTTAGCTTGGTTTGAGAGTTTTAGTAGTCAATTTTGTAGTGCTTCAGAAGACAAATCCAATGGAACCAGCCTTGAAGGCTTATTATTGTGGGATCTTTCTCAGAATTAAGCACAACTCATCAGACCATGATTCCCTGTTTCTTTGTTGGCCACTTTGAACTCCGTTGCTGCATATCTTTGGCTTCAATCTCCTTCTACCACGCATTGATTCTCGTGGGATTTGTCTACTAGCATTCTAGTGTGAATGGCCTTCATCTCTACTACCGTCCTTGTGAACGACCTTCAATATCTTCTACCACCCTTACAGACGGCCTTCACATAGAATTTAAACAAAAAGTAACCATAGGCGACCTACTAAAGATGATCACAAGGAAGATCAAGGAGTGCGTGGATACAAGATATCCACTAGTACCAATTAATATACAAAACACAGGATTTAGACAAGAAAATCAAACATGGCTTTCTAAACCCCTTGTCACGTAAACTTAACTATACTAGTAATACACCAAATAAAACTAGCTAAAAGGTATGCCAAATGCAACAATGAGCGCATGCATAATGAAGCAGATTAGACTCCCCACACTTAACCTTTTACTCATCCCCGAGTAAATAAAAGACAAGACAAAGAATAAAGTGAAATTTAGCGTGGAGGCATAAGTTAACCGAGGCATTCACTTTATTCCTAAAGTACCATATTTCCCTCCCAAAAGAGTAAGAATCTCACAACTCTCACCATCCCCGAAAAAAAAAGCAATCCATCCACCCAAAAAAATGTGGAAAAAGGTAAGCCAAAAAGATAAGTGTCAAGCTAGCTTACTTTTTCCAAAATGATCCCAAAGAAATCAAAGACTCGTCTTCAAAAAAATCCACTGCGGAAGCATGCATTCATTCTAGTTTTTTGCTTTCTCTCAATTTGTCTCATTTTCCCTAGGAGCCCTTTCTGGTTTTCATCCTAGCTTTAACACATAAAGGGTACTCACTTCACACCTTTTTCCACACGGCCTCTCATTTTTTCCTAGGTTTTTTAGCCTAGCTGGGCCTAGCCTCTCATTATTACCTAGGCCTTTTGATCTATCCGGGTTTTTCCTAATGTTACCCAAGTCGCCCTTTTGGGTTTTTGACTTGTCTAGGTTTTTATATATTTTTTTCAAGTTTTCCATTGTTTTTGTTGCAACGCAAAATTTCCCCAAAAGTGGGCTTCATGCTACAAAAGATAAGATCAAACATAAAAAAATATACCACCAATATTCTAAAACATCCATACAAACTAGGAACCTTAGCATAGCAAGTCATTCCACCAAATGTCATCAAAAAGCATGCCTCAACAATCAAACACTAAAATCACCTACAAACAGGAAGAACAATTACTAATGAAAATCATAAAATTCACCTAGGAAATCTAAGAATGAAGACTCCCTAAGTGTTCACTACTCCCTCCTCACACTTAACCAATGCATAGTCTCCAATGCACAAAAATCATATCAAAACATAAGTGAGGTAGGGAGAAATGGTGATACTCACTCTCGTGGCCCTGAGAGGCCTTCATTCTCGTGAATCATGAAGCTTCTATCAATGTATCTTGTTGCTTGAAGTGTTGCCTCAATGGATTCCATTCTCGCGCTTATCTCCTCCAATTGTGATCCCATTCCTCCCATTGCTTGGACGGCCTCTTGCAAAACTTAGGTAGAGTTCTAAAACTTTTCCCCAAGAGATTGAAATTGGTTCACAATGCCCGTGGATACGCGAGAACAACTAGGAGGTGCTCTCGGACAGATTTCACCCTCGGCCTCCTCAACATCTATCTCCGGATTGGCTAAAACTCTGTAGAAATCTCTCTCAAATCTCCATTTCGGAAAAATAAATTGGGCATCCAACCATGTGTCATGGTCAATGGCGGTGCGCTCCGGCTGTGAAAAAACTATGAAAGTACAAGTGATCGCTCCGCCACAAAGCTATACATATCTACCCTCCAATGTTATAGGTCCCACCGTTTTGGCAAACTTATTAATGTTATACCTTGTACCCGATCATCCCAAGTTATCCAATGCCCTTTGTGTGGCCGGATGCCCTAAGTGTTGCACGAGTAGACAAACCATGCCACCCATAAATATCTTACCAATCTTCTTGTCTCCCATTGATAAACATTCCTTCACAAAGACCCCACCAAGTTTGTGCAAAAGTTATCCTCGGGTGTCATTGCCCAAAGGCAATGAACATCCAAACCTGGGCATTACGTTTGTTGACCATGGCAGAATACACCCATAGCTAACAATCGATGAACATAACAGAATGCCGGGTGAACCTGGGTGGTACTCTTGCACAGGTTCTTTCGATCAGTGCATGTCAAGATCACCCAAAAGTTTCCAAGAGAGAAAGGTAACCCTTGATGATGTGTTTTCTGGATCTCCTTTCCATACCTCCACCCAAAAGTACGCTCTAACCTCCGGTGGGTCTCTTGTTATCCTTATCATCCAGGTTGAATTTGATCGCCTTGTGTCTATCATCATCCACAACCGGCCATAGAGTAGCTAGGAACTCTAGGGTCCACCTAAAGTACGTCTTGGGGTTTTTCTTGAGAAACCCCTCTAGACCTACTCGGTCCATTAGGTAAGTGACCGGCTCGAGAAATCCTGGAACCACCAAGGTGTCCTTGCAAGCGAACTCCATCTCCAAAATACTCTTGTCTGACTCTCTCAAGTTCCTCCATCTCCGAACTGCAGTTCAAGAGATGTTGGATAACCCTATAAACTCTTCGGTCACAAACGTTGGGTTGCAAAGAATGGAAGTTGTTGGCTGTGGGTTTGTACCCTTCGCCAACTTCTTCCTCTTCTCACCACGAGTGGACTTGCCCTTCTCCGAAGCATTATTCTGAGGTGACATCCTAACAAAATGAAGGAAAAAGTGGTGATATGATCATAAACAAGGCATGGTTTATATTATCATCTAACTAGATAACATTCTCCCAAATAGCCTAACCATTCAAAACATGATGATGTAAGCATGAAGGATATTTAAAAACGAACATCCCTCATCAAAAAACAAACACATGTATGTTCTCAACAACCCATCAATAAGATCATGCAATCAAGATTCACCCTCTCCCAAATCATCTAACACATGAAAATCACAAAATTCAAGAATAATATCATACCAATCCACCCAACACTTTTTAACACAAGCTAGGATTTGTAAGACCCACAAAAGAAGAAGCAAAAATTGCTATTTTTTTGGAAGAAAGCTTCAATTTTTCAAGTTTCACCAAGAGTATGTAAGAGGAAAGTTTCTTGAGATGGAAGAATGTGTCAAATGATAGAATTAGCTGGAGAAATGTACCATGGATTAGAATTTCAGCCTAGGTGACTAGGGAGGGAGGTACAATTAGGATGAGAATGGAATTTTAAAATGCTCAATTTAAGGGACAATAGTACAAACCAATTAATTCCAAGGGATATTGGAAGTATTTTCAAAAATCATAAGGAATTAGGGAATTCCAAAATTCTTGAACCAAAAATGCAATTTTTGAGTTTGAATTCCGGAATTTTAAAAAATTGCCATTGTTGGAACAAATAAAAAATTGGAAAATTGGTTTTACGCAAAACGTGCTTTGCACGAACCATAGGCTCACGCCAAACATCCTGGCATAAACCATAGCCTCGCGCCAAACTCCTTGGCCCGAAGCATAGCCTGAAGCCAAACTCCTCGGCACGAAGCATAGCCTCGCACCAAGCATCTTAGCACGAAGCATAGCCTCTCGCCAGGCATCTCAGCACGATGCATCAACCCAAAATTTCCTCAAATCCGAAAAAACTATGTAACCCATCAAAATTAATTCCATTCAAACACAATCACGAGTCTTGAATTCAAAATTTAAATCCAAAAATGTTTTTCATCATAAAAAATCCTCAAAGAAAAACAAGAACATGCAAATACTATCTAATCACTACTCAAAACATGAAAGTAAAAGAAATTCCATATATTTATTGTCGTCCTCACGACTTTTTTTTCCTTTTCATGCAATCTAGATTGAAATACCTACCTGCGGGTCTCCAAAATTGCCATCGGCAACTCCACCCATGACGACATCATTGTGGAGAGGTCTCCACAATGAGTCATCCTTACCTTCAGACCTCTTGTGCGTCATAAGAAATTAATCCCCGTGTTTCGCTAATTGAGTTCGTGAATCTCACTTTGGGGTTAGAGGGAGGTTGAGGAGGTTTTAAACTGTTGACTATCTCTCTTTTCCACTACAAGTTGGTTATCATAGAAAAACAATCTAGCACAGATATATTATCCATCGCATCATGCAATTCATCAAAATCATCATCATTATCATCAACATGGGATTCATTCAAACATTCATGCTTATTGGTCACACGAGAAGTTTCATCATGCTCATCACATAGAGTTACACCTTTGAAAATCAAAGAAGACTTTGTTGAATCATGCCTACATTTATAGATATCAAATTCCACTTTATCCATGTCATCTTCTAGAGTTAAGGTTCCCAAGTGGAAATCGATTTCAGTCCTAGAAATTTTAATAAAAGGTCTCCCCAAAAGTATCAGGGGTGCACTTCCATCGTGTGCCACATCTAGGACATAAAAGTCCGCTGGAAAAACCAACTTGCCAGCTCACACATCACACATCACATCCTTTACTAGCCCATAAGGACTAGCTTGGGAATGATAGGCAAGTTGGAAAATAACTCTAGTATCCCTAAGCTCACCTATTTCTAGGCATTCATATAGACTAAATGAGATAACATTAATAGATGCACCGAGATCTATCATGGCATGTTCCACAAGTTTACCACCTAAAGAGATAGGGATAGGAAACATTCCGGGGTCATTGCATTTCTTAGGTAAGTTCTTATGATTCAAAACGGTGACTCCTCTTATTTTCAAATGTCCTAACATCATAGTTGACCAATGTCTTTTCTTTGTGCATGCAACTTTAAGAAATTTAGCGTATGATAGCACATTCTCAATTAATTCCAAGATAGGGATGGTTACCTCAACCTTCTCGAAGACTTTTCAAATGTTCACATCAGTCACCACCTTTGACCGTCTGCTTAAAGCATTTGGAAATGGAGGTGGAATAGTGACTTATGCCTCGGGTGGTGGAAGTTCCTTGGAGGGTGCTTCCTTGACCATAATTTCCTCTTTCTCAAGTGTGCTTTGGTAGCCTCCACCACCCTATCATCTTCTTGCATTATCTTTTTCTCGGTCTCATAAACTTCCTTCCCACTTCTCAATTTAAGTGCACCTACGTTCCTTCGATTGATCTCCGGTTGGGAAGGTAGTTGTCGGACTCCTTGGATTTAAGTCGGCTTACTGAGGTGGAAAGTTGCCCAACTTGAACTTTAAGATTTTTGATACTTGATAAAGCTCTATTTCCAAGGTCCTCAATCTCTCGCCTTGTCCTCTCCTTGAAGACTTAATGTTTCTTCCCTAATTAACCGATGGCTTCCAAGATCTCATCTCATTCCAACTTGTAGTGTGAAGCATGATTGTTGAAAGAGCCTTCACCTCTAGGATATGGTTGAGGTGGAGCTTTTCCACCCTGGTATCCTTGAGATTGTTTGTCATCCCTCCATCAAAATATATAATGATCTCAATACATCGGGTTTAACGAATTTGCATAGGGGTCTAGCCTTGCATCTCCTTGGTTCCCCCGAAACCCTTGTAGTTACCCCCTAGAAAGTTGTGGTTTTTCTCGGTTGTTGTACTCAATTTCCTTAACCTCTTGTAAATTATCTATGACTTTGGGGCACATTTCGGAGTTGTGGTTAAGGTTGCAAACTACACACCTTGGACTTGATCCACTTTTCCTTGCAAAAGCTCCTTCATCATGGAAGCAAGGGCTTGGACTTGCTCCTCCAACTTAGGTGAGTGTGTGGGTTCATCCAAGACCTTAACCCTTGACCTAGTGCCAAATTGATGCATACCATCTGCCATTTCTTTGAAGAGGACCATTGCATCCTTGAGGCTCTTGTTCGCTATCGAACCATTGCAAGCAGAATTCACCATCTGCATGTCTTCATCACATAGCCCCTCAAATAAATAATACACCAAATCCCCCTCCTTGAAGGGATGGTAGGGGCAACTAGCTAACAATTTCTTGAAGCATTCCCAATAATCATACACTCTCACTAGCACCTTGAGTGATGTTTGACAATTGCTTCTTCAACTTGACCAACTTGACGCCATAAAATACTTCTCTAAGAACCTCCTCTTCATGTCTATCCATGTACCAATGCATCCTGGTGGCAAGTAGTAGAGCCAATCCCTTGGCACTACTTTGAAGGGAAAATGGGAAGGCTCTTAGGTTGTAGTCATCTTCAGATACTCCTGGGGGCTTGCACACCAAATGGAACTCCGATAGATGTTTGTTTGGGTCCTTCCCTGTCAATTCATGGAATGTAGATAAGCAATGGATCATGCAACTTTTTAGCTCACAGCTCACATTGGCGAGTAATAGATGGAAGGTGATGCATAGCGGTTAATTCTCCAAGTTGGGTTCCATGAGCTCCAGTAGGGTACGACTGTCTTCTATCATTG
The DNA here is from genome assembly GCA_037428765.1 of Rubia yunnanensis. NCBI lineage: Eukaryota > Viridiplantae > Streptophyta > Magnoliopsida > Gentianales > Rubiaceae > Rubia > Rubia yunnanensis. The sequence goes on along the minus strand of CM075071.1, from coordinate 30,016,542 downwards.
CTAGTGGTTCTTCTACTACTACTTCAGGCCTCGGTTGAACTTGTGCCTTAGTTTCTCACCTCCTTCTCCTCCGACCACATGTATTCTAAGTTGGGTAGTCTAAGACACCTAGATTAGTGGTACGAGTGTGTACCATAAACTAGGGCCAACAATACCCTTCTTAAAATAATTCTATCAAACGGATCAAATGGTAACAAAATAACTATAGCAACAACTCCAACCAAGAATCAACATCATAAACAAACAAAAATACAAGCTAATACTAACTACTCTACTAACACATTATGCCTAAATGATACCTAGACTGATAGCATCCTTAGCAATGATGCCAAAATTCTGACATGCCTCCCCCCAGGATCGTTAATCATAGCTAATTAACCCAGGTAGAGTCTAAGAGGTCAGAAGATAAAAATTTTTATTATGCACCATATTCTCACTGCTACACTACATATGGGGTAGTTAGCGGTAAGCCCTAAGTTTCTCCAAAGAGATGCTAGGTCTAAGTACCAACCAAAACATAATCTCGTACGGGTCGTCAATCTATACAAATGAAAGGAAAAGTTGGTAAAACAATCATGAAAAGGGGAGGGGGGTTGGTTTTCAATCTGGCAACTACTCTTTAACTAAGCACTTGGGGAATCATTGAGAAATATGGTCAATCTAATGCTTCTATCCTAAATTCATTCACATAGATATTTAGGAAAACCTAATAGAGTGTTCATAATACGTGGTGTGGCTGATGACATACACTTCCTCATCCCTATCAGGGTGGGTGCTCTCGCAAACCTCCATCAACGCCGTCATCGTAATTAGGGGAGTAGAACAAGGTTCTACTGTTGTTGTAGGTCGTTTCCCCCACTCCACCAATGTGATTACATCCTGGGCTTCATTATACGTGCGTTAACCATTGCAACTGGCATAATTTTTAGCTAGATTGATTTGGTGGATTGCTAGTATTTGTTGACTTTACGTGATAAGTGGTTTAGATGGCCATGGTTGGTGTTCTTGTCTAAAACTTGTGTTTTGTAGACTTAATTGGTACTAATGGACATCTTGTATCCACGGGCTCCTTGATCTTCATTATGATCATCTTTAGTAGGTCGCCTGTGGTTACTTTTTGTTTACATTCTATGTGAAGGCCATTCATAAGAGCGGTAGAAGATATTGAAGGCCATTTGCAAGGATGGTAGTAAATACGAAGGCCACGATCATCAATGCATGATAGAAGGATATTGAAGCCAAAGATGGGCAACAACAGAGTTCAAATCGGCCACTAAAGAAATGGGGAATCATTGTCCAATGAGTTGTGCTTAAGTATGAGAACGGTCCTAGAAGAATTAGCCTTAAAAACTTGTTCCATTAGATTCATCTTCTTGAACACTATATAATTAACTACTAAAACTCTCAAATCAGACTAACGGTTCACCTGTAGCGAAGGAAACTAGTTCAGCCGGCCGAGACACACACGGGTCAGTGTGGGCCATTCATGGTAGCACCAATGGCCCATGCCAAAGGAGCTACCCCGTACTGACAAAACCAGCATGATGATGTGGCACGATTCATGCTAGACACTAAGGGCCGTAAGCACGAAGCTAAGTCCCACTCCACACGACTAAGTTTGGGCACAGGACATCCCATTTTCGATATCCCGGGCTGTTCCATGTCAAAAATGCCAAGACCAGCTAGCAAAGTGTTTAAAATCACACAGCCCGTCCCAATATTTCTTTGCAGATCACCTTTCTAGACCACAGCCCACGCCACCGATCATGGGCGCGGATCAGAAGCACCAATTTCAGCACTCTGATGGTGCCCCGCACCAGATGATGTGGCCCTCGCAAGAGAATCATAATGACCCGTGCTAGGCTCCGATCCCCACACTCTTTAAAGATCTGTGCCATGCACCAAAACAGGCACCCCGAGCCACAAAAAGAGGCATCTCGATTCACTTGCTAAGGACACGCCACGGGACGTACCATCCGTGCCGGCCTGTGCCGGGTGGCGGCTGAGCTAGGGTTTACCCTAATTTGTCCTATTTGGGCCTATTATTAGGCCCAATATCCTACTACTATAAATATATCCTTAGTTAATACTAAGACATATCATATCATACCTTATCATTAGTAGTTCATCTTTGTAGTCAGGAGAGAACTCTCTCTTTGAATTTTCTTTCCTTTTCTTTGATCATAATATGTGGAATTCAAATCTTTTTTTGAATTCCATGTCTAGGGAGTAGTATCTATAGCTTGGGGATAAATTTTAGGAGCATGGTCTAAATCTATTTGCCTTTTGAGATTCTTTTGTTCTTCCTAATTTTGTGTTCATGATATTATTATGAATTTGTTTGATTCTTTGAAATGCATGAATTGTACACCACATATAAGAACACAATGTGGGCTATATTCATGTATGGTGTAAATATCGATGCCCCATTTGGAAGAGAGACCTTGATGTTAGAATGGATAAGGGAGAATACATCTGCGTGGGTGTATGCACGGGGGATTTGAGAATGCCCTAAATTATTTTCCATTCCACCAGTCTTAGCTGACTTCGTAAAGTTGCCTGAGAGGTTCCGGGTAGATATAGTGAATAGCAGTAATCTAGGGTTGTAAGATGCCTTAGATCATAGATAAGGTGCCAACAACCCTTGGGCCTAGTCAATATGACTTTGGGGTACATTTGTGGTGGACGCATGCATAATGAAGCAGATCAGGAACATGATTAGTGTAATATATTTAATTATACCTTCATATTGAGTTGGGTGGCCTCTACTAACTTTGTTCTTAGTCGATCAAATGCTTGAGGTGTTGCAGAGGTGGGAGACGGTGGGACGAGCCTACTAAAAGGCTCTATGTGTTGATGTTGTTGGAGAAGATAGGCAAGGTGGAGTTGAGGTTGTTGATTTAGAACACGCAATAATTCTCTATAAGTCTAGTGCCATTTTCCTCACATTGGATTCTTGCGAGACATAAGCCACTAATTGAATCAATGTGGATTTCAATAAATTAATCTCTTTTGGTTGACTAATTGACGCATTATCAACCTTATGCATTCGAGGTTTCAAAAAGATGTCCCTATGTGTAGCGAGCATTCCAACACCCCGGACTTGGCCCAAATGTTCTTTCTTGTTAAGCGCAACCCCCAGTATCGTTCTTTCCAACACCAATGAACTCGCCGAACTCTTGCTTCTGTTTTAAGTCCTCCTAAAAATTACCAATAATAAATCTCATATAAATTTATCTTAAACAAATTCATTCCCATCATATCATCTAAAACATAAGAAAAACTTACAATTTGCTTGGCAACAACCTCACCATCTTTGGTGTGGAACTTACTCTCCATATTCTTCTCACGCCCTTTGTAGTCTATTAGCCATTTCTCAAATCAGGGAACCCCGTCGGGCGTGGGATAATCTGTTGAATTTCTTTCTTCCTTATCTGTCATTCCTAGGTCCACCTTGTCAAATACTCCAGTCTCAAATATTTCCTTCACGATTATTCTTATTGCTAGTGCGAATCCTCTATGACTCATATTGTGGTGCATCTTGTTCCTTCCTGCTAGCTCACGTTTTTACCTTAAACCCTGTAAGATCATTAGAATAGATAGTTCATAATAAAAACCAACAATGTCAACGTTCTTGGTAACATAATGCCCCTGCTCTAACAGACATCGGACACCCATCGGTAAGTACATCGCATGTAGTGGCAGGTAACTGTGCGATTTCGCACAACTTGTCAGTCTAATCTTGTGTCAAAATTAAGTGTACTCGTGACCTTGCAAAGAAGCTGACTTTATTGACCTACACCACGGGCAGTAGTGTGTGACGTTGAAAGTTAAGCAAATTCTACTATTTTTTGGGTAAAGGGTAGACCTTTGGCATTCTAGAATCCTAGCCATCATGCACAACAAACACACCTGGAGCTAACAACAAATCTATACTCAGGACCAATAAATTTTATCCAATAACATAATGCATGTGTAGATTTATTAATATGTGCATATTATGTATATATTTGTAAGCATTTCAATGTAATTCCTTACCGATTTTTTGTCGGCTAGTTTTCTTACAACAAAACCCTTCCAACTCGATTCACTTATGAATGGATGCTTAATTCTGAGGTTGCATTTCTTCTTCTTACCAAACGCGTAATCCCTAGCCAATTTGGCTTTGAAATCTCTCCATTTCTCACCAAAGCGCCGTATAGTTCTCTTCTTCAATTTTTGCATATTATCACACGTGATTTCAAAGGCATATTGCATGGCCATCCATAGTTTATCCTTGTAAGCATCATCTACACGAGGTCACGACTCGTACAAGAATATGCCTACCTTTATCCTAGCAATCAAACCGATGTAACTAGACCACCAATTACTTTGCTCCCCAATCACATTCACAATGTCATCTCTAAGGAAATTTTGTACCCTTCTCCACCATATTTATTAATTTCTTGCAAATTGACCTTGCCTATGTCTCTTCAATCGATTCATATCTCCCTCTTCTTCCGGCTGTTTCCTTTTATCGTGGTTTACGACTAGAAGACCTAAATGCAGGGTTCAATAAACATAAAATTAAACGATGAATGTAATATAATATTTCATATAGAACCTTTACTATGGATGAAAATGGAACATAGCAATCTTAACCATGCATCTCAATCCCTCGCATGGTACACAAAAGACATGTTTCACGTTGTGTTTCGTCGTCATAAAAAATAATTTAAATGAAACATTTTATCTTATTAGCATGGTCCCACATCTATGTTCACCGTATTCACTTGAAAAAATAACTTCTTCAATGAAAACAAAAACCCTACATGATTATTTTCCACAATCTTAAAGTTAAGGAAAGGAAGAAGAATAAAACATACAAACCTTAACACCCTTTCAATAAATGATCAAAAGGGATGAGAGCATAAAAAATTTGATCAAGTAATGATAAAGATGAAAAATTACCACTTTTTTATTCATGGAATCCCTCACCATGATGACATCATCCTTCTCTATTTGGGAATGATAGGGTTGTGGTGGATTTGGGTGTGTATGGTGGTTGATTATTTGGTGGTGGAAGGAAAAGGAGAAGATGAATATTGGGGGGTTTTGGGGGTTGGAGGGCGTCAATTTTGACAATAAATACCTTTTCAAAGTGATTTGGGTTTTTTATTACCAAGTATGGCGCATAAAAGTACTCTCCTGTCAGTCATGCGATGTTGCACATATTTTGCAACATGTTGATCGATATCACTTTACATCTCTATTTGGGTCAAAATCGACCCAATAGGAGGGTCCTAGTAAAACATCCGACCATGCATATATATCGGCCCAACATCGGGATATCTAATGGAATTCGTGATCTCGACAATACATACGGTTTAATACCCAGTTTTGGGCCTCTTGATGGACAAGTTTGCACATTCCCCAGGAATCTGCGAGGTCGCTCTCTGTTCATACTACAGTCGCTACAAAGTATGTTTGAGCGACTAGCATGTGAGGTTTTGTTCTATTTTTTGAAATTTATATGAAGGGAAAAGTAGTTCCTTACCCAGTGTTCCCATTGTAAGACAAGTTTTTTTGGAAATCTACGTGATCGTAATTGGTTTGGAAGTAATTACCTTGTGAGTGCGTCATTGTCCTTAAAAATGTCTACATTCCTTAACCGGTGTACAAGAGGCCACTCGCACGTCTCCAATAATCGCATATTTGATCTCCAGTGGTTATCACTTATTTCAATTAAAAAAAGCTATTATGTTTAAGATTAAGATATTTTACCACATTTCACAACTAATGCTTTCACAATATCCCGTTCTTTATACAGGATGTTTTAAAGCATGACATGGCCATTGAAATAGGAGTAGCTTATAATTACCAGCCTAACTTTTTGATTACACAGTCTTTTAGTTGAAACCCATAGACTACAAACCCCATCCAACGGGTGAGGCTATTGAAATTACTCGTTCTACTACGTACGTTAATTAGTCAACCACATATTTGATCCTTTTCAAGGCCAATTTTTATCGCATCTTTTAATCATAAATCGACATTCTATTAAAGAACCAGATCTTCAAGCATATTACACGAAAAATGCTTTCACAATAGATAGTTCTTGATACCGGATGGTTTAAGGCGAGACATTTCCATTCACAGATGACATGGCATATATGTACAACTTTTGTTGATTATATAGTGTCTTATTTTAAAACACATGGACAACGAACCATGTTAAACATGTGAGACTATTAGAATACATGGTTCGATTGTTCTATAATATTTCAAGGGAGGACCATGGATATTTTTCATTCCAGGAAATTACGTTGGATTATATTTCAAGAGACTGATAAGTCAACCCTATCACACAAATCAATGTTCAAATGGGAGTTCTATCAACGATTGAAAGGATAGTTGTACTTGTATAATAAATTAGTAGGGTTTCCGATGATGAAGAATCTAGAGGTTGGGACATAACCGTATTAAAATTTTCCTAATACTAGTACTATTTAACACCATTTCCATACATTCATATTGGCCCTACCAAATGGGCTAGAATATAGTGAGGATGGGACAAAAGGCCCATCCTTTGAGTGTGGTATCGATGATATGTCGCAAAAGCATCGCTTATGTCAAAATGTGTCTGCGAAATTAGGCCAGGGGTATTCTATCCCCATCACTGAAAAAGCCCACTGGTGTTTACGCCTAGGCCGGTTGTAAAAATTGGCCCATTTTCATGCCATAACAAAATCACTGACATGTCAGTCTACCTTCGGGTTGGACAAATTCACCTACGGCAACGCCAAATGATGATTCAATTCCCCCAACCAGAGGGCCCACCAAAATTCTTTGGGCCTCAGGTGAAACACCAGGACTAAGTTCAATGTTTGGGGTCACTTCCTATTCGCCATATTTATCAGCCTATACGAAGCCATCCGCAACATCACGGTTATCTTAAAAATGACACCATTTGTGTTGTAGTGTATAAATTGGTCACACTCAACCCCAACCTCATTCTTCTCATCGAACTCTCAAATAAACCTTCTCAACCTGAAAAAAAAACAAAACTAACTATCAGAATCCATCAAATAACCATCGATATTGACATATAAATTGTCATCAAAGAACGTAATAAGTTCCATTCAAGAAATTGTAGCCACTAACAATTGAGGAATAACCAGCAATAAAACCCTAGAAAAGATAATAAATTTTTTTACACATTTGTTGCCTTGTTAAAATGCTTTCATTTGGTTAATTTATTCAAAATATGTTATAGGCACTCCAATGCACAATAATTCAAAGTTGTTTTTGGGTGTCCCGAAATCGGCTAGGAAATAGTGTATCTTTTTTTGTGTGTTATGAAATCTCAGTTCAGGCATGTTATTTATGTGTTCATGTCTTGCATGTTGATGTTGGTTGCTTTCATATTTGTTATAGAACACTCATGATGCTTGATTCCATGTTTTTTTGGTTTCTTCTGTACAAGTTGAAAATATATTGGCTGGGTGGTATGAATGTGCAATTTTGCGCATTCATACTTATGAATCTGTGACTTCACATATGACCTATTAGTCACGGCGAAGTTCCTGCAATGTATGTTTGAACTTGGGATAAAATTTCATTTCAGTGCATTTTCTACTTTGTTATACTGATATTTGCAAAAAAATATTTATTAGCAAATGTCTCCAATCAAGAAAACTGTAAAAAAAGGGCAAAGGCAACAACAATGAAGAAGGTTCTTCCTGCTTTAAAAAGGTGAGGATGATGGATGCCCCTCCCTCACCAACGTTTGATAAGAAACGCTTCTTTGAAGAGGTGAACGAACAGTGCTTCCAAATGGTGAAGGATGAGAGAGTAAAAAAGGTTAGGGATATAGAGAGGCTCCACTTGGACGTTTTCTTGGAGGAATTCAAACCATTGGGAATGGTGGGGTTGATTCATCTTGACAAGCCAACCTACGAAATAGAGGTGAAGAAGTTCTATGCCAACTTCACGTGTCTAACAGCCACAAACTATACCATAAAAGTGAACAGGACGTCCATGGTCCTAACATCAGGAGTGATCAACGAGGCGATTAGAACTATATTTGGAGGAGTTGACCAAGAGCATTAGGTTGTGCCAATGCAAATATACTGTAGGGACACTTATTCTCCTAGACCAGACGAAGATGATCCAGTAGGGGCCTTTGACTACAACACGATGGTGCATAATTACTTCAAGATTAATGTGGCTAGCATGACACCAGGGTCGAGGCATGTCAAGATTGACGTGCTGAATGTGGTGGAAAAGATTATGCACAATGTGATTATACAAACGTTGATCCCTGCTGGACATCCCTCTGAGTGCACTATTAACGGAACGGTATTGTTTTACCACATTGCATAGAGGAAAGCAATTGACCCTGATTTTACCATCATCAATGAGATGCACATGGTCTCCCTCGCTCCAAAAAGCCAGACCCTCCCCTACAGCAACGTGATCACTGCTCTATTGGAGAAGCCATGTGTTAGGAACAAATCAAAAGTGAAGATTCAGCCAAAGAACTATGATAAGGACTACTTCTACAAGAATCACTAGCATTGGGAGGTGGACACGTGGGTTTCTTGCAAATTCCCCAAGGAAGTTCCTCCACTTGCCAAGCTAGAAGGTACTCTATGCATCTGCACCATCCAAGCCCAAACCAACACTCATATCACAGCCTCGTGTATGAATTTAATTTTATTCCCAATCATTCGTAATAAAACTATGAAGTTTATATGAAATTAACAATTTATTTTTCTCCAAAGGACTTAGGCACTGTTTGGATCAAGCAGGGAAAGGGAAAGGAATCAGGAAAGGGAAAGGAAAGGAATAACCCTATTTTTAAAATTTTGTTTGGTTCAAGTGTGGAAAGGGAATCAAATTCTTTTTCATTCCCTTTGTTACTATTTGTTTCACACTTGGGAAACAAATATTAATTTCTATCATTATTCATAAAATAACATATATAAGTATAAACTATTTCACATTATCAAATTTGCTGAAAAAATATCAAAGTATTTCATGATTTATCGTCATATTGAATTCATATAAAAAATATTTAACATAAAATATGTAGTTCATTATCTTTAATTTATTAATATGTTGTTGTATGTAATTAAAAAATATGTAAATCTATTTATGATTTGTGGTAAATATTTTATTTACATATTTTCATCTTTATATATTTTTTTATTTCATATCACTTGCAACATACTGATTTACAACTTGTAGTTCATTTACTATAAAAATTTATAATAATGATGTGAAAAAATCACATACATAAATATTTTAAAAATGAACGTCCAAAGGATATTATTTATAAAACATAAAATCAATGCAAATCCAAAATATTACATAAGGTATTCATCCATAATTTCAATAAATATTTTTCTAATAAATAATTATATTTTATAAATCAAACATTGATTATTCTTCATCGAGAACCATATTACATCTAAATATCACCACCTCCATCAAAAGTACCAGAACAAAGTTAAAACATCACATATTGTCTTTTCATCTAGGTACGATAGCAGTAAGATATTTAATTTTTTTGGAGACCTCTATAGTATAATAATATTTATGAAATAATATTATTCTTTATAAAAATTGTATAGATTTTAATTTTATTAATATTCCACCCATATACCACTCGAAAAGTAATATTATAATATTGTTTTTTACGTATGAAATTAATTTTTGGTCTTAAATTTAATTAAGTTAAAGTATAACAATACTACTTAATATATTACTATTTATATTATAATACTATAAAATAAGAGTTTTTATATAAAAATAAGAGTAAGTCTCCTAACAGGCAGCCTGACCATAAGCTTATGGACATGCCACTTATTTCTTACCTTATTTATAACCTTATATAAACTTATGGAAATGCCACATTTCCTGAAACTTTCTCTAAAAATAATATGTTTATTATAAAATAATATAACTATTATTCATAGTATAAAGTCAAAACATCATTTATTCACTTTTACTTAAAAAGAGTTCATATAAAAATTAAAATTTTACTTAAATTCGACCTATATACAACACCAAACTAAAACTATAAGGAAAAATCTCAGGAAATGCGGATTTTCCATAAGCTTATAGATAGTTCACAAGGGCTTTTACCTTAAATGTTGTAATTTTTTTTATAAAATTTAAATATCGTATTTTATAAGTTAAAAAAATTAATAATATGTATTTGAAGATGAAAATAAAAAAAAATGATATAAAAAAATCAAAATTCTGAATTTTGTCTGTAATTTAACAAATGCAATCTATAAGGTAAGAAATAAGTGGCATGTCCATAAACTTATGGACAGGCCGCCTGTCAGGAGACCCACTCAAATTATAATATTATAATATTTTAAATGAATCACAATCATAGTTTTATAATTTTTATTTTGATAATAAATATAAATTATAATCTTATTTTGGGTTTAGGGTTTAGGGAAATTGATGACGAAGGAAAAGGAATCTCAGTCCCAAGGTAGGACTAGGTAATCACGTTACACCCAATTGGGAGAATGGTAAAACTAGAAATGGAGAAAGAGAATGATAAAAAAGGAAAATCAAACACTAACAAAGGAAATCAAGATCTCAAATTCTCTTTCCCTTTCCTGATTCATTCAAACCAAACACCCCCTTAAAAGTAACGCATGGGTGATTCTTGTGAGGGATATGGCTGAGACTAAGGCATCGAATCAGGCAATGATGCACCTCATCTAACAGTTGATCGCAATATGATAGAAGTGAATGGGATGTTGGTTAGTGCTATAAATTCACATCGTGTCGCCAATATGGCTACACATGGAGCTCGGGTAAGTGAGTATGAGACAGTGAAGGATGGCGATAAGAAAGAGGGGGATGACGTCGAGGAGGCTGCACATGAGGCTCATGTAAAGGAAACGAAGGGTAAGGATATTGTCTTGGCCGACAATGAAGATGGATCAAACTCCAGGGGCAGCAAGGCTGATACTTGAAGCGATGAATTTGGTCGTGTGAAAATACCTGAGGACCATGGGAATAATTCATCCGATGAAGATCTCAACCCTTATCTTTCTTAGTAAAAAGGTTATGATGAATGTTTGTTGGATTTATTAATGTGTGTTTGATGGTGGTTCTTGAATTAAGTTGCATTTGAGGTGTTTTTAAGTTGTTGCATTCCATGAAGTTTCTAGGATTCAAACAATGATTTTTTTTATGATTGAATTTGGATTTCATGCATATTAGTACTTCTTTTCATCGGTTTTAACGGTTTTAATGATTTCTTGACATATTGTTTGTTTTTTATTACGCAATATGTGGTTGATTGTGGTGAACTTGGAATGGTTCCTTTTGTTACATTATTTCTTATTCTGGCTTAATTAGTTGAGTTATGATTATAGAGTTTAGTTTCATTATTGCAACATCGCACTATATTCGCAGACCACGGGATTGGTAAGGACGAGGGGATACCGATACGCAGGCAATGTCGGATGTAAATATTTAATTGTGCTATTTTAGACACTGGGTCCAACCGAGGAGTGGGTACCAGATTGGCAAGAATAATTATCTCTAAATATATTACTCACTGATAAGTAGTGCGAATTCATATTCCCATCTTCCCAATTGGTAAAGGAACATTGCGAGTTCACATGTATTGTATCGCATTCACCGAATTGTAAACTAACTTGCGTGCGATGTTAATTTTTAACTAACCATGAACCATCATATAGCTTCATTGTCAGGATAAAATGGATAGACATTTGATTTTTCAGTTTCATATAAACATGAACAGTCACATAAACAGCCGTCTAGGTAATCTAAACTTATGTGAAAATCAAATCTATGTCTTCTTCTTCTGCTTCTTCATTTTGGGGTGTCTTTCAATCCACACACCTTTTTCATGGTCCCTCCTCAAAGATAGCTCCACCCCATATGTTTCATCCTGCCCAATGTTGTTGGTGCTTGAGAAAATGTGTGGACTAATTTCAGAAAGTGCAGATGGACAAAAATCTCCCAGACATTGACATTTCCCATGAATGACAACTGATTTTCTAGAATCACTGGGATCAGCAAAAGAAAACACTTGCGTAGCCTCTGAAGCAAGAATGTAAATATTGCCTGTAGATCGTGTCCTACTCTAATTGACCACTGTAAATCCTCGGTCCTCCACCGATACACCAGCAAGGCTATGAACCTATTTGCACTAGAAAAGTGGTATCGTGAAACTTGTGCAGACCAGTTGCCATATTTCCTCAATCACGCCATAGTAAGACATGCTCCCAGACATTGAGTTCTTATCCTTCATGTTTCTTACATGTAAAACTTCGACAACTACACTGACACCACTATTTTTTGTAGTGGTGTATGTGTCCCATTCTAGGGCTGAGAAGGTAAACTTATTCATATCATATCTTTTGAAGGAACTCACAGTTGCAGAGGGCATCACCATGACTGTCTTCGACCACTGTAACGTGTAACCAATCAATGAATGTGTGATTGTTTTCACCAAGTACTTTCTTCTCCAACCAACTAGGGTGCCACTCCTTGATAGTGGTCATGTGCATATCCACTTATGGGTGAACCACATATGATTTTCGCAGGACATATAAATGTGCTTACATCAACTCGTCATGCATCAATAACCTAGCAGTTCTTTTTTGCAAACATTTTCCGCCCACTCTATCTGCATGGCGCGACTTTGGTACACCAACCAACTCCTCAACCTTTCAGTACAGTATTCTATAGCCTCCTCGGTCACATACCTCTGCAGAATACTAGCATCCGGGTGATATTGATTTTTCAAATAACCCTATGATATCTTTATATACCTCTCGAAGGGATACATCTATCAAAAATAAACAAGACCACATATCAATATCTCTCGTACAACGTGAACCAACAAGTGCACCATGGTGTCAAAGAAAAAAGGAGGGAAATACATCTCTAACTCGAACAACAAGGTTACTATTTCCTCTTGAAGTTCTTCCAATTTCCAACGCCTAATCTTCTTACAACAAATTGCCTTGAAGAAGTGACAGAACCGGGTAATGCACTTTTGTGAGTGAGTTGGTAAGATTGATCTGATCGCAACCGGTTGAAATTCTTGAATCAAATGATGTGAATCGTACAATTTCATATTTCTAAATCTCAGCCCCTCATCAGATACTAGATTGCTAACCCTCGAAGAGTGGTCCATCAGGACAACCATACCTCTCAGGCTGAAACATATCAACTCCTTCTTAAGCTTTGAAAGTGTGTATCAAGCAACGGGAAAGTAAGTCTTCGATCCCTGGGGCTCGGGTGCCAATTCAGGTCTAATTCCCATTTCAACCATATCTTTCTTATAATTCAAACCATCTTTTGTCTTATCGGGGATATTCATCAAAGTGCCAATGAAAATATCTTATAGATTCTTTTTCAATATACATCACGTTCAAACTGTGTTGGGCGCCAAGACTCTCCCAATACGATAGTTCAAAAAATGGAATGCTTCTTCCAACTACTGGCAACCATATGTTTCCTCTTTCTTTTTCCAAAGTCATTTTGAAAACTACGCAACATGTTCAAGATTGATTCACCTGTTAAAACGGGAGAAGGGGGGCCAACTCCACCTTCCCATCAAACTCAGCCCTAAGTTTCCTGCACGGATGAGTTGTTGGAAGCTATCTCCGGTGCCCAAGATACACCATTTTATTTCCATGCCTCAACTGACAATAATCTTTTCCTTCCAAAAAATTAGGGCATGCGTTGTGACCTTTAACTGAATAGCCAGACAAGTTTCCATGTGCAGGGAATTCATTAACGGTGCAAAATAACATAGCTCAAAAGTCAAACCCCTCATTCCAAAACCCATCATACACTTTCATTCTAGGATCCCTTTACCTTTTTAGGTCATCCACCAACAAAGATAGGTATACATCGATATCATTCCCCGATTGTTTAGGACCAGAGATCATTAGGGACAATATGATGTACTTCCTTTTCATGAACAACTATGGGGGGATAGTGTAAATCATCACCATCACCGGCCATGAACTATGATTGCTGGTCATATTACCGAATGGGTTTATTCTGTACTTGCACAAACCAAACTTCAAGTTACATGGCTCATTCCTAAATTTGGGAAAGGCCACATCTATATTCTTCCACTGATCACCATCGATCGTATAACTGATGACTTCAGGATCAACCACTGTCTGATATGCATGCAAAGTTATATTCTTTGCATCCTCAGGATTGTCGAACAATTTTCTCAATTAAGGAATAATAGGTAGATACCAAACAGCCTTGGCAGGAACCTTCTTCGTCTTCCGATTACCTCTATCTCCATCAATAACCACCTTCTTCAATTTGACCCTTGGGGCATTGCATTTTGGGCATTCAACCGCATTTAAGTGATCACCCCTATACATGATACAATCATTCCGACAAGCATGTATATTTTCATAATCCATGCCCATCGGACATAGTACCTTCTTCGCCTCATATACTATTTCCAGTATTCTATTCTCATTCAGAAGCATTTCTTTGAACACTTTCAACAAACCCAAGAACCCAACATCACTATAGGAATACTTGGCTTTCACCTTCATCAACTGCAACGTAGCCTTCAATACTGTTATTCCTTCAGGGCATCCATCGTATAGAAGTGTTTCGTTATGTCCTTATAATTCCGAAAGTCTTTTAGGATTGCCACTGTAGTCTTGACAATGTCCTCAACCAACTGATCCATCCTATCATCCTTCTCGGCCCCTACTTCATTTACAGTATGATCATCCACGTTCTTCCCATGCCAGAACAAATTTTATATGTTGGATCAAAACCATGTATGAATAAATCATCCTTCAAACCAATTGCATCTTCATGAATAGTAGTGTTCCGACACTTCTTTCAAGGATAATACACATACGAAAAATTCTCCTTGGAATCTTTTGCGAATGCATATTTAATAAAGTCAGCTACAAAAGATTCTTACTCCACACTCGCTCAATCTTCATCAAAACAATGGCTTTTATCGATAGACATTCCTTCATATTACAACAATAAGTAGACAATATTGTTTAACATCCTAGATACATATTAGCAACAAATTAATACAAACACTAACATTCATTCAATTCATGGATTCCTTAAACATATATACATATATATGTCAATATGTAAACCTTCATATATCATGCTCCAAAACACAAATAAATATATCATCAACCCAATATATATGCAATGCCTACATTCAATCAACACATAGTTAAACACATCACATCAACCTAGAACCAAATATGAAGATGAAAATACAAATTGAGGAACGGAATACTTACTTCTTGAGTGTGGGGTAATTAAATGACAACCACACTATATAGCTCACCTTCAACAATAAGGAATTAGATTTTGTAGAACCATCTTCAATGGGGAAGAAATTTTTTGAAATTTTGATTGAAAATGGTCAAATGACCAAAGTAATACTGACCAAATCTCGACAAGTGCGACTTCGCATTTTTAGTCGATATATAATCGGTCAGACCAATTATAAGTGCGATGTCAGCATCTGCATAAGTGAGTGAAACAGAATAAAAAACACCTGATGTCGACGTCGCACCATTTTCGATCAATCTATTTACTTCGTTTTTGCATAACATTTACCTTGACTACCTTACAACCAAGGTAAAAAAACCTGTTATTTACCTTGTTTTTTTAACCTAGGTAATTAATATTTTTTACTTTAAAAAACTGAGGTAAAAGAACTTTTTACCTCAGTTTTTTGGGCTAAGGCAAAGAACCGAGGTAGAAAGGCATAAGTAATAGGTGTTGTTTCTTATAGGGATTGGTTAATAATCGTTAAATTATTATGTATGATAGATACGTGTGATGTCGCACTTCATTCACACTGCATGATTTTGAGTTTACGAATATCTCACCGATTAACCCATGACATCGCATGAATTAATTTATTTGAACGGATTTAGACACGGGTTTAGGACGAGGGGCATGTGCGACTTCGTGTGGTAGAAAATTTGATATTGCTCCCTAACGTCGAGAAGAATTCGATCAAATCGATTACTGGTGCGAAGTCGATCTTCTCATCACAGACTATTACTATTAGGTCGCACCCTTATTGGCAATGTCGCACCTACGTCGGCAATAATTTTTTACTTCAATTTTCAAGACTATTTACTCCGATTATTGTATAACCACAGTAAAAACCTATTATATACCTCAATTTTTTTAAACAGAGGTAAATAGTATTATTCACTTCTAAAAAAATAGAGGTAAAAGAACTTTTTGCCTCGGATTTTGAGCTAAGCCAAAAAAGTGAGGTACAAAGGGGGAAGTAATAGGTTCAGTTTCTTGAAGTGAATCTGGTTGCGAACTTTATAGGAAATTGAACTCGGTCTGTAATCTACCGGAACACGATTTAACTCAAACACGATTCATCATGAGCTTGATTTGGCTCAACCAGCAATCAACCTTAATAAGATTAAACTCGAGAAATAAATAATCGGCATGCTTGATCAATAATAAAAGTATAGTTACATATGAATATGACAAAGTTTTCAAACTATTTTTGAAAAATGAAAGGATAATTATAATTATTAACAGAGAGTCGACTGGAAAAGTTTTGGGAAAGACCGTCTTTCCATAGGCTTATGGAAAGACGGAGTTTAATTAGAATAATAAAAGGTAAAAGATCTTAGTTGCAATATTAAAAATTTTAAATGCAACGTGAGTAGTTATAAAGTTTATAACTCGATTTATGTAACCCAAAAAAATTTATTTTCCTTTCTTCTAATTTGCACATTAAACCTTGGTCTTTCCATGATTTATGGAAAGATCGTCTTTCAAGAGACAGACTCGAGTCGACTACTTACTTATTAGAATTAAATGAATTTAGTTACCTAAGAATGCAACTAAATGTTTGAGTTTGTTAATTAAAATTTGAAGAGAGTCAACTTAGTTATATAAGGATCAAACTAATATTTTATATACACTAGTGTGGGAAAGAGGGATTAAAGGTGGTTCTATCGAACCAGAGAAGGCACCAATAAAGTGCCTTTGCTGGATATGCCTTTGATCCTTTTCAATCTAAGAAATACCTTTTAATGAACCCATAGAAGACGGTTATTTTCTGCCTTCGTTCAAATGGAGGAACCGCCTTTAAACAGCTTCCAAGTTTGGAACCCAACTGATTCCATTGGACTATCCTGACATTTCTTGTACCGGAAGCTACAATAGTTCTGGTACCTGAAGTAATGTTGGAGCCAATGTAATGGCTTCCGAATCAGGTCCAATTTCTGGTCTAAACCTGGTTCTTTTTGTATATAATGCATGATTCAGTAATTATTTTTTACGAGTTCGGAATTAGCATCGGCTCTTATGGTTTTTGAGTTTGGAACCCGATTAAACCGCTGGCTCATATTGCCATTTCCAATCTCAGAAATTTACTAGTTTCTAAATCGGTTCAAAACCTGATTTTTTTATTGGATGGAACTATTATTACTTATGAGTTCATAAATGTCCCTGACTCTATTGGTTTCAAGCCTAGAAAAATGAAATTGGGCCTTAAGATTTTGACGGGAGGAGTTGGGAATGATTTCCGAACCCGTAAGCCAATTCGGCTGCAATGGCTTTACCCCTCCGTCCCAGGTTAAACTGCACACTTCACTTTATGTTATTATTCACTATCCAACTTTGATCACATATTTAAATAGATATATAAACAATAATATTATCATATGTTATATGATTGGTTTCGTCGTAACAAGTAGTTTCTGAAAAGTAACTTTTTGTTTACCGCTATTATACGCAGTTAAACATATCAACGATTAAACAAGTTTCTTGATGAGCGTAAAAAAGATTCTGTGCAATTTAACTTGGGACAGATGGTGTATATTAAAGAGAAAAGTGCATAGATACCCTACCTAATTCACATAAGTGCAAAGATAAACTTTTTGATAATTGAATGTGCTAATATAATCCTGGATAATAAGTATAAGTGCAAATGTTCTCATTCCAACAAATTTAGAAGAGTATCTAATGAAGAGTATTTTACACTTAAAAAAATGAAATGTCTATAATGCCCCTAAAACATAAATTTCATTTACTCCTTTCTCTCTCTTTCGCCGTTTCATTTCCTTTATGCACTGATTCTTTCCGATTCTCTTCTTTGGATCTGTTTTTTTCCGATTCCGATTCACACAAAAAGCTATCAAAAACTGCTCTGAAATTCCCCCAACCACTTGAATTTTTGACAGAATCCATTAGTTTGTAAAACATTGCCGGATTACAGAGGTTGGAGATTTCGTTCAGAAGATCGGGTTTCTCGGGACTGGTATGGGACTACAAGCTCGTCTCCGGCGAATTGAAGAAGCTGGAAACCGGAGGCGCCGCCGCCACCGGCGGAAACAAGAAGGAAAATGATTCAGGTATGCGGCTACAAGCCGATTTACAAGCCGATTCGGGAAACCGCCATCTCCCGGTGTCTGTGGCTGCTTGTTCGGGAAGCTGGCGTCGAAATTGCACAAGATAATTCTTCCCATTTTTCATGCCACCACCGTATAGAAGTCAACTAATTCTTCCCATTTTTAAGCCACCACCGTATAAAAGTATAGTACTAATTCTTCCCATTTTTTTGGCTCTGTTTTAATCGGCGGTGCGAAGAGGAGAGCGTAATCAACACGCGTCTTCTTATACATAAACTTAGAGCTATAGTTTGTTGTCTTAATTTCCATGTTTGTTGGCAAAGGGAATTTTGGTCATTTTCTATCGGTAAATGGTCGGAAATGAATAGAATGCCTGAGTATAGTTTCTAAGATTATACGTGAACTTTCATTAAATAGCTAGGGTTAGTTTTGTACTTTAAATTATCTCAGAGTTATATGGGGACTTATTGAAGTATTTAGAGTTAGGGAAAGTTCAAGAAAGGCGGCCTTTCTATGAGCTTATGGACAGTCCTTAGGGGCATTTGCCTTAAATGTTGTATTTTTTAATAAAATTGAAATATTGCATTTTATAAGTTAAAACAAGTAATAATATGTATTTGAAGGTGAAAATATAAAAATATATGATATAAAAAAATATTTTCAAAATTTTTAAATTTTGTATGTAATTTAAGAAATGCAGTGTATAGGGTAAGAAATAAGTGGCCTGTCCATAAGCTTATGGACAGGCCGCCTGTCAGGAGACCCACTCTTAGAGTTATATTTGTATATATCCATATATTAAATTCTTTGCCTAAACAGGCCAAAAATAGCCTCAAACACCAATAATGTTTCCAACAAATTTCTAATACATTGGTAGAGATTAGAAAAATGTATAAACATTACTACATTAGCGATTATTTATACATAAGAATGATAATCACGTAGATTCTATTATGAACATAAAATTTAAACAGTATAACTTTCTAACACTACAAACATGATTGTAGTTTCGAAAAGAATTTATAGACAATGCTAATCAAGTAACAATCTATAGATAGGAACAAAAAAAATATTCAAGTTCTATTCCACAAAATACATCCCACGAGCTTTGAGATATGTTTCATAATACCATGTTAAGTCTTCCAAGAGTTGCGGATCGAACATTTATTAGATGTCATGCCAAAAAATTTCTTGCCACGTTGATGTAATCATGTGAATAAGGCTTGTATTCATTCAGAAAAATCTATGGACATTGCAATATAATAAAATAGTTCCAGTAGGTCAGTAGTTTATCGTAGGAAGTTTTTCCTAAATCAATATGATGAACTTCATACTACTTTATCAATATCTAGGTAATCCAACCGAACATCTTTAATGCACTCGGCTGCGTATAACACTACGTAGTACCCACACTCCCATGTTTTGCTTTTATCTTGTACTAATTAATGTGAATGCAAATAAGTTAGTAAAAATGAAATTGAATTAATTTAGAGGGTGGCGATTGTAGTAATTCAAACCTTGATTTCGACTACATGCAAGTCATTTTTAAATATTTGTCTTCTTGAATGCATTCTCCAAAATATCAACAAATGCTTGTGAGTTTTGAAAGTGCTCTGGATCCATTCAATACACATACTAGTCGTCAAGAATAATGAAAATCAATCTCCAATGATCCCTACATCGAACCTTTATATGAGTATGCATGAATATGTAAGTATGCACAATTGTTTGAAAAAATGAATCATTAATTCTCAATGTAAGATGCAATGAAGATTTTTTTATCCTTTCGGGCTATACATTTGCGTATTTATTCTATCTGCTCTTACTTCGAACACCCAACCCCTTGAGTCATCAACGGACACAAATCCCCTTGGCTAGAAAATTAGTACATGTACCTTAAACGTACAATTTAGAATGTTAGGTATGAATATGTATTGATATAGCTTTGTAGAAAGAGAAATAAAACTTGCACTTACTATAGAAAGAGGGACATGATTGTTTGGTTGACTTGTTCACATCTAAATAAATCTTTGAAGCCACTCCATAATGCAATGATGTCACGGCTTCTTCAAAAAATACATCCATTTTGCAGGAAAAGTGTATGTTGAGTTATGTTGGTGGGCCGAGATCTAATCGGACAATACCCATACAAAAGGCGGCGACCCCTTCTCCACTCGTGCTCTCGTAGTTTGTGGTTTGGTGTTTTTCCCTATCAGCACAATAGTTTTTGTGGGTGTTGGGTGTTTCTTTTTCAAATGGTTGTCCATCTTGGGATCAACATAAACAAGACACCGGGGCCATAGAAGAAATATACCTTGGGCTGGACCAACCTTCTTGTAATCTCCATTGGGAATAGGAAACATTGCATTTTGCACAAACGGTTTCTCCACGGATACCCTTGAGATTCCATCTCCGATTGGTTTGGAGTGGTGATATCTCATCGAGTCGTAAAATATACCATCTTCCACGTGTAGCGTATTTTATTTTCACCAACATCTACGTAAAGCTCGCATAATTGAGAACCCTACTTTAAAGAAACAATGTTTTGTTATTGACACCTGAAAAGAATTTATTTATTGTCAAAATATGTCTGTACCTTTTTCGGTGTTGATAGGATTGGCTTGTAGGAAAAGCAACAATTGTGGGTCACCATAGTACTCCATTGTGGTTCACTTCAATTTTGGCCGGAGAGTGGTAAAACCCTCTCGGTGGCAGCTCCTAATCCCTTAAGATCATCAGAAGTTTTAGGTACGATAAGACTGGTGTGGTTCGCTAACTTTCAGATAAAAATTTCCTGTTCATGTAATGTTTATCTTGAAGAATGGCCTCCTTTAGCAACACGTAGATTCTTGAGGGCTAAGCCCTCAAATAAGAATGTACAATTCCTAAAGCCACCTTTTGTGTCACGAATGCACCAACCCCTCTAGCGCTTCCCGAGTGATTAGATTTTCCGGTTATCTCGCACAAAATGTTGTGCTTACTGGTTGGATTGAATTTACCTTTCATTTAATCTTGTTTTAATTTAGCCTACCACACTAGAAGATGAAGAGCATTAATACCACAACTTGAGAGGCAACGAATATATAATATGAACATGAAAATAGACAAAGGTAATAACGCATGTACCACTTTTTTCGCAAGTTCAATCTCCTTATCTTTGTCATACCCACCTTTATTATTTTTGCTACCCTTGAGAAATAGATCACACCGATCTATTTGATCGACATCAATCATAACAAGGGATACCCTAGTATCTTCCTCGGACATTCCCCTTTCAATTACTAGTTGAACATGTTGTTCTAATTGTTCTCTTACAATCTCGAGTGTTGCTAATCCCTAACCTCCACGACTCTTTCGATGCGGTGTTATGTTCAACTTAGCATTGCGTGTTTTCTCCTTCCTTGTACCCTACAAGAAAAGAGAAAATCCATGTGACATCTACACCACAATATCTAAATGTAAACAATTTAGATTTGTAGCAGACTAACGTTAATTTCATTCTCTAAAGCTCTTTTCTTGTGTATCTCTCAACACTCTGGTTGAATATGTGTGTAAGTTAGCCATTGACGATCGCCTTTTCTATTCGAGAATATGAAATCTCTAGAAAGTGTATACTTGTGTTCACCAACTTTTGGATAACATCTTCATAGCTATTTTCCTTATCTCGTCTATACCGGGGGCATCAATTTCGATGGGTCTGTATTTAATGTGACAAAGAAGGAAAAGTTTAAAACTATTTTCTTCCCATCCAAAGGGTGTTATTCAAACAAACATTTAAACAACTATGATGGGGTACCTTGCATTCCATCCGAAGTATGGATTTGTATTCCCTTGAGACATTGTGCCAATTATTGTAATGGGTGTCCACCCAAATGCGGCCGACTTTCCCAACCCAACTTGATCACTTCGCCGGTCTTCTAACAAACATCGATCTAGTCCATTGAAAACCAACAGGGTCATTTCCTTCCTATCCATTCTCCTTTCTGATGCTCTACAATGCGTTTTCGCAATTCCCACCTCTCCATTCCCTTCTTCCTCCTCATTCTCATCAACCATTGTTTATGTATTTCTATCATTAGAATTTAAAGCATCATCTCGACCCCTCTTCTTTGACATTGAACTACCACCCACCCATTCAATTCAACACATGTCAATCTTTATTGTTTCTATTTCCACAAACCCTAGAACAAAAAAATAATAGAAACATGATATAGTAATGAACATAAATATACAAAAAATTATTATTGGGTAAAAAATAATGATTGAGCATAGATGGAGAGTAATAAATTATACACTAGTGGAGGTAGGCCTATTAAAGGCGGTTTTATCGGCCCGAAGAAGTCACTTTGTAGGTGACTTCTCTGGTAGTGACTCTGATCATCATTGATCAAAGTCACATTAAGGAAGCGCCTTTAAAATTCTCTCTTGGAAGGCGGTTATTTTCCTCCTTTAACCTGCTAGAAAAACCTCCTTCCAAATGTTACAAACTCGGAAACCACGTTCTGAACTCGGAACTAAATGTTGGTCATTAGATGAGAAAAAATGGTTCCAAGATTGTAATGTAATTGAGGTTCCTCCGTCAGATTTAAGTTCTGGCCTTTGCATTCAGTTACTGTGTCGGAGATACTTTTTGACCCACTACAGTATTTTGACGCATAAAATGCATGAAAATGAATTTTAAGTTCTTGCACTGGGGACATATTTGTACCCTGAGTTCCGAGTCTGGAACTTCAAATCGGATCTATGAGAAAGTAGTGTACATAAACTTGGGACATGGTTCCTCTATAGAAACTTATTCGGACAAAGAAGTCAATACAAAATTTACCAATATATTAAATCGGGCTATAGAAAAGCCTGATATTACAACTCCAATACATACAAAGATCTATAGAATATGCGAGTGAAGCACCATTCTATAAACAAGAATAGAAATCTAGCCAATTCTATTCCCCAAAACATATGTCATCGTAATTCAAGCTAACTAACAAAAATCTGTAGACTATGTGAACGTAGCAACAATATATAGATAGGAATAGAGTTCTAGCAAATTCTATTCCACACAGTATGCGGCATCCATATATATACACTAAAAAGTAGATCCCACATGAATCAAAAACCATGGTTGGAGTTCCACTTGATGCCGATTGGGACGTTCACTAAATACCGATACAAGCAATTTCTTGCCAAGTTGATATCATCTTGTGAATACGGCTTGTTGACCTGAAAAATCTGTGAGTATAAAAATATGACAATTAGGCCCTCAAAAATATAATAATAGACAACAAATGAGGCACAAAACTTACTTTGTCAATTTCTAAGTAATCTACCTGCACTTGTTGAATGGACTTGACGACGTATATCATTATGTAATACCCGCACTCCCAAGTTTGTGCTTATTTTTGGTACTGATGAAAAGCATTGTAGGTAGGCATAAATCTTAAAAATATGGAAACCAGTAAATGACAATTTGGAAAATAACAAACCTTGATTTCTACTACGTCCAAAGCCGTATTACTTGACTCGGAAATGTCATTCATTGAGGCACCCAAAATTTTGATGAATGTGTCCAATGGTGGGAAATGTAACTGATCCTTCCAAAAAATACGCTTCTTCTCCGGGACTATGAAACCTAATATCCAATGGTCCCTGCAAGAAAATTAACCATAAAAACAATTGACGCTATTAAGTCCGTTAATTAAAATGAATATCTAACCATCACCGCTCAATGTATGGCGTTATGAATTAATTTTTATCTTTCCGGCCAAGACTTTTACAAATGTAGGCGATCTGTTCCTCAAATGTGAATCCAATTTCTTGAGTCATCACGGGGCACAAATAGCCCACCCAACCCTTTGCATTTTGACATGTAATGTAATACATGTACCTTTATAGAAAAATTGACAACATTAATAGCATAAAATACTTATTACTACCTCTAATATGAATTTCAATGATTAAAAAATATACTCACAATATGTAGGGGGACATTATGGTTTGGTTTACTTGCTCACACCTCTAAAGGTCTTCGAAGTCGATCCATGAGGCGATGATATCTCGCTTAGCACCAAAAAAAATTCATTCTTTTTGAAAATAAGTATGTTGAGTTACGGGGGTGGGTGGAAAACCAATCAAACAACACTCTAATGAATTGAGGTGAACTCTAAATGACTTGCGCCCTAGTAAACATGGCTCTATCCTTCTTCTGTGTTTTTATAACTGACTTAGGTGTCTTAAGGGGCGCCTCCTCCAAATGATTATCCATTGCCGGGTCGGAAAAAATAAGGTGACGAGGCAAAGAAGAAACAATCCTTATACCCCCTTATAGTTTCCATCTTGAATTGGCAATGCATCGTTGAACACCATCCCTTTTTTCAATGAAACTTGACAAGTACCATCCACAATTAGTTTTCTGTGATGATGTCGCATCGCCAGGTACATAACACCGTCGGCAACGTGGGGAGGCATACCTTTGTCGCCTTGATCAATGTATAGCACACATAAAATTGGTGACTGTATGGAATTAATAAGTAAAATTTAAATTAGAACCAAATCAAAATATGTATTGATTTAGTGTGTAAAAAAAATAATAGTACCTTTTTGAGTGGTGATGTGATCGCCTTGTCTAAGTTGTTGTCTTCTTTCGTTGGTGTTATAAGCCTTGAGTTGTGGTTGACCACAACTTTTCCCGGTAAGTGTCGTGAACCTCTATATAAAGGTGTCCAATTTTGCGTCAAGTCATCCAAATTGTTCGGGACAGGTAGACCGGTGTTTTGGATTAACTTCCTTATCAAAAGGTCTTGTTGCTCTATGCGCTTATCTCGTATAATCGCTTCTTTTTGCAAAATGTACATCCTAGATGGTTTTTCCCTATTGGAAGAGCGCAAAATTCCAAATGCATATTTTTGTGTTAAAAAGGCACCTACCTCCGTAACACAACCTGGGTGATCTAATTTGCCCGTAGCTTTAGTAAGGATGCCAATTTTACCTGTCAGAACAAAGTTCCCTTCTATTTTATCTTGTTTCAATTTATCCTACATATGGGAGGTGATTAAAATATGCACGGAAAAAAATGATTGGGCATTGCTATTAATGAAGTCAAAATTAAATAATCAGGTGAAGCATACCACTCGTTTCGAAAGTTTAGTTTCCGAAAGTTTAGTTCATCTACCATCCTTGTTTTGATTGCTCCTTAGGAATAGATCACACCTCTCGATCTCCTCCACATCAATCAGCTTGACCGATGATCTTGCCTCCTCCTTCGTCATTCCACCCTTAATTGCAAGTTGGACATCCTTCTCAAAAATTTCTATCATGAATTTGAGGGTTGTCAAACCATAGCCCCGACCACTCTTCTGATGAGGATATTCATTCTTCTTGCCATTTACTCTCTTTACATCCCTCATCCCCTATGTTACAAATTCATAGGGAAGTGACTACTAATAATAGGTAAGCTAAATACACACAAACTTATATAGAAAAGGACTAATGTTTTCTTCATTCTCCAAGGCCCTTCAGTTGTGTATCTCCTAACTTTTCGGTTGAATGTGTGTATAAGTTAACCACGGACGTTCTCCTTTCCTATAGGAGAATATGTAATACCTAGAAAACTTGTGCTTGTCCACTCTCCAACTCTTTGATAACATCCTCATAGCCATTTTTCTCAAAACCTCCATGTCAGGAGCATCGATTTCAAAGGGTCTCTATTTTAAATTTAATAGGACAGAAAGTAAATAATTAATTTGTAATATTAGGAAAGTAGTAGATTAAATTTGTATGGATTGTAATATAATATCAATACCGGTACCTTGCACTCCATCCATAGGACATCACTGTACTCCTTCGGGACCTCGTGCCAACTATCGTTTTTATATCTACACTCATTTTACAAAGCTTCCCAACCTAACTAGACAACCTAGAACCTTCCTCTGACAAACATTTACCCAACTTGTTAAAAACTATCAACGTCAATTCTTTCCTTAAAATTCACCGCTCTAATGTCCTACAATGCGTTCTTGCTAATCCTACCTCATCCGGTCCCTCCAATTCATCATCCTCATTTCCAATCGGGTCATCATTTCCTTCTTCTGTAGATGGAACCTAATCTTGAGTCCTTTTTTATTGAAAACCCATAGAGAAATAAAATTGAAATTGAACTAGTTAGTACAAGAAAAAATACTTTAAGCTAAACCCTTGGAAATTAATAATTAGCACAAGATGCTAAAACAATAATCTAAATCATATGAGATTCATGCTAACATTTTCAAGTCTTCAAATGTATTGAAACACTAAAAAGCCCCAATTCACGCATGAGTGACTAGGCACAATCACCCTACCACAATGCCCTAAAAATGGGTAGAAATTGGAAGAACATTTCATCTATTGAGTGTGAGCTTGGGTTTACCTTCTCCTATGGAAGACAAGTGTGAGAAATGTTGGATGGATTGAGATGAATGGATGAAAGAGAGAGGAAGAGGGTTTTTAGTAGGAAAATAATTGTAATAATGTGATTTTGAATAGAATTTAATGCTTCTTATTTTCATTGGCCCGCCATTTAAGTTCCAAACTCATAACTGGGTAAAAACAAGTTACTCAATCGGATTTGTGCTGTGACTTCTATAAACAGTTCAAGAGTCAGTTCCGGATTCAGAACTGGCTTTTACTACATAAAAAATGGGGGTTCACATATCAGAAATCCCCAAATCTACCTAAACCCTCGTTTGCTCAATATCCCCCAAACTTCACCAAAACCCTCGTTTGCTCAATCACGATTACAATGGTGTGGAGTCAAGGAGGTAGGGCATGTTTGCAAGCATTTACAAGGGCTCATGAGCCATTCATGGAGATAGGTCAAAGTAAAAAATTCTTCAATTATCGGGTGGAACAAAGGCACATTGATTTCCTTTGACGTATGTGCATAAACACTAAGGTTGTCCTTCACTCTGACATTGGGAATTTGCATTTAAAATATTTGCTAGACCATTTTGAAAAACTGCAATTTGATAAATCATTATTGAACTACCATAATGAGGTAGTTTAGTTTTATGCCAACCTAGGTCAGAGTAAAAACACCCAAGATCTTATTAACGTTAATGATGTATTGATCTTGGTCACCAAATATACAATCAATGATATCTTAGGTTGTGATTACAATAACACTGAAAATTGTTTGCTCGAGGCAGTTCAAGGCCCCTTAGATATTTTCCACCAACAACATTGGCCAAGCGTTACTAAATACATACCCTTATGGCCAGTGGCTATGACTAGAAAATATTTTTATAGGGAGGGATCGCACCGGGTCAAGTAGAAAAGTATGATGTAGGTGTTCTAAATGTGGAACAAAGGTTAGTGCAGGAGTGGATATGCATGAATATATTGGCATCGGGGGGACATGCTTGCGGGCCAACCATAGGAAATTTGATGCTATTTTAATATGTGATGGAAGGGATTAAGATAAACCCTAGTTTTACTATACTGAATTACATGCTAAAGGCCGCTACTAAGAAGAAAAAAGATCTTCCCTATGGGGGATTGATCTCAACGATGCTTAGAAAAATGAGGTATTACGCCTGTTGATAGACCAATGCGCCTAGATTATTATGAAAAGTCATGGTTTGAGCACAAGCATTTGAGGAGTGAGGTTTTCCAACTTCGGGAGCGTGTTTGGAAGTTAGAGAGCTGGCAACTTGCATTTGAACATCAATTTGCATCCACATCATGATCCCTCTCATCTAGAGGTTCTTTAGTGTAATTCTTTTAAGTTTGCTATGACATTTTCATGGATGGATGTTAGTAATATTTGAGTATGCTTAAACTATGTATGTATATATATATATATATATATATATATTATTTGATGGATGTATTTTGAAATTATTTTAAGAATTCTAGTTATTAGATGGATGTATTTTGGAATTGAATTAAGAATTCTAGTCATGTGATAGATGTATTTAGTGTGCAATTGTCATCATAATTGAATTAGTGTAAAATTTCCCGGGAAGAACCCTGAAATTTGAAAATGACCACGGGATCCAATGTAGTTCCGATTCCGGAACTCAATCTAGACATAATGACAAAAAGCACAAAAAAACTAGAAGCAACTATGTTACCTTCCTTTTTATCCTCGATGGCTTCTTCTTCTTTAGCCTTCTATTCTTCTTCATCTTACCGCGAACATCAACCCAAATTCCTTCCTCATGATCCGTGCAACCCAAACAAGTAGACAAAGTTGAGTTGTCCTCTTCAAGCACAATGTCATCATCATTGCTCCCCATCACAGCATTTTTGCCAAAACCGACAAAATTTTCTCGTTGAAATTCCTTAAGGAACACTCTTTTACCTTCAAAAAAAATCTCCCATTTAGGGTCTATGGGATCTTTGACATGGAAAACTTAATGTGCTTATGTGGCCAATATGAACAGATCATCTCGCCAACCAACCCGACTTCTATCTACCGATGTGAATCCCATTGGACCACTCATTAGAACACCATGTACATCAACCCATTGACATTTAAATATGAGGACTCAGAAAGTAACATAATCAAGCCATCACGACCGTAAGCTATCCAAAGTAACAAGTGTCAGCATAAATGGGATTGCTATCACGACCGCCTCCAACATGTAACGCCTCTGATACGAGTGTGACACCACTGTTTTTTTACACTCCCTTATCATCCACCGATTTTAGGGAAAAAGTAAAACCGCTGATGTCATAACCCCCATAAGAAAGTATTGTACCAAGAGGTCTATGCAATAACCACTTAACTGTTTCACGATGAGACCCGACTTCCACGTGGGATTGTAGCCAATTGGCAAATGTGGAAGTGTTACATCATAGGACTTGTGCTTCATTCCAATTCGGGATCCCTATTCTTATTTCATCCATGTGGAACTTAATGAAGGGGATAACATCCTTATGGTTCCGAAGAACGTAAAGGTGCACAACATTTAAATCTTGTGCAGTCGGGCTGATTAACTTACCGTGTCTTATCCCTTGGCCCTCTTGCCTTCCATCATGTCTAGATCTTGGAACACCAACGAAATCACCTCCTTCAAATAATCAGTAGAAAACTTAATCACCTCATCTTCCACATAACGCTACACGATACTTGCATATGGCCTATACCTCTTCTTCATAAAATACTTTAAAAAATTCATATACCGTTCAAAAGAGTACATCCATCTTAAGAATACAGGACCACATAGCTTAATCTCCTTCACTAAATGAACAATCAAATGGACCATTATGTCTAACAATGAGGGAGGAAAATACATTTTCATACGGCACAGAATTTCTACAATCATCGCTTGTAAACGATCAATTTTTGCAACACTGATACTCTTAGCATAAATACTCTTGAAGCAAACAAAGCTTAGTAATGCATAATCTTACATGGGGAGGGGGTGTCACGACCTTATGACTATGTCATTCAATTCTTGCATCAAGTTGTGGTAATCATGAGATTTAATACCAATCAACTTCAAGTCATTCAAAAAAACACAAGAACTAATGTAGGACAAATGACCAGGAACCTGAACACTACTCAAGGTGTCACAATATGTTTTCTTTCTCTGAATGAGACATTGAATAACAAGCAGATGGGAGGTAACTGATGAGTTGTTAAATGCATGTATTTTTCGAAGCATTTAACATCTGTTTTGTTATATTTTTGTTGTAAGATTGCTAGATTTGGGTAGGTTTACATCACAAGAGATCTATATGACCATATTTGGTTCTAATATCTAAATCCTTCATTTTGTAACCTATGTTTAGTCTAATGGATTTTCGGTCCTTACAAGCATCTAGATTCCTTTTTGTAAGCTTGATTTGTATATTTCTCATGAGCACTTAAGAGTGGTTTAGTTCCCTAGGAGGGATTTTCTCTCTTTCCTTTCTTTCCTCCATTCGATCTCTGTCTGCGCTCTAAAAACCGGAAACCTAGCACGGGGGAGGCCGCTGCCATCAACTTCGGCGACCTCCCCCACCACCATCATAGGTCATCACCGCAATGATGTAGCTAATCTCCTCTCCCCCACATGACCCACACCGCCATTTGCACAATTTTGGAAATCCAACCAATATCCCAACTCCGGCGAATAATCAAAGACTCTAGCGCAACCAGGGAAAGGCTCTACTATGGTCGCCTGTAGCCACAACAGCCCTGTGGTGGCCACAGTGGAGAAGCTAAGGAAGAAAGCCAGAAATGGAAGTCTTGTCTTAAACCTTTTTTTCTGACGAAGTTGTGGTGAAGGGAGTCCTGCTGTTGTCGTTATCGTTGTTCCTCTGTTCCAACCGCTCAGCCAGTCAATAACTCTGTAGCATTCGATCGGATCGGCAGTCATGGGTCAGTAAATCTGAGTGGTGGAGCAAATCAGAGGAAGGGAGGGCAGATCTCCGAGTCAACTGTTTGCCGGAACGTCACCGGAGGTTAGTCTTGAATCGTCAGAGAAGGTATGGGATTAGGGTTTCACAACAGCTGCAGATTTGTGCTATAATTGTTCCTGTTGTGCATGAAATCGTGTGGATTTGGAAGATTTGGAGTCTGATTAGGGTTATTGGCTACATATTAGTTTGGTTTTATTTCTAATTTTTTTTCTCTTTTCTGGTTCTCTTTTTTCAAAACGGGTAGAGTATTATAAGGGTTATTTTGCTGGAGTATTCAGTCCGATTGTCTTTGTCAATCATAAATTTGCCCGTCGATCCTTTTTCCAGTAAGACGATCCAAGAAAATTTCATTGATTTTAGATCTAGTTTTTCCAAAGACGGTTTAGGAGAAATTTGAGTCAAAGTCATTGAATAAAATGACCTTTGGCTATTCCGTACCGAGGTAAAAAACAGGTTTATAGACCCTGACTCGTTAGGATGTTTTAGACCGATTACACTGACCACTCAGTCATATCGTTCTTTAGACAGTTTAGATGGGTATCCTTCGAGGTCGGGTTATAGATAATTCTACGGACAAAAAAATAGTTCTAAACATGGATAGAGAAGTACTTTGATGATTGGAAATGACCGGTTAAGGTTCCCTACTTTAGGGGAAGGAGTATGAAATGATTTAATGGGGATCGCTGGGATCTATGGGGAAGGAGCTTCAATTCTTTGTTTTTGATCGCCTTGGTGTCATCATAAGTGTTAAGGATCAGTGTTTTGTGCGAGGACTAGTGCTTCTACTGCGAATGGCTTATTGTATCAAGTTAGAGGAATTAGTTCTGTGAGTATGGATCGAGCGTGTAGGGCACTATCACAGTAGATGACCATTTATAATTTACCTACCTAGTCAAATGTCACTTAGGTCGTTGTTTAGAATTTTATAGGTACTGCCTTTGTGTAATAGGGACCATCTGTTCTAGGTGCTTTCAATATGTAGGCATTTTTTCCCATTCTTATATATGAGAGGGGTTGGATACCCTAACATCCCCATCATTGATGGTTTAACTAAAAAAAGAGTGGTTTAGTTAGTTCCATTCGCAAGGATGGTAGAAGAAGGAAGGCCACCCACAGAGTGGTAGAAGATAAAGTGAAGAAGGAGAGCAAAGTAGATGGTGAAGAATGATCTATGTTTTGAAGCATATTTATGAGAATTATACGAGAAGAACCAGCCTTCAAGGGTGGTACCATTGGATTTGTATTCTCAAGCACTATAAAATCTACTATAAGAACTCCCAAAACGGATCAATGGTTCACCAGGAGAAGCAAAACAAAATTGGAATTTTTTGTGTCGCGACTCGCAAAATGTCGATCTGAGAGAAAAGGAGGCATCGCGACTCACAAAAATTGTCTTGCAACTTGCTTTTTACTCCCCTTTTTCTTGTACTATAATAGCATTTCATCCCCTTTTTCTCCCATCGCTGTAAGCCCGACTTGGGGGCTCTAAAACCCTAGTTTTTCACCCTTTTCCTTCCATTTTATTCCTCTTTCTTTGTAGATTTTCATTCTATGTTATGGGTTTTGATTATCTAGGCTATTTTTGGGCTTGGGAGAAATTGATTGAAGCTTCCACATCTATGTAGTAAGAACCTATATTTCACTCTTTCTTGAACCTTTTGTTACTTAGCATTCATGTATTTTAATGTGATGTTTTACATTATTTATGCTATGGGTTGTTTGAGTATAAGAAATTTTTGTATGATTTATTGTTAGGGTGTTAGGAAAGTGTACAATTTCTTAACTCTTTGACATAAAAATCCAAGAACATGGAATTACAACTTCTTGTGCATAATGTGTTGTGATTCTTGCTAGATGAGTATGTTAATGTGGATTGTTCTCATATTTATCTTATAGAAGCAATGAAGGGTTGAATCTTGAATGTGGTTTGTTCTAGGTTTAGCCTAATGAATGCTATGTTTGGTTAAATGGCTATGCATTTGGTCGAATGCTTGTTGTTATCAAATCTATGGTTCTTTGTGTACAATGTCATTGATGAAATACCTTTATGGTGTGGTTTTTCTAAAGTGATTATCAATGAGGTTTGCAAATGATCGTTGTTTATCTTTGTGAATTACTATTAAGAAGAAATGAATGTTGATCTTCCATTGGGAACTTTTGGCATTCCCCATAGGTAACGAATGTGATAAAATGAGTGAATGGTTGAATGATCTACATTAGGTTTGGAAATGGATGTTAATTAATTTCCCCAAAGGCTTTATCTTTTGAGTTTTTATCTCTTTTTCTTAGTTGTTGCATGATTAGCATAGTTACTTGACTTTGCTAGTTAGCTTGTCTTTTAATTTCATAACTTAGGACCAACCCACCCCCCCTCCCCCCTTCATATGCTTTTATATGTATGTGTATATCTATTGCCTAGTATGTTTTCCACTTTATATGTTTAAACGCTTAAGAAAATCCCTCTTCTTCATGGACGACCCCAATTTCCACTATCAACAAAGTTGTAGTTAGTAAGATTTTATGGCTTATAAATATTAACTTTTAGAGGTATGGCGATGACTTCCCAATAAGAGTCATCACCATTCATCATAGGACCCAAATTATTCTTAATTACCATTTCGACCGAATCAAGTCGGGACTTCAAACCATCTTTGGTCTTACCAGGGGTATTCAAAAGTGTGCCCACTAACGAGTCGTAAACATTCTTCTCAATTTGTATTACATCAAGGAAATTTCTGACCTCCAAATCCTTCCAATAAGGCAGTGTAAAACAAATTGAACATTTCTTCAAATTGCCTTCAACAACCATTTTTCTCTTTCCCTTCCTAAAATCACTAGGCAAGTTCATAACCCTCTCAACTACATTAGCACCGGATAATGGAATCGCCGGTCCTCTTTCCTCCATTTCACCGCTAAACCAGTGCCTCACAGGTTTCCACGGGTTTTAAACTAGAAGAAAATGCCCCTGCCCTTGATAAATAGTTTTAAATCAATGCTTCAATTGAGTAAAACATGTTGACTTCTCACATTTAGGGTATGCACAGTACCCTTTCACCGAGTATCCACACAGATTGCCATATGCAAGGAAATAATTTATGGTGCAAAACAATAAAGCCTTCAATGTAAAAGTATCATTCACATGACTCCCTCATTGAACAAAGTCAGCAAATCCTCAATACGAGGAGAAAGGTAAATATCTATATCATTACCGGGTTGCTAGGGCCCAGAAATCATCAACAATAGTAGCACATACTTACATTTCATCATAAGCCAGGAAGTCATGTTATAGATCACTAACATTACACACCAAGAACTGTGTGTGCTGCTCATATAACCAAAAGGATTCATTCCATCAATTAATAGGCCTAACCTCAAATGTCGGGGATCGTCTTTGAAATCAAAGTGTATGGCATCTAGCCTTTTCCACTACTCACTGTCTCATATATGCCTAATCACATCATCATCAGGTTTAATTCTTTTATAATGCCAATGCAAAAACTTGGCGTCTTCCTTGCATGCAAAAAATTTCTTCAGCTGTAGTATAACTGGGAGAAATCACAAAACTTTAGTCGGCGTCTTCTTCTTCGATCCAGACCCAACTTTTGCACTCACAACTATGTCACCTCGCTTCATCTTATATCTTGACTCACTGCACACCCTTTCTAGTAACTCATCATCCTTTCCCCTTACAACATACGATCATTTGGGCACACATGGATATTTTTCAATTAAAGTCCCATTGGACAGAGAATCTGTTTTACTGCATAAGGTCTATTAGGCATAAGATTACCCTCGGGAAGCAGTGCCGTAATTAATTCAAGTGTCTCCTCCATCCCTTTTTCAATCAATCCAAACTTGGCCTTCAAGTTCATAATTTGCAAAGTCACACTCAACACCGAACGTGTGGACCAATTGTACAATGTGTTCCTTTTGTCATTATGTAATACTTCAAGAGCCTCTAGTTTCTCGTGAAACTCTCTAGAAATACCTTCTACCTTCTCATCAAATACATCGTCACCGTGTAATTCACCATCTCCCTTTCTTTTTCCCATATATAACACTCGCAACCTCTCCATGCCACATCCAATCAGTGTAATTAGTATCAAACCCCTTAGTGATTAGATGTTGACAATCTCTACACAGGCATCATGTATGCACAACACCATTCTTCGATGCGTGTTCAAATGCAACCACAAGAAAAGATTCAATCGATCGAACTCCTACGATTGTTACCAATAGGCTCAATACAATCCATTGCAAACACCCTATATGGAAATGCCATAAATTAGTGGGATGAACATCAAAACATCCTAAACCTTCACATTTCATACAAAACAATTACCCTAAATACCACACATAAACCCTAACCCATACATTCAGCACAATTCAATACTTATAATTATTACATGTAACGAACAAGTTAATATCACACATACCTTCCCCAATTACTTCATCTTCAATCTCCAAGTTCTACTAGGTTTCCAATTATTTTCTTTTCCCAAATGATAAAACCGCTAAAAAAAAGCTGAATCTTGACCAAAATATAGTTCCAAATTCAGAACTAATTTAAGTGAGCATATCTCCACGTAAGATATAGTTTTGAGTGCGGAACAAGGCCTAGAAAAAGTTCTGGTTGAGAAACGTTCTGTCACTTTAATAATGTTTATCACGGTCTTCCGATTCAGGAACAAGTATTGGGAGGAAGGTTCCGATGTCGTAACTTTGGACCTACAAAGGTGGAAAGTCACAACCACCTTTGAACATGGTCAATCAAAGGTGGTTAGTATTAGAACCCCCTCGAACCAGGCCATTTAAAGGTGGTTCTATTATTAACCACCTTCCTCATATATTCAACTTCCTTCTAACTCGTGGGAGATCCGATTGAAGCTAGTTCTAATATTAGAACATCTTCCCAAAGGCGGCTATACAAAAATTGGGTGGAACCGCCTTCTAATAATGTCTTTAATGACCTATCCTTGACTAGTGATAGACCACAAATATACACACAAAATATAGTGTAATCATTTATCGTAAACCTTAGTAACATAGTTACTAGTTAGCATTAAATAAGAAACCCTAGCTCATACTTGATTTTCCATCTCAAATTCTCATTGAACAACAAACCCTAGCTCCCAATTGGTTTTTCCCACTAAAATTCTTGCCCAGGATCAAACTCTAGCACAAACAGGATGATTTCATAATGTTTTTCTTCAATTGTGTGAAAACATTGATGAGAAGAAGGAGATAAATGTTGAGTGTGGGTTTTGGAAGAGAGAAATGGTGGGAAACTCACGCTTGGAAATTTTTGTTTATTACTCACTTTGAAAAGTATTTAATGCTTTAATATAAGCCCTGGCGACTATATCTTCCGAACTTGGAATTTCTGAAAACATTACGATTCAAAATTACTTCGGCTTTTCTGGAATTTTTAGCTGATTAACTTCCGGACTCTGAAGTAGTCGGAGTATACAAAAAACCCCAAATCGATTTCAGTTTTAAGATTACCCAATTTGCAGATGAACCCTAGATCACGTTTAAAAATCCGATTCCCTATACTTGAAACACACAATTTTTTAATCAATAATCATGACGAGGAGGAGAGGAAGTGGAGGAAGAGGTAATTCATCATCCCAGAGTTATGCTCTGTTTACTAAGGCGGTAGCATCGAAGAAATTCTTCAATACAAAAGCCGAAAAGTGGTACGTTGATTTCTTAGGAATGAGGAAATGTACACCTCCCAAAGTCGTACGTAGAGCCGATATGAATGATTTGTCCCTCGAGCATATTCTATGTTACTTTATGAATAAGGGTTTGGAAAACTTTCTGACATATGAGGAGAGTCTGCACACTGACGAGGTGGTGCAATTCTACGCCAATTTGGGGCAAAATTTTGGGAATAAAAACATGACCCTAGTTAATGGGAAGCAAGTCACCATGATCAAATATATTATAAATACGGTTTAAGGTAATTCCTATATATCAGCTGAGACCATGAGGCCAGATTATCTCGAAGAACCCCTAGAGATCTATCATCAGTAACAATGGCTAGACATTAGTGCAGCCACCCCTATTTACCCTGTAAAAATGGCTAGAATGTATTTTTGTAGGAGAGGGAGTTGAGCTGGACAGGCAGAATCTTACGATGTTGGTGTATTAAGTGTTTAACAGAGGCTTGTTTATGAGTGGATCTGTATGAATGTTCTACCGTCTCGTGGCCATGCGTGTGAGCCAACTATTGGCAATTTGATGTTGTTTTACTATGTGGTGGAGGGGATCCAAATTAACCCAGGATATATGATTTGGAACTATATGTTAAAAGTGACGGGAACTAGGAATAAAGATTTACCATATGGTGGACTTATTACTGCTTTGCTAAAGCAGTTTGGTTTCCAACAAGTGGATAGACCTTTGCGGTTGGAGTATTACAACTTGAGCTGGTTCACGCACAAGAAGTTAGACATGGGCAATGATAGAAATGACAACACAAGGAAATCCCGGGCACACCAGCTAAAAGGGGGAGGGATGCTGAGTTAGACATGGGTGAGCATCTTCTTCTTGTGAGTGTTATTGATTTTAATTTCATCTAAAGTATGTTACTATATTTTTCTCAAAATTAATCAGTTTGTGCTTGTTTTCTAAAATTTTCTAGGTGGCCGAGGTGGTTGGAAGAGTACCGTGAGTAGGTATCTTGACTGTATTCGAGGTGACATTAGTTAAGCTAATGAGGAGTTAGGCCAATTTGAAGCCCAAAAAGTGAAACACGTTGAAACCTCAGGTTTGCAGTTGGAGTTTGCTGATGACGAGCCAATGCCAAACTTTGCACGATACTTTTCCAAGATTGAGCCAGAGATTAAAGACAATGAAGATCCAGTTGAGAATGCTAGAGGATAGGTGGTTTGGGATGAGGCAGTTGTGGCAAAGATCGCTATGGAGGAGGTCGATAATTCCACTAAGGATATAAATGTCAATGAATACGCAAATGCCAATCAAGCTTCCGG
Organism: Rubia yunnanensis; assembly: GCA_037428765.1. Classification (NCBI taxonomy): domain Eukaryota; kingdom Viridiplantae; phylum Streptophyta; class Magnoliopsida; order Gentianales; family Rubiaceae; genus Rubia; species Rubia yunnanensis. The sequence continues at coordinate 29,978,753 of CM075071.1, read as the reverse complement.
TAAGAATGTCATCCAGGAGTTGACCGACCCTGAATTTTCAGAAATGTTTGGAAATTTATAAACATTGAATTCAATTGACTTGTGGGTTTCAAGATTAGACTTCGTCAAACTAGACAATTTCCTACTTTGGTTTCATGTACTATTATGTTGCAATAGTACATCCTGAACTAATTGTCGTGTACTTTGTACTTCAGTGACTAGTTTATTTATGGTTCTTTTGTTTTTGAATTTCTAATATTATTACAATGATGATATTGTAGCTTTGTCTGTAAGTGTGTCTATGTTAATAAACCAATTTGGCCCAAGGTCTCTAATCATGACATTAATTCTCGAGGTTCTTACGAGTATGGAAATCCCTCAGGCTATCAATTTTTTAAACCTAATCCGATTCCAGACTCGTAAATCAACATCCTCTGGCATGGGGACTTCTAGCTTCCGACTTTAGGTCCTCTTTCCATCCATACCCGATGGAGCCAAACTTAAAATCACACCTATTTTTTCCACATTATTATGTCTTCCGAGTCTCCAAGTTCATTGGGTCTTTCACATTATTTTTGCGACCATCTTTCAGACTCCTAAATAATTCATGCTCCTCAAGTCACTTACCTTCTGAAATCTTCCCCTCTTTCCGTCCAAAACGTGGTCAATCCAGGCTTATAATATCACAATTTGTTTTTTCAAAATTTATATATATTACGAATCCGGAAGTAGTTCGGGTCTTTGCTTTTGTATTGCCGAGCCACTTCCGAACACGTATATAAATTATGCTTCTCAAGGCACCGAGCTTCCGATATCTTTCCTTATTTATGTCCCTAAGCTGGTATGATCATGCAAAAATCAAACAATTTAAAAAAAAAACTCTTTAGGTTCCGGAATCGGAAAACAATGTTCCAAAATTAGATCCAAATTCTAGACAAAACTTGGTATTGGATCTCTAATTCATTGTTTATAGATTGTTTTAGTTTCAAGCTCAGACACATAAATTCAGCCCTTCACGAAAATTGGATGACAAACTTCCAACTCTGAAACAGCCAATCGGCCCAATTTTAGGCGGCCTAAAACAAATTCCAAACTTGGAAGAGGGAGGGCCATATATTTTTTTAAAAGTCAAAAAGTCATCAGAATAGCCCCAAATTGAAAACCCTAGCTCGTCCATATTCCTCTTTCAGTTCCGGAACACCAAACCCACTGCCATCTCAATATATTTTTTATGCGGGATACAAATTTAACAATGTGATCCTCACAACAAGAGGTAGGGGAGGCAAAGGGAAGTCAAAATCAGGTAGCTCAAGGCGATCTAACGCCGCATATGTGCAACGGGTTAGGTTTGTTTCAGCTCATGCCCAAACGAGGTACGATACTTTACGCCTAAGTAAAAAATTTCGAGATTGCCACATTATTGATTTAAATGTATCATAGCATAGGTTTAACTAAGAATAATGTTTTTGGCCAACATTCACTTAAGTTATTGACACTAAATGAACCATCCTACTTTGACGAAACTTGTCAATTTTATACAAAGTTACATGAGGGTTAGGGGGGTGGTTATTCAATGAGGGTGAATAGATTCAACGTTGACCTTAGTCCATGGATTATTAACCAATTGTTTGAGATACCATACAAAGGTCCCCAAGATGTGTTCCCCCAAAATATTGAGGATCCGTTGGAAGACGTTTATCACAGGGAAGTTTTTCCCCTTCAGTCTAATTGCTCGTTTGTTGACCTAATTGCCTGTAGTCATAGATACTTGTAACCCTATTAATTTAGAGAAGCTAGAAAGTTTTTGTCTAACACACTTGACTATAGACCAGTGCATTGTGTATGAAATCATAGCTAGGAGTATCGAACCCACATCCGGCCACATAACTAAACCAAACTATGCGACATTGACAATGTTTTATTACATCATTGAGGGGAGAAAAATAAATCCCGGGGCTGCGATTTTCAAACACATGCTTTGGGTAGCATCGTAAAAAATGGTGATCAAGAGTCTCCCATACGGGAGCTTAATCACCTTGATTTTGAAGGGAGTTCCTGTGTTGGTGTTGCACGCGGAGGAGAGACCATGCAAGTGGTTCGACAAAAAATACTTTTCGAAGAAAAAATGGGTATTGTTTCAGCAAAATTGGGCTCATAGGACACGAGATGCCGCCGAGGCCAACAAAAGGCCAAGAGTTAAACCCGATATGTTTAATTTGTTTATTTCCATTTATTTTAAATTTTTTTGTTATTGCAAAGTGGAATTTCTGATCATTTGAATTTATTAACCAATTTCAAAAGAACTGGATGCTAGCCTCTTGAAAGGCTTTAGAGCATGCTACAAATGGGTTTGAGGGGAACTTTTGCAAATGAGATAAAGGATGTGGAAGTTGGAGCAGAGTCAACGTGCTTTACATAGCCATTTGAAAGCAACTTTGGGATCTCGTCAGGATGGAGGCCATCAAATTTGAATGTAATCGTATAGTGCAAACTACTAGATCTTGTACTACTTTTTGAATTTTCTTGACTATTTTATATTTTGACGCAGATGAATTATGTGATGACATTTCAAACTCCAATTGTATTATGACATTATTTTATTCGAATATCTTGCATCGTAATTTTGGTGTACTACAGTGTTTATACTGCCTATGGGATGCTAGAATGTTGTGTGATGGTTGCATGTATAAAGATGTGGTAAATAAGCTAATAAATAGGATTTTCCATTGGAACTGAGCTACTTATGGTACCGGAAGTCCATCCCAACTTCAGGTTTTCTATCAATAAACATTAAAAAAAATTAAACCCTGCTTCTGTTTTTCCCTTTTCGCTATCTACTTCTTATTCTGTCTCCTCTTCTTGATCTTTCCTTGCACGTCAACCTAAAATCCTTCATCATGATCAGTACACCCTATATGACCACGTAAACTCAAATCATCCTTCTCAAGAATAACTTCTTCCTCATTGGATGCAAATTATGCATTGAGACCAAAGCCAACTATATCATCGCCATCATAATCATCAAAAAAGCTCATTTTCCCTCCACAGATATCTCCCAACGAGGTTCAACAAGGTCTTTCACGTAGAAGATTCGTTGAGCTTGTGATGCTAATATGGACACATCTTCTTTCCAAGCGACTCGACTATGATTCACGAGGGTGAATCCCAAATTTTCAGCCCACAATATGTTATTAACATCAACCTAATGACATTTAAACATTGGAAGTTTTATTGTCACGTAAATCTCAATTATTTTACCAAAGTAATTGGCTTGTGCATACATTGGATTGTCGTCATTTTCACTCGCAATATGTAGGGCCTCAGATTCAAGAGTCACTCCACTATTTTGAGATACACCCTTATCATCCATAGATTTTGTACCAAAAGTAAACCTATTAATGGCATACCTTAATACAACTGGACTGTGCCCAAGGGTTGACGTGCCAACCATTTCACTGTACGCGGATAATTACCAATCTCTACATGATCACGTAGCCATGCAGAAAATGTTCTAGTGTGTTGCTGCGAAACATGTGCTTCATTGAACTTAGAATGCTTAACTCTTATCTCCTCCATGTGGATCTTGATATATTGAAAAACGTCTGCATGGTTTGTAAGCACACACAAGTAGGTTGTACACAAATATTTTGAACTAGGGTTCATTATTTTTCCCTACCTTAATCCTATTCCATCTACTCGCCCTTCATGTCGGGAATTCGGAACACCAACAAAATCAATTTCCTGTATATAATCAGTACAGAAATGTATGACCTCTTCCACCACATAACGTTACACAATACTTGTATCTGGTCTATAACTATTCTTCAAAAAATGTTTAAGGATTTTCATATACCTCTTGATAGATCCACCTCAAAAATACCGGACCACACAATTTGATCTCTCTGACCAAATGTACTATCAAGTGAACCATTAATACCAAAGAATGACGGGGGGGGGGGGGGGGGAGAGTACATCTCCATCTAACACAAAACTTTGACTACAACTGGTCTAGCTTGGCCACACTATTGCTTTTGGAAAAAATAGACTTGAAAAATAAACACAATTTCGTAATGCATAGTCTTATGTGAGGAGGAAATGATGACCTAATGGCAATGTCATTCAATTCCAGCATCAAGTTGTGGCAATTGTGTGATTTCAAACCAACCAATTTCAACTCCTCCACAAATACGCATGAACTTATATTAGATGAATAACCCCCTGAAACCTTCACACTACTTAGGGTCTCAGAATACGATTTCTATTCTGATTGAGGCATGGAATAGCACGCAGGTGGAAGGTAACATTCATTGCCAATTGTCACTGACTTTAAATTACTTTTAATTCCCATTTCGACCAATTTAAGGAGAACCTTCAACCCATCCTTAATTTTACCTGAGGTATTCAACAATGTTCCAACCAAAGAGCCACACATATTCTTTTCAATGTGTATAACATCAAAACATTGTCTAACATTCAAGTGCTTCCAATAAGGAAGGTTGAAAAAAATGGAACATTTCTTCCAACTTCCTTCAATTGCTACATTACGCTTCCTCTTCCCAAAATCATTAGGAATTTCCTAACTCTTTCATAAAACACAACACCATTTATTGGTACGATTCCTGTCTATTCTCTACCTTCCCATCAAATCACCTTTTTTGACAACCACCATGGGTAACCTTTTTGAAGAAACCACATGTGCCCCTGATAAATGGTTTTACAACCGTGCTTCAATTGACAAAAAGAAGTATTCTTTTCACAAACAGGACACGCGTAATGTCCTTTCACCGAGTATCCGGATAAATTTCCATATACTGGGACATCATTAATGGTGCAAAACAACAAAGCCTTCAATTTGAAATTATTTTCGGCACTACCATTGTACGTTCTAACACCTTCGTTAAAAACCATCACCAAATCCTCGACCAAAGTGACAAGGTACACATCTATATCATTATAAGATTGCGTAGGTCCCAAAATCATTAAAGACAAGAACCCGTATCTTCGCTTCTTTGTCAACCACGAGGGGAGGTTATAGATCACCACTATGATGTGCCATGAGCTATGTGTGCTACTTATATTGCCATTCATTCCATCAGTAGACAAGCCAAGTCTCAAATTTCTGGGCTCTGCACCAAACTCAGGGTACATAGTATCAAGCTTCTTCCACTACTCACCGTCCGATGTATGCCAAATCATATCATCCGCTAGACGATCTTTTTTTCCATGCCATTGGAACAAGCTTGCATTTTATTTCCAAGTGAATAACTTCTTCAACCATGGAATAATAGAGAGATACTATAACAATTTGGCCGGGGCATTTTTTTAAAAAAAATTAAAGCAACTTCCGCACCAACCGCAATTTCGCCCCGCTTTAACTTATACCGAGACTCACCACAAACCTTACACCGGTGTCGGTCTTCATCCGCTTTTCCTCTATATAGCATACAATCGTCTAGACATGTTTTTTTTTCAGTTCCATTCCCATTGTACCAAATTTTTTTCGCATCATACAAATGGTCGGGCAAATTATTATTCTCCGGAAGCAATTCCATTACTAGTTTGAGGGTCTCTATCATCCCTTTGCTAGTCAACCCGTATTTTGATTTCAAATTCATGATTTTCAAAGTGGAACTCAAAACCGAATGTTTTGAACCACTATACAAGGCCGCTTATTGTCGTTGTGCAATGCTTTTAGCAGTTCGGGTATTCCATGGAATTATGAAGTAGCATCCTCCACCATCTCATTAAACACTTTATTTACATCATAATCTTTGGATTGTTTATGTCCAACATCGTCCACCATATATAGCATTGTCAACCTCCCTGTGCCACACCCCACGAGGTGTAACTAGTTGAAACCCTCGCTTGATGAGATGTTATCGTAACATCTTCCTACCCAAGAACGCAACATTCCTACAATCTTTACATGGATAATGTGCTCTCACCACGCTATTCTTAGAAGCATGTTCAAAGCTACAACAAGAAAGTTCTACCAAAGGGAGATAATCAGGTGATTTTCTCAAATCTTTACCATTCAATTCAATTTTATCCATCCAAATCCCTATAATAAAGTGAGATGTTCAACCACATGACCATTATACAAAACAACACATTTTTTCACAATCACTAATGCAACTAAATCATAACCATTTTAAATAAAAATACATATGAGTTACAAAAACAATTATTTATCTTCCAATCATATAGATAAAACAGAATTGAGGAAGAATTACATACCTTTGATCCTCCCAAATGGATTCTACATTAGTTCTTCAAGAAGCCCATGGAGAAAAAATAGGTTCAAATGAAATGAGTTTTTTGAAACCCAAATAGCCTAATTAAAATTTAATACAGACCGCGGAGACCATATTCCAAACTCGAAACCAGAATCTCATCATTCCCCACCCGAGCCAAATTTTATTCCAAACTCGGAAAAATGTCTGATTTTCCTTTCCCACTTCGAAACGGTTGTCAACTCTTACCCATACAACTAATGCTGATGTTCAGAGTCTGTAGCAATTATCGGCTCTCTTTTTCAAACTCGGAAACTCATCATTCAAAGGGGATTTGGCATAATCACCTTTAATTGTGAACAATTAAATGCAGTTGATTCAAAAACCTCTTTTGTTTATAATCAATAAAAGGCGGTTATTATATAACCTCCTTCTAAATTCTTTCAACCGTCTTCTAAAATTATATGGACTTGAAATTCAGGTGTTCCGATTTCATAACTTCTTCAGGATGGCGGTTTCTGAGAATACGATGGAACCACCTTTGAATATTGTCTTTAATTAAGCATCCCCCACTAGTGATATGAGTAGAAAAAAATGAAGAAAGTGTGTTTTAAAAGTCCAACCAAGAGTTGACTATGTGAAATAAAATTTGTTGCGTTATTTTTGAATGTAAATAGTTAAATGTTTGTTAATAACTACAAAATTTTGTGTTTATAAAAATTCATTTAAGTTATTTATAAATCCAGGTCATGATTTAGACTTTCTGGTGAAAGTAAACTATAATTAGTGTGTATAAATCAAAGTAATAGTCGATTACATTAGGTTAACCTAATGTGGGCATATAGTTTGGTGTGTGTTAACTCTGTTTTCAAAAAATGGAATGAATGTATTCAACATTCATCAATGTTCAAACATGTGAGTTAAGAGAATAAGTGAAAATGAGTGTTATAATAAGTTAACTTAAGGTTGATTATGCATTACAATTGTAATATGTAGTTCAAAGGTAGATCATCTCTAAATCTGAAAGTTATAACGCTGGAATAAATATTTAGTCAATCGATCAGTAGAATATTCATATTTGTTATATGATTAATATTTACCTCAACTTTTAATCACTACTGTGTAATTATACAAAATATAGTGCTAAGATGACCGTGACATTGGGTTGAAAGTGCCTGTACAATTCTGCAAAATTAGAAAGAGCCATAACAACCCTAACTTACTGATGTATTTGCCAGTCTAACTCTGGATAACATTGCCTTCAATTGTCAATGAAACTTTATGCTAGAATATAATGAACTAGCCATTTTACCCCTGGATTACAAATAATAAAAAGACTAAAATGCCCTATATTTCTTCTTCTTCTTCTTTCTTCCTCGATTGATCTCTTCTTTATTCATTCTTAGCCTCCACCCTCTTCTGATACCCTCATCTGCCTCCACCACCCTGTCCAGGGCTCCCTCCTCATCCTCTTCGCCATACTTTTTTCTTTTTATTTACCTTCACCTTCCTACGTCACCCTTCTCCACCTCCACCACCTCGCTCGAGGCTCTTTACACATCCTCTTCGCCACACCCTCCCTTTTCATCCTACTTTACATCTCTTTCCTCCCACGGTGCCTCCTCCACCACTAGAAGAACAACAACACCGTCGCACCCAAAATGTCAATCGAAGTGCCAATTAGTTCAACATATTTGAAACAAGGAAATTTGGGAAAGAATTTTCTTGTTTGATATTCAAAGAATGAAAGGGATTTATACCCAAATAGACATGAGTTTACTAAACTAACTAAGTAAAGTACAAAGTCTATTACAACACAAACTTTATTACTCCATCTCAAGTTAGAGCATGAAGATCGAGAATGTCCAACTTGGAACTGAGTTGGATGAAAGATGCCTGTCCTAGTGCCTTGGAGAAGATGTCTGCCGGCTGATCCAAAGTGGAAATGACACGTGAAGACACTAGATTACGAAGAAGATGCAGTAAATCTCAATGTGTTTGGTCCTCTCATGAAAGACAGGATTGGCTGCAATGTGAAGGGCAGCCTGACTGTCACAAAAGAGTCAAACCGGAAAAAAGTGGGAAACACCAAGGGAGCGAATGAGAGTATGGAGCCAAAAATCTTGAAAGAGCTCTCAAATCTCAATAAAGCTCTGGGGCGAAAAAAGGGATAAAAAAGGTGCTGCCTTTCCTTCATCCTTTGGAGGCAGATTTCTTCTATTTCATTCTCTTTTCACCGATGAATTATGATTTAATGGATTCTCCTTAGTTTTCCGCACATAATCATATGAAATTTTTGGAGATATTATGATCTTATTTTCGTCTTGGAGTTAGGGTTTTTTCGAACGTTGGAGATTTTTTTTGGATCTTGTTCGTATTGGTGGATTTCTTGTTGCGGTTCAGAATACAATTTAGGAATTGCAATCAAATTTTGGGTTTTGATACAACTCCTTGGCCGATCTTGGAGAATTGTCCAAAAAATCCAATCTTTATTGGGTTTAGGGTTTTCGGAAAGGGTTTAAAAGGGGGGTTAGATTAAATTTTCAGAACAAATTTAATCAAATCCTGGAGATCTAGATCGGTTTGCTTGAAGGGAGATTGCGGCATTGAAAAACAAAAATTGTATGGTTTATTTCCTTGCGGTTTGCGTACTTGGTGGATCGTGTTTCTAGGTTTTTTCTCTACTTATCAAGTTTGATTGTGTGTGATTTTCAGTACGGTTTTTTTGCATTGTGATCTGTGTGGTTTTCGATTTGGTGCATTGCGTGTTGTGTTGAATCTGATATGTTTATCGGATTTCTTGTATTGGTTCGGTTTGAATTTTATTGATCATCATGGAACTCAATGGAGCATCATCCTTGGGTAACAAAGGCAAGAATAATGCCAAGGCACAAGGGCAGGCTGAGGGTAGTGATCCAGCACGGTAAAATCAGAAGATCCATCCGAGAGATTGGAACGATCCGTTGCCCGAGAGAAAAAGGCAGTGGGATGATCCAGACATTCTCATGGAAAGGTCAAACATCGAAATTGTTGAAAACAATGGAGATATGATTGACTTTGTGCTCACGGAGAAGGAAATAAACAAAGATCTCTATAAACTATTCTATGGTTTTCTAGGAGTGTTTCCAGGGTTCTTTCCTGGAATGTATGGCATACGTACACTTCTAGTTGCTAAGTGGAATGTTGCATGTACTGTTCAAACAAAGCTAAATGGGTACGTGATGTTCAAGTTTAACAATGCCGAAGATAGAGATTTGGTGATGAATGGTCCTGACCATTATCTCCACAGAAAGAAGTTGTTCATGACGAAGATAGCTGAATCTGGGCAGTTTGATATGAAAATTCAGGCTACTAAATCAGTATGGATAAGGATGGAACACTTGCCTAAGAGTTATTGGCACAAGAAGGCTTCGGAGAATATAGTTACTTCTATAGGAGAACCGATCCTCATGGGCAATGGTACACTCGAACTAAGAGGTTATTGTGCTCGCCTCTTAGTTTGGGTTGATGCATCTAAGGAGCTTAAGGAGAAAGTGAATTTTTGGGTTCCAAGTGGAGAGGTTCATACTCAGAAAAATAATCTATGATTACTGCTGCTCTTTGTGTCCAAGTTGTGGTGCAAACACACACTTACTCGATGGGTGTGAAGCTTACTGGAAAAATAAAAAAGATCAAGGTATTAACCCAACGGAAAAGGAAGCACAACCGGGGGGTAAAAAAGGAGTAAAAATGAATCACAACAATGGAAGGATAGACCAAATGTGGGTGAAGAAGATGCATGTCTAGAACCTAGGAGATAGCTCCAATTCGGAATTCATTCAAGGTGGAGATGATATGGTTATTGAAGACAGAATCTCAGACAATGATATGCCCGAAAGAGCAAGAAAGGGAAAGGGTACTCCAAACTTGGAGAAAGTGGCAAACAATGGTAAACAAAAGGCAGCAAACCGAGAAGGTGATAAAGCATTGTTGAAGGCATCTCGGGTCACAAGCCTGCGCATTAGTTCCACGAACGATGGCGCTAGCTAGGCAATCACTGGTGTCGCGGACAATAGCGCCAGCCAGGCAGTCATAGCGCTGCAAGCTACTAAGCCAAATGAGGTTAAATCGGCAGGGCAGCGTGATGCCAAAATCAGCCAGGATACACGCCGAGGGCACAGCGATGAGCGTGCCAGTAGTAAGAAATATTTTAGCGTAAAACCTACAGGAGCCGTGGGTAGTAAAAACTGTGAAGTGGAGCATCCAGCTTTTAGTGATGACGATTATCCAATCTCTGGACCTGGAAAATTGCCAACTCAAATGATCTACCCGAAGGCAAGGGGGAAAAAATACCTCGGCTTAACAGGAGTAAAAGCAGGAGTAGACCTCTACCTGGCACAGGGGCTACCACTAGATCTCGGAGTAGAAAATCTGAAGAAGGTGGCGGTCCGAAGCCGAAATGGACCTTAGGTCCTTAATGAATGCCGCATCCATCAATGTTAGGGGCTCGTCTGCCCCTGTACGGAGGAGGTGGGTTAAGGGAATCATCTCTGAGCATAAGGTAGGCATTTGCGGTTTGCTAGAAACAAAAATGGTGGAAAAAGCTTTGAATATTTTCTTGAAGAGTTTTAAGGGTTGGAAGTTTATGCACAATTTTGAGCTATGGCGGAATTCTAGAATACTTATCATATGGGATCCGAAAGGCTATATGTTGGATGTACTAGGAAAATCTCCGCAATGTATTCATCTAAAGGTGCGTAATCTTTTAACTGGTGTTGAATTTTTATGTACTTTGGTTATGGTCATAGTGAGGGTAGGTCGGCCCGTTTACCACTATGGGAAGAATTGAAATCTTTTGGAGGTAATTTGAATACTTCTTGGATGGTTCTTGGTGATTTTAATGTTATCATCAGCCTTAGCAATCATCTTGGACACACGGTGCCAAGTCTCTATCCAATGAAGGAGTTTCAGGATGTTTGTACTAAGTGTGGACTTCGGGACGCACCTTCTATTGGGGAGCACCTAACATGGCATAGTGCGGATTAGAGTACATGGATGAAACTGGACCGAGTGTTATTGAATCATGGCTGGGATTCGGATGCTTGCTGAACAACCTTCCTACCCATCTCAGCCCAATCGGACCATAGCCCTATAGCTGTAAATATGTCTCAGGAAATATATGGAAAACAAAGACCTTTCAAGTTTCAAAACATGTGGTTAAATCACCCAAATTGCAAGAAGATAGTGGATGATTATTGGCATCCTTCGGTTGATGGAACAATGCAATATTTGGTGTGTAGAAAGCTTCTACGGTTGAAACGTGAAATGAAGGCATTGGGTATTATGGATTTTAACCACATCTCTGAAAAGGCAAGGAGGGCGGATAGAGAGTATAGTGATTCCTTCAGTAACTTTAATGTGATGAATGCCTCGGCTCAAGACATAGAAGAGTTGAGAAAATTGAAGAAAAAGGCAATGCTCTACTATCTGGCAGAATCATCCTTTCTCTCGCAGAAGGGAAGGATTAATCATATTACCATGGCGGACAAGGGATTGTCTTATTTTCAAAGGATGATTTTAGAAAGGAAGGGTGGAAGTATACCAACAATCATTGATGGAGACAACCGTATCGTGACTTCAAACATTCGAAAGGGGGAACTTTTTGCGGATTTTTATAAGGGCCTCTTCGGAACTCATAGGGAGAGGGTCTCTATTGATCAGAATATAATAAGTTCGGGACCTACCCTGGAGGATATAGACAGGGCATTCTTGAACCAGGATGTCGTGAGTTATGAAGTAAAACAGGCGCTCTTTGCAATGTCGTTGAAAAGGCATTGGGACCAGATGGTTATACGGCCGGTTTCTTCAAGAAGCAATGGGACATCGTTGGCATGGAATTGACTGGGGTGGTGTTGGAGTTCTTCCAAACGGACGAGATAATGACGCAGTTGAATCACACTTCGGTAGCTCTTATATCGAAGAAACTAGACAATCTTAAAGTGAGTGACTTTAGACCAATAATGTGTTGCAATGAGGTCTATAAGATTATCACAAAGATTATTGCCAATGGATTGGAAGGAATACTGCCTGGAATAATTGACCTGTACCAGGGTGCTTTTGTGAAGGGCAGAAACCTATCAGACAATGTCATGCTGGCGCAGGAATTTGTCCGGGCTATGGGAGAACACGAACCTCGCCAAGGTGCTTGATTATGGTGGATTTGTAGAAATCATTCGATACGGTCTCTTGGGATTCCGTAGATGAAGTTTTAATTAGATTGGGTTTCCCTGAGAGATTGAAAGGCAGAATTATAACTTGTGTAAGAACTTCCTCATTCTCGATTGCGGTGAATGGAAAGCTATGCGATCACTTGAAGGGCCAGAGGGGTATACGGCAGGGAGATCCCTTGTCACCCCTCATTTTCGTGATCTGCATGGAGTATTTTTCAAGATTTCTAAGGAAGAAGGCGGAATCAAGACACTTAACCTATCATCCGAGATGTAAGGTGCTTAAAATCACTCATTTGGCTTTTGCGGATGATCTCATGCTATTCTCCAAAGCCAACACTGCTTCGGTGCATATCCTCATGAATGCGCTGAATGAATTCGAGTGTACTTCTGGACTTAGTATCAATTCTAGAAAATTTAAGTTCTTTGGCGTAGGACTGAAGAAGGATCTAAGCTTCACTGCATTCCATGGGCTACGTTCCCAGTAAGGTATCTGGGGGAACCACTTGACTCTAGCAAGTTGAAAGTCACGCAATTTGGAACACTGCTTGGAAAGGTAGATTCGGAGATTGCCAAATGGAAAGGACATACTCTTTCTTATGCTAGTAAGCTAGAGCTGATTAAGTCCATTGTAGGAGGTATTGCAGGGTTTTGGATTCATAATTTTATTATACAGCCTACGGTTATGGATGCTTTGGAGCAGAAGTGCAAGCGGTTTTTGTGGGGAGGAAAATTTAAAAGCAAAGTGTCATGGAAAAAGCTAAGTACCCCGAAGTCTGTTGGGGGTCTTGGCTTAAGGGACTTTGTGACTTGGAACCGTGCTTCAATGGGCCAAAAGATATGGGATATACATATGTAGAAGGATAATCTGTGGGTTAAATGGATCCATTCGTTCTATCTACGAGATAAGGAGTTTTGGTGCATTAATCCGACGATTCAAAACAGGCGGCTAGGTGAAAAATTCTCAAGCTACTTCGGAGATTTATGCAAGCTGAGAGATGAATTGCGGTTAATGTTCAATGGAGATGTTCATGTAGTGAACAACCATTTTAGCTCTTGGGCAAGTACAGGAAAATTTACTAGTAAGGCTTATGGTTTTATGCATCAGCATAAATACCCGAGACTGTATGAGGAGAATGAAAGACCGCATGAAAGGGTTTTTAATACCATTTGGCGTAGTTTCATCCCCCTCAAAATTCTCTTTTATCGCATGGTTGGCGGCAATAGGAAGATTGCATACTAAGGATAAAAATCGTGCTGAAGAGGATAATGAAAACATAGGCAAAGTTTTCTCTCTATGCCATCTAGAAGAAGAAATGAATGATCACTTGTTCTTCTAGTGTGAATTCTCGAAAGTGGTATGGGGACGAGTAAGGAATTGGATGGGGTTAATGAGAAGAACAAGTACGATAGCAAGCTCTATGAATTGGGGGAAAAGGCATGTAAAGGGATCTAAGATACGGAAGAAATTTGGTCCATTAGCTTTGATATCCACAGTTTATCGTATTTGGAGGGAAAGGAATAACGTGGTTATGGATAGAGCTCAACTAAGTTCTGATCGGGTACATAAACTCATCATGAAGGATTGTAACATGGTCCTTAATCGCCTATTTCCAGATGAGCATTTGTATTAGGCAACTTGGTTGCTGGGAGATAGATGCTGGCACTGGGCATTAGGCACTGCGTGCTGTGCACTGGGCGCTGCTTGATGGGTCCTGGGTTGGGGCGCAGGGCAATGGCTGAAACTCACTGGTGCTGGTCTATAACCACAGGCTGGGCACTGGGTGGTGCTGGCCATTTGTTGATGAGCGCTGGACGTCGGGCACTGGACACTGGCTGGGGTTTGGGCGCCTTATACTAGTTTAAGGTTTGATGGGTGTTGGGAGCTGAGCACTGGTTGATGTTGTGCACTGGGACACTGGACACTGAGTACTGGCCGTGTGCACTGAGCGCTTGGAGTTTTGTGCGCTGCGCACTGGCCGTGTGTATAAGGTGCTGGGTGCTGGGCACTGCCAGTGGTTGCTGGCGCCACTCACTGGACATTTGAATGTGGTTGCCAGGAGCGGAATCGGGGCTGGTGCTGAAGCCTCTCACGAGGCACTAAGCACTGGAAACTCGATAAGGTCACAAGGCTCATTTTTTAGCATTAGGGCTAGGTGCAACTTGGAATTAATGGATAAGGCAATAGGTTTTCAAGTAAGGGCTTTTGTCATATACTTTATTACCTAAGCCTAGTTTATTACTTTTGATTTAACGGTTTTTATGCGCTCTATACCGACGCTACACTTAGTGTTAAATTGGCATAAAGCTGTCCATTTGCTCAAAATGGAGTGGCGATTACATAATCGCCACGCATGATGCACGTGGTATAAGTGTGTCCGTTCTCTCATCCTATGGAGACTACTTTAGTTGGGTTTATAAGAGTTAGAAGCAAAACTTTGAAATACTCTTGCCAATTAAATTATTCTCGGCCCTCCAAAGAGAACGCTTGAAGGCCAATAACATTCCTCTTTCCTCACCTTAGGTATGTATATGGTAGAAGCAGATTTCCACTTGCGCCAAAGGTGCAACTACGATTATCAGCTTCACTCAGACATAACTACTCAACATCCAAGACCCGAAACACTCTCGGTTGTGATAGGAATTCCAAATTCGGTTACATTGGATTTTCTGCATCTTCATCGAGATTTCCAAGAGCGAACCTCTTCAAGACCCGAGATATTAAAACTCGGTTGCATTACGGAAACCAAATGAAGAAGGCCCCGAATGTTAGGGCTAGAAGCGGTTCACATGGTTATGGGTAGTGAGTTTGTTCCCATCCCTTTTCCTCGTATTCCATAGCCTAATTTTATTTCGGGTTGCGATTTTTAGGTCCTTCTTTTTCCACTAGGACTTGTATTTATTTTCCCTAGGCTAAGTATATCTACCTCAGGGGTTAGCAGTATCTAAGAAATTTGGGGGGGGGGGAGGCTGCCTATTTAGGTATCCCCTCCTCTCGGACTTGTTTTCCCTAGGTCTCACATTTAGCCTAGGGTTTGTAACACTTTTTATTTGGTAGGGTCGCTGGTACTTTTTCAGGGGCCCTACCACAGCGTTTCATTGCATGTTCTATTTACCATATTTACAGAGAGAATGGAGCCAAAGGATTTTGCAGCAAGCATTGACCATAGCTCTATACCCGGCTTCGGCTGAAGAATGCAAAACAAAGTGTTGCTTCTTGGTTTTCCAAAAAAATGGCAAGATGCCCAAGGTGACAAAATACCCAGTTACAGGACGTCGAGTGATTGGACAAGTTGCCCAATGTGAGTCGCTATAGGTAGTCAGAGCCAAGCTACTATCTCGAGAAAGAAATAGACCCTGTCATGTACTGCCTTTAACATAGTGTAGAACTCTTAATGATGCAAACCAATGATCCATTTTTGGATGCTGCATGAAATGCGAAAGAGTATAAACTGTAAAACTGAGCTCAGGCATGATGATAGTAAGATAGACCAACTTTACAATAAGACCATGATACTGCTCAGGGTGATCCTAATCCGGACCAGAAGCTTTGGCAAGGGCCTGCGTTGGATCCATAGGCAATGCAATGGGCTTGCAGCCAAGCAGACCAACTTCGGCCACCACCTCCAATCCGTATTTACACTGAGAGACAAAGATGCTTGATGGATTTTGCACAACTCCAGTCCCAAAATATATTTAAGAATCTCGAGATCCTTCATATGAAGGTAGGATGAAAAGTATTGCTTTAAAGTAGATATGGCAGTTGAACTATCTCCGGTAATAATAAGATCATTGACATACACCAAAACATGAAATGGGTAAGACTGAACAGTGAGTAATCTCCATAGCTCTATCGAAATCCATACTGGCAAAGAACATGCTCAAGCTTAGAAACCAGTTTCTAGGAGCATGCTTTAGACCATACAGGGACTTATGTAGGCGACATGCCTGACCAGGAAGTTCCTTTGGGTAGCTTGGTAGTGGAGTCATAAATATAAAGCTCGTCTAAGTCTCTATCCAGAAAAGCATTCTGAATATGCATTTGTTGTAGTTCCCAATTTCGTATAGCACCAACGAAAAGAAATGTACGAACTATTACCATCTTGGCAACTGGAGCAAAAGTCTCATTGAAGTCAATGCCTTCAACCGGCGATTCCCTAACACAAAAAAATGAGTCTTATAGCATTCAATATCTCCATTAGACTTGTACTTGATGCGATCCACCCACTTACAACCAATTGGCTTCTTGTCAAGAGGAAGAGATGTGAGAGATCAAGTGTCATTCCTCTCGAGGGCCTCAATTTCGGTGTGCATGGCATCACGCCAAGGAGCTTGTTGTACGACCTCTGAGAAGCGAGTTGGTTCATTGCCTGAGGTGACTATAGCCAAGAAGTGAGCATGAGCAGGAGCAAATTTAGCGGAGGAGCTAAGCTGGTGATCATATATGGAGTGGAAGAGACAATCGACTGAGAATCATCACGATGCATGGAATTGCAAACAAAATCCTTTTGTAGAACACTGGGTTAACGTTGGCTTGAGCTGCTCCGAACGTCCAAAATAACCTTCTTGAATGGGAAGCTGACCGCAGTGGGCGGTGATGAGCAGTCGCCAGTTGGTGCGAGCTCGGCTGCCCACGGGGGCTGCACTGGCGGAACGCCCTTGGATGAGCTGCTAAGGTCCGTATGAATGCTCCCCCTGACCGTTGAGATGGGGGGAAGAATTTACGAAGAACTTTCCCTTTCCGTGAGGGGTGAAGTATCTAGACAATTGAAGATAGTCGGATGAGGGACAATCTACATCAAAGTGAGCGACAGAGAAGTGGACGGACCCTAAAATGGAAATATATCTTCAAAGAACACAACATCTCTGGAGAAGAAAAACGGTTTTGATTGAAAGTCATATAGATGCCAACCTTGCTTTCTACTTGGATTACCCATGAAGATGCATTTGCGGCTACGAGAAACAAACTTGTCCATAGGCCGAGGAAGAGTGGAGGCGAAGCATAAACAACCAAATACTCGAATATCTGAGTACTTCGGAATTCTTTGGAAAAGAAAATGAAAAGGAGTCTGATTTTGAAGAACCGACGTAGGAGTCCGGTTGATAAGAAGACATGCTGTAAGAACACATTCGCCCCAAAACTTGATTGGAAGAGCAGCCTGAAACCACAAAGCATGCACCACATTTAGGAGATGGTGATGCTTGCGTTCCACTCTGCCATTCTGCTGAGGTGTGTAAGCACACGAAATCTCATGAATAATACAGTGTGAAGCAAAGTAATCCCTAAGACCAAAGAATTCAGTACAATTGTTGGACCTGAAATGATGAACTGATGTCTGAAACTGAGTGATAGTTAATGCACAAAAGTCCATAACCAGTTTTGTAACCTCTGACTTTGAATTAATTAAATAAACCCATGTAGCACGAGAGTAATCATCGATGATGGTAGCAAAAAATGTGGCACCACAAGAAGTACGAATTTAAATGTCACAATGAACAAGATCCAACGAGCATGTGGCTTTATTATAACTCAATGAAAAAGCAGCTCGGGTTTGTTTGGAATGAAAACAAATATCACTAGGAGTAGAACTCCGTACAGAATCACAAGGAACAAGTAAATATACTAAAACTGTAAATGAGGATGCCCCAGTGTTTGATGCCACAACTCGGCTGAGGTCAACTTCTAGGTCTTGGTTACAAAACAGGCACGAGCGTCTGCTGAGAAATGTCGCAACCAGTAAACTCCACGTCTCTGCTAACCCACGCCAATCACTATCTTCGGATTGCTTTCCTGAAGTATACATAACTTTTCAGTCATGAAGGTAAAAAAATGAACATTTAGAAGCAACCTAGCAAAGGACAAGAGATTGCATTCCAGTGTCGGAAGATACAGAACATGGTCAATTCTAGCAGACTGAGAGAAAACCAAAAACCTTCCACTCCTAATAGCTATCGCCCTTAAGAATAACCTGACATAGAGAAAGGCCCAGGTGATCCGAAGGGTGAAGGTAGAAGGGAGAAAGATGATTAAGAGGTCGCTGAAATAGCTGAGGTCCACCGTCGCCATGGAAGCTCGAAGGCGGTGCGGGCGGTGGAGTGTCGCCGGTGTTGTCCGAATCGCTCATGGTTGGACAGTGAGTTTGGACGGCGGCTGAGGTGAAAAAAAGGGGTTTCAGAGAGTTTGTTCAGATACTATATTTGAATCATGAGTTTTTATCATAAAACCAATTGGTACTATGTAGAGGTGACCCATGATCTTATATACTGATTTATATGACTGTCAACCATCAATGTGAGACTAACTCTAACATGCCCCATCACGTGCAACAACATGAATCATCGTGCAAACATGACATAATGAGGGTGACCGGCCAATCTTGAGATCTGATACCATAAAATAAGGAAATTTGGGAAAGAGATTTCTGCTTTGATATTCACAAAATTAAAGGGATTTATATCCAAATATACATGAGTTAACTTGACTAAGTAAATTATAAAGTCTATTACAACCAAAGCTCTATTAGGATTTATTAATTGTTTTTTGTTATTAGATTCGAATTCAATACTCAAAAAATTCAACTTTCTGAATAGATGTTTGAAACGCTCTCAGGCATGAATCCCTAAAATTCCCAAGGGAAAACGTTTTTCTGGTCCTTTCTTCCACCTTTCTTGCTCGCCGTTAACGGCTTCTTCGCCGGAAACGGCTAGCCCGTAACATCAACAAGTAGGTCGGACGCCTCCACTCTGATGCCGGCCAACATGGCGGCAACAACCAGTGACCAAATTCCCCTCAAAAAGTTTGCAACTGTTTTACAGAAAAAATCTCGGCCTCTCTAAAAAATCCTTCCAAACAATCCTGAAATTATCCCTAAAACGCTGCACTTGGGTGATCCTTCATGTTTATACTCCGACGACCAGATTGCCACCCTCTCTGCCCATTACGCTAATGCTTTGGTGGGGAAGTTTACTAAAGGGAGAATCTCAATGGATCTTCTGGAACAGGCTTTCAAAACTGTGGGTTTTGAAGGTAAGTATCAGCTAGGTTCCCTTGATTATAAGCATGTTTTAATTAGGTTTGAACTGATAAACGATTACCAAAGATGTTGGATGAAATGTGTGTGGAACTTCAATGGAATTTCTTTGAAAATTTTAAAATGGACACCTGAATTTTCCACTCATATTGAATCACCAATAGTCCCAATTTGGTGTACAATCCGTGAAGTTCCCTTGTACTACTATAACTCAGCCTCCATTGAGGCTATAGGGAATAGCATTGGCAGCTTTATTAAGAATGATCTTGCCACTGATATGCTAACAAGACCATCAGCTATAAAATTTTGTGTGGAAATAGATCTCCAAAAACCATTAAGTCATTTCATAAGGCTGGGCTCTGTAACCAACAATAGGAAATACCAAGTTGAATATGAGGATGTACCTCTGTACTACGATCACTGTCTAAAACTTGGACATTCTTTACCTCAATGTAAAATTAAGCTTGTGCCAAATAATGATATAACTCAGGACATAAATCCAGTTCAAACCTTACCCCAATCACATTGGCATCCTACTGGTAAGAAATTTGACAAGGCCCCTTTAATCTTAGATTCTGGGTATGACCAATTACCCCCTAAGATTGATAACACTGAAGGTATATCTAATGGTACTAACCACAATTTATCACCCAGCTCTCCTTCCCTGGTTACCATTAATACTGAGAGATCTCCTATCACTAAGACTCAGACTCAGGATAGCTCAGATCTTTCGATCATAAGCTTACTAAATGATACGGCTATTCCTAAGCCACCTATTCTGTCATATGCTAAAGATGATATCCAGATAGGATCCTTTTCAATTCCTATGTACAGTCCAAATCACAAAATGGCACTTTCCCAGCCTGGAAAGATGGCAAATAGGTTTTCTGTTTTGCAGGCTCAAGAGGATTGCTCTAACAATCATGAGAAAATTTCTGAGCATGAGACATCTACTGAGGCAAATAATGATCAACAAATGTCTACCACTTCTACTATTACAGGTATGCAACAAGGTAAGCCTAAATCAAAGAAAAACAATTACTTAACCCAACTAAACAGAATGATGCTTAGATCAGCCACAAAAAGTAATAGATCCTGTGAACAATGACAGTAAACTCCTATGTAAATTGCTTAGTGTGGAACCTTAGGGGTATGGATACTTCAATGCTTAGACTGTCTAATTTATGTAAACTTAAGAAAATTCAGCTGCTTTGCATCATTGAACCTATGCATGACAATAGTTCTTGCCAAACATATATGCAGAAACTTCCCTTTGATCATAATTTGACTTTGTATAATGGGAAAATTTGGTTAATGTGGAAAAATTCACTTTCTGTTTCTCTGGTATCATCTCATGAACAATTCATGCATGTCACTATCCGCATCATTACCTTAATTGGCATATGGAGGCAGTTTTTATTTATGCTCTTAGGAATAGGGAGGGTAGGAAGAATTTATGGAAAGAGCTTCAGACTATCTCTAAAGGAGATATAATTTTTATTGGGGATTTTAATACCATTACTTCCCTGTCTGAGTATAGAGGCCGTAGTTCCCCTGCCTTAGGTAGTATTAGGGATTTTAACTCTTGGATAAACTTGAATGGGATACAAGAAATTAACACAGTTGGTAATCTCTTCACTTGGTGTAATGCTAGGCTTAGAAACCCAACCTCTAAGAGACTAGATAGGGGAGTTAGTACCATATCTTGGAATTCTAAATTCCCATCTTCTTCCATCCAAATTCTTAATAGGCAGACTTCGGACCATGCACCCCTTCTTCTACAAATCTCTTCCATGATCTCTTCTAAGCCAAAATCTTTTAGATTTATTGATGCCTGGTTTCAGAGGCAGGAGCTTACTGGTCTAATTAATGATTGCTGGAATTTACCTTTACATGAAACAGGTATGCTTAGATTTTATCTAAAACTGATCAGACTTAAGAAGTTTCTTAAGACTTGGAATAGGGATAGTTTTGGCAATATTGATCTTAATGTCAAACTGGCTGAAGAAGCTCTCACAGCTCAGGAAATCATTTTTGATTTGTCCCCCTCTACCTTGGAAAGGGTAAAACTGAATGAGAAGAATGCTATACTGCTTAAAGCTTTAAAAGAAAAAGAAAAATTCTGGAAGCAGAAAGCAAGACTTAAATGGAACAAATTAGGTGATAATAACACAACTTTATTCCATAAGGTAGTACAGGAAAGAAATTGTAAGCTACAGATTGCTAAAATAAAAAATGGTGCTGGCCAATGGATTAACTCTCAGTTGGAAATTCAGAATGCAGCTGTAGATTATTTCTCTGAACTGCTCACTGAGCCTTTTCAGGATTCTGATGAGACCTACTTTCCTCATTTCCTTAGTCAGATCCCCAATATTATTCAGGAAACAGATAATCAAAAACTAGCCTCACTGGTTACTGAATCTGAGCTGGAAAAAGTTATTAAACGTTTGAAAAAGAACAGTAGTCCAGGCCCAGATTGATTCTCTCCTACATTTTACTCTAAATGCTGGGCTATCATTAAAATGGATTTGATTTCCATAGTTAATGATTTCATTGCTGGTTCTGTTATGCCTAGGGGGATTTTTAGCACATGAATTACCTTGATACCTAAAAAATCCATACCATGCTCATTTGATGACTTTAGACCAATTAGCCTTTCCATTGTGTTGAATAAAATCTGCTCTAAAGTGTTAATGGAAAGGTTAAAACCCTATATGGAGAGCTTGATTTCACCTAATCAATCATCTTTTATGAAAAATAGAGACATATCTGATAATATCCTGTACTTGCAGGAAATGATCAGATTTTTAGATAAAAAATATAGAACTCCAAATTGCATTCTGAAGCTAGATTTAAGAAAGACTTTTGACAGGATTAATTGGAACTTTCTTAAACAAGTCTTGCTTAAGTTTGGCTTTAATGGGAATTTTCTACATGCTGTCATGAATAATTTGTCACAAGCATATTTCTCCATACTTGTGAATGGCAATCCTGTAGGTTTTTTTAAAGCATCAAGGGGTATTAAACAAGGTGATCCTCTTTCACCCTTCCTTTTTAACTTATTCTCTGAAGCTTTCTCTAGGAGTTTAGCTTTTATATTCTGCAATAATAGATTGTCTAGTTTTCAGACTCCTGCTTCTATTCCTTCAGTTTCTCATCTTATGTATGCGGATGACACAATCATATTTATGCAAGCATCAAGGTCGAATTTAATTAAGATCAAAGCATTCCTTGAAATATTTGAGCTTACCTCAGGCCAAAAGTTTAATTTTGATAAATCGGATTTCTATCTAGGTAAAAGAGCAACCTCAGCTAAGCTAAATCAGGTCAAAAATATCTTAAAAATGAAAAAAGGGTCTTTCCCCTTCACATATTTAGGTTGCCCAGTTTTTAAAGGAAGAACTTTAATGAGATATTATCACCACTTGCTGGCTAACATTGACCATAAGCTTCAAAATTGGAAGAATAAATGGCTTAGTGGAGGAGGTAAAATGGTCTTAATAAAATCTTGCCTTTATTCTATTCCTTTGCATATTTGGACTGTATCTGATCCTCCGAAAGGCATTATTAAACTAATTGAGAAAAAATTTTCCCACTTTTTTTGGGGTAAATCGGATGATAAGAATAATAAGGTCTGGAAAAAATGGGCTGACCTAGCTAAGCCTACTCAACTGAATGGACTAGGTTTCAGATCTCTTAAGGCTATAATTGAGGCTAGTTCAGTAAAACTGTGGTGGAAGTGTCAAATAGGTAAATCTCTGTGGTCTAAATTGTTGTGGGCACTTCCTCCATCCCACAGAAAATCTGTAACATGGAAAAGAATTTGCTTCATTAATCCATTTGCCGAAAATAACTCCACAATAATCCATGGCACAGGGAGTTGTAGTTTCTGGTTGGCAAACTAGTGTCCACATGGCCCCCTGATAAACCATATCCCAGAGAGTATCATTTCACTTATGCCTAACATTTCTGTGGCTGATTTCATCACCAATAGAAACTCTGTTATGAATCAGATTTCTTCTTTCTTGGAACATGATACCCTCTTATTTTTGTAGGGGGCTGAAATAAGTTTGGAAAGGGAGGACAGAATGATTTGGAAGCCAGACTTCTCAGGTAATTTTAATTTCAAGTCAGCCTATATGGCCTTAACCTCATCATCAGGTAACTCTCTTGCAAATAGTTCTCTCTGGAAGATTCCTTTGCAGAAAAAGATCATCACCTTTACATGGAAATTACTGCACTCTTTTCTTCCATTTGATGATGTCCTCATTACTTGTGGATTTAGTTTAGCATCAAAGTGTCCTGCCTGCTATCATTCTGACTCGATTCAACATTTCTTTATATCTTGTTACACGGCTCATGAAGTGTGGTCACATTTTGCATCTTTGCTCAACTTTAATCTAAATGCTGGTCACTCTATTCCACAAAGATTTTATCTATTCTGGAACTGTAGTGATCTACCAAAATTTGAGCGCTTGTATTGTAGGATCTTGCCTTCTATGATTTGTTGGGGCCTTTGGAAAGCTAGAAATGATCTCTTATTTGAAAATAAGCCCCTCTTAGTAAACTCTATCTGCAAAGAGGTGCAGGATCTGATCATATTGACATTAAATGTGTGTCCTCCTAAACTGTATTCTCCTGGTTGTATCCCAGTCACATTCAGGCATTTAGCACCTCAGCTTAGACCACCTCCTAAGCCAAATATAGCTAAGATTTTCTGGAAAAGGCCTAATCTGGGCATCATAAAAATAAATGTAGATGCTTCCTGGAATTTCAACAAAGCTTCTGTTGGTCTTATTGCTAGAGATTCCTTTGGTTGCCCAATTTGGATAAGTTCTATTGCCTCGTCTGCTGTCTCACCTCTACTAGCAGAAATTGATGCCATTTTGCATGCTTGTCACATTTTCCCTCAGCTGGACCACTCTTTCATAATTGAATCTGACTCAAAACTGGTGGTTAACATGATAAACGATCCCTATGCTGCCCAGTGGGAATTCTTTGACAAAATATATAAGGTGAAGGCTTTGCTTGGTAGATCTGTTCTGCAACATGCTTTAGGAGAGGGTAATTCTGTTGCTGATGCTATTGCTAAGTATCATTTTGATTCAGAGCATGGCCTTTCAATATCTAATATCCCAAGGCATATATATGGTCTCATCACTCTAGATAAAGAATCCGTGCCTTATATTCGAGCCCCTTGATATGATTATGGCTTTGAATGGATACTGCTGAGTTTAGATTTGTTCCTATATGCAGACTTGCTTCAATTAATAGTCTCTGGAAGCTGGCTGATTGAGGATGGAAGATGGCTGCTTCAATTAATGGTCTTTGGCAGTTTCTTGGCCATAACGAGGATTGGGTTGATGCCATTCTAGGCTATATCATCTTTACTCACTTTTGGACTGCAAATGTCATTAGTCCATATACTACTTACATTTAGAAGTTGCCTGGCCAAGGGAGAGAAATAACACAGGGGGTGGAGTTTCTCTCCTTTAGATCGTAACTTCTTAATAGACCTATGCGTTTTACATCTACAGTATTAGTACTTTTGGAGGTAATAATGTTACCTCAATGTCTAGGGATATAGACACACTTATGTACAAACTGTAAATCTTGTTATCGGGCCTGGGGAACCTAATACATAACTCCCTCACCTCTGGGTGTTTTTATTTTAAAAAAAAAGATCCGAATTCATGATTATTTTGGGTAAGGGCGATATGGGTTCTTGAATTCGTTTCATAATCTGGATCGTTTTTTTTTGGATTAAGATTTTCCAGAGACCTTCGTTGGCGCCGGAAATGGCAATCAGAGAATTTGAATCCGTTCAAGAGCAGATAGCAGGGGATTCTTTGCTTCAGGATTTTCTCCATGGTTTTACTGGGCTTCTTTTCAAAATTCTCCAGAGTCCACCGGCGTTCCCATATTTGGCCCGGAAAACACCCTGGGCACGAAGAAACCCTGGGCACAAAAAACATAGTGGAGGCAGGGTGTTTTCCGGGCCAAATATGGGAACGCCGGTGGAATCTGGAGAATTTCGAAGAAAGAGCAGGTATTTTTTTTTTTTGAAAAGAAGAATATTAGGTTGCATGGTTGGAAGTCCCAAAAAGATGCGAGTGGGCATTCTCCATTTACATATGCTGCGAGTAGCAACAATCACTTTTATATTAAGCTAGTTGGTCAGAATTTATTGACGCGGAAAACAGAAAAGTCTCGGTACCTATTGGGCTTGAAATTGAGTAATCTGCATCAGAAAGTTAATCAGGAGCAAAGATCTTTTTTAGTCACCAAACGGGCACATAATTCCTGTTCAAAGTGTGCTTCTGCTGCAGTGAGATACAACAGAACTCCCCGTTAAAGAGGTTTGCTCGATTGGACTTACATTCACTCAATGTTGGCTATCGTAAACTTGCTTATTAATGGCCGTTATACACGGGCGTTCACGAGGTTTCCTCAATATGGTTGGTTATACAAGAGTGTTAGTGTTATTGACTAAGTAAACTTGCTTGTTTTATTTGATTGTATATATTGTAAACTATATTTATATTTATTGTATAAAAAACAAAAGGGGAACAAAAGTAAAGATGGGAAAATGGAGAAAGAATTTTTTTCTTGTTGGGTAAGGGTATTTTTGACATTTCAGGTATAACGCCCCGGTCCAGAAGGAAAATGGCCTCGGGCGTCCTTCGCACTTTAATTGTCACGGTCACATCATACCTAGTGCTTTTTTTTTAATGAGAACACCCGAGGGTGAGGGATATTTTATTATAGGTTCCCCAAGCCTTGATACCCAATTGGTCGAATATACAGATAGAGTTGGTTTGTGAGAGTAAGAGATGAAACAACAGGGTTGTCTCCAAAAGTCCTAAAAGTGTTTGCTAAATTAGTGAATACAGCTATCCAAAGTGGATGGATAGGTGTCGAAGTTGCGATCCAAAACAAGAGGATCTCCACCCCTCGTGTTAATCCTCTGTAATGGCCAGGCAACTTCAATCACGAAATGAGAAAAATACCCATGAGTATGCTAAGCATTGTAGCTTTCAAGCTGAGAATATCTTCGAAGGAAGGGAACTCAAATTCCCTGTCATCTGAGCAACGGCCTCACCAATCTGAGCAGACAAGTCACCCAGCAATCTGAGCAGCCAAGCCTCACCATAGTAACAGCAATCTGAGCAACAGCAATCTCACCATAGTAGTGCCAGAAGTCCCTTGATCTGCAAAAATCAACAATAGAATTCAGCAGCATTAATTCCTAAAACCTAGAAGTTTTAGAAACTCGAATATGAGGAACACAGCCTCTATCCATAGCTATAAGACCCTGAATTTTTTATGTAGCATTAGTCATATCCAGCCCTTGGTTCAGATCAAAATGATGTTTAGCTATGGCATGAGCTACAGAGTTACACTCCCTATATGTGTGTATCAGTTCAGCATTACCAAGTAAAGATTTTGCTTTATATACCAAATCAAAAACATGCCACTGTGCCTCATAAGGATTATGAATCATATCAATAGCAAGCTTACAATCTGATTCCACAATAATATTACACTCCAGATGGTCAAAAGAATAGCAAGCATGTAATATTGCTTCAATTTCGGCATGTAGGGGGGATGCAGATAGGTAAGCCAAGACTGTTCCTAGCTATAAGACCCACAGAGGCTTTGTTAGGACACCAAGCTGCATCTACGTTGATTTTTATGACTCCATGTTTAGGCCTTTCCCAAAAAACAGTCCTTAAGTTAGGTTTAGGGGGAGGCCTTAGCAAAGGAATGAGATGCTGAAAAGATGGTGGTACTGAGACAGTAGATAAAATTGTCGGAGGACAAACACTAAGTGTCAATTTAATCAAATCATCCACCTCAGTACAGATAAAATTCATGGAAAAAGGCTTGTGGTCATATAGATAGTTATTTCTAGCTTTCCATAGACTCCAACACACCACAGATGGGAGAATCATGCAATATATCTGATAAAACTTAGGTAGGTCTTGACAGTTCCAAAACAGATAAAATCTTTGAGGTATGGAATGTAGTGTATTAAGATTAAAAAGTATTGAAGGAGTCAGTTTCAACCAGACTGAATGGGCCAGGGGACAAGAAATAAAGTAATGTTGGATAGAATTAGATTGAAAACAAGCAGGGCACTTTGAAGCTAGGCTAAAACCGCATGTAATAAGAACATCATCAAAGGGGAGAAAAGCATGTAGTAGTTTCCAGATAAAGATTGAGATCTTTTTTAGTAACAGTGGATTCCATAAAAACTTAGAGACCGGAGAATTACCTCTTGGTTGAACTAGAGATCTATAGGCCGACTTAAATGTAAATTTACCCAACGGTTCTGGCTTCCAGATGATTCTGTCCTCCCTAGCATCTGTAAGTACTGCATCCTGGAGAAAAAGAACCGTATCATGTTCAAGAAAAGATGCAATTTGATTCAGAATAGCATTTCTGTTGTATATGAAATCCGCCACAGAGATGTCATCCATTGTAGAGGCAATGTTATCAGGAATTTTAGAAAGTAGAGGTCCATGAGGACACCAGTTGGCATTCAGAAAATTACATCTTCCATTTCCATGTATAATTGAAGAATTGTTAACAGCAAATTCATTAATGTAACAAATTCTCCTCCAAGTAACTGATTTCCTGTATGATGGTGGAAGAGACCATAGAAGTTTAGACCACAGTGAAGTTCCCAATTGGCTCTTCCACCATAGTTTGGCCGAACAAGAATCAACAATGGCTTTTACCGATCTAAAACCCAAACCATCCATGTTAGTAGGTATTGCAATGTTTGCCCATTTTTTCCAAATCTTATTCTGTTTTCCTTCAGTCTTTCCCCAAAAAAATTGAGCCAATTTTTTCTCAAATGTTTTAATTATACCTTTTGGGGGATTTGTAACCATCCATGTATACTGAGGAATTGAGTACAGAACTGATTTAATGAGGATCATTTCCCCCCCCAGAGCTTAACCAGTTGTTTTTCCAATTTTGTAGCTTAGCATCTACATTGGCCAGCAGTGGAAAGAAATATCTATTCAAAGTTCTTCCTCTGAAAATAGGGCATCCTAGGTATTTAAAGGGAAAAGTCCCTTTTTTCATTTTTAAAATTGCTTTCACCTGAATCAATCTTGCCACTGTAGCCTTTCTACTTAAATAAAAGTCTGATTTCTCAAAATTAAACTTTTGACCTGAGCAATGTTCAAAGATTTCAAGAAAGGCCTTGATCTTAATTAGGTTAGGTTTAGAAGCTTTCATAAATATTATGGTATCATCTGCATACATCAAATGAGAAACTACAGGAATTGAACCAGGAATCTGATATGAAGCCAAACATTTATTCACGAAAATAAAGGTTAAACTCCTAGAGAAAGCCTCTGAGAATAGATTAAAAAGAGAGGGGGATAGAGGGTCACCTTGTTTGATTCCTCTTGTTGCACTGAAAAATCCTACTGGATTTCCATTGATAATGACTGAAAAGTAGGCTTGAGACAAATTATTCATAATAGCTGTTAAAAAATTCCCATTGAAACCAAACTTAGACAAAATCTGTTTGAGAAAACTCCATCTAACTCTATCAAAAGCTTTCCTCAGATCAAGCTTGAGGATGCAGTTAGGGATTCTATGTTTCTTATCCAAGAATCTAATCATCTCTTGTAAATATAGAATGTTATCAGATATATCCCTATGTTTCATAAATGCTGTTTGGTTCAAGGATATCAGATTCTCCATATGAGGCTTCGTTCTCTCCAGAAGGACTTTAGAGCAAATCTTATTCAACACATTAGATAAACTAATAGGTCTAAAGTCATCAAATGAACTTGGGGTTGGTTTTTTTGGTATCAGAGTAATCCAGGTACTGGAAATCCCCCTTGGAATTTCAGCACCAGAAATGAACTCATTTACCACTTCTATCAAATCTTGTTTGATAATCTGCCAACATTTGGTGTAAAACTTTGGAGAGTATCCATCTGGCCCAGGGCTACTGTTCTTATTTAAGCTTTTAATTACCTTTTCCAGTTCTACCTCAGTTACTGGCATTGCTAGTTCATGATTATCATTATCAGTTATGATATCAGGAATCTGACTTAGAAAATGAGTGTCAAAAGTATCATCCAAGACTAAATCAGGTTCACTCAGCAAATCAGTAAAATATTCAACTGCTTCCTTTTGTATGTCTGACTGAGAATTAATCCATTGACCTGATCTATTTTTTAGTTTGGTTATGTGGAGTTTACAGTTTCTTTCTTGCACAACCTTGTGGAAAAAAGAAGTGTTATTATCACCTAGCTTATGCCACTTCAATTTTGCTTTTTGTTTCCAGTATTTCTCTTTTTCCTTTAAGACTTTTAGCAGCAGCGCATTTTTTTCATTGAGTTTAACTCGCTCAGAGGTTGAAGGGTTCAAATCATAGTTAGCTTCCTGAGTTCTTAAGTCTTCCTCAGCTTTTGTCACATTTAGATCAATGTTTCCAAATTTATCCCTATTCCATGATTTTAAAACTTTTTTAAGTCTGATAAGCTTAAGGTAAAACTTTAGCATTCCATTTCCTGACAAAGGTGATTCCCAACTGTCTCTTACCACACTCATAAAATCATCTCTTAGAAACCAGGCATCGATGAATCGAAATGGCTTAGGATTAGAAGAAGTAAGATTTGAAACCTGTAGGAGAAGAGGTGCATGATCCGATGTTTGTCTATTTAAAATCTGAATTGAAGAAGATGGAAACTTGGTGATCCAAGAGATTGAACATAGGCCTCTATCTAGTCTTTTCGAAGTAGGATTCCTAAGCCTAGAATTACACCAAGTAAACATATTTCCTACCGTATTAATTTCTTGGATTCCATTAGAGGAGATCCAGGAGTTAAAGTCTCTTATACTACCTAAGGCAGGAAAACAGGGCTCTCTATATTCATCTAAAGAAGTTATTGAATTAAAATCACCTATGAAGATAGTGTCACCCTTTGGAATTGTTTGAAGGTCAGACCAGAGAATCTTCCTACCATCTCTATCTCTTGAAGCATATATGAAAACTGCCTCCATATACAGATTCACAGAATGATGCAAAATAGTAACATGCATAAACTGATCATGAAAGGAATTCAGAGAGATAGCTAACAAATTAGACCACATAAGCCAAATCTTCCCATTAGGCAGTGTCAAATTATGAGTGAATGAAAGTTTTTTCATGTAATCTTCACATTGGGAATTATCGTGCATAGGCTCAATAATACACAACAATTGAATTTTCTTGATCCTGCACAAATTAGTTAGCCTAAGCATTGAAGTGTCCATTCCTCTTAGATTCCACACTAGAAAATTAACATTAAGGTGTGTCATCATTGTTCACTTGATTTAGAACTTTTTGTAGATGACCTAAGCATCATCTTATTTAACTGATTTAGGTAATTGTTTTTCTTAGACTTAATCTTACCTTGGATATTACCTGGAAGGGAAGAACAAGAGGTTTCTTGATGTGTAGATATGATCTCCTCTAGAGGCTCCGATGTCTCAGTTTGCAATTCCTTTTCTTTAGAGCTTTCAGCAACCTGCAAAACTGAAAATCTATTCCCTGTTTTCCCAGGTTGGGAGAAAGAGTTTTTGTGGTAAGGGCTGTACATAGATAATGAACCAGAGCCAACTTGCATATCATCTTTAGCATAAGCAGTAATTATTGGCTTAGTAAGTGAAGTATCCTCAATCAACCTCAAAATAGAGTTATCAGAAATTGCCGGAGATTGAGTGTTATTGCTGGAAGTACCCAATTTTTCCTGATTTACCACCCCAGGGAAAGCTGTATTATTCAAATTTTTAGGGGATTCCATCATAACTTCATACTCATTCTCAGGGAGAGCTTGGTCTTCCAACAGTGGTGGTTTATCAAATTTCTTACCCGTTGCCTGCCATAGGTACTGAGGTAAACTATGATTCAAATTAGGCTCCTGGGTTCTGACATTATCATTCTGTAAGTTAGCTTTACACTGAACCAGAGAATGGCCTAATTTCGAACAATGACCACAGTAAAGAGGAATGTCCTCATATTCAATCGGGTATTTCTTATTATTGGTCACAGAACCCAGCCTTATGAAACTACTCAGGGGTTTTTGGAGATCAATTTCGACGCAGAATTTTATTACAGATGGTCTTGTTAACATATCAGTTGCTTGATCATTTTTAATGAAACTGCCTATGCTATTCCCAATAGCTTCAATCGAAGCTATATTATAGTAATATAGGGGGGGGTCCTTAATAGTACACCAGATAGGAACTATTGGTGATTCTTTACGAGTAGAGAATTCAGGGGTCCATTTTAGCATTTTCAGGGAGATCCCATTGAAGTTCCAAACACATTTCATCCAGCATCTTTGATAGTCATTTATATGTTCAAACCGAATCAAAACATGTTTGTAATCAAGGGAACCAAGTTGGTACTTACCTTCAAAGCCCACAGTTTTAAATGCCAGTTCCAATTGTTCCATTGTAAGCCTGCCCTTTGTGAACTTTCCAACCAGTGCATTCGCATAATGGGCAGAGAGGGTTGCTATCTGATCATCTGAATACAGGCACGAGGGCTCTCCTAGGTGCTGGGATTTGGGAATGAGCTCTGGGTTGTTTGGTAAGGTTTTCGATAGAGGAGGAGCTTTTGCTTGAAGTACTGTGGCGAAAGTTTTGGTGGGAAATTGAGTGGCCGGAGAGCGCCATCTCAGTTGGTATCCCCAATTGGTACCCCGTAGCTGTACCAAACCAATCAATAGCCGTTGCCTGCGGAAGAGCCGTTACCGGCGAAGGAGCCGTTACCGGCGGAAGGGGGAGAAGAAGAGAAAACTAAAATTGCTTTTTACTGTTCACGGAGAGAAAACTTTACTGTTCCTTATCATACCTAGTGCTTAACCTAAAGGGTTTAAAAAAATGTGGGGTGGGCTTTTGCCCATTAGGATTCCAAGTTTCAAAACATTTCATGTCATGTAAATAAAAATATGCATTGAACGACATTTCTATAAAACATTAAGCAATCAAATGCAATAGTCAATAAACATTTTATGTAAAATTATCAATTTACCAAAAACAATGCAAAAAAATATCAATAAGAAAACAGTAGGCAGAAACAGTCGCATAGGTCACAGATTGAACCCATAGTATCAATAAACAGTAACAACCTATGATCACACAGTGACATATAGTCAGTATACGGTAACAACCTATGGTCACATCGTGAACTATAATCACTAATTGGTAACAACCTATGGTTAGGTGGTGAACCATAGTAAGTAATCAGTAACAACCTATGAACCATAGGCAGTAATTAGTAACAACCTATGGTTAGGTGGTGAACCATAGTAAGTAATCAGTAACAACCTATGAACCATAGGCAGTAATTAGTAACAACCTATGGTCACATGGTGAACCATAGTCAGTAATCAATAATAACCTATGATCACATGGTGAACAATAGTCAATAATCAGTACTAGTAACAACCTATGAGTTATGGAGTGACCCATAATCAGTATTAGTTCAATCACATGAAATCAGTTGTAAAATTTTAAATATGTCAATAAAATTCAAAGCAAATCTTTGTGTACATGGACTCTAATAAGATGTATTGAATCAAATATTTTTTTAAAAATTAAAATAAAGATGTAAGATATTGAAACTCACATTTAATGTTTTGTAAATGCAATTCGGTGAATACAATTTACTAAAGGCATTTAAAATTTTAAATAATGATGAATTGGTTAAAACATTTAGATAAGTAAATAATATAAATCCTCTTTGTAACACTTTCTTTTGAAAATTATTTTGTAAAAATTTAGTTTTAAAAGCTAGAAAACCCTCATAATATTTACGTGTTTACATAGTAGTCCAGTAAAACATTTCAACAATAAACATTGTAGTGAAACTATGTTATAAAATGACAGAGTAACATTAAAATGAAATTCAGTACAATGCAGTGAAATGAGTTTTATAAACGGAAAAAAATCATCTTTCAAAATAGTTTATAATAAGAATCATTTCATTTCATGACTACATTAAAAAAATTCAATTTAAATAGTTTAATTTGAAAAGTGTAGGAACCCGCACAAGATTTTCATATTCACGTAACAATTCAGTAGAACACCTCAATGGTAAAAAATGCAGTGAATCTCTTAAAAAAAGATCAAATAACATTAGAATGAAATTTAGGAATGGATAGGAAATGCAGTATAGTGACCTTTATATACAATAAAAGTTATCTTTTAAGACAGTAAAAAAAATTATAGTTTCATTTCATGACTTCAATTGTAAAAATTTGTTTCAAAATGTTTGATTTGTAAAAGGTAGGAACCCTCACATTTCTTTCGACTTAAAATGCATGGTTCCTTTATCGACTCTTGCAATTATTTATTCGGCATTGCTGTTAAACAATAATTTATAATAAAATGTTATAACTATAAAATTCTATTGATTAATACATTAATTATTATTTGATTTTATCTACTAGTACTCATGAGATTCCTTTATTGGTACTGTATACATCAATATCCTATTCCTAACTCCCAATCACTATTGGAAAACAGGTACTTAGGCACCGGTTGATATGTACCGGAGTTGTATTACCGGTGTTGGTCAATACATTTTGCACCTGTACAGACATCTATGGATCAAATAACCGGTGCTATTATTTAATTTAACTGGAACAAAACATACTCATGCTCAATACCGGTGCCTATGTATGGGTGGAAGAATAGTTTAGAAGTTTTGAGCATCGCTACGTTGGATACTTGTGCGGAAAAGCGGTGTATCAAAAATTTACGTGGGAATTCTTTGAATTTGCACCGGTACAGTTACTAGAATGTTGCGTTTAGGAAAGAAATGGCAGGAAATGTTTCAGCACCCGTATGAAGAGCTGTACCGGTACAGTTATGCCGGTGCTCAAATTTTAAAAACATGGGAAATAGTAGAGCAATGGTAAGACGTACTGGTGCGTTTGTATGAAGATCTGAAAAAAATAGGAAATGGGATAAATGTATGTACCTGTTCAAAAATTATCTTTTAGCACTGGTCCATCTATCGATGCTATTATATCAGTGACACTTTTTGTATCGGTATTAGTGGTTTAGACCGGTGCTATTAATTCATTATATGCTCATCTACCACCATTTTGATCGGGTAAAAATAGCAAAGAAGAGTATTTTTGTGCTCATTAATGGAAATTTGGGGTTGAAGAAGGCATTGAATGCTCATAAATGAATTTCTTTGAAGGTACATCATGTTTTGTTTAAATTTATCATTTATGGTGCAATGTGTGTGGAATGATATGTTGCTTTAAATATCTTGTAAGTGTGAACATTGTAATGTTGCGTCACACTCTTGATGAATAGGGTTTGTTAGCAAGTATTGTTGGTGTAATGAATGGCTTGAATGCACGTGATTGATATATAGGGTGTGGTAGGATGGAATGTAGTAGTGTGTGATGTTGCATGTTGAATGTTCATAGGGTGTGGTATGAATAAAATTAATGTTCATGGTGAAATAGTATATATTGCCTTGGATGTTTAAATGTTGCAAATTGATAACATTGTAGAGATTTACCATATCATCAAGAGGCGTAAGCATGTGTATCACAATGTTAGTTTGGTGAGTGATGAATTTATAGCTTTCGTTGGGACTTCTTGGAGCATGCTTTTAGCCATGAAAAGTGCATCCTATTTCCATGCTGTGATTGTAAGAATTGTAAGCGTGCTAACGATCGGGACTTCTTGCAACTCCATTTGTACAAGAGAGGGTTTTTGAAGGATTATTTGGTTTGGACATTTCATGGGGAGAAACCACCATCGGAGGTGGTTGTAGGTAGCAAGGGAAAAATATTTTAGAGATTTGAAATTGGATGACATATGTGAGGAGGTGGTCGATGAATTTAGAGGGAGACCAGGGGTTCTGTCAAAATTTCTGGATGAGAAGGACAAACAGTTGTATCCTGGTTGCAAGAAGAAACACACTGTAATGTCATGTTTGATGGAGTTTTTTAACTTGAAAGGCGTTGGTTCGTGGAGCAATACTAGCATGGATAAGTTGTTGAAGTTCTTGTATGAGAAGCTCCCCCCTAGAAATTGTTTATCGGACAACCTGTACGGTGCGAAGAGAATTTTGTACCCAATGGGAATTAAGTATAAAAAGATACATGCATGCCCCAATGATTGTGTTTTTTATAGGGATGCTTTGGAAAAAGTTGTGGCTTTCCTCGTATGCAAGGTATCTCGTTATAAGGAAAGAAGAAATGAGGTTGCAGATGAAGAGGTTGTTGTGAAGGTAAGGAAACGGGTCCCTGCAAAATGCCTGTGGTATCTTCCTATTGTCCCCAGGCTGAAGAGGTTGTTCAAGAACGCTGAGGATGCTAAAAAAATGACATGGTACAAGGATATGGATTGTGGTGATAATGATATCATTTGTCACCCAGCAGATGCAGATCATTAAAAGAATTTTGACAAGAGGTATCCTGAGTTTGTAGCCAAAACAAGGAATTTGAGAATGACTTTGTGTACTATCGGTATTAATCCCTTTGGTAACATATCATCGAAACATAGGTCATGTCCTGTTACGCTTTGCATTTACAATCTACCACCTTATCTATGCATGAAGAGTAAATATGTTTTAATTCCATTGAATATTTTGGGCCGGAGGCAAACATAAAAGGACATAAATACTTATGTAGCACCACTCATTGAAGATTTGAAGCCATTGTGGTCGAACAGTGTCGATGTGTTTGATTGTTATCGAGGGACACTGTTCAATTTGAAGGCCATGATGTTCTTCACGATTAATGATTTTCTGGCTTATAGTAATCTTTCGGGTTACATTGTTAAGGGTCAAAATGCATATCCTGTGTGTGAGGAAGTAACTGATTTTACACTGCTAAAAAATGGTCGAAGACTGTGTATCTTTGTCATAGGAAATTCCTCCCAATGAATCACAAGTTACGAGACGACGAAGTTGGAAAGAGAATCGAGTCTTCTTTGTTGGTGGTGGTGCAATCTCGAGCTTCAGCAGACGTGTTTTGGTTCACGTCGTGGACTGGTGAGATGTGGCGCTGCATGTGAGCCTGGTCGTGGGATTTCTTTTCATCGGTGTTGAACTCTAAGTTGGTGAGGACACCGTACAAATATGGGCTATGGTGTGCTCAACCTGAGCAGGGTGGCGCACCACGAAGATTCCTCTCGGTTAGGTGGAGCTTAACGGCGGCCTAGCGTTTGGAGGTACATGAATAATTTTTCCTTCGATTGGATGTTTTCCTTTTGATCCTCTCCCCCTTCTTTTCTTTTATCAACTTTGTCACTTTTCAACTTTGACTCTGTCATTCTCCCTCACATTAGTTTTTTCTATATTCTCCCTCAACTTTGACTCTGTCATTCTCCCTCACTTTTCAACTTTGGAAATTCTAGACATACCTTCATTGTCGACGTTTCTAAGGTCATCGGATTTACCGAATAACGGACCGATGTCGTTCGAATCGATAAATGGGCCGTTTGGTTCATAAACAGGCCCAGCATATGAATTCCAATCCAAAAAGATAACAACATCGCACAAACATTGTATTAGTCGAGCCATGAACAAACATATCGTGACATCGGGCATTCTTACAAGATGGGTAAGTTGGGCCGCTTTTGACCCAATTGAACACCTAAAAATTAGTACACACTCAGTGTCGAACGTACCATGCGACGTTGCTTCAGTGGTGGGAGAATACGAGTATGCGCTATACTTAGCAAGGTGAAGAAACTAAATACTGTTCTAGGAAAATCGATATCTTAAGTGGTTGCCTTAAATGATAGACCTTGGAAGATCGATATTCTTTGATTTTCCATAATGGTTCCTCATTGTTTGTATGTGATGCATATATTGAAGAATTTGTGAGAGTTTAATTGGTACTTTACTCAACATTCCTGGTAAAACGAAAGACAACTTGAATGCATAGAACGACCTGGTTGAACTTGGTATACAAGTTGATTTAGCTCTGAAGGTGAAAGGAAAATAGATGTACCTATCACCAGCCCCTTACAATCTTTATATCAGCGAGATGAGGTCGGTTTGTGAGTGCATCCATGGAATCAAGGTACCATCTCGCTACTCTTCCATTGTAAGTCGGTTTGTGAATGATGAATTGTGTCCCAATGCGTTGAAATCCCATGATTTTCACGTCTTGATGCAACAAATCTTGCCAGTGGCTATCCGTGGTGTCCTAGAGAAGGAGGTGAGATTTTTCATGATGCGCATGTGTTTTTTTTTCAACTCCATTTATCGTAAGAATATTAGCAGGAAACAGCGTGATGAGTTAGAGAGAAAGGGGATATTTATGATATGTTTGTTTGAGAAGTATTTCCCCTTGTATTATTTGACATTATAGTTCATCGTGTAGTCCACGTTGTCTAGGAAATTAGAATATATGGTCCCATTGGGATGCATTGGATGTACCCGTTTGAGTGGCACATGGGGGTTTTTAAGGGTTATGTACACAATCGATTCCAACCAGATGCTAGCATTGTCCAGAGGTATGTTACAGAAGAGATAATTGATTATTGCACTTCAAAATTGACTTGGAAGACAGTAGTTGGAATCCTCCAACATGTGTCCAGTGGCAGGAAGAATGAGATCCCATGTATGAAAGGTACCTTATACATGTCATTTAATGCTGAGTTGATGAAAGTTCATCTTTATGTTTTGCGTAAGAGTAGTGAAACTGCAATGTATGTTGAGGAACACATGTCAATGTTGGAAGAAGTGTATCCTGAATGGCCACCAAACTAGTTGCAACTTGAGCATTATGCAACGTTTGTTAATTGGTTTGATAATCGTTGCAATGTGCACGGGATGCCGTCTAAACTTTGTGTGTTTGCTAGGACATCGGGTTGCACGGTGAAGAGATACCAGGGCTATGATACCAATGGGTACATTTTTTCAATAGCGTCCAAGGATAGCAAGAGAAAAACTCAAAATAACGGTGTTTTTGTGAAATTTGAATCCGTGTGGCAGTCGAGCAAGAGAGATAAAAAAACTCAGAGTGGCTATCATGGCGGGTCATTAAGAAGATTTGGGAATTGGATTATGTGGAGAATAAAGTGGTAGTGTTCAAGTGCAAATGGGTTGAAATTGGTATCGGGGTACGTACCGAGATGCCCATGGGTTTTACGCTTGTGGACTTGAATCGAGTGGCGTACAATAATGAAAAGTTCATCCTAGTAGCTCAAGCTTTCCAGATGTTTTATATCTGAGACCCAAGCAATGATAAGTGTTATGTTGTACTCCACAGGATGAAGTACGTTTTTGAAGATGAAGTGGGAATTCCTGTCAAATCTGACGTTGCAGAGTTTCCATCTACATTCCCTAGTTTGGAGGACATCGTTGGACCACCCGTCATTAGGCGATCACATGGGGATGGATTGTGGGTGGACGAGAATGGTCATGTTGTGAGTGGTGTTGTTGTCCAGAAAAGGAAAAGATAGGGTGGTAGTTTTGGTTTATCGATCACATTTTTACCCTTTTGTACCATTTTGTCTGGCCTTGACTGTATGTTTAGTGGTCATTAACACTTTTTTTTTCAAATTGTAGCTACTTTCTTCATATTTACCAAGAACTTAATTTTTTAGTTATTAATAGCACCGGTCAAAACATTGTATACCAGTGCTACAAATTGGGGTACTTGCTCAGTTTTGAAGTAGAGTACTAGAAAAACATAATATAAGCACGAGTAACATACCAGTGCTCAACAGGTAGGCAAAAAAATATGGAGTTGCTCTCTGGTCCAACCTAGAATAATTAAAATGATTTGGAAGTAGCTGTGTCAGGCTACCTTTAGAAAATTGCACTGATATGTGGGAAATAAAAGCACCGGTTTGTATACTGGTGCTCAACAGTTAGACAAAAAAATATGGAGTTGCTCTCTGGTCCAACTTAGAATAATGAAAATGATTTGGAAGTAGCTACATTGAGCTGCCTTTAGAATTGCACCGGTATGTGGGAAATAAAAGCACCGGTTTGTATACCGGTGCTCAATACCTAGTCAAAAAAATGATGAATTGCTCTCTAGTCCAACCTAGAATAATTAAAATGATTTTTAAGTAGTTGCATTGGGATGCCTTTAGAAAATTATATTGGTATGTGGGAAATAATAGCACCGGTTTGTGTACCGGTGCTCAATACTTAGTCAAAAAGTGACGAATTGCTCTCTGGTCCAACCTAGAATAATTAAAATGATTAAAAGCAGTTGCGTTGGGCTTCTTTTCAAAATCAGCACCGGTTCTATGTTTTGTTACCGGTGCTAATAATAAAGTCAAGTACAACAAAACCATCAAACCGTGTGTAATTTTATCAAACCTACCCAACCTCTCCTTCATATCTACTAAGAGTAAACCCTAGGTTTCCTAGAATGGTGATTGTGGTTCAAAAAGGTATTGTCCTTCCTCTCCTTAAACATTGAAATGAAGTTTAAATGTTTTACATTAGTGCTGAAAAGTTGATTTCTGTAGTTCAGATTAACATGCCGGAGTGTGTTTTTCAATTGTGATTCTAGATTGTTCTATGCTCACTTTCTCTTATAATCCCTTTGTGGTTGGTAAAAATATATATCCTTGTTGTTATAGCTTCAGTACAATCTTGTAATTCGAATATGGATGAACTTTTGGTGAATTCCCATTGCCAACAAGGTGTTTGATAAAATTCCTCTGTGACAATATGTAGGATGCCCTCGAAACCCCCAATAAGAGGCCTAGAAAATAAGGGTGTTCATCACCTTCATAACGTTCTTACTTGAGGGTGGCAG
Organism: Rubia yunnanensis; assembly: GCA_037428765.1. NCBI lineage: Eukaryota > Viridiplantae > Streptophyta > Magnoliopsida > Gentianales > Rubiaceae > Rubia > Rubia yunnanensis. The sequence continues at coordinate 29,938,518 of CM075071.1, read as the reverse complement.
AGGAGAGATTTTTGTCCGATAAGGCGAGGTTGTTGGCCCAAAAGTTATAGAACAAGGAAGCATTATCCGGAACATGGAATCGAAGTAAATCCTCCATTTCTAGACACTATTTGGCAATTGGGATGGGAAAATATTTGTGCTACACCTCCTGCTTTCAACTTGACCATTGTAGCCAAGTTCAATGCGAAATTGAGGTGTCAAATTAGCACGAACAAGGTTTTATGCCATGGAAAATTTATCTCTCTGACTCCTGAAGCTATCAATGAGTTGTACGGATTGCCCAATGTCAAGGAAGAGGATGACGAGATGTTGGTATTGGTCAATGAGGATGCTGATTTTCACGACAAATTATCGAGAAGGTTGGTTCAGTGCATCACAAGTGAAGGTACCAATGTAGATGCTCTTGTCTTTCCCAGGTGGACAAAAATTTCAATGAAATCATTAACACTTGATATGAACATGTGGTATCACTTCATGACATCCTGTATCGACCCTGTCACGGTGAACACTGAAGTGCATAAGAGTTGGATACACAAGCTATATGAAATTAAAAAGAAAATAAGTGCAACAAATAGCGAGCACTCAAAGGAAAATGTTTACACACATCGTACTGGTCAGAGCGGTCACCGGGTCACTCGGGCTGAAACCATCGAGGAAAAGAAAGAAGAAGAGAGAGTGAAACTGACTGTGCAGGGGTTGACAAAGGAGGAGATCGATAATGAGCTTAAGAGAAAGGAGTTCAAGTGGACAAATACTTGGTGTACCTCGAGTCCATCAAGCTGGAAGACAAAGCCACATACACTAATCCCGATAATTGCATCAGCCCTGTACCCTAAAATACTGACTTCTTCCACGTGGATTTTGTACGAACATGAGATAGGGTGTGGTGTCAAAATTGTGTGGATGTTCTTTAGGGAACCATCCTTTATGAAATTTAAAGGTGGTGGCCTGATTCTGGAAACACAGTACTTTGTTAGCTTTGGATCCCCACATGTATTGGGCAATTTTGCTGGGCTACTTATAACCCTTGTCTCGATCTACATGAAATCAACCAAAAATTTTATTTTATAAACATTTTTATTAACTCATAAGAAATAGTATATAGATATCAATGTTATACCTTCTTAGTTGGAATGTTCTCCAAAATATCAACCAAATTAAGGGGCCATTCAACAAAAATTCCTAATGCCGCATCCACTGTCATGGCCTCGGGTTCTGGGATTGGAAGAGCAATACCATCTACAAGGCTCTTTGTGACATTTACAACAACATTATCATTTGCAACCGGCTTATGATGATGCACTCATATTGATGTGTACACTTTACCTTCCACCACAATGTGGCTCTCTCCATCAACACGTTCGACAACTAGTATGCACACTGAATTATCCTATAAATGAAGAGTTGGTAACTAGTGTAAAATAATTTGGAATAAGATTATTGTAATATATTTACATATGCCTTTATGTTGCATTGGGTGGCCTCTACTAACTTCATTCTTAGTCGATCAAACTCTTGAGGTGCCGTAGAGGTCGCAGGCAGTGGGAAAAGCCTACTAAAAGGCTCCAAGGTATCATGTGTTGATGTTTTTGGAGAAGAAGAGCGAGGTGGAGTTGAGGTTGTTTGTTTATAACATGAAATAATTCTCTCTAAGTCAAGTGGCAATTTCCTCCCGTTCAATTCTTACGAGACATAAGACCCTAGTTGGCTCAAGGTGGATTTCAATGCATTAATCTCTCTTTGTTGACTTGTTGATGCAATATCAACCGTAGGATTTTGGGGTTTGACAAAGATTTCCCTATGTGTAGCGAGCTTTCCGACACCCCGGACCCGGCCCGGATGTTCTTTCTTGTTAAGTGCAATCCTAAGTTTGTCCTTCTTTCCAACACCGATGAACTTGCTAGACTCTTGATTCCTTTTTAAGTCCTCCTACAAATTACCAATAATAAATATCATATAAATTTTACTTGGAGAAATTCATTCCTATCATATCATCTAAAATATAAGCATAAATTACAATTTATTTGGCAACAACCTCCACATCTTTGATGTGGAACTTACCCTCCATATTCTTCCCACACACTTTGTAGCCTTTTAGCTATTTCCCAAATTGGGGAACCTCGTTGTGCGTGGGATAATCCATTGAAGTCCTTGCTTCCTCATCTGTCATTCCTAGCTCCACCTTGTCAAACACTCTAGCCTCGAACATTTCCTTCATGATTATTCTTATAGCTAGTACGAATCCTCCACGGTTCATAGTGTAGTGTATCTTGTTTCTTACTGCTAGTTCACTTTTTATCCCTTACACCCTGTACGATCATTAGAAAAAAATGTTCATAGTACAAACCAATAATGTTAATGTGTTTGGTAACACGATTCCCCTGCTCTGACCAACATCAGACACATGTCGATAAGTACATCGCAAGTAGCAACAGGGAACTGTGCGGTTTCGTACAAGTGGTCTTTCTAATGTAGTATCAAAAATATTATACTCAAGATATCACAAACGAGTTGACTTTATCAATCTACAACATGACTGGTAGTGTGAGACGTCGCATGTTAAAAAAATGCTACTATTTTCTGGGCAAAGGGTAGACCTTGACCATACTAGAACCCTAGCAATCATGCACAACATACACATTCTGATGCTAACAAAAAATCTATACTCAGGCATAATCAAGTTTATCCAATAATAAAATGCATGTATAAATTTATAAATATGTGCACATTACGTATATAGTTGTAAGCATATCAATGTCAATTCCTTACCGACTATTCATCTGCCAGTTTTCTTGCAACAAAACCCTCCCAGCTCGATTCACTTATGAATGGATGCTTAATTCTTGGGTTGAAATTCTTCTTCTTACCAAACACGTAAGCCCTAGCCAACTTGGCTTTGAAATCTCTCCATCTCTCACCAAAGCCTCGTATAGTTCTCTTCTTCAATTTTTCCATATTATCGCACTCAATTTCAAAGGCATATTGCATGGCCCTCCACCATTTATCCTTATAAGCATAATAAACATGAGGCCACGACTCGTACAAGAAGATGTCTACCTTTTTCCTTGCAATCAAACCAATGTAACTAGACCACCAATTATTTTGATCCCATATGGCATTCCCAATGTCCCCGAACTTCATAGGACATTTTGTACCCTTCTCCACAATGTCTATTAGTTTCTCGAAAATTTCCCTACCCTGACCTTGCCTATGTCTCTTCAATTGATTCAAGTCTCCCCCTCTTTGGGGTCGTTTCCTCTTATCTTGGTTTACGACTAGAAGACCTAAATGTAGAGTTCAATAAACACAAAATTAACCGATGAAGGCAATATAATATTTCATTTGAAACCTTTATTATGGATGAAAAGGAAACATAGCAATCTTAACCATACATGTCAATCCCTCGCATGGTATACAAAATACACACTTCATGTAGTGTTTCCCTTCAATAAGAAAATGATGTAAATGAAACATTTGATTTTAAATCCATATCCAAATAACATCTATTAGCATGCTCTCACATGTATGTACACCATATTCACTTGAAAAAATAACATCTTTAATGAAAACATGAAAACCCTACAAGGTTATTGTCCAGAATCTTAAAGTTAATGAAAAGAAGCAGAATGAAACATACCAATCCAAAACACCCATTCAATAAACGATCGAAAGTGATATGGGCATAAATAATTTGAATAATTAATGATAAAGATGAAAACTTACCACTTTTGTTTATTCATGGAATCCCCCACCATGATGACCTCATCCTTCTCCATTTGTTTCTACATTTGGGAATGATAGGGTTGTGGTGGATTTTGGTGTGTTGGGAGGTTGATGAACTGGTGGTGGAAGGAAATGGAGAAGATGAATGTTGGGGACTTTGGGGGGTGGAGGGCGCCAATTTTAGCAATTAATTCTTTTTCAAAGTGTTTTGGGGTTTTTTTAAACCAAGTATGGCGCATAAAATTACTCTCCCGCCACTCATGCAATGTCTCACATATTTCGCGACATGGTGATCGATATCACTTTAAGTCTTTGTTTGGGTCAAAATCCGCCCATAGGCCGGTCCTTGTAGAATATCTGACGGCTCAGATATATCGCCCCAACATCGGCATATCAAATGGAATTTTTGATCTCGACATTAAGTAAAGTTTAATTCCAAGTCTTGAGCCTCTTGATGGACCAATTGGCACATTCCTAAGGGTTCCACGACGTCGCTCTCCATTCGTACCTCAGTCACTATGAAGGAATGTCTGAGCGACTTTGCATGATAGGTTTTGATCTATTTTTTGAAATTTATGTGCAGGGCAAAGAAATTCTTACCGAGTGTTCGTATTGCAAGACAAGTATTTTTGGAAATCTACACGACAGTATTGGGTTTGGAAATTACCTTGTGAGAGCATCAATGTTCATAAAAACTAGTACATTCCTGGGAGGTCATCGCCGTACCTCTCAAAGTTATAATTTATAAGCCCTTATTGCTTAATAAATACAATTAAGTAGATAGTGGCAAATCAGGGTAGTCCACAAAGAAGAGGGATTTTCTTAAACATTTAAACATATAAGGTTTATATTAGGCTAGAAGTAGATATATATAGATATATAAAAGCAAGTAAAAGGGGGGGTTTTGATTGGTTGTGGTCCTAAGTTATGAAATTAAAAGACAAGATAACTAGCAAATTTAAGTAACTATGCTAATCATCAAACAAACAAAGAAAAAAGGGTAAAAACTACAAAAGACAAAGCCTTGGTGGCAATTAATATCCACTTCAAAACCTAATGTAGATCATTGAACCATTCACTCATTCTATCACATTCGTTACCTATGGGGAATGCTGAAACTTCCCATTCGAAGATCAACATTCATTCCTTCTTAATAGTAATTTGCAAAGACAAACAACGACCATTTGCAAACCTCATTGATAATCACTCTAGGCAAACCACATTGAAAAGGGCTTTCATCAACGGCATTATATACGAAGGACCATAGATTTGATAACAACAAGCCTTCTACCAAAGACATAGCCATTTAACCAAATATAGAATTCATTAGGCAAAACCTACAACAAACCACATTCAAGATTCAACCCTGCATTGCATCTATAGGATAAACATGAGAACAATTCACATTAACATATTTATCTAGCAAGAATCACAACACATTACGCACAAGAAATTCTAATTCCATGTTCTTGGATTCTCATGTCAAAGAGCTAAGAAATTTGCAACTTTCCTAACACCTTAACACTTCAATCATACAAACACTTCATATACTCAAACAACCCATAGCATAAATGAAGTAAAACATCACATTTAAACACATGAATGATGTATAACAAATGCTTCAAGAAAGAGTGAAATAGAGGTTCTTACTACATAGGTGTGGAAGCTTCAATTAATTGTTCCCAAGTACAAAACTATGCTAGATAATCAAAACCCATAACATAGAAAAAATATCTACTAAGAAAGAAGAAGAAACGGAAGAAAATGATGAAAAACTAGGGTTTTGGAGTCCCCCAAGTCGAGCTTAGAGAGTTGGGGAAGAAGGGGGTGAAAAGCTATTTATAGTACAAGAAAAAAGGGAGTAAAAAGCAAGTTGTATGGTAATTATCGCGAGTCCCGATGCCTCCGTCGGGGCTCACGACCAGATCCAAAAATTGTGAGCTCTTAGATCAACATTTCGCGAGTCACAACACACTTGTGGCGAGTCGAGATGGAAAAAAGTTCCATTTTGTTTTGCTTCCTCTAGGTGAACCGTTGATCCATTTTGGGAGTTCTTGCAGTCGATTTTATATTACTCGGGAAGAAGAATCCAATGGTACCACCCTTGGAGGCTGATTCTTCTCGAAAAACTCTTAGAACTCTGCTTCGAAACATAGATCATTCTTCACCCTTTGATTTGCTCTCCTTTCTTAACTTTATCTTCTACCACTTTGTGAGTGGCCTTCCATCTTCTACCATCCTTTCGAATGGCTTTCAATAAACCACTCCTAAGTGCTCATGAGCAATATACAAATTAAGCTTAAAAAAGGAATCTAGATGCTCGTAAGGATTAAAATTCCATTAGACTAAACATAGGTAAAAAAATGAAGGATTTAGATATTAAAACCAAAAATGACTATCTAAACCCCTTATCATGTAAGCCTACCTAAATCTAGCAATCTTACAATAAAAATATGACAAAAGAGATGTTAAATGATTTAGAAAATACATGCATTTGACGTCTCATCAAATCTCCCCACACTTAAACCTTACTCGTCCTCAAGTAAACAAGAACAAGCAATGATCAAAGCGTAACTTGCATGTAAAAGTTTTCCCCAAAACATCCAACATCATATTCCTAGACTACCCTAACCCCCAAGACATAAGAATCTCTCACACTCTCACATCCCAAAGCCTAAGATAATCTAAACCAACAAACCATAACAAAAGTAAGGTCTACATATAATGCCAAGCTAACTTACTCCAGCGAAAAAGCCACTCAATAGACAAATCAAGAGAAGTATAAAATTTTTCAATTCCTCTCATTTTCTCTCATTTTTCCTAGGTGCCCTATTGGTTTTTCATCCTAGCTTCACACATTTTTGTTTTTCAATGCTCACCCTCACCTTTTTCCACACCATTTGGCCTCTCATTTTTTCATAGATCGCCCTTTCAGGTTTTAGACCTATTCGGACCTCCCACTTTTGCCTAAGTTGCCCTCTTGGGTTTTCAACTTAGCAGGAATTGTTTTTTTAGTTTTCATTTTTTAAACAAAAAAAATCAAAGTGGAGCATATGCACACTACAATACAATACAATGAGATATATTTCTCTTTACCTCCCCACACATGAAACACACGTTGTCCTCAATGTGAAAAGGACAAGATAAAGAAATAAGGGAGAAAGAAAAAAATAATCACAACTAGGACCTTGGAGGTCCTTCCCAGTGATGAAAATGCTCACTTCTCAATGAATGTTCTCTCCTCCATGTTCTCTAACTTTGCCCAATGTGAAACTTCGATCCATCCACTACGAAGCCAAAACTATGCAAATCCCGATCATCACTCCCAAAAGACAACAACTAGTTGTACTCCTAGATAGTGGTGTTGGTAGTGGTTTTTAGTGGTGAATTGTTGTGGTATTATTATAGTTTTGGATAAGGGTTTGAGGACATGGTTGGGGATTTGTTTTTTTCAAGAAAAGAAAAATACTAACCTAACTTAGAAACTCGGGTTGCCTCCCGAGAATCTCCATACTTTTAAGGTCTTTGGCACGACCCTAATGTTATCCATATGGTGAAGGTTTGAACCCCTTCACCATGAGTATCAAAAAATAGAAAGGTGGGGGTACAAAACTTTCAAGATGAAATTTTTGAGGAGGTGGAGATGGTTTAGAAGGAGTTGGGTGGTTAGGAGGCTTGGGATGGTCTTTTGGCATCTTTTCTTATCTCCCTCAAAACTTCCGAAAATGGTGGAGTTGGTTCACTAGGTGGGGGTAGGGGTGACGATGCTAATGAATGTAGCATAATAACCTCTTCCTCCATTTTTTCATCCTCAACTACCAACTCCTCATCCCCGTCGAACTCAAACTCATTTCCCATGGAGACCTCACTCACCGAATCTTTGAGTTTGACTTGGGATGGTGTATTTTTGGAATCACGAGCTTTCATTTGGGCCAACGCTTCCAATACACTCCCCGCATGCCCCTCAATAGCCTTAACACTAGAGGAGAGCCGAGTGTCCGATTCCTGACTAGTAAAGTTGTTCAAGTTTGCTATTGCATTCATGACTTCCTCACGTGTCAAACTTGAAATTCCTTGTTGGGCTTAGTTTTGGGGTATGGTATAAGATGGTGATGGCCAACTATTTTGCTCGTATTAATGGTTTTTCGGTCCAGATTACCACTCTATTCCTGGTTGTAAGAATTATGGTATGGATACCATTATTGGTTTCTTGCTCTTGAAAACCAACATCTCCTACCTCTTGGTAGCATTCTTCATAATACCCTTGGCTTTGGAGGCCAAGGGTTCTTTCCTCCCCTCATAGTGCTCCTCTCTCAACATATAGCAAGACTCAGTAGGATGGTTGGAATGACACATCCTACAAAACCTTGCTTGTTGAGTCTCTCTTCTCATCTTGAGTTCCCTCAAGGTGAGACACTCCATTTTTTTTCAAAAGTTCGAAATCATATTGCAAGGATTCTCGATAAAAATTCACCAAAAACTCAAGCAATACCTACTTCGAATAAAGACAACCACCAAGGAGTGGAAAATAAAAACCACCAGCTAATATGCAACAAAATATGCCCAAACACTTAAAAATAAATGCCTCTTCCCCGACAGCGACACCAAAATTTGGGAGGTCGTCGCCATACCTCTCAAAGGTATAACTTATAAGCCCTTTATGATTACTAAATACAATTAAGTAGATAGTGGAAAATTGGTATTGTCCAAGAAGAAGATGGATTTTCTTAAGCGTTTAAACATATAAGATTTATATTAGGCTACAAGTTGATATATATATATAGATAAATAAAAGCAAGTAAAAAGAGGGGTTTTGTTGGTTGTGGTCCTAAGTTATGAAATTAAAAGACAAGATAACTAGCAAAGTTTAGTAACTATGCTAATCATCAAACAAACAAAGAAAAATGGATAAAAACTACAAAAGACAAAGCCTTGAGGGCAATTAATATCCACTTTCAAACCTAATGTAGATCATTGAACAATTCACTCATTCTTTCACATTCGTTACCTATGGGGAATGCTAAAACTTCCCATTCGAAGATCAACATTCATTCCTTCTTAATAGCAATTTGCAAAGACAAACAACGGCCATTTGCAAACCTCATTGATAATCACTCTAGGCAAACCACACCGTAAAGGTATTTCATCAACGGCATTATACACAAAGGACCATAGATTTGATAACAACAAGCTTTCTAACAAAGACACAACCATTTAACCAAATATAGCATTCATTAGGCTAAACCTAGAATAAAACACATTCAAGATTCAACCTTGCATTGCATCTATAGGATAAACATGAGAAAAATCTACATTAACATATTTATCTAGCAAGAATCACAACACATTATGCATAAGAAATTCTAATTCCATGTTCTTGGATTCTCATGTCAAAGAGCTAAGAAATATGCAACTTTCCTAACACCCTAAGACTTCAATCATACAAACACTTCATGTACCCAAACAACCTATATCATAAATGAAGTAAAATATCACTTTTAAACACATGAATGCTATATAAAAAATGCTTCAAGAAAGAGTGAAATAGAGGTTCTTACTACATAGGTGTGGAAGCTTCAATAAATTGCTCCCAAGTGCAAAACTAAGCTAAGAAAGAAGAAGAAATGGAATAAAATGGTTAAAAAACTAGGGTTTTGGAGCCCCAAAGTCGGGCTTAGAGAGTTGGGGAAGAAGGGGGTGAAAAGCTATTTGTAGTACAAGAAAAAAAGAGTAAAAAGCAAGTTGCAGGGCAAATATTGCGAGTTCCGATGGCTCCGTCGTCAGTAACGACCAGATCAGGAAATTGTGAGCTCTCATGTCAACATTTTGCGAGTCGCAACACACTTGTCGCGAGTCACGATGGAAAAAGTCCCATTTTGATTTTATTCCCCCGTGTGAACCGTTGATCCATTTTGGTAGTTCTTGTAGTCGATTTTATAGTAATCGAGAAGAGGAATCCAATGGTACCACCCTTGGAGGCTGTTTCTTCTCGGAAAATTCTCAGAACTCTTCTTCAAAACATAGATCATTCTTCACCCTTTGCTTTGCTCTCCTTTCTTCATTTTATCTTCTACCACTTTGTGAGTGGCCTTCCATCTTCTACAATCCTTTTGAATGGACTTCACTAAACCACTACTAAGTGCTCATGAGCAATCTACAAATTAAGCGTACAAAAAGGACTAGATGCTCGTAAGGACCTAAAGTCCATTAGACTAAACATAGGTACAAAATTAAGGATTTAGATATAGAAACCAAAAATGAATATCTAAACCCCTGATCATGAAAAACTACCTAAATCTAGCAATCTTACAATAAAAATATGACAAAAAAGATGTTAAATACTTTAGAAAATACATGCATTTTACATCTCATCAATTCATTAACCATTGTACATGGCCACTGGGTACGCTGCGTATGTTTCTAACATCCACATATTTGATCTCCAAGGGTTATGGCCTATTTCAATTACAAAAAGCTATTATGTTTAAGTTGTACTATGTTTAACCATATTTCACAACTAATGCTTTCACAAGATCCTATTCTCGACACAGGATGTTGTAAAGCATGGCATGGCCATTGAAATAAGAGTAGCTTATATTTACCAGCTTAATTTATTGATTACATAGTCTTTCAATTAAAACCCACGGACTACAAACCTCTATTCAAAGGGTGAGGCTATTAAAATTACTTGCTCTTAAAGGCATGTAAATTCTTTACCCATGTCAAAGGAGACCATAGGTTCACGATGTGTAAATTATATAGGGATTTTAGTAGAAGCCCATGAACATCAAACGTGAGTCGTCAAGATAGGTGCGGGTTTGAATTGAATAACTAGTTTAACCCTAAATAATTGTAGAAGTCTACAATGTACATTAATTAGTCAGCCGTATATTTGATCATGTTCTAGGGAAATTTTTATTGCATCTTGCAAATAGGTTTTCTGTTAAAGCACATGATATTCAAGAATATTACACGACTAATGCTTTCACAATAGCTGGAGCTTTATACAGGACGGTTTAAGGCAAGACAATTCCATTCACATATGACATAGCATATATGTACCACCTTCATTGATTATATAGTGTCTTAATTTAAAACAAATAAACATCGAACTGCATCAAACGTATGAGACTATTTGAATTCATGGTTCGACCGTTATAGAATATTTTAAGGGAAGACCCTTGATTATTTTCTCTCTAGGAAATTATGTAGGATTATATATCAGGAGACCGATAAGTCAACCCTATCACACAGTTTTAATGTTCAAATAGGAGTTCTATCAATTTTCTTAAGGATAATTGTACTTGTATAATCAGTTAGTAGGGTTTTTTATGATGAAGAATTTAGAGGCTGGGACATAGCCCTATTAAATTATTCCTTATAATGGTACTATTTTACACCATTTCCATACCATGGGTGTTTGGATCATTTTAGGAGAAGTAAGCTAGCTTGAAACTTATCTTTTTGGATTAACTTTTTCCACATTTTATTTTGGGTAGTTAGATTGCTTATGTTCTTCGGCGAGTGTGAGAGTTGTGAAATCTTACTCTTTTTAGGGGAAATAGGGTAATCTAGGAATAAGTGGGATGCCTCGGTTAACTTATGTTTCCACGCAATATTTCGCTTAATTCTTCGTCTTGTCTTTGTTTACTCGAGGACGAGCAAATAGTTAAGTATGGAGAGTCTGATGTGCTTCATTTTGCATGCATTAATTGTTGCATCCAGCATAGTTTTTGGTATGTTTTGTTTGGCGGATTTCTAGTATTAGCTGAGTTTACGTGACATAGGGTTTAGAAGACCATGATTGGTTTTATAGTTTAATTCCTGTGTTTTGTAGATTTAATTAGTAAGAATGGACATCTTGTATCCATGAGCTCCTAGATCTTCCATTTGATCATTTGTTGTGGGTCGCCTATGGGTATGTTTTGGTTACATTCTATGTGAAGGTCATTCGTAAGGGCGGCAGAAGATATTGAAGGGTGTTTGCAAGGTTGGTAGAAGAGATCGAAGGCCATTCACCTCTAGAATGGTAGTAGACCAAGGCCATGGACATCAATACATGGTAGAAAGAGAATAGAGTCAAAGATAGATAGCGTTGGAGATCAAAGCGATCAATGAAGAAATGGGGAATCGTGGTTTGATGAGTTGTGCAAAAGTCCGAGAACTATCTGAGAAGAATTAGCCTTCAAGGCTAATTACATTGGATTTATCTTCTCAAACACTACAAAATTGACTAACGGTTCACCCATAGCGAAGGAAACAAATTATGCCGGCCAAGGTACCACGGGTTAGCGCGGGCCATTCATTGTCAAGCACCAATGACCCACACAAGAGGAGATGTCCCGTGCCAACATTTCCAGCACAAGGAAATGGTGCGACCCATGCCATATCCCATAGCATGCCAGTACAATTTCCTGACTTTGCCAAAAAATGGCTAAGTATGGGTGTGGACCGTTCCATTTGCAATGGCCCGCGCCATTCCAAGTTCAAGATTTCAAGACTAGCCTGTGGCCCATGCCAAAGTCTGTGCCCCACACAAAAAAATTGAGCGGAACGAGCCTCTAGACTACAGCCGGTGCCAAAGCCTCTTCTAGACCACAACCTGCACCATATCTCACGGTCTACGCCAGAGCCCCGTGCCACGACATTTGCCAGATCCAATTCCCCATTCCAGATGAAGAACCACAACCCACATATGATCGTGCATCCCACGACATGTACTTATCGCGGACCGCACCATCCGTGATGACCCGCACCAGGCAGCGGCTTAGCTTTTTTGGACTATTTTGGGCCTATTTTTAGGCTCAATCCCCTTCTCCCATATATATGACCTTTGTCTACCAGGTCAAACATGTAAAAGAAGTAGATTAGTTCATTAGGAGAATACTTTTAGAGAGATAAACACTCTTTCCTTTTCATTTCTTTTCTTTTACTTTTGTGTTCATGCTAGATGTGAAATTCAAATCTATATTTGAATTCCATGTCTATGGAGAAGTTTCCATAACTTGGGGATAATTGTAGAGCCTATTTTAATTTATATTTTGTGAGATTCATTAGATTCATCCAATTATTTGCATTTATGATATTATTAAGATTGTTCTTGAATGTTCTAAATGCATGAATATTACACCACATTGGCGCACACTTTGGACTATATTCATGCATGGTGCAGTTATTGATGCCCCCTTGGGAAGAGAAACCTGGATAGTAGAATGGGTAAGGGAGTACGTTGCGTCTGCGTGAGTGTGTTCACGGGAGACCCGAGTATTGCTCAGACTTATTTGCCATCACACTAGTCTTAGCTGATTACGTAAAATTTTCCAATAGGTTACAGGTAGAGATAGTGAAAAATTAGAAAGCTAGGGTTGTAAGAGGCCTTAGTATTATAGATAAGGTGCCAACGACCCTTGGGCCTAGTTGATAGGACTAGGGGGAAGTTCTGAATTTGTGGTGGAACCCGGGACATAAATGCACGGGGGAGAAAAAACTAAAACAATGGCTGAACCTTGTTGTAATCCCCTAATTATAATGGCATTGTTGATAAAGGTCGCGAGCGCAGCTGACGTGATAGGTACAGGGAAATGTATGCCATCGGCCACACCACGTGTTGTGAGCACTATATTAGATTGTTTAGTAACTCTTACATGTGAATGAATCAAGGATCAAACCATTAGGCTAATCATGTTGCACAATGACTCCCCAAGTGCTTAGCTTAATTAGATTACTTGTTGTTCTACTTTATGCTTTGTAGTTGTTAATTTGAAAATCCAACCTCCCCCCTTGTGTTTGCATTTACTAGCTATTCCTTTCACTCGTACGGATTGAAGACCCATACAAGGTTGTATTTTTACTTAGTAATTGAGCCCTAGCATCTCTGTGAACAAACCCTGGGCTTACCGCTTACTACCCTCTAGGTATTGTAGCAGTGAGAACGGATGTAGAATACAAATTTTATCTTTGACCCTTTCAGCCTCCGCTTGGGTTAATTAGCTACATCTTTTCACACAAAGAGCATTGGCTAACTTGGGATGATTGTGTACAAGGTATAACATTGAGAAGTTAGCCAAAGCATCCGTGGTGGGACCTATAAAATTGGAATGTAGATATATGTGGCTTTATGGCGGAGCGAGCAGTTGTAGTTACATGGTACTTCCACAGCCGGAGTGCACCGCCATCAACCATGAAACATGCTTGGACGAAATATTTATTGAGTCGGACCAATGTTTAGAGACATAGTTCTATAGAGTCTTAGCCACCCTGAGATAGACATTGAGGAGGCTGAAGGTGGGACATCCTCTAGATCACATTATTGACCAATTGCAGGCACTTGGGGACCAACTTTCAAGTTTTATCCTAGTGTTGCAAGAGTTAGTCCAAGCGATAAGAGGAGTAAGGATGCAAGTGGAGAATCTTAGTTCGAGGATTGATTACCTACCTCCACCCCATTAATTGTAGCTAATTAACCAAGGCAGAGGCTTGTCCAATGGGATGGTCAGAGATAAGATTCATATTTGGCACCCTATTCTCACTGCTACACTACCTAGAGGGTAGTTGGTGGCAAGCCCTGGGTTTGTCCACAGAGATTCTAGGGCTCAAGTATCAACTAAAGATAGAACCTCGTACGGGTCATCAATCCGTACAAGTGAAAGGAACGGCTAGTAATTGCAAACACAAAAGGGAGGGGGAGAGGGGGTTTGGATTTTTAGATTATCAACTACGATGCATAAAGTAACAGTTAAGCTAATTAAACTAAGAACTTGGGAACTCAATGCGCAACATGATTATCCTAATGTTTTGATCCTTGATTAATTCACATGCAAGATTTACTAAACAACCTAATGTTGTGCTTATAACATGTGGTGTGGCCAATGGCACACTTTCCCATACCTGTCACATCGGGTGCTTTCCAACCCTCCATTGACACCAACATTGTAATTAAGGGAGTACAATAAGGTCCGACCATTGTTATAGGGATAAACCCATGCACACACTTACGCAGACACAACGTACTCCCTTACCCATTCTAACATCCAGGTTTCTATTCCCAAGGGGGCATAAATAAATGAACCATACATGAATATATCCCAAAGTGTGTGCCGGTATGTGGTGTAATGTTCATACATTTAGAACAATCATAATAATATCATGAACACAAATAATAAGATGAATCTAATTAATCTCATAGAAACATAAAGGTAAAATCATGCACTGCATTTATTCCCAAGCTATGGAAAATACTCCATCGAAATGAAATTCAAATACAAATACTCCACGGGCCGTTGGTGCTTGGCTATGAACGGTCTGTGCTGACCCGTGGTGACTTGGTCAACTAAAATTCTTTCCTTTGTTATGGGAGAGCAATTAGTCCGATGTTTTTGTTCTATTAGTCATTTTTTTAGTGCTTGAGAAGAAAAATCCAATGGAATCAACCTTGAAGAATAGTTCTCCTTGGATCGTTCTTAGACTTTGGCACAACTCATCGGGCCATGATTCCCCATTTCTTCATTGGCCACTTTGAACTCTATTACCGCCTATCCTTGGCTCTAACTCCTTCTACCACGCATTGATGTTTGTGGCCTTTGTCTACTACTATTCTAGAGGTGAATGACCTTCGATCTCTTCTATTGTCCTTGCAAATGGCCTTCAATATCTTCTACTACCCTTACAAACGGCCTTCACATAGAATGTAACCAAAAAGTACCTAAGGGAGACCCACTAAAGATGATCAAATGCAAGATCTACGAGCCCATGGATATATGATGTCAATTAGTACTAATTTATTCAACAAAAAGAAGGATTAGACGATAAAATAAAAAAGGGCCATCTAAACCCCTTATCACGTAAACTCAACTAATACTAGCAATCTGCCATACAAAACATACCAAAAACTATACTGGATGCAATGGCTAACACACGTAAAATGAAGCACATTA
Source organism: Rubia yunnanensis (assembly GCA_037428765.1). Lineage (NCBI taxonomy): Eukaryota > Viridiplantae > Streptophyta > Magnoliopsida > Gentianales > Rubiaceae > Rubia > Rubia yunnanensis. The sequence continues at coordinate 29,922,862 of CM075071.1, read as the reverse complement.
AACTCCCCACACTCAACCTTTTGCTCATCCTCCAGTAAACAAAAGAAAAGACAAATAATTAAGAAAAATGTAGCGTGGAAAACATAAGTTAACCGAGGCATCCCAGTTATTCCTAGATTACCCTGTTTCCCCCCAAAAAATGTAAGAACCTCACAACTCTCACACTCCCCAAAGAACATAAGCAATCTAACCACCGAAAATAAAATGTGGAAAAAGGTAAGCCAAAAATATAAGTGTCAAGCTAGCTTACTTTTGCCAAAATGATCCCAATGGAATCCAAGAGTCGTCTCCAAAAACAATCCACCAAGAAAATCCAAGAGCAGTAGACTTGGTTGTAATATAGGGATAATTCATAATTCTCGACCTAGTTACAACCAAGGAGTCAAATGTAGCGTCAACCTAGTTTTTTTTGTTCTCTCAAATTATCATTTGGCCTAGGTGCCCTTTTTGGGTTTTCATCCTAGCTTTAACACACATGTGGTACTCACTTCTCACATTTTTCCACAAGGCCTCTCATTTTTTCATAGGCATGTAAGCCTAGCCGGGTCTAGCCTCTCATTTTTACCTATGTCTTTCAACCTATCTTGGCTTTTCCTCATGATACCCAAGTCGCCCTTTCGAGTTTTCAACTTGTCCAGGTTTTTAAGTTTTCTTTTAATTTTTTCAAGTTTTCCAATTTTTTTTGTGTAGCACAAAATTTCCCAAAAGTGGGCTTCGTGCTAGAAAAGATAAGATCAAACATAAAAATACACCACTGATATTTTAAAACAACCTACCCCATGCAAACTAGAAAAATCTAGCATAGCATGTCATACCACCAAATGTTCATCCAAAAGCATCCCTCAACAAACAAAAACAAAAGTCACCAACAATCAAGAAAAACTACTACCAAAGCAAATAATGAAATGCACCAAGGAAATATAAGAATGAAGACTACCCAAGTGCTCACTACTTCCTCCCCACACTTTTCCAATGTAAAGTCTCCAATGCACAAAAATCATTTCAAAACATAAATGAGGTAAGGAGAATGGTGATACTCACTCTCGCAACCCCAAAGGGCCTTCATCCTCGTGACTCGTGAAACTCCTCTCTATGTACCTTGTTAAAATGAGGATAGGATTGGTGATATGATCATAAATAGCCTATCCATTCAAAGCATGATGATCTAAGCATAAAGGCTACTTAAACAAGAACATTCCTTATGAAACAACAAACTCATGTAAGTTCTCACTAACCCATAAATAAAATCATGAAATAAATATTCACTCTCTCCTAAATCACCAAACACATGAATATCAAATCATTCAAGCATAATAGCATATCAATCAACCCAACTATTTCTTCAACACAAGATTATGCATACAAACCTTAACACATCTCTCAAAAACACACACTCATTCAAGATTCATGCTTTTCATAACACCACCACAATGTCAATAAAGCATATAAACAAAGAGTTCAATGGGTTACCTAAAATTTGAAGCTAGGATTTGTAAGGCCCACAAAAGAAGAAGCAAAAATTACTAATTCTTTAAAGAAAAGCTTCACTTTTTTGAGCTTCACCAAGAGTGTGTGACAGTGAGTGTTTCTTGAGAAGAAAGAATGTGTCAAATGATAGAATTAGGTGAAGAAATTTTCTATGGGATTAGAATTTCAGCCTAGGTGTCAAGTGAGAGAGGAACAATAAGGATAAGAATGGAATTTTCAAAATTGCATACTAGGGGACAATAGTACAAATAATTTAATTCTTAGGAATATAGGAAGTACTATATGCATAAAAAATCCTAAGGGTTTGGGGAATTTCAAAGTTTTTGAACCAAAAATGCATTTTTGAGTTGGAAATTCATAATTTTTCAAAATGTAAACTTTTGGAACAAGTTGGCAATGGAAAATCGGAAATCGGCTCAGAAGTTATTTGGCGCGGACCAAAGCCTCGCGCCAAACCTCCTAGCACAAAACACCCCTTTGCGCCAAACATGATGGCACAAAGCTACCCCTGGCTCCAAGCTCCTGGCCTAGATCGTGCCTGGTCTTAGTTCGAGATTGCCAAAATTTTGGTCCAATCCTTAGTTTTTCCTGCTTTTTTCAAAAGACTATCATCAAATTTAATTCCATTTGAACACAATCACAAGTCTCGACTCAAATTTCCAAACCAATCAAGAGTTTCATCTCAAAAATCCTCATTGCAAAACATGAAAAACTTATCTAACCTCTACTAAAAAACACGCAAGCGAAAAGAAACACCGTATATTTATTGTTATCGTCACGGCTTATTTCCTTTTTCATGCTTTCTAGTTAAAACCACCTACCTGTGGGTCCCTAGAATTTCCATCGGCAACTCCACCCACGCTGACATTGTTGTGGAGAGGTCTCCATAACGATCCATCCTTACATTCCGACCTCTTGTACATGAATAGAAATGAATCCACATGTCTAGCTAGCATTGAGTCTGTAAATGTCTCCTTGGGGTTAGGGGGAGGTCGGGAAGGATTTAAATCTCGGCCATCTCCCTTTCTCTTTTCAAATTGGTTAGCACACTAAAACAATCTAGCACAGGAATATCATCAATTGCCTCGTTCAATTCATCAGACTCACTATCAATGTCATCAACATGGAGTTCATTCAAACATTCATGCTCATTGGTAATACAAGAAGATTCGTCATGCTCATCAAATAGGGTTATACCTTTGCACGTAAGAAAAAAATATTTTTGAATCATACCTAGATTTATAAAGGTCAAATTCCAATTTGTCCATCTCATCTTCTAGAGTTAAGGTTCCCATGTGGACATCAATTTTAGTCTTAGACATTTTAAGGAAAGGTCACCCTAAGAGTATTGGGGGTGCACTACCATCGTGCACCACGTCTAGGACATAAAAGTCCACCAAAAAAACCAATTTTCCAACTCGCACCATCACATCCTTCACTAGTCCACGTGGACTAGCTTGGGAATGATCGGTAAGTTGCACAATTACTAGTTTCCCTAAGCTCTTCTAGTTCTAGGCATTCATATAAACTATATGGGATCACATTGATGGATGCACCTAAATCAATCATGGAATTTTCAACAAGTTTACCATCTAAAGAGATGGGGATAGAAAACATTTTGGGGGTCATCACATTTCTGAGGCAAATTTTTATGATTCAAAATGGTGACTCCTCCCATTTTCAAATGTCCTAACCTCTTAATTAGCCTACTTATTTTCTTTGTACGTGAAACTTTAAGAAATTAAGCATACAATAACATATGTTCAATCAATTCCAAGATAGGAATGATTGTCTCGACCTTTTTGAAGATTTTTCGAATGTTCCCATCATTGGTCGCCACCTTCAAATTTCCCCTCAACACATTTGGAAATGGAGGTGGAATGGTTGTTTGGATCTTGGATGGTGGAAGCTCCTTGGGAGGTGCCTCCTTGACCAAAATCTTCTTTTCTTTGAAATGTACCTTGGTAGCCTCCAATACCTTGTCATCCTCTTGCATAATCCTCTTCTTAGACTCACTAACGTCTTTCCCACCTCTCAATTTGAGTGCACCCACGTTCCTTGGATTGACCTCCGATTGGGAAGAGAGTTTGCCAGACTCCTTGGGTTCAAGTTGGCTTACCGAGGTGGAGAAGTTGCCCGACTTGAACTCCAATATTTTTAATACTCGAGAAGGCTCTATTACTAAGGTCTTCAATATCTTTCCTTGTCCTCTCCGTGAAGACTTCATGTTTCTTGATCAATTGACCAATGGCTACTAGAATCCCCTCTCGATCCAACTTGTAGAGCAAGGTATGGTTATTGGAAGGACCTTCACCTTGAGAATATGGTTGGGGAAGGGCCTGTCCACCCAATATCCTTGAGGTTGGTTATCCTCTCTCCATAAAAAATTGGGATGTCTTGATACCTTGGGCTGAACAAATTTACATAGGGGTCCAACCTTGTGTCTCCTTGGTTCCCCCGGAACCCTTGTGGTTGACCCCTAGCAAATTGTGGGCTCTCCTAATTGTTGTACTCAATGGCCTTAACTTCTTGCAAATTCTCCACTACCTCGGGACATTCTTTGGAATTTTGGTTAAGGTTGAAAAATCCGTACACTTTGACTTGATGCACTTTTCCTTGCAAAAGCTCATTCACCATGGAAGCAAGAGCTTGGACTTGCTCCTCCAACTTGGGTGATTGTGCAGGTTCATCCAAAACCTTAACCCTCGACCTTGTGACACTTTTTCGCATACCATTAGCCATTTATTCAAAGAGGTCCATCGCATCCTTAGGGCTTTTGTTTGCTATCAAACCATTGCAAGCAGTGTTCACCATTCGCATATCTTCATCACACAACCCCTTGAAGAAATAATACACCAAATATCCCTCCTTAAAAGGGTGGTAGGGACAACTCACCAAAAGTTGCTTGAAGCGCTCCTAATAATCGTACAAGCTTTCGGTAGCCCCTTGGGTGATGCTTGACAATCGCTTCTTTAGCCCCACAGACGTAGATGTCAAAATATACTTCTGTACGAAGCTCTGCTTCATATCCATCCAAGAACCAATGCATCCCTGTGGAAAGTAGTATAGCAAGTCTTTAGCTCCATCTTGAAGAGAAAATGGGAAGGCTCTCAAGTTGTAGTCGTCTTCAGAAACTCCCAATGGTTTCAAGTTCGTACACACCAAGTAAAACTCTGAAAGATGCTTGTTTGGGTCCTCCCCCACAAATCTATGGCATGTAGGTAGGCCATGGATCATGCCACTTTTCAGCTCACAAATAACATTGGTGGGTAATGGCGGGAATGTGATGCATAATGGCTAATTCTCCAGGTTGGGAGCCATAAGCTCCCATAAGGTACAATTGTCTTCCGCTATCGCTAGTGGATCCTTAACTAACACTGCTTGCTCGGTTGAAGTTCTGCCCTGGTCTTCCGTCTCCTTCTTCTTCGAACACATGTGTTTTTTCAGTTGGATAGTGTAAGACACCTAGATTAGTGGTACGAGTGTGTACCATAAACTAGGGCTAGCAATACCTTTCTGAATACAACACTAGCAAATGGATCATAAGGTAACAAAGCAACTATAACATCATCTTAACAACCAGCTAACAACAAAAAACTAAAACAAAAATATAAAGCAACTACTAACTACTTCAACTAACAAGTTATGCCTAATTGATAATCAAGCTCAATAGCATCCCCGGCAACAGTGCCAAAATTTGACCCACCTCACCCGGGGTCGTTAATCAAGCTAAATAACCTAGGTAGAGGCTTTTCGCGTGGGACATTCAAAGATAAAATTTATATTCAGCACTCTGTTCTCACTGCTATGCTACCTAGAGGGTAGTTAGCGGTAAGCCCTGGGTTTGTCTGCAGAGATGCTAGGGCTCAAGTATCAACTAAAGACTCAACCTCGTACGGGTCGTTAATTTGTACAGGTGAAAGGAACATCTGGTAATTTCAAACACAAAGGGGGGGGGGTTGAATTTTTTAGATCATCAACTACGATGCATAAAGTAAAATAACTATTAAGCTAATTAAACTAAGCACTTGGGGAGTCAATGTGCAACATGATTAACCTAAATTTTTGATCCTCGATTGATTCACATGCAAGATTTACTAAACAATCTAATATTGCGTTCACAACCCGTGGTGTGGCCAATGGTATACACTTCCCTGTAATTGTCACGTCGGGTTCGTTTGCAACCCCCAATTGACACCTCCATCATAATTAGGGGAATAAAATAATGCCCGACCATTGTTGTAGGCCAGTTTCTCCCTTGTGTGATTACGTCCCGAGCTTCCACCATGAATGCACAACTCCCCTCGGGTCCTATCAATTAGGCCCAAGGGTCGTTGGCACTTTATCTATGATCTAGGGTCTTCTCACACCATAGTTTGTTTTCATTTTAGCTATCTCTAATTGCAACCTATCAGAAAATTTTTGGTAATCAGCTAAGACTGATGCGATGGAAAATAAGTAAGAGTATGACTCAGGTCTCTCGTGCATGAATGGAAAAATAACATGGAAGAGCATCTCGGCTTTTTGGATATGTTTTGTGATAGCCTTGGATCTCTCGAGCATGATCGCAGAAGATTGAATGAAAGGATTTAAAGCCATAGTGATACGCTCAAGGGCATTGTTTTTTTGGGAAATTCTGCAGCTTGATGCGGAAAATGCATTTTTGTTGAATCTGCCATGTATTGGCATGTGTTTCTTGCAAATCTTTTTCTATGTAGAATTCCAGAGTAAACTTTTTGGAAGACCAGATTCTATTTTGGGTTCCCTACTCATTGTCAAGAAAATGTTTTGGACACCAACTCTCTGTAAGTTTTAACTCACTTTTGAGGATTTTAAAAAAGTAAAGAATTCGACTCGTGTACAAGAATTCAAGTTTCTAGTCATCTTCAGGTTAGTTCTTTTAGAGACTTTGATTAAGTAAAGGGTGTTATGAAAAACAATTATTAAAAACTCATTTTCATTTTTTGCACTGTAGTGTTTCTTATAAATACAGTGAGTCTATTACCTTCACCGACCATTTGAATACATTAAAATATTACATATGCCATAATCATATTACATATGCCATAATCGTGCAAGCTCTAGAAAATTATTGTACACATCTCAAAATATTTAGAAAGATTTATAAATACATCATAAACAATTGTGATTAATCAAGTATTTAAAAAACTATAATTCAAATCTTTTTTAAACATTTATAATTGTATTCTTACCTATTAGTTACATTTTTTAAAAATTTATTTAGCATATTTAGTTTAGAACATGAGCCTGCGTGTTGTTTCCTCATAAAATCTATGCTCCCTAGCTAGCATGTTCTTGTGCTTTAGAATGTTATCCAAATTGTTTTTCGGAGAGAATGAATGTGTCTTGTCTCATGAACTATATGACATGAAGAGTCTGGTGGAGGATTACAGGAAGGTTATCAAATCGATTGAAACTTCATTATCTAAGTAAAAAGAGCATGCTCAATTTCCTAATGATTCCCTCTACATTCCTCATCCAGATGGAGGTCAAAATGTCAATCTTGTTTCTAAGTGGAAAACAGTGAAGGAAGAACGCCGGAGGAAGCATCTCTTAGATATCCAAGCTATGGCGGAGGATTTTGTGGTGGAATGAGAGAGTAACATGGAATAGCATCTCGGCATTTTGGATGTATTTTGTGATTGACTTGGAGCTCTCAGGCATGATTTGCGATGATTTAATGAAAGGCTTTAAAACCATAGTGGTACGCGCTCAAGGGCATTGTTTTGTTGGGAAATTAGGAAGCTTGATGCAGAAAATGCATGTTTGTTGAATCTGCCATGTATTGGAATTTGTTGTTTGCAAATCTTTTTCCATGTAGAATGCAAGAGTTAACTTTTTGACAGACTAGATTCTATATTTGTTTCCCTACTCATTGTTTAGAAGATTTTTGGACACCAAATCTCTGTGATTTTAAACTCACTTTGAGGATTTATTTTTTATTTTTAAAACTGACTCGTCTTGGAAGAATTCAGGTTTTTAGTCATCTTCATGTTAGTTCTTTTAGAGACTTTGACTAAATAAAGGGTTTGATAGGATAATTATAGGTTGTTCTTTCATTGGGAAAATTGGTTGATTTGGTGCTGTTTGAAGTTTATAATGGATGTTTTATGGCCAGATTTATGCCAGTAATTTGGAGAAGAACCAGAGGAAGAAAGAAGCAGAAATTGAGCATAAAAAGCTGAGCTAACAGGACAAAGTGCAAGAAATTGAAGGGAAAATTTTAGCAAAGTCAAATGGAAGCAAGAAGTTGGGCTAAATTCATACACTTAAGCCCACAATTTTGTAATAAATACTTTTCCTAATCCAAGATGGATTGGTAGGATTTGTTAGGTGTGATTTAATATTATTTTAATCACCTTGGCCTTATATATAAACAAAGAGCCAAGGTGATAAGAGGAGGGGAGAAAAAGAAAAAAAAAAAGGGAGCTGAGCATCGTTCCTCTTCTTCTTTTGGGGAGCTGAGCCGAGAGTATGAGTTTTTGAACTCATAATTTAGGTTTGATTTCCTTGTCTTTTTGTCCTTGTAATTTCATATACTTCTCTTTAGTTAATGAAATCATTTCTTCATTCTATTTTCTTTGTTCATAATATGAGTGGCTAAATTTCTTAGTTGGCTTGGATTGATTAAAGGATGATTCATAAAGTTGTGAGGATTGATATGCTTAAAAGTGTTCTTGCAAGTTCTTGGTTGATTATGGTATGCACTTAGGCTTTGTGTATTGAGTTTGATCACCTTAATACATGCTAAGCTAGGGCTAATTAAGTAGCACTTTCTTGTAAAAAACAGATAACTGATACAGACTGTAATAGCAGGGAAATAATCAACCGGGTAGGTAGCTGTCTTTAGCAAATACTTGGATGTCTATCTAAATTAGGTCCTCTTTGTATTAATTTAATAATCTAGCAAGTTCAGCAAATACTTGCTTGCTAGTGGGTAATAAGAGAGGATTTTAGGAGTTCAGCAAATACTTTCTCTTATATAACTAATTGATTTGCGGGAATAACTAATTATTAGCCTAGGATAAACGGACGAATCAACGAGTTAATCCAAGCCAACTTCCTTCTTCATTATCTAGATTCCTTCCAATTTATTTTAGTGCTTTCAGTATTTATGAGTTTATGTGTGTTTATGTCTTTGTGTTTTTAGTTTCTTTTGTTTAGTAGTTTTTAGTTAAACAAATCTCAAGTTTAGGCGTGGTTGCTAAACCAATTAAATCTTTAGGTCAATCAATAGCATCAAATTGTTCCCTGTGGATCGACCGTGCTTACCTTGTACTAGATTCATTATTATTGGAGTATTGCAGGTTTTATTTGTGTGAATAAAACGACGTTCACCAAATTGGCGCCGCTGCCGGGGAACGGTTGTTGATTTCTGTTGTTTGTCCTACTGATATGTTTGTTAGTTTTTCAGTATATGACCAGGTCTGATAAGCAGGTATTGGAGTTTGATTCTGAAATAGAAAAGACAGCCAAGAAGAATCGGAAGAAAGCTAAGTTGAAAAAGTTGAAGGCTGCAGGGGAACCTCAGTTTGCCCAAACCGAGACTCTTGAGGCAGAGACTGAAGTTAAAATCGATACTTCTCGAATGGCGAATCCTGATCTTAATGCTGACAATCCCTATATGTGGGAACTTACTGGTCACAGTGAAGAAGACCCCCCTACTCCCATCCAACTGGCACCAACAGGGAGTCCCATTGAGATTAAGCTAGGCCTTTTGAATGTTCTTCCGAAATTCCATGGAAGGAGCACCGAAGATCCATACAATTTTCTGAATGAGTTCATCAAAATTTGCAAGGTGCAAAAGAGGCCTGAGAATGTCACGGAGGAGCAGTTCAAGCTAGTTGCATTTCCATTCAGTTTGACAGGGGCAGCAAACCAATGGCTTTCTAGCTTACCACCAAATTCCATTACTACATGGAATGGTCTCAAGAAGCAATTTCTGGAGTATTATTTTCCCTCCACAAGGACTGAAACGTTGAAGAGAGAGATTTCCAGCATCCATCAAGAGTTTGATGAGCCATTGAGTGCATTTTGGCTTAGGTTTCGAAGGTTGGTGGATAGTTGCCCTAATCATCGCTTTTCGGAGGGACAATTGTTGCAATATTTCTACCAAGGGCTGACTTCGGTGAACAAAGACCTTATGAATTCAGCAAGCAATGGTGGATTTTCCCATCTTCGAGTGAATGAAGCTAGGGAAATTGTCAAGAAAATGATTGATTCCAAGAAGGAATATGACAAAGGTGATGTGAGGATTTTAAAGAAAGTGGTGGATACAAGCTCTTCGGGTGAGGATAAATTCAATGAAAGAATGGATAAATTGGAGAAAATTCTTTCAAAAGTGGTTGACAAAGTTGCTACCACAAATACAAGCTCTTCTTCTAGCCCTCATGATCGTCCATGTGATACATGTGGAACATATAGCCATACCACTTTGCAATGTAATTTTGCATTGACGAGCCACTTGTTCAAGCGAATGCTATGGGGAATTGGAATGAGAGGCAGCCAAGGAGAGATCCTTATTCAGCTACTTACAATCCGGGTTGGAGAGATCATCCAAATCTAAGATGGAGAGATCAAGGAAATCCACCTCAACAAGCCTATGTTCTACCGAATCAAAGAATGCCTCAAGCTTACCCTCAAAATCAGCCACCTCCTCAAGGGAAGTCAATAGATGAGAAGCTGGATTTGATGATGAACATGCTTCAAGATAAAAAAGAGAGTTCTAAGAAAGCCGAGGCTACATTGGATGAGCATACCCGACAAATTTCTCAATTGACAAACTCTTTGAATGAGCTTTGAATGCAACAACCTGGACTTCCTTCCCAAGTGCAAGTGAATCCAAGGGAGACAGCAAATAAGATCACTCTCAGAAGTGGAAAAGAAGTTGAGTCACCACCTGAAAAGATTGCAAGCAAGACCAATAAGGATCATCCTCAGCAATCTGGAGTAAACCCTGATTTGCCCAAACAGAGGCTGGTAACAGAAGCTGAAAATCTGGTAGGGGGTAATTTTGAATCAACCAAGGAGGAAACTCCAAGGAAGGTTCTGAATGATCCTCCAGTGAAAATTCTTCCTCCCTTTCCTCGTAGATTAGCAAAGAAAAAAGAAGAACCAATTGATTTCTTGTCTATTTTTGGGAAGATGGATATTAACATTCCTCTTTTGCAGGCAATGAGACTTCCACCAGTGAGCAAGTTTTTGAAGGATTTTGTGGCAAGGAAACCGCAGAACTCAAGCAAGGTGATAATGAGTGAGTCGGTTTCGGCAGTGCTAAAAAGAGAATTACCTCACAAATGCAAGGATCCCGGTATGTTTTCTTTACCATGTCACATTGGAGAGGTAAAAATTGAGTCCGCTATATGTGATTTGGGAGCTTCAATTAATGTTATGCCATTATCTATTTATAAGAAATTAATTGGAGCTGATTTGGTAGATACAAGGGTTGTGATTCAATTAGCGGACCGATCTTGTGTATACCCTGAAGGTCTTTTAGAAAATGTTCTTGTCAAGGTCAATGAATTTGTGTATTCCGCTGATTTTTATGTGGTGAAAATGGATCATGATGATGGTGAGAATAATTCTGGAGTTTTGTTAGGTCAGCCTTTCTTAAGGACGGCAAATACTGTTATTAATGTGGGAGATGGAACAATTTGTCTTGATTACTATGGTGACAAATATATTTTCAGCATTGAAGATGCAATGAGAAAACCACTTGATGCTGAAAATATATATGCCATCGATGTAATTGACCCTTTAGTCCAAGATTTTCTTGAGACCGAGTTCTTGCAGGAAAGAATGGAGATTCCAGCATCTACAGGTGCTACAGATCTGATGGTGCAAGGAAAGAGTGATATGGAGATCTGTGAGCTGCTGTGTTCTTTATATTCTCAAGAAAAAGTTTTGAGCACTGGAACCACTCTCGAGTTGCCCAAACAGAGCCTTGCAGACAGACCACTGCCATCTGAAATTTCACCACCAGTTTTGGAGCTTAAGGTTCTGCCACCAAACCTGAAATATGTGTACCTTGGGGAATCTGAAACTTTGCCAGTTATTGTGAGTACCAAGTTGGAGAAGTCTCAAGAAGAAAAATTGGTTGCCTTGTTGAAGAAGTACAAGAAAGCAATTGGTTGGAATTTGGCGGATATCACCGGAATTAGCCCCGACATTTGCACACATCATATTTTGATGGAGCGGGATGCAAAACCTGTTCGAGATCCTCAAAGGAAGCTCAATCCTAACATGAGGGAGGTAGTTCTCAAGGAAGTCCTCAAACTTTTATCCTTGGGAATTATTTACCCTATTTCGGATAGCAATTGGGTTAGTCCGGTTCATGTGGTACCCAAGAAGTCCGGTTTTCAAGTGGTGAAGAATGATAAGAATGAGTTGGTTCCTACTCGGCTAGTCACCGGATGGAGGATGTGTATCGATTATAGGAAGCTTAATGCGGAAACTCGGAAAGATCATTTTCCACTTCCTTTCATCGATCAAATGTTGGAAAGATTAGCGGGGAATAAATTCTTTTGTTTCTTGGATGGCTATAGTGGATATTTCCAGATTTGTGTGAACACCGAGGACCAGGAGAAAACTACTTTTACATGTCCTTTTGACACCTATGCTTATAGGAGAATGCCATTTGGATTGTGTAATGCTCCGGGCACTTTTCAAAGATGCATGATGAGTATTTTCTCGGATTTGATTGAATCAAGCATTGAGGTATTCATGGATGATTTTTCAGTGTATGGGAATTCTTTTGAGATGTGCTTGAGTAACTTGGAGCAAGTATTGGTTCGATGTGTGAAAAGAAATCTAGTCTTGAACTATGAAAAATGCCATTTCATGGTAAATGAAGGCATAGTTTTGGGGCATGTAGTTTCCGAAAAAGGACTTCAAGTTGACAAGGCTAAGGTGGAGACCATAGAGCAACTACCTTACCCTACCAATGTCCGGGAGATTCGTGGATTCTTGGGGCATGCTGGATTCTATAGAAGGTTCATCAAGGACTTTGCCAAGATAGCACAACCATTAACCAAACTTCTTCAAGATGATGTTCCTTTTGAAATGACTGAAGAGCGCAAGCTTGCCTTTGATGTGCTTAAGGAGAAACTCATCTCTGCCTCGATAATGCAACCACCAAATTGGGACATGCCCTTTGAGTTGATGTGTGATGCAAGCGATTATGCGGTAGGGGCCGTTTTGGGACAAAAGCTAGGGAAGGAAAGCCATGTGATCTATTATGCTTCAAAGACTTTGAATCCGGCTCAATGCAATTACACCACCACTGAAAAGGAGTTGTTGGCAGTGGTGTTTGCTCTTGATAAATTCAGGTCTTATTTACTGGGATCAAAGATCATTGTCTACACCGATCATTCGGCCTTGAAGTATTTGTTTACAAAGAAGGAATCCAAGCCGAGGTTGATTAGGTGGATTTTGTTGTTACAAGAATTTGATTGGGAGATAAGGGACAAGAAGGGTGCTGAAAATCATGTTGCTGACCACCTGAGTAGGTTGGTGAAACCTGAGGATGTAATTCCCATTCAAGAATCTTTTCCCGAAGAATACTTATATGCTGCCACAGGCCTCAAATTGGCCAAACAGAGCCCTCTTACAGCAGCATTGCATGGGAATTTTGCTCATGATCCATGGTTTGCAGATATTGTTAATTTCATCACCACTGGGGAAATTCCAGAAACCTTCAGCACTGCCCAGAGAGTGAAGCTCAAGAGTGAGTGTAAGCATTATATTTGGGATGAGCCATATCTTTGGAAAATCGGTTCAGACCAAATCATTAGGCGATGTGTTCCTGAAGAAGAACAAGGTACAATTCTTTTGCATTGTCACTCTTTTGCTTGTGGAGGTCATTTTGGCCCTAAACGTACAGCTTGAAAGGTTCTTGATAGTGGATTTTATGCCCTAACTATTCATAGAGATGCTTACATGTTTTGTAAGAGTTGTGCTAGGTGCCAAATGACAGGAAATATTTCTAAACGTGATGAAATGCCTCAAACTCCCATTATTGTGTGTGAGATATTTGATGTGTGGGGTATGGATTTCATGGGACCTTTCCCTAGTTCCTATGGTAATCTTTACATATTACTTGCGGTTGATTATGTCTCAAAATGGGTGGAAGCGAAATCCACCCACACTGATGATTCTCAAGTTGTTTCAGGATTCTTGAAATCACATATTTTTAGCAGGTTTGGAGTGCCGCGAGCAATCATTAGTGACCAAGGAACTCATTTCAAAAACCGCACCATTGAAGCCCTTCTGAAGAAGTATGGAGTACATCATAGATTGGCTACTACTTATCATCCTCAGTCCAATGACCAAGCAGAGATATCAAATAGAGAAATAAAGCAAGTGCTAGAAAGGACGGTGAATCCATCTCGGAAGGATTGGAGCAAAAGATTAGATGATGCTCTTTGGGCTTATCGAACCGCTTTCAAGACTCCGATTGGAATGTCCCCGTATAGGCTTGTTTTTGGGAAGATGTGCCATTTACCGGTTGAGATAGAGCATAAGGCTTATTGGGCTGTGAAGGAGATGAATATGCATCCTCTCCAGTGTGAGGAGGAACGGAAGTTCCAACTTCAAGAGTTGGAGGAACTCCGTTTGGAAGCTTTTGATCAAGCTATGTGGTACAAGGAGCGAACCAAAATGTGGCATGATAAGAATCTGAGGTCCAAGGAGTTCAAGGTTGGCCAGAAAGTACTACTCTTTCAGTCAAGGCTTCGGTTGATGCCCGGGAAACTCAAATCAAAATGGGCTGGCCCCTTTGAGGTGGTCTCTGTTTGGGCAAATGGAGCTGTTGAAATTAGAAGCATGAATACAGAGAAGTCTTTTCTGGTTAACGGTCATCGTCTCAAGCCGTTTTACGATGCATCTCAAGTGGTAGTAGTGGAAGAAATTTCACTATGCCATACCTTCGATTCTTGACCAATTGACAAAGTCTAGCCACGGACTGTAAACGAAGGCGCTCATTGGGAGGCAACCCAATTTTATTTTTCTGTTTGGTTTTATTTTATGTGAAATATAAATGACATTATAATTTTGATGCCTTCCATTTTATTGTGCAGGGATGTGCTTGAAAAGGAATTACTTTGGGATTAGATTTCTGGGGTTTAATTGAAAAAGAGAAGAAGCTGAAGGGCTAAATTGCAAATTTCAGATTTGATAGGGTAAAACCCTTCTTCTTCCCCTTCAAATCGCAAAACCAATTTCCTAACTTTCCCAAAATCCTTTTCACCGTACCGAAAACCTTCAATCAACCACCGCAATTCCACCGCCACGCTGGGGAATTTACCGGCGAAGCCTGATTGTCCAGAAGAGCCCATCGGGATGACACCAAGAATGCCCAAGAAGGTTGCAGGAAGAAGATCCAAGCGAAAACTACCACAACCTCCTGTAATCATCGCCGCGACACTACCACCTCCACATCCCCCTTCTCCATCTCCACCACGACATTCTCCACCAGAATCTACACCACCCGAATTACCTCCACCGCCACCATTGAAGCACATTGCAGCAGAACCTTCTCGACTTCGCCAGAAGAAAGTGGCCGTGAAACCTTCATCGAAGAAAACCCTAGTTCCGGCGGGGAAGAAACCTTCTCAGAAGGGCAGCAAGCCCGACGCTACGGAGAAGGCGTTGCAGAAGTCCAAGGGTCGAGCTAGTGCGAAACGCAGCAGGAGAGAAGAAGGGGATGTTGCTGGTAGCTCTTCCGCCGCGCCGCCGCCTCCGCCGAAACGTACAAAGACCTCAAAGAAGGACGTGCCACAACCTTCAACAGAAGCAACCCCTGTTCAGACCACCGGCGATCTCCCATTTCCACCTGAGATTATTGTTGAATCAGGGGAAGCACTACTTCAATTCGAAGACCCTGATTTGAAAGCTCGAGCTCTTAAACGAACCAAGAAACGCTGTTCTTCGGGCTTACAATTGCAGGTATCTTCCCTTACTTCTTTAGGGGTTTATGACAGGTTCATAGAGTATTTTGATGCCATAGGTTGGAAAGCATTGTTGTCTTTACATTCTGTGAACTTGTATGTGAAATTGTGTGAGGAATTTGTGGTTAGTTTCCGGTTGAATAAACAGGCTGCTTTGACCTTGCATTTCGTTTCGATTGGGATTGCAGAATGTGTCTCTGAGCCTTAATGAATGGAATTTAGCCCTAGGCTTGATTTCTTATGCTGATTTAAATTCTGATTCATATCAATCTGGCTTTATTGGCAATTATGTGGAATTTCCTGGTTTTAATCCTGTGACTGCTTGGAAACTGTTAGCCCCTAATTGTCCTGATATCTATGATTCTGCTAAGTCAAATATGCATTGGTTGGCTGACCCTATTTTGCGATTATGCTGTATGTTTATTCTTCACAATGTGTTTGGTCGTTCCACCACTTTTACTAAAGTGAGCCAACCTACCTTGTTTATTCTCTGGTGCATGCATTGTAAGCATAAGTTAAACCCTGGGTATTTGTCAGCTGATACACTGAACAGTATAGCACATGATTCTGGTCGCCACATGACTTTATGTGTGCTTGTTGGTGTTTTGCTTGATAAGAATGTGCAGTTGACTGTTCCTGCTTCGTTTGAAAAATTAACTCATTCCCAGGTGTTTGATTTAGAATACATGAGAAAGAGCAATTTGATTTATGATACTGACAATGTTGTTAAGTTTCCTCAGCCGGGTCCTCCAAACCCGAGCTTATCTTCTTCCAATGCAGGCAATAGAACTTCTCTTGATGAAGTGCATTCACTTCGGGCAGATGTGCAATCTTTGCACATGAAACTGGACGCTTTAGCTGCTCAAAATGGGCATCTTCAAGCTACCTTAAGTGACTTGTGCAGCGCTTGGTTTGCTAGAAATTCACAGCCGCATCAACCCCAATCCTGAGTTCCCTAATTCCCTTCTCTGTTATTTTCATTTTTTTTATTGATAGTTGTCAGTTGGCTCTTCTCTGTTAAACTAAACTTGCTTGAGGGCAAGCAAGATTTAAGTGTGAGGGGAGTGGGTTAGTGGTCTAGGTGTCTGTTATTATTTGAATGTTTAGGTGTCTTTTATTATTTGTGTGTTTTGTGTGTTACTTGTAGTGTTTGTGTTTTGTGTATTTCTTTTGTTTCCTTTTTGGTCAAAAATTCAGCATGATAGGAGTAATGGAATTGGCTTTGAAATGGAATAACTGTGCATGTTGAGAGAATTTCATTAGTAAATATTATTGCTTGATATCCCCTTGAGAATTTGAGATGATTAACCCCTGAAATCAGTTTAACTTGAATAAAACTTGGGATAAATAAGATGAGTTTGAACAAAGCCTAGTATAAAGTAAGGTTTGAGCCTAGAGTACCGCACTCTCTACATCAATCTTCTTTTTGAGAGTTGTGGCAGCTAGGTTAATGCATGATGAGGTGATAAAAGGCAAATTAGGATTAACCACACATCGTATATATAGCCTACCCTTTATATCCCTTAGTGAGCCCCTTTGAGCCTAACTTTTTCTTTGATTTAACCCAGAAAAATAAAATGTATAGCCAAAGCCTTGTTGATATCCTTTTCTTGACCCTATTGTGCATGCTCTTGAAGGTACAAGTAGTGAATTCATCCATGGTTTGATATTGGATATAAAGCATTGATGAGATGTGAAAACTGTCCAACAGAATTCTGTTTGAAAAGTGACAAATAAAAATGTAGGTTCTGTTTGGCCAAACGTAGGGGTTACTGGAACTGAATTCTTGTTCTGAAATTATGTTGTGATTGCCCCTGCTAAATGTATGTTCACTAGAGTTAATTGTGATAGTGGTGCTGAAAAAAAAAAAAAAAGAGAGAACAGAGCACCTATATTAGATATGTGAAAATTGCCTTCTTGAGATGGATGATAAATTGTGATTGAGCATGCATAATATGTTGTGAATAAACTTTAGATCCATTAGGATCTCACCAAAATTATAAACCCCTAACCCCATTACAAACTAAATAAAAGACCTTTTTTGATCTTCATGCTTTAATTGATGCTGCCACAATATGTTATGGAGTGAATTTAACCTTGCTTTTTAGTGTTTTGAGTGAAAACCGTGAGGAAGTTCTTTCTTGTCTATTTTGATCGAGTGGAAAACAAGTGTAGCTGATGTAGGGGGGATTGATTTGATAGTTTAAGGGGGGATGATACCAATTCTGTTTATGAAAGGAGACTTGATATCATGCATAGTGAACTTTGTTGATTAGCCAATGAAAAGAAAATTGAAGTGCTGAAATTTTTTGACCAAGATTTTGTATATAACCTTTTCTGTTTTCTGAATTTTTTTTTAGTTTCAGTTTAGGTTCTTTGTGGTTAAATTAGAATGTGTTTAGGGGATTGGGAATTATGAATGAACAGCATGCTTTATTATCATACTTGAGGGCAAGTATGACTCAAGTGTGAGGATGTTTGATAGGATAATTATAGGTTGTTCTTTCATTGGGAAAATTGGTTGATTTGGTGCTGTTTGAAGTTTATAATGGATGTTTTATGGCCAGATTTATGCCAGTAATTTGGAGAAGAACCAGAGGAAGAAAGAAGCAGAAATTGAGCATAAAAAGCTGAGCTAACAGGACAAAGTGCAAGAGATTGAAGGGAAAATTTTAGCAAAGTCAAATGGAAGCAAGAAGTTGGGCTAAATTCATACACTTAAGCCCACAATTTTGTAATAAATACTTTTCCTAATCCAAGATGGATTGGTAGGATTTGTTAGGTGTGATTTAATATTATTTTAATCACCTTGGCCTTATATATAAACAAAGAGCCAAGGTGATAAGAGGAGGGGAGAAAAAGAAAAAAAAAAGGGAGCTGAGCATCGTTCCTCTTCTTCTTTTGGGGAGCTGAGCCGAGAGTATGAGTTTTTGAACTCATAATTTAGGTTTGATTTCCTTGTCTTTTCGTCCTTGTAATTTCATATACTTCTCTTTAGTTAATGAAATCATTTCTTCATTCTATTTTCTTTGTTCATAATATGAGTGGCTAAATTTCTTAGTTGGCTTGGATTGATTAAAGGTTGATTCATAAAGTTGTGAGGATTGATATGCTTAAAAGTGTTCTTGCAAGTTCTTGGTTGATTATGGTATGCACTTAGGCTTTGTGTATTGAGTTTGATCACCTTAATACATGCTAAGCTAGGGCTAATTAAGTAGCACTTTCTTGTAAAAAACAGATAACTGATACAGACTGTAATAGCGGGGAAATAATCAACCGGGTAGGTTGCTGTCTTTAGCAAATACTTGGATGTCTATCTAAATTAGGTCCTCTTTGTATTAATTTAATAATCTAGCAAGTTCAGCAAATACTTGCTTGCTAGTGGGTAATAAGAGAGGATTTTAGGAGTTCAGCAAATACTTTCTCTTATATAACTAATTGATTTGCGGGAATAACTAATTATTAGCCTAGGATAAACGGACGAATCAACGAGTTAATCCAAGCCAACTTCCTTCTTCATTATCTAGATTCCTTCCAATTTATTTTAGTGCTTTCAGTATTTATGAGTTTATGTGTGTTTATGTCTTTGTGTTTTTAGTTTCTTTTGTTTAGTAGTTTTTAGTTAAACAAATCTCAAGTTTAGGCGTGGTTGCTAAACCAATTAAATCTTTAGGTCAATCAATAGCATCAAATTGTTCCCTGTGGATCGACCCTGCTTACCTTGTACTAGATTCATTATTATTGGAGTATTGCAGGTTTTATTTGTGTGAATAAAACGACGTTCACCAGGGTTATATGAAAATTAAATATCGGAAGCTTATTTTCTTTTTTAGCACTGTAATGTTTCTTATAACTAGAGTGATTCTATTACCACCACTTACAATTTAAATATGCTAAAATATTACATATTCCATGATCATGAAAGCTTTGGCAAATTATTTTACACCTCTCAAAATATTTAAAATAAATTATAAATATATAATAAAAATTATCATTAATCATGTTTTAAAAACAACTGGAATTCAAATCTAAATTAAATATTTAGAAATATACTCTTACCTTTTATTTACATTTTTTCCAATTGAGCATGTTTAGCGTAGAACAAAAGCGTGGAAGTTGTTTCCTAGAAAAAAATATATGCCCCATAGTTAGCATGATCTTGTGCTTTAGAATGTTATCCAAAACATATTTTGGAAAGAATGAATATGCCTCGTCTCATGAACTACATGGCATGCAAAGAGTCGTGGAGGATTATCAGAAGGTTATCAAATTGATTGAATCTTCATTCGCTATGAACAGAGATCGCGCTTAATTGCCTGATAGTCCCTTTACATGCCTCATCCAGGCTGAATTGGAAATGGCATCCTTTTTTCAGAGTGGAAAGCACTCAAGGAAGAATGCCAGATGAAATGTCTCTTACATATCCAATCCATGGTTGAGGATTTTACGGAGGAGTGGAAGAGTAACATGGAAGAGTAACATGGAAGAGAAACTCGACAATTTGGATGTATACTGCGATAGACTAGGATATGTCGAGCGTGATGTCTGAAGATTGAGTGGAAGGCTTTGAAGCCATAGTGATATGCTCAAGGGCACTATTTTGTTGGATAATTCTGCAGCTTGATGCAAAAAATACATTTTTGTTGAATCTACCATGCATACGCATGTGTTGCTTGCAACCCTTTTTTCCGAGTAGAATGCTAGAGTTAATTTTTTGCTAGAATAGATTCTATTTTGGGTTCCCTGCTCATTGTTTGGAAAATGTATTGGACACCTACTCTTTGAAAGTTGAAACTCAGGTTGAGGATTAAAAAAAAGTGGTTTGCATTGTCTCACAAGAATTCAAGTTTTTAGTCATATTCAGGTTAGTCCTTTTAGAGATTGATTAAGTAAAGGTTTTATTAAAATTGATATACAATCATTTTTTTGCACTGTAATTTTTTGTATAAATATAGTGATTCTATTACCTTCACTGACAATTTGAATAAGTTAAAATATTACATGTGTCATGATCGTACAAGCTCTGGAAAATTATTTTACACATCTCTATATATTTAGAATAATTTATAAATATAATAAACAATTGTGATTAATCATGTATTTAAAACAGCTAGAATTGTATTCAAATCCTATTTTATTATTTAGAATTTTATTCTTACCTACTATACACATTTTTTCTTATTGTGCATGGTCAGTGCCGAACACGATCTTTTGTATTATTTCCTTGTAAAATCTATGCTCCCTAGGTTGCTTGATCTTTTTGAGTTGAAACTCACTTCGAGGATTTAAAACAAAAAAAATACTATGCCTCGTCTCACAAGAATTTAAGTTTCTAGTCATCTTCAGGTTATTTCTTTTAGAGACTTGGATTAAATGATAGTTATTTTGAAAATTAATTATTAGAAAATCATTTTCTTTTTTTTGGCATTGTAATGTTTCTTATAAATAAAATGATTCTATTACCATCACTAACAATTTGAATACGTTAAAATATTACAGGTGCCATGATTGTGCAAGCTCCGGAAAATTATTTTACTCATGTAAAAATATTTAAAAGAATTTATAAATATTTAACAAACAATTGTGATCAATCATGTATTTAAAATAGCTAGAATTCAAATATTATTTAATTATTCAGAATTGGAAACCTTTTGGTTTTTCAAAGCTTCACGAGGCATTAAACAAGGATCGAATAATAGCTCTTCTTCGCTCTGAAACGACGACTGAACAACACTACTGCCGCCAAACCTAACGGCTTAACAGAGCCTTACCGCCGTCGCCGTGTGGTGGAGTCACCAAATGCTCCTCCTTTTTCTTAATCCCAAATGTTTAGTAAGACTCTTATTGATACGCTCTCAAACTCTACAAGAAATCCATTCAATCCAAAGCCGAGGATCGACCACCTTGGCAAACCTGGCCTCTAATTCACTAATGAGGAATGGAAGCAAATTGAAGCCTCTCTGTGTTGAGCATTGGTTTGAAAATTCTCAAGGAGGCGCCCAACTATAGAGAAATTGACAAAGAATTTCCACACTGTGGGATTCAAAGGCCAGGCTGACATTAATCTACTGGACAAAAAACAGGTTTTAATCCACTTTTCTCTCCCTAATGATTATTATAGGTGTTAGATACATAAAATATAGAACTTTGGTCCCTCTTCTATTAGAATCACTGGGTGGACGCCTGATTTTGATCCCAATTCTGATTCACCAATAGTTCATGTCTGGGTCTGTTTATATGGCTTGCCACATCAGGTTTTTTATCAATGGGTAATGATGTTAATATGGATCCTAATAGGATCACCAATTAAGGTAGACAAGGCCACACTCAATTGAACTAGGCCACATGTTTCTAAGGTTTGTGTTGAAATAGTCATAACTAAATCTTTGAGGGAAAGAGTTTGGCTTGAATTTGGAGAATCAGGTTTGTAGCAATACATTGAGTATGAAAGGCTGCCTGTTTATTTTTAAAAGTGTTAAAAATTTGACCATGTTGCCTCTGCTTGTAGAGCTGAACAAATAAAAAACACACTCAATGCCTGGAGACCTAAAAAATCACCTCTTGTTGACTCAAACAAAACTCTAAACTCAAATCATAATCCTGCTGATATAAGAAAAAAAAATGTGCTGTTAACAAACCCTCAGGCTCAGAAGTTGGAACAAAAGTGAAAATCTACATACCTATTTTAAAAAAATTATTCAACCCCAAAGAGATTTCAAAGAATGATAAAGAAAAAGGAAAAATTGCAGATCCTATAATCAAGATTGTAGCTCAGTTAAAATCTGGTAATAATGGCATGCAAAGTAACACTGCAGTATCTAATTCACCGAATTAAAACCTTCCTAATCCTGTTACATCAAATCCTCATTTGGCCCCTAACTAAAGCTCTTTTATGATTAATGCACAAGGGATTGATAAGAGTATTATAACTGTGAACTATTTTGAAATATTGGATGTCGAGGACAACAATCTTGACTAAAGCATGAAACCAGAATGCCAGACAACTGAAACATTGAGACCTCACATTTAATCAATCAGGAAATCACTAACTCAATTTATGAAACCACTGTTCAGGTATCAGTTATAGATGAAGTCTCAGAAAGTAATAAGTAAGAAGCTAACCTGAACCCCAAAATACTTTAACTCAAAATGAAGATTTCATTGAGATTAATGGATGTTACTCTCCTCTCTTAACTTATGGTAAAAAAACACATTAGAATTGCTTAGCACAGAGAGCTCAGTCACTGATCAGGAACCAGAACCATCTGACTAAATTTGATGAAATAAAAAATAACCTAATTGAATCCCAAGGCAAACTGAATCTTCTAATAAAACACATAAAAAAGGAGCAAGCTGAACTGGACCAAAAAAACAAAACTAAAAAATAAAATAGGAAGGATTATACAACCACTCCTAATATAATCCTAACAAGATCCACTTTGACATCTTCCTAATCAATTGAATGATGAGATTACATATTTGTGCCTGGAATGCAAGGGGGGTTGGAAACTCAGCCACTCAAATTAGGATAAAAGACATTAAAAAAAGACATAAAATATAGCTAATGGGGTTAATAGAACCAATGCTAATGTCAGACTCAGTTCAGGACACAACAAGTAAGATTGGTTTTAAAAACTTCTACTCAAACCCTGATTCTAAAATTTGGGTTTTTTGGGAACAATTCTTAACAATCAATGTTGTATCAGTATCTGATCAGCATATTCTAATGAGTTTTAATCACCAATGTTTGACAAAATCCTATATCTTAGCATTTATTTATTCTAAGCATACCATTAAGGAAAGAGCTTCGCTCTGGAAAAACCATTAAGGACTTCAACATACAATCCTTGGG
This sequence comes from Rubia yunnanensis, assembly GCA_037428765.1. NCBI lineage: Eukaryota > Viridiplantae > Streptophyta > Magnoliopsida > Gentianales > Rubiaceae > Rubia > Rubia yunnanensis. The sequence goes on along the minus strand of CM075071.1, from coordinate 29,899,555 downwards.
CTTAATAGGTGACTTCAATGTCATTACAACAAATGAAGATTATTTGGGACCTTTATTTCCAGCACAGAGCCACATAAGAAACTTTAATAGATTTTTAACTGATAACAACCTATCAAACATTCCAACCTTTGGCAGTCTCTATACATGGACTGGTATGAGACCCAAAGGTCAAGTGTGTAGGAGGCTTGATAGAGGATTATCAACCACTAAATGGTGGGATGACTTTAACCCCTAGAGATCAATTTGATCACTCACCTCTCGTTCTTCTAAATTCTGAAAATACATCTCAATCTGGATATAAATCTTTCAAATTCCAAGATTGTATGTTAAATCACCATACTTTCATGGATATTGCTGAAAAATCATGGAATATACACATTGATTCAACTGGAATGAGAAGGTTTGTTGTTAAATTTAAAAACCTTAAAATTGCCCTCAAATTCTGGGAAAGAAATACATTTGGAGACATTTTTGATAAGATCCAAACCTCTGAGGAAATCCTAATCAAATCTGAAGAGGTCTTGCAACAAAATGATAGTTTAACAAACCAAATATCTTATAATGAAGTTAAAGCTAACTTAACATAAGCTCTTAAAAATTAGGACCCCTAATGGAAACAGAAATCCAGATTAAAGTGGCTTAAGGAAGGGGATGCTAATACTCAATTTTTTCACTAATTGGTAAAAAAAAAGGCAAGAAGATAGTTAATCTCATACATAAAAAATAAGGATGGTCAATGGCTGCAAGACATTAAAGATATAGGTTCAGAAGTTGGTAGTTTTTTACTCTGAACTTCACTAAAGAGGATTTAGACCTAACTGGAATAAACTATGATTGGGTTCTAGAGAACATACCTAATCTAATCACTGATGAAATGAATTTAAAAGACACTAGTCCAACAGCACAAGATGGGCTTCACAACATAGTCTCATCTATGGATCCACACTCAGCAGCAGGTCCTGATGGATTCAGTGGAATCTTTTACCAAAAATGTTGGGAGCTGATCAAAACTAATCTATTGCGGAAATTAATGATTTCATAAATCTCTCAGAAATCCCAAAAGCAATGCTAGCCACTCTGATTGTTCTAATCCCAAAAAGATGATATTTTCTCTACCTTCAAAGACTACAGACCTATAAGTTTGTGTAATTCCATAAAACAAATCTTTTCTAAAATCCTAGCTGAAATATTAAAACCACTAATGAATCGCATAATCATTCTAGAGCAATCAACCTTTGTCTCTGGCAGAGAACTATCTGATAATGTACTCCTATTGAAAGAGATAACAAATTTTCTTCACTCTGAAAAACCAAGCTTCAATACTAAAAATTAACATGATGAAAGCCTTTAATAGAGTCTCTTGGACCTTTCTTCAAAAAATTCTTCTAAAATTTGAATTCTCGGAAAATATAGTAAGAATTCTGTTGGGAAACATAAGCTCAACATTTTTCACCATTTTAATCAATGGCTCACCCTTTGGATTCTTCCAAGCTTCCAAAGGATTAAAGAAAGGGAATCCTCTATCCCCTTTTCCTTTTGTGATTATGGCTAAAGTATCTAGGAACCTGAACTTCTTGTTTTACTCCAGCTTACAATACTACAAACTACCACCTGGAATGCTTCAAATCTCTCACTTATCATTTGCAGATGATACAGCCACACTTCTAAGATATACCAAATTAGGAATTCAGACATTAATTAACTTTCTTAAATCTTATGAACTAGCCTCAAGCCAAAAAGTTAATTTTGAAAAGTCCTCTTTCTTTATGTCTAAACACACACCCCCACACACACTTAATCTAATTCAATATAAAAAAACATGCTAAGAGGAAGCTTACCATTTAAATATTTAGGAAGCCCAATCTTCACTGGAAGAGCAAAAAACATCTACTTCCTAAATATGGTAACTTCAATTCAATCAAGAATCTACACATGGAAAAACAAATTGCTAGCTCCTGCAGGGAAAATGATTCTGATTAAGCATGTTTTAACATCCCTACCACTCCATTTAATCACAGTTTCAAAGCCAACAAACCATGTCATTGATCTAATCCACAAAAGCTTGGAAATATTTTCTCCGGAACTCTAATTCAGTAACTAACAAATCAAAAGAATTTTGAAAGCATATACAAAATTATGCTATCCTCAAAAAAATGGATTAGGCTTCAAGAATTTGCACACAATGACTAAAATTTTCTCCATCAAATTACGGTGGAAACTATAGATGGTGGAAACTACAGATGTTGTGGTATAGCCAAAAAGCCAACGTCACTTTGCAATGAAAACAAGTGTAACATCAACTGACAAACATGTTGTTAGCGCACAACTTCTGTTCGCATTTAATTCACAAGTAACTCCATCACTCCATCCTTTTAGTATTCATAGCTAGGGGGGCTTATGGTGTGTACCCAGCCTAAACACTAGGCAGCTGGCCCAAACCATAAGTGGGTTCTATGCTAACCAAAAATGGAAACCGAGACAGACAGACTCCGGAAAAGTGAGACCACAATCAGGCGTTAGCCAAGTTAACCCACGAACAGAGAAAAGTGAGACCACAATCAGGCGTTAGCCACAAATTTCATTTCTTGGAACCATGATCAAACACACGATGGAAAACCCAGATAAAAGTGGAGCCACGTTTGTAACACACTACAAAAGGAAGAAGGGCCACACTAATAGAGGCAAGTGCAACCAGACTTAAAACACTTGATTTTGAAAAGGAGGTGACTAACTTGGGTATCAGAGTCTTTTCCTTGGAGTCACTTCCGGGATCTATTTTGCAGACACATGGGAAGCCGTCGCTGTACCTCTCAAAGTAAATTTATAAGCCCTTTATGCTTACTATATACAGCTTAGTAGATAGCGGCAAGTCGGGGTCGTCCATGCGGAAGAGGGATTTTCTTAAGTGTTTAGACATAAAAGGTTGATATTAGGCTAGGATTAAATATATATAAACACATAAAAGTAAGTATTGGGGGGGGGGGTTGGTTGGTTTTCCTAAGTTATGAAAGTTAAAAGACAAGATAACTAGCAAAGTCAAGTAACTATGCTAATCATCAAACAAACTAAGAAAAAGGGTTTTAAAACTACAAACAACAAAGCCTTAGGGGAAATTGACATCCACTTCCAAACCTAATGTAAATCATTGAACCATTCACTCATTCTATCACATTTTTAACCTATGGGGAATTCCAATGGAAGATGAACATTCATTCCTTACAAAAACATAGCCATCAACGGCAAACCACGCCATAGAGATATTTCATCAATGACATTATACACGAAGGACCATAGATTTGATAACGACAAGCCTTCTACCAAAGACATAGCCATTTAACCAAACATAGCATTCATTAGGCTAAACCTAGAACAAACCACATTCAAGGTTCAACCTTTCATTGCATCTATAGGATAAATATGAGAATATCAACATTAACATACTTATAAAGCAAGAGTTACAACACATTATGCACAAGAAGCTCTAAGTTCATGTTCTTAGATTTTCCTGCAAAGGAGTTAAGGAATTTGTCACTTTCCTAACACCCTAAGCTAGATAATTAAAAGACATGATTAAACTACAAAAACTAAGAAAAAAAAGAATGAAAAACTAGGATTTTGAACCAAGAAAAATGCAGGAAGAAGAAGGGGGGGGGGGTGAAGAGGAGAGGATAAGGTGAGTATTTATAGTACAAAAAAGTTAGAAAGTTTTCTGGCCATACATCTGTCTCGAGTCGCGACGGAGCCCAGTTCTAGCATCTTGATTTCTTTCTTTTTTTTGTTTCATGTCCTCCTCTTGACATCACTTTTATTCAATTCTTCACGTCTTCAAAAGCTCAAATGCAAGTCTTCAAATCTTCAAAGTCTTCAAACAAATTTCCTTGGCACGCAAAATCCTCTAGAAAAGTAATAAAAGTGTAAAAGTCGCTTTTAACTCTCCTTAGAGAATTTCAAGGCTAAATACCACATTTAGAGCACATAAGTGTACAAAAGGGAATCATAAAAGTCCTAATATAACCATATAAAATGGGCAAATCAACATATCATGGTGAACAACAGTCACTGAGTTGGATCAGGGATACCACAACACTGCAATTGATCAATTCGATCAAAGGCAGTACCGGAGAAGGCACTTAAAACTTGCATTTTCTGGTCCAATGAAACCTCTTTTAATATGCTATTTATCCACTAGTTTTGGTTAGGAATGCGGATTGTACGTCATTCTCTTCATAGAAGAGTTTGTGCTAAACACTACCTCTATAGATATTCTAGAGGTTGGTCGACAAATTACAAATTAAACATTTGTAATTCTTAATTAAAAATACTTTCACGTAATTAATCATCAGGTTGTTTTGAATAAAACATATACTCTCCTAAAAAAAGGAGTATACAATGGCAAAGAGTAGTAGTTCTAGCCGATAGATAGTGTTAGGCTTGGGTGGACGAATATTCCAAACTTTGCAAGACTTCTATGGACCTCGAGAAGTTTAATGAAGTATAGAAAACGGATTTCATAGATATTTACAGTTTTTCTATTATTTTCTTGTGGAAGAATTATTTTTTTAAAACATGTTTAGTTTTTAATTCATTCATTACTTCTTCCTTAGCCTTAATTTTGTTTTAAAATTCTATCTTGTTAGCTGTTATGAGTTTCTTCTATGATATTAAGTTGGGTTTCGATCTGGATGGGCTAGGAGAAATTAAAATAGGGCATTGTAAATGAAAAGCAAAACAAGCACAGGTTTTTCATATTAAATACCGGTGATGGAAAATTTACAACCTACTGCAAACAAGAACCGGTAATTCTTTCCATGCCGGTGCTGGAAGAAAAAGATCCTTCTAACCCCTAGCACCGGTGCTAAAGTGGAACAAGTGCTAATAATATTGGCAATGGATATCAAATTACAACCATCATCGGTAAGATGGAACCAGTGCTGGTCTTAATTTATAAGCAGCAGTTGCATTCTACTAGTGTTGATTATGTGGGATAAGCACCACTACAGTATTATTGGCACCGGTATTAAGAACTAATTTTTTATATCAGTAGTCAGCACTGCTATAGTACTTTTGGCACCGGTATTCAGAACCGGTGTTGTATATCATTAGTTAGTGCCTATTTTGGATATCGGTGCCTTTGTAACTACGTTTTGGCATCTCCATACTTAGGCACCGATATGCTTGGGGGCCAAAATACCGGTGCCAGTGTACCAATATACCGGTGCCATAGGGGGGTTTCTACAATAGTGAAAATATTACATGTGCCATGATTGTGCAAGCTCTGAAAAATTATTTTACATGCATCAAAATATTTAGATTAATTTATAAATATATAATAAAAAATATGATTAATCATGTTTTAAAAAAATAGAATTTAAATATTAATTATATAATTAATTAGATCCATATTCTTACCTATTATTTACATGTTTTCTTATTGAGCATGTTTAGTGTAGAACAAGAGCATGCGAGTTGTTTCCTCATAAAATCTATACCCCCTATCTAGCGTGATCATGTGCTTTAGAATGTTATCGAAAACATATTTTGAAGTGAATTAATGTGCCTTGTCTTGCCTTGTGCTGGAGGATTGCCGAAAGGTTATCAAATAGATTGAAACTTCATTCGCTAAGTACGGAGAGGGTGCTCAATTTCCCGCTGAGTCCCTCTACATGCTTCATCCAGATGAAGGTGGAAATGTCATCCTTGTTTTAGAGAGAAAAGCACTCTACGAAGAAGGCCAAAGGCAGTGTCTCTTAGATATCAAACCCATGGTGGATGATTTTTTTTGTGGAATGGAAAAGTAACATGGAAGACCATGTCGTCATTTTGATTGTGTTCTGCGATAGACTTGGAGATCTGGAGCATGATGTCAGGAGATTGAGTGGAAGCCTTTTAATCCATAGTGATTCAATGTTTTGTTAAGAAATTCTGCAACTTGATGAAGAATATGCATTTTTGTTGAATCTGCCGTGTATTGGCATTTGTTGCTTGCAAATCTTTTTCCATGTAGAATGCTAGAGTTAAATTTTTGGCGGACTAGATTCTATTTTGGGTTCCTTACTCATTGTTTGGAAAAAAATTTCGATACCTACTCTTTGAAATTTGAAACTCACTTTGAGGATTTAATTATTTTAAAAAAAGGAATATGCACCGTCGCACAAGAATTCAAGTTTGTAGTCATCTCCAGGTTAGTTCTTTTAGAGACTTTGATTAAGTAAAGGGTTTTATGAATATTAGTAATTAGAAATTCATTTATTTTTTTGCACTGTAATGTTTCTTATAAATATAGTGATTTTTTTTACCTTCATTAACAATTTGAATACAATAAAATATTACATTTTCCATGATCGTGCAAGCTTTGGAAAATTATTTTACATATCTCAAAATATTTCGAATAAATTATAAATACATAATTTAAAATTATGATTAATCATGTTTTTTAAAACAGCTCGTATTCAAATCTTATTTCATTATTTAGAATTATATTCTTACCTATTCTTATTAAGTATGTTTAGTGTAGAACAAGAGCGTGCGAGTTGTTTCCTTATAAAATCTATGCCCCCTAGCTAGCATGATCTTGTGCTTTAGAATGTTATCCAAAAACTATGTTAGAGAGAATGAACGTGCCTTGTATCACAAGCTACATGGAATGAAGAGTGTGCTAGAGGATTACAGGAAGGTTATCAAATCGATTGAAACTTTATTCGATATATATAGAGAGCATGCTCAATTGAGCAATGAGTCCTTCTACATGTCTCATCCAGACGGAGGTAGAAATGTAATCCTGTTTCAGAGTGAAAAGCACACAAGGAAGAATGCCAGAGGTAGCTTCCCTCAGATACCTAAACCACAGTGGAAGATTTTGTGGATGAATGAAAGAGTAACATGGAAGAGAAACTCGGAATTTTAGATGTGTACTGCGATAGACTTGGAGATCTCGAACATGATGTCAGGAGATTGAGTGCAAGGCTTTGAATCCATAGTGATATGCTCAAGGGCACTGTTTTGTTGTCAAATTTTATAGCTTGATACAGAAAACACATTTTTGTTGAATCTCCCATGTATTGGCATGTGTTTCTTGGAACTCTCTTTTCCAGTAGAATGTTGGAGTTGACTTTTTGGCATACTAGATTCTATTTTGGGATCCCTACTCATTGATTAGAAATATTTTGGGCACTTACTCTTTGAAAGTTGAAACTCACTTTGAGGATTTAACAATTAGAAAAAATGAATTTTCCTTGTCTCAAAAGAATTCATGCTACTAGTCATATTCAAGTTAGTCCTTTTAGAGACTTTGATTGTGTGATGGGTTTTATGAAAATTAATTATTAGAAAATTATTTTTATTTATTGCACCGTAGTGTTTCCTATAAATATTGTGATTCTATTACCTTCACTGGCAATCTGAATACTTACAATATTACATGTGTCATGATAGTGCAAGCTCTGGAAAATTATTTTACACATCTAAAAATATTTAGAAATATTTATAAATATACAATAAAAAATTGAGATTAATCATGTTTTTAAAATATTTAATTATTTGGAATTATATTCTTACCGATTATTTCCATTTTTTCTCATTAAGCATGTTTAGTGTAGAACACGAGCGTACGAGTTGTTTCCTTGTAAAATCTATACCCCCTATCTAGCATGATGTTGTGCTTTAGAATGTTATCCAAAACATATTTTTGACAGATTGAATATGCCTCGTCTCATGAACTACATGGTATGAAGAGCGTGCTAGAGGATTACATGAAGGTTATCAAATTGATTGAAAGTTCATTCGTTAAGTACATAGAGCACTCTCAATTGCCCAATGAGTCCTACTATATGACTCATCTAGACGGAGGTGGAAATGTCATCCTTATTTCAAAGTGGAAAGCACTTGAAGAAGAATGCAAGCGGCAGCGTCTCTTAGATATCCAAGACATGGTGGGGGCTTTTGCGAAGGAATGGAAGAGCAACTTGACATTTGGATGTGTACTGCGATAAACTCAAAGATCTCGAGCATGATGTCAGGAGATTAATTTGAAGGCTCTGAAGCCATTGTGATATGCTCAAGGGCACTATTTTGTTGGGAAATTCTGCAGTTGGATGCTAAAAATACAATTTTATTGAATCTGCTATGCATTGGAATATGTTGCTTGCAACTATTTTTCCCAATAGAATGCTAGAGTTAACTTTTTGGTGGACTAGATTCTATTTCAGGTTTTCCTACTCATTGTTTGGAAAATGTTTTGGACACCTACTCTTTGAAATTTGAAACTCACTTTGAGGCTGCCTCGTCTCACAAGAATTCATGTTTTTAGTCATCTTCAAGTTAATCCATTAAGAGACTTTGATAGAAGAGTTCTCTAGCAAGTTTTACTGTTTCTAGGTGGGATTTTTGGTGCGAATTGCCCAAAACGTAACACCTTCTGTCGTTTCTTCCCTTTCTCTTTCATTCTTCATACTTTTTCCACTGATAACGGTCGGATTCTGACCTCTGGCCCCTGATCATGGCGGCTCCTCCGCCTGGCCGTAGTGGCAACGCTGCGGCCAAATCCTTCCTTCAAGCTCTGGGAACCCACCAAACTCCACTACAGGCAACACTTCCATCCAACCCCGAAATTGGCACTACAAAGGGGATATTGCCTGTTTAGTTTCCCGGCAGGATGCAGAACGTTTGGCCTCTCATTATCAAAATGTTCTGGTGGGAAAATTTGCTAGAGGAAAGCCGCCAATGCCAGCACTGAATGATGCTTTCAAATCGGTTGGTTTCAAGGGCAACTTCCAAATTGGTTCAATTGATTATAGACATATCCTCATCCGATTCCAAGACAAAGAAGACTATCAGAGATTATGGCTTAAAGGACATTGGATCTTCAATAAGGCCCCAATGAAGGTGCTTAAATGGACAACTGACTTCTCTCCGGAGGCGGAGTCTTCCATCGTTCCGGTATGGGTTAACATTCCGTATGTTCCTATCTATTTCTATAATATTACTATGCTCCAATCGATGGGAAATCAGATAGGAACTTTCATTAAGATTGACGCAGCTACTGCTGCCCTTACTAGGCCTTCGGTAGTTAAGATGTGCGTTGAAACTGATCTAAAAAACAAGCTCCCTACATATATTAGAGTTGGAATTGAAGAAGAGGGGATTGAGTATAATGTGGTTAAGCTTCCTCTAGAGTTCGAGGATATCCCTCTGTACTGTCATCACTGTAAGACTATAGGCCACGAAGATAATCATTGTGTTCACCTTCACCCCGAACTTAAGATATCCAAATCCAATAAGTTTGTACCAAGTCACGGAGGTGATCAGCTAGCGCAGCAGAAAGCTTCAGAAAAGAGTCCTGTGGAGGGTATAGCTAACTTAAATTCTGGGACTAATAGGGCTGGTAGTTCAGGTTTAACCGTTGCAGATAAACAAGGTACAAAGATCATAAAGACTTTTAAATATGTCCCGAAACAAAAAGTGATTCCAAATTCAATCAGTGAGGGGACTAGTGTACCTGAAATTTTTGTTGAGATAAACAGAGCTATTCCCCCTCAGACAGTAGTTACTGAAACCTCACCACAGAGTGATAAGTTGGACAAAATAAACACACCTATATCCAATACCCTTGAAGCTGAGACTGTGGGTCAGACTGACACTTGTTCAGACATGTCCCCTATGGTAACTGGGACTAGAAGAAACCTGAATGAAGAAGGCATTGTTCCAAACATGAGGTCTCCGGATGAGCCATCTAAACATCCCCAGTCTGCTCCCCCACTTCCTATATCAAAGAGAAGTTATGCTAAGGATGACATCCCGAGCAAAAGAGGTAAATCTTTCTCTCCTTTCAATTCTATCATTGCTGCTAAAAATTTCCTCTTCTCTCAGCAGAAACATAAGCATAACAGATTTCTCCCACTCGAGGATAATGATGGAACCAATGATGAGAACTCCAAAGATAATCCGGCAACTATCTCTGGAGATTTGGAGGATGGGGAACCTGATGCTCTGAGTGTTTCCCCTTCAACCATTTCTGATTCTCATTTCAATCAGATTAGGCAGGTAAGTCCCTCAAACTCACAGTCCAAACTAGCTAAGCAAAAAAAGGGCAGTCACCTTGATATTGAGTCTAGGCATAGGAATGAAACATATCTAACACAATTGAATACTATCATGACTAGATCAAAAAGTGCCAATAATGTTTTAATATGAATAATACAACCCTCAAGATAAAATTTATGGTTTGGAATTTAAGAGGGATGGATACCTCCATGCTCAGACTACAAAACTTGATTATTAGGCATAAATTTGATCTCATTTGCCTAATTGAACCAAAACATGACAATCTGCAATGTGAATCATATAGGAATTTGCTACATTTTGATAACTGCATGTATGCTACGAATGGACAGATTTGGTTATTTTGGAATTCTTCAGTTAACCTTACTGTCAAATATGATAACTTGCAATTTCTTGCTGTTTCTTTATATAGTCTCACTTTAAATAATAATATGGATGCCTTTTTTGTGTATGGCCTTAGAACCAGAGATGGAAGGAAATCCCTATGGTCTGATATTCAGGCTTCTACTCGCTCAGAAACTATCTTCATTGGTGACTTTAATGCCATAACATCTTTTCATGAATATAAAGGTCCCTCTACTACTAAATTAGGTAGTAGTATAAAGGATTTTAATAATTTCATAAATGGAATGGCTTTAGAGGAAATCAATACAGTGGGGAATCTATTTACCTAGGGTAATAATCGATTGAGAAATCCTACCATTCAAAGATTAAATAGGGGGCTCTGTAATGCTGCATGGTCATCTTCTTTTCCTTCTTCTTCTGTCCAAATCCTAAATAGATCTTCCTCTGACCATAGCCCCATGCTCCTAACTATAGGTAGTGATATTCCCTCTAACCCTAGACGTTTCAGATTCTTGAACACTTGGTTTAAAAGGAAAGATTTCATGAGTGTAATCAAGAATGATTGGGAACTCCCTATGAATTACTCTGGAATGCTAGGTTTCTGCCTCAAACTCTCAAGATTGAAAAAGGTTTTAAAAATTTGGAATAAAGAACATTTTGGTAATATCCATGATAATGTCATACTGGCTGAAAATGCAGTGTTGGTCCAGGAACAAATATATGATCAAAATCCTAATGAAACTAACCTGTTAAACCTTAAGGAAGCTAAAGTTAAGTTGGTTAGATCATTAGTTGAATAGAAAAGTTTCTGGAAAAATAAAGCAAAGATTAAATGGTTAAAGGAGGGTGACAACAATACTAATTTTTTTCACAATTCAGTTAAGGAAAGAAATGGCAGATTACAGATAACAAAAATTAAAAGTACCAATGGTTTATGGTTAGATAATGTCCTGGACATAGAGACAGAAGCCATCCAGTACTATAAAAGCCTATTAACTGATGACAGCACCCCTGACTCTAACCTTTTCAAAACTCATTTTCTCAGCCAGATCCCCAAGTGTGTCTCTCAGCAGGATAATGATATCCTTCTGCTCCCGATTACAATGTCTGAGCTTAATCATATAGTACTTATCCTTAATAAACATAGTAGTCCGGGGCCAGATGGTTTCACAGCAAAATTTTACACTAAAGCTTGGGATATAATTTCCAATGATTTACTGGATGCTGTGCAGGATTTTATGAATGGAAATAGTATCCCCAAAGGTTTTAGTAGCACTTGGATTACAATCATACCCAAAAAGAAAACACCTTTTTCTTTTGAGGATTACAGGCCAATAAGCCTCTCTAATGTAATTAACAAGATTTGTTCAAAAGTAATAATGGAGAGACTTAAACCATTAATGACCAATCTCATTTCTCCACAGCAGACTGCCTTTCTAAAAGGCCGAGATTTATCTGATAATGTAATTTACTTACAAGAAATGATAAGATTCTTAGACAGAAAACAAAGACAACCAAATTGCATTGTTAAATTAGATCTTAAAAAGGCTTTTGATAGGGTTAAGTGGTCTTTTTTATATAGTGTTCTTCTTAAATTTGGATTTCACGCAAGATTTCTTTTTCCCATCATGAATAATTTATCTCAAGCTTGGTTCTCTATCTTGTTAAATGGTAGGCCAGTTGGTTTTTTTCAATCTACTAGGGGCATTAAACAGGGTAATCCCCTCTCCCCTTTCCTTTTCAATATCTTTTCAGAGGCTTTTACTAGGAGTTTAGTATTTATATTCCATACAGGTAAATTGGCCTACTATGATCTCCCAGGTAAATCCACTCCAATCTCACATTTATCTTATGCTGATGATACAGTTGTGTTTTTAAAGGCTGAAAAAAAAACTTTAATCATATTTAAAGCCTTCTTGTATACCTTTGAAGAAGTCACTGGTCAACATATAAATTATGGTAAAAGTGATATATTCATTGGGAGGCATGCATCTGTTCATAAAGTTCATAACATAAAAAGGATCTTGGGAATGAAAATTGGGACCATGCCTTTTACATATTTGGGGGTACCTATCTTTACAGGTCCAGCACATAAGTTTCATTTTCAGCCACTAATTGAGCAAATAGATAACAGAATCTGTAGTTGGAAAAATAAATGGTTATCTATGGGAGGGAAAATGACACTCATAAAATCTTGCATCTTTTCAATTCCCCAGCATATATGGTCAGTGTTGAAACCTAGCAAGAAGATTTTTCCATAATTGAAAAGAAAATGAGCAGGTTTTTCTGGGGCTTTACTGATCAGAAGCCAAATAGAGCATGGAGAAAATGGGAATCTCTTTGTTTTCCAATTGGCCAGAATGGGTTAGGCTTTAGATCAATAAATTCTATTATTGATACATGCTCTGTTAAGTTATGGTGGAAATACCAAAAAGCAGAGGCTCCTTGGACACACTTTATTGAATCCCTGCCCCCCTCATATAAAACTTCTCCAAATTGGAAAAGAATTTGTAGTTTTAATGCATGGGCGGAGTCCAACTCCAGGGTGATTCTGGGGATGGGATCCTGCAATTTTTGGACCTCCAATTGGCTTGGTATTGAGCCTATTATTGATTACTGTTCTCCAGTTCAGGTGGATATCTCGGAGAACTGCACAGTGGCTGAGTTCATTGAGAACAAAGATACTCTGATTAGGAAATTTCACCAGGTACTTCCAACTGATATCATTTCTCTTTTGCAGGACTCTAAACTCCATCCACATAGGAGGGACAGGCTAATATGGAAACCTGGACCTAGGGGAGATTTCACCTTTAAATCTACATATCTCCTACTTTGTCCACAGTCAGGTAGCATTGCTTCTACTAAACTTTTTTGGAGTGATAGAATTGAAAAGAAAGTGTCAGTTTTCATGTGGAAACTGATCAACTCCTATTTGCCTTTTGATAATGTGTTACAGAGACGGACTTTTTCCTTGCCTTCTAAATGCGTTATGTGCTGTAATCATGTTGATTCTCTAGACCATTTTTTTAACTCCTGCTCTTTCACAACTCCGGTTTGGAAGAATATTCATTCCTATATGGGTATCACAGACAAATCATTCCTTTCAATTTGGGAAAGAGTCTCTTACTATCTAACCTATCCAGGTTTAAGCTCTTTACACTCTACATTAATTAAGAATGCTTCTCTAATCACACTCTGGAGTTTATGGAAAATGAGAAACAAATGTATATATGATTTGGCTATCCCTAGTAGAGTCACAGTTCTAAGTCAGATTAGGGATCATATTTTCTATTCTTTCAGCTGTAAACCAGCCTACATTTCTTCTACATTTGACTATGGCATTGCAAACCACTCATTTTTGCCCCTAATAAAGACTGCTCCAAAACCAAAGATCTTCAAAATTGCATGGAAAAGACCAAATGAGGGATACAAGTTGAATGTAGATGCTGATTGGAATCCACATGATGATATGTGCGGTTTAGGATTGATCATTAGGGATTACAGGGGAAATTTCATCTCAGCTCACACGAAATTTACTCAGGCTAGTTCTGCTTTAGAGGCTGAGCTTAAGGCAATTCTTTTTCCTGTGCATATTAGTGTAGGATTCCTGCCACCTATTATCATAGAATCCGATTGCCTAAGTGTTACTATTTGTGTTCAGGATCCGTTCAAAGCTAATTGGGAATTGTTTGAACTAGCTGATGAGATTCACCAGCTTTTGGGTGAAATCAATATCCTCCATATACATAGACAGGCTAATTTGGTAGCTGATGCGTTGGCTAAGGAGTGTTTTAATGCTAAGACTACTAGTTTTTACAGTAGTTTACAAATGCTACCTCCTATTTGTTCGGGCCTTATTAAGCTTGATTGGATAGGCACACCTTCTCTTAGAATTTCTCATTGAATGGATGCTACTGAGTTTTTTCGGTTACATGCTTTTGCAGGGACTGTGTATATCAATTTGACGTCATCAAGCACGGACAGAACCATATGGAAGGGTTCCAAAATGGCTCAGTTACCCTCAGCTGATCATCTCAGAACGGATACCCATAAACACTGATGAAAAAGCTTTACATTTTGCTATCTCCTCCAGTTTCTTAACTTAGAGGATAGGCTTATGATTTAGGTAAAGGTCTTCTCTGACTGACTTGTGTTTCGTTCACTCGATTCACTAAGAAGTTCGAGATCCGATTACCTAGTCATTAGTATTTGTATCCTCTGGCTACTACGTGTATTGTCGTTATATTATATTGCTCTCGTTTACTGTTCATATGTGTGATTTTATGTGCGATTCACACACTGATAACGGTCTTCACCTCAGTGCTCTGATAACGGTCTTCTCCGCCCCTCCGGCCGCCGTCCATGGCGGCTCCAATGTTAAACCCATCCCCTGAGTTCATCAACGACAGAAGCTTTCTACAAGCTCTTAACTCCAAGCCCTCTCCACTTCTCTCCTCCCTCCCAGACACACCAAATCTACACCCAATTACTGAATTTAAGGGCAAAATTGCCTTTATCCTCCCCCCGGAGGAAGGGGAAATTCTTGCATCTCACTATCAGAATGCGCTCGTGGGGAAATTTAACCGTGGAAAACCCCCAATGGAATCCCTGCTATCAGCTTTTAAATCAATTGGATTCAAATCCAAATTTCAACTTGGCTCGATTGACTATAGACATGTACTTATTCATTTTCAGGAAAGCGAGGACTACCAACGCTGCTGGATGAAAGGGCAGTGGATGATTCACGATGCTGCCATGAAGGTCCAAAAGTGGTCCCCTGATTTCTCACCAGTGGCGGAATCGTCCATTGTTCCAGCTTGGGTTACGGTACACAAATTGCCAATTCATTTCTATAATACTTCTGCAATCATAGGAATTAGCAGCCAAATTGGTAGATACCTTAAGATGGATGCTGCCACTAGTGCCTTAACTCATCCCTCAGCCATTAAGGTTTGTGTGGAGATTGATCTACTATCCCAGCTACCATCCTCTATAGTGGTAGGAATAGGAAACAAGGTTGCAGAATATCAAATCGAATATGATGACTTACCATCCTACTGCACACACAGTAAGATCATTGGTCACAGTCACACAAAGTGTAACTTTCTACACCCAGAGCTAAAAAAGAAAATCTAAACAAACCTGTAATAGGTGATCAAAAGAACATCGATCCTCCACCAAAAGACACAATTCATGTAGAGGGATCTTCATCACTAATTGTCACTCAAAAGGAAAGGGAAGTACAAGGTCAAAAACTGAATCTAGGAACTACACAAGGAATTACCTTGAATAATTTTACTTTTAGTCACAGGAAGAGAACTTCACCTTTCTATTCTCTAGATGACATATCCAAACCAATAACCACAAGTTTTTGGAGAAAAAAGAGCCAACAATATAACCTGACCCCCATAATGGAAGACTTAACAGGAAATAATATGATCTCCATATCGAATGCTTTCAAATCTTTGGGTGACTTACAGGATGATCAGGCAGATGAACCTGCTGATATCTTCCATGAATCACTAGAATCTCATGAAGCAAATCTGCACACCATTTCTGAGGGAATCTTAATCTCCACCACAGCCAGGGAGTCTCCTACAGAGCAACCCCAACCTGCTTCCCCCGACTTGGAAAGAACTCCAGCCATTCAACCTCCAGCAGGTAATAATGAACAGGCATCTGAACAGGTTAGTGACCATGTAACATCAGACCTGTTATTAAGTGCTGAACATACTTTTCTGGATAGGGTTACAAACTCAGATGAGATATCTACACTGGATAAATTGGAAAATGAGGAAAAATCTATTGGAAAATCAGGGAACAAACGCAAGAACCAGGCTTTAACAACCAGAAACCTCAGATCATCCCAAAAAGCAACCACTACTTTTTTAAAATGATTAAACACACCATAATAGGAAATATACTTGTCTGGAACGTTAGAGGTTATGGTACTTCATTAGACAGGCTAAAGGTTTTAAAATCCAAGCACAACATTGAATTATTATGCTTAATAGAGCCTTGGCATGACAATAAAAAATTAGATGCTTTAATGCTTGAATTAGGTTTTAAATATTCACTCCCTGCTCAGAATGCTAAGATTTGGATTTTATGGAATCAAGTCTTTAGCATCACTAATATAAAGGAATCGGATCAGTTTTTACAAGTTCAAATCTCTGATATTGCCTCCTCTGTATTCTGGAATTGCTTCTTCATATATGCAAGTGTAAATAGAAAAACCACAGAGGCTTTATGGATTGACTTACAAACCCCACAAAATATTCCCTCTGTTTATATAGGTGATTTCAACACTGTTTCATCAGTTGCTGAGTATAAGGGCAGGAAATCCACTCCTAAAAAAAGCATGAAACAGTTTAATGGGTTTATTAATAATATGAACCTTCATGAAATACCTACTGTTGGCAATTCTTTCACCTGGTGCAATAACAGATACAGAGAAAAATGTAAGGACTTAACTTTTCAAAGACTAGATAGGGGAATTACCAACTTAGAATGGCTGGAACTCTTTCCTAATAGTTCTATTCAAGTCTTAAATAGACTGACTTCGGATCACTCCCCCCTGATTTTATCAGTTCAATCGACTGAAGAACAAGTCCCTAGGCCGTTTAGGTATCAAGAAATGTGGACAAATAGAGAAGAATTTAAGGCTCTAGTAACCTCTAACTGGAATTTAGACTCTAATTCATATGGAATGCATAATTTGGTTTTTAAACTGAAGAGGCTAAAAATGGAAATTAAGCAGTGGAACAGATCTACATTTGGTAATATCAATGACAATTTGATGCTATCTAAAAAATCTGTAAGTGAATTGGAAATATCTTTCCAGCAAACACAAGATGAAAATGTATTAGCAGATTTACTTAAAGGTAAGGATTTACTCCAGAGAGCACAAAAGGAGAGAAACATTTTCTTGCATCAAAAAGCTAGACTTAATTGGTTAAAACATGGAGATGCTAATACTAGCTATTTTCATCACTCCATTAGGGAAAAAGAGAGTAAAAGCAAGAATTAACAAAATCAAGGATGGCAGTGGTAACTGGATAACTGAACCACACCTAATAAAGGAAGAGGGAGTGAGATTTTACAGAGAATTACTAAATGAAGACACTCCTAATAAACAGGGAACTTACATACATCATTTCTTAAAAGAAATCCCTAAAGTCATCACTGATCAGCATAATCTCAATTTACTGTCTCCTTTTAGTATCCAGGAACTTCACTTCTCTGTATTTGATCTTAATAAATCCAGTGCACCAGGCCCTTATGGATTCCCTGGTGCTTTTTATACCTATTTCTGGGATACAATTAAAATCGATCTTTTAGAGGCAGCTAATGACTTCCTAAAAAATGGTAATATCCCCAAGGCTATCTCTAGTACTTGGCTGACTTTAATACCAAAAAGACAGATACCAATCTCTTTTTCTGATTTCAGGCCAATCAGTCTCTCCAACTTTGTCAATAAGGTTTTCTCAAAAATGATAATGGAAAGGATTAGACCTCTAATGACATTACTCATTTCACCTGAACAGAGTGCCTTCATAAAAGGAAGAGATATATCTGACAATGTCATACAAATGCATGAAATGACCAAAATTCTGTGTAGGAAGTCTCAGATCTCAAATCTAATAATTAAATTAGACATGCAAAAAGCTTTTGACAGGGTTTCTTGGCCTTTTATGAATTCCATCTTACTTCAGTTTGGTTTTCATGGTAAATTTGTGCAACGTATCATGCATAACATTGCTGCAGCCCACTTTTCTGTGTTAATAAATGGCATAACATCTGGTTTCTTTGCTTCATCCAGAGGAATTAAACAGGGAGATCCACTTTCCCCTTTTCTGTATAATATACTTTCTGAAGCTTTTTCAAGAGGCCTTAAAAAACTCTTTATAGTTGGATATCTGCAACATTTCTCATTACCTAAAACCTACCCAGCTGTGTCACACCTGATGTATGCAGATGACACAGCTGTTTTTCTGAACACTAACCCTTCCAACTTGAAAAGATTTAAACTTTTTCTGAATGCCTACGAGCAAACATCAGGTCAGAAAATTAATTTTGCTAAATCAAAATTTTATGTTGCATCTAACACTACTGCTGAAACTGCAAAATCTGTTGGAAGAGTTTTAGGAATGGTCAAAGGCTCTTTTCCTTTCAAATACTTAGGTGTTCCTATCTTCCCAGGTTGGAATTTACAGATTCATTATTTCCCTATGTTGGAAAGAATGGAAAAATGCATAAACAATTGGAAGAATAGATGGCTAAGTAATGCAGGCAAAATCATCTTGATTAATCACAGTCTTCTTTCAATTCCCACTCACATTTTTGCAGTTTTAAGTCCACCTAAGATAATTCTAAGGAAAATGGAAAAACTTGCTTCAGGACTTTTCTGGGGGAGTGGTGACAATATGGTTAGAAAAAGATGGAAATCATGGAAAATATGAGCCTACCAGTAGAGGAAAATGGAATTGGTGTTAAAGATCTTAATGCTGTAGTTGATTCTTTTTCTTGAAATTATGGTGGAAATTGCAAATAAATAACACCCAATGGTCAGCTCATTTATGGTCCCTCCCTGTCACTTATAAAAACTCCCATATCTGGGATAGAATTTGTAAAATTACACCTAAGGCAAACAAACTTTCTAGAGTCATATTTGGCCTTGGTGAATGCTCTTTTTGGAGTGCTAACTGGAAAGGAGATGGTGCATTATGTTATGAATGGCCTGAGGAGTTGGAAATACCTTTTGAAGACATATCCCTCAGCTACTTTATAACTAATAAAACATCTTTCCTTCCAACCTTGGAGCCTCACTTGGCTACCAACACACTTACCATTTTGCAGGAAGTTCAAATTAGACATCACCATGCTGATAGGCTAATTTGGAGTCCTTCATCCACTGGAAATTTCTCCATCAGCTCGGCATACCAAAGTTTCAAACAAAAAAGGGATACCATCAGACACATTTCCAAGGTTTGGTCTCCTTTCGTTCAAAAAAAGTGGTCAGTTTTAATGTGGAGAGCTATAAATAACATCCTGCCTTTCGATAATGTGCTGTGCAGATTTGGTATTTCAATAGCATCTATATGTCCTCTTTGTAAAAAACATTCTGACACTCTGGACCATTTTTTCAACTCTTGTCCTTCAGCTTTATCCGTATGGTTCAGAGTAAATAATCTCATACATTTTCCACATACTAGTTTTGGCAATCTGAAAAGTAGAGTAGATTTCTACCTATTCTTTAAGCCTGACTCTAAGATTTGTTCTGACTTGATTACTGCTGCACTCTTAATCACTACATGGACTCTCTGGAAAATTAGAAACAAAATCCTTTTCGAAAACAAAACTTTCTCAGAGGATCATTGCTTAAAGGAGGTTAAACAACTGATTTTCCTCACATTTTCAGCTCATAAATTGAAAGGTAATATAGATAAACATAGACATTTGGTCCAACAGAGAATCATACCCAAAATCCACCCAAAACAGAAAAAACAAGTTACAATGGTAAGTTGGAGTAGACCACAAATTGGGTACAAGATCAACACAGATGCTACATGGCAACCTAGTGGCCTTTCGTCTTCTGCTGTCATTGTTAGGGATTGGAAAGGGGCAGTAATTAAAATGAGAATGCACATTTTTCAATCTCCTTCTTCATTACATGCAGAACTGCACTCCATTCAGTGTGGATATGATTTATGCTCTGAATTGGATCTGAATCTATGTGTTATTGAGTCTGATTGTTTACTAGCAGTAATTGGGATTCAGAACCCGCTGAAGTGTCAGTGGAGAGTCTACTCAATTTGTAGCTTTCTCCACTCTAAGCATTTAAATCACCCGATCCAACACACTCCTAGGCAAGCAAACACTGCAGCTGATTTTTTGGCTAAACATGCTTTGGAAAATAACCTACAGGGAGACCTAATTATGGATAATGCTCCTGCTTTTCTTAGAGGTCTCCTTTTCCTTGATAATATAAGCTTACCTGGAATCAGAATTGGTTCCCAAATCTCTTGACTATGTCTGATTATTCTCCCAAAAGTGGTTGTTGTCTGATTAGAGAATTTCTGATCAAAACTGTTTATTCTCCCACACACTCTGATTTTGAATGCTGCTTTGGTCTTCATCTCTGGAATCCTATCCACTCGAAAAGATACTGCTGCTGTGCTTTCTCTCATTTGCAGGCTCGAGGTTTGGTACAGCATAATAAGGTCTCTCGATTGAGACGTGCCGATGATACAACAATTAAGGCTGGTTTGTTTGCCTTCTTCACTTCCTTAGCTGGCAGTTTTACATTGACAAACTGGGGTCTCGCCTTTCGATTCCCCGATCAGTTCGTGTTATCTCTGTCTAAAGGAATGATAGGATATGGATAGCAATATTAGAACATTTCAGGTGTACTTTTAGCTTTTGGTAGCAAGTTCCATATTGCTACAAGAGCTCTTCAGGCTCTTAGATCATCTTATAGAAGACTTTCTTGTAAAATTTATTCTCTTCTCATGCCTTTGTTGGCAATCTATTATGGTTTGGGGAGCCTAATATATATCCCCCCATCCATGGATGGTTTTAAAATAAAAAAAAGAAGTAATCCTCTGGCTACTCCAATACTCTAGCTACTCCAATACTCTAGCTCATTCTTTTGGAAGAAACAAGGGTTGCTTCAAGAGCAATATGCTCAGTTAGTATAACTAATCTAAGCTTCGGCTTCTTTTAAATTGTTTCTTTATGGCTTGGGAAGGCTAATATAATTTCCCCCATCTACGGATGGTTTAATTTTAAAAAAATAAAAAATTAAGAGACTTTGATGAAGTAAAGTGTTTTATGAAAATTAATTATTAGAAAATCAATTTTTTGCACTATAATGTTTCTTATAAATATAGTGATTCTATTACCTTCACTAACAATCTGAATACGTTAAAATATTGCATGTGACATGATCGGGCAAGCTCTGGAAAATAATTTTACACATCTCAAAATATTTAGAATAATTTATAAATATATAGTAAAAAACTGTGATTTATCATGTTTTTAAAGTAACTAGAATTCATATCTTATTAGATAATTTAGAATTATATTAGTACCCATTATTTACATTTTTTATTATTGAGCATGTTTAGCATAAAACACAAGCGTGCGTGTTCTTTTCTCGTAAAATCTATGCCTCCTAGATAGAATAATCTTGTGCTTTAGAATATTATCCAAAACATATTTTGGAGAGAATGAATGTGCCTCATCTCATGAACTACATGGCATGATGAGCATGCTGGAGGACTACAAAATTGTTATCAAATCAATTGAAAGTTCATTCGCTAAGTTAAGAGAGCACGCTCAATTGCCCGATGGGTCCTTCTACATGCCTCATCCAGACGGAGGTGGAAATGTCATCCTTGTTTTAGAGTGGAAAGCACTCGAAGAAGAATGAGTAAGGAAGCTTCTCTCATACATCCAAGTCATGGTGGAGGATTTTTCGGGGTAATGGAAGAGTAACATGGAAGAGCAACATGGCATTTTGGATGTGTACTACGATAGACTAGGAGATCTCGAGCATGATGACAGTAGATTGAGTGGAAGGATTTGAAGCCATAGTGATATGCTCAAGGGCACTGTTTTGTTGGGAAATTCTGCAGCTTGATTCTGAAAATGCATTTTTGTTGAATTTTCCTTGTATTGGCATGTGTTGCTTGCAAATATTTTTCCATGAATAATGTTTGAGTTAACTTTTTGGCAGACTAGAATTTGTTTTGGGTTCCCTACTCATTGTTTGGAAAATGTTTTGGACACCTACTCTTTAAAAGTGGAAACTCACTTTGTGGATTTAAAAATTATACAAAAAAGGAATCTGCCCCATCTCATAAGAATTCTAGTTTCTAGTTGTATTCAGGTTAGTCCTTTTATAAATATTGATTAAGTAAAGGTTTTTATGAAAATTAATTATTAGTTAATCATTTTTTTGCACTGTAATGTTTCTTATAAAAACAGGGGTTCTATTACCTTCATTGACAAGTTGAATACATCAAAATATTAAAATTTCCACGATCGTGAAAGGTCTAGAAAACTATTTTTCACATCTAAAAATATTTAGAATTATTTATAAATATATAATAAACAATTGTGATGAATCATGTATTTAAAACAGCTAGAATTCAAATCTTATTTAATTATTTAGAATTGTATTTTTACTTATTATTTACATTTTTTTTCTTATTGAGCATGTTTAGTGTAGAACACGAGCATGCGTGTTGTTTACTTGTAAAATCAATGCTTTATATTTGCATGATGTTGTGCTTTAGAATGTTATCCAAACATGTTTTTGAGAGAATAAATGTGCCTTGTTTCATGAACTACATGGTATGAAGAGCATGCTGGAGGATTACAAGAAGGTTATCTAATCGATTGAAACTTTAGTCGCTAAGTAAAAAGAGCGCGCTCAATTGCCCAATGAGTTGCTTTACATGCCTCATCCAGAAGGAGGTTGAAATGTCATCCTTGTTTCAGACTTAAAAGCACTCAAGCAAGGAAGAACGCCAGGGGCAGTGTCTCTCAGATATCTAAGCCATGGTGGAGGATTTTGTGGAGGAATGGAAGAGTAATATAGAAGAGCACCTTAACATTTTGGATGTGTTTTGCGATAGATTTGGAGCTCTTGAGAATGATGCCAGGATATTGAATGGAAGGCTTTAAAGTCATAGTGATGCACTCAAGGGCAATGTTTTGTTGGGAAATACTACAGCTTGATGCAAAAAAATGCATTTTTGTGTAATTTTCCATGTATTGGCATTTGTTGCTTGCAATTGTTTTTCCCAGTAGGATGCTAAAGTTAACTTTTTTGAATTCAAGTTTCTATTTTAGCCTCCCTACTCATTGTTTAGAATATATTTTCGACACCTACTTTTTGAAATTTGAAACTCTTTTTGTTGATTTAAGAATTAAAATAAGAAAGGAATCTGCCTCGTCTCACAAGAATTCAAGTTTCTAGTCATATTTAGGTTCATCCTTTTAGAGACTTTGACTAAGTAAAGGGTTTTATGAAAATTAATTATTAGTTAATCATTTTTTTTCACTGTAATGCTTCTTATAAATATAGTGATTCTATTAACTTCACTAACAATATGAATACGTTAAAATATTACATGTGTCGTGATAGTGCAAGTTCTGGAAAATTATTTTACACATCACAAAATATTTAGAATAATTTTATAAATATATAATAAAAAATTGTGCTTTATCATATTTTTTTTAAAGTATATTTAAAATATTATTTAATATTTCTAATTATATTCTTACCTATTATTTACATTTTTTTCTCATTGAGCTTGTTTAGTGTAGAACATGAGCATGCAAGTTTATTCCACGTAAAATATATGCCCTTAGATAACATGATCTTGTGCTTTAGAATGTCATCCAAAACATATTTTGGACAGAATGAATAAGCCTCGTCTCACGAACTACATGGCATAAAGAGCATGTTGGAAGATTAGAGGAAGGTTATCAAATCGACTGAAAGTTCATTCGTTAAGTACAGAGTGCACGTTCAATTGCCCGATGAGTCCCTATACATACCTCATCCAGACGTAGTCGAAAATGTTATCCTTGTTTCAGAGTGGTAAACACTTGAGGAAGAATGCTAGAGGCAACCTCTCTCAGATATCCAAGCCATGGTGGAGGATTTTGCGGAGGAATGGAAGAGTGACATGGAAGAGCAACTCGGCCTTTTGGATGTGTATTGTGATAGACAAGGAAATCTCGAACATGATGTCAAGAGATTGAGTGGAAGGTTTTGAAGCCATAGTGATCCGCTCAAGGGCACTGTTTTTTTGGGAAATTCTGGAGCTTGATGCAAAAAATCCATTTTTTAATATGCCATGTATTGGAATGTGTTGCTTGCAAATCTTTTTCCATGTAGAATGCTAGAGTTAACATTTTGGCAGACTAGATTATATTTTTGGTTCCTTACTCATTGTTTGGAAAATATTTTGGACATCAACTCTTTGAATGTTGAAACTCACTTTGAGGATTTAGAAATTTAAAAAAAAAGCCTCATCTCATAAGAATTCAAGTTTCTAGTCATCTTCAGGTTAGTCCTTTTAGAGACTTTGATTTAATTAAAGAATTTTATTAAAATTCATTATTAGAAAATCATTTTCTTTTTTTTGCATAATAATAATTCTTATAAATATAGTGATTCTATTACCTTCACTGACAATTTGAATACGTTAAAATATTACATGTGCCATGATTGTGCAAGCTCTGGAAAATTATTTTACACAACTTAAACTACATGGCATTAAGAGCATGCTAGAGGATTACATGAAGGTTTTGAAATCAACCAAGGTAAATCGAAATACTAGGTTCATCGATGGAGCGGATGCGCCACTAGTGATTCCACGAATAGTACCGTCTCCTCTCTTCTCTCACTTCACAATCTCTGAATCCAACGTCTTTTCCCGCTGGTAACAGCTTCTTTTGCTGCTAACGGCTCTTCCCTGTCAACAACCAACAGTGCTGACCACGCCTCCATCGTGGCCGACCACCATGGCAGAGAACGGCAATCCTATAACCCTACAAAAAACTTTCCTCTCTGCACTCCAAGCAAAATCCCCCCCTCTCCGCCAATCTCTTCCGGACAATCCCGAATTGATCCCAAAATTGGAGCATTTGGGTGATCCAGCATGTCTATACACTGAGGAAGAGATCTCAACACTCTCCGCCCACTACGCCAATGCCCTGGTAGGCAAATTTACTAAAGGCAGGCTCTTAATGGAGCAACTGGAATCATCCTTCAAAAAGACGGGGTTTGCTGGAAAATACCAATTGGGGTCACTGGATTTCAAGCACGTGCTCATCAGATTTGACCAGATTAATGATTATCAGAGATGCTGGATCAAAGGAAGCTGGGTTTTCAATGGAGTCCAGATGAAAATCCTCAAATGGTGTTCGGATTTTTCAACACACAAGGAATCCCCAATTGTTCCGGTATGGTGCACAATCAGGGAAGTCCCCCTGTACTATTATAATGCTTCTTCTATTGAGTATGAAGATATCCCCCTGTATTGTGATCACTGTGCTAAACTGGGACATTCACTAAGTCAATGTAAAACTATCTCCCATAACAATGTTGAATCAATGCCTAAATGGTATGCTACTGGGAATAAATTTGCAAAAGCCCCTGCTATGTTTACTAACAATCAGCCTTCCTCAAATAAGCCCAACTCAGAAATCATATCTCATCAGCTAGCTAATACTAACCCTGCCTCTGATCCTTTGGCATATGGCCCCGAGACAACAGGAGCAATCACTCAAATTACCACACCTCAGTTACCTCAACCACCTCCCCCAGACCACCCATCAGTAACACAAGCCTTGGAAAAATCCCATACAGTCCTTAGGGAACTAATAAACCTAATAGAGGTTACTATCCCTATAAGAAAACCTAAAATATATGTTAAGGATGACATAGAGATTGGTTCTCACAACTTGACTCGTTTCCAGTGCTCCCTCGTTAACCCTCCACTTTCACACCAAGGAAAGATGGAAAACAGATTTACTATTTTGCAGGATATAAAGGATCTGTCGAACTCTGATAAAGGTCTAATTCAGGACCCCTGGAATCCTTTGATGATGGTAGTGAAGTTGCTTCAGATACTTACTCTAAGGCCACCCCTGTGGTAGTTTCAAGTAATCTATCAGGTAAGAATGATGGCCAAGGTAAGATTAAGACCAAAAAGAATTACCTTGTCCAATTGACTAAGATGATGCTAAGATCTGCCACTAAAAGCCATAAATCAGTTGACCAATGATGCACCCTATCAAACATAACTTTTTGGTTTAGAATATGAGGGGAATTGAAACTTCTATGCTCAGACTGAAACATTTGATTTTGAAAAAGAAAATTCAACTATTATGTATTATATAACCTATGCATGATAACTCTCAATGCCAATCCTACATGCAGAAACTGAATTTTTCTAATAACCTTCCTCTCCATAATGGTAAGATCTGGCTAATTTGGAATGACTCACTGATTGTTAATCTTATATGTCACCATGAGTAATTCTTGAATGTTAAAATCATCCACTCTGGCTCTAATTCTCAGATGGAAATAGTTTTTATTTACGCCCTTAGGAATAGAGAAGGTAGAAAGTTACTATGGCATGCCCTAGGTCTTCTCCCACTAAACGAAACTGTTTTCATAGGTGATTTCAACACAATTGTCACACCTGATGAATATAGATACCCTAGCTATCCTAATCTAGGCAGTATTAGGGATTTCCATAATTGGATTAACACCAAAGGAATACGGGAGATTAATACTGTAGGGAATATTTTCACATGGACCAATGGTAGACTGAGAAACCCTACTTCTAAAAGATTAGATAGAGGTCTGTGTACACCCCAATGGAGCAATAAATTCCCAGCTTCCTCCATACAGATCCTCAATAGGCAATCCTCGGATCATTCACCCCTTTTGTTCCAAATTGCTACTCAGACTCCCTCATACCCAAAACCTTTTAGATTTCTCAACTGTTGGTTCAATAGGCCTGATTTCTTGGATTTAATCAAAACAAACTGGGTTTCTCCTATTCACCAAACAGGTATGATGGGGCTATATCTTAAGCTAATTAGAGTTAAGAAAGTAATTAAAATATGGAACAAAGAGAGCTTTGGTAATATTGACTCTAATGTAATGATAGCTGAGGATAATCTCATAAGACAGGAAGTAATCCATGATTTATCCCATTCAGAAACTGAACTTATCATTCTTAATGAAAAAAGGGCACTTCTTCTCAGAGCTTTAAAAGAGAAAGAAAAATTCTGGAAACATAAGTCAAGATTGAATTGGTTTAAGTGTGGGGATAATAATACCCAATTTTTTCATAAATCTGTTCAGGATAAGAACTGTAGATTGAATATATCAAAAATCAAAAACTCATTTGGTCAATGGCTGGACAATTTTACGGACATTCAGAATGAAGCTGTCAAATACTTCTCAGACCTGCTAACTGAATCTTGGAACCCTGTGGATTCCACCTACTATCCACACTTCCTTAGCCAGATTCCTTCCATCATCACTGAGCAAGATAACGCTAGTTTATCTTGGCTTGTAACAGAAACTGAACTCAAATCAATGGTCATAGGGCTGAATAGGAATAGTAGCCCAGGGCCTGATGGCTTCTCTAGTAAATTTTACATCAAATGCTGGGATTTCATAAAAGATTACCTCTTATCTGCAGTAAATGATTTTCTTTTAGGATCTAACATACCAAGAGGTATCTCTAGCACTTGGATAACTCTTATCCCTAAAAAAATCTACCCCATCATCTTTTGATGATTTCAGACCTATTAGCCTTTCTAATGTTGCTAATAAAATTTTCTCTAAGGTTCTCATGGAAAGACTGAAACCATATATGGACAAACTAATTTCTCAAAACCAAACTGCTTTTATGAAGAATAGAGATATCCCAGACAATATCTTATATCTTTAAGAGATGGTTAGATTCCTTGACAAAAAAATAGGGTACCAAATTGTATGCTCAAACTAGACCTGAAAAAGGCTTTTGATAGGGTTAGCTGGGGTTTTTTGCAGAGTATTTTGCATAAATTTGGTTTCTCATGTAAATTTCTTAAGGTGGTCATGAACAACCTTTCCCAGGCTTACTTCTCTGTGCTCACCAATGGTAATCCTGTTGGTTTTTTTAAATCAACTAGAGGAATCAAAGAAGGTGATCCCCTTTCTCCTTTACTGTTCAATATCTTTACTGAATCCTTCTCCAGGAGCATTTCATTCATCTTTAAAAATAACAGTTTGCAATATTTTTCTCTTCCCTCTACTATTTTACCAGTCACCCACTTAAGCTATGCTGATGACACCATAATTTTTATGCAAGCTTCAAAATCTGGTCTAATTAGGATTAAAGCATTTCTGCAGATATTTGAGTTAACATCAGAAATCAACTATAAAAAATCAGAGTTTTACATTAGCAAGAGAGCTACAGTCACTAAGAAACATCAGACTAGGTCTATCCTAGGAATGAAGAGAGGTATTTTCCCATTTAAGTACCTAGGCTGCCCTATTTTCAAAGGAAGAACCCTATCTAGATATTTCCATCCCTTTCTTGAAACTATGGATAAGAGATTTAAAAACTGGAAGAATAGATGGCTAAGTGCAGGAGGGAAAATGACACTGATCCAATCATGCATATACTCTCTCCCTCATCATATTTGGACTGTTTTTAAACCTCCGACATCTATTGTAAAATCCATGGAAAAAAGAATGGCCAGTTTCTTTTGGGGGGGAACTGAGGAAAGAAAAAATAAGGTATGGAAAAAGTGGACTAACATTGCTATCCCTAAATCTCATTATGGATTGGGTTTTAGATCTATCAAGTCAATTATTGAAGCTTGCTCACTTAAATTATGGTGGATTAGGGAACACCTTGTGGGCCAAATTACTATGGTCCTTTCCCCAGTCCCACAAGAACTCCAAAATATGGAAGAGAATCTGTGAGGTAAACCCTATTGCAGAAAAAAAATTCACTGATTATTCATGGCCAAGGTAAATGTGATTTGTGGGCTGCTAACTGGTGCCCAAATGGCTTGTTGATAAACTGTATCCTATCCCACATCACTTCCATGTTTTCCCCCTATTCAGTAGCTGATTTTATAAATAACAAAGTATCAATTTTACCTAAGATCGTTCCTTTTCTGGAAAATGATACTTTTCTATTTTTGCAGGGTGTAGAAATTGTACATGACAGAGAGGACAAGATGATTTGGGAACCTGAAGAGACTGGCAGATTCTCTTTCAAGTCAGCTTATAAAACTCTAACATATATACCAGGTAATTTCCCAGTTACTAAGCTCATATGGAACACTAGGTTACCTAAGAAGATCTCCATCTTTACATGGAAATTGCTCAACTCATTCTTACCTTTTGATGATATCCTCATTAAATGTGGTTTTAGCTTGGCTTCAAAATGTCCTATGTGCAATCAGTCTGACTCTCTGGAACATTTCTTCATTAACTACCATCTTGCTAAATCTGTTTGGATTCAGAGTGCTCGTTTAGTTAACTTCAACCTGCAAAATGTCCATAGTGTTGTGGATACTTTCTTCATCTTTTGGAATTGTAGTGACCTTTCTGGGTTTCAGAAAATAATATGTTGATTGTTGCCTCCATTGATCTGCTGGCCATTATGGAAGGCTAGAAATGCCTACTTTTTTTAGGACAAACCCTTTTCTTTTACCCATATAAGCAAGGAAGTTATAGATACTCTTAATCTTTCCATTTCAGCCTCTCCCTGCCTCCCCAGTATACACCATAACTCATGCAATCAATTCCATTCTCTGATATCCCTCCCCAGACCACCACCAAAGCCAACCATCTCCACTGTATACTGGGAATTTCCAGGTCCCAATGTCATCAAGGTTAATGTGGATGCCTCATGGTTTGCTACATATGTTTCTATTGGCTTAATTGCTCGTGATAACCAGGGTTTCCCACTCCTAATCAAGTCAGAGTCCATATCAGCCATTTCACCACTGGAAGCTGAAATAAAAGCAGTCCTTCTGGAATGTCAATCTGTATCCCTAGATATCCAAACTTCATTATCGAATCTGACTCTTTACAGGCAGTTCATATGATCAATGATCCATCATGCTCCAAATGGACTTTATACCCATTGGTGTTCCAAGTTCACACACTTCTATCCTAGGTTTCTTTAAGCACACATACAGAGAATGTAATTCAGTGGCTGGTGCTATTGTTAAACACCACTCAACCTCCCGGATGTATTTTTCACTTCATTTGAATAACATTCCGGTGCATATTAAATGGCTAATTTATATGGATAGCATTCATACACCTTATATTAGAATCCATAGGCAAGCCTCTAAAGATGATTGATACTGCTGATCTTTCCTTCCTTTTGCCGCAGGTTATGAACCTCATCATGGCTCTAGAACCTTATGCTTCCCCCCGAGGTTATGGTGTTTCACTTTCCAGAGGGGATCTCATAGCCACATTTTCTATCCACATTCGTGTGCTCGAGGGGACATTCGTGTGCTCGAGGGGACATTCGTGTGCTCAAGGGGACATCCGTGTGCTCGAGGGGACATCTGTGTGCTCAACGGGACATTCGTGTGCTCGAGGGGACATTCGTGTGCTCGAGGGGACATTCTTGTGCTCGAGGGGACATCTGTGTGGTCGAGGGGACATCCGTGTGCTCGAGCTCGAGGGGACATCCGTGTGCTCGAGCTCGAGGGGACATTCGTGAGCTCGAGGGAACATTCGTGTTTTTGAGGGGACATTCGTGTGCTCGAGGGGACATTCACGTTCTCGAAGGGACATTAGTGTGCTAGATGGGATATTTGTGTGCTCGAGGGAACTTTCGTGTGCTCGAGGAGACATTCTTGTGCTTGAGGGAACATTCGTGTGTTCGAGGAGACATTCGTGTGTTCGAGGGGACATTCGTGTGTTCGAGGGGACATTCGTGTGCTCGAGGGGACATTCGTGTGCTCGAGGGGACTTTTGTGTGCTCAAGGGACATTGGTGTGCTCGAAGGGACATTGGTGTGCTCGATGGGACATTCGTGTGCTCCAGGGGACATTCGTGTGCTCCAGGGGACTTTCGTGTGATCGAGGGACATTCATGTTCTCGAAGGGACATTAGTGTGCTCGATGGGACATTAGTGTGCTCGAGGGGACTTTCTATGCTCGAGGAGATATTTATGCGCTCGAGGGGACATTCGTGTGCTCGAGGGGACATTCATGTTTTCGAAGGGACATTCGTGTGTTCGAGGGGACATTCGTGTGCTCGAGGGGACATTCGTGTGCTTGAGGGGACTTCCGTGTGCTCGAGGGGACATTCGTGTGCTCGAGGGGACATTCGTGTGCTCGAGCTACATTCGTGTGCTCGAGCTGATTACGCTTGGTTTTTCCAGCTAGACACATGCCATTCAACAACATACTCCTCCGGCTTTTTCACCATGGTCTGCAAGTTTCTCCTGCTTACGAGCTCAGAATACCAACAATGGCAGACTTACTAGCCTAATTCCTCCATCAGTTTTACTTACGGTTATGACTGAATGGTTGTTGCCTGGCCAAAGTAATGAATTAACACTGGATGTGGACATTCGCTACTTTGGAATTGCAACTACCTTTTTCTTATAGATCTTTCACATATATAGACTTATAGTTATTAGTATCTGATAATTCTTTTGGAGGCAATGATGTTGCCTTTTTGTATAAAACTACTATGATGTCACTGGCTCGTATATTATGTGGCTTGGGGTACCAATATATCAACCCCCACCCTTGGGTGTTTTCAGTTAAAAAAAAAGAAAAGAAGGTTTTGAAATCAACTGAAACTTGATTCGCTAAGTACATAGAGCGCACTCAATTTCCCGATGAGTCACTCTACACGCCTTATCCAAACTCAGGTAGAAATGTCATCCTTGTTCCAAATTGGAAAGCACTCGAGGAAGAACGCCAGAGTCATCGTCTCTCAGATATCCAAGCCATGGTAGTGGATTTTGCAGAGGAATGAAAGACTTGGAGATCTCGAGCATGATGTCAGGAGAATCAGTAAAAAGCTTTGGATCCATAGTGATATGCTCAAGGGCAATGTTTTGTTGTGAAATTCTACAGCTTGATATAGAATAAAGCATTATTGTTAAATTTTCCATGTATTGGCATGTGTTGCTTGAAACTCTCTTTTTCAAGTAGAATGCTAGAGTTAACTTTTTGGCGGACTAGATTCTATTTTGGATTCCCTACTCTTTGTTTGGAAAATATTTTGGACAACAACTCTTTGAATGTTGAAACTCACTTTGAGGATTTAAACAAATGAAAAAAAGAATTCCAGTTTCTGTATATCTTCAGGTTAGTCCTTTTAGAGACATTGATTATGTAAAGTGTTTTATGAAAATTAATAATTAGAAAATTTATTTTCTTTTTTTTCACAATATGTTTTCTTATAAATATAGTGATTCTATTACCTTCAATTACAATTTGGCTACTTTAAAATATTACATGTGCCATGATAGTGCAAGCTCTGGAAAATTATTTTACTCAAATTAAAAATATTTAGAATAATTTATAAATTGGGATTGATCATGTTTTTAAAATAACTTAAATTAAAATCTTATTTAATTTTTTAGAATTATATTCTTACCTATTATTTACATTATTTTGTGATTGAGCATGTTTAGTGTAGAACATGAGTGTGCGAGTTGTTTCCTTGTAAAATATATGCCCCCCTAGCTAGCATGATCTTGTGCATTAGAATGTTATCCAAAAAATATTTTGGACAAAATTAATATGCCTCATCATATGAACTTCATGGCTTGAAGAGCGTGCTAGAGGATTACACGAAGGTTATCAAATTCATTGAAATTTCATTCGTTAAGTACAATGAGCGCTTAGTTGCTCCAAGAGTCCCTCTCTATATGCCTCGTCTAAATGGAGGTGTAAGTGGTATCCTTGTTTCAGAGTGGAAAGGCCTTGATAAAGAACGCTAGAGGCAGCGTCTCTAAGATATCTAAGCAATGGTGGAGGATTTTGCAGAGGAATGGAAGAGCAACTAGGCATTTTGGATGTGTACAACGATATACTTTAAGATCTCAAGCATGATGTCAAGAGATTAAGTGGAAGAATTTGAAGCTATAGAAATTTTCTCAAGGGCCCTATTTTGTTGGGAAATTCTTCAGCTGGAGGCAGAAAATGCATTTTTACGGAATCTACCAAGTATTGGAATATGTTGCTTGCAAATCTTTTTTCCAGTAGAATGCTAGAGTTAACTTTTTGACGGTCTAGATTTTATTTCGGGTTCCTTAATCATAAATGTTTTTGGAACCCACTCATTAAAGTTGAAACTCATTTTGAGGATTTAAAATTTTTTTGAAGAAATTTGCCTCGTCTCACAAGGATTCAAATTTCTAGTCATTTTCATGTTACTCCATTTAGAGACTTTGATTTAGTAAAGAGTTTTATGAAAACTAATTATTAGAAAATTATTTTCATTTTTTGCACTGTAACATTTCTTTTAAATGTAGTGATTCTATTAATTTTACTCACACTTTGAATAAGTTAAAATATTACATGTTCCATGATTGTGCAAGCTTTGGAAAATTATTTTACACATTTTAAAGAATAATTTAAAAATATATAATAAAAAATTGTGGTAAATCATTTTTTAAAAACAGCTAGAATTCATATATTATTTGATTATTTAGAAGTATATTTTACCTATTATTTACTCCCTCTTTCCCATAGTTAATGGCATAATTTCTTTTTCACGGCCTTCAATGATCATGTTTGACCGTTAATATATCTAGCTACATATAATAAATACGCATATATAATTGATACTTAGAAAATAGACATTAACATTAATCTAACAAGATCCAACATGATATTTTATTATGTATATATTAATATATATTTAGGGTCAAAGTTTTTTTATTTTGACTTGCAAAAAGCAATTGTGTCAGTGATTATGGATGGATACACTTTTTCTTATTGAGCATGTTTAGTGTAGAACACGAGCGTGCGTGTTGTTTCCTTATAAAATCCATGCCCCCTAGCTAGCATTATCATGTTCTTTAGAATGTTATCCAAAACACATTTTGGAGAGAATGGATGTGCCTCGTCTCATGAACTACATGGCATGAAGAGTGTGCTGGAGGATTACAGTAAGGTTATCAAATCGATTAAAACTTCATTCCCTAACTACAGAGAGCGCGCTCAATTACCTTTAGGGTCCCTCTACATGCCTTATCCAAACGGAGGTGGAAATATCATTCTTGTTACAGAGTGGAAAGAACTCGAAGAAGAATGCCATAGGCAGCGTCTTTCATATGTCCAAGCCACGGTGGAGGATTTTGCAGAAGAATGGAACAGTAACAGGGAAAACAACTTGGCATTTTTTATGTGTACTGCGATACACTTGTAGATCTTGAGCAAGATGTCAGGAGATTGAGTGGATGGCTTTGAAGGCTTAGTGATATGCTCAAGGCCACAGTTTTGTTGGAAAATTCTCTTGCTTGATGCAGAAAATGCATTTTTGTTGAATCTTCCATGCATTGGTATATGTTGCTTGCAACTCTTTTTCCTAGTAGAATGCTAGGGTTCACTTTTTGGCGGACTAGATTCTATTTCAGTTCCATATTCATTGTTTGGAAAATGTTTTGGACACCTACTCTTGAAAGTTGAAACTCATTTTGAGGATTAAAAAAAATCATCCTCGTCTCACAAGAATTAAAGTTTCTATACATCTTCAGGTTAGTCCTTTTAGAGACTTTGATTAAGTAAAGGGTTTAATGAAAATTTATTATTAGAAAATTATTTTCTTTTTCTACACTGTAATGTTTCTTATGAATATAGTGATTCTTTTACCTTCATTAACAATTTGAAAATATTAAAATATTACATGTGCCATGTTCGTACAAGCACTTGAAAATTATTTTACACATCTAAAAATATTTAGCATAAATAATAAATATATGATAAAAATTAGTGATATATCATGTTATTAAAACAGCTAGAACTCAAATATTATTTAATTATTTAGAAATATATTGTTACTGTTATTTACATTTTTTTATTGAGCATGTTTAGTGTTAAACACAGGCGTGCATGGTGTTTCCTCATAAAATCAATGCCACCTTGCTAGCATGATCATGTGCTATAGAATGTTATCCAAAACATATTTTTGTAAAGAATTACTATGCCTTGTCTCACGAACTACATGGCATGAAAAGCGTGCTAAAGAATTACAAGAGGGTTATCAAATCGATTGAAACTTCATTCTCTAAGTACACAGACTGCGCTCAATTGCCCAATGAGTCCCTCTACGTGCCTCATCAAGACGGAGGTGGAAATGTCATCCTTGTGTTAGAGTGGAAAGCAC
Source organism: Rubia yunnanensis (assembly GCA_037428765.1). NCBI lineage: Eukaryota > Viridiplantae > Streptophyta > Magnoliopsida > Gentianales > Rubiaceae > Rubia > Rubia yunnanensis. The sequence goes on along the minus strand of CM075071.1, from coordinate 29,864,235 downwards.
TCGAGGAAAACATTCCACAGGCAGCGTCTCTTAGATATCTAAGCCATGATGGAGGATTTTTTTGGAGCAATGGAAGAGTAACATGGAAGAGCTACTCAGCATTTTGGATGCGTACTGCAACAGACTTCGAGATCTCAAACATGATGTCAAAAGATTGAGTGGAAGGCGTTGAGGCCATAGTTATATGCTCAAGGGAACTATTTTGTTGGGAAATTCTGCATCTCGATGCAGGAAATGTATTTTTGTTGAATCTGCATTGTATTGGCATGTGTTGCTTGCAAATCTATTTCCTAGTATAATGCTAGAGTTCATTTCTGGCAGATTAGATTCTTTTCAGATTCCCTACTCATTGTTTAGAATATATTTTGGACACCTAGTCTTTAAAAGTTGAAACTCATTTTGAGTATTTTAAAAAAAAAAATCTGCCTCGTCTCACAAGAATACAAGTTTTTAGTCATCTTCAGGTTAGTCCTTTTAGAGAATTTGATTTACTAAAGGGTTAATCTTATTTAACTGTTTAGAACTATATTTTTACCAATTATTTACATTTGTTTTTCTTATTGAGCATGTTTAGTGTAGAACACGTGCGTGCGTGTTGTTTCCTTATCAAATCTATGCCCCAAGCAAGAATTATCTTTTGCTTTAGAATGCTATCAAAAACATATTTTGGAAAGAATGAATGAGCCTCATCTCATGAAGTACATGGCATGAAGGGCGTGCTAGAGGATTACATGAAGGTTATCAAATCGATAGAAACTTTATTCGCTAAGTACAGAGAGCGCGCTCAATTTACCGATGAGTCCCTCTACATGCCTCATTCAGATGAAGGTGGAAATGTCATCCTTGTCTAATATTGGAAAGAAATCGAAGAAGAATTCTAGGGGCAACTCTCTCACATATCGAAGCCATGGTGGAGAATTTTGCAAAGAAATGGAAGAGTAACATGGAAGAGCAACTCAGAATTTTGGATGTGTACTACAGTAGACTTTCAGATCGCAAGCATGATGTCAAGAGATTGAGAGGAAAGCTTGGAAACCATAGTGATATAGTGATAAGACGTCAAATGCATGTATTTTTTCAAAGCATTTCACTTCTCTTTTGTCATAAAGGGTTTAGATGATCATTTTTGGCTTTCATATCTAAATCTTTCATTTTGTAACCTATTTTTAGCCTAATGTAACCTAGCGTCTTTGTAAGCTTAATTTGTATATTGCTCATAAGCACTTTAGATTGGTTTAGCCAAGGCCATTCGCTAGAATGGTAGAAGATTGAAGGCCACGAGCCAAAATGTGGTAGAAGAAAAGTATGAAATTAAAGAATGAAGGCCATGCGACTGACATAAAGACCGGCTGGCTGATCGGCCGGGTGAAGGAGACCGAGCGCTCAACCATGGGCTCACGCACCCAAGATGCAAGGGAAAATGTCTCTCAGTTTCCAAATGAGCAGCCCACTCTTCCTTTTGCGTGACCGCATAGTGGGCATCATTCAGCGCCTAGGTGCTGTGAGGCATGTACGTCCAACCATGCCTATGCACAAAGATGGAAACCACGGAGTAGTTCTTTAGACTGGGATCGCATTCCTTGCGCACGTTAACGCACACCCACACGGTGCCCTCTCGACCAGAGCCCAAACAACAGCATTAGCCTGTGCTCTGCTACCCTTTTGATCCATTCTTGACCATAAATTGTACTATAAATATCCCTTATCTTATCCTCATTTGTCTCTCTCTTCTTGTCCGAATTCCCTCTTCTAAAAATCATACTTCTCCATTTTCTTTCATCTTTTCTCTCTTTGTTTTTGTATGAATTCACATATTAATGTTAATATGATTTGTATTAGATAAACTTAGTCTTGGGAGCAATTGATTAAGACTTTAAAGCCCATGTCTTGAGAACCATTTATAACCTATTTAATGCTTAGCAATTGTGCATTTATGAAGATTTGAATATTGGTTGTTGATATCATTAAATTTGTTGGAAGTTTGGGTATATGAATTACTTGTGTGATTGCTTGTTAGAGTAAGGAAAAAGTAGCTAAGTTTCCTCTCTTTTAATTTGAAATCCAAGAGCATGAGTTAGAAATTCTAATGATGTTCATGAGTTGATAATTACTACATGAATGTGATGATGTTGAACTCTTTGTCATGTTTGTTTAATGTAGCTTATAGGAGAGGTCTATGAATGTTGAACGTTCTTGACTAATCTTGTGTAAATGTATGAATTGGTTCAATTCTTAGACACGGTGTAGTTTTTATAAGTGTTACCAAGCTTGTTGATTCTTTGTACTGAATGGCTTTAATGGGATACGTTTTAGTCATTTCTCGGCTAAAGGAGCCATTAGTGAGGTTTGAAAAGAGATGTCAAATTCACTGTTGAAAACTACTTTTGATGTGCTTCATTTTGCATGTGTTAACCGTTGCATTCGGCATAGTTATTAGTTTTTTTATGTGGTGGATTCTAGTATTAGTTGAGTTTACGTGACAAGGGGTTTGGACGGCCATGTTTGGTTTTCTTGTCCAAATTCTGCATTTTGTAGACTTAATTAGTACTAATGGACATCTTGTACCCACAGGCTCCTAGATCTTCCTTGTGATCATCTTTAGTAGGTTGTCCGTGGGTACTTTCTGGTTACATTCTATGTGAAGGAGTAAGAGCGATAGAAGATATTGAAGGCCATTTGCAAGAACGGTATAAGAGATTGAAGGTTATTCATCTCTAGAATGGTAGTAGATGAAGTCCATGAACATCAAACCATGGTAGAAGGAGATTGGACCCAAAGATAAGTGGCAATAGAGTTCAAAGCGGTCAACAAAGAAATGGGGAATCATGGTCCAATGAGTTGCGCCAAAGTTTGAGAACAATTTGAGAAGAATTAGTCTTCAAGAATAATTCCATTGGGTTCATCTTCTCGAGAGCTATAAAATCAACTACTAAAACTTCCAAATATAACTAACGGTTCACCCGTAGCGAAGGAAAGAAGTTCAGCCAGACAAGGTACCACCAGTCGGCACAGGCCGCTCATGGGTGGCAACACCAGCTTGCGCCAAAAGAGTTAGCCCACACCAAAAGGATTCAACATGAGGCAATGATGTGAAACATTTCAAATTCCATGGGCCATACACATAAATTTCAACCTTCACTCAAAATCAACAAATGATAGGCTTAGACCATCCTATTTCTGACCACCTGTGCCGTTGTGCAAAATGTTAAATCCAGCCGATGAGGTGTGGAGAATCTGATGGCCCGTGCAGAGTTTTTGAGCAAAGAAAGATTCCAAATGATGGTCTCTCCAAGGGCTACATCCCTTAGATTAGAAGTTCAAAACGAGGCTTCTAAATGATGGCCCGGACCAACGGCCACAATCCGCGCCAAAGGAGTCGACATGAACTGTACAAGATCTAGTAGCCCATAGCAGCACAGAGCAGAGACCCGCACTAGAAGCTATGCCCCATGCTAGTTGACTCGATGCAGACCGTTCCAGATCTAGCGGCCCACGCCAGCAAGGACAAGTACACGGTGCAGTCTGTGCCATCCGTGATGACTCGCGCAAGGCAGCGACTGACCTAGGGTTTTTTTTATGTTTTTGGCCTATTTTGGGCCTAGTTTTATACCCAATCCCCTTCTACTATAAATACAGCCTTAGTATACTAGGTTAAAAAAAGTTAGATCATATTTTAGTTTATCTTGTAGTTAGAGAGCAACTCTAGAGAGAATAAAACGCTTTCCTCTTCTTTTCTTTCCTTTTATTTTCATATTAATCCTCAGATGTGGAATTCTAATGTTTATTTGAATTCCATATCTATGGAGTAGTTTCCATAGCTTGGGGATAAATTGTTGGCACATGGCTGTTTATTTGAATTCCATATCTATGGAGTAAAGTCCATAGTTTGGGGATAAATTGTAGGCGCATGGCTATTTATGTTTTGTGAGATCTAGTAGTTCATCCTAATTTTGCGTTCATGACATTATTGTGACTTGTTCTTGAATGTTTGAATTGCACGAATAGTACACTGCATATAAGCACACACTTTAGTCTATATTCATATTGGTGCAAATATTCATACCCCCTTGGGATGAGAAACTTGGATTTTTTGAATGGGTAATGGGTACGGGTCTGCATGGCTATGTGCACAAGGAACCTGGGTAATACTTTAAACTATTTTCAATAGCACCAGTATTAGCTGACTACGTAAAATAGTATGAAAGGTTGCGGGTAGAGATAGTGAAAAGTAGCAAGCTAGCGTTGTAAGAGACCCTAGTGTTATAGATAAGGCGCCAATGACCCTTGGCCAAATTAATAGGCCATTGGAAAGTAGAGCATTCATGGTGGAATGCCCGGGACGTAATCACACGTAGGAGAAACAAATCTACAACAATGGTTGGATCTTGTTGTACTCCCCTAATTACGATGGCGGTATCGATGAAGGGTTGTGAGTGCACCCGACGTGATAGGTATGGGGAAGTGTATGCCATTGACCACACCACGTGTTATGAACACTTTATTAGGTTTCTAAATCTCTATGTGAATGAATCGAGGATCGATACATTAAATTAACCATGTTGCACAATGGCTCCCCTAGTGTTTAGTTTAATAGATTAATTTCTTTTTGCATTTATGTTTTGTAGCTGTTAATTGAGAAACCAAACTCCCTTCCCTTTTGTTTTCTTTACTAACTATTTGTATCACTCGTATGGATTTACGACTCATAAAAGGTTATGTTTTAATTGATTCTTAGGCCGTAGCATCTCTGAGGACATACCCATGGCTTACTGCTAACTACCCTTTAAGTAGCGTAGTAGTGAGATTTGGGTGCATAATATAAATATTAAATTCGATCCCCTTGAACCTCGATGCCTCTGCTCGGGTTCATTTTCTATAGTTAACGACCCCAAGTGGAGGTGGTTTAAATTTTGGCACCATTATTGGGGATGCTATTTAGCTTAAGTGTCAATTAGCATAACGTGTTAGTAGAGTAGTTAGTTTTGTTTTAAACTTTACCTTATTTTGTGTTGAAGTATGTATTTTTGGACTTTGATGATGTGGGGAAATACCACTAAGCAGATAACACTTTGTAGGGTGTGTCAGTTCGATCACCTACAGAGCGTTGCCTATAGTTGAGCGAGTATGGGAGGAGTATGGAACTGGCAATTCAACAAGATCAATGGGAGCGAGAGTGGTGCATGTACCACTACTCACCCGAATTGATCTCGACCCTCAAGTCTACATGTGTCGAAGCTTTGACAATCAATTATTTTCTTGCATCAGGAATGGTGGCATTTAAATATCTTCTAGCATTGACATAATGGGTGAAAAGGTAAATGAGCTAGTAGACATAGTTAACCATTTGATAGGAAGGTGTAAGACAGTGTCAAAACCCTGAGATTTTGGTAATTTCTCTATAAAATCCATAGTGATCTGTTACCATACTTATCAGGTGAAGGCAAAGGCTGCAATAGGCCAGATGTAAAACATTTTCATACTTGTTCTTCTGGAAAATTGAACATTCCCCAACAAAAGATACAATGTCCTCTCTCATGCTAGGCCAATGAAACAAGGATTCAACTCTTTTAATGGTGGCAGATTTCCCTGAATGGCCACCCAAAGATGAAGAATGAAGAGCACTCAACACAGTTTTTCAGATATCAGATGTTGCTCCTATATAGATTCTATTTCTTTTCCCTAGAATGCCCTTATCATAACGGAATTCACTTTGTAGTTCTGTATTGAATGTAAACTGTAGAATGTGACTTTGTGTTTTTTCATCATCTTGATAGCTTTTAGAGTTCTGATGCATCCAAGTAGGCTAAGTAGTACCGATCACCATTAGTTTAGACTGATTTTCCATTTTGTATCCCTTTTGTGCTTCAAATGTAGGTTCTTTTGCAATCTTTTCAGTTGTATAATGGAACTTGCAATCTAAACTATTATTCTCTATTTCCACAAACTTCTCTAAGGGAAGCTCATTGGTATTCTGATTCAGCTCATCTATTTCTGGAACTAATACTCTGGAAAGAGCATCTGCTGTAATGTTTTCCTTTTCCCTCTTGTATTGAATGTCAAAACTAAGACCAAACAACTTTATAGCCCATTTATATTGTAATTCATTGTGAAGCTTCTAATCCAATAATTATTTGAGTGATTGATGATCTGTCTTAATGATGAAATGTTGTCCAACCAAATAGTGCTTCCATTTGTCAATTGCTAGAACTATGGCTAATAGCTCTTTCTCATAAGTGGAGAGTCTTTTAATCCTTTGACAAAAGGACTTACCTATAGAGGTTATAGGATTATGGTCTTGCATCAAAATAGCCCCCATACCAACATCACCTACATAATTTTCTAGGACAAGAGGTTTGTCAAACTCTGGTAGCTTAAGCACATGTGTTGTAGTGATGATTTTTTTAGATCCTGGAAAGTTGTGGTGGCCTCTTCACTCCACTAAAATGAATCCTTTTTAAGAAGATTATGTAAAGGTCTACAAACACTACCATACTGTTGTATAAACCTTCTATAATAACATGTTAGGCCAAGAAAACATCTCAACTCCTTAACAGACTTTGGTGCTGGCCATTTCGGAATACAACTGATCTTTTGGAGATGCATCTTTACCCCAGACTGTGTGGTAACATGTCCAAGGTATTCCACATTCTGCTATCCAAAAACACACTTACTAGCTTTGGCATACAGCTGATGTTGTCTCATTAATTCCATTACTGCTTCTAGGTGTTGTGAATGATCATCTAATGTCTTACTGTAAATCAGTATGTCATCAAAAAAAATATAACAAAATTCCTCAAATAGTCTTTAAAGATCTGATTCATAAGGGATTGAAATGTGGCAGGAGAATGTTTTAGTCCAAATGGCATGACAAGAAACTCAAAATGCCCATTGTGTGTTTGAAATGTTGTTTTTACCACATCCTCTCTCCTAACCCTTATCTGATGATAACCATCCCTTAACTCTAGTTTAGAAAACATATTTGAACCATGAAGCTCATCTAACAGTTCATCAATAGTGGAAATGGGAAATTTATCCTTCACAGTAGTGTCATTAAGATTCCTGTAATCAATACACAACCTCCAAGTATTATCCTCCTTATTAACTAGTAAAAAAGGATATGAGTAAGGGCTATTACAGATATGAATTACCTGATTCCTGAGCATTTCATCCACTTTCTTTTCCATCTCAGCCTTATAAGTATGTGGTTGTCTATAAGCTCTGATCTGGAAGGGCTCAAAATCTGGTTTCAAAACAATTATGTGGTCAACATCTCTCTCGGGAGGCAAGCCTTTTGGCATTTTAAATATATCTACATATCTGCCAAGAAGGGTATGTATTTCAGCAGGTACAAAGTCTCCTCATTGATCAGTGGAAAAATGATTGGCTTGACCTGCACTACCTCCTGTTTTTTCGAGCCAGTTGATGAACCTGCATTAATGTCCTACAAGTAGTAGTAGTTTGCATAGTTTCATGAAACAATTTCCTCTTCTTCTGTTTAGTAAGCTGCTTAACTTCATACCCTCTGATCATTTTCAAAGTAACTCTTTCATCTAATCCTTGTATGGTCCAATTCAGTCCCTGATTCCAAAATGATATGCTCTTATCTAATAAGTCAAAAGAGATAGGACTGAACATCCTTATCAAATCCACTCTAAGAACCATATAAGTATCTCTCAGGGGTTATATCCTGAGATCATAGTTGGACTGATGCTCTTGAATCTGCAAGGATACCTTTGGAAAAAAGAAGCTACCACTAATTTTAGTTCCATCTCCAATTTCTACTATAAAAGGCTTTGGAGTTCTTTCTTGTCCGGGTTTCAAATCCTTCACTATTTTAGGATCTATAAATCTATCATTGATTACAATGTCCAACAGTACACTAACCTTATTATCTTTGATCCATCCATACACAGTTATAGAAATGTATTTTGAACTAAGGATTCTGAAATGAAGTCCTTGAAAGATCTTCCGCAATCGGGATAGAGTGATGATGTTTCATCGACTCATGCAAAACTCCATCAGCTACATGTAGTGGCCTACCGTCTATGCCTTGCTCAATGTATAGTTCACAAGGACATGATTTCTAAAACACACGCAAAATAGCTAGTAAATACAAAACTTAATTCAAATGTACATAATTGACAAAAGGATCCTTCGTACCATTTCTTCAATTGAAAGTGTGCATTGTTTAGGTCATCGGGTTTGAACAATTTCCCATCGATTGTTGGATTTTGTACAATTTCTCTGTGATTTACCTCAACCTCCCTGGGAGAATTTTGTAAACCCCTAGATGGCATTGTCCAGTCGGGCATTAACTCCTCTAAATTGTATGGAAGAACTAGCCTGATGTGTTGGACCAACTTCCAAATTACAAGATCTTGTTACTCAAATTGTTCGTCTTAGAGTTGGGCTTTTTTTGCAGCGAATGGACTCTTCAGGGTTCCGCTCCATCGTAGGACCGGATGATCCCAAATGCTTGTCGTTGGGTCAAGAAACTACCCACACCCCTAACACGGCCCGGATGGTCGGATTTTTCCATGGCTTGACAAAGAATGTCTTGTTTATCACTTGGAATGATTTCCCCTCGCAATTGATCATTCTTCAATTTTTCCTAACTGAAAACATAAATAGATATAATTTTGTTATTTCCATATAAATAAAATATAGTTCAAATTATTAATGTATTCACCTAAAAAATTATGTACCACTCTTTCAACAATTTGTTTCTCTTCTTCCTTGACATATTGACCCTTGTTTTTTCGACCTTTTAAAAAATAGATCGCCTTTCTCAATGTCACTGTCCCTAATTGGTTGCACCAAAACCCTTGCCTCATCTTCCATCATCCCACCCACTAATGCCATTTTCACATCTTGTTCTAGACGTTCCTTCATGAGGGGCATTGCCGCAAAGTGATAATACCCATGACTCAATCGGTGGGGTATTTTATTATCCCCAGCAATGCATTGTTTTTCATCCCTTGTACCCTATGTTGGATGTTACGGTCATGTTAACAATATAGACCTTTTAATGTATGTAATGAATCACACTAATAATTTGCACTAGTTTTCTAACATTTTCCCTATTCTCTAATGCCCTTTTCTTGTGAATCTCTCAGCTCTCAGGTAGAAAGTACATGCCAGTTTCCCATGGGCGATCACCTTTATTATCGCTAAATATCTAATCTTTGGACAAAGTGTATTTATGTTCACGCCAACTCTTCGACATCATGAACATTGCCTTCTTTCGGAAAGCACCCACATTTTGTGCTTCAATTTTAAAAGGCCTCTACGGGGATTACGAAACACAAGGATATGAAGAGGGAGAGTACATGTGAAGACACATTGTAGAACAAAAAAGTAGGGAAAATGATTCACTAAAGATACCTTGCATTCCATCCGCAACGTGCCCTTGTATAATTTGGGACATCAAGCCAAGTATCATAGTGGATATCCACCCTTGTTCTATCGACCTTTTCACGCAACTAGACCATTTGGCACGTTGCTCATACACACAATTGCCCAACTTGTAAAAAATCAACAATGTTAACTCTTTCGTAGACATTTTACGTTCTAATGCTCTACAATTAGTGTTTTCCTACATCCCCCGTACCATCATCCTCATCCTCATCCCACGTCGTCTCCGTTGTTGGGGGATTGACATTACCGGACTATGACACATCGTTACGAGTTTGTTTCCTAGTTTCCATTTTGAATGCTACATTAACAAATATACCCAAAAAATAGCTTAACCTCGGACAAAAATAAGTTACTAATATTTATAGACTACCCAAATATTTAAGATGAAATTTTTAACTATACCCTAGGCAATGAACATATACAGTAGAAGATGAATTTACCATTTAAGATCATTAAGCAAATTTTTTTTGTAATCAACACAACCTAGCAATTTAATAACAAATCACACTTAAAATAGAAGCCATAGGAATCACAAAATCCAAACCCTAGATAACATTAACAAGTTAATATTTGAAATTTCTCATTTATGTTTGAAAATAATAAACTCTAGCATCAAATTTGAGACTAGATTTACCTTGTTGATCAATCAAAGGGTATGAAACACTCCTTCATAACTTCTACTTACATTACAAAAAAACCGATGATGAAAATAAGAAATTTGAAGAGGGAATTTGGAGTAGAAGAGATGTAGACATATCTCAAATCATCCACACTTAAAATGGGAGGTTTGATGATGAAATGGATTGATGAGTTGGGGTTTGAAGGTTTTTTGGAGAGGAGAAAAGTGGGAAGGGCAGGTTTTTTTAATGGGAGAAAATGCCCATTTGAAACCCTTTCCCCATTTTTTTATTGCTGACTTGTAGGGTTTCCAAACTCGGAAACTTATTTCCAAACTCATAATTATTTCATCTCTACTACACGGAAGACAAGACAGGTTTCCGAGTTCGGAGACCCTTTTTCGATTTAAAAAGAAAAGAAAAATGGGCAGACGTTTGAAACCCACAAATCAAAATCGATTTGTTCATTCTCCTAAACCCTACAATCCCAATACCCCGAAACTCTTTCCCAAATTTCACAATCTGAATCCCCCAAACCAATTCACCATGAGTCGCAAGAGCATTGCCTCTATTTGAAAGGCAATTGATCGTTGTCATCGTCCTATCACGGAGATTGGTCAATCAAAAATGTTCTTCAATAAAACCGCTGATCAAAGGTATGTCAATTTTTTGAAGAAAAAGGTTATTAATTCGAATGATATATTATCGTCGGACATTGAGGAGTTAGAACTAGGATACTCGCTAGCACATTTTAAAACCCAACATTTGGAGAAACTACTTTGTATGTATGAGCCTGTACACACGAATAAAGTGATTCAATTTTATGTGAATTTAGGTCAGAGTAACAACAATAGAGATATAACAAGGGTTAAAGGGAAAGATTTATCTGTGACTACGTATACAATTAACACTGCCCTAGATTGCCCTTACATCATCATCGAGAAATTAAGGCCCGATGACCTCTATTTCCCTCTATATATTTATCACACACATGTTTGGCCAGGTGTGAGTGACGCTACTCCCCTTTGTCCCGTAGCCATGGCTATGAAATATTTTAAGAGAGTAGGAGCTAATGTGGGGAAAGGGGAGAATTTTGATATCGATTAAATAACCGTGGATGAGCGTATCATATATGATTGAATATGTCTTAACGTTTTCCCCATGCTTTACTATGTCATGGAAGGTAGAAAGATAAACCAGGGCTTCACCATCATCTCTTTCATGTTGAAGGCCGCACAGACAAAGAAGAAAGATCTTCCTTATAGTGGTTTGATAACCGCTATGATAAAAAAGGTGGGCATAGTTCCGTAGGATAAGCCATTGAGGATAGACTACTATGACAAGAATTGATTCCAACACAAAAACCTCCATCTAGACTTTGACGGCAAGTGGGCCCCCCATGAAATACCCTGTCAAAACATTAAGATTGCCAAGAGGGCTCGCGAAGTAAAATCCATAAGAGAAGAGGCATCAAGCTCCCATAAGAGATTGAAAATTTTACTTAAATAAAATTTAAAATATTAACTTTTAATATCCATTTAATTTTGATGTATATTGATTTTTAGGTACCGGCAGTAGTTGGAAGGCTAGGTGGACCAGATATTTTGATTGTATGTGTGCGGACTTAACCGAGACCTACGAAATGTTAACCCACGCTCATACCCAGCATATTGCGTTCCTAGAAGCTTAGGGCCTGAAATTGGAATTGAGCGAAGATGACGAGCTGCCTAACTTTGAGCTGATCTTCTCAGAGAGTGAAGATAATGATGATGAAAATGGAAGGATGACATGAACATTGCGGGTAAAGAATAGGGTGGGAGGGGAATCTATATAAGATGTAGTTGTTATGATGCTTGGAAAACATTGGATTATGTTAGGTTTTTATTTGGTTTTAAAATGTGAATATGTAAGGATTGGTTCATGGAATATATTTAAATTCATTTAGTCATTTTAGTTCAAAATTTTAATGCACAAAATTTGAAATATATTGTTCTATTGGGATTTTTTTTAATGTTAGGTAGGTGTAATTAGTGATCGAATAGGTGATGTTCTTAGGTAAAAGGTTTGTAAAATATGAAAATGACAATAAGACAGGATGACTTTCCTAGCTCAGAAATATGTCCGTCCTTTGGATTTATAGACCGGATCCAATTCTAGACTCGGAAATTGATCAATTTGTTTGGACCTGTTGTCACGATTACCTTTCCAAGATTGGAAATATAGTTTACGAACTTTTAAAAAAAGAATACCTTTAAAGAATAGCATACACGAGTCACTTTCTGAGCTCGGAAAGTAATTTTCTGAGCTCGTGTGACATTTCTGGCCCATTCTTGGAAATTTCAAAGCTTGCATTTTTTCCCAGGATATAACATTTATGTGCTCGGAAATGTTTCATGTAATTTTAATGAAGAGACAAAATATACTTTCGAACTCGAAAACTACAAACTATTTTACAAAAAAGGGGACGATTAGATCCATAAAATCAGTCCCCAAAATCCAAACTGTAGCCTACATTCTTTCTCAGAAATGCCCTCAAATTCCTTCATTTTTGTAAATCCAATCAAGTATTTTTCATGGCTAAGGGTTGTTCAAGCTGCGGAATGTCTAGATCTCGTTCAAGTGGCCGCAATGCTGGCTTCGATGATACAAAGTTTGTCTCTAAATTTTTGCAAAATAGGTATGATGCATTTCGTGAGAGGGTGAAGTTATTAGATACATTTCTTGTTGACTTCAATGAGAATTTATCTTTAGGGTTGGCCGTTTCCCTAAAACCATTTAGTGAACAACATATTGAGGATTTTCTTTCGTGTAATGGGAAAGGTATTTTGATTTGACATGGAAAAATTATGCTAATTTACGAGAAGTGGGTAGTGGGGATTATGCTAAGAGGGTTGGGGAAATTGATATCTCGCTTATCCAATGGATAATTAATAAGATATTAGATTTCCCGTGCCCAAATATTTTTACCCGGAGGACACCGATGGTCTATTGGATGATTGCTACCACCGGGAGAAATGACCTCTTGAATTTTATTCTCCCTACATTAACCCCATGGAGTGTAGTGTATGCTACCTGAACCAGAATCGATTGGATTAAGGAAAACCAGAGTCCTTGGATCTAAAGATTCTCCATGTAGACCAACGTATTAAATATGAAATAATTAATAGGAGTTTGGTCCCCTCCGGTGGAAACGTGACCTTTCCTAACTACCCAACCCTTATGCTATTCTATTTAATCATGGAGGGTAGGAGGACCAACCCCGGGGTGGCTATTTTTAGGCATATGTTTCATTATGAAACATCAAAGAAAGTATTGACTCACCTATCGTATGGGATTTTAATAACTCGCATTTTGAAGAGCGTTGAGGGGTTGACTATCGAAGGGGAGGAAAAAGTGCCAAAGTACTATAACAGGACTTACTTCAAGAACAAGGGTTTGGTTTTGCGCAATGGGAAGTGGTATCATAAGCCTGATGGAGAAGCAGAGCCGAGTAAGGGCTACGTATTGAGGAAGGTTAGTCACAAAGATGTTTGAGATGATTTAGTTCATATATTGCTTATATTTTCTTCATTGTTTATATAATAAAAATGTTGGTCATTGTGTGTAGGTACAGAGAAATCATACTTCAAGGGCTTCAAGGATTGCTACAAATGGATCCGCAAGTAATTTTGCGCTGTGAAGGCAATTATTAGGTTCATGGAAAAGTCTCAGCGAGCTTATAAGCGACAACTCGCATCAAGCTCCCAACAATCGAATTCAACTAACGACATTGAAGATGTCGATGAATAAAATTTCAAGACTTGATTATGTTTTCTCATTTGGCATGACGGTGGAATTTTTAATATCTCCGACTTTATTTGTGGATTCTACTTTCCGAATTGTTTTGAAATTTAAATCATTTGAAGTGACAAATTTCTTTTCTGTGCTTTGAAAAATTACTCATTTAGGGATGCATTTACGAAAACATCAATAACAGAAGCATGTTAATTGTCCAAGGTACAACAATGAAAAAAAATCTTAAACTAAACTTGATATCGGAACAACTTACTACTTATGCTTCCTTTTCTTGATCATGGCCTTCTTCGACTTCCACTTTCTATGTGTGATCTTCCCGTTACCGTCTATCCATATCCCTTGATCATGGTCATTACGACCTAGGAAATTGTGAAGACTCTGATCATTCTTCTCGAGCAAAATTACTTCTTATGATCCACAACTCGATGTATGGCATCAAAATCCAATTACTCCCTCCAGCTCATTTTCTTCAACGAAAGCACGTTTCCCTTCAATAAAAATATCCCGCCAAGGATCAATAGGATCCTTGACATAGAAAACCTGGTGTGCTTGAGACGCTGATGAAAGGACCGTTCTTCCATCCAGCCCAACTTAACTGTTGTTAGATGTTCGCTGACATCTACGTGATCCCGCAACCATAATGAAAATGTAAAGATGTGCAATTGAAGAACTCGAGCCTCATTAAAATTAGGGTGCCTCACTCATGTGGAATCCTTATGAATCTCTATGTATGAAACTACATCCTCGTGGTTTCGTAGCTCATAAATATGGGCGGCACATAAATCTTCTGTACTAGGGCTAAATAATTTCCCTGTCTAACCCCTAAATCATTTGACCTCCCATTATGTCTACTAATCGGAACCCCAACAGATTCAACTTACTTCATATAATCAGTCTAAAACTCGATGATCTCTTCCATCACGTATCGCTGCACTATACTAGCATCTGGCCTATACCAATTTTTCACAAAGTGCTTGAATATTTTCATATACCTCTTGAACAGGTACATCCATCTTAGAAAAACCATGCCACATATCTTAATCTCTCGCACCAAATGGACAATCAAGTGGACCGTATATAATGGCAAAAAATAAGGGAGCAAAATACATTTGCATACGACACAGAACTTCAACAATCATTACGTGCAACTTATCCAACTTCGATACGCTAATTCTTCTGCGACAAATGGATTTAAAAAACAAATAGAGCTTTGTTATGCACAATCTTGCATGAGAAGGCAATGTAGATTGAATGGCAATGACATTCAATTCCTACATTAGGTTGTGAAAATCGTGTGACTTCAACCCACCCAATCTAACACCTCCACTGACACACAAGTGCTATGTTGGACGAGTATGCACTGGCCACTTTCACACTACTAAGGGTCTAACCAAAATATTTCTTCTCCGACTGCGACATTGAATAGCAAGCAGGGGGAAAGTAACAATCATCAGTGTAGCCACTGAACCAAGATTCTTCTGAATATCCAAGTCAACCAAATCTAGCCTAGCGTTCAATCCATCCTTCATCTTCCCTGGGGTGTTTAACAACATCCCAACTAAAGAGTCAAAAACATTCTTCTCAATGTGCATGATGCCAAAACAATGTCTAACTTCCAAATGCTCCCAATAAGGTAGTGACCCACCTCCACCTAGTATCGTTAAAGCCAAGCGGAGGCTTGGCTTAATGAAAAGTAGGTCAAAGTTAAAAGTTATAATTCTGCACCCAACTCACTACTATACTACCTAAAGGGTAGTTAGTGGCAAGCCCCGAGTATGTCCACAGTGATGCTAGGGCCTAACAATCAATTAAACACAACCACGTCCAGGTTGTCAATCTGTTTCCGTTGCTAGGAATAGATAGTATGGTAAACAATGGGGGTTTGGTTTTATCAACCAACAACTACAAGCATTAATATTAAAGGCAATTAAATTGCATAACTATGCCCTTTAGGGAATGTTTGCGTAACATGGTTGAATAAATGCTTTGATCCTCAATTCATTCACATTTGAGATTTCAACAACCTAATCTAGTGCCCACAACATAGTGTGGTTGATGGTGAGCACTTCCCTAATACCTGTCAAGTGCTCTTTCAGTCTTCCATCGGCATCACCACTGTAATTATTGGAGTACAACAAGGTCCAGTCATTGTTGTAGGTCTTTTTTCCCCTGTATGATTGCGTCTTGAACACTCTACCATAGATACTCTACTACCTAGGTCTATAAACCAGGTGAACGGAAGTAGGCACCTTATCTACGACATTAGAACCACCTACAACCCTAGATTTCTACTTTTTGTTATCTCTACCTATAACCCTTTAGACTAAATAATCAGCTAAGACGGGTGTGTTATCACCGTAATAGTAAAAATCAGATAAGACCTGCGTGCACACACCCACTGAAGCACGGACCATGTAACCCATATCACATCTATGGTTTCTCTTCCCCGAGGGTATCAATATTTACACCAACATGAATGTAGAATAGAGCATCTGCTAATGGAGTGTATCATTCATGGAATCGTAACATTCAAGAACAAGCCACAATAATATCTGAAGCACAATAATTAGGATGAACTAAGAATTTCACAAAAGCCTAAATTAACATATGAATACAATTATCCCCAAGCTATAAAACTACTCTGCAGAAACTAAATCCATGGCAAATATCAAGTTAGATGCCATGGATCTAGGAAAATATGAAGAAGAAAAGATTAAGAAAAGAGAAGAAAAGAGTAGGAAAGTGAAGAAGAACTCTAGAGAGAGAGAGAGCTCTGTTCTTCCTTCTACCTACCTAGAGAGAGAAACAAAATCTATATTATAACTACCTGGAATTTTCTAGAAGACTAAGAGCATCCACAATGGTAGCTCATTAACCACAATTCTCTTAATAAGGAACACTCCTCATTTAAGGAGGACCATTATAGAGGTTTAAGGTTTAAGGAGTGGGTACCTCTTTATTTGTGCACTGTCAACCAACAAATGACTGAGACTTAATTTTTTATTTTTAATTAATTATAATTTGAAATGAAAAGGAAGTGATTTCCATTGTTGGTAGTTGGTTCTTACAAAATATTATCAAAATAGGTGATGTGGCCCTTAAGAAATGCTCCTTAAATCTACTACCACCGTGGATGCTCTAAAGGCTCATATATAGTAGGGAATTGGGCCTCAAATTAGGCTGAAAATAGGGTCTAAAACCCTAGCAGCCGCAATTGGCATAGCTGTGTCAACCGGTGTGGTTCGTGCCCTGGGAGGTCATCACCGTACCTCTCAAAGTTATAATTTATAAGCCATTTATGCTTACTAAATACAATTAAGTAGATAGTGGAAAATTGGGGTCGTCCACAAAGAAGAAGAATTTTCTTAAGCATTTGAACATAAGGTTCAAATTAGGCTAGAAGTAGATATATATTGATATATATATATAAGTAAGTAAAAAGGGGAGGAGGCGGGTTGATTGGTTTGGGTCCTAAGTTTTGAAATTAAAGACAAGTAAACTAATTAAGCAAGTTAAATTTGCAAAGCATGCAACATCAACTAAAAGGTTATTAAACTAACAATTAACGGAACCTTGGGCACAATTGACTTCCACTTCCAAGCCTCTTATCCATCATTGAACATGCAACCTCTTTACTACTTTCAATACTTGTTGTGAATACTAAACTTCTATCCTTCTAAGATAGTAGTTTGCAAGAGTGAATTTGACATCTTTTGTCAAACCTCACCAATGACTCCCGTAGTCGAAACATGATTAAAAGTATCCCATTGATAGCATTGAGCACAAACAATCAACAAGCTTGGCAACACTTATAAACACTACACTGTGTCTAAGCATTTAACCAATTCATGCATTTACACAAGATTAGTCAAGAACGATCGACGTTCATAGACTTCTCTCATTTGCTACAAGTAACAAACATGACAAAGAGTTCAACATTATCATATTCATCTAGCAATTATCAATCCATCAACACAATCAAAAGCTCTAAATCATACTATTGGATTCCTATCAAGAAAAGGGGAAATCAACCATTTACCCAAACCCTAACAAACATATCATACAAGTACTTCATATACTCAAGCTTTCAAGAACATTAATGACATTAACAAACACATTCAATACTCCATAAATGCATAATAGTAAGAGTGTCAAATAGGATACAAATTGTTCTTAAGGCATGGGCTTGGAAGCTCCCAAGAACTAGATTTAGCTAATACAAATCATACTGACCTTCATAGATGAATTCATGCATAAACAATGAGGAAGAAGATGAAACAAAATGAAGAACTGGGGTTCTTTGAGGAGGAAATTCGGCCAAGAAGATAAGATATGAAGTGGGTGGCCAAAAATTTCTTTTATAGTACAAGAGGGAGGAAAAGAAAAGCAAAAATCAAAACTGTAGCAGGCTTACGCCCAGGCGGGAATGGCCTCGCCCGGGTGGGCGGGCTGCCCATTTTCACCCTTGTGACGCCTTGCCTTCAAATCTTCGATTCTTTTTGTCTTCAATCTTTAAAGCTAGTCTTCAAATCTTCAAATTCCCAAAAAGTGATCTTCAATGGTCTCCGGTTTTCAAGCCTCGATGTACTTCCTTTCTCACACAAAATCCACATAGAAAAAGATAAAAGAGCGTAAAGTCACTCTTATCTCTCCTAAGAAAATTTCAAGTTAAAAAACAAACTCTTTCTAACAAAAGAGCACAAAAGTGATCACAAAAAGTACTAAAATATGCACATAAAATGGACACATCAAACCTCCCCACCTCCCACATAAATTATAACTTTGAGAGGTACAGCGACGACCTCCCAAATTTTGGCGCCGCTTCCGGGGAAGAGGCATTTATTTTTATGTGTTTGGGTATATTATATGTGATTATGTGCTAGTTGTAAATATTTGTTAGTATGCTTTTTTTTTTAATTTCTTAGTTGACTTGCCATTTTCACTTGGCTTGGAGACGTATTGTTTGAGTTCTTGCTGTATGGTTCGTATGTGATCCTCTTCACAAGAACCCCTACACTACAACCCCGAGTTAGAGTTGAATTTGAGACAGGCTAGGAGGCTTTCTTTGGAAAGTGTGAATAACACCCCTCCTAGAGACCATTTTTCGGAGGGATTAAAGGATAGGAAGACTAAGGAGGACACCAAAGACATCTTTGAAGTTTTTCGTAGATGCGAGGAAAACAACAATGACAAATACACTCTTGGTAAAGCAACATCCAACACTTTTCGTGCGTCCACGGGTAAGCCAATAAGGGTGGTTTTCCACATATTAGCTAATACAAATCATACTGACCTTCATAGATGAATTCATGCACAAGCAAAGAGGAAAAAGATGAAAAAACATGAAGAACTGGGGTTCTTTGAGGAGGAAATTCGGCCAAGAAGATAAGATATGAAGTGGGTGGTCAAAAATTACTTTTATAGTACAAGAGGGAGGAAAAGAAAAGCAAAAATCAAAAGTGTAGCAGGCTTCTGCCCAGGCGGGAATGGCCTCGCCCGGGTGGGTGGGCTGTCCATTTTCACCCTTGTGACGCCTTGCCTTCAAATCTTCGATTCTTTTTGTCTTCAATCTTTAAAGCTAGTCTTCAAATCTTCAAATTCTCAAAAGGTGATCTTCAATGGTCTCCGGTCTTCAAGCCTCGATGTACTTCCTTTCTCACACAAAATCCACATAGAAAAAGGTAAAAGAGCATAAAGTCGCTCTTATCTCTCCTAAGAAAATTTCAAGGTAAAAAACAAACTCTTGCTAACAAAAGAGCACAAAAGTGATCACAAAAAGTACTAAAATATGCACATAAAATGGACACATCAAACCTCCCCACCTTTAAACCTCACTCGCCCTTGAGTAAGAAAAGATCCAAGCGCACGAAGAAATTGACGTATCCACATCCGAACTACTATTCCCCCAAGTCAATACCTCAAAAAACTCTCAATATCATACATCCCAACATTATGATCAAATGAGAAGTTTACCACAACTCCCATTCCTAAATCTACCCAAACCATATCAACCTATCAATTCATTGATATCCCTAAAACATCTCAAAATTCTAAATTGACAATCCCAAATCCAATGGTATAAGGTGAAGCTAAAAACATACATAAAGTTCAAACACATAGTCCACTTTATACCAATATATCATCCTAAAAACGAAGTATATCAACAATCAAGAATTTCATAACTTACTTTGTTTCCCCGCTACATTTCCCAATCCCAAGAGGTCTCAAGATGTCAAGCAACCCGATCCATCCATATGGCCACCGCAACCTTATGACTCCAACGCCGGCAAATGAGTGAACACATAACATTTTTCCTTTTTCTCTCTTTCTCTCATTTTTCCTAGAAGCCCTTTTGGGTTTTCATCCTAGTCACACATCATGTTTCTTTGGCTCATATCTCACCTTTTCTGTACATTTAGCCTCTCATTTTCACCTAGGTCTCCCTTTCGGGTTTTATACCTATCCGGGCCCCTAATGTTGCCTAAGATGCCCTCGGCTTTTCAACTTAGCGGGATTCTTTTTGTTTTTGTTCTTTTTCATTTTCTATTTTTTTCAAAATTTTCAATATATTTTTTTTTTGTGTTTTTCCAATCAAAAGTAGTTAATTATATACATGTCAATCATTAACCCCCCCCCCTCCCCACACTTAAAATCATACATTGACCTCAATGTAAAACACCTAAGATAACAAGTCTCAAGTATATGGGAGAAGGAAAAATGACTTACAAACTCTTGATGCAACGATTCCCCCAAGTTCCAAGAACAAACTAGCTCCAGGAGTCCAATCAACAATTGGCAATATAGCACATCACCACAAAAATTCCCACACCTCAGATCAACTAAGCACAAACACCCATGATTGTGAAGAGGGTAACTAGGAAGATTACCTTTCCAAGTGACTCCAAGCAATTCGTTGTTTCCCAAGTGACCAATTCAACTCAAGAACAAAAATCCCAAAAAGTTAGGGTTCTTGGATAAATTTTTGGATATAAATATTTAATGGGTTGGAGGATAGATTTGATGAGTGGAAAGGATTAAATGTTGGCTAGGAATGGTGAAATTTGGAAGATGGAGATGGGTTTATTTGGGGGAGTTCTTGAAATGAAGAAAAGACGAGATGGAGAAGAAATAAGAAGGAAAAAAATTAGGGAGAGAAATCTAAAAAAAACTTTAAATAGTGCCCGCGCGACGGGGGCTTGGCCGCCCGGGTGGGAATGCTCCCAGCATCCGCGGCCAGCTCCCCTGCTCCGCTTTTGAATTTTTCTCTTTTTTTTACAAGGTCAATTTTTCCATTCCAAAATTATCACTGATTCTCCAATGCTTGACCTCTTTTGCTACAAAATCATGGAAAACACAATCGTTATAGCAACAAAATAAATTAAAACAATGTAATATAACAATAGAAATTAAATTGAGATAACCTTAATGAAAGTCACGAATGACGATCTGGATGATCAAAACCAAGTTTATTTAACATCGTTGGCATGGCTTACTCCCCTTCTTGGAGCTTACTCACAAAATGAACCGAGATGATCGATCCCCTTTCCTCGATCCGAGTCAAAACAATCGAGATTCACATCATCTCCCAGCAAAACCTTCTTCAAATAGCTAAGGGTTTATTCATGTTCCCTCAACATTTCCAACAACTCACCTTTTTGTTCCATGGTGATCTCAAGCACGTGAGCATTCGGGGGGTTTCTCTCCTTCTCCAAGGGATGAAAATTTTAACAGCTTTCAGTGGTGGTTTTCACTCTTCCACCAAAGTCTTCTCAAGAGAAGGAGGGAAAACCACCCTTATTGGCTTACCCATGGACGCACGAAAAGTGTTGGATGTTGCTTTACCAAGAGTGTATTTGTCATTGTTGTTTTCCTCGCATCTACGAAAAACTTCAAAGATGTCTTTGGTGTCCTCCTTAGTCTTCCTATCCTTTAATCCCTCCGGAAATGGTGATTCCGGCGCATAGATAGGGATCTCCAACCCTCTTGACTTCTTGTGTGGTGGGGATGAGGTTTCAGGATTTGATCCGGTTTTGGCACAAATGTCTCCACCTCGATTTCTTCTTCTTTTCTTTCTTTGGCCAACTCCTCGGCCTTCCTTGCATGGTCTTCTTATTTCTCAACCATCATCTCAACAACAAGCCTTACTTGGGGCTCCTTCACTTCCCTTCCACTTCTCAATGAGATTGCCCTCACATTTTATCGAGGGTTGATCTCCGATTGGGAGGGAAGTTTGCCTTTTTCTCAGGCCTCCATTCAATTCACCACTTGAGCTATTTTGCTCACTTGAGTTTCCAAGTTCTTGATGCTTTCCTTGGCTTCATCTTGGAATTTTTTTGCCTATTTCCGTGCACATGCTCAACCGGTGAATGGCTTGTGTCACCTCATCTTTTGTTAACCTCGAGCTCTCCCCTTGGTCTCGGGGCTTGTCTTGGAGCCTTTGAAATTGTTGTTGAGGTGGACTATATTTTTGTTGAGGAAGCCGATATGATTGAGGGTTTTGACTTCCTTGAGGGTTTCCATACCAGAGGTTCAGGTTATCACAATTTTCCTAATTGTACGGCCGATTTTGGTACCCTTGATGACCTTGGTAGCCTTGGTTACCTTGATAGCCTTTCCCACCTTGATAGCCTTAGCTTCCTTGGTAGCCTTGATTTCCTTGATATCCCATGGCACTTACCTCCTCAACATAGTCCTCTTGAAAAGTAGGGCAAGTGTCTATATGATGCGCCAAGTAGAATATTTCACACGATTTAACATCTGGCATATTTTTGGGCTTCGTCATCCATAATTTCACCATAGATGCAAGGGCCAAGACTTGGTCCTCAAGATTTCCACTATTAGAAGGGTCGCTTGCTGGAATTGGATTTCTCATTCTCAAATCGGCCCTTGAGCTAAAGTTTCTTGACTCCTCCGCTAGCTCCTCATATAATTGCATAGCCTCCGATGAAGTCGTGCTCCCAAGGGTACGACCACAAGAACTCCGTAATAATCTTTGGTCCTCATCAAGAAGACCATTGTAGAAGTAATAGACCAAATCTTCCTCTGAATAACCATGGTAAGGACAACTTGTGAGAAGCTTCTTAAACCTCTCCCAATAGTCGAAGAGAGATTCTTCTTTCCATTGGAGAATGTTACTCATGTCCTTCTTTAACGCGGCAGATTTTGAGGACGGGAAGTATTTGGCTAGAAACTTCATTTTCATTTTAAGCCAACTCTTGATGCTCTTGGGTGGTAGGTAGTGGAGAAAATCCCTTGCACCATCCCTTAAATGGGAATGCCTTCGGCTTATAAAAATCGTCATCTATTCAATGAGGAACCGTACCTCCACATAAAAAGTGAAACTCGGTGAGGTGCTTATTGGCATTCTCCCCTTGCCTAGTAAAGAAGATGGGTAGTATATTTATAACCCGGTCTTTAGCTCGAGTTCCCATTCGGTCCAACCAAGGGATACTCAATGCACATCAGTTGTTAATCGAGGTTGGGGGCCATAATGTCTCTCAACAATGCTTGCCCCAAAGGAATCTCCCTTCCGTGGAGTGGAGGAGCTCTCCCTTGAAGAGGAAGATGTTGATGTCCTCCTCCCGGATGCTCAACTTTGTGCTCATGTTGATGCTCCATAGAATTGGAATTATCCACAAAATGGTCTCTAGGAGGGGTGTTATTCACACTTTCCAAAGAAAGCCTCCTAGCCTGTCTCAAATTCAACTCTAACTCGGGGTTGTAGTGTAGGGGTTCTTGTGAAGAGGATCACATACGAACCATACACCAAGAACTCAAACAATACGTCTCCAAGCCAAGTGAAAATGGCAAGTCAACTAAGAAATTAAAAAAAAAGAATACTAACAAATATTTACAACTAGCACATAATCACATATAATATACCCAAACACATAAAAATAAATGCCTCTTCCCCAGAAGCAGCGCCAAAATTTGGGAGGTCATCGCTGTACCTCTCAAAGTTATAATTTATAAGCCTTTTATGCTTAAATAATACAATTAAGTAGAGAGTGGCAAATTGGAGTCGTCCACGAAGAAGAGGGATTTTTCTAAGCATTTAAACATAAGGTTCAAATTAGGCTAGAAGTAGATATATATTGATATATATATATATATAAGCAAGTAAAAAAGGGGAGGGGGATTGGTTGGTTTTGGTCCTAAGTTATGAAATTAAAGACAAGTTAACTAATCAAGTTAAATATGCAAAGCATGCAACAACAACTAAAAGGTGATTAAACCAACAATTAACGGAACCTTGGGTGCAATTGACTTCCACTTCCAAGCCTCTTATCCATCGTTGAACAGGTAACCTATTTACTACTTTAACTACTTGTTGTGAAGACTAAACTTCTATCCTTCTAAGATAGTAGTTTGCAAGAGTGAATTCGACATCTCTTGTCAAACCTCACCAATGACTCCCGTAGTCAAAACATGACTAAAAGTATCCCATTGATGGCATTGAGCACAAAGAATCAACAAGCTTGACAACACTTATAAACACTACACCGTATCTAAGAATTTAACCAATTCATGCGTTTACACAAGATTAGTCAAGAACGATCGACATTCATAGACTTCTCTCTTTCGCTACAAGAAACAAACATGACAAAGAGTTCAATATTATCATATTCACCTAGCAATTATCAATCCATCAACACAATAAAAATATCTAAATCATACTCTTGGATTCCTGTCAAGAAAAGGGGAAATCAACCCATTTATCCAAACCCTAAAAAGCATATCATACAAGTACTTCATATACTCAAACCTTCAAGAACATTAATGACATTAACAAACACATTCAATGATCCATAAATGCATAATAGTAAGAGTATAAAATAGGTTAAAAATTGTTCTTAAGACATGGGCTTGGAAGCTCCCAAGAACTAGATTTAGCTAATACCAATCATACTAGCCTTCATAAGTGAATTCATGCACAAACAAAGAGGAAGAAGATGAAAGAAATTGGAGAACTAGGGTTCTTTGAGGAGGAAATTTGACCAAGAAGATAAGATACGAAGTGGGTAGCCAAAAATTCCTTTTATGGTACAAGAGGGAGGAAAAGAAAAGAAAAAAGAAAAAGTGTAGCAGGCTCTCGCCTAGGTGGGAATGGCCTCGCCCGGGCGGGTGAGCTGCCCATTTTCACCCTTGTGTTGCCTTGCCTTCAAATTCTCGATTCTTTTTGTCTTCAATCTTCAAAGCTAGTCTTCAAATCTTCAAATGATTTAAAAGGTGATCTTCAATGGTCTCCAGTCTTCAAGTCTCGATGTTTTTCCTTTGTCACACAAAATCTACTTAGAAAGAGGTAAAAGAGCGTAAAGTCACTCTTACTTCTCCTAAGAGAATTTCAAGGTAAAACACAAGCTCTTGATAACAAAAAAGCACAAAAGTGATCCCAAAAAGCACTAAAATATGCACATAAAATGGACACATCATGCCCTGCGCCAACCGGTTAGCCTTGCGCTAACATGGGATGTGTGCCAACTGTACGGCCATGCTAACTAGTTATCCTTGCACGGGACGTGTGCCACTGGCACGGGCCATCGTCTAGAGCTCAATTTTTTAACGTTAGATCTTCACCCCATGTCATTTGGCGCTGGTTGTCATCAGAAACCTCGTTTCACTAAGTCTTTTGGCGTAGGCCACTCAATTCTTAGTGGGTTAATGAATGAGAATAATAATTTTCTTCCTAGTATCTTTGTGCTAATTCCTTCTTGGGTTTTCTTGAAATGAGTTATTTGATATAGGAATGGATTTCCTAATAATGCATCATATGACACATTTTCTAATATAAGTAATGAATGTTTAATACAATAATTATTATTACATATGAATCCATTAGGTAGTTTTTTATTAATTGTCATTGGAGGGCCATTTGTGACTGCTAACTTCTCATTAGTTTTGACTAAATATTTACTTGGAATTATTCCTGCTCTAATGCAGGAATGATCTGCTCTGCTATCTATTAATGCTACTACTGTAATGCTAAAATCTTCTACTCATATAGTTATTAAGGAGTCCCATTTCTCCATATTGATTTTATTGATAATATTAAAAAATTGTGTATCTGTTGGAGTATCTTGAGATATTTCAATTTTTGAACTACTGCTTGGTATATCTATTCTTTTTACTGCACTAAGTTTTAATTCCAGTTCTGAATATTTTTCTTTTAATGAATTTAATTAATTCTTAACGGAACTAATCTCTGTTTTTAATTTATTAATTTCTGTTCTTAAATCATCAGGTTTTGTTGGTTTCTTTATATCTATTTCTGAATATTTTTTAATTATTTTGCTCGAACTAAAAGCTTCTTCTATTCTTGGTTTTTCTTCCTCTACTACCAAGTGTTTTAATCTCTGTAAATATTTTGTTTTATTTGTTGAATTTTATAATTTATCAATCATTTCTAATAATGCTTTCCTATTATTTGATGTACTATTCAGCAGATTAATTGTTGAAATCTTACATTGACATATGTCTGAATTACTTGAGTTACTAGAACTAGACTCATAATCGGATTGTTCACTATCAGAATTATCTATTAATAATGATAATAATTTGTTTTTTAATTCATTTTCTTCTGAAAATAATGAGTTAATCTTTTTCTCAGTCATACAGTGTGAAGCTGTAT
This sequence comes from Rubia yunnanensis, assembly GCA_037428765.1. NCBI lineage: Eukaryota > Viridiplantae > Streptophyta > Magnoliopsida > Gentianales > Rubiaceae > Rubia > Rubia yunnanensis. The sequence goes on along the minus strand of CM075071.1, from coordinate 29,837,778 downwards.
GACCGACCTTCTTACACTTAAAGCATTGAATATTTTTATATTTATTATTATTTTTATAGAAGTCTTTACTATTTTCTTTATAATTTTTATAATTACCTTTACTGTAATACTTATTTTTCTTATAACTTTTTTTTTCTTAAATATTTTTCTGTGTTCAGAAGATGGTGGTTTAATACCCATTATGCCAAATTATTGGCAAAATGTTCCCATCTCTTTCCTTTCCGAACCATATTTATGTTGAATTTTTAAATCTTGACATAAAGTTAAAGCTTCTTTTTTAACAAAAGCAAATATTTGACCAAATGTTAAAGTATTGTAATCTATTTTTTCTGTTCCTAATGTTTTCTGAAAATTAGTAATTATTCGTTGGGAAAATAAATTTGGTAATCCTGTAATAAATTTTTCTTTCCAAAATGAGGATTTTGAATTTGTTCTTCTTAATACTTGAGTTAGGAATATATCTTTATACCATTTGAAATCAGTTAAAGATGGACATCTTAAATTTGTTAAACATATTTTTGAACTCTTTAATTCTTCTTCTGGGTTTCCTATGAAATACATTGATATAACATAAATTAAATATGTTGAACCATCTTGAATCATTACATATTCTATATTATTGTCGTCCCCTTGAACTTCTTCGGTTTCATGATTCATAATTGTTTGTTTGTGTTCTAATGTGAGATAATTATCCCACCATCCTTTTAATTGTCCTGTAAATTTTGTTACTAATTACATTACAATATTTGGTTCTGTGATATTAGTTTTTGTTTTGTAAGACACTCTGGCCATACCCATTTCTTGTAATATATTTAATATTTGATATTCTGATTTACCATCTATATTCCATTGGTATAATGATGATCCATCATAACTATTTAATGTAGTATTTTGTTCTTCGTATTGAATATCAGGTGGATTGGGTCTAGGGTAGTACTTTTTTGTCCTATTGCTTCTCCAATTATTTCTAAATCTTTTCATTCTATTTATTTGTAATTGTGGGTTATCATTTGACAGTTCTGGATAATCTTGAAATTGTTGTTCTATTCAATCTATTTGATTTTTGAGTTGATATTCTGATTCTTTTTCTGATTCAGAAGAAGAAGAGTTTGATATGCTTGAATCTTGTGGATTTATTTGAGATATTACTCCTATGTTTCCTGAGGTACCCGCCTCATTCTTCTTTATTAATGATACCAATTTTCCATCTTTTTTGGAAAAGAAGATACTTGAAAATGTGGTTTTCAAATTTCATTTGGAAATATTTGCTGCTTATTATCTTATTCAGTTGATATGAAGTCTACTTGGTTGGCTATAGTATGTAATATCTGATTTGAATAATTGTTTTGTTGATAAATCTTTTTAATATCTTCTGAATTTGCTATTTCTAATCCATCTTTTCCTAATTTAAATGGTGATGCTATTACTGTCTCATTATCTATAGTAATTTCTATGTTTTTAATGGTGGATGGATTGAACTTATAACCGTATTATTTTGTAATTTCCATTTTTAATATAAGTTAGATTGAACATTAATAATTGGAATTTCTTCTAATTTATCTTCATTTATTATAATTTCTTTGTTTAGATAATATTCTAACCACATAAAAACTTTCATTTTTCTTATCTTTTTTGTATTTAATTCTGTATAAAATTCTTGGTTTATTTTCTCTTTAATTTAAATATTAAAATTTTCAAACCATAATCTATTTTGAATATTTTCTATACTGTAATAGTCTTTATTTAGATATTCCTTATCTATTGAAATTTTTTTAATACTAGTCATCATATTTAATTATGAATTTCTCATTTGACTATATGTTGGTGGTCCTATTGAAGAATTAGAATCTTGAATTATTTCGGGTAATGGAGTTGAATATCTAATTTTAATATCTTGAAAATTTGAAGGGAGATCAGATATTGAATGCTTATATGATAGATAACTATCTATACTTGAATATTTAGATGCTTGACTATGATTTTCTATATATCCATTAGACATAGATCTATTAAATTTTATTAATACCTTTCCATTCTTTTGTTCTTCAATTATTGAAGGTTCTGTTAATTTTAAAATTATTTGTATGCTTAATGGTCTCTCATCCATTATTTCTTCAGGAATAGTTATTTCATCCTTTTCTGTAGGATTTAATCTTAATGCTGTTGGAATCATTGATTTCATTAATTTGAAATATACTCTATAGATTAATTCTGTTTCGTTTACAATTTTGTCTTGTTTTAATTGGATATCTAGTTTTAATGAATTCATAATATTTGGGTCTATTAGACTGATCAAATAATTTGGAATACAATCTTCTTTTTTTTTTAATTAAAAACCATCATGAGATGGGGGGTATATATTGGCTCCCCAAACCAATAAAACAGACCAAAAATCAGCCTGTAAATCATAAAGTACGAAGCAATTACAAAAGGTCAACCTATAGGATGAATCCGACAGTAAGTGTATCCCGATAGCAAATGTTCCCAGAAACTAATAACCAACCAGGGATCCTGTGAATCGAAATAACCTCTAACAGGACATATCGCGAACAGGGCGAAGAAACGTAAAAAATGGAACTTCTATTTGTCAATGATGTGCCCGTATAGAAGGTGGTTATCTCCCATCTGAAGTTATCTCCCGTCTCGGATGTATCAAGTGTCAGCTACTCGTATTCCTTTCATTCCTTCCTTGATGAGATGCTCCTTTCCTGCATGAAATATGAAGAAGACCAGCAGTTTCCATTGCAGACAATGAAGAAACCAGGAATTGCAACAGATAGAATCAACCAATAGTACAGGGAGTTACACGGATTCCTTTGATTCCCATTTTATCCAACAAAATGAGACCTTTGAAAAAAAGTGGAGCCATGTCCATGTTAATATCACCATTCAGATTGTTTCCAGTGGCATATTTTGCCAAAAAATCAGCTGGAGCATTAGACTCCCTAGGTATGAATGTAATTGGATTAACTTTATGCAACTCATTCAAAGAACTACAGATAGAAAAAACTGTCCAAGGACTAACCATAGGATCCTGAATTCCTTTTACAGCTGAAAGGCAATCAGATTCAATCATGCAACCATGTAAATTAAGTTCTGAACATAGCTGATATGCCTGTTGAATACCTACAAGTTCTGCATGCAATGGGGATTCTGAGTGAAAGGCATGAGTTCTAAGTTTAATCACTTCACCATTTATATCCCTCACTATCACAGCAGAGGAAGACAAACCTCCAGTCTTCCATGTAGCATCAGTGTTAAGTTTCACATCAACAACCGGCTTTTCCCATCCTACCACTGAAACTGATCTTTTCTGTTTTGGTAGTATATCAGATAAGAGGCCTGCTTGGATTAGTTCTTTGTGTTTTTCTTTATTGCCTCTCAAAGGGTTTGCAATAAAAATTAGCTTGATCAGGTCCTTAATATGATGGAAGCATGAATCTATTGAAAAAGCCTGATTTTCAAATATACTCTTATTCCTATGTATCCACAGGGACCATGATGTAACTAAGAGGACTGCAATGTTCATGCTAGAGGATATCTTAGAATCTGCTCTTTTGGAAAAATAAAATTCTACCCTGTTTCTAAAGCTTCCTAAAACTGGATATTGAAGATGAGTGAGTGTGTTAATTCTGTTCCAGATTTCAAGTGAAATGGGGCAGGAGTTAAACAGGTGATCTAGAGTATTCGAATGATTCCTACAAAAGGGGCATTTGGAGGCTAGGGAGTATCCAAATTTGCATAATATGTTATCAAATGGTAGAATTCCATTAAGCGCTCTCCAAAGAAGAATTGACATTTTAGAGGGAATAAAAGAGGACCAAATTTTATGAAGGTACCTGATTTGTGTACCTTTTTGTCTGAGGTTCTTGTAAGCTGAGCTAGTGGTGAAGTTGCCATCCACTGTAGGGGTCCAGATTAGTCTATCAGCATGTGTGTTTGTGATTACCACCTCCTGCAAAATTAGATTGGTTGTGGTAGCCAAATGAGGCTCCAATAATGGAAGATAGTGGTTTTTGTTAGCAACAAAGGAGCTCAAATTTATATCAGGAAATGGAATTTCCATACCTTCAGGCCATTCATAAAACAAAGCCCCACTACCATTCCAGTTAGCATTCCAAAAAGAACAAGAACCAGATCCATAAATAACTCTTGTTAAACTATTTGAGACTTCTTTTACCTTGCAAATCCTTTGCCATGTGTGAGAATTCTTGTATGATTCTGGGAGAGACCACAAATGTTGGGTCCATTGAGATTTATTGAGCTGCAGTTTCCACCAGAGCTTGCAAGAGAAAGCATCCACTGATGCCTGAATATCCCTGAAGCCTATACCATTCTCATGGACAGGGATGCTCATTTTTTTCCATGAACGCCATCTCTTTTTATTTCCTGTGTACTCATTATGGCCCCAAAATAGACCTGAAGCTAACTTTTCCATTTTTCTTAAGACTATTTTAGGAGGACTGAGCACTGCAAACAGATGTATTGGAATGGAAAGGAAACAATGATTAATGAGGATAATTTTCCCTGCTGAGCTTAACCACTTATTTTTCCAGTTGTTTAATGTCTTTTCCATTCTCTCAAGCACAGGAAAGTAGTGGACTTGTTTATTCCTTCCAGCAAAAATAGGAGTCCCTAGAAATTTAAAAGGAAAGGTGCCTTTTGACATACCTAAGGTCCTGGAAACTAAAAGCAATCTATCCTCAGGTTTTTTTGGATCAGCAAAATAATTAGATTTAGCAAAGTTAACTTTCTGACCCGAGGTATGCTCATATGCCAACAGGAATTTTTTAAATCTTTTCAGATTTTTGGGATTGCCTTTCAGGAACACTGCAGTATCATCCGCAAACATAAGATGGGTTAATGGTGGACAATTCCTAGGCAGATTAAAGTTCTGTAAATAGCCTATCTGGAATAATTTTTTTAACCCTCTTGAAAAGGCCTCAGACAAAATGTTATAAAGAAAAGGAGACATTGGATCCCCTTGTTTAATTCCTCTATTAGATGCAAAGAATCCTGAAGTAACACCATTAATTAATACTGAAAAATGAGCTGAAGCAATATTCTGCATTATTCTGTGCACAAATATTCCATGGAATCCAAATTGCAACAGGACTGAATTAAGAAAAGACCATGATACTCTATCAAAAGCCTTCTGCATGTCTAGTTTAACTATCAGGTTAGGGATTTTTGATGTCCTGCCTAATCTTCTAACCATTTCCTGCATCATAAGTATGTTATCAGATATATCCCTACCTTTTATGAATGCACTTTGTTCAGGGGATATGAGAGAATCCATCAGTGGTTTGATCCTTTCCATGATCATTTTAGAAAAAACCTTATTCACAAAGTTAGATAAACTTATGGGCCTAAAATCTGAGAAAGAAACTGGGGTAGGCTTTTTGGGAATTAATGTTAACCAAGTACTAGATATGGCCTTAGGTAAATTTCCACTTGTTAGGAAGTCATTGGCAGCATCTAGAAGATCTTCATTGATGACTTCCCAAAAGGTGGTATAAAAAGCTCCTGAGAACCCATCAGGACCAGGAGAGCTACATCTGTTTAGGTCAAAAACTGCAGCCTTAAGTTCTTGATGTTGGAAAGGGGATAGGAGCTGTTCATTTTGCTGGTCTGAAATTACAGTAGGAATTTCTGAAAGGAAATAATTAAAAAAAATCCCCTTTTTTTGAGCAACTTCCTCATGAAAAAGTTCTTTGTAAAATCTTACTGCTTCTTCTTTGATTAGAGATGGATCTGAGATCCAATTACCTTTTCCATCCTTAATCTTGCTGACTCTTGTCTTAGATCTCCTTTCTCTAACCGAGTGGTGGAAGTAGCTTGTGTTAGCATCTCCAATCTTAAACTAGTTAATCCTAGCTTTTTGCTTTAGGAACATGAATTTTTCTTTTTGAGCCCTCATAAGCAACTGTTTTGACTTATTTAACTCACTTAGGGTGGTTAAGTCATCACTGTTTTGCTGAAAAGTGATTTCCAGTTCTTTAACCACATTCTCATAGTGTGTCAAATTTTGTGAGACATTACCAAAATGATTTTTATTCCATTGTTTAATTACCATCTTTAGCCTCTTCAATTTAAAAACCAGCCTATACATTCCTTGAAAAGGGGAGTCTAATTTCCAGTTTGTTGCTACCAGATCCTGAAATTCCTGTCTGTTTGACCACATATCATGGTATCTAAATGGTCTAGGGGCTTGTTCTTCAGAAGATTGAACAGAAAGTAATAACGGGGCATGGTCCGAAGTCAGCCTATTTAAAACTTGAATAGAGCTATTAGGGAAGAGCTCCAACCAATCTAGGGAGGCTAAGCCTCTGTCTAACCTTTGAAACATTAAATCTTTACATTTTTCCTTAAATCTATTATTACTCCAGGTGTAGAAGTTCCCAACTGTAGGAATATCATGCAAATCATTTGAGTTTATGAATTCATTAAATTGTTTCATGCTCTTTTTAGGTGTAGACTTCCGGCCCTTATACTCAGAAACAGAGAGCACAGTATTAAAATCACCTATATAAATGGAGGGGGTATTTCCTGTCACTTTTAGATTATCCCATAAATCCTCCCTTAATTGTCGATGCACACTTGCATAGATAAAGTAGCAGTGCCAGTTAAAAGAGGAGTCAGCATCAGTTATGTTAACCTGAACAAATTGGTCTGTCTCACTTAGATTTATAATGTTAAAAGTTGGATCCCATAGAATCTAAATTTTGGCCGATTGTGCAGCTAGAGCATTATAGTATCCAAGTTCACGCTTTAAAACTGTGAGCATCTGTGTATCCTGCCATGGCTCTATCAAACACATGATATCAATCTTATGATTTAACTTAAGAATCTTTAATCTTTCTACAGATGTTCCTATTCCCCTAACATTCCAAACCAAGATATTTCCTATTATGGTGTATTTTATCATTTAAAAACTTTAGGGGTAGCTTTTTGTGATGATCTTAGTTTTCTCACTAACTTTGCTGAAGTCTTACTTTTGTCACCTGACTTACCATTACTTTTATCTATATTTAGAGGGGTAGGCATCTGCTCAGAAAAACTAACCTTAATATGCATTGCCTCCTCATTTTCTGATCCAAGCTGATTAAGAGCCTCTGTGTTAACCTCTGTGTTAGCCACTGTATTAACATCTGTGTTGGCCTCTGAGATGATTTGCTCTGTGTCACCTGTTAGGAGTATCTCAAAGACAGGATGGTTAGGTGCAGGGGTTATATTTTTATCAAGGTCCTGTGGTTCCTGATTTTCATTAAGCTTCTCAAATACTTCCTCTTCCACATTTTCATGAATCATCTCTACTACTTCCTCTTCCACATCATCATGTAAGTCATCAAGCAATTTAAAAGCATTTGAGATAGTTACCACATTTCCATTTAAATCATTTCCTTGGGATTTGGTAACATCAGGTGACTGGCTTTTTTTTCTCCAGAATGAAGTGGTTATTGGTTTTGATATGTCATCTAGTGAGTAAAAGGAGGCATTTCTCTTTTTATGACTAATCTTTTCCAGCTGACCTAGAAGTGATTTTTGATTTTGAAAATCTATCTCCTTTTGTAAAACAGTTAGTGCAGAGGAGTTTTCCTTATTTGTCACTTCCCTAGGCTGAGGTTCTATATTTTTGCTCTCCTTGTGAACATATACCTCAGGTACCTCAAGTTTTTTCAGAGATGTTTTCCTCAACTCAGGGTGCAAATGGTTGCATTTAATGTTATTATGTCCAAGGATTTTACAGTGAGAGCAGTAGAGTGGCAAATCTTCATATTCAATAGGGTATTCTGCCACCTTGTTACCTATTCCTACCACTATTGTGTTAGGGAGCTGTGTTAACAAGTCAATCTCCAAGCAAACTTTTATTGCTGATGGTCTAGTAAGCGCTTTGGTAGCAGCATCCATTTTAAGGAATCTACCTATCTGTGAGCTGATTCCTATTATAGCAGAATTGTTATAGAAATGAAGAGGCAAATTATGCAAAGTTACCCAGACCGACACGATAGAGGATTCCACCGATGGTGAGAATTCCAGCGACCACTTCTGAACTTTCATCGTGTATCCTTGAATTGTCCATTGCCCTTTCATCCAACATCGTTGATAATCCTCGCTTTCCTGAAATCGAATAAGAATATGTCGGTAATCTATTGAGCCAAGCTGGAATTTGGATTTGAAACCTATAGATTTGAAGGCCTGCAACAAGGAATCCATTGGAGGTTTCCCACGAATGAATTTCCCAACAAGGGCGTTTTGGTAATGGGATGCTAGTAGTTCTCCTTCTTCAGGTGGGAGGATATAAGCAATTTTTCCTTTGAATTCTGTGATAGGGTGTAGGTTTGGGGTATCGGGGAGTGTCGAGAGAAGTGGCGATTGTTTGGTGTTAAGTGCTTGAAGGAAGCTTCTGTGGGTTTGTGGAATAGGATCCGGTGGCGGAGGAGGCGCCGGAGACGCCATAGCCTGCCCCTTGGATTGGAACAGCTTCCGTCTAGAGGACCGTTAGTAGAGCAGAAATGAGATGAAGAAGAAGATTCACAGTAACAGTGTGTGTTTCGCACACAAAAATCGCATATGAAGCTTTAATAGATACAAGAAGATCTCTCGGGTCCTTAATTTGGAATACAATCAAATCTTATTGTTCCATTACAAATATTAGTTTCAATCATAGCTAATATTGAATCCTTATATTCAATTGATCTATCATCTCTTAATGCCATAAATATTGGAGTATCAATTCCTTCCAAAAGGCGATCAAACGGCTCGCCCTCAGCTGCCCCAGCCACCCGATACCACAGGCCTCACCGGAGAGGTAAATCACAGCACTCCCGTAGCTGAGCACATAACCCTCGAACGTGATCGGTGCGTACAAGGAGTCCTCCCACTGGAAGAACTCCCACACTGCCGCTGCCGAGGTTCGAACCCATACTTCCAAAGGCATAAGTCATGCACCCAACCACTTGGGCGATCATGTGGGTGTTGGAGTATCAATTCCAAATCTTACTAGTGGGTGTAAAGCTATTTGAATTAGGCCAAAAGGTAAAAATCTATAATTTTGAATTCTATATTTGGTAATAGCGTTTTGTGAAAGTAATTTTATGGATTGAAATTCTTGATGCATTGGAAGTATTTCTTCATGAATTTTAATCGAATATGCTTTACTAAATCCTAATATGCATGATGATAAATTGAATTAATATTATGACTCGGTCAAACTTGTTGAATTTCGTGACTCTGTAATATACTAGTTGATGCTGATGATGCCAATTTTAAGCTGAAATTTAAGAGGGATATATCGTTCACTGATCAGGCTTAAGAGGATCTTACACATTCAAAACATAATTGTGCTAATAGCAATAGAGCTTAAACAAAAGAAAGAACAAATACAGAGTTTCTAAGGTTCTCTTGGATTTGATCAGTGATTCACCTTAAAGTACTCTAGGATTTGGGTTATGGTTAGGAATGGATAGACCGGGACTTTAACCACCACTATAAATGAACACTTCCTAAACATCAACATACAAATTAACCAAACACCAAATTAACACAAAGTTCCCCAGAGTGCAAATATACATGTGAAAATATCAAAGTTCTCCAGAGTGTAACTCATAGCGAATACACAAACATTGCAAGTGTATCCACACAACACAACAGTCAAATTTGCAAACCTCTTAGCCCAAAGAAGAGTAGCAATAGTTGTAGCAGACAAACCACATTAACAGCAAAAAAATCAACAAATAAATCAGCTGGTTACTGAATACATTATTCAGTAACTGAGCAGCTGTCTCGCCTTCACCAAATTCAATAACACATAAATGCATTACTATAGAAAACAAATTAAAGCTGAATATTGATTGCCTAAATTGCAAACCGATTGCCTAAATAAGAGTCAGTTACACCATGACATGTCTCAAAACATGACATGTACATTCAATAAACGCAAAAGAAATGATTTTTTAAATCATATTCCACCCCAGATTAACAATCAATCAACTTTATGAAAACCCAAATTGAACTCAACAAATACAAATTTGTTTAGCCTAATTGATGCAATAGAAAAAGAGGAGAAAATCGAGAAAACTTACCATGATGAGAAGCTACAAAGGAAGGCGGAGAAAACAGGGGGAAGAGGGAAGGACGATGGAGAAAATAGACCGATGAACACAGACGTCGTGATATGTTCATCATGAAGGGTGAGTGGAGGCAGGGGTGTTTGCAGAAATAAGGGGGGAAATTTAATAAAGAATTTGTGGCTTTTTTTAGAAGCTGGTCTACCCCAACTTCTGCTTTTTCCTTAAAATCAGCTTCTACTTTTTTTAAAAAGCACTTAATTTACAAGTTACCAAACACAAAAAAAGGGCTGGGCTTATAAGCCCTACCAAACAGGGCCAAGGTTGGTTTCATTGGATTTTTCTCCTCAAGAACCATAAAATCGACTACAAGAACTCTCAAAATGAACTCACAGTTCACCCATAGCAAAAGAAAGAAGTTTAGCCAGTCGAAGTACAAACGAGTCGAAGTGGATCGCTCAAAGGTGGCACCAGCGGCCAGCACCAGATGACGTTGCACGGACCATGCCAATGGTTTGCATAGACCGCACCAAACACGAAGGGCCACGCGCATGACTTCCAAGTTTCACTTAAAATCAACTAAGTATGGGCGTGAACCGTCCCATTTTTTACGGCCCACAGCGTTCCAAGTGAAAAATGTCTAGACCATCCGATGGGATGTGAAGAATCAAGCAGCTTGTGTTAAGTTACAGAGAAAAATGAGGTTTCTCATGACGGTCAGTGCCAAATGTCACGTCCCGCGGATCAAAAGCACAAAAACTATGACTCTGATAGCGGCCTGCACCAAGCGACGCGGACCGCATGGACACGACCAGTGGGGGATGACACAAACTGCACCAATGGAGATGCATTGACTGAGCCAAAATAGATGGCCTGCACCAATGGATTAAGCATAGACCGTGCTAGATCTGGCTGCCCACGCCAGCACGGACGTGGTACATGATGCAGACCACGCCATCCACAGTGGACCGCGCCAGGCGATGGCTGAACAAGGGTTTACACATTTTTGGCCTATTTTGGGCCTATCTTTAGTCCCAATCCCCTACTACTATACATAGAAGCCTATAGTCTTCTAAGAAAACCTAAGGCCATGGGCCGTGGTAGAGACCGCTACCGGTCTCTTACCAATTAAATATATTATTTTTCTCTGTCTCTCTCTTCCACTTCAGCTTAAGAGACCATTTAAGAGACAACCCCTTTTTTTCTCCACAATGGTTAAGAGACCACTATATACTATTCATGGAACCCACTTGATTTTCTCTATCCTACTCATTAATTTGACCATTACATATTATTTTAAATAAATTTGTCCACCAATTAAATATATTATTTAAAAAATAATTTGAATGCAAAATTTAATATAATGTTTAAATATTTAAATATAATTTTTTTTTTAAAAAATATGTTAAATAATTTGTTTTTCTCGTTCTTGTCAATACCATGCTTTAGTGTAAAAAAATAAAATTAATTTCAATTTTTTTGAAGAAACTATTAAAATGAAATAAAATAAATAAATACTATGAGAATTCATTTTTTCTATAAAATAATATGGAAAACACAAAAAGTGCGCAAAACCAATTATAACAACTATAAAAATTACATTAAATACTAAATAAAATATTGATCTACTCCAACCCAATATTACAATTTAAAAATCAAAATATTGGTCTAATGCGACCAATTATTAAAAATAGGAAAATAATAAATATTGTTCTAGTCTGACCAAAAAAATATGGATGACGAAACTATATCGTCATCTTTATCTTGACCACCCAAATGCTGGTAAAGATGTTCCGTAAGGTCATTTTTGAACTGGTCATGTTTAGCTCTATTGAGCACATCCCTCCAATTTTGCTTGAAAGTCAGAAGATCAGCATGCCGCTCGACGTTATAATGCCAAGGAGAGTCGTCGATTTGGTCATAATCACTTGGTTGAACTTGCAACCCATATGTGTCTCTTTCATCTTCGACTATCATGTTGTGCAGTATGATACAAGCTATCATAATATTGCCCAACATTTCGACATTCCAGTATCGGGCTGGGTTGCGGATCACGGAAAACCTAGTTTGTAAAATACCGAAAGCACGTTCGACGTCTTTCCGGTAACTTTCTTGACCCTTTGTGAAGATTTGTTTCTTGGGATCATTTGGAGCCATATATGCTGGCATGAAGGTCGCCCACTTAGGATAGATTCCATCTGTAAGATAGAACCCTTGATCGTAGCTGCAACCATTGACTTCGTAAGGAAAACGTGGAGTTCTCCCCTCACATACGTCATCAAACAATGGTGACTTGTCTAGGACGTTGATATCATTATTTGACCCTGCCATACCAAAAAATGCATGCCATATCCATGTACCGTAGGAGGCGACTGCTTCCAAAAGAATTGAGGCGCGTCCACTCCTACCCTGAAATTGCCCCTTCTAACCCACAGGACAATTTTTCCATTCCCAATGCATACAATCAATACTACCAAGCATACCTGGAAATCTACGTCCATGAGCTACGTGCATCAGGCGATCAATATCCTCTTGATTTATTGGTCTGAGGTATGTTGGACGGTATACGGCAATAATTGCATTCACAAAATGAGACACCGTTTCTCTAACCGTCGTTTTCCCATCTGTAAGAATTCATCTAGTTGGTCGTATCCACAACCATATGCCAAATGACGCATTGCCACCGTGCACTTGTGAAGTGGTGAAAATCCTTGATTACCAGTTGCATCAGGCCTTTGTCTGAAATAAGGATCGTGGTTGGTGACATCTGCCAGTATACGTTCGAATACATTTCGCCGCATACGAAACCTTTGACGAAAGTGTTGGTCGTGGTACATTCTTTCAGGAGGTTGAGCAAAATATTGCCTCTGGAGTACTTCCTGTGCTCGAACACGATCTCTTCTGATATGATTTCTGGATTTCTTTGGTAAGGTTGGAGAATTTTAAGCACTCTCGTCCTCAATGGCTGCGTACCATTGTTTAGCCATTTCTGGCAAATTCAAGAACAAGTTCATTGTCTCAGGATCGTTATCAGGTAGGAAACCGGGAATATCATAGGTTGATGGGTTTGATGATTCTCCAAAGTGAAGCTCATCATCGTTGTTAGGGGAATTAGAAGTAGACATGGTTGTGATGAAGAAAGGAATTGGTAGAAGAATTGAAATTCGGGGTTGGAATGAAATGTAAACAAATGACCCATTTATATAGATGACAACTCCATTATTTTGGTCTTGTGGCTTTGAAATGATGAATTGAACCCATGTGAATGAATGGGATGTGTCCATGACAACTCCACTATTTTGGTCTTGTGGCTTTGAAATGATGAATTGAACCCATGTGAATGGATGGGATGTGTCCATGACAACTCCACTATTTTGGTCTTGTGGTTTTGAAATTGTTAATTGAACCCATGTGAATGGATGGGATGTGTTCATGACAACTCCATTATTTTGGTCTTGTGGCTTTGAAATGATGAATTGAACCCATGTGAATGGATGAGATGTGTCTATGACAACTCCATTATTTTGGTCTTGTGGCTTTGAAATGATGAATTGAACCCATGTGAATGGATGGGATGTGTCTATGACAACTCCATTATTTTGGTCTTGTGGCTTTGAAATGATGAATTGAACCTGTGAATTGAACCGATTAAAATGAAATGATGAAAACCAATTACAATGAAAAACCAATGACAAATATATGGTCTAGTCTGACTAATTATTACCAACAACCTATTACAATTAATTTCCACCGTAGACTACCCCAATTAATTTATCTCGTAGTGCTTCCTCTGCTGCGGACAACTCTCCCTTTTGAATCAAATTATCAAGGAGTTTAGTGTTAGCTATCAGTTTATCCCGCTCTGATTGTATTTCAACGAACTCCCGTTGTGCTATGTTGTACTCCATTTTAGCTCTTTCACTCTCATCAAGTATTTCAACCTTTTTTGTAGCTGCTTCAATTGTGGCCGCACACTGCATTCTAGCAGATTCTTTTGATTGTTCATCATTTGTTGTTCTTGCCCTGGCCTTTCCTTTCCCCCTTGCCTTGCATTTAGCGGCTTTCACACCAATAGGTCTGGATGGATATTGCATAGCTTGAGGATCATCGCCACTACGGGGTGTTGATGGCACCCGTGGTGAATATTCTTCTCCATCAGTATCCTGTGGGCCATATTGTGCTATGAATTTAGGGTTCCTTCTTCAATCGTCATAACAATGGAAGAATAAAAATTGTTGCCCATCATTTTCATCTGCAAACAAGTTCATGGTCCATGGCTTTATATCTCCTTGACTAGAGCCACTCCCGCCCTGACTGAAGTGACGCGCGGCTTTACTTTCACACCCCACATATTTGCCAATATCTTGAGCCATTTTTGACCACCGACACTTGCACGACTTCATTGACCGATTGGAATTTGCATAATGATTCACATCGCACATAATTTTAGACCAAAACACACCAGCATTTTGACCTGTACCCACCACACAGTCGGTGGAATGCTCGAACCATGCGCCACATAGGATTTTATCATCGTCTACACTCCATTTGTCCGGCTACCTTTCTTCTTCGTAAGCTTACTCCCAGACACTATTGCAACTTCATCATTTTCTTCACCTACATCATTTCCTAAATGAATAAATCTTTTTTTCAAAGCAAAACAAATCTCAAACATATACTAACTTTCAAATTATGTTTACGAAATTTTAAAATACATGAACATATTAGATGATGTACTTGATTGTTCAAATAATATACTAAATTGCATATTAAAATGCATATACTAAATGCATATACTAGCTACATATATTTTGCATGTTCAAATATACTTATTTTAAAATATAACAAAGGGAAATGAAGGCAATATAAATGAATTATAAATTAGAATCTTCATAATTTAAATAAAACACATTAAAATAGGGCTTACCATCGGTAACATCGTGACTTCCATATTGTCGCCCATCTTCACCACCAAAATTTTGACCTGGTGAACCGCAACCTCCTCGGGGTGAAAATTCTCCCAATTCGTTTATAGCATCAAAATGTGGAGAATGAAAGCTTTGACCATATAAATTATGGTACGAATTTTGCGATTGGGTGTTCGCATTTTGGGAGTGGTTTGGGTAAGGAGGGTTCATGTATGCGTTTTGGGAAGAGTGGCATTGATTTTGAAAATTCATGTATGAATGTTGAGAATTGAAATAAAAGTGGGGAGGGATGTTCGGAGAATTTTCACTAAATTCCGAATTTGGAAATGGACGATAATTCGGATTTTGCGAAAAATTCTCCATATTGAAAGAATTTGGAATTACCCGATCTTTTCCTTTCGACGTTCTTCATGGATCCATCACAATAAATGAATTACAATAGAGAAGATGAATTTGTGAGGTAAAAGAATTTGAATTGGAAGTAGTGTGATGAAATGAGTTAAAATGCTCCATATTTATAGGCAAAAAGAGTAGGAGAATGGAATATAAAAATTTAAATAGAAATTATAAAAAAAATAAAAAAAAGTTTAAAAAAATACGTCTGGGACACGTGTCGCCACCAGAATGGGACACGTGTCCCATTAAAAAACTAGCCATTTTTCGACCATTGGGGGGACACGTGTCGACCCCTTATTGGACCATGTGTCACTCAGATTTCAATTTTAGCTTTCTCAAAAAAATTACCATTGCGGACACGTGGCCCAATCCCTGGGTGACACGTGTCCGCAACAAAAAATTTTAAAAAAATAGTTATGGCTGAGTGGGACACATGGCCCACTAAGGGGGCGACACGTGTCCCACTCGGGGAAAAAAAGAAATGTGCAGAACGCCCATGTGCATGAATAGTCCAAGTGGTCTCTTAGTTGGGCTCTTGCTAAGAGACTCTTGAGTGGTCTCTTAACAAGAGACCACTCAAGAGTCCACCACTGTGGTGGTTTTCGGTCTCTTTAGCGGTCTTTTAATTTTAAGAGACCACCACTGCCCATTCCCTAAGTAGTCATAATGTAGATTTTTTCTCTCTCTAGGTAGGTAGAAGGAATATGAGAGTTTTCTCTCTAGAGATCTTCTTCTCTTACCTTCTCTTTTTCTGTTTTTTTTCTTAAGCTATTGCCTCGTTAGTTGAGATCATATTTTCATTCTACTCTTGTATTTTGGGAGAGCATTTTAGAGAGAGAAACATTCTCTCTTCTTTCTTTCTTTTCTTTTTTATTTTGATTTAATCTTAGGATGTGCAATTCATATCCTTGTTTGAATTCCATGTCTAGGGAGTAGTTTATATAGCTTGGGGATAATTGTATTCATGAGTTGATTATTTATTTTTTTTGAAATTCTTAGTTCATCCTAATTATTGTGCTTGTGATATTATTGTGACTTGTTCTTAAATATTAGAATTTCATGAATAGTACACTCTATATAAGCACACACTCTAGTCTATATTTATGTTGGTGCAAATATTGATGTCCTCTTGGGAAGAGAAACCTCAGATGTGTTAATAGGTAATGGAGTACGTGCCTGCGTGGGTGTGTGCACGGGGGATGCCGAGTAATACTCATATTATTTGCCATCACACTAGTCTTAGCTGATAACGTTAAGTAATCTGATAAGTTGCGGGTTGAGATAGTGAAAAGTAGTGAGCTAGGGCTGTAAGAGGTCCTAGTGTCATTCATAAGGTGCCTACTTCCTTTTTCCTTATTTATAAGGCTAGGGAGTTGAGAATTCGTGGTGGAAGCCCGGGATGTAATTGCAAGGAGGAGAAACAGATCTATAAGAATGGTCGGATATTTTTGTACTCCGGTAATTATAAAGGCGGTGTTGATGGAGGGTTGTGAGCGCACCCGGCGTGACAGGTACGGGGAAGTGTATGCCACCAACCACACCACATGTTATGAGCACTATATTAGGTTTGTCTAAATCACAAATATGAATGAATCGAGGAGCAAAGCATTAAATCAACCATGGTACGCAATCATTCACCAAGTGTTTAGCTATATAGATTACTTGCTTTTTACTTTTATGTTTTGTAGTCGTTAATCGAAAAACCACCCCCCTTGTTTTACTATACTAGATATTCCTAGTAACTCGTATGGATTGAAAACCCGTACAAGGTTGTGTTTAATTCATTTTTAGGCCCTAGCATCTCTATGGACATACCCAGGGCTTACTGCTAACTACCTTATCAGTAGCATAGTAGTGAGTTGGGTGCAGAACTATAAATTTTATCTTTTATCTATCTTCCTCCGCTTATTTAGTTAGCTACAATTAACAATCCCGAGTGGAGGTCGGTCAAATTTTGATGTCGTTGTTGGGGATGCTATTCAGCCTAATTGTCAATTAACATAACGTGTTAGTAGAGTAGTTAGTATTGTTTTTATCTTTTCCTTATTTTGTGTTGTAGGGTGTTCCGTTGGACTCTGATGATGTAGGAAAATACCATTCAACAAATGAAACTTTGTAGGATGTGTCATTTCAATCACCCTATAGAGTGTTCCTCATTGTTGAGAAATTACGGGAAGGAAATGGAACTTGCAATTCAGCGAGATCAACGGGAGAGAGAGTGGTGTATGTACCACTACTCACCCGAGTTAATCTCAACCCCCAAGTCTGCAGGTGAGAAGATACTTGGAGCCCTAAATAGTTTTTCAAAGACTAGTGAAAATTTCCAAAACCAAGTATCTACTTACAATCAAAATTGTGGGGCTCAAATTTCTCACAGTATTGAGACTGTAGGAAAAAAGGGTGAACAAGCTGATCATTGAGGTCTATCAATTGATAGGAAAGAACAAGCTTGTAGATTAGGAGGCCCAATTACCTTCGTACTTGGATGGTTTAAGGAAAGGGGAGCCAATTGAGGTCTACAATGATCATGAGGTTAGTACTATCTCTATAAATGCCATTGGCTTTACACATGAGTACAAAGCACTACTAAAGAAGAAGGGTGATTCCGAGCATGAATTTGAACATAGGTCAAGAGATTAGACTATGAATTACCACCCCCCCTTTGGTTGATATGTATGAAAATATTGTGCAAGACATGTTTAATGTGAACAAAGGTTTAGCCTTAGAGAAATATTCTTTGCATGATATTTGTTTTAATTCTCTAGAAGCTAACCTAGTGGGGAGTGTAGATGAGGTTGATCCTCAAGGTGAGAATTGTGTGGAGACCTTACCCAAGAACCTAGAGGAACTAATTTTACCTGAGAGAAAACCTTCAATAGGGGTACCACCTGTAGTTGAACTCAAACCCTTACCCGAACACTTGAAGTATGTTTTCCTAGGTGATGGTTAAACAATACTTGTGATTATCTCTAATAAACTATCTAGTAACCAAGAGGGTAGGTTGCTCAAGGTTCTTAGGAAATTCAATGGAGCAATAGGGTGGACGTTAGCTGGCATTAAAGGTATAAGCCCTTCAACTTTCATGCACCGTATATTATTGAAGAGGGTGCAAGACATGTACGCCAACCTCAAAGGCGACTAAACCCGCCTATGATGGAAGTAGTGAAAAGTGAAGTCCTTAAGCTACTTAAGGCCGGGTAATATATCATATCTCTGATAGTACTTGGGTGAGTCCCACCCAAGTGGTGCCAAAGAAAAGTGGAGTCATAGTGGTGAAGAATAAAGACGGGAACTTGGTACTCGTATAAAAAATGGGTGGCGAGTGTGCCTTGATTATTGTTGCATGAACGCGGTGACTCGTAAGGACCATTTCCCCTTACCATTCATTGTCCAAATGCTTGAAAGGGTGGCCGGTCATGCCTATTATTGTTTCCTCAATGGCTATTCGGGATACTTCCAAATAGTCATCGATCAAGAGGACCATAAAAAAACCACCTTCACTTTCCCATTTGGTACCTTTGCTTATAGGCGAATGCCTTTTGGTCTCTGCAATGCTCCAGGAACTTTTCAGAGGTGTATGGACAACATATTCAAAGAATTTATCAAGAAATTTGTCAATTTTTTCATGGATGATTTCACCATTCACGGGCACTCCTTCTATTCATGCCTACATCATTTGGTACGGGTGCTAGAGCGATGTATGGACATGAACCTCATGTTAAAATTTGAGAAATTCCATTTCATGGTGGGAAAAGGTATAGTGCTAGGACATGTTGTGTTAGCTCAAGGGTTAGAAGTTGATAAAGCCATAGTGGATATAATTAAATCCCTACCTTACCCCACCAATGTCAAGGATGTTAGATCATTCTTAGGCCATACTAGATTTATACATTAAGGATTTCTAAAAAATTTCCTCTCACTTTATTGAAATACAATTGTGATTATGTTGTATAATCTATTTTATGGATATTGTTTGGATTATGTGTGATGCCTTAGGGATTTAGATTGTTGGAACTTTGTTGAATCTTGTGAATATATTGTGCATGAGATTTGGGTTAATGGAGATTATGTGAACACATTGTACCTATAGCTTGGTTGGACGTGGGATAGCCTTGTGCTCATTTTGATTGTGTGATTTGCTCATGTTGGTGTTGTGCTTGCATTGTGTTATTATTATTGTTCGGTTGAGAATTGATTGTGGCTTATACTAGATATGAGGCATGTTGGCCTTTGATTAAACATAGTTGGTATTTGGATGCAGTGTTATTATGCTTAGGATAGTTTGGCCATGGCACTTGAAATGTTAATGTTATGAATGTACTAATGATGACCAAACTATTTAGGTATAACTATGATTATGGGATATAGCATATTAGATATTCAACTATGTGAGACCTTAATGGAATTGAGGATATGGGCATGTTGGATATAACATGGATTGTATATGCAATTGTAGTTAGGACTTGAACTAGTTGGCTAGGAATTGATTTGGTTTGTGATGATTGGCAAAACTAGTTTAAGGTTGAGTATGATTTTGTGATATTGCATATATGTACATTCCTATGTGTTTGACTTGTTTGTTGTGGTTATTAGATATGGCCCCTACCAAGAGATCTAGGGCTCCTCCACGAGGTGGGCGCACCGCTACTCCACCTCCACCTCCGCTATCGGCTCTAGAATCAAGCCATGTATCTCCTCATCCTAATAGGTATATGGGTTTGACTCGGATCACTGGGTTATATGCGGAGAGATGGGAGGCCCTGGCCAGCCTTCAGCTCAAGGAGACGAGTTTTGTAGACATGCCCACATTGGACGCTCTTGGGCTCACCCTGCCAGTCCGATGCATCCTCATCAATAGGGGGTTGGAGGGTTTCATCGGTAAGAGTGCCCCCTCCTACTGGCGATATACACTAGAGTTCCTGTCCATAGTCAGGATATGTAGCATGCGGGATAATCAACCGTGCGAGAGGTACATCGCTTTCCACTTGGATGATATATCTTGAGAGGTGACCATATTGCAAGTTGAGGAAGCATTTGGATGGGACACCGTAGAGATACGAGCAAGGTTAGACCCACAGGCCCAGGACCAATCAATTGAGGAGGACATACAATTCTGGAGTTTCATCAACATGAGGCTGAAGAACTCCTATGACAGGAGTAGTGTATTATCTATCCCATACTCCATTATGTGCACGGACCTTTTGCTGGCACAGTCCTTTGCTCGGCGAGCGGATAAATGTGTCGGACAACGACATTCACTTCTTATGGCACTGGAAGAGTGAGGTATTGGGATACTGGTTATGGGCTGAGCTATGATGAAGAGGATTGTAGTGGTGGCAGGAAGCGAAATGGGAAGATTATGGTTGGAGGCACGATCGGCCTCTTGGCGGAGCACCTAGGATTGGTCCCACTAGCTGATTTTCTGCACTTAGGGGGGGCGCACTTCCTACCTCATCACTGCATAGAGATTGGTGCAATTTGAGATACTTAGTGTCATGTGGACCACATGAGTATTACATTGGTTATATGGCACCAGGAAGGTCATATTCATGGCACTTCCTCAGTCCAACAAGACGAAGTTGGAGTTTGATACACCCCTAGCGGACTTAGCAATTTCACCAGACTCCTCGTGTCGAGAGGACTTCCTGTACAAGCTCCATGACCTTGGTCCAGCCCTTGTTCAGCACAACAACAACAACATGTCTTTCTCTGAGCGACAGCAGCAGCACTTCCACAGCCTCTACCAGAGACCGAGCCTATGCAGGAAGATTATGTGTCACCTCATTACTCCCAGCCTCCACCTGATTTCTATGAGCGCATGATGCAGACCATGGAGGATGGATTCAGCCACTAGGACAACTTGATATTGGAGCACAACGTTTTTGTCTCCCAGAGCTTGATCTATATGGATGAGGAGATTGACCACCTATTAGCTTGATCTATATGGTAGGCAGTGTCTCAGGCCCTGATCCGGGAGGAGAGAGTCATAGAGCTAGGAGGCAGAGGAACACGGATTAGATGGCTCGTCATCAGCAATGTTATATTGGTAGTGGTCCTTCTTCCTCATAGCAGTGATTTTTGAGCATTATACTCTTACACTTTCCATACTTCGGTGTGTACGCTTTTGCCCTATTTGTCCACATTGAAGGGAATGTAGTGTTCTAAGTGTAGGGAGAGGTATCTACTGATTTCACTGTTTGGGTTGGAGATATTTTTGTTAGACTCACTACTTTTCGGATATTTTTTTTGGTTTGTGTTAGAGATGCTTTTCTTTTGACTTACTTGGATGATGTTAGCTTTGATATTTTTCTTAGCCTTAACATTTGGAAAGCACTTTGCTACTTTTTGGATTGGAGAAATATGAAAAAATTGAAAAAAATATTTATTGAAAAAAAAGTAAATAAAAAGAATCTTGCTAAGTTGAAAACCCGAGAGGGAATCTTAGGCAACATTGGAGGCCCGAATAGGTCAAAAACATGAAAGGGGGACCTAGGAAAAAATGAGAGGCTAAATGTGCGGAAAAAGGTGAGATGTAAGCCAAAGAAACATCATGTGTGCCTTGGATGAAAACCCGAAAGGGCTCCTAGGCAAAATGAGAGAAAGAGAGAAAACAAGGGGGGAAATGTTATTTGATTGCCCATTTTCCGACGTTGGATTCATAAGGTCACGATGGCCACATGGATCCGGTAACTTGACATCTTGATGACCTCTTGAGAGTGGAAATTTTAGCGGGGGAAAACGAAGTAAGTTATGAACTTTATGATCGTTAATATACTTCATTTTTAGGATGATATATTGGTATAAAGCGGAGCATGTGTTTGAAATTTATGCATGTTTTTAGTTTCACCTTCTACCATTGGAGTTAGGATCGTCAATTTGAGATTTGGAAATGTTTTAGAGATATAATGAATTAATAGGTTGATATGGTTTGGGTAGATTTAGGAATGGGGGTTATGGTAAAATTTTCATTTGACCTTAACATTGAGATGTGTGATATTGAGAGTTTTGTGAGGTATTGACATGGGGGAATAGTAGTTAGGTTGTGGATACGTCACTTCCTTCGTATGCTTGGATCTTTTCTTACTCGAAGGCGGGTAAGGTTTAAGTGTGGGGAGGTTTGATATGTCCATTTTATCTTCATAATATAGTACTTTTTGGGATCACTTCTGTGCTTTTTTATTATCAAGAGCTTGTGTTTTACCTTGAAATTCTCTTAGGAGAGATAGGAGAGACTTTACGCTCTTTTACCTCATCTAAGTGGATTTTGCATGACAAAGGAAGAAAATGGAGGCTTGAAGACAGGAGGCCATTGAAGATCACATTTCGAAGACTTTGAAAACTTGTTTCAAAGATTTGAAGACTTGAAGACCTGAGGCCGTTGAAGATAATCTTTTGAAGACTTTGAAAACTTTCTTCAAAGATTTTAAGACTTGAAAAATAAGAGGGATTATTGTGAAGATGAGTGTTTGCTACAAGAAGAAGAAAAGAAGATGAGGTAGAGTTCTGGCGCCCGTCGTGAGTCGCGATGAAGCCATCGTGAGTCACGACGCACGGGTGGCCAGAACATAACCTTATCCTTTTTGTACTATAAATAGCATTATTTTTCCTCTCATTCACAACTTTTTCTTCTTGCATTTTGGTACTATTCTAACCCTAGTTTTTCACCATTTTCATTTTTGATTTCTTTTGTATTATGTTTGGTTTGTTAGCATTAATTAGTATGAACTCTTGTAACTAAATCTAGTTCTTGGGAGCAATTGATTGAAGCTTCCAAACTTATGTAGTAAGATTCTATATTTTCTCATTTATGAACATTTATTGGAAAGCATTCCTTATGCCATTAATGTTTTGTTTTGCCTCATTTATACCATGGGTTCTTTGAGTATATGAAATATTTGTATGATTGAAGTGTTAAGTTGCTAGGAAAGTTGCAAATTTCTTAGCTTATTTGACATGAAATCCAAAAACATGATTTACAACTTGTTGTGTATAATGTGTGGTGATTCTTTCTAAATGAGTATGTTAATGTGGATTGTTCTCATATTTATCCCATGAATGCAAAGAAAGGTTGAAACTTGAATGTTTTTTGTATAAAGTTTAACTTAATAAATGCTTTGTTTGGTTAAATGACTATGTCTTTGGTAGAAGACTTGTTGTTATCAAACCTATGGTCCTTCGGGTGAAATGCCATTGATAAAAATCCCCTGTGGTGTTTTTTGCCTAGGGTGATCATCAATGAGGTTTGAAAATGGTCGTTGCTTGTCTTTGTAAACTACTATTAAGGAGGAATGAATGTTGATCTTTGAATGAGAAGTGATAGCATTCCCTATAGACAATTAATGTAATTGAATGAGTGAATGAATCAATGAGCTATAGGAAGTTTGGAAGTGGAAGTCGATTGCCCCTAAGGCTTCGTTAATTGTTGTTTTAATCATCTATTTAGTTGTTGTTGTATGATTATCATAGTTCTCTTGCTTTGCTAATTGTTGTCTTTCAATTTGATAATTAGGATAAAAAACCAACCAAACCCTCCCTTCCCTTTTACATGCTTTTATATGTATCTATATATGTGTATGCCTAGTATGTTTTATCCTATATATGTTTAAACACTTAAAAGATCCCTCTTCTTGTGGACGACCCTGACTTTCCATTATCTACTTAATTGTAGATAGGAAGCATTAGGTCTTATAAATATTAACTTTGAGATGTATGGCAACAAAGATATACATTAGGTGGACCCTAGAGTTCCTAGCTACTCTATGGTCGGTCGTGGACGATGATTGACACAAGGCAATCAAATTCAACCTGGATGATAAGGAGTCCAAGATGACCCACCGGAAGTTAGCGCGTACCTTTGGGTTGAGTTATGTCAAGGAGATCTAGAAAACACATCGTTAGGGGATACCTTTCTCTCTTGGACGCTTTTGGGAGCAACTAACATGCACTGATCAGAAGAACCTGTGCAAGATTACCACCCTGGTTCATCCGACATTCCGTTATGTTCACTAACTGTTGGCTATGGGTTTTCTGCCAAAGTGAACTGATAAAATGCCTGGGTTCGGATGTTCATTTCCTTTAGGCAATGACACCCAATGGTAACTTTTACCCAAACTTGGTGGGGTCTTTTGTGCAGGAATGTTTAGAAATGTGGGAAAGGAAGAATGGCAAGATCTCTACATGCAGCATCGTTGGTCTGCTAGCGTAACACTTAGGGCATCCAGTCACACAAAGGGCTTTAGCTAACTTGGGACGATCGGGTACAAGGTATAACATTGAGAAGTTAGCCAAAGCATCCATGGTGGGACCTATAATATTGAAGGGTAGATATGTGTGGCTTTATAGCAGAGCGAGCACTTGTAGTTTCATGGTACTTCCACAGCCGAAGCGCACCACCATTGACCATGACACGTGTTAGGATGACCTATTTATTTTTCTAGATCGGAGATTTGAGAGTGATTTCTACATATTTTTAGTCAACCCAAAGATAGATGTTGAGGAGGCCAAGGGTGAAAGCTCTTTGAGATCACTTCATAGTCATTCTCGTGTATCCACTGGCATTGTGGACCAATTGCAATCTCTTGGGGAAAAGATTTTGAACTCTACCCAAGTTTTACAAGATGTCATCCAAGCAATGGGAGGAATGCGATAACAATGGGAGGGAACTTGTACGAGAATGGACTCTATTGAGGAAACACTTTAAGCAACAAGATACATTCAGAGGAGCTTCACGAGTCACGAGGATGAAGGCCCTTTGGGGCCACGAGAGTGAGTATCACAATATCTCCCTACCTCACTTATGTTTTGATATAATTTTTTTTCATTTTAGACTATGCATTGGTTAAGTGTGAGGAGGGAGTAGTGAGCACTTAGGGAGTCTTCATTCTTAGATTTCCTCAATGCATTTAATGATTTTCATTGGTAGTTGTTTTTCTTTTTTGGTGAAGATTTTAGTTTTTTATTGTTGAGGGATGATTTTAGGTGACATTTGGTGGCATGACATGCTATGATAGGGTTCCTAGTTTGCATGGGGTGGGATGTTATAGAATATTGGTGGTGTATTTTTCATGTTTGATCTCTTTTGTAGCATGAAGCCCACTTTTGGGACAATTTTGTGTTACAACAAAAAAAATTAGAAAACTTGAAAAAATGAAAAGAAAAATATAAAAACCTGGACAAGTCGAAAACCCAAAAGGGCGACTTGGGTAACATTAGAAAAATCCTGGATAGGTTGAAAGGCCTAGGTAAAAATGAGAGGCTAGGCCCAGCTAGGCTTATAAGCCTAGGTAAAAATGAGAGGCCACGAGGAAAAATGTGAGAAATGAGTACCCCTTATGTGTTAAAGATAGGATGAAAACCCGAAAGGGATCCTAGGAAAAAATGAGAGAAGTTGAGAGAAAACAAAAAACTAGGATGAATGCATGCTTCCACGGTAGATTGTTTTTTAAGACGACTCTTTGATTGCTTTGGAATCATTTTGGAAAAAGTAATCTAGCTTGACACTTATCTTTTTGGCTTACCTTTTTCCACATTTTATTTTTGGGTGGTTAGATTGCTTATGTTTTTTGCAGAGTGTGAGAGTTGTGAGATTCATACTCTTTTGGGGGAAATGGGGTAATCTAGGAATAATTTGAATGCATCGGTTAACTTATGCATGCACACTACATTTCTCTTTATTCTTGTCTTTTATTTACTCCAGGACAAATAAAGGGTTAAGTGTGGGGATTCTGATCTACTTCATTATGCATTCAATAATCGTTGCTTATGGCATACTTTTTAGCTAGTTTTATTCGGTGAATTGCAAGTATTAGTTGAGTTTACGTGACAAAGGGTTTAGACGGCCATGTTTGGTTTTCTTGTCTAAATCCCACATTTTGTAGACTTAATTGGTGGATATCTTGTATCCACGGGCTCCCTGATCTCCCTTGTTATCATCTTTAGTAGGTCGCCCATGGTTACTTTTTGTTTACATTCTATGTGAAGACCATTCGTAAGGGCACTAGAAGATATTGAAGGCCGTTTGCAAGGAAGGCAAAAGAGACAAATGCCTGTCACACTATAATTGTAGTAGATGAAGGTCACGAGCATCAATGTGTGGTAGAAGCATATTGAAGCCAAAAATAGGCTGCAACGGAGTTCAAAGCGGCCAAAGAAGAAATGGGGAATCGTGGTCCAATGGGTTGTGCTTAAGTCTCAGAATGATCCAAAAGAATTAGCCTTCAAAGCTGGTTTAATTGGATTTGTATTCTCGATCACTACAAAATTGACTACTAAAGCTCTCAAATCGGACTAATGGTTCACCAGTAATGAAGGAAACTAGTTCAGTCGGCGAGGCACAAATGGGTCTGCTCGGGCCGTTCATAGTTGGCACCAATGGCCTAGGCCAAAGGAGTTGCCCCATGCCAACAGTACCAGCATGATGTTGTGGCATGACCTACGCTAGATACCATGGGCTGCAAGCACAAAGCTAAGTCCCACTCCACACGGCTAAGTATAGATGCAGGACGTCCCGTTTTCAACTTTCTGCGTCGCTCCATGTCCAAAATGCCAAGACCAGCCGGCGGGGTATGGCAAATCACATGGCCCATGCTAAGATTTCTGAGCAGACAAACCAACCTAACCACGGCATGCACCACCGGCCACGGGCGTGTATCAGAATCACCAATTTCAGCACTCTGGTGGCGCCCCGCACCAGTTGACGCGGCTCATGCCAAAGGATCGTCACGACCCATAACAGGATTTGCTCCCCATGCCCTTTGAAGATCCATGCCACGTACAAGAATGTGCACCCCACCCTATATGAAGAGGCATGGCCGTGCCATATCTCGTGCATTGTACCAAGGACACACGACAAGCCCCAACATCCGTGACGGCCCGTGACGGCTCATGCCGGGCGGCAGATGTGCTAGGGTTTACCCTAATTTTCCCTATTTTGGGCCTAATTTTAGGCCCAATCTCCTACTACTATAAATAC
Organism: Rubia yunnanensis; assembly: GCA_037428765.1. Taxonomy (NCBI): domain Eukaryota; kingdom Viridiplantae; phylum Streptophyta; class Magnoliopsida; order Gentianales; family Rubiaceae; genus Rubia; species Rubia yunnanensis. The sequence continues at coordinate 29,810,413 of CM075071.1, read as the reverse complement.
ATCCTTAGTCTACTAGGGTTTCATAACAATACATACCATATCATACCTTATCATTAGTAGTTCATCTTTGCAGTTAGGAGATAACTCTCTCTTTTTCTTTTCTTTCTTTTTCTTTGATCCTAAGATGTGGAATTCAAATATTTATTTGAATTCCATGTCTAGGGAGCAGTTTCTATAGTTAGGGGATTTATTGTAGGAGTATGGTCTAATTTATTTGCCTTTTGAGATTCTTTAGTTCTTCCTAATTTTGTGTTCATAATATTATAATGATTGTGCTTGATTATTTGAAATGCATGAATAGTACACCACATATAAGCACAAACTTTCAACTATATTCATTTATGGTGAAAATATCGATACCCCCTTGGGAAGAGATATCTTGATGTTAAAATGGGTAAGGGAGAATGTGTCTGCGTGGGTGTGTGCATGGAAGATTTGAGAATGCTCTAACTTATTTGCCATTGCACTAGTCTTAGCTGAATTTTTAAAGTTGTCCAAGAGGTTTCGGGTAGAGATAGCGAATAGTAGTAAACTAGGGTTGTAATATGCCTTATATCATAGATAAGGTGCCAACGACCCTTGGGCCTAATTAATAGGTACCGGGGGAAGAAGTTCATTCGTGGTGGAAGCCTGGGACGTAATTGTACGGAGGAGAAACAGACCTACAACAAAGGTCGGACCTTATTATACTCCCCTAATTACGATGATGGTGTTAATGGAGGGTTACAAGAGCATCCACCTTGACAGGGACGGGGAAGTGTATGCCATCGGCCACACCATGTATTATGAACACTTTATTAGGTTTGCCTGAATATCTATGTGAATGAATCAAGGATGGAAGCATTAGATTGACCATGTTGCTCAATTATTCCCCAGGTGCTTTGTTTAATAGTGTACTTTGTTTTTATTTTATTTTATGCTTAGTAGTTGCTAGATTGAAAAACCAAAAACCCCCCATTTCCATGTTCACTTTTCTAGTTGTTCCTTTCACTCATACGGATTGATGACCCATAGGAGGTTCTATTGTGGTTGCTACTTAGACCTAGGATCTCTGTGGACAAACCCAGGGTTACCGCTAATTACCTCATAGGTAGCGTAGCAGTGTGAATAGGCTGCAGAATACAAATATCTTATCTACTTGCCTCTGCCTAGGTTAATTAGCCATAGTTAACGACCCTGGGGGAGAGGCAGGTCAGCCGAGTTTTTTCAACCATTGTACAAAGGTATCCCTTTGTCGTCAATCAAAGCTTATATCGACTCTGATTTACCTTTGAATTCCCTTGCAATATCTTCCACCATTTCGTCAAACTCGACGTTACCATTTAATTCACACGTGTCATCATGTCCTCCATTTATTCAAATGTGATGCTTCCACAACTTCTCCATGTCATATCCACTGAGTGTAGCTGGTTTGGAGCCCTCTTATTATGAGATGTTCCCGCAACTTCTTCCTCCCTAAATAAACATCATTTCTACAATCCTTAAAAGGGCATCATGCCCGCGAACAACCATTTTTTGAAGCATGTTCAAACGTAAAGGAAGCAAATGATTCAACCAATGGCATTTACTCTGGTGATTTCCTAAGATCATTACCAATTAGTTCATCTTAATCCACTATCCTAAAAGTCATTTAAAATGCAACACATGAGGATCTATTCAACAATATTCATAAACCTAGCTAATCTCAAAGCATAAAATATAATCATATATGAAGCATTAAATACACCTTAATTTATTTGAGCAAGATCGTTAACTTCATAATTTTTTATAAAACTAACCTTCTCCAATCACAAAACCTTCTCCTCAACAACGGGTAAGAAAATGGATTTGGGCATTTAATGGAATTGGCATTTAATCAGCTTCTTCTTCAAAGAATTAGGGTTTTGTGGGATTTAATGGAATTGGGCACGTTTATTTTTTTTATACACATGTCCATTTTCGAAGTCGAAAACTATGTCCCGTATTATTAAAGACACAATCAACTACTTTCCGAGTTTAGAAAATGGACATGAAAAGTTTACGAATCCGAACTATATTTCCTCACTTTGTACTAAGGAAACTTTGTACTTTCCGATATTAGAAAGCCATATGTTCCTTGTTTTTGAGTTCGTAAACAATCATTTTTAATGGTGGTTAGCCATAACCGCCTTCAATTAGGGTTAATTAACGGAGGTTATGCCTTCAACCGCCTTTAATTAGCCCTAATTAAAGGCAGTTCATGGTAAACCACTTTAAATCAACAAAAAACACCTTAAAATCTGCTTGGGTATATGAATAGAAGTTTTTAACTTTGGAAATGTTCATTAATGGCGGTTCTCAGCGAACGGTCTTCCATTGCTGCCTTTAATAGGAAGCTCTCCATTAGTATGTTTTAGAATGCTATCCAAAACATATTTTGGAGAGAATGAATGTGCCTCTTCTCACAAGAACAGACATGAATCCCCTTGCGAAGAAGCTAGATTACGTAATTAAGATCTTTGACAAAACAAGGGAACTCACTAAACCCTTATAGTGCCACATGAACTTAGGTGTCTATCCTTTGAGGTACGCCTAACTTTGAACTGCTCTCTAACTATCCCTCGAGATCATATTACAAGGTTTATTGATACTTAATTAGCTATTGGGATTAAGCAACAATGGAAGAAGCTCGCAAGCAACAAGGTGTGAAGTCAAAGGTTTGTATATTGGAATGATAAAAGGTGGTACAAAACTTGAGAATTCAACCCCTATTTATTGGGCTGAATTCATTCAAACCTTAGTCCTAATCAGGATGGGATTTGGTAATTCTTGTCAGAAACTGAATAGAATTATGGCAGCTTTAAAAAGCTAAAATCATAGCTAACTAAAATTCCTAAAATAAGCTGACTATGGCTGAATTCATCCATATCATACCTTGGATGAATATTTCCTTATCACTTACCAAAAATAATTCTAATCAGAATAAAATTGAATACACTGAACCCTAATGTACTGTATTTTTGAAATTCAGCCCTTCCAAGCCCATATGGCCAAACTGTCAGTCCATAAACCCAAAATGAACAATATTTTACAGTGATCACACTACCTCATTAAAAACCCAGTGGGAAAAAAAGTATAGTGTTCTTCATGATGTCTTCAGTTCTTCGACGGTCTTGAATAATAAATCCAAAATGTTGATGATGACTCCTTCTTCTATTCTCCATCATAAAGGCGATCAATCAAAGCATTCAAAGCATCATCCCTAAGCTTAGTCCTTGACCTAGTTATAGGTCCCTCCATATCACTTAGAGGATCCAGAACAAAACTTTTAAATGTTTGATTAAGACGTGAAATGTTTTCATTTAGGGTGGTAGTCATTTTATCATCTCTATCATTCCCTCTGTGGTCGAAAGGTTTTTCCCTCAAAACTGAATCATCTTCAAAGGTAAATAGAAATAAACCAGCAACATTAAAAGTCACACTAACACCATAATGATCTAGTAACTGAAGCTTGTAAGCATTATCGTTGACACGCTCAACCACTTTAAAAGGACCATCTCCAAATGGACTCAACTTAGATTTCCGAGCATTTGGAAACCTCTCTTTCTACAGAGAAACCCACACATAATCTCCCACGTTAAACCTTATCAACTTATGGCCCTAGTTAGCTTTGTCAGCATTCTGTGCATTTTTCCGTTCAATTTTCATGTGCACTATCTCATGAATTTTCTTCACAAAATCATCTTCCTTTTCTCCATCGATATTCTTAACCTGTTTAAAATTCAAAGAAATTAAGTCAAGAGGTGTATTAGGTAGAAAACCATAAACAATCTCAAATGGTAGTAAATAAATAGTAGAATGAATAGTGCAATTATAAGCAAACTCTGCAATCGGAATGCATTTTTCCCAATTGTTCAAGTTTTTCTAAACTAGGGCACGCAGGACAGCCCCTAGGGTCCAATTGCTTACTTTTGTTTGTCTATCAGCTTGAGGATGACTGGCAGTGGAAAACAACAACTTTGCCCCTAACTTGCACCATAAGGTATTCCAAAAGTAGGATAAAAACTTAACATTGCGATCAGAGACAATAGACGTAGGAATGCCATGTAATCGAACTACTTCCTTCAAAAATAGATCTGCAACATTCTTTGCATCATCTATCTTCCTACAAGGAATAAAATTTGCCATTTTCGAAAATCTATTCACAACCACAAAGATAGAATCATTACCTTAGTGAGATCGTGGTAAACTTAGGACAAAATCTATGGAAATATCAACCCAAGGATGTGTAGGAACAGGTAATGGGGTATAAAGACCATGGGCCTCAGTTTTAGACTTAGTCTTCAAGCAATCAAGATAATTTATACAAACCCTGTCAATAGAAAGTGTCATTTTTGGCCAATAGAAGTGTTCTCGCAACAAATTATAAAATTTAAATGTACCAAAATGTCCCATTAAACCACCGGAATGACCTTCTCTAAAAAGTAATTCTCGCATAGAACATTGAGGAATACATAACCTATTATATTTATAAACAAGAAACCATCATGCCGAAAACACTTCTCATGAGCACCATTTCGCATGCAGCATAAATAGATGAAAATAAGGATCAGTCGCATATAAATCTCGCACGAATGAAAACCCTAACATAATGCATTCCAATTGTTTAAGTAAACATGTTTACGACTCAAAGTATCATCAACATTTTCTTTACCCTTTTTGTAACGTAACACATAACGAAAAGATTCAATGAAACTAGACCATTTAGCATACGCTTATTCAACTTCATCTGACTCCTCAAATATTTCAAGGATTCATGATCACTATGAATGACAAATTTATTATGCAATAAATAATGTTGCCAAGTTTCTAATGCACACACAACTGCATAAAATTCTTTATCATACACAGGATAGTTTAGAGCACTGCCCTTTAGCTTTTCACTGAAGTAAGCCATAAGTTAATTCTCTTGCATCAAAATAGCACAAATACCAACACCAGAAGCATCACAATGAATCTCAAAAGTATCATTAAAATCAGGTAAAGCAAGAACATGAGCATTACATAATCGTACTTTCAATTCATTAAATGCATTCTCTTGACTCTCAGTCCAAAACAATTTCACATCCTTTTTAACTAGTTCATATAGAGATGCAGCAATAGAAGAGAAATCACGCACAAACCATCTATAAAAACTAGCTAAACCATGAAAAGAACGTACCTGGTTGGCATTCGTAGGTCTCGGCCAGGTCTTAATAGCCTCAATTTTGTTTTCGTCGACTTTAATGCCCTTCTTAGAGACCACAATACCAAAAAACACCACTTCTGAAGCGCAAAATTTCCACTTATTGATGTTCGTATACAAATAGGCCTCACGGAGTGCAACAAGAACCATTTTAACATGCTCAATATGTTCATCAGTCGACTTAGAATAAATAAATATATCATCAAAATAGACCACAACAAATCGACCAATAAACTTTCTTAAGACTTGATTCATCAACCGTATAAAAGTAATAGGTGCATTAGTAAAACCGAAAGGCATAACAATACATTCATACAACCCAAACTTAGTATAAAATGCATTTTCCACTCATCCACTTCATTAATTCGAATATGATGATAACCCTGACTCAAATCAATCTTAGTATAAATCACATATCCATGCAAATCTTTAAGCATATCATCTAACCTAGGGATATGATGGCGATACTTAATGGTAATATTGTTAATAGCACGACAATCAATGCACATACGCCAAGTTTTATCTTTCTTAGGAACTTAAATGAAAGGCATAGGACAAGGAGATAGGGATTCTCACACCTAACCTTTTTGAAGTAACTCCTCAACTTGTCGCTGTAGTTCATTTGTCTCCTTAGGGTTTGCTTTCTACGTCGAACGGTTTGGAATAACCAAACCCAAAATCGATTCAATCTAGTGCTCAATACCTCACAATGGTGGTAAACCTGCAAGTAAGGGCTTTGGAAAGATATTATCAAATTCCTATAACATCTGAGCAAACTGTGGAGGAACATGCATAGGAATACCATCACTGGCAAAGTAGCTCTCTTTAAAATACATGATAAGCACATGATAATGATTAGAAAAAAGCATGATTCACTTCCCTAATCGATGCATAAAATGATCTACCAGAATCATTAGAAAGTTCATGTCTCATCATGTAAATCGATGGTAAAGGACTAAGATGTGCAGATAGGATTTTATGCAACTTATCAGAATCATTCTTAGACTTACCTTGCTTACCTGAAATGGCCTCCCTTGATTTTTAGTAAAAAATATCAAGGTTTTTGCCTCCACTTTTCACCTTTTGGCCAAGCTCCCTTAAACCCTGGCTAGGGTTTTTGTCGGCCCCTTTCACATCAATCGCAAACTTCTCTTTGTCAACTTTCATGCTTCTCTATGCTTCTAAGACTTTCACTGGAGATAATGGAACCAAAGTATACCTTGTTCTATCCTTAATCAGAGAATTTTTTTTTAATGTAACCATCATATATAGATTTACGATCAAACTACCAAGGTCTCCCTAACAAAATATGACTAGCCTCCATAGGTATAACATCACATAAGATAGAATCATGGTATTTTCCAATATTAAAGTTAATCATGCATTGTTTGTTAACCCTAATTTCACCACTACCATTTAACCAAATTATTTTATATGGTGGTGGATGAGTAATCATAGGCAAAGACAATGATTTAATAAGAAGATTAGACACAGTATTAGCACAAGAATCACCACCAATAATCAATAGACAATTCTTATCTTTCACGAGGCAACGAGTATGAAAAATATTTATCCTCTGTAGATGTGTCTCTGTCATTTGAGAGTTTAGAACTCTTAATGACATGAAGGTACCTTGTGTTTCGAGACCTTGTTTACCATGATCATTTATGATGATTTCTTTATCTACCTGTTCTTCACCACTTTTATACAATGGTGGCATATTGATCTTCTTCATCTCCTTCCTCAATTATTGTTAATACTCGTGTATGCGGACAGTTACTATGGACATGTCCTCTCCGTTTGCAATGAAAACAAGTAGGAGAGTTAACAGAAATCGAATTTGATGAAGAAGTCGTGGTTGTACATGGAATTTTTGAATTCTATTGGGTTGGTGGTGCTGCCCTCCTCTTAGTAGAATTATAAGTCAAATTTGAATAGGTTTGAATGGATCATTGTCCTCCCATGGGCATGCCCCTACTGCGGCCATAATAGGGTTTCTGGAGTCAAACCCTGGTCATTGACTGGAGAATCTGGGCTGTGGCCTCCTTGGTTGCAGGGTGCTCTCAATGAACCTTGCTTTCACCAATAAATCGTTAATATATATGTGATTTTGAATCTTGACTGGCATTTTAAGGTTTTCACGCAAGCCTTCAATGAATCGATTTTGATGAATGTGTCATCTTCTTTCATTCCAACCCTTCTCGTGGTCAACTCAAGATCTTGCCAGTATTCATCAACTTTATGATTTCCTTGCTTCATGTTGGACAAATAAGAATGTTTTTCCATCAAGAAAAGGGGAAGAACATGATATTGGCAAAGCTCGGATCTCAATTCTCCCAGGTGGAGATAGTCTTCTTTCCGTCAAGATATCGTGACTCTTTTTTATTCCACCATTCAGCCGCATAGTGAGTGAAGGAATACTGCGCCACATTAATTTTTTCTTTCTCTCAATAATTGTTGAGATCAAATAAATTCTTAATCTGTCGCTCCCAATCAAGATACTTCACTAGATTGTGTTTACCATCAAATCGAGGGATGTCATACTTCAATCCCTTGATGTCTCAAGCATCATCAAAACTCAACCCAAATCTCAAGTTTCTCTTCACTCTCCTTTGGGAATGATGTTTACTGTGGCAATGCCTCCTACAAAATCTGTGGTGTGATCGCCTTTCTGAACCATCATCAGAATAGTCAACTGAACTGCCAGAACCATTGAATTGGTGGGCATTGGGTTTCTTCCCTCTTGGCCAATGATGTAGGTGTAGGTGGTGCCATGTTGTCAACTCTTCTCGTCAATCTCTGCACCTCACTCATAAGTGCATTTATTGTGACGACAAATCAATCGGGATCTTTGGCTTCATTAGGATTAATTAGATATTGCTCCCAACTATCTGGAGCCTCTTCTTGTGGATGATTACCATGCCTTCCAGCAGAGATGTTTATCAATGGAAAATTGTTAGGAATGCTAACAAAAGGTGGGACGAATGGATTTCCGTCCTCCATCTTCACTAAACTGCTAAGAACAATAAACGATTAGTGCAAAAACTGCCCACCCCCTTCCTTTTTTTTATTAAGGTCGTTCACCAAGTATATAACACTCACAAATCGCAAGGCGAGGGCTAATGAGAGGGCAATTGATCAATTCACTACAATTCAAAGTAAATTATGGAGATGAGTACAGCAGAACTTATTTCGAAATTTAAAAATAGATACACTCAAAACAGGACTTTAGAATCTAGAATTCCAAATTCTAAAAAGAATAAATAAAAAAATAAATTTGAATGGCACAAATTGGAGTTGTAATGAAGAAGTTATGATCAAAATAAGAAGACTTCATATAGGCGACAAATAGGTTTCAAAAATTCAAGAAACCTTTCCGAAAACAAATTGGAATAGGAACTCAAATCCAAATCCCTTGTGGTATAGAATTTTAATAACTTACTTGTCCCCCAAATTAAAAAATTCAGATCAAAACCCGTCTCTCAATTGGCTTTTATTTCCTTTTCCTCTTCTGATTAGAATTTTGACTTTTCTTTTCCTTTTTCAAATCGAATTTCCTTTTTCTTTCTTTCTTTTTCAGCCAAAAATTATATTTTCCACTAAATATAGAAATCATAATATTATTCCCCAAGCAATTCAAAATCGTGTACAATTCCCAATTTTTTGAAAATTGTAAAACAGTCCCCAAACTTTCAAAAATTGCAAATCTGCCCAAAATTTCAGATTTCAAAGCCCAAATTTATGATTTTGAAACCAAAAAATATGCTACCTTTTTTCTATTTTCTTAAATCTTTGGAACAAAAATCGCCTGTACAAAACTTGGAATAAGAAAACTGTGATAACTTACTCTTGATACAAATGTACTTCGAGGTATTCAAGAACGTAAGGATCAAGAATATGACACTATATATATGGAAAATGACACAAGAATATTTTTTTTTAAAAAAAAGGTGTAATCAAGATTCAAAGAACTATTCAAGATCACAAAATCAAAGAACGATAAAGAAAACAAATAGGATTGTGAGCATGCAATAATTTTCAGAAGAGTTGACGAAAACTATCACCACATAAACTGTTTAAGCTACCTAAAAACTACAAAACTGACGGGAAGGTGAAGGCGGATAATACTTTTAACGCTCAGACCCTTCGACGCTATCCTGACTCGATTGATGAAGATCAAGGCAGACAGTAATACCTAAGTATTCTAACTCTTGGACCCTTCGACGTCCTTCGACTCTAGATTCAATCCTCCTAATAAGAAAGATCAAACAAATACTTTTAAAATACGACATGAAAGAGTTTATAAAAAATCAAAAATTAATAAAGCAAGAAACTTGAAACCCCTGATTATTTTTTCTCGGCCTCCAGTAGATCTTTTGCTTTGGTTTGATACCAAGTGATATGAATCCCCTTGTGAAGAAGATGGATTGCGGGATTAAGATCTTTGAAAAAAAAGGGACCTCGCTAAACCCTTATAATGCCACACGAAATCAAGTGTCTAGCCCTCGGGGTATGCCTAACTTTGACTTGCTCTCTAACAAGATCAGATTACAAGGTTTGTTGATACTTAACTAGCCCTTGGTGTTAAGAAACAATGGAAGAAGCTCCCAAACAACAAGATTATGAACTCAAAGGTTTGTATATTGGATTGATTAAAGATGGTACAAAACTCAAGAATTTAACCCTTATGTATAGGGCTGAATTTGTCTGAACCCTATTCCTAATCAGGACGAGATTTGGTAATTCCAGTCAAAAAACTGAATTGAATTATGGCAGCTTTAAAAAGCTAAAACCATGTCTAACTAAATTTCCTAAAATAAGCTGACTATGGCCGAATTCATCCATATCACACCTTGGGTGAATATTTCCTTATCTATTCTTACTAAAACTAATTCTAATCAGAATAAAACTGATACGAATTAGGTTTCTGAATTTATTTTTATTCATTAGGATTTTTAGAAGATAACACTATACTCTTTTTCCTATTGGGTTTTTTAATGAGGTAGTGTGATCATTTATTTTATTTTAGAATAAGGCCCATTAATTCAGCCATGTTGGCCTTGGAAGAATTAATGTTTCGGTCATGTATTTATTTTAGGTGTTAGAATATTCCATTCTGATTTGACTAGAATTAGATTTGGTAAGATTAGATAAGGCAATATTCATTCAAGATTTATCTTGAAGAATATAGTCATTTATTTTAGGTAGTCTAGTCAAATATGATTTTAGCTTCTTAAAGCTGCCATAATCCTTTTCAGTTTCTTATTTGTATTGTTTGAAGACTAGACCTATGCACTACAAATGAGGGTGGTATTCAACATTATTTTTAACCTTACAACCTTTCATCAATCAAATATACAACCTTTTGAGTTCATACTCTTTGATTGCGAGCTATTTCATTGTTGCTTAACCCCGAGGGCTAGTTATGTAACAATAAACATTGTAATCTGATCCTGAGGGCTAGTTAGAGAGCAAGTCGAAGTTAGGCGTACCCTGAGGGCTAGACTCCTGAATTTCGTGCGAGATAGTGCGGGTTTGCAGATCCCTTCACTAGATCAAAGATATTAATTCAGCAAATCGTGAGTCTTCGCAAGGAGATTCATATCAGTTGGTATCAGAGCAAAGCAAAAGATCCTTGGACGAGTTCATCAACGGGGATTTCGAGTTTTGTTTTTGAAAAAAAATCAAACAAAATAGAAAAAATCAAAAAATCAAAAAACTCATAAAGCAGAATCCGCCGCCGCCGCCACTCAGAATTCTCCGACGATTCCGCCACCGCACCGCCATCCAGCTCCGTCTCTTACCGACCTCCAGATCCACAAGGTCTGCTCATGGACCTTTGTTACTGATCTTCTCCACCTCCGAAGACCACCATTCATATTGCCGTCAGTTTTAGCAAGGAGATTCATATCAAAAATTGAATATACGAAACCCTAATGGACTTTATTTTCAAAATTCAGCTCTTCCAAGCCCACATGGCCGAACTATCAGTCAATAAACCCAAAATGGAATAATTTTACAATATTTTATAGTGATCACACTACCCTATTATAAACTCAGCGAGAAAAAGTATAGTGTTTTTCAAGATGTCTTCAGTTCTTCAACAGCCTTGAATAATAAATCAAAGATGTCGATGATGACTCCTTCTTCAATTCTTCATCATAAAGGTGATCAATCAAAGCAATCAAAGCAATATCCCTAAGCTTAGTCATTGACCTAATCATAGGTCCCGCCATGTTACTGAGAGGGTCCCGAACAAACCCTTTAAATGTTTGATCAATACGTGGAATGTCTTCATTTACGGTGTTAGTTGTTTTGGGAACTTATGTTTATAGTCATCTTCAGGTTAGTTCTTTTAGAGACTTTGATTAAGGGTTTATGAAAATTGATTATTTGATAATCATTTTCTTTCATTGCACTGTAATGTTTCTTATGAATATAGTGACTCTATTACCTTCGCTCACAATTTGAGTACTTTAAAATATTACATGTGCCATGATCGTGCAAGATCTAGCAAATTATTTTACACATCTCAAAATATTTAGAATAATTTAGAAATATGTAATAAAACTTGTGATTAATTATGTTTTTAAAACAACTAGAATCAAAATCGTATATAATATTTTAGTATTATATTCTTTCCTATTATATACATGTTTTCTTATTGACCATGTTTAGTGTAGAACATGAGCACTTGTGTTGTTTCCTCGTAAAATCTATTCCCCTATCTAGCATGATCTTGTGTGCTTTGCTTTAGAATATTATCAAAAACATATTTTGGAGAGAATGAATGTGCCTCGTCTCAGGAACTACATGGCATGAAGAGTGTGCTGGAGGATTACAAGAAGGTTATTAAATCGATTGATACTTCATTCGCTAAGTACAGAGAGCACGCTTCATTGCTCGATGAGTCCCTCTACATGCCTCATCTAGATGGAGGTGGAAATGTCATCCATGTTTTAGAGTGGACAGCCTTTGAAGAAGAATTCCAAAGGCAGAGTCTCTCAGATATCTAAGTCATTTGGAGGTTTTTACGAGAGAATGGAAGGGTAGCATGGAAGAGAAACTCGACATTTCAGATGTGTACTGAGATGGACTTGGAGATCTCAAGCATGATGTCAGGAGATTGATTGGAAGGCCTTAACGTCATAGTGATATGCTCAAGGGCACTGTTTTGTTGGGAAATTCCGTAACTTGATGCAATAAATGCTTTTTTGTTGAATCTGCCATGTTTTTTTCCGCTAAAACGTTGAATTTGCCATGTTTGTTTTTGCCAAAAAGTTGAATCTGCCATGTATTGTCATGTTTTTCTTGCAAATATTTTTCTGGTAGAAGGCTAGAGTTAACTTTTTGGCGGACTAGATTATATTTTTGGTTCCCTACTCACTGTTTTGAAAATTGTTTGGACACCTAGTCTTTGAAAGTTGAAACTCACTTTAAGGATTAAAAAAAATTAAAATTTTGAAAAAAAATTAAGTGGCCGGTGATAGGTTCCTAAGTGGCCAGTATTTTTTAACTTGCCACGATAGGTTCCTAAGTGGCCGGTGAACGTTATTTTAACGTAGCACCTATTAAGTAACAACTTTTACATGTTGCAGCTATTTTTATTTGTAACGGTATATTTAACAGCTTCTTTGCGTATCATCTATTTTTTCCCATGTAGCAGCTATCTTTTGATTTGCCAAGATAGGTGCCTAAGTGGCTGGTGAAACATTAATTTAACGTAGCAGCTATTATGGTAACAGCTTCTACACATGACGTGGAAGCTATTTTGAAAAATAGCTGCTACATATTGAAGTTGTTTAAAAAAATAGTTGTTACATATTGCAACTATTTTTTAAAAGGTGCTATACAAAATTTTTAATTCTAGATAAATAAATAAAAATCAATGCCCCACTTTTTTATTTCTCCATAAATGATTAAATTAAATAAAATTTCTTCATTAATAGAAAACTTGACATAATCATTTGTAATTTCAACTGTAGTTACATGAACAAAACATAACTCTACAAAATTACACTAAATCCTACAATAGATACTAGAACTAGCATCTATTTAAGAAGCTCAACGCCAATATTATGTTTTTCAGATATGGTATATCTTAAGAACTGGTAATCAGCCTCTAAGAAAGAAAGTGAATTCTTTGCATCCATATTGGCAATGATTATAGCCAGAGGATGTGAGGCTACATATATGTTTGACAATTAAGGATGAAATGGTTAATGGAACTGACCTTGACCTGCAATATTAAGATCAGCAACAAACACATACATGTTGACTGATTTCGTGCACTTGACACAGCAACTGAGAAGGGAGACTCGGATAGTTGGGAATTTGCGAGGTTGCAACTCTATTCGTAGAAAAAGCCATATGATTCAACATAGTTATCAACTCCATTAGAACAATAAATTATAACAAAATGTTCCAAATCATCTCAACAATTAACTATCGATGAACATCATGAAAGCGCATTTGATGAACCACATAAAACTACAAGAAGATCTTCTTAAAGATATAAAAGTGATGTGCCTTGCAAGCATTCACCAAATGCCTCATATAAATCAACCATAATTTTCATCTCAGATTGGTAAACTCCCCACCTTCAACAGAAGTTGCACAAGTCAAAATGATCACTAGTGTAGGTGTAACCCAGTGATCAAAGCGCTGAGGCTAGCTAGGCCCAGCCCAACATAATCCTATTCATTATTGGACCAAAGAAAGGAGTGTGTAGATGCAGCAAACATAGGGATCGCGGATCGTGGTAGAGAACGTGGACTGCCAAAGATGGGAAATGCAGCAAGCACAAAGACCACGACCGAGGAACATGGCAGGAGTGGCATGCCCACAATCTTGAGTTCCTAAGAACGAGGAACTGCAAAGGGAATTAGCCTATAAATACAACAAGCTTTGTAGGAGCTAAGGTAAGCGCTACGAGATAGAGAAATTCTTTTTCTTGAAGAGAGGACTGATTTGATCGTCGGAGGTGTTCTCCCGGAATCATTTTTGGGGTTGCATTTGCAGGTAAAGGAGGTTAAACAAGTGAACCAAGAAAAGGCTACCTAGACAGACTACCACATCATTTGGCACCGACTATGGGGAACGGAATTTTTATTTCCATTTTCAGGCTTCTCAGAAAAGCAATGGCGTTCACTAGGAGTGAAAAAAGTGACAACCATCAGTCACAAGAGCAAATGTTGGGACAAAATGAGGGAACACACCACCAGCAACATCATACACCTAGTAAAGAGAAAGGGTTCAGTAAAGAAGAAACAGAGGAAGAAGAAGAGGCAGAATCTCCAAACAACTGTGAAAAGGAAAAACGGTCGTTCACAGCATTCTTAGAAGCGAACAGGGAAGACTTATGCGATAAATTTTGAAGACGCTGAGGAAAAAACCCCCACGAACATAGAAAAGGGCAAACAAAAAATGTGAACGTCTCTGCTATGAAAAAGAGCTGTGTGACATTGTCGTGGAAGATGATGCAGATATGTCGCCTCTTGCACCACATTTACAAGATTTCAGGATGCCTAAAGATTTCAAGCTTCCTCTACACATTAAATTCTATGATGGTACCACGGATCCGAAAGAGTTCTTGCATTCATATAGAAAAAGCATGAGATTCTGGGACGCGAACATGGAACTAGTTTGCAAAGTGTTTCCCATCTTTCTGTCGGGAACTGAGATTACATGGTACGAAAACCTTCCACACGGAAGTATCAAGTCTTGGGCACAACTGTCGGATTTACTTTTGGGACTTTTATACCAAAAGAAAATTTTCACAAGAACGATTGCGGATCTCAACAATATAGCACAGCAAAGTGATAAAAGCCTTGCAGAATATCATAGCCGATTCATCACGGAGAGCCTACAAGTTTGATATTTGTCATTTCAATCGTCATTGGGTGCTTTTACATGGGGCCATGAGATCCATAGAATTATACAAGGAACTGATAAAGAATATGCTGAAAAACCCTAGGGAACTACAGAAAACAATTGAATAGCATGTACGAATAGAGAAAGCAAACAACCAAAAGATAGAAAAAGAATGGGGTGAAAAATGAACAATGGATGATTCGCAAAAGAACTGGCCTAAAAAAGGAAAAGTAAACATCACTTTGAGAAGAGGAGAGCCATACTCGCAGGGTTTGCCATTTCAAGATACGAAGACAAGGAAAGAAATATGGCTAGCAAATAAGGATCTATTCCGAGAACCAGAACCAATGATCACACCGCCAGAAAAAAATCATGAGAGTTTTATAGTGCTTTTCAGAAAGATCATGGCTATGATATAGAGTACTGCATAGACCTAAGAAGATAGATTGAAGAAAATCATAGGAATGATAACTTGGCCCAATACAGTAAAGAAGCAACAAGTCTGTATGGGGATGCAAGCAAGACATCGAACTCGTCTCCACAAAACCAAGGTACTGCGATGATAATGGCTAAAAATTAAAATATAGTGGCAGTTGTAGAGTATAATGACAGCGGGGATAGTGAATCACTAGAGACAATTATCTTCTCTATACAGGGATCCACGGAGTCGCTGTCCAACAACGCATGGAAGGCCAAAGCAAGGTATTCTCCTCCACAAGAACCAGTTGATAAAATTTTCCACCCAAAGCAGTTACTTTCAACAAAGAGAATGCAGTACCCAACACCTTGCCGCACAACAATCTCATGGTCATCATAGCAAAAATCGGAAATGCAACTGTCCATAGAGTTTTTGTAGATAACAGTAGTGCAGTCGAGATACTACGACGGGTTGGGCTTCAAGCAAGCAGATTTAAAAAATCCACATCTTCGCTAGTCGCATTCATAGGGCGAGCGGAAATTCCTCTAGGAAATATACAGTTTCCTATTACGATCGAGAAAAGTGGGGAAAATTGCACAATTATGTGCGACTTTGTGGTTATGGATGCCCTAATTACATTTAATGCCATAATTGGAAGACCGTGGATGAACAGAGCTAAGGCAATTTGGTTCCCTTTTCACCTGGTCATGAAATTCCCAACCCTAACTGGAGTAGCAACAATTAGGGGAAATCAGCAAGCAGCCAGACAATGCATGGTTATAGCGATAAAGGTAGGAAAGATGGGAGAAAAGGCAAAGTTGGTTAAAACTATATCAGGAGGAAGCTTACTAGAACATTCGGATTAATCGGTTGACCTAGGTGAAGAAACAGAGTTAATAAACCTAGATGCTGAAAATAACTCCAAATGCGTAAAGGTTGGAAAACATCTGCCAGCTGAAAAAATGCCGAAGGTAATTCAAATCTTGCAAAGCCAAAGGGATACGTTCGCATGGGACGTACAGAACATGGAAGGAGTAAACCCAGACATCGCTACCCATTCGTTGAATGTTTGCAACTTTGTTAAACTGGTTAAGCTAAAATAGTGTTGCTTTGCTAGCGATAGACTAAAAACGATCAAAGAAGAGGTAACATCATTGTTGCAAGCCAGCATAATAAGGGAAGTCATATACCCAACGTGGTTAGCAAACCAAATCATGGTGTAGAAGTCAGGCGATGCTTGGAAGATGTGCATTAATTTCACAAATTTGAACAAAGATTGTCTAAAGGATTCCTATCCTCTTCCAAAGATCGATCAACTGGTGGAAGCAATCTCGGGACACGAAGTCTTGGCATTCTTGAATGCATACAAAGGATATCACCAAATACTGATGAACCTGGACGATGCAGAGAAAATAACCGTCATAACAAGCTTTGGAATATTTTGTTATGTGAATATGCCATTTGGGCTCAAAAATGCAGGAGTAACATACCAGAGGGTGATTGACCAAGCATTCAGAAGCCAAATAGGGAGAAACATTTAAGCATACGTTGACGATATGGTGATCAAGAGTAAGAAGGTAGGAAACTTCTCTGAAGACTTGAAAGAAACTTTAGACACTTTAAAGGCCATAGGGATTAAGCTTAACCATAAAAAGTGTGAAATTGGAGTGGGGGCTGGAAATTTCTTGGGGTACAAGGTTTCCTCAAAGGGTATGGAAGCTAACCTAGACAAGCTCCAAGCCATAGTGAATCTCCCCAAACCGCGAACAGTTAAAGAAGTACAAATATTAATGGGATCATTGGCAACGCTTAGTTATTTAGTATTAAAGGCGGCGGAAAAACATTTTTCGCTTTTCAAGTACGAAGAAAGGCAAGAAAATTCAGTTAGAGCAAAGACTGTCAAAGAGCATATGAGGGGTTAAAAGACCAATTTCAAACTTTGCCAATGCTGAAATCGCCCATATATGGAGAAACATTGTACTTATACTTAGCAATCTCACAAAATGCTACCAGCTCTGTGTTAGTTCGCTTGGAAGGGCAGAAATAGGTTCTGATTTATACATCAGCAGAATCCTGCAAAAGGCGAAGACAGCTTACATGCCTGTAGAAAGGTTAACCTTGGCTTTGGTCTATTCGGTACGAAGATTGAGAACATACTTTCATAGCCACAGCATAGTAGTTTACACAGGTTTCTAATCAAGAACATCCTCCAGGAAGATTGGCAAAGTGGGCTCTGGAACTAGGTCAATTTGAAATACAATTTCAACCTAGAACAACAATCAAAGCTTAAGCGTTGGCAGACTTCATTGCAGAGATGTCAAGCAAAGAGACACAGAAAGCGAGCATCCATTACAGTTTCATGATTGCAGAGCAGGAATTCTTTTAGTAGACCCAAATGGGGGCGAGCACATACACTTATTACGATTCGACTTCCTGGTTAACAACAATGAAGCAGAATACGAAGCTCTAATTTCTAGATTAGATCTCGCGGTCAGAATGAAAGTAAGAAGTGTTCGGGTATCCAGAGCCCAACTTGAATATTTTGACATAAAACGCGTCTTGCGATACGCATACACACAGGCGGACACATTAAGCAAGCTAGAGACTGCAGGATTTGATTCCCTTACTCAGCAGAGGGATATAATCATGGAGGTTATCCCAGCTAGAAGCAACATATCAACGGTGGTGCTAACAATCTAAGAAGATGAAGCAATATGGATGACTCCGCTAATGGATTTCTTTGCAAAAGGGACATTTCCAAAAGATAAGGTGAAGGCTAGAAAGTTAGAATTTCATTCCACTAATTACGCCTACAAAGATAAGATATTGTAGAAAAAGGATTCTTGTCCCCATGGCTAAAATGTGTAGGGCTAACAAAGGAAATTGTGATCTAAAAAGGGTTCATGAAGGCTTATGTGGAACGCACTAGGGAGCTAGAATGATAGCCAGAAAAAAAATCAGAGCAGGGTACTACTGGTCGACTATGTTCAATGATGCACACAACTTCGTCCTTAAGTGTGAGACTTGCCAAATCAGTGCTTTGCTGTCGCTTAAGCTGCCATCAACTTTGACAGGAATCTACGGAGTCTGGAATGCCAAGGGGGGGGGACAGACTTAGTGGGACCATTCCCAAGAGGAAAAAGAAATGCTAAGTTCCTCATTGTAGCGGTCGATTACTTCACAAAGTGGGTCAAAGCTAAACCATTAGGAAGTGTCACAGCCGAAGCCACTAGGAAATTTGTGTGGCAAAACATTGTGTGCCATTTCGGAGTACCATATACCATTGTCACGGATAACGACACATAATTCACAAGTGTGGTGTTCTAGACTGGTGTTCAAAGCACAAGATTATTTAGAAGTTTACCTCTGTGGCACATCCTCAGGCTAATGGCCAAGTGGAAGTGACAAATAGGATCATAGTTCAGGGGATACATAAGTTATTAGAAGGAAAGCGAACATGATGGGTGAATGAGGTACCGAACATGCTATGGTCATATAGAACAACCATCTGACAGCCAATGGGGAAGACACCATACGCTTTGGTGTATGGTCACGAAGCAGTCATACCTGTAGAAATTGGAAATTCAAGTCTCGGGATAAGTAAGGAGATGGACAATACAAATATGTTGAAGATGGAACTAGATGAACTGGAGGAGCAAAGAAACTTAGCAAATAGTACAGATGCCAAACACAAGGAAAGAGTGTCAATAGCGTACAATCAGAAAGTGAAGGAAAGGCAAAATCAGATTGGTGATCTAGTGCTAAGGAAAAACGATGCTAGCATGGCTGAAGAGCGAGGAAAGCTATGCCCAAAGTGGGAAGGATCATACAAAGTCACGAAGGCTCATAAGTCTAATGGCTATGAGTTAGAAAGAATGGATGGCACCGCAGTCCCGAACACATGGCATGTGACTAACTTAAGGAAGTTTTATGTCCAAAAGAAAGATAGCGAACGACCACTTGTATAGACACGAGGACATTATCCATGTTTTCCTTTAATATCACTGTTCCACCGCGATATTATCGCCATCATACATATTTAATATAAAAACCCACTTTGCTAGACTATGATTACATTTCTTATTCTTCCTATTCATTACTAAGACTTGACAAATTCAACTTAACAGCAGGCTATAGATCCTACACAGTCATCAACACTCACAACTTTAGATCTTGCAAGTCAAACAACTGCAAGCTATAGATCTTGCAAGTCAAACAACTGCAAGCTATAGATCTTGCAAAATTGGCGATGATTGCAAGTTTTAGATCTTGCAACTTCGCAAACCAAACAAATGCAAGCTATAGATCTTGCTCAAATACCGATGCTGGCAAGCTTTGGATCTTACACCTTCATGAATCAAACAAATTGCAAGCTATAGATCTTACACAAATGGCAATGGTTACAAACTCTAGATTTTGCAACTTCGCAAACCAAACAAACGCAAGCTATAGATCTTGCTCAATTACCGATGGTAACAAGCTTTGGATCTTGCAGCTTCGTCAATCAAACAAATAGTAAGCAATAGATCTTGCAACTTCGCGACATCGACAAAGCAAGAAATATATTTAGCTAGAAAGTAGATATGCCCACAAAGCACAAGATCGCAGAAGATCGATCTTGATAGAAATATATGGAAACGAAAAAGATAGGAAATAATCGTTATCAGTACAAGATGAGTCATAAATCCCAACAGTAACAAAATATGCAGACGATCATATCATCTATAGAGACAAAGAAGACACACTATCTACGCCTTGAAGAGTGTGATGGCCCAGAAGAAGAGGAACCATTGCGATGATGATTCAGTTGAGCCTCGTAAGGAGGGCACTCAGTTTCACAAGAAGATCGTTCACCGCCATACGGATGTTGCTTAGCTTGGCTGTGACTTTCCTCTGCCTCACGCTCCTCGCTAACTAAGTGATCATATTTCCATTACATATGTAAGTATGCTGGATGACGGTTCATACCTCTTCGTCACATACGATCAAGATTTTTGGCATAATAAGCCTTAAAGTCAGTTATAGGACCAAACTCTTTGCGATCCAGCTGCATACTCATAACGTTAACCGTTTCCTTGTATTGTTCTATTCTCGTCCTTAAATTCTGAACTTCCTCTTCAAGACAAGGAATGTGAGATTGGATAACGTCTGAAAATCTAATAGTTTGACCGCTGCCACCAACAGTCAAATCACCGTGGCTTGAGGTACGGCGTGATGATGAAGGGGGAACTTGAAGTTTATTCTTGTAGTCAGTGTAAGCTTGCTCCAACTGATGAACATATGAATTAAGATGATTGCATTCAACACGAAGATCTTCATTTTCTCCTCGTAGTTGTATGTTTGTGGAAACTTGTTCATCAAACTTATTTTTCCAACCAACAGCAGAGGTCAAGAACTGGTCGCATTCAACCTAATTCTTCTTATGCTTTTCTAGCAGATCATCAATACGGCCACATTGCTTATCAATAATCAACGTCTTCTAATGGGCTTTGCTAATCTTGCTCGTGATACACTCTCCAGCCTCCATTTGTTGCCAAAGCATCTTTGGAAGGTTCAGTTGTTAACGATAAATAAGATCATTTTGTTCGCTCAGGATTCTGCGTAGAACTCGCAAAGCATCTTGAGTTTCCTTCACGACCGTACCCCATTTCTTTTCAAGGTCATCGATACCCAGGAGCATATACTTCAAACGGATTCCCAAAAAAAAGGCCACTCTTAAACATGAACAGGAAGGTTAAGCGATCGGATATATGCACCAGCAGACTCAAGATCGACTAAACCACGAACAATGTCCTTCCCAAGTGATTCAACATTTTATCCACCGAGAATAAGATTGCTACAAGGGCAACTCACGAACGAAGATTCAGGCACAGAAGGAAAAGGAAGTTGCCACCCAATACATATGGGAAGTGATTCTACTCGTGTAAAAAGGTCAGAGGAAATGACCACTGCACATTCTTTAGTGACGATCGAGTAGCACGAAGCAAACTAACAGGTTCAGAGAGAGGGTCCTTACATCCCATAAAATCAAAGCTTTTTAGAAATTTACTATCAATCAAAATGTTGAAACCCTGGACACGAGTAAGGCTGATAAGAAAATGTAGGACAAGAAACACATAAACTCTTATAAATAAAATTGTGCAAATAGCACATACAAACACGAGTATTATTTTAAGAGTACAATCCAGCAACCCAATGTATATGAAGAAATACTAAAAATTAACTAACTTTGGGGTTAGAGTTAGGCGGAATTGGAGCAGCAATTGCAGAGACATCCAGGTTAGGCCTCTGAGTGGAATCACCATCGCTGGCTTGAAGGAGAGGAGTTTCAAAACTTGCATTAGCCACATTAGCATCTGGATTAAGAGTCGCAACATCAGTCTTGGGCTTAAATGGAAGTTCCTCATAATAATACACCTCACACTCTTTCAGCTCATCCACTAAAGGGAGACTAGGGAGGCTAGCGAGATATGAAAGCAAGGAGTACGGATGCCCCCCATCAACGACCTTATCAATGAAGGCTTGATTCAAATTGGCTATCTTGCTTTGTAGGGTTTCAATGCACTATGACAGAGTACGCACACTTTTGCGATCGCATCTAGGGTTCCACTGCCGTACATTCTTCACGCCCTCGCAATACTCGACAATTCGAGCAGCCTTGGAGATATCTTAAAAAACTTGTAAAACGACTTTTTCTTGCATAGCCGATCCACCAGCACTTAGGGATAATGTGGGGAAGTAGGCTCATTGGTTCGCATGTCATCCAACAAAAAATGAAGCTCAAAAGCTTCCACGCCCGTGAGCCTGGCACTCTCCTTAGTAGCGCTTGCTTCTTCTTCGCAAGCTTTTACCTTCTCCTCAGCAGCCTTCACTTTTTCCTAACAACTTTCAACGAACTCTCCAATAACGAACACTTAATTTCCAGAGATTTGTAATTCTCCACTAACGAATCATTAGCAGAGGAATGCTTAGACAATCGCTCGCTCGCAATCTTCAGGCCCTCACCAACCTTACAAGTAATCAACATAGGGAATGAAGTTATTCATTACATTACAAACAAAAGATCAATACATAAGAGAAGTTACTCAAGGAAATTTGCAGCCTTACTGCGGCCAATGTGTCAGGAAGGGAAAGGACAGAAATAATATCTGAAATTACCCCATCAACCAGAAAGTTCTCAGTTTTCTCTGTGATTTGCAAACCAATTTTGTTACCACGCCCCTTTTTAAGAGGAACAGAATGTCCCAGATGACCACTGCTCTGATCCCTCTTGTTTTTCTTCTCCCTCTGCGGGTTCAGGGCTCGACGATGGCTAATTTGCCCACCCTCAGTCTGTTTATCCCTGGGCATGTAATGATCAGCATCAGGGGCACGACGTTATCACCACTAGCATGGTCAGTCTGAATGACAGACATATTTACTTCTTCGTCACTGAAGATTGACAAATCAATGTCACCTTTCGTGAGATCCATATCTTCCACAATAAGAAGCAGCACATGCCAAAATGAACCCATGCAAGAAAGAAAAATAACGATGCAACAAACTATTAAAAAGAGTACACAGTAAAATACAGTATAATATAGGCGAACAAGAAACCTTCACCGTCAAAGTCAGCGTGGCGAAGATGTTGAGTATGTACACGAAGCGTAGCCACAATTGGCGTCTCCCCAGTATAACGAACACTCAAGTTAAGAACCTTAGACTTAGGAACTTTGTAGTTTCATGAAGGTACATCAGACTCATGAAATTGTACTAATGAAATTGTTTGCTTTGATAAAAAATATCTCCTACGCCAATCGCCAATGTTACTTTGGAAGCCACTCACAAGTTCAACCCTAGAAATCACAGGATATAGGGTAAATTCGTCCACGGTGTTTTCCACTTTTCGAAGGTGGTAGAAATTGCAAAATATGTCTATTGTGAAAGGTATGTTCGCATTTTCACACACACAAAGAAATCCCATTATAATTGGGACTATGCAATTTTATATAAACGAAGCAATGCAATCACATGTTCGGAAAGTGAAAAATAGAGGCCAAAGTTCAAATTTGATATATAATAAGAAATATAGCCAGGATGGTACGAACAAACTCATATTTGGAAGGAGAACGAAGCTTATAAGCGAACAAATAAGGAAAGAAATTATTTAAATCATTTACATAGGAGATGGTCAAGATACTGGGAATAGCGGGAGATCCGGCAACATGGTCGAAATCCCCGTCGGAAACAGCATCCTCTACGGGAGGACTTACCGAGGTTAGAAGAAGACATAAAGGTCCTAAAATGGGGAGGTAACAATCTTAGTCAAGATCAAATTCAACGGAAACAAATCATGTGCAAAAAAAGGTTTACAAAAATCACATCGAAGAATACAATCAGAAACAAATTACGCAGACAACCAAAATCAGAGAAAGTATTACAACCCCAAAGACACAACTAAGATATTTTAAAACATACTCTTGAAGGAGCTGGAGGTGGATTACACACAGAAAAATTAGAAATTGGCAGAGGAACAAAAACCCTGGATAACGGATAAGGGAAACTGAAACGAAAAGTGAAAAAAGATACTTGAATACAAACAATAAATGGAACAATCAAGAAGGAATGTATAATGATGAGTATCTGACAAAAAGTAAATTACTTTTTTGCTTATATCGAGACAACGACGGTATAATTAAAACAACACAATATTTAAGGACCACATTAAATCCTTCGTTTTAAATTCCCCATTTAAGAGGTAGAGCGATAACAAATGTCGGAGAATTGTGGGCTGAAACACCGAACAACAGGGAGCAAATCACGGACATAAAAAACAAACAGCCACAGATATGGACTTGTTATGAGGAGCTCAAAATTTTAAAAAAATCAAAATTTCAAGAATGACCGAAGACAAAGAGGCAGCCAACAAGACTATATCACTTTGCAAGGATAACGACCATACCTTTTCATCATGAACATCCTGTAAAAAATGACATTAATTCACACTCAAACTACAAACAACACTATCGCTTTGTTTCTTAATAGACTTCATGGCCAGGGGAGGCTTGTGGTGTAGGTGTAACCCAATGATCAAAGGGCTGAGGGTAGCTAGGCCCAACCCAACATTATCCTATTCAGTATCGGCCCAAAGCAAGGAGCGTCTAAACGCAGCGAACATAGAGATGCGGATCATGGCAGAAAACATGAATCGCCAAAGATGGGACATGCAGCGAACACAAACACCACGATCGAGGAACATAGCAGGAGTGGCGTACCTTCAATCTTGAGTTCCTAAGAATGAGAAACTGTAAAGGGAATTAGCCTATAAATACAACAAGATCTGTAGGAGCTAAGGTAAGCATGCTACGAGATAGAGAAATTCCATTTCTTGAAGTGATAACTAACTTGATCGTCGGAGGTGCTCTCTCGAAATCACTTTTGGGGCTGCATTTGCAAGTAAAGAAAGTTAAACAAGTGAACCAAGAAGAGACTACTTGGACGGACTACCACATCAATCACCATATTTGAAATATAAAAAAATGGACTAAGTGCATTTATCAACAATAAAAACAGAAACAAGCTATACTGATGCTTCTTAAGTTATTCCAAAGCAATAGACAGTTTTGAGAGATGATGCATAAATGATGAATTGAACAATTGAAAAAGTTGCCACGTCAGTCAATCCCTAACCTTTTCTCAAAGAAAAAGTTACAAATTATTTCCTATTAATCAATGAAAAATGAGAATGTTAATATGTTTGTTGTGTCCTTGAGGAAAATAATACACAAGGCTTCCGTGCGGAGGCAGTCTCACCAATGGACTAGCACAAATGAACACACTAAAGAGGAAATAAGAATAATTTACAATTTCTCTATGAACAACAGCCTTTTTTTTTTTAATTGAAGACTCACCTAAGTGAGGGGGAATATATTGGCTCCCCAAACCATAAAGAGAGTAGAAGATGAGTGTTAATGGTAGATACAGCAAAATGTAGTGTCTTTAAGGAAACTAGTGACCTGCCTTGAGAAGGTCGATACAAAGTTAAAATAAGCAACAGAGGAAGAATTGCTCTGAGCTTCTTAGGTTCCTCGTGAGGTGATGTTCCAATGTGCATTGAGTCAGAATCCGAATGTGTAGAGATGAAGCTGAGGAGTACGCCATCCGAGATGAAGCTGAGGAGAGCGCCTGAGTATATGCCGATTTCTTGTAAATGGACCTTAAATTCTCTTGGTAAGTAGTCTTCGGCCATATTTAAAGATTTGGGAGGAGCTTCTGTTGGCAGTGGCACAGTTTTAGGAGGATTCCTCTAATCATGGATATTCTTGGATAGGATAATCCTTCCTAACAAGCTGTTTTTCCATTTCCACTGATCAGTTTGTAACCTTCCTAAGCTGTGTATATTCATGGCCACCTCATCTGAAAAACAGCAAACAATAGAGAGCAGTATCCAGTCGAAAAGAGATTTTATAGTATAAACTTCAGCTCCTACCATAAATACTGTAACCACTAGCTATGCACTATTAGGTTCCTATTCTGATTCCATGCACCCCAGATTTATCCAACAGTAACATGCCTCTAAGAAAAGGAGGTATATTTCCTAAATGTAGATCACCAGATAGTTTCTTTTCCTTAGCATGTTTAGCCATAAAATCTGCTGCTAAGTTAGCCTCCCTAGGGATATAATGGATCAGTGCTCCTTCATTCCATTCATTCAGGGTGCTGCATAGTGAGAAGACTTTCCAGGGACTTCCTTTTGGATTTTGAATTCCTTTAACAGCAGTAAGACAATCTGTCTCAATTGTGAAAGAATATAGTTCAAGTTCTAAACCTAATTGATAAGCAAAGTGGATACTAATAAGTTCTGCATGTAAAGGTGAGTCAGCATTAAAATGGTTCACTCTTAACTTAATCACATCTCCCCTCCAGTCCCTAATTATAACCGCACATGTTGACTCACAATCAGGTTTCCATGTTGCATCTGTGTTGAGTTTGTACCCTACAGTTGGTTTTTCCCATCTTACTGCTGTGATCAACTTCTTATTTTTCTGATGGGGGACAGGAATGATTCCATTTTGTATTAAATAATTATGTTTATCAAGATTACCTTTTTGTGGATTAGCATTAAAAATTTGGTAAACCTGATCTTTAACATTCAGAAAACATGTTTCCACAGAGAAAGATAGATTTTCAAACAGTTTCTTGTTCCTATATGTCCATATTGACCAAGATGTGACCATTATAAATGCTATTATCAAGTTGGACCAGATCAAAGATTCAGCTCTGATAGACAAATAGAAGTCAATTCTGTTCTTAAAGCTCCCAAAAACTGATTGATTAATATGCAAAAGTAAGTTCACTTTGTTCCAGATTGCAATAGCAAAAGGACATGAGTTAAAACAATGATTTAGAGAATCTGAATGCTTCCTACACATAGGGCATATTGAAGCTAGAGAAAAGCCTATCTTACAGAGGATATTGTCAAAAGGTAAGATTCCATTAAGTGCTCTCCAAACTAAAACAGACATTTTTGCAGGAATAAAGTGTGACCATACCTTATGTAATTGTCTTACAGTTGCTCCTTTCTGTCTGCAAATCTTATAAGCAGAGGCAGTATTAAATTCACCATCAACTGAAACAGTCCAGATCAGCCTATCCTCATGTAAGTGAGTGATTTTTGCATCCTGCAGGATTAGCATTGTACTGGTAGCCAAGTGTGGCTCCAAGATATTCAGGTAAGAGTTTTTGTTCATTATAAAATAATTGAGAGATATGTCAGGGAAAGGAACTTCCTCATCTTGGGGCCATTCATAAATCAGAGCACCTTTTCCTGACCAGTTTGCATTCCAGAATGAACAATCTCCTTTTCCATAAATAACCTTTGAAAAACCATTAGCTAATTCAGTTATTTTACAGATTCTTTTCCATACATTAGATTTCTTATAGGAATCAGGCAGTGTCCATAAATGATGTGCCCAAAGAGAGTTATTCATTTGCAGCTTCCACCACAGTTTGCAAGAGAAGGCATTAACTGTTGCTTGTAAATCTCTGAATCCCGTGCCATTCTTTTGGACAGGGAAACTCATTCTAAGCCATGACCTCCATCTTTTCCTATTTTCTGTGTACTCACTACCTCCCCAGAAAAAACCAGAAGCCATATTCTCCATTTTCCTTAATATTGCTTTAGGTGGATTCAAAACTGAAAACATATAAGTAGGAATTGAAAGAAAACAGTGATTAATTAGAATGATTTTGCCTGAGGTATTTAACCACCTATTCTTCCAATTACTAATGGCTTTTTCCATTCTTTCTAAGATAGGGTAATAATATCTCTGCTTATTCCTTCCTGGAAAAATGGGAATTCCTAGATAAATAAAAGGGAAACTACCTCTGATCATGCTTAAGTTCCTGCTCAGAGCATGTACTCTGTCCACAGAGGTATTGTGAGCTACAAAAAAGTTAGATTTTGCAAAGTTTACTTTTTGGCCCGTTGTTTGTTCATATGCTGTGAGAAACCTTTTAAACCTGTCCAAATTTTTTTTATTTCCATTAAGGAAAACAGCCGTATCATCCGCATACATAAGATGAGTAATCTGAGGACAGTTGTTAGGCAAGCTAAAATATTTTAGATAGCCTAAACTAAAAAGTTTTTTTAAACCACGGGAGAAAGCCTCAGAAAGGATGTTATACAGAAAAGGAGATAGGGGATCTCCTTGTTTGATTCCTCTATTAGAAGCAAAGAATCCTGAAACTGTTCCATTAATTAACACCGAAAAATGAGCTGAAGATATATTCTGCATAATCCTGTGAACAAAGATGCCATGAAAACCGAATTTCAGAAGAATTGAATTAAGAAAAGCCCAGGAAACCCTATCAAAAGCCTTCTGCATGTCTAACTTAACAATAATATTTGAAGCTTTAGATTTCCTAGAGAGTAATCTGGTCATTTCCTGCATCATTATGGTGTTATCAGATATATCTCTCCCTTTCATGAAGGCACTCTGTTCCAGAGATATTATTTGTGACATATAAGGTTTAATCCTGTCCATTAGCATCTTAGAGAAGACCTTGTTCACAAAATTTGAGAGACTTATTGGCCTAAAGTCAGAAAAGTTTATTGGAACAGGTTTTTTGGGGATTAAAAATAACCAAGTGCTGGAGATTGCATTAGGAATATTTCCAGTTCTTAAAAAGTCATTTGCAGCATCTAGAAGATCATCCTTAATCGTATCCCAAAAAGTAGTATAGAAGGAACTAGAAAAACCATCAGGACCTGAGGAACTATTTCTGTTAAGATAAAAAATTGCACTTTGAAGTTCCTGAATTATAAATGGAGACAGAAGAGATAAATTTTCCTGATCTGTTACACATTTGGAATCTCATTGAGGAAATGTTGAAAATAAGTTCCTTGTTTTTGAGAAACATCTTCATTCAGAAGTTCTTTATAATATCTCACAGCTTCCTCTTTTATCAGGGTGGGATCAGTAATCCAGTTTCCATGATTATCTCTTATATTGCAGATTCTGGCTTTTGCTCTCCTCTCCTTAATAGCATGATGAAAGTATTTAGTATTAGCATCACCATATTTTAGCCAATTTAACCTAGCCTTTTGCCTGAGGAATATATTTTTTTCTTTTTGAGCCCTCATCAGCATTTGTTTAGATTTATTAAGTTCTGCTAGGATAAGTTGGTCCTGGTTTTGCTGAAAAGCAATTTCCAGATCATTAACTCTATTTTCCTGTTGGGCCAGATTTTGATCCACATTACCAAACTGTGATTTGTTCCAATTTTTAATTTCCAACTTTAGCCTCTTTAGTTTAGCAACTAACCTGAACATACCACTAAAAGGAGTAACTAAAGACCAGTTAGATACTACTAATTTATGAAATTCCTGTCTATTTGACCACATTTCCTGGTACCTAAAAGGCCTAGGTGCTTGTTCTTCAGCAATTTGAACTGAAAGAAAAAGAGGAGCATGATCTGAGGACATCCTATTTAAAACCTGAATAGAGCTATTAGGAAATTGATCAAACCAGTCTAGAGTAACAACTCCCCTATCTAACCTTTGAAAAATTAGATCCTTACATTTATCTTTATATCTGTTGTTACTCCATGTGAAGGAGTTTCCCACAGTTTGGATTTCATACAAGTCCATAGAACTAAGAAAATCATTAAACTGCTTCATGCTTTTTTTAGGAGTGGACTTTCTTCCTTTATATTCATTTACTGATGTCACAGTGTTAAAGTCCCCTATATATAAAGTATGATTATCCTGCTTTCCTTTTAAATCATTCCATAAAAGTTCCCTTATTTGCCTATGAACACTGGCATAAATGAAAAAGCAGTTCCATGAGCAAGAAGAAACAGAATCAGTTATTTTAACATTCACAAATTGGTCTGTTTCACCTAAGATTGAGCTACTGAAAGCTTGATTCCATAGTATCCATATTTTTGCATGCTGAGCTGGATAAGCATATCTGTAACCAAGAGTATGTCTAAATTCTGGTAGTTTATGTTTATACTGCCAAGGTTCTATTATGCACATAATGTCTATTTTATGCTTGCTTTTTAGGATCTTAAGTCTATCCACAGATCTACCAATTCCCCTAACATTCCAAACAAGTATATTTCCTATAATTGTGTGTTTAATCATTTAAAAACTTTGGGGGTGGCTTTTTGTGTGGATCTGAGGTTCCTACCAGTCTTTGCAGAATTTTTTTCTTTGTTCCCTGATTTACCAGATTCTTTTTCACTCTTCCCTATAGCAGGGCTTTGATCAGAATCATTTACCTTATTCCTCAAGTTATCCTCCACTAAATCAGAGGTATCAAGACTCTGGCTCAAGCATGTTACCAACACAGTGGATGTTTCCTGATCAGTTCCTAATTTTTCTGGCTCAATATATGAACCTGATTCTGTATTTATGTTAATCTGATCATCAGAATTTATGATTACTGGAATGTCATGAGATTCCAAGGATTCATGAAGAATCTCTACAATCTCACCATCCTGCTCCTCAGTGAGGTTATCTAAATTTGGAAAGCATTATAAATTGACACTGTGTTTGTTATTTCAGCATTTTCCTTAATTGGGACAAGATCAGGGTGTATCTTTTTTTTCCTCCAAAAGGTTGTGGTTATTGGCTTAGAAATGTCATCAAGAGAATAGAATGAAGAGCCTTTTTTCTTAGTGCTAATTGTAAAAATATCAGTGTTTATATCACTATTTCCTTCTAAGTTGATTTTTTGTTCCTGGACATCCTTTTCTTTTTGTGATACTGTTAAGGCAGAGGAGCCTTCTAGATTAATTAAGTCTTTTTGAGGAACAGATTCTAACCCTTTAGCAACCTTATGTTCTATACCTTGCAACTTTTTCTCCATCTTTTTTCTTAGTTCAGGGTGCAGGAAGTTACACCTATTGTTGCTATGTCCAGTGATCTTACAATGTGAACAATATGTAGGCAGATCCTCATATTCAATTGGGTATTCAGCTACCTTATTACCTATTCCAACAACAATTGTACTAGAGAGCGATGCTAATAGGTCAATTTCTACGCATACTTTAATGGCAGAGGGTCTGGTTAGAGCAATTGTCGCCGCATCCATCTTAAGAAAACGACCAATCTGACTACTAATGCCCTTGATTGCTGAGTTATTATAAAACATAATTGGCAGTTTATGGAAAGTTACCCAAACCGGTGCTATAGATGATTCCACTGATGGCGAGAAATCCTGCGTCCACTTTTGTACCTTTATGGTGAATCCGTTTATCATCCATTGCCCCTTTATCCAGCATCTTTGGTAATCTTCTTGTTCCTGAAAACGAATAAGCACATGTCGGTAATCGATAGAACCTAATTGAAATTTCAACTTAAAACCTATTGACTTGAAAGCCATATGAAGAGCCTCCATATTTGGTTTCCCATGAAGGAATTTCCCAACGAGCGCATTCTGGTAATGCGAGGCTAAAATTTCTCCCTCTTCCGGGGGAAGGATGTACGCCACTTTCCCTTTGAATTCCGTAACTGGGTGTAGATTTGGAGTATCGGGAAGTGACGAAAGAAGGGGCGATGGTTTAGTGTTAAGGGCTTGAGCAAAACTTTTGGGAATTTGAGGGATAGGTTGTATATTAGCCATGGAAGCAGTAGGATCAAGTGTCGGAAGGGGCGTCGGCGACGCCATGGTCAACCACCAGAGGTAGCGTCGGCGTCCACCAGAGAGCGGTGAGCCAATATGACCGTTAGCTGAAGAGAGATAACAATAAACCGATGAACAGTACAAGTAGTATGTTTTTCGCACACACACAATGACATAATGAACAAGACTCTCCAACATCCATTACGCCTCAAGCCAGATTGAATGGAAAAATAACACGAGATTTCTATTTTCGAAGAAATTACACCTTGCCTTTTTGGCTTCTCTATACTCTTCCTCCTCGTAATCATCATCATCCATCCACTCACCTCGATCATGGATTTTGAAATGGACTTCAGACTTCTCCGCCGTCCGCCTTCATGGCTTAAAAACATGCCGGAATTTGCTGTCATCGTCATCCACGAGGGCTTCGACAAAAGAGTTGGAGCCGCCAGCGATGATTGTAAGCTTCTCCGGGAGACTCTCCCCTTCGCCGCCGCGTGAAATTTTGATCGCCGAAATGAGGAGCAGAGGAGAAAACCTGAGCGCAAATTATCTAACAGCTTGGTGGAAAAGAGGAAAGAGCAGAGGTATCTAACAGGCTTGACGGCCGGCTAGAGGTTCGAATGCGGCACTGGAAGAAATAAAGATGGAGGTGTGAGGTTGAAAGGAGCCGGAGGTGAACTGGTGCGGGAGAAGAGAGAATGGAAAAAATAAGAGTTCAAACCTATTACAGACCAAATTTTGGGAATAGTGTTTTGGGAATGGGCTTTTGAACCCTATACCCATTTTCATCAACATGTTATTATTAATTGGGTAGCTGTCTTGATATGCGACCTATTCATAAGCTTGAAGATAGGGGGGACTTTGTTGCAAATAATGGAAATTTAAACAAAAAAACACGTGAAACTCAAAAACAAATTTCACTCGGTGAAATATTCACAAAACACAGTTTCACACAAAAATACACACTACTCTATGTTCTTCTCCGAAAATATATCAACAGAAATTCAATCTTTCTCAGTTTTTCAATCTTCTCTCCGGTGCATTTCCGATCTCCTCATCCACGGCGATGTCCTCCGACGACAACAATTGGCCCAATTCCATCGGCTCAATTCCAGCTCAACCAGATTTTTCGCTAAAACCTATTGAAGTAGAAGAAATTTCAAGTACTTTCATCGTACAAACAACTTCTGTCGAATCTGAATCTGTAGAAAATATATATGATTTTAAACGGCAAGATTCAACTTCAAGCAAATGAAATTCAGTTGCAAGAAGCAGAAATACTACTAAATTTCAATGAATGTATGATTTTTTGCCATCAGACTAAAATTCTAGTGTTCAATTGCAATCGAAATGAATATAGTTGTTTTTGAACCTTCTGCATCATTTTAGTTCAAATTTGACTGTGGGTTGCATTACTGTTACTACGTGAGATATTTGGTGCGATTTAGCCAAAACGCTTATTTTCTCTGTCGTTTTCATCTTCCTCTTCTTCTTCCAGCCATCTTAACCGATAACGGTCATTTTCTTTCAACTGTTTATCCTCTCGCCGCCGCCATGGCGGCTCTCCCGCCGGCCGATCGAAGCCAAGGGGGACCAAATCCTTCCTTCAAGCTCTTGCTAACCGTCCTCCACCTCTACAAGTTTCCCTTCCATCGAACCCGAAAATCATCCCCAAAACTCAGTATAAAGGGGAAATCTCATGCCTTGTCAGTCGCAAGGATGCCGACATACTATCCTCCCATTATCGGAATGCTCTGATCGGTAAGTTTGCTAGAGGTAAGCCTTCTATGGTCCAACTAAACGAATCTTTTAATTCTGTAGGCTTCAAAGGCAATTTTCAAATAGGATCTATCGATTACCGGCACGTCCTAGTTCGCTTCCAGGAGAAAGAAGACTACCAGAGGTTCTGGCTCAAGGGTCACTGGAGCTTCAACAACGCCCAAATGAAGGTACTGAAATGGACTTCCGATTTCTCTCCGGAGGCAGAATCGTCCATAGTCCCGATATGGGTAACAATTCCTCATGTCCCAATCTATTTTTACAATTCTGCTATGCTTGAAATCATGGGTAACCAATCGGAAACTTTATTAAAGTTGATGCTGCCACTGAGGCTCTGTCTAGGCCTTCTTGTGTGAAAATGTGTGTTGAAATTGATTTAAAAAAGAAATTACCATCCTGCATTAGAGTGGGAATTGAAGAGGATGGAAATGAATTCAATGTTGTAAAACTCCCCCTAGAATTTGAGGATATTCCCCCCTACTGTTTACATTGCAAATGTATAGGGCATGAAGATAGTTACTGCATTTACCTGCATCCAGAGCTTAAGAGATCCTCGGCTAAGAAAACTGATACTCTAATTAATCTAACTGACTCCCATTTGAAGGGCTCGGTGGGACAGGTAAAAGGGAACTCAAACATTAATCAGACTGGGAATTTAGGAGCAGAGAGTTCATGGGTATCAATTACAGAAAAACAAAAGAATTATCAGGCTCAGAAATTTATTTATGTCCCTAAGAAACAGCTGAGTCAAGCTCCTGTTCATGAACCTAATGAGTCTATCCTAACAATCACTGATCCCCTGGTAGCTGATACTAGGACTTCTGGTGAGCTTCCTCAACAATTGGCCTCCAGCAATGTAGAAGCAAGTGGTCAAACGTACTAATGAGAAGGGTAACACGTAAGTGTTTTTCCCCTTGTTTACAGTGTTGTTTTAATATGTTATAAACTGTACTTATTTCATAAGATGAAGCATTTGATAAGTTTCAGTGTTTATTTGTTATTCACAGTCTCAAATAAAACTTACACTTTTCAAGACATGTATGCTTACACTTCTTATATTTTATTTTATTTTAGGTTTGCTAAGAAATTCTCAACCAGCTGTTGTCCTTCGAAGCTGAAATCCTTAATTGCCTCGCTCACTCCCGCCCAAAAGATTTGTGTAGAAGATAAAGGTTTTGGTAGACTTCTTGCATTTGACATCTCATCCATTCCTTTTGGAATTGTGCCTTCTCTGGTTGACAGGTTTGATTATATGGGCTGATTTCATATTGTTTTATGCTAACTTCAAATTGTTCTAGGCTGACTTCTTATTTTTTGTTCTAGGTTTGATCATGTTGGCTGTGTTCAAGAATGATCTAGCTCAAGGCACATCATTACCCCTGACGATGTGTTTGATATATTTTTGTATTCCTAGGATTCCAGGTTGTCCTGTTGGTTTGGTTAGGAACAACGGGAGGGGTTTGTCAAGGGATGTAGATATTAGGAATAAATGGAGAGATGAGTTAGGTGCTGATAAATATGGTAATATTTCTCATGTTAATCTTTTTGAGAAGCTGGGTAAACTAGGTGATAGTGATAAGCTCTTTAAGAGATTTTTTTGTTATGTATGTCATGTGTACTTTCTTGGCGCCAACTACTAGAAACTTGGTTGATTTTAAGTTGGTTAGTGCTTTAGAGAATTTTGGGACCATTAAAAGTCTTGATTGGCGTGGCTTAGTGCTTGATCGTCTCTTTGAGGGTGTTAGGAGCTTCAAATCTGATTAAAGTAAAAGAGATGTGTCTTGTGTTGGCAGTTGTGTGTTTGTATTGCTGCTGGCTTATATTTATAATTTTCCTTTTAGAGGTTTGCCTGACCCCACTTGACTGCCCTTGTGCATGCATTGGTCGAAGAAACCATCGCTCGACGGGGCTCATATCTAGAAGAATGGGGTTATGATAAGGGGGTTATGGTAGAGGCTAGTATTCCTTTGACAAAGGATGGGAGGGTGAAAGATAAAAGAAGTAGCCAGCAGCAATCTGAGGGAACTCGTAATGAGAATATTGGACACGAGGGGCTTCATACACCTACTGCTGCATGTGATGGCATTGCTCAGGAGCTAGGATTTATTTCATATCGAATACCTAATGGCGTGATAAGCAACGAAGACATTGACAAAGCTACCAGCAATGTAAGTATTTTTTGTCTTTTTTATATAGTTTTTAAAAAGTAGTGCATGTTGTTTTAAAACTAATGCAGATGTTAGCTAATCTAATGCAGTTTATAGTTCATATTTCCTTTTTAGACAATTTTTTATTTTTTATTGGACTGATATTTGTTCTTTTCTGTCAGTCTCTGAATAGGGCTTGCCTCATTTTCAAACGATACATGGAGATCATTACACACATGTTAGTTCAAAACCTTGAGAGGGAAAATGCTACTGATAGTTTTGTTTCCTCGTCGAACTTGACTTTGAAGAAGAAATATTTATCCTTGTCATTGATTTCCATGAGTGTGTCAACAAGTTTCTGAGCATCTCCACTTTCTATTTCTTTCATCTGAAGTCGACACACAAAGTTGAGGTGGTCTTTCATCGTATGCCCTAGATTTTCTTCTCCACCAGCTTCAAAATACATGTATTTATATCCTATATTAGGCCTTAAACCTGCTTGTTCCATTGTTGTGATGGCCTTTCCTTTGTCTTATGTAATCCTCCGTTCACTCCTACTGAGATACTGCAAGCCTGGTCTTGTTAACTCATGATTGTGTACGGTATTGTGGTGTGCCACGATGTAATAATCCTGCTCTAGCTTCACTCTAATTTCAGCTAGGCATCCTATTTTTGTAATCAGGTCCTTTCTCTACCTCTTCTTCTTCTTCTTTTCAGAATGATTTTCATTATCCATGCAAGGAATAGGGCCGGTAGTACTGGTTTTTAATCTTTTCAATTGGCCTTCTGCAGAGCACTTGTAGTACTTTTCATGAATCTGGCTTTTGCGGTTTTAACGCTGGCAGTCTTTCCTGTAGCTGAAACCAATAGCATTTGCATGCTTCTTATACAGAGCATGAAGTGCTTCCAATTTTTTGCTTTTACGCCGATAAGATTTTTAGTGGCATCAATTTCATTTAAATTTGGAAAATATGTACCTGTAATAATAAAGAATACAATTTCTAATGTAAGCTCTGTTCTGATAAGCATAACAAATACGTGTTTTAATGTAACATATGCAAAGTGTATTGTATTTTGTACATGTTATAATCTGAACAGTGCACAAGTTTGTCAAAAGTTGGAATTGACAAATACATTTTTCGTGTTTTGTTCATTTTAATCTAACACATGTTTATTTGTAACCTATACGTGATTTAAGTTAACAAATGCATAAATTGTACAAATTTTTTTTGCAGCATGTAGTTTATATTGCTAATGTTTCCACATGTTCATAGCATTCGAATTTCAGTGTCCAGAAGTTTCAAAAACAACTATATTCATATCAATTGCAAATGAACACTAGAATTTCAGTCTGATGAGAGAAAATCTTACCTTCATAGGAATTGAGTAGAATTTCAGCTTCTTGCAGAATTTCATCTGCTTGAAGTTGAATCCTAGCGTTTAGAATCATGTTTTCTCTTGCAGATTCCCGATTCGATAGCAATAGTTTTTACGATCAAAGCGGCTGAAATTTCATATGTTTCAATAGGATCTAGCAACAGATTTGGTTGCTCAATTCCGTCGGAATCACAGCAATTGTTGTTGTCAAAGGACATCGAAAAGGCACCGTGAACGGATTGGACGAGAGGAATTAGAAACACACCGACGGACTGGTGAGGAAGAATTGACCGGCATTCACAGGATTCTAGAGAACAAAAAGAGTCGGAATCGCGCTGGTTGTTGTCATCGGAGTACAACGGAAAGGCATCGTTGATGAGAAGATTGAAAACGCGTTGGCGTGAAGATCGGAAAGGTAAGGAAAACTTTATTGCTTTTGAGAGCTTTTTGGAGAAGAGGAACAAAGTTTTGTGTGTTTGTGTGTGAAATTGTGTTTGTGCTCTTTGCATGTTTTTTTTGTTTAAGTTTGCATTATTTGCAAATAGGCTCATCCCTGTCCATAATCTTATGGACAGACCGCCTGTCAGGAAACCTACTCTTTTAAAAATACTCATATTCCAAAAATATTATATGTTATTATAAATGCATTTATTAAATGTATAAATTAAATTAATACAATTCAAATTTTTAAATTTGAAATAAATATCTTAAAATTATACATTTACTATGTATTTTAAGATTTGAAATATGGAAAAATCCTGGGAAAGACTATTTTTCCGTAGCTTTATAAAAAGACGAGTTTAATTAGAATAATAGGAAGGTAAAAGGTTTTTGTCGCAATATAAAAAAAATATGCAACGTGCATGATGTGGCCATTTTAAACGGTTATATTAGGACTTCTAGGATTTTCCGTTTGTACACTTTTGTGTGCTCTAAATGTTGCATTTTTCCTTGAAATTCTCTAAGGAGAGTTAAAAGTGACTTTTACGCTTTTATTACTTTTCTAGAGAATTTTGTGTGACGGAGCAATTTATTTGAAGACTTTGAAGAATACCTTTAAAGATTTGGAGATTTGAAGATTTGAAGACTTGAAGAAAAGTGAAGTGAAGAGAAGGACATGAAACAAAAGAAGAAAGAAATCAAGATGTAGGAACTAGGTTCCGTCGCAACGTATGACTAGAAATCTACCTTGATTTTTTGTACTATAAATACTCACCTTATCCTCTCCTCTTCAGAACCTCTTCTTCCTGCAATTTTTCTGGGTTAAATTCCTAGTCTTTCTATTCTTTCTTTTCCTAGTTTTTTTTAGGTTAATCATGTCTTTTAATAATCTAGCTTAGTTTTATCTTGGGAGCAATGGATTGAAGCTTCCATATCTATGTAGTAAGAACCATATCTATCTATTTAGTGTTTTTTCTATTGTGCATTTATTGAGCTTTGAATGGGAATTATTAATAGCATTGATGTTGTTGGAAGCTTGAGTATATGAATTGCTTCTATGATTACTTGTTAGGGTTGAGAGAAAGTAGCTAATTCTCCCCCCTTTTAATGTGTAATCCAAGAGCATGAGTTAGAGCATCTTAATGATGCTGATGTGTTAATAATTGCTAGATGAATGTGATGATGTTGAACTCGTTGTCATGTTTGTTTCAGGTAGAAAATGAGATAGGTCAATGAATGTTGATCATTTTGGCTAATCTTGTGCAAATGCATGAATTGGTTAAATGCTTAGACACGGTGTAGTGTTTGTAAGTGTTGCCAAGCTTGTTGGTTCTTCGTGCTCAATGCCACCAATGAGATACTCTTAGTCGTGTTTCGACTAAGGGAGTCATTGGTGAGGTTTGACAAGAGATGTCGAATTCACTCTTGCAAACTACTAACTAAGAAAGATAGAAGATTTATCTTCGCAACAAGTAGTGGAAGTAGTGAATAGATTGTTTCACTCGTTCTTGAAGCCTTTGTTATTTAGCATTCATGTGTTTGTAATGCTATGTTTTACTTCATTTATGCCATGTACCGTTTGA
The DNA here is from genome assembly GCA_037428765.1 of Rubia yunnanensis. NCBI lineage: Eukaryota > Viridiplantae > Streptophyta > Magnoliopsida > Gentianales > Rubiaceae > Rubia > Rubia yunnanensis. The sequence continues at coordinate 29,771,477 of CM075071.1, read as the reverse complement.
GAATAGGAAGTGTTTGTATGATTGAACTGTTAGGGTGTTAGGAAAGTGACGAACTCCTTAGCTCCTTTGCATGAAAATCTATGAACATGAACTTAGAACTTCTTGTGCATAATGTGTTGTGATCCTTGCTAGATAAGTATGTTAATGTGGGTTGTTTTCATATTTATCCTATAGATGAAATGAAAGGTCGAACCTTGAATGTGGTATGTACTAGGTTTAGCCTAATGAGTGCTATGTTTTGTTAAATGGCTACGTCTTTGGTAGAAGACTTGTCGTTGTCAAATCTATTGTCCTTCGTGTATAATGCCATTGATGAAATATCCCTGTGGTCGTTATTTTTCTAGGGTGATCATCAATGAGGTTTGCAAATGGTCGTTGTTTGTCTTTGTAAATTACTATTAAGAAGGAATGAGTGTTGATCTTGTATTGGCATTCCTCATAGGTAATAAATGTGATAGAATGAGTGAATGGTTCAATGATCTATATTTTGTTTGGAAGTGGATGTCGATTGCTCCCAAGGGTTTGTTTTTGTAGTTTTAAAACCCTTTTTCTTAATTTGTTTGATGAGTAGCATAGTTACTTGACTTTGCTAGTTACCTTGTCTTTTAACTTTCATAACAAAGGAAAACCAACCAACCAACCCCCCCCCCCATTTACTCGCTTTTATATGTATATATTTATATATATATTTACTTCTACCATAATATCAACCACTTATGTTTAAACGCTCAAGAAAATACCTCTTCTTTGTGGATGGCCCTAATTTGATGCTATCTACTTAGTTGTAGATAGTAAGCATGTAGGGCTTATAAATATTAACTTTGGGAGGTATGGCGATGACCTCCCAAATTTTAGCGCCGCTGCCGGGGAAGAGGCGTTTATTTTTATGTGTTTAGGTGTATTTGGTTGCATATTAGTTAGTTGTTTTTATTTCCCACTCCTTGATGGTTGTTCTTTTTTGGAGTAGGTATTGCTTGAGTTCTTGGTGAATGTTTATCAAAAATCCTTGCAATATGATTCCGAACTTTTGAAAAATAAAAAAAACATTTAAAAAAAATGGAGTGTCTCACCTTGAGGGAACTCATGATGAGAAGAGAGGCTCAACAAGCAAGGTTTTGTAGGATGTGTCATTCCGACCATCCTACCGAGTCTTGCTATTTGTTGTGGAAAGAGCACTATGAGGGGGAAAGAACCCTTGGTTTCCAAAACCAAGGGTATTATGAAGAGTGCTACCAAGAGGTAAGAGATGTTGGTTTTCAAGGGCAAGAATTGTATCCATACCACCATTCTTACAATCCGGAATGTAATGGTAATCCAGATTAGTGGTACGAGAATGAGTCGGAGAACCAACAATATGAGAAAAATAGTTAGCCATCACCACCTTATACCACACCCCAAAACCAAGCCCAACAAGGAAGTTCAAGTTTGACACGTGAGGAAGTCCTAAACACAATAGCAAACTTGAACAACTTTACTAGTGAAGAACCGGACACCCGGCTCTCCTCTATTGATGAGGCTATTGAGGGGCATGTGAGGAGTATGTTAGAAGTTTTAATGATTTCAAAAATACACCCTCCCAGATTGAACTCGAGGATTCACCATGGGAAATGATCTTGAGTTCGAAGAGGATGAGGAGTTGGTTGTTAAGGATGATAAAAAGGAGGAATAGGTGATTATGCTACGTTCATTAGCATCGTCACCCCTACCCCTACCTATCGAACCAACTCCACCTTTTTTTGGAAGTTTTGAGAGAGACAAGAGAGGAGCCAAAAGACTATCCCAAGCCTCCTACTATGGCTATTAACTCTTGATGCTAAACCTAGTATTACAAATCCTTATGTACTTGTGAGTTTGATGTTGTTCTTTGTGGTGTTAGTCTTGATCAAACGGCGCCAAGGAGACAACGTTTTGCTCGATGGGTGAGTTCTTCTACGGAACTTTTGCCCCCCCCCCTTACCGGCTCCGAAACTAATTTCAGGACCGATTCTATTCAATTACATTGGATTGCGCCATATAACCGGCGACTATTCAGAGAAATGGATGTCACTCTACCCCTTACCTTGAGTTTTATTATTCTTGTCTTACATGTTTACATTGAGGGCAATGTAATGTTTTAAGTCTAGGGAGGGGTTAGAGGACTCACATGCATGCTAGTTTCATTTGGAATGATTTTTGCTACTTTTGATTGGAAAACATAAGAAAAAGGAAGAAAAAATTGAAAATTTTGAAAAAATAATAGAAAATGAAAAAAGGGGGAAGAAAAGAAAACCCGCTAAGTTGAAAACCCGAGAGGGCAACTTAGGAAATATTGGGGGCCTGGATAGGTCGGAAACCTGAAAGGGCGACCTGGGCAAAAATGAGAGGCCAAATTTACAGAAAAAGGTGTGATGTGAGCCAAAGAAACATGACGTGTGGCTAGGATGAAAACCCGAAAGGGCTTCTAGGCAATATGAGAGAAAGAGAGAAATAAGGAAAATGCTATGATTTCAATCATTTGCCTACGTTGGATTCATAAGGTTGCGGTTTTCATATGGATGGATCAGGTAGCTCAACATCTTGAGATCTCTTGGGATTGGGTAACTTAGTGGGTTGAAAAACGAAGTATGGTTATGAAATTATTGATTCTTTTATACTTCATTTTGGCTGATATATTGACATTGGGTGAAGTATGTACTTGAACCTTTCATATGGTTTTAACTTCATTTTGTATCATTGGACTTTGGGAATATCAATTTGGGACTTTGAAACGTTTTTATGGGTAGTGAATTGATAAGTGGTAAGTTTGGTTAGATTTAGGAATTGGGGTTGTGTGTGTGGAAAATTCTCATTTGAGCTTTGATTTTTGGATTTATGATATTGAGAGTTTTTGTGAGGTTTTGATTGGTGGAATATTAGTTAGGATGTGGACATATAAATTCCTTTGTGTGCTTGAATCTTTTCTTACTCGAGGGCGAGTAAGGTTTTAAGTGCGGGGAGGTTTGATGTGCCCATTTTATATGGTTAAATTAGGACTTCTAGGATTCACTTTTGTACAGTTTTGAGCTCCAAATGTGGCATTTTGCCTTAAAATTCTCTAAGGAGAATTAAAAGAGACTTTTATGCTTTTATTACTTTTCTAGAGAATTTTGTGTGACAAAGCAATTTGTTTGAAAACTTTGAAGACTTTGAAAACTTTGAAGAATACCTTTGAAGATTCGAAGACTTGTATTTGAGCTTTTGAAGACTTGAATAATTGAAGAAAAGTGAAGTGAAGAGGAGAACATGAAACAAAAAGAAGAAAGAAATAAAGATGCTGTAACTAGGCACCGTTGCGACTCGCGACGGATATATGGCCAGAAATATTTCTTGCTTTTTTCTAATATAAATGCTCACCTTATCCTCTCCTCTTCAGAATATCTTCTTCCTATGATTTTTCTGGGTTAAAACCCTAGTTTTTCTCTTCTTTCTTTTCTTAGTTTTTTTTAGGTTAATCGTGTCTTTTAATTGTCTAGCTTAGTTTTATCTTGGGAGCAATGGATTGAAGCTTCCATATCTATGTAGTAAGAACCATATCTATCTATTTATTTCTTTTGCTATTGTGCATTTATTGAGCTTTGAATGGGAATTATTAATAGCATTGATGTTGTTGGAAGCTTGAGTATATGAATGGCTTGTATGATTACTTGTTAGGGTTGGGAGAAAGTAGCTAATTCTTCCCTCTTTTAATGTGTAATCCAAGAGCATGAGTTAGAGCATCTTAATGATGCTGATGTGTTAATAATTGCTAGATGAATGTGATGATGTTGAACTCGTTGTCATGTTTGTTTCAGGTAGAAAATGAGATAGGTCAATGAATGTCGATCATTTTTGGCTAATCTTGTGTAAATGCATGAATTGGTTAAATGCTTAGACACAGTGTAGTGTTTGTAAGTGTTTCCAAGCTTGTTGGTTCTTCGTGCTCAATGCCACCAATGAGATACTCTTAGTCGTGTTTCGACTAAGGGAGTCATTGGTGAGGTTTGACAAGAGATGTCGAATTCACTCTTGCAAACTACTAACTAAGAAAGATAGAAGATTTATCTTCGCAACAAGTAGTGGAAGTAGTGAATAGATTGTTTCACTCGTTCTTGAAGCCTTTGTTATTTAGCATTCATGTGTTTGTAATGCTATGTTTTACTTCATTTATGCCATGTGCCGTTTGAGAATAGGAAGTGTCTGTATGATTGAACTGTTAGGGTGTTAGGAAAGTGACGAACTCCTTAGCTCCTTTGCATGAAAATCTAGGAACATGAACTTAGAACTTCTTGTGCAAATGTGTTGTGATTCTTGTTAGATAAGTATGTTAATGTGGGTTGTTTTCATATTTATCCTATAAATGCAATGAAAGGTTGAACCTTGAATGTGATTTTTCCTAGGTTTAGCCTAATGAGTGTTATATTTGGTTAAATGGCTACATCTTTGGTAGAAGGTTTGTCGTTGTCAAATCTATGGTCCTTCGTGTATAATGCCATTGATGAAATACCCCTATGGTCGTTGTTTGTCTAGGGTGATCATTAATGAGGTTTGCAAATGGTCGTTGTTTATCTTTGCAAATTACTATTAAGAAGGAATGAATGTTGATCTTCTATTAGCATTTCTCATAGGTAATAAATGTGATAGAATGAGTGAATGGTTCAATGATATACATTTGGTTTGGAAGTGGATGTCGATTGCCCCCAAGGCATTGTTTTTGTAGTTTTAAAACCCTCTTTCTTAGTTTGTTTGATGATTAGCATAGTTATTTAACTTTGCTAGTTACCTTGTCTTTTAATTTTCATAACTTAGGAAAACTAACCAGCCAACCCCCCCCCCCCATTTACTCGCTTTTATATGTATATATTTATTTATTTACTTATTTCTAGCATAATATCAACTATTTATGTTTACACGCTTGAGAAAATCCCTCTTCTTCGTGGACGACCCCAACTAGTTGTTATCTACTTAGTTGTAGATAGTAAGCATTTAGGGATTTTAAATATTAACTTTGAGAGGTACGGTGACGGCCTCCCTGTGCAATAGTTATAAATTTATGACCCTATTAATACAACACAAAACTTTTATCTTGATTTATTTTAATTTACAGTTTAAACCTTTGTCTTTCCATAATTTATGACAAAAACATCTTTCAAGAGACAGACTATTGAAATATAATATAACTATTCTTTTATCTAATTAAAAATTATTAAGGGTTCATATACAAATATTAATAATTAAGTTATGGGCTGAATAACAAAAATCATGGCAGAATTCAGTAAAGGCCTGCTACATTATCAACCCTAATAATAAACACACACTACCTTCTCCCCCCTACCCCCTCCCTTCACTTTTAACTCTGCCGCTAGCACAGCCCCAAACATTTCCAGAAGCAAGCCAATGGGCGATGAACGTCTGCAGAAGGGTGCCGTCATCAAGGACCTCTGCATAGGGAGCGTCATGAACGAATCACTCGAGCTTCGAAATCTATAATTAATTGCTCCATTGTCAGTGGCATCTTTCGAGTGGGCAAACATGGTGGACGGCTTCTAGACAATAGTATCTCCCAGCGTGCTGACCTTGCGCAAAATCCTCTAATGGTCGTCGTACGGGGCCCCCCACGAGGGAGGAGATTGGGAGAGGGTGATGAAGAGGCGCGGTGGGAGGTGACTTAGGTCACGAATTTTTTAAGTAGCTGTTAGTAATGCAAATGGGCCATTCAGCAGAAAATCATTTTTTAAAAGGAAGGGAAAAAATCTTTTTTTATTCTTAGTCGTAAATAGGAAGTTGAGTAGGGATGTGTGTGGTTTAAATAGGGAAATGCTTCACCATCAATTTGAGTGAGCAAGAGGAATAAAGACCCCTTGCGCACGCCACTAACTAATCACACCACTCGCCTGTACGTGATGAGGTGGGTTGGTCTTTATTAATCCCTATTTTTTCTCCTTGGTTTTTTACTCAGTAAAACCACGTTGTTGAATTTTTAATTGATAAGTTTTAATCTCCGTAAAGACTCGGTAAAAATCGATGTGGCCTTTTAACTCCATGAAACTTATCCACGTTGCGCAGAAGTGGACCATTCCACTCTTTGGGTTGAAGTGGTTTCGCTCCTTCGCTGCACGCTCTCCATTATTACCATTCCTACAGTTGTCTTGAGTGCCTATAAAAAGGCCAGTTGACAGCAAGCTTGGAACACACTTCTCTCAGCCTTCTTCTACAGATTTCTTAACCTTCCTTCTGAGCATTCTGAGCACGAGTTCCATCTCCGTAACTTGAGTGCACAAGTAAATGGAGCTTCTATGTACCTTGGGGAAGGAACACCTTGTTGAATCCTTGCACACCAGGTTTGGAAAATTTCATTACAAAGGAAGTGAACAATTCACGGCCACAATTCTGTTTTCAAAACAAAATTGTTTTTTTGAAATCCTTCTTTAAACAAAACTTTTTTACCCCAAACCGTTCTTCACAAACTATTATTTACAGAGACAAATGACCAAACTTTTTTTTTGTTCACTAATTTTTACCAACAATTTTGAAACAAAAATTTGAAACAATGTCTGGTCAAACTAGATTTTGGAATGAGCTTTCAAAGATACCTCACGTGGATAGTGTTAACTACAAACGCTGGTCTCAAAGGGCCTTGATTTTTATTGAATAATTAGAAGTTGATTATGTTCTTTTTACTGATCCTCCAAAAAGAACGCACCATCACCAATCAAACAACACGAACGACCCATGAAGTTCCTTCAAAGGAAACTTCCGATACGAGAAAGATAACAAAACCGCTAGGGGCCATCTTCTCAACAACATGACCAATCCTATTTTCAACTTGTTCATCAACAAAAAATATGCTAAGTCAATATGGGAAACACTATTGAAGAAATATGGCACCGATGATGCAGGGGAGAAAAAATATACGGTTGGAAACTAGCTCAAGTTCCAAATAGTGAACATCAAATATATTGTGGACCTGGTCCATGAGTATGAGAATCTGACTGCCGAAGTAATTATAGAAGGCATGACTCTGCACGAAATCATTCAGGCCAATGTACTCATCAAGAAGCTGCCAGAGTCGTGGTCTAACTATCGCAATCACCTCAAGCACAAGAAACAGGATATGACATTGGAGGAACTAGACAGTCACATGAAAATTGACGAAGCCAATCGCCTCAAAGATAAGGGACTCTCTTCCTTTTTCGATTCGGTTAAAGCTAACCTTGTAGAATCTGGAAACATTGATAGGTCAAAGTTCTCTGGTACCTTCAAGAAAGGAAACAACCCGGTCAAAAAGGTTGGCAACTTCAGGAAAACTGGTCCAACTATGAAGAAATCCAAGGTAGCCTGCTACGTCTGCAGCAAAACTGGTCATCGAGCCTACCAATGCTACTAGAACAAGGATGCCAACAACAAACCCGACTAGAACAACAACAAACCTCAAGCCCATCTCACCAAAGATGATCAAGTGGAGACCATTGTCGATGTAGTCTCCGAAGTCAACCTAGTAAAAAAACAAAATGGATTGGATTGTTGACATTGAAGCCTCCAAACACTTATGCGAAAACAGGGAGTTTGCAACTTTTGAGTAGGTCGCTACTGGTGAACAAGTCTACATGGGAAACTCCCCCAATTCTCGGTAAAGGGAATGTTTTTCTCAAAATGACCTCTGGAAAGAAATTATCTCTTTCAAATGTTCTCTATGTTGTTTCTCTGCATAGAAATTTGATATCTGCTGGTTTGCTTAACTAGGTTGGTCTCAAACTGGTGTTTGAAGCTGAAAAACTAGTTATCACTCAAAATGGCCAATATGTCTAGGGGGCTATTTATTATGAACACCACTTCTATTAATGAAGCATCTACTTCTGCTTATGTTTTTGAATTTTTTGATATTTTGCATGCACGTCTCGGACATGTTAGTAAAAATTCACTTAAACAAATGCAACACATGAACTTGCTAGCTAATCTGCCAAAATTTCAATTGGAAAATGTCAACTTGTGTAGAAGCTAAAATCGCTAAGAAACCATTTAAACAAGTAACTCAAAGAGTAACCAAACTTTTAGAGCTAGTTCACACAGACTTAGCTGATTTTAGAAACTTTGAAAGTAAAGGTGGAAACCAGTACTACATAACCTTTGTAATGATTATTCAAGGTTTATTAAAATGTACCTTTTCAGAACTAAAGATGAAGTCGAACAAATGTTCCCAATCTACAAAGCTGAGGTAGAAAACCAACTAGGTCGGAAAATAAAACAACTAAGGTCAAATAGGGGAAGAGAATACAGTAAAAACTTCCTTAAATAATTTTTTGAAAAGAATGGCATAATTCATGAGTTCACTGCACTTTATACCTCACAACAAAATGGAATAGTGAGAGGTTAAATAGAACTTTAAATGATATGATAAATGCAATGCTTTTAAGTTTTAGATTACCTAATGAAATGAGGAGGGAGGCTATCTTATCAGCCAATCATATTCTAAATAAGGTGCCTCATAAAAAACTAGATAAAACACCTCATGAATTGTGGAAAGGATATACCCCTAAATTGAAATATTTAAAAGTGTGGGGGTGTTTCGCTAAAGTAGTTTTGCCTAATTTCAAACGTGACACTTTTGGTCCTAAAATTGTTGATGTCATATTTGTGGGATATGCTGAAAGTAGTACTGCCTAAAGATTTATGTGGTTATATGATAAATCAATGTGCGAATATAACGATGCTGAGTTTTTGAAAGCATATTTCCTTAAAAAAATATGAATGGTGTATCTTCAAATGTGATACCTGTTGCTACTAGTTCTACTTCTGTGCATGTACCTTAACATGGTAATAATGAAATTCGAAGAAGTAGGAGACGTAGAAAGGATACTAATTATGGATCATATTTTGTGACTACTTTTGTGACTGAACTCAAAGATATAAATGAATTAAATGAGTCAGTAATTTTTCTTCACCTTCTTGAAGAATATCCTAAAAATTATGAAGAGGCTATTAAATCTATAGGTGCCATTTTTTGGAAAAAAAGCAATTAACAATGAACTTGAATCAATAATGGCTAATCATACATGGGACTTGGTAGACTTGCCTAAATGATCAAAAGCATTAGGTTTCAAATGGATATTTAAAAGAAAACTTAGAACTGATGGTTCAGTAGAAAGATTTAAGGCAAGACTTGTAATAAAAGACTTTACCCAAAAGTTTGGTGTGGACTTCTTTTATACCTACTCACATGTAACTAAAATAGCCACAATTTTTGCACTATTTGCCTTGGCCTCTATACATAAAATGTTAATACATCAAATGGATGTGAAACCCGCTTTCTTGAATGGTTATCTAGAAGAAGATATATATATATATATATTTATATATATTATATAATATATATATATATATTATATATATATGATACAACCCCCTAGGTACACCATAACAAGCCAAGAAAATAAGGTTTGTAAACTTAAGATGTCATTGTATGGTTTAAAACAAGCACCAAAACAATGGTATGAAAAGTTTCATAAAACTGTTCTTAGTTTTGGATTTGTTGTGAATGGATCTGATGCTTGTGTGTATTCAAAACTATTTGATTCTGAATGTGTGAATATATGTCTCTATGTAGATGACATGTTATTGTTTGGAACACACATTGATGCTATTAATGAAACCATAAGATTCTTATCCTCTAAATTTGAAATGAAAGATTTAGGGGAGGTTGATGTCATTTTAGGGGTAATGGTTACTAAGAAAGATAATGGTTTCATTCTATCCCAATCTCACTATGTTGAAAAGGTGTGGAGAAAATTTAGTAGCTTTCATGTAGTGATAGTAAGAACTCCTTATGACTTCACTATTCACTTAAAGAAAATAAAGGAAGAAGTGTGTCTCAAGGGGAGTATGCAAATATTATAGGTAGTTTAATGTTCTTAATGAACTACACTCGACCTGATATTGCTTATGTTGTGAGTGGACAAAGTAGGTGCTCCCAAAATCCTAGTGGAGAATATTGGGTTGCCCTTAGACGTTTACTAAAATATCTAAGAGGTACAATGGATTTAGGATTGCATTTTGTAGGATGACCTGCAGTTTTGGAAGGGTATTGTGATGCAAACTGAGTAACCGATAATAATAGAGTAAGTTCCACTAGTGGTTATGTTTTACCTTAGAAGGAGCTGTTATCTAGTGGAAGTCTTCAAAACAGACTTGTGTAGCACGGTCTACTATGGAGTCTGAGTTTATAGCTCTAGACTTGGCATGACAAGAAGCTGAATGGCTTAGGTCATTACTGGTAGATATTCCTCTATGGGGGAAACCCACTCCACCTGTCTCACTTTTATGTGTCTCATGAAGCATTAGGTATTGCCCAAAATGAAACTTACAATGGTAAGAAGAGACATATACACAAAGGCATGAATGTGTGAGAAATATGATCGATACTGGTGTACTGGCTTTACAATTCGTAAGATCAGAAAAAAAATTTGGCCGATCCATTTACTAAAAGACTAAATATAAAGATAGTCCAAGATTCATCGAGGAGAATGGGGTTAAAACCCTACTAGGTGAATAATTCTTGTTGGATGCTCTTGTTATTTCTCAAACGACTTGAAGTGAAATGAAACCAAGAAAAGAGTCATAAACGTACAAACCTACCACTTCCTATGATATATGTAGGTTGTGAGGATGAGCTTAAAGCTCTTAATGAATCCAAGATATTTCTAATTTGTGACGGACTTGTGGGGTTCACCGAAATTATGTGAGGATGAATGATGAATCGTTCTTAATTTTTCCATAGCCCTGATTGGGTGGTCTAATGAGACTTGATGGAAGGACCTACATGAGTGTAAATGATTGGCCTTCCTTTTCTGAAAGACTTTTAAGGGTTGTTTTTCTAGAACACTCATGAGTATTCCCAAGGAAACGGTGACCACTATGAGTTCTTGATTATCGCAGAACTTGTTTTATTCAAGTAAGACACGTGTTCTTGGAATGATCGACTGGTTTAGGAGTTCGCGGTGCGTTCACTCCAAAAATAAGTCGGTCATTCCAATTCACTACACGTTATTTCAATCGCAAGATACTAATGCTTAAGTGTCAAACTTTCACATGCTCAGAAAAGTTACCTTTTTGCCCTTTTTCATTTGATGTGCCCATTTGTATGATTATATTAGGGAGGTCGTCGGCAGCGGCACAACGCCAGAATTTGGGAGGTCGTTGCCATACCTCTCAAAGTTAAATTTATAAGCCCTAAATGCTTACTAACTAGAACTAAGTAGATAGTGGCAAATCAAGGTCGTCCACAAAGAAGAGGGATTTTCTTAAGCGTTTAAACATATAAAGTTGATATTGTGCTAGAAGTATATATATATGTGTGCGTGTGTGTGTGTAAGCAAGTAAATGGGAGGGGGGCTTTGGTTGGTTTTTGGTCCTAAATTATCAAATTGAAAGACAAAATTTAGCAAAGCAAGAGACTATGCTAATCATGCAACAACAACTAAATAATTGATTAAAACAACAATTAACGGAGCCTTGGTGGGAATCGACTTCCACTTCCAAAATTCCTATAGCTCATTGATTCATTCACTCATTCAATTACATTTATTGTCTACGGGGAATGCTATCACTTCTCATTTGAAGATCAACATTCATTCCTCCTTAATAGTAGTTAGCAAATGGTTATTCTTTGTCTTTGCAAATTACTATTACGAAAGAATGAATGTTGATCTTCAAATGGGAAGTTTCAACATTCCCCATAGGTAAAGAATGTGATAGAATGAGTGAATGGTTCAATGATCTACATTAGGTTCAATTTCCCCCAATGCTTTATCTTTTTGTAGTTTTAAACCCCTTTTCTTAGTTTGTTTGATGATTATCATAGTTACTTGACTTTTCTAGTTATCTTGTCTTTTAATTTCATAACTTAGGAAAACCAACTAACCAAACCCCCCCCCCCTTTTACTTGCTTATATATATATATATATATATATATATATATATATATTCTAGTATAATATCAACTTTACATGTTTAAATGCTTAAGAAAATCTCTCTTCTTCGTGGACGACCCCGATTCGCCACTATCTACTTAGTTGTAGTTAGTAAGCATTTTGGGCTTATAAATTTAACTTTCAGAGATACGGCGACAACCTCCCAAATTTTGGTGCCGCTGCCGGGGAAGAGGCGTTTAATTTTCAGTGTTTGGGTATATTTGGTTGCATATTAGCTAGATGTTTTTATTTTCCATTCCTTGGTGGTTATTTTTGTTTGGAGTAGGTATTGCTTGAGTTCTTGGTGAAATTTTATCGAGAATCCTAGAAATATGATTCCAGACTTCTGAAAAAAAATGGAGCATCTCACCTTGAGGGAACTCATGATGAGAAGAGAGGCTCAACAAGCAAGGTTTTGTAGGATGTGTCATTCTGACCATCCTACCTAGTCTTGCTATTTGTTCTGAGAAGAGCACTATGAGGGGAAAAGAACCCTTGGTTTCCAAAACCAAGGGTATTATGAAGAGTGCTACCAAGAGGTAGGAGATGTTGGTTTTCAAGGGCAAGAAACTTAAGAATGGTATCGATACCACAATTCTTAAAATCTGGAATGAAGTGGTAATCCAGATTGGTGGTATGAGAATGAACCGGAAAATGAACAATACGACCAAAATAGTTGGCCATCACCATCTTATACCATACCCCACAACCAAGCCCAACAAGGAAGTACAAGTTTGACACGTGAGGAAGTCATGAATGCAATAACAAACTTGAACAACTTTACTAGTGAAGAACCGGACACACAGCTCTCCTCTAGTGTTGAGGCTATTGAGGGGCATGCAAGGAGTATATTAGAAGCGTTGGTTCAAATGGAAGCTCGTGATCCCAAAAATACACCATTCCGAGTTAAACTCGAGGATTCGGTGAGTGAGGCCGCCATGGGAAATGAGCTTGAGTTCAAAGGGGATGAGGAGTTACTTGTTGAGGATGAAAAAATGGAGGAAGAGGTGATTGTGCTACATTCATTAGCATCGTTACCCCTACCCCTACCTAGTGAACCAACTCCACCATTTTCGAAAGTTTTGAGAGAGACAAGAGAGGAGCCAAAAGACTACCCCAAGCTTCTTAACCACCCAACTCCCTTTTAACCATCTCCACCTCAACAAGAGTTTCCTCTTAAAAGTTTTGTATTCCCACCTCTCTAATTTTTTATTCTCATGGTGAAGGGGTTCAAGCCTTCATCATATTGATAACATTAGGGTCGTGCCGACAACCTTAAATATACGGAGCTTTTTCGTGCTAGCGTAGTAAATAAATTCGGCCTTTATTTTGGTTTTTGTTGTTTATTTTTTGTTATTTTGTCTTGTTCTTTTTACAATGTGTTTTTCTGTGATTTTGTAGCAAAGTAAAGTGTATTGCATTGGAGGAGATGAAGGAATGAGATCTATGAGAAAGGGAAGAAAGCTTGGAAAGTTGGTAAGAAAAAATAAATTCTTTTTAGGTGCTGGGAAACCCCGTCGTCGTTAGTCGCAACAGATACGTCGCGAGTCACGACGAATAGGGGAGCAAAAATGAACTCCCAGCACCAACTTTTCGTGAGTCGCAACATGGCCATCGTGAGTCGCAACATAGACATCGCGAGTCGCAATATAGACATCGTGAGTCGTGACCGAATAAAAAACTTTCTGAAAGAATTGAGCTCACAAACCCAAGATATCGGGAGTCGCGATGGCTTGGTTGCGAGTCGCGATGGAGAAACCAACTTTTCAACTGTGCTTAAACACTGCATAATAATTTCTTATTCTCCACGAAATATTCCCAAGAACTACCACATCTCCACTCATTCCTCCACCATCTTATATATATTGACATATGGAGATTCTTACATCTTTATAGTATCTTTGTTGATTGTAGTATGCCGACTACATTATTGTGAGTATAATTTCTATAGTCTATAATGATGCTTGGATATGTGTTGATATATGTTGGATATTTTTATTGGAAAATCTTATAGTGGTGATTGCATGATGGATTGGTTGTTCTTTGAGAATACTATGGTTATTAACTTTTGATGCTAAACCTAGTATTACAAATCCTTATGTACCTGTGAGTTTAATGTTATTCTCTGTGGTGTTAGTCTTGATCAAACGGCACCAAGAAGACAATGTTTTGCCCAAGGGGTGAGTTCTTCTACGGTACTTTTGCTCCCCCTTCTGGCTCCGAAACCAATTTTGGAACCGATTCAATACAAATACATGGGATTGCACCATATCACCGGCGACTATGCAGAGAAACGGGTGTCACTCTACCTCTTACCTTGATTTTTATTGTTGTTTCCTTACGTGTTTACATTGAGGGTAATGTAATGTTTAAAGTGCGGGAAGGGGTTAGAGGACTCACATGCATTCTAGCTTGATTCGGAATGCTTTTTGCTACTTTTGATTGGAAAACATGAGAGAAATGAAGAAAAATTTAAAAATTTTGAAAAAATAGAAAATGAAAAGGAAAAAAATTATTTTAAAAGAAAACCCTCTAAGTTGAAAACATGAGAGGGTGACCTAGGAAAAAATGAGAGACTGAATGCGCAGAAAAATGTGTGATGTGAGCCAAAGAAACATGATGTGTGGCTAGGATGGAAACCCAAAAGGGCACCTAGGAAAAATGAGAGAAAAAGAGAAAAAAGGAAAATGCTATGATTTCATTCATTTGCCGGTGTTGGAGTCATAAAGTTGTGGTGGTTATATGAATGGATCGGGTAGCTCAACATCTTGAGACCTCTTGGGATTGGGTAACTTAGCGGGTCGAAAAAAATGAAGGATGGTTATGAAACTCTTGATTCTCTTATACTTTGTTTTGGTTGATATATTAGCATTGTGTGAAGTATGTGTTTGAACCTCCTATATGGTTTTAACTTCATTTTGCGTCATTGGATTTTGGTTGATATATTGGTATGCAGTGAATTATGTGCTTGAACCTTTCATATGTTTTTAACTTCATTTTGTGTCATTGGACTTTGGGATTATCAACTCGGGACTTTGAAACATTTTATGGGTAGTGAATTGATAAGTGGTAGGTTTGGTTAGATTTGGGAATTGGGGTTGTGTGTGTGAAAAATTCTCATTTGAGCTTTGATATTGGGATTTACGATATTAAGAGTTTTTGTGAGGTTTTGATTGGGGGAATATCAGTTTAGGATATGGACATATGAATTCCTTTGTGTGCTTGAATCTTTTCTCACTCGATGGCGAGTAAGGTTTAAGTGTGGGGAGGTTTGATGTGGCCATTTTATATCGTTATATTAGGACTTTTAGGATTCACTTTTGCACACTTTTGTGCTCTAGATGTGGCATTTTACCTTGAAATTCTCTAAGAAGAGTTCAAAGCGACTTTTACGTTTTTATTACTTTTCTAGAGGATTTTGTGTGACAAGGCAATTTGTTTGTAGACTTTGAAGACATTAAAGAATACCTTTGAAGATTTAAAGACTTAAAGACTTGTATTTAAGCTTTTGAATACTTGAAGAATTGAAGATAAGTGAAGTGAAGAGGAGGACTTGAAACAAAAAGAAGAAAGAAATCAAGATGCTGAAACTGGGCTCGGTCGCGAGTCGCGACGGATTGGTCGCAAGTCGCAACGGACGGGTGGCCAGAAACTTTCTTACTTTTTTGTACTATAAATACTGAATCATATCCTCTTCTCTTCAGCCCTTCTTCTTCCTGCAATTTTCTAGGTTCAAAACCCTAGTTTTCCTTCTTTCTTTTCTTAGATTTGTAGGTTAATCATGTCTTTTCATTATCTAGGTTAGTTTAATCTTTGGGAGCAATTTATTGAAGCTTCCATATCAATGTAGTAAGAATCTCTATTTCCCTCTATCTTGAAGCATTTGTTATTTAGCATTCATGTGTTTTAATGTGATGTTTTACTTCATTTATATCATGGGTTGTTTGAGAATAGGAAGTGTTTGTATGATTGAAATGTTAGGGTGTTAGGAAAGTTGCAAATTTCTTAACTCATTTGCCATGAAAATCCAAAAACACGGACTCAGATCTAGTGTATAATGTGTTGTAATTCTTGCTAGATAAATAAGTGAATGTGGATTGTTCTCATATTTATCCTATAAATGCAAAGAAAGGTTGAATCTTGAATGTGGTTTGTTCTAGGTTTAGCTTAATGAATGCTAGTTTGGTTAAATGGCTATGTCTTTGGTAGAAGGCTTGTTTTCAAATCTATGGTTTTTCATGTATAATGTCGTTGATGAAATACCTTTATGGTGTGGTTTGCCAAAAGTGATTATCAACGAGATTTGCAAATGATTGTTGTTTGTCTTTGCAAATTACTATTACGAAAGAATGAATGTTGATTTTCGAATGGGAAGTTTCAGCACTCCCCATAGGTAACGAATGTGCTAGAATGAGTGAATGATTCAATGATCTACATTAGCTTTGGAAGTGGATATTAATTGCCCCCAAGACTTTATCTTTTTGTAGTTTTAAACCCATTTTCTTAGTTTGTTTGATGATTAGCATAGTTACTTGACTTTTCTAGTTATGTTGTCTTATAATTTCATAACTTAGGAAAACCAACCAACCAAACCCCCCTCCCATTTACTTGCTTATATATATATATAGATATATATAGATATATATAGATATATATAGATATATATAGATATATATAGATATATATAGATATATATAGATATATATAGATATATATAGATATATATAGATATATATATATAAATTGACAGGCGGGCGGTCGTCGCACCCTCCGTGCAAAAGATAATTTATAAGCCCTTTTTGCTTACTTTCTACAACTAGGTAGATAGCGGCAAATCGGGGTCGTCCAAAGAGAAGAGGGATCTTCCTAAGCGCTTAAGCACAAATGGTTAATATTATGCTAGGATAAAATATATACACACACATAAAAGCAAGTAAAATAGGGGGGTTGGTTGGTTGGTTTTCCTAAGTTACAAAAGTAAAAAGACAAGATAACTACGAAGGTCAAGTGACTATGCTAATCATCAAACAAAACTAAGAAAAGGGGTTTTAAACTACAAAGATAAAAAGCCTTGGGGGCAATGGATATCCACTTCCAAATCTAATGTAGGTCATTGAATCATTCACTCATTCTATCATATAGCATTACATGACTCAACATCAACATACCCATCTAGCAAGAATCACAACACATAAATCACAAGAAGTTCTAAGTTCACGCTCGTAGATTTTCATGCAAAGGAGCTACGGAATTCGTCACGTTCCTAACACCTAACCAATTCAATCATACAAGCACTCCCTATGCTCAAACAACTCATGACACAAGTGAAGTGAAGCACACCATCAAGAATACACAAATGCTAAATAACAAATGCTTCAAGGATGAGTTAAAACCATCTATTCAATACTTCAACTACTTGTTGTGGAGACTAAACTCCTATCCTTCTTAGTTCGTAGTTTGCAAGAGTGAGTTCGACATCTCTCGTCAAACCTCACCAATGACTCCCGTTGTCGCGACCACGACTCAAGGTATCATTGGTGGCATTTAATCACGAAGAACTAACAAGCTTGGAAATGCTTATGACCACTACACCGTGACTAAGCATTTAACCAATTCATGCAATTACACGAGATTGGATGAACGTGCAACGCAAATTCATCCAAGAGCATATAACTCTCTCGTTTGCTACACAAACGAACATGACGAAGAATTCGACATCAATCACATTCGTCTAGCACATTATCAATCCATCAACACAATCAAAAGCCCTAAATCATACTCATACATTCCTAACAAGAAAAGGGGGAAATTAACCCAAATCCCCCAAACCCTAGCTAGCAATTCATACAAGTATTTCATTCAAGCTTTCAACAACATCAATGGCATCAACAATTAACATTCAAAGCACAATAAAAGCACAATAGCAAAAACACCAAATAGATAGATATAAATGCTCCTTACTACATAGAAATGGAACTTCAATCCTTGCTCCCAAGTACAAAAACTACTCTAGAACAACAAAAGACATAGAAACTAAGAAAACAAGAAGAGAAAAGCTAGGGTTTTGGCCCAAAACAGGGGCCAAAAACTGTGGATAAGAAGGGGTGAAGAGGTATTTATAGTGGAAGAAAAAATGGAAGAAAAATGCTGCTGCAGGGCTGACTAGACGCTGTCGTCGCGACTCGCGACCAAGTTCATCGCGAGTCACGACCAAATCAGTAAACTGCAGCCCTATTTTGTTTTGCTTCCTCCGGGTGAACCGTTGATCCGTTTCGGGAGTTCTTGTAGTCGATTTTATAGTGCTCGAGAAGAGGAATCCAATAGTGCCACTCTTGAGGGCTGATTCTTCTCGGAAAATTATGAGAACCCTGGATCATCATTCATCCGTTGCTTTGCTCTCCTTTCTTCATCTCTTCACTTCTTCAAATCTTCACAAAGCTCAAATGTAAAGGTCTTCAAATCTTCAAAGATAAATCTTCAAAGTCTTCAAATCTTCAAATTCTTCAAACAAATCACCTTGTCACACAAAATCATCTAAAAAGTGATAAAAACGTCAAAGCCGCCTTTATCCCTCCTTAGATGATTTCAAGGCGAAATGCCACATGTAGAGCACAAAATTGCACAAAACCTAATCCTAAAAAGCCTAAAATAACCATCTAAAATGGACACATCAAACTTCCCCACACTTAAACCTTACTCGCCCTCGAGTAAGAAAAGATTCAAGCACACGGAGGAAATGACATATCCACATCCTAAAAACCCTAAAATAACCACATAAAATGGCCTCATCAAACCTCCCCACACTTAAACCTTACTCGCCCTCGAGTAAGAAATGATCCAAGCACACGGAGGAATTCATATGGCCATATCCTAAACTAATCCCCCAAACAAAGCCTCACAAAAACTCTCAATATCATAAATCCCAAAATAAAAGCTCACATGAGAATTTTTCACATACACATCCCCAATCCTAAATCTAACCAAACCTACCACTTATCAATTCACTACCCATAAAAATATTGAAAAGCCCAGAATTGATATTCCCAAAGTCCAATGACACAAGATGAAGTGAAAACCATTTAAGAGGTTTAAGCACATACTTCACCTAATGCCAATATATCAACCAAAAACGAAGTAGAAAGAGATAAGGAATTGCATAACCACACTTCGTTTCCTAACCCACTAAGCTACCCAATCCCAAGAGGTCTATAGATGTTGAGCTACCCGATCCATCCATGTGACAACCGCAACCTTATGACTCCAACGCCGGAAAATGAGTGAAATCTTAGAATTTTTCTTTTTCTCTCTTTTTCTCTCCTTTTCTCTCATTTTGCCTAGCAGCTCTTTCAAGTTTTCATCCTAGCCACACATCATGTTTCTTTAGCTCACATCTCACCTTTTTCCGCACATTTTAGCCTCTCATTTTTGCCTAGGCCGCCCTTTCGGGTTTTCGACCTATCCGGGCCCCCAAT
The DNA here is from genome assembly GCA_037428765.1 of Rubia yunnanensis. Lineage (NCBI taxonomy): Eukaryota > Viridiplantae > Streptophyta > Magnoliopsida > Gentianales > Rubiaceae > Rubia > Rubia yunnanensis. The sequence continues at coordinate 29,752,045 of CM075071.1, read as the reverse complement.
GTTACCTAAGTTGCCCTCTCGGGTTTTCAACTTAGCGGGTTTTCTTTTTCTTCTTTTTTTTTTCTTTTTCTTTTTCTTTTTTTTTCTTTTTTTTTGTTTTTCTATATTTTTTTTTCTCATGTTTTTCCAATGAAAAGTAGCAAAAAGCATTCCAAAACTATCTAGCATGCATATGATTCCTCTAACCCCTCCCCACACTTAAAACTTACTTTGCCCTCAATGTAAACATATAAGGCAAGAATAATAAAAATCAAGGTAAGGGGGTAGAATGACACCCGTGTCTTCGCAATTCGCCGGTGATATGGCGCAATCCAAGCACTTGTATGGTCCCGAAATAGGTGTCGGAACCGGACGGGTGAGCAAAGATGCCGTAGAAGAACTCACCCCTCGAGAAAAGCATTGTCTCCATGGCGCCGTTTGATCAAGACTAACACCACGAAGAACACATTAAACTCACAAGTACATAAGGATATGTAATACTAGGTTTAGCATCAAGAGTTAATAACCATAGTATTTTCAAAGAACAACCAAATCACACTCAACCAACACTATAAGAATAATCATGAAAAATATCCAACATATATTGACATGTATACAAGCATCATCATAGGATATGCATTTACGATCACAATGATGTAGTCGGCATACTACAATCAACAAATGTACTATAAAGATGCAAGAATGTTCATATGTCAATATATGTCGGATGGTTGAGAATGAGTGGAGATGTGGTGGTTCTTGGGAGTGTTGGGTGGAGAAGAAGGAAGAATCATGCAATGTTTAAGATCAGTTGAAAACTAGGAATTTTCATCGCGACTCGCGACTGAAGTGGTCGCGACTCGCGACGGACTTCATCGCGACTCGCGATGGGTTCGTCGCGACTCACGAAAAGTAGAGGCCGGGAGCATAATTTTTGGAAAAATTTTCTGATCACGTCGCGACTCATGACCTCTTCGTCGTGACTCGCGATGGGCCATCTCGAGTCTGTCGCGACTCGCGGAAAGTTGGTTCCGAGAGCCCAAAAGTTCTGAGCTCGTCGCGACTCACGACGAAACTCATCGCGACTCGCGACGAGCATCGCGAGGTCAACGCGACTCGCAGAAAGTTGGTGCTGGGAGTGGATTTTTCTCCCCTATTCATCGCGAATCGCGACGAAGCCCATCACGACTCGCGACGACAGGGTATCCCAGGCTTAAAAATTTTTTGTTTTCTTACCAACTGTCCAAGCTTTCTTCCCTCGTTCATTGATCTCGTTACTCCATCTCCTTCATTGCAATGCACTTCATGTTGCTACAAAATCACAGAAAAACATGCCATAAAAAGAACAAAAGAAAACAACAACAAAAACAAACTAAGAAACACCAACTAAGAAACAAAAACTAAAAGAAATGCCGAATTTATTTAACGTCATCGGCACGACGAAGCTCCGTATTTTTAAGGTCGTCGGCACGACCCTAATGTTATCCGTATGGTGAAGGCTTGAACCCCTTCACCATGAGCTTCCAAAATAAGAGAGGTGGGGGCACAAAACTTTCAAGAGGAAAGTCTTGTGGAGGTGGAGATGGTTCAAAGGGAATTGAGTGGTTAGGGAGCTTGGGATAATCTTTCGGCTCCTCTCTCGTTTCCCTCAAAACTTCCAAAAATGGTGGAGTTGGTTCACTAGGTGGGAGAAGGGGTGACGATGCTAATGGATGTAGCACTATCACCTCTTCCTCCATTTTTCTATCCTCTACAACCAACTCCTCATCCCTTTCAAACTCAAAATCATTTTTATTGGTGACCTCACTCACCGAGTCATCGAGTTCAAGTTGGGATGGTGTATTTTTGGAATCACGAGCTTCCATGCGGGCCAATACCTCTAATATGTTCCTTGCATGCCCCTCAATGGCCTCAACACTAGAGGAGAGCTGGGTATCCGTCTCCTCACTAGTAAAGGAGTTCAAGTTTGCTATGGTATTTAAGACATCCTCACGTGTCAAACTTGAACTTCCTTGTTGGGCTTGGTTTTGGGGTATGGTATAGGGTGGTGATGGCCAACTAGGTCGCTCGTAATGTTGGTTTTCCGGCTCATTCTCATACTACCAATCCGGACTACCACTCCATTCCGGATTGTAAGAGTCATGGTATGGATAGCATTCATGAGCTTCTTGCCCTTGAAAACCAACATCTCCAACCTCTTGATAGCACTCTTCATAGTACCCATGGTTTTGAAAACCAAGGGTTCTTTCTCGGTCATCGTGCTTTTCCCACAACAAAGGGCAAGATTCGGTAGGATGGTCGGAACGACACATCCTACAAAACCTTGCTTGTTGAGCCTCTCTTCTCATCATGAGTTCCCTCAAGGTGAGACGCTCCATTAAATTTTTTTTTTTCAAAAGTTCGGAATCATAGTGCAAGGATTCTCGATAAAATAAATTACCAAGAACTCAAGCAATACCTACTCCGAACAAAAACAACCACCAAGTAGTGGAAAATAAAAACAACTAGCCAATACACAACCAAATACACCTAAATACTTAAAAATAAACGCCTCATCCCCGGCAACAGCGCCATTTTGACAGGCGGGCGGTCGTCGCACCCTCCGTGCAAAAGATAATTTATAAGCCCTTTTTGCTTACTTTCTACAACTAGGTAATTAGCGGCAAATCGGGGTCGTCCAAAGAGAAGAGGGATCTTCCTAAGCGCTTAAGCACAAATGGTTAATATTATGCTAGGATAAAATATATACACACACATAAAAGCAAGTAAAATGGGGGGGGGGGGGGGGTTGGTTGGTTTTCCTAAGTTACGAAAGTAAAAAGACAAGATAACTAGCAAGGTCAAATGACTATGCTAATCATCAAACAAAACTAAGAAAAGGGGTTTTAAACTACAAAGATAAAAAGCCTTGGGGCAATGGATATCCACTTCCAAATCTAATGTAGGTCATTGAATCATTCACTCATTCTATCATATAGCATTACATGACTCAACATCAACATACCCATCTAGCAAGAATCACAACACATAAATCACAAGAAGTTCTAAGTTCACGCTCGTAGATTTTCATGCAAAGGAGCTACGGAATTCGTCACGTTCCTAACACCTAACCAATTCAATCATACAAGCACTCCCTATGCTCAAACAACTCATGGCACAAGTGAAGTGAAGCACACCATCAAGAATACACAAATGCTAAATAACAAATGCTTCAAGGATGAGTTAAAACCATCTATTCAATACTTCAACTACTTGTTGTGGAGACTAAACTCCTATCCTTCTTAGTTCGTAGTTTGCAAGAGTGAGTTCGACATCTCTCGTCAAACCTCACCAATGACTCCCGTTGTCGCGACCACGACTCAAGGTATCATTGGTGGCATTTAATCACGAAGAACTAACAAGCTTGGAAATGCTTATGACCACTACACCGTGACTAAGCATTTAACCAATTCATGCAATTACACGAGATTGGATGAACGTGCAACGCAAATTCATCCAAGAGCATATAACTCTCTCGTTTGCTACACAAACGAACATGACGAAGAATTCGACATCAATCACATTCGTCTAGCACATTATCAATCCATCAACACAATCAAAAGCCCTAAATCATACTCATACATTCCTAACAAGAAAAGGGGGAAATTAACCCAAATCCCCCAAACCCTAGCTAGCAATTCATACAAGTATTTCATTCAAGCTTTCAACAACATCAATGGCATCAACAATTAACATTCAAAGCACAATAAAAGCACAATAGCAAAAACACCAAATAGATAGATATAAATGCTCCTTACTACATAGAAATGGAACTTCAATCCTTGCTCCCAAGTACAAAAACTACTCTAGAACAACAAAAGACATAGAAACTAAGAAAACAAGAAGAGAAAAGCTAGGGTTTTGGCCCAAAACAGGGGCCAAAAACTGTGGAGAAGAAGGGGTGAAGAGGTATTTATAGTGGAAGAAAAACGGGAAGAAAAACGCTGCTGCAGGGCTGACTGGAATTCTGTCGTCGCGACTCGCGACCAAGTTCATCGCGAGTCGCGACCAAATCAGTAAACTGCAGCCCTGTTTTGTTTTGCTTCCTCCGGGTGAACCGTTGATCCGTTTCGGGAGTTCTTGTAGTCGATTTTATAGTGCTCGAGAAGAGGAATCCAATGGTGCCACTCTTGAGGGCTGATTCTTCTCGGAAAATTCTGAGAACCCTGGATCATCATTCATCCGCTGCTTTGCTCTCCTTTCTTCATCTCTTCACTTCTTCAAATCTTCACAAAGCTCAAATGTAAAGGTTTTCAAATCTTCAAAGATAAATATTCAAAGTCTTCAAATCTTCAAAGTCTTCAAACAAATCACCTTGTCACACAAAATCATCTAAAAAGTGATAAAAACGTCAAAGCCGCCTTTATCCCTCCTTAGATGATTTCAAGGCGAAATGCCACATGTAGAGCACAAAATTGCACAAAACCTAATCCTAAAAAGCCTAAAATAACCATCTAAAATGGACACATCATAAATATATATATTTATATATATATATATATCTATATATATCTATATATATCTATATATAGATATAGATATATATATATATATCTATATATATAGATATATATAGATATATATAGATATATATATATATTTATATAGATATATATATATAGATATATATATATATAGATATATATATATATATAAATATATATAGATATATATATATATAGATATATATATAGATAGATATATATATAAATATATATATAGATATATATATATATATATCTACTTCTAGTATAATATCAACTTTATATGTTTAAATGCTTAAGAAAATCTCTCTTCTTCGTGGATGACCCCGATTTGCCACTATCTATTTAGTTGTAGTGAGTAAGAATTTAGGACTTATAAATTTAAGTTTGAGAGGTACGGCGACGACGTCTCAGCGTTAGTGGGGGATTTTTAGTAATGCAAATGGGTCATTCAGCCCAAAATCATTTTTTAAAAGGAAATGAAAAAACCTTATTTTATTTTTAGTCCTACATGGGAAGTTGAGTAGGGATAGGTGTGGTTTAATTAAGGAAATGCTTCATTACCAATTTGTGTGAGCAAGAGGACTAAAGAACTCTTGCCACCGTCGTCGACCGACCGCACCGCCAGCCCGGACGTGACATGACGAGGCGAGGCGGGTCAGGTCGTCTTGAGCGCCCATATTAATATTTTGATCACGATCAGTTTGAGAGTCCAGTTTTATGAGACCTCTCAAATGATTAAGAGAATGAACACGGTGGTCAGACAGATCTGGTGCGCTCTGTGCCTTGAGGATGAAATTTCAAAAGTAAGTTGAGGTTTTTAATTTTGTGGATTAGGATTATAGGTACCATAATGGAGCGCAGGGTTAATAAATTTACAGAGGTAGCTATTAACTTTTGTACGTACTAACAATAGTTTTTATTTGTTGTGAGATCAAGTAGTTTAGTTTTTCAGATTGGACATGTGAATTGGTTTTTAATCTGTGTGGTTTGACTGAAAATTTAAAAAAATAAAGGAAATAGAATAATTTGTGTTGGTTCTGGGTATCTAGTTTCTTCCTGCCATTCTTGTATATCCAAAGTGAAGAATGAAAATGTAATTGGCGAAATTGCATGTTGTTTGCTTATAAGAGGGGCGCAAGAAGGATAACCTTTCTTTAAGTGGTATCTTCTCACATTATGTTCAGAATGTGTTTGCTGCCTAACCTTTACTTTCTAATACTGAGCTGCTTTTTATCCTTCAGGTTGAGGTTTTTATCCTTCAGGTTATGGTGCAATGAAATTTTTATCCTTTACTTTGTATTTGAACTTGTTTACATTGATAAGATATGAAGCTTACTAGTGTGGATAGTTTGCTTATTTTTTTCAGCTTTTAAAAGTTGCGCGAGTTTTGCTGGTTTTTTTAGAGTTCAGGAATGACTCGTGCTATTTTCACTGCAGATTGTTCACTAGAAAACTGCTTTAGTTTTGTGCCAGAGTTCTGTTGGGGGAGGGGGGTGTCTAGTTGTGATTCCGCGACGTAATATTAAAACATTGTGACATGAATTATATGTCAAAAATAAATACAGTAATTCATATGCGACATAAAAAAAGTCGCTAAAATTTATGGGAATATTGATAGCAATGTCATATGTAGACTAGTGTCTCATTTTAGTTAGCACAATTTAAACTAATATACCATAAAGTGTCGTAAACATTCACGCATCATTACAAATACATGATGCATAATAAGTCGTCATTTATAACTTAAAACGTAATACGTTTAAGTTTCGAATTTTACTGTATCTAGGTGCGAATTTTTGGTGCGATATACGCAATATCCAAAACGCAATTACATCCTGTCGTTTTTAGCTTTTTTCCTTTCCTCTTCCCCAGCTGCCTTAACTGATAACGGTCGGATACTGGTTTATTCTTCTTGTTCATGGCGGCTCCTCCGCCTGGCCGCGGTGGCATCGCTGCGGCCAAATCGTTTCTTCAAGCTTTAGGGAATCGTCCCCCACCTCTAAATGTTTCCCTTCCCTCTAACCCTGAAATTTTGCCAAAAACTCATTACAAAGGAGATATAGCCTGTTTGGTATCTCGTCAAGATGCAGAAACTCTGGCTTCCCATTACCAAAACGCCCTGGTGGGTAAGTTTGCAAGAGGTAAGCCACCTATGTCTGTCCTGAATGACGTCTTCCACTCTGTTGGTTTCAAAGGTAATTTTCAAATCGGATCGATCGACTTCAGACATATCTTAATTCGGTTTCAAGACAAGGAGGATTATCAGAGGCTCTGGCTCAAAGGTCAATGGATTTTCAACCATGCTCCAATGAAGGTTCTCAAATGGACCACAGATTTCTCTCCTGAGGCAGAATCATCAACAGTACCGGTATGGGTTACCATTCCCTCTGTCCCAGTTTTTTTTTCTATAACACTGCTATGCTACAAACTATGGGGAACCAGATAGGGACTTTTATTAAAATGGATGCAGCTACTGCTGCTCTCACTCGTCCTTCAGCAGTGAAGATGTGTGTTGAAATCGACTTAAAAAATAAGTTGCCATCATTCATTAGGGTGGGTATAGAGGAGGATGGAATTGAATATAATGTGGTTAAGCTACCCTTGGAATTTGAGGATCTGCCTCAATATTGTCACCACTGTAAATCTATAGGTCATGAGGATAACCTTTGTATCTACTTGCACCCCGAACTTAAGAGAACCAAGACCCATAGGATCGAGAAAGTCCCTAGTCAAACCAAGGAAAAACAAATTAGTTCAGATGGTCTTCTTAATGAGGGTGTTATCCTAATACATGATGAGAACAACAAGGCTGGGGGTTCTGGTTTGTCAGTTGCAGAGAAACAAAAGACACAGTCTATAAGGACCTTCAAATATGTCCCAAAGCAGAAGGTATCTCCAGTTAAAATTATTGAAGAAAAGGGGGCCTCTGAGTCCTCAGTGGAGGTACAGATCCCTGAGACAAGGGTTACTATGGAAGATAAACGGATTGGTAATCAGGAGAACGTGGATATGTATCTGGATCTTAATGCTCCTGACTCTGAGACTGGGGAACACTTGGCTATCAATCATGATAAATTTGCAGAGTTGATATCAGAGATTGTTCCAGCTGAACAGATTAATGAGATCCAAGGAGATACGGATGAGTGCCCAAACTCCCAACTGCAGTCTCCTGTTTATCAATCAAAGCACTCCCTATATGCACCACCAAATATCATCACAAAGAAAGTTTTTGCAAAGGATGACATTCCTAGCAAACGGGGTAAGTCTTTCTCACCTTTCAATACCATTATTGCTGCTAAAAATTTCATTTTCTCTCAGCAGAAACATAGACACAATAGATTCCGTCCACTTGAGGATGATGATGGATCCAGTGGGGAGAACACACCAGGTAATTTTCCAATCAATGCTGAGGCACCAGAGATTGCAGTTCCTGACCTTATGGGAGTTCCTCCTTCCAATAGTACTGATAATGATGCAAACCAGGTTAGTCAAGTAAGCTCCACCATTTTACACCCCAAAGCATCTAGGCTGAAGAAAAGCAGACAATCACTGAAAGAATTTAATCATAGGAATGAGACATATTTAACTCAGTTAAATACTATCATGACTAGATCAAAAAGCGCCAATAATGTTTCAATATGAATAACACAACACTTAGGATTAAATTCTTGGTTTGGAACTTGAGGGGAATGGATACTTCCATGCTAAGACTACAAAACCTGATCACTAGGCATAGGTTTGAGCTTATATGTTTAATTGAGCCTAAACATGACAACATGCAATGTGACACCTATAGGTAACTATTACATTATGACAACTGTATGTATGCAATGAGTGGTCATATTTGGTTATTCTGGAATGCAAGTATCTCCCTAACAGCCAAAGCTGATCATTTGCAATTCTTAGCTGTTTCTTTGAACAGTCTCACTTTGAATAAAAACATGGATGCCTTCTTTGTGTACGGCCTCAGAACTAGAAATGGTAGGAAAAATCTTTGGTTTGATCTTAGGTCCTGTGCTCACTCAGATGCTATCTTTATAGGGGATTTCAATGCCATTTCATCTATAAATGAATATAAAGGTCCATCTACTCCCAAATTTGGTAGCATGAAGGATTTTAATGATTTTATTAATGTAATGGCTTTGGAAGAAATTAATACAGTTGGTAATTTATTTACTTGGAGTAATAACAGGCTCAGAAACCCTACCATCCAAAGATTAGATCGAGGCCTTTGTAATCCATCATGGTCATCTACTTTTCCTGCCTCTTCTATTCAAAATTTTGAATAGGATCTCTTCTGATCACAACCCTATGCTTCTTACTATAGGAAGTGATATCCCATCTAATCCTAGGCCTTTTTAGATTTTTTAACACTTGGTTTAAAAGGGATGAATTTATGGATGTAATTAAGAAAAACTGGGATCTTCCTCTCAATAACTCAGGAATGCTTGGTTTCTATCTTAAACTCTTAAGATTGAAAAAAGAACTAAAAATTTGGAATAAGGAACATTTTGGTAACATTCATGATAATGTGGTGCTGGCTGAGACTGTTCTAGAAGCTCAGGAATATATATATGATTTAATGCTTCAGTGGAAAATTTGGTTAAACTTAAGGAAGCTAAAGCTAAGCTAGTTAGAGCTCTAAAAGAATAGAAAAGATTCTGGAAACATAAGGCCAAGATTAAATGGTTGAAGGAAGGAGATAATAACGCTAGCTTTTTTCATAATTTTGTTAAGGAAAGGAAAGGTAGATTAAAGATCACAAAAATCAAAAGTAGTAACGGTCAATGGCTAGATAGTATACAGGACATTGAAAATGAGGCCATTCACTACTATCAAGACCTCTTAACAGATGATAGCACTCCTGATTGTAACTTTTTCAAATCTCACTTCCTGAGCCAGATTCCTAACTTGGTCACTCAACAGGATAATGATAGGCTTATGCAATCTGTCACAATATCTGAACTCAGGAACATTGTTCTTAGTCTCAATAAGAACAGTAGCCCTGGACCAGATGGTTTCACATCTATGTTTTACATTAAAGAATGGGACATAATTTCAACTGATCTACTTTCTGCGGTTCATGATTTTCTTGCTGGGAATAACATTCCTAGGGGCATTGGTAGCACCTGGATAGCAATCATTCCTAAAAAGAAAACACCTGTTTCATTTGATGACTACAGGCCAATCAGTCTCTCTAATGTAGTTAATAAGATCTGCTCAAAAGTACTAATGGAAAGACTTAAACCCATAATGCCTAAGCTCATTTCTCCACAGCAAACAGCTTTTCTTAAAGGTAGAGACATTTTGGAAAATGTTATCTACCTACAAGAAATGATAAGATTTCTGAATAGGAAGCAAAGACAACCAAATTGTATTGTCAAATTAGATCTCAAGAAGGCCTTTGATAGGGTTAAATGGTCATTTCTATATAGTGTCCTTGCTAAATTTGGTTTCCATGCTAGATTTATTTTTCCCATCATGTATAATTTATCACAGGCTTGTTTCTCTATCTTGATCAATGGTAAGCCAGCTGGATTCTTCCAATCTACAGGGGGTATCAAACAAGGAAACCCCCTCTCTCCTTTTCTTTTTAACATCTTTTCTGAGGCTTTTACTAGGAGTTTAGCTTTTATCTTTCAAAATGGTAAGTTGGCCTACTATGACCTTCCAGGTAACTCTCTCCAAATTTCCCATTCATCTTATGCTGATGACACTGCGGTCTTTTTTAAGGCTGGAAATGAAACATTGATTAGATTGAAAGCCTTCTTGTCTAAATTTGAGGATATCACGGGTCAAAAGATTAACTACAATAAAAGTGACATTTTCATAGGAAAACATGCCTCTGCTCACACAGTTAACAGTATCAAGAGGATTTTAGGCATGAAAAGTGGGAGTTTACCATTCACATATCTGGGTGTGCCTATTTTTACTGGAATTGCACAAAAATCTTATTTCTAGCCACTAATCGAAATGATTGATAATAGGATTGGTAGTTGGAAAAATAAATGGCTATCTACTGGGGGAAAAATTACACTCATACAATTTTGCATTTTCTTTATTCCTCAACACATATGGTCAGTGCTAAAACCTAGTAAAGTGATAATTTCCATCATAGAAAAATGACTCAGCAGATTTTTTTGGGGGGTCGATTGATCTAAAACCTAAAAGATCATGGAGGAAATGGGATGCTCTCTGTTACCCTATTAACCAAAATGGTCTAGGTTTCAGATCAATAAACACCATAATTGATACTTGCTCGGTTAAACTATGGTGGAAATATCAAAAAGTGGAGGCCTTATGGACACATCTTGTTGCTTCCCTGCCACCCTCATCTAGATCATCTCCTAATTGGAAAAGGATCTGCTCATTTAATGCTTGGGCAGAATCAAACTCCAGAGTAATAGTGGGTAGAGGTGACTGCAATTTTTGGACTTCGAACTGGTTAGATATAGGCCCTATTATGGATCTCTGTGATCAAAACTCTGTAGATATCCCGGCTGATTGTATAGTTTCAGAGTTCATCTCAAATAAACCTCTTCTGATTCGGAAAATTTCACCACTGCTTCCCTCTCATGCTATCTCTCTTTTGCAGGAATCAAAGCTCTCAAATCACAGGTGTGATAGGCTCATATGGAAACCAGGTATTCAAGGTGATTTCACATTTAAATCTACCTATACATTGCTCAGCCCACAATCAGGTACTACTGCTTCTACTCCACTTTTTTGGAATTCCAGAATTGAAAAGAAAATCTCAATATTCATCTGGAAATTGATAAACTCCTACCTACCATTTGACAATGTGCTGCAAAAACTGAGATTTCACTTGCCTTCTAAATGCTGTATGTGTAGTAATCATGTGGACTCCTTAGATCATTTCTTTAATTCATGCACCTTTTCTGTGCAAGTTTGGAGTATTGTTCATCAATTCATGGGAATTAGGGATAGATCTTTCCCATCTATATGGGAAGGACTATCATGCTATCTGCCTTATCCTGGTTTGAGTTCCTTACATTCAATAATGATTAGAACTGCCTCCCTAATTACATGTTGGAATCTGTGGAAGATGAGAAACAAATGCCTCTATGACTCTGTCTTACCAATGAAGGGATCGGTGCTTAATCGAATAAGGGAACAAATTTTGTATGCATTTTGTGCCAAACCAGTCTACATCTCTGCAACTATAGATTTAAGTATTGCAAATCACTCCTTCTTACCTTTGATTAAATCTACTCCAAAGCCAAAAATTTGGAATATTGCTTGGAAAAGGCCATGCAAGGGTTACAAAATTAATGTCGATGCTGCATGGTGTTGTAACTCTAACATGTGTGGAATTGGAATGATTATCAGAGATATTAGGGGTAGCTTTATTTCTGCTCATCCTCAGTACACACAGGAAAACTCCCCTCTGGATGCTGAGTTGAGAGCAATTCTTTTTGCTCTAGATATAGGTGTGACATACTCTGCCCCGGTTTACATTGAATCAGACTGCTTAAATGCTGTTAATTGTGTTGTTGATCCTCTGCATGCACATTGGAAACTGTTCCAATTGGCTGATGATATTCATCAAGCCTTGGGTGAGTTTATTTTACAGCATGTTCATAGACAAGCTAATTTGGTTGCGGATTCTTTGGCTAAAGCTTGTCTCCGAGCTCAGTCTAGCTCCTCTTTGAATAGTTTTCACAGGCTATCTAATACATGTCAGGGTTTGATTAGACTAGATCAGATGGGTACACCCTCCTTAAGGATAGTTCAATGAATGGATGCTACTGAATTGTTTTTGTCATCTGCTCTCTTTTGTAGGATTGTGGCAGCATGTTCATGCTCAGGATAGCAGGTGCTCAGGAGGAATTCTCTGACTGAGGCCTTCACTGCTTCACTGATCCGGCTGATCCAAATTGATACACACTGACCAAATGATCCAATCAAATCCAATTGATGATCGATAACTTTCTCACTCATCCGGCTGCAACTTTATGTAAATTCATAGCCTTTTGTTATTAGTTGAGGATAAGCTCCTTAGACTATGTGGGGTGATTCTGACTGTCTTGTGTTTCGTTAATTCGATCCACTAACAAGTTCGATGAACTCTTACATAGTCTAACAGTTTCTGTAATCCTCCAACTATCATCCACATTACTTTCATTCTTTTGGAAGCAACAAATGTTGCTTCATGAGCATATTGCTCACTCTTGTATATCTCAACTAAGCCACGGCTTCATCTTTATTTCTGTCTTATGTTTATTTCATGGCTTGGGAAGGCCTAATATAATTTCCCCCATCTATGGATGGTTTAACTAAAAAAAAGCATAATAAGTCGCCAAATTAATGCGACAACTGATTTATTAACACAAATAGTGTCATTTATTTTGTGGCCCATTTTCGCAAAAGTCGCGTAGTATGCGACATAATATGTAGCAATTGTGACATAATTTGTTTGTCAAAATAATATACAATAATTTAAATATGAAGTAAAATAATTCGTAAAAAATTATGTCAGATTGATAGTAGTGTCACATATAGTGTCGCAAATTAATTTGCGTCATTTAACCAATGGTGAATAAGGTGTCGCAAACATACAGGCATTAGAAAAACTACATGATATATAACACATTGCAAGTTCAATGCGACAAATAACAAAGTGATACAAATACTTTCATTATTTTGCATCACAATAAAGAGTGTGACAGAAAATACCTCAATAACTATAGTGACAGAAAATAAAATGAAGCAAAACGTGTCACGGATGCCTTTTGCGACACTAAATGAAGGCTAAAAGACACAATTTTTATGTCGCAAAAGGCCATATTTCTTGTAGTGTGTTTCCAAACAAGAGTTCAGGTTGGCATGCAAAAACCACGGGACAGTAGCTAATAGGAGGATTCGGATTAAGAAGAACAACTTGAAGAGGTGTAATGCTGTTTGTAGAACAAACCCCGGTAAATGCAACTGGATGGAATTGATTAACTTCAGAAAAAAGACAAAAAACTGGGAGCTAACTTCACTGTTGAGAACCCATCCCACAGTTCTATATTCCTCCACGGGTGTGCAAGTTATAAATATATAAGTAAGAGGTACAAGGGTGACTTCAAGATTATGTTGAACATGAAGGTTTCGGAGCTTTCGAATAAAGTTCAGAACGACCTGAGAATTAATATATCCAGGGATGTTGCATATAAGGCAAAGAAGCGAGCAATTGATGAGATTATGTGAGGCTACAAGAAATAGTATACGATCATGAGGGACTATTGTAATGAGTTGCTGAGGGTCAGGCCCAATTCGACAGTTGTAATTTAGACAAAAAGGATGATTTTGGGAACAAATATTTTCGCAGAATTTACATATGCTTTAATGCTTGCAAGATGAGGTTCATAAGTGGGTGCAGAACCTTGATAGAATTGGATGGATGCCACCTGACCAGGCCTCACAAGGGGATATTATTGGTGGCTATTAGGATAGACGGGAATAATCAAATACACCTCGTGGCTTATAAAGTAGTTGAGATAGAGAACAAAAGTACCTGGAAATGGTTCTTGACCCTTCTGCAGCATGATATCAACATAAAAAATGAACCGAGTTGGACTTCGCTTTCAGACAAGCAGAAGGTATGAATATTTATGATTATGATTATAGGGATTTTTTGTAATGAAACTGATTTTGTTGTTTTTTTATTATGATTATGAATTTATAATTATGGTTACGGAACTTAATTTATAATTATGAAACTGATTTTGGTGTATTTTGGTTATGAAAATGAATTTATGATTAATGATTATGTGGTATTTTTTATAATGAAACTGATTTGTTAGCTGTCAAACTAGGGACTTGCAGCTGAATGAAGGAGTTCCTGGTAAATGCAGAACATGAACTTTGTACATGGCATATGTACAAGAATTTCAAGGTTTCATATTCAAGTTTGGAGTTGAAGGAAGTAATATGGGCTGCATCCAAGTGTACTTACCCATCCCAATTTATGAACCATCTGAGAGATATCAAGCCTCGAGATCCTGGTGCGTTGAAGTGGTTAGAAGAAAGAACAAATCAAAAAGAGTGATGAACAACTTTCTTCAACACTCAGTCAAAGTGTGATATTCTCGTCAATAACATTTGCGAGTGTTTCAACAAAGTTATATTACATGTGAGGGATAAGCCAATGCTAACGATGTTGGAAGCTATTAGATTTTACTTCATGGATTGACTTGCAAAAAAAGGGTGTCGATTGCAAGGATTAGTGGACGGTTTGGGCCGAAGATAAGGAAGAAGCTGGAGGTTAACCAATATGCCTCAAATCATTGTTTTTATACTCCTTGTGGTGATTTGGAGTTTCAGGTAACTTGTATCTATGGGGGAAGTTATACGGTTGATCCGAAGTAAAGGTCATGTGGATACAGAAAATGGGACCTTACAGGGATACCCTGCTCTCATGTTGTTGCTGCTTTGATTTCGTTAAGGAAGATGCAGATGCAGCAGATTTCATGCATTCTTGCTACTCTATACCAGTATACTCAAGTGCATACATCCACATTATCCATCCCATTAATGGTCTAGAGTTATAGGATAAGACGTGACCCACCTCCACTCGGGGTCGTTAGTTGTTGCTAAATTAACCCCAGCGGAGGACTGGGAGGTCAAAGATAAAATTTATAGTTCTGCACCTAACTCACTAATGTGCTACCTATAAGGTAGTTATTGGTAAGCCCTGGATATGTCCACAGAGATGCTAGGGCATAAAAATAAATTAAACAAAACCTCGTCCGGATTGTCAATCCGCAAGAGTTGCTAGGAATAGCTAGTAAAGTAAAACAGGGGGTTGGTTTTTTAATTAACAAATACTAAGCATAAAAGCAAAAAACAGATAAACTATATAAACAGGCACTTGGGAGTATTTGCTTAACATTCTTGATAATGACTTCTATCCTCAACTCATTCACGTAGAGACTTATAAACCTATTTTATGCTCATATCACACGTGGTACTTACCACAATGCCCATATCTCACCATCTCAGTAATTTTAGGGAATGCGCTTTAGTCCACCGACACTGCAGACCATTCCCTAATAACTTCACTCCCAAGGCCAACGCGCCCCCGCTTAGAGGAATCCAAATCCCGCTTAAAAGGGCAATGCCTCGCATAGGTATCAACCGTTGGATATGTATTGAAATAAATTACATTGGACACTCCCATGCGGTATAACACATATAAGGATTTTCTCTAAAAGGATATAAATGCCCTCATCTCCCTGCTGTTCTATACCTACTCCACAATTCAAACACTTTTCAAGATCGCAATAAAGCCTAGTATGATTTTATACTACCATACATGCATGAGTGCATCATCATAATGAAATAGCATAAATTATAATTCTTAGAAACCACAAGTTCAAGCACATATATTCATGAAGCAACAAGATAAGAAAATCTAAATCTCAAAAAGTCATGTCCAAAGCATGAATACAAACAACCCCAAGCTACTAATCTACTCCATATACATGGAATTAAAATAAAGATTTGAATTCCATATCTTAGGACCAATGCAAAATAAAAGAAAGAAAAGAAAAACAAGAGAGTGTTCTCTCTAAAAGATGCTCTCATAATTACAAGAGTAGAGTATAAACATGAAGGATCCCCTTAGCCTTAGTAGACTAAGGCTATATTTATAGTAATAGGGGATTGGGCCTAAAAATAGGCCAAAATGTGGGAAACCCTAGGTCAGCCGCCGCCTGGAGCGGACCGTCGCAGATGGCCAGTCTGTGTCGTTTACTTTGTCCTTGTGC
The DNA here is from genome assembly GCA_037428765.1 of Rubia yunnanensis. Classification (NCBI taxonomy): domain Eukaryota; kingdom Viridiplantae; phylum Streptophyta; class Magnoliopsida; order Gentianales; family Rubiaceae; genus Rubia; species Rubia yunnanensis. The sequence goes on along the minus strand of CM075071.1, from coordinate 29,735,766 downwards.
AGGCCGCTGGATCGGGTACGGGCCGCGTCGTTTCATCTGGCATGAGACGCTGTGTTTTGTGTGGGCCACGTGGCTCATTTCGACGTAGGCCGCTACTTTTGACATGGTCTGCGTCGACTTCTTTGGCACTAACCATGGCCTTTGGCATGAGCTGTCATTAGCAGCCTTGGTCCCGGGCTTCTGATCCATGGGATGTGGCCCTTGGCCTGGACCGTTGCCAGGAAGCTTGTTTTTCTCAGTAATTTTGCATGGACCGTTTGATTCTTAACACCCCACCAGCTGGTCTCGACATTTTGCACTTGGAACGGCACATACTGATAAAAATGGGACGGTCTGCGCCCATACTTAGCTTATTTTCAGTGAAGATTGAAACATAATTATGCGTCCCGTAGCGTTTGGCTCAGTCCACACCATTCCTTCGTGCCAAGTCATTTGGCGTGGGCCAACTTCTCTTGCACAGGCCGTTGGTGCAATCTATAAGCGATCTTTGCTGACCAGTTTGTACCTTGGTCGGCTAAACTTCTTTTCTTTGCTACAGATGAATCGTTAGTTCTGTTTGAGAGTTCTAATAGTTGATTTTATAATGCTTAAGAAGATGAATCCAATGGAATCAACCTAGAAGGCTAATTCTTCTCGGACCATTCTTTGACTTTGGCGCAACTCATCGGACCACAATTTAGTGTTTCTTCATTGGCCGCCTATCTTTTACTCCAATCTCTTTCTACCCATCTTTGATGTTCGTGGCCTTCATCTACCACCATTCTAGTGTGAATGGCCTTCAATCTCTTTTACCTTCTTTGCGAACGGTCTTCAATATTCTCTACCACCCTTACGAACGGCCTTCACATAGAATGTAACGAAAAAGTACCCATGGGCAACCTACTATGGATGATCACAGGAAGATCTAGGTCCCTATGGATACAAGATGTCCATTGGTACCAATTAAGTCTACAAAATGTGGGATTTAGACAAGAAAATCAAACATGACCGTCTAAACCCCTTGTCACGTAAACTCAACTAATACTAGCAATCCACCACATAAAATAAGCCAATAATTATATCGAATGCAACAGTTAACATACACATAGTGAAGCACTTCAAGATGGATCATCACGATTTGCTGCCCCCCTTGGATATTATGTTGCCAGGAAGACCCCTAAAGTCAAGAAAAAAAATCTCTCTATGAAATAAATTTGACTAAGAAAAACGTAAAGAAAGATGGGGAAGTTGAGAAGATTTCTTGAGTTGGCAAGGTGAGCCCATACCAGTGCTCCCTCTGTGAGCGGAATTGGGCGTAATTCGAAAAGGTGTCTAACTGTAGCTGCTGATTCAGTCTCACCGACAGCATCCACTACTCAAAACTAAATAAACCCTCCAAATGTAGTTGAATCCTCATCTTCAAAACCCTCAAAGGTGGAGGTTATTTCATTTTTTATGGTATATTAATTAGGTGGTTTATCTTGAAGATGTTTTCTATAATGTTTGACATTTTTGTATATGGCAATGTGCAGGCAAAAAACTGACCAAACAGAACCATCTCAACCCCCCACAAGCACAGCTTAGTCCTCATCTTCAAAACCACCTCAGGTGAAGGTAATTTGTTAGTTTAGGATTTCTTTGTTAGATTATGGTTCTTGTTTACTGGTATATGTTAATAGTTTTTGGTTTCTGCCTAGTTATTTTACTGGTATATGTTATATGTTAATAGTTTTTGGTTTCTGACTTTATTTTACTGGTATATGTTAATAGATTATGGTCTTTAAATACTTCCTTCCCTGATTCTCCGACATATTAGCAGTACGAATACGGCAACGGTAGCCACATGTGCATTTCAAGTATCCAGCCACATACAAACTGGAGGAGACAGAATAGATGCTGGAACTCGACATGAGGCAAATAGAATTGAATAGGAATATTTGGTGCTAGACTTAGTAAGAGATAGAGCAGGATTTGAGGATTTAGGAGGCAGCGGAAGAAGATTAATGAGGAGACACTGGACGACTTCATATTTGAGGAGATTGGCAGTGACGGTGGAAGAAAATTAATTTTGGATTTGAGTGAATTTCATTTGAGTTTAAATGGAATAAATTACATTGGGGAGTTTTAAATGAAAAAAATTTCCCAAAATTAAAATTACTAAACTACCTCTACCCTTACCGAAAAATAAAGTCATGCGTCTTGCACGTGAGACATTTTACCAGAAAATCGGTCGGTCAGAACTTGGTTTTGGGGACTGAACAAATCTTTCGAAATTTGCGGGGTACTAAAGGGAGGTTGTTTTGGAATCGGGGACCAAAACATGATATAAGATGCTATGTTGGGGACAAGAAAAATAATTTAATCAGAATTTGATCCCTACACACTATTGGTATTTTATTGATATAACCTTGATCTCAACATAAATAGTCTCATACAAAGCTTTTTTTAAAAATTAATATTAGAAAAAATAAAATAATAGAAAATTTTACAAGTCCTCTTAACTCAATAAATCTCAATTAATTCATAATTTTAACATGGTCACCAAACTTTAAGGACTGTATTTCAAGTCCTTCTCTCTAAATGTGAAGGACTGCATTTCATCTCTCTTATCCTTTCATCTTCTCTCTCATCCTTTCACCCCCTCCGAATTCGCTTTCTACTGTAGCGACCGGAAACGGTCACATTACCGCTGCAAACAACTCTCTCTCGCCTTGCCGAGGGAGTTGCTCCTTTCGTCGGAAACCATGGTCGATAAAACAACAACCACTAATACCAAATGCTTCATTGCAGCCCTTCAATCGAAAGCTCCTCCACTCCTCTCAGCCCTACCAAACAATCCAGAGATCACCCCAAAATCTGAACACCTCGGAGAACCCGCCTGTCTATACTCTGACGATGACATATCCACACTTTCGGCTCACTATACGAACGCCGTTGTCAGTAAATTCACCAAAGGGAGGTTATCCATGGACCAGCTGGAAGGAGCCTTCAAGACTGTAGGTTTCTCTGGGAAATACCAATTGGGGTCGCTCGACTACAAGCATATACTGATCTGCTTTGAACTCCCAAATGACTATCAACACTGCTGGATCAAAGGACTGTGGAGCTTCAACGGAGTTCACATGAAGATACTCAAATGGTCGCCGGACTTTACCACACAGAAGGAATCGCCGATCGTCCCATTTTGGTGCACAATCAGGAAAGTTCCCCTTTACTATTACAACACTTCATCCATAGAGGCTATTGGAAATAGTATAGGCAATTTCATCAAAAATGATTTAGCTACTGAGATGCTAACTAGACCATCTGCCATCAAGCTTTGTGTTGAGATTGACCTTCAGAAACCCCTAAATTATTTCATTAGATTGGGTTCTGTCTCTAACAATAGGAAATATAACATTGAGTATGAAGACATACCCCTGTGTTGTGAAAATTGTGCTAAATTAGGACACTCACTGAACCAGTGCAGAGCTCTAACCCAGAATAATACAGCTCCACAATGGCAACCCACATGGAACAAGTTTGATAAGATGCCTAAAATAGCCAATGAACCACAACCTACAAACAGCTCTGATGTGTCCATTTTATATGCTTTATTTAGTAGTATTTAGGATCACTTTTGACTTCTTTTATTATCGAGAGCTTGTGTTTTACCTTGAAATTCTCTTAGGAGAGGTAAAAGCAACTTTATGCTCTTTTACCTCTTCTAAGTGGATTTTGTGTGACAAGGGAAGAACACGGAAGCAACGAAGACCGGAAGACATTGAAGACTATACTTTCGAAGACTTTTGGATACTCACTTCGAAGACATGAAGACCGGAGGCCGTTGAAGACCATTTTTGGAGCCGTTGAAGACTTGAAGATTGGGAGGGATGGCTATGAAGAAGACAAAGAAACAATGCAAAACTCTGGGCCCCGTCGTGACACCATCGCGAGTCGCGACCAACACCGTCGCGAGTCGCGACGAACTCGTCGCGAGTCGCGACCAACGGGCGGCCAGAAATCAACTTTATCTTCTTTGCACTATAAATACTACTCTCTTTCCTCCTCTTCTCCAGCTTTTCCAGCCCGTTTTCTCTCTGGTTTTTGGGCGAAAACCTAGGTTTTTTCTCTTCTTTCTTTTCTTAGCTTTTTCTTAGTTTAATTATGTCTTTTGTTGTTCTAGAGTAGTTCTTGTACTTGGGAGCTATGGATTGAAGCTTCCACTTCTATGTATTGAGAGCCATTTCTATCTATCTATTTGGTGTTTTTGCTATTGTGCTTTTATTGTGCTTTGAATGTTAATTGTTGATTATATTAATGTTGTTGAGAGCTTGATGATATGAAATGCTTGGATGAATTGCTAGCTAGGGTTTGGGGGATTTGGGTTAATTTCCCCCCTGTTCTTGTTAGTAATGTGAGAGTATGATTTAGAGCTTTTGATTGTGTTGATGGATTGATAATGTGCTAGACGAATGTGATTGATGTTGAACTCTTCGTCATGTTCGTTTGTGTAGCAAACGAGAAGAGTTATATGCTCGTGGTCTATGAGTGGTCGCTCTTGACTAATCTCGTGTAATTGCATGAATTGGTTAAATGCTTAGTCACGGTGTAGTGGTCATAGGCATTGCCAAGCTTGTTTGTCCTTCGTGCTAAATGCCACCAATGACACCTTGAGTCGTGGTCGCGACTCGGGAGTCATTGGTGAGGTTTGACGAGAGATGTGGAACTCACTCTCGCAAACTACGAACTAAGAAGGATAGGAGTTTAGTCTCCACGACAAGTAGTTGAAGTATTGAATAGATGATTTAAATTCATTCTTGAAGCATTTGTTATTTGGCGTTTATGTATTCTTGATGGTGTGTTTCACTGCATGTGTGCCATGAGTTGTTTGAGCATAGGGAGTGTTTGTATGTTTGAATTGTTTAGGTGTAGGAACGTGACGAATTTCGTAGCGCCTTTGCATGAAGATCTATGAGCATGAACTTAGAACTCCTTGTGATGTGTGTGTTATGGTACTTGCTAGATGGGTGTGTGAGTGTTGGGTCCTGAATGCTATATGATGGAATGTGTGAATGATTCGATGAACTACATTAGATGTGGAAGTGGATATCCGTTGCCCCCAAGGCATTTTATCTTTGTAGTTTTAAACCCCTTTTCTTAGTGTTGTTTGATGATTAGCATAGTCACTTGACGTTACTAGTTTTCTTGTCTTTTTACTTTCGTAACTTAGGAACCAACCAACCAACCAACCCCCCCATTTACATGCTTTTATGTGTATGTATATATATCTACTCTTAGCCTAATATCAACCATTGTGTGCTTAGACGCTTAGGAAGATCCCTCTTCTCTTTGGACGACCCCGATTTGCCACTATCTACCTAGTTGTAGAAAGTAAGCATTTAGGGCTTATAAATTATCTTTTGCACGGCGGGCGCGACGACCGGCCGCCCGTCAAAATGGCACCGTTGCCGGGGAAGAGACGTTTATTCTTAAGTATTTAGGTGTATTTGGTTGTGTATTAGCTAGTTGTTTTTATTTTCCACTACTTGGTGGTTGTTTTTATTCGGAGTAGGTATTGCTTGAGTTCTTGGTGATTTATTTTATCGAGAACCCTTGCACTATGATTCCGAACTTTTGAAAAAAAAAAGAAAAAAAAATTTTAATGGAGCGTCTCACCTTGAGGAAACTCATGATGAGAAGAGAGGCTCAACAAGCAAGGTTTTGTAGGATGTGTCATTCCGACCATCCTACCGAATCTTGCCCTTTGTTGTGGGAACAGCACGATGACCGAGAAAGAACCCTTGGTTTCCAAAACCATGGGTACTATGAAGAGTGCTATCAAGAGGTAGGAGATATTGGTTTTCAAGGGCAAGAAGCTCATGAATGCTATCCATACCACAACTCTTACAATCCGGAATGGAGTGGTAGTCCGGATTTGTGGTATGAGAATGAGCCGGAAAACCAATATTACGAGCAACCTAGTTGGCCATCACCACCCTATACCATACCCCAAAACCAAGCCCAACAAGGAAGTTCAAGTTTGACACGTGAGGATGTCTTAAATAGGATAGCAAACTTGAACTCCTTTACTAGTGAGGAGCCGAATACCCAGCTCTCCTCTAGTGTTGAGGCCATTAAGGGGCATGTGAGGAACATATTAGAGGTATTGGCCCGCATGGAAGCTCGTGATTCCGAAAACACACCATCCCAACTTGAACTCGATGATTCGGTGAGTGAGGTCACCAATAATAATGATTTTAAGTTTGAAAGGGATGAGGAGTTGGTTGTAGAGGATAGAAAAATGGAGGAAGAGGTGATAGTGCTACATCCATTAGCATCGTCACCCCTTCTCCCACCTAGTGAACCAACTCTAATATTTTCGGAAGTTTGAGGGAAACGAGAGAGGAGCCAAAAGACTATCCCAAGCTCCCTAACCACTTAATTCCCTTTGAACCATCTCCACCTCCACAAGACTTTCCTCTTGAAAGTTTTGTGCCCCCACCTCTCTTATTTTGGATGCTCATGGTGAAGAGCTTCAAGCCTTCACCATACGGATAACATTAGGGTCGTGCCGACGACCTTAAACATACGGAGCTTCGTCGTGCCGACGACGTAAAATAAATTCGGCATTTCTATTAGTTTTTTGTTTCTTAGTTTTTGTTGTTTTGTTTTGTTCTTTTTATGGCATGTTTTTCTATGATTTTGTAGCAACATGAAGTGCATTGCAATGATGGAGATGAAGGAACGAGATCAATGAACGAGGGAAGAAAGCCTGGACAGTTGGTAAGAAAACGAAAAACTTTTAAGCCTGGTATACCCTGCCGTCGCGAGTCGCGATGGCCTTCGTCGCGAGTCGCGACGAACAGGGGAGCAAAATTCACTCCCAGCGCCAACTTTCCGCGAGTCGCGATGACTTCGCGAGGCTCGTCGCGAGTCGCGACACACTTCGTCGCGAGTCGCGACGAGCTCAGAAACTTTTGAGCTCTCGGACTCACCTTTCCGCGAGTCGCGATGACTTCACGAGGCTCGCCGCGAGTCGCGATACACTTCGTCCCGAGTCGCGACGAGCTCAGAAAATTTTGAGCTTCCGGACTCAACTTTCCGCGAGTCGCGATGACTTCGCGAGGCTCGTCGCGAGCCGCGAGGCTCGTCGCGAGCCGCGAGTCGCGACGAGCTCAGAAAATTTTGAGCTCTCGGACTCACCTTTCCGCGAGTCGCGATGACTTCGCGAGGCTCATCGCGAGTCGCGACGAACCTCGTCGCGAGTCGCGACGTGCTCAGTAACTGTTGAAAATTTTTTGAGCCCGGATTTCAAATTTCCAAGCTTCCAAGTTTCCAAAGTATTTTAAACATTGCATGATCCTACCTTCTTCTCCACCCAACACTCCCAAGAACCACCACATACCCACTCATTCCTCCACCATCCTACATATGTTGACATATGAACATTCTTGCATCTTTATAGTACATTTGTTGATTGTAGTATACCGACTACATCATTGTAATCGTAAGTGCATATCCTATAATGATGCTTGTATACATGTCAATATATGTTGGATATTTTTCATGATTATTCTTATAGTGTTGGTTGAGTGTGATTTGGTTGTTCTTTGAAAATACTATGGTTATTAACTCTTGATGCTAAACCTAGTATTACATATCCTTATGTACTTGTGAGTTTAATGTGTTCTTCGTGGTGTTAGTCTTGATCAAACGGCGCCATGGAGACAATGCTTTTCTCGAGGGGTGAGTTCTTCTACGGCATCTTTGCTCCCCCTTCCGGTTCCGAAACCAATTTCGGGACCATACAAGTGCTTGGATTGCGCCATATCACCGGCGAATTGCGGAGACACGGGTGTCACTCTATCCCCTTACCTTGATTTTTATTGTTCTTGCCTTACATGTTTACATTGAGGGCAATGTAATGTTTTAAGTGTGGGGAGGGGTTAGAGGACTCATATGCATGCTAGATTGTTTTGGAATGCTTTTTGCTACTTTTCATTGGAAAAACATGAGAAAAAGAAAAAAAAATAGAAAAACAAAAAGAAAAAGAAAATAGAAAAAGAAAAAAAGAAAAAGAAAACCCGCTAAGTTGAAAACCCGCTAAGTTGAAAACCCGAGAGGGCAACTTAGGCAACATTGGGGGCCCGGATAGGTCGAAAACCCTTAAAGGGCGGCCTAGGCAAGAATGAGAGGCTAAAATGTGCGGAAAAAGGTGAGATGTGAGCTAAAGAAACATGATGTGTGGCTAGGATGAAAACTCGAAAGAGCTCCTAGGCAAAATGAGAGAAAGTGAGAGAAATTGAAAAATGCTATGATCTCACTCATTTGCCGGCGTTGGAGTCATAAGGTTGCGGTTGTCACACGGATGGATCGGGTAGCTCAACATCTATAGACCTCTTGGGATTGGGTAGCTTAGTGGGTTAGGAAACGAAGTGTGGTTATGAAATTCCTTATCTCTTTCTACTTCGTTTTTGGTTGATATATTGGCATTAGGTGAAGCATGTGTTTAAAACTTCCTCTATGGTTTTAGCTTCATTTTGTGTCATTGGATTATGGGAATATCAATTCTGGGCTGTGAAATATTTTTATGGGTAGTGAATTGATAAGTGGTAGGTTTGGTTAGATTTAGGATTGGGGATGTGTGTGTGCAAAATTCTCATGTGGCTTTAATTTTGGGATTTATGATATTGAGAGTTTTTGTGAGATTTTGATTGGGGGATTAGTTTAGGACATGGCCATATGAATTCCTCCGTCTGCTTGGGTCTTTTCTTACTCGAGGGCGAGTAAGGTTCAAGTGTGGGGAGGTTTGATGTGGCCATTTTATGCGGGTATTTTAGGGTTTTTAGGATGTGGATATGTCATTTCCTCCGTGTGCTTGAATCTTTTCTTACTCGAGGGCGAGTAAGGTTTAAGTGTGGGGAGGTTTGATGTGTCCATTTTATATGCTTTATTTAGTAGTATTTAGGATCACTTTTGTGCTCTTTTATTATCGAGAGCTTGTGTTTTACCTTGAAATTCTCTTAGGAGTGGTAAAAGCAACTTTATGCTCTTTTACCTCTTCTAAGTGGATTTTGTGTGACAAGGGAAGAACACGGAAGCAACGAAGACCAGAAGACATTGAAGACTATACTTTCGAAGACTTTTGGATACTCACTTCGAAGACATGAAGACCGGAGGCCGTTGAAGACCATTTTTGGAGTCGTTGAAGACTTGAAGATTGAGAGGGATGGCTATGAAGAAGACAAAGAAACAATGCAAAACTCTGGCCCCCGTCGCGACACCATCGCGAGTCGCGACCAACACCGTCGCGAGTCGCGACGAACTCATCGCGAGTCGCGACCAACGGGCGGCCAGAAATCAACTTTATCTTCTTTGCACTATAAATACTACTCTCTTTCCTCCTCTTCTCCAGCTTTTCCAGCCCGTTTTCTCTCTGGTTTTTGGGCGAAAACCTAGGTTTTTTCTCTTCTTTCTTTTCTTAGCTTTTTCTTAGTTTAATTATGTCTTTTGTTGTTCTAGAGTAGTTCTTGTACTTGGGAGCTATGGATTGAAGCTTCCACTTCTATGTATTGAGAACCATTTCTATCTATCTATTTGGTGTTTTTGCTATTGTGCTTTTATTGTGCTTTGAATGTTAATTGTTGATTCTATTAATGTTGTTGAGAGCTTGATGATATGAAATGCTTGGATGAATTGCTAGCTAGGGTTTGGGGGATTTGGGTTAATTTCCCCCCTGTTCTTGTTAGTAATGTGAGAGTATGATTTAGAGCTTTTGATTGTGTTGATGGATTGATAATGTGCTAGACGAATGTGATTGATGTTGAACTCTTCGTCATGTTCGTTTGTGTAGCAAACGAGAAGAGTTATATGCTCGTGGTCTATGAGTGGTCGCTCTTGACTAATCTCGTGTAATTGCATGAATTGGTTAAATGCTTAGTCACGGTGTAGTGGTCATAGGCATTGCCAAGCTTGTTTGTCCTTCGTGCTAAATGCCACCAATGACACCTTGAGTCGTGGTTGCGACTCGGGAGTCATTGGTGAGGTTTGACGAGAGATGTGGAACTCACTCTCGCAAACTACGAACTAAGAAGGATAGGAGTTTAGTCTCCACGACAAGTAGTTGAAGTATTGAATAGATGATTTAAATTCATTCTTGAAGCATTTGTTATTTGGCGTTTATGTATTCTTGACGGTGTGTTTCACTGCATGTGTGCCATGAGCTGTTTGAGCATAGGGAGTGTTTGTATGTTTGAATTGTTTAGGTGTAGGAACGTGACGAATTCCGTAGCGCCTTTGCATGAAGATCTATGAGCATGAACTTAGAACTCCTTGCGATGTGTGTGTTGTGGTACTTGCTAGATGGGTGTGTGAGTGTTGGGTCCTGAATGCTATATGATGGAATGTGTGAATGATTCGATGAACTACATTAGATGTGGAAGTGGATATCCGTTGCCCCCAAGGCATTTTATCTTTGTAGTTTTAAACCCCTTTTCTTAGTGTTGTTTGATGATTAGCATAGTCACTTGACGTTGCTAGTTATCTTGTCTTTTTACTTTCGTAACTTAGGAACCAACCAACCAACCAACCCCCCCATTTACATGCTTTTATGTGTATGTATATATATCTACTCTTAGCCTAATATCAACCATTGTGTGCTTAGACGCTTAGGAAGATCCCTCTTCTCTTTGGACGACCCCGATTTGCCACTATCTACCTAGTTGTAGAAAGTAAGCATTTAGGGCTTATAAATTATCTTTTGCACGGCGGGCGCGACGACCGCCCGCCTGTCACTCCCAACTCAAAGATCAGATAGTGCATAAAAAATCCACTAAAAACCCTACACTACAACCATCCTCCTACATACCCAAGTCCCTGGAAATTAGCCCTGCAAGGAATATAACACTGCATGAAATCAGTCCTGCAAGGAATATAACACTCACACCCCATCCCTCTCTAGTTCTTGACTTCACAAACTCACCCCATGCTGATCCAGAACCACCTACCACAGAATTGATTAATGCAACAGCATATCCAAGCCAAAATAAGACTCAAAAAATCTATGCTAAAGATGATATATAGATAGGGTCCCCAAAACTTAACTTTCATAAATTCTCTCACACTAATCCCCCACTTTCTCAACAAAGAAAGATGGAAAATAGGTTTTCTGTTCTGCAGGACACAGAAGTACCCCCAGAATCAAAAGAAGAACTGGAACACCCACCACATCAAACATTGCTAGAAGAGATGGAGGAAGAATGACCTCTCCTGGATGACACAATCCCAAAACCTGGGCAGGTAAATGTTCAATCCCAAGCAACAGGTAATATGAACCCTACAGGTAAGTCCAAATCTAGAAAAAAAAACTTACCTGAATCAGTTAAACAAGATGATGTTGAGATCTAATACTAAAAGCCATAAATCAGGTGAACAATGACATACACCACTTCCATTAATTTTCTAGTCCGGAACCTTAGGGGTTTAGAGACTTCAATGCTTAGGTTGAAACACCTCATTAAACAGAAAAAAATTGAGCTACTGTGTATAATAGAGCCAATGCATGATAACAGTAAATGTCACTCCTACATGGAGAAACTCAGATGCTCTCATTTCTCGCCTCTTCAAAATGGGAAAATATGACTTTTTTGGCATGCTTCTTTTAATGTAGCCTTACTCTCACAGCATGAGCAATTTTTACATGTTAAAATTACACATGTAGTAACAAAAGTTGAAATGGATGTTGTTTTTGTCTATGGCCTTAGGACTAGGGAAGGAAGGAAGGTCCTATGGCATGATCTGAGTCACCTTCCTATTTCTGAAACTATTTTCATAGGGGATTTTAACACTATCTCTTCACTTACTGAATATAGAGGACCTTCCACCCCTAATCTAGGTAGTATAAAAGACTTCAATAACTGGATAACCTCTAAGGGAATCCAGGAAATCAATATTGTAAGGAACCTATACAATTGGACTAATTCTAGGCTGAGAAAACCAACTTTCAAAAGATTAGATAGAGGTCGTAGTACCAAGCAATGGAATGCCAAATTCCCGGCATCTTCCATTAAAATACTAAATAGACAATCCTCAGACCACTCCCCCCTTCTTCTGTAAACCTCATCCACAGTTCCCTCCCACCCCAAACCTTTTATATTTCTAAATACATGGTTCAACAGACCAGAATTTACAGAATCGGTTAAAAATAATTGGGCCAAACCAATCCCTCATCAAGGAATGCTCAGACTCTATCTTAAACTAATTAGACTTAAGAAGGTAATTAAAATCTGGAACAAGGAGTCCTTTGGAAACATTGATTCCAATGTACTAATTGCTGAAGAAAACTTAAGATTGCAGGAGATAAGCTATGATTCCACCCATACAGATACAGAACTAATCAAACTTAATGAGAAAAAGGCACTACTAATAAGAGCTTTAAAAGAAAGAGAAAAATATTGGAAGCAGAAATCAAGAACTAACTGGACCAAACTTGGGGATAATAACACTCAATTTTTCCATAAATCAGTTCAGGAAAAAAACTGTAAGCTACACATCTCAAAAATTAAAAATAGACAAGGACTTTGGTTAGATAATCATAATGACATACATAAAAAGGTTGTATCTTTTTACTCTGACCTGCTCTCTGAGCCAAACCAGCCTCACCCTACCACATATTACTCCCACTTTCTCAGCCAAAACCCAACAGTAATATCTCCCTAGGACAACCAGTCTTTGTCTAAACCAGTTTCAGAAGAGGAAGTAAAAATAGTGGTAATGAGTCTGAACAGGAATAGTAGTCCAGGCCCTGATGGCTTCACTTCAAAATTCTATGCTAAATGCTGGGATATAATTAAACAGGACCTAATAGATACAGTAAATGACTTCTTGTTAGGCTCAGAAATACCAAGAGGAATTAGTAGCACATGGATAGCCTTAATCCCAAAAAAACAGACACCTTCCTCTTTTGATGATTACAGGCCTATTAGTCTCTCAAATGTAGCTAATAAAAATTTTTCTAAGGTGCTAATGGAAAGAATGAAGCCCTACATGGAAAACGTAATCTCCCCAAATCAGACAGCTTTCATGAAAAATAGAGACATCTCTGATAATGTGCTCTACCTACAGGAAATGATTAAGTTTTTAGACAAGAAAAACAGGGTTCCAAATTGCATTTTAAAGTTAGACCTTAGAAAGGCTTTTGATAGAGTTAATTGGAAATTTTTGGAAAAGGTTCTCAGTAAATTTAGTTTCACAGGGAGCTTTCTAAATGTTGTAATGAACAACCTCTCTCAGGTTTATTTTTCTGTTCTTATAAATGGTAATCCTGTTGGATTTTTCAGAGCTACAAGGGGCATCAAACAAGGTGATCATCTATCTCCTTTTCTCTTCAATATTTTCTCTGAAGCTTTCTCTAGAAGCTTATCATTTATTTTCATGAATAAAAGACTCAGTTACTATCAGCTTCCCTCTGGCATTACACCTGCATCTCACTTAAGTTATGCTGATGACACTATCATCTTCATGCAAGCCTCAAAATCTAATCTAATCAGAATCAAAGCCTTCTTAGAAACATTTGAACTAACCTCTGGACAAAAAATAAACTTTGATAAATCTGATTTCTATGCTAGTTCAAGAGCAACAACTGTTAAAATAAATCAGATAAAATCAATTCTAGGGATGAAGAAAGGAGTCTTTCCATTTAAGTACCTGGGATGTCCAATATTCAAAGGAAGGACCTTAAAACTATATTTTGAACCTTTGTTGGAAGCTGTAGATAGAAAGCTCCTGAATTGAAAAAACAAATGGTTAAGTCTGGGAGGCAAAATGGTGCTTATTCAATCTTGTCTATACTCCCTCCCACAGCATATCTGGTCAGTCCTAAAGCCCCCTAAACAGATAATAAAGGCATTAGAAAAGAAAATGACAAGATTTTTCTGGGGGGAAACAGAGGGCAAATAAAACAGATTATGGAGAAAATGGGCTGATCTGAGTACACATAGATACCAGAATGGTTTAGGATTCAGATCTGTAAGAGCAATAATTGATTCATGCTCTGCCAAACTATGGTGGAAAAGCCAATTAGGCACAACCACGTGGTCAAAACTTTTATGGGCATTACCACAGTCCCATAAGAAGTCCCATACTTGGAAAAGGATATGTAGTATTAACTCCTTTGTAGAAGAAAATTCTCTCATTATACATGGCAAAGGAATGAGCAATTGTTGGAATGCAAATTGGTGCCCAAATGGTCCCCTTTCTAATTATGTTCCACCTTCAGTCCTATCACCTTTTTACTACTACACCATTGCTGACTTCATCAGAGAAAAAAGTCAGATACTGCAACATATCTTACCTTATTTTGAACATGATACTTTGAATTTTTTGCAGGTAGCAAAGGTTAACACTGAAAGGGATGATAGACTTATATGGAAACTTGAAGATACAGGCATCTTCTCATTCAGATCAGCCTACAGAGCCCTTACTCAGCAATCAGGTAATTTTCCAGCCACTAGACACATATGGAACCCCACACTGCCAAAAAAAATATCTATTTTCACATGGAAATTGCTGAATTCTCTCATACCATTTGATGATGTCTTAGTCCAATGTGGTTTTAGCTTAGCTTCGAAATATCCTGCATGCAACAAACCTGACTCAATAGAACATTTTTTCATCTCATGCCATTTGGCTCAAAATGTTTGGGATAATACTTCAGATATTTTGGGGATTAAACTACATACCTTAGACAGTTTAACTTTGAGATTTTTTGAATACTGGAATAATACTGAACTGTCTAAGGTGCATAGAGATATCTGTAGGATGTTGCCATCTCTGATATGCTGGTCATTATGGAAAGCCAGGAATGCTTTTTATTATGACAACAAAAAGTTTTCACAAGCTCTAATCAGTAAGGAAGTGAGAGATCTTATTTTTCTTTCTTTCTCAGCCAAACCTGCTCACTCCAATGTGTATCTAAATAGAAGCTATCCTATTTTCTCTCTAATCCCACCTCTGATACCTCCCTCTAAGCCTTCTATATCCACTGTCTTTTGGAAAAAGCCACCACAAAACACCATAACTGTGAATGTGGATGCATCTTGGTCCTCTACCATGTCCACAATTGGCCTTATAGCTAGAGATTGGACTGGTAAATCATGCCTAATTCAATCTTTAACTGGCATTGCTAGTACACCATTAGAGGCTGAAATGAAGGCTATCCAAGCTGCAGCTAGGAGCTTCACTAGTTTGGACCTCGGGTGTTCTTACATAGTGGAATCAGATGCCATGCTTGCGGTGAACATGATAAACAATCCCAGAAATGCCAAATGGTCTTTATATGTCTTAGCTTTCCAAACTCACTCTGAACTTAAGCAGGCTACACTAAGGCATGTCTATAGGGAATGTAATGCAGTTGCTGATGCAATTTCAAAGCATAAACCTACTCACCCTTCACAATAAGAAATTAGCATCTCTAACATCCCACCAATCATCAAAGACCTTATCCATCTGGACAAAAATAATTTCCCTTACATCCGAACACAGAAGCATGCTACTGGAGGATAGATACTGCTGAAGTTTCTTTTTCTTTTATTTTTTACAGACAAGAAACAAGATGGGGGAACACTGAAGGCACTTGGATTGAAGGCAAAATCAAGAACCAAGGAACACAGCAACATCCCTCCGCAGACAATCTAAAGGTTTTCTGAATATGATCGGCTTTTGAATATGATCACCTTCTCGGGTCTATACAATTATACTTTATGGTTTTAAGGATAGTTTCCTGGTTCTCGGGTCTATACAATTATACTTTATGGTTCTCGGGTCTATACAATTATACTTTATCAAAGACATTGTATGACATAGTTCTAATCATTTTCTTAACTCCTGGAGCAAAGTTTACATGTGAACCTAATTGATAATTTCATAAACCGATTATGACAAATTGGCAATTTCATTTTCACATACAATTATACAAAATAAATCAAAGAATTATAATTTCAACTAAATTCCAACTAAATTCCAACTAAATTCCAACTAAATTCGACTAAATATGCAATTCAACTAAATTCAAATATGCAATTCAACAAAATTTCAACAATCATATATAATACAACCATATAACTTCAATTCGATATCCAATCTAAAAATCATGTTCACATAAATTTAAGAAAAAATTTTAAAAAAAGAATAAACCCTAAAAATTAATAATTCTTAGATTCTTAGCATAAAGAGAAGAAGTTTACCGGTGGTTTGGAGAGGCGGCGTCTGGCGTGCAGAGGTGGCGGGACGAGGCAGCTTCCGGCGGCGCAGCGGCGAAGACCTGGTGGCGGACGGGCCGGACGGCGGTGGCGAAACCGAGAAGCTCAGCTGACGCTGCTCCTCCTCTGTTCTCTCCAGTCTCCTCTGTTCGAAACTGATAAAATGTCCAATGTATTGAAGTTATTTGGATTATTGGATTGGGCTCCATTTTTTGCCCAATTCGTTTCATATTCGGGTTTTTTTTCATTTCACTAAGTGAAACGACGTCGTTTTAGTACCTGGGCGCTAAAAAAAAGAAGGCCGTAACGTGGCCTTCTTCTCCGAGCAAACGCCGGAGCAGCTGTCGGAGACGTGTTCAGCTCGCCGGAAGATGCGCTCCACGAACCCTACCGCCTCCTGCTACCTCCGGCCGCCGATCGAGGTCGGGCTGGAGCCCCACCTCGCGTCCCATTGGTTCCGCCCTTGGATCAGAGTGAGTACTGCAAAGACAATCAGGAGAGACGAAACAACAATTGTCCGCGTTGACGATGGTGCTGGTGGTATGGATAGAGAGGTAGTGCATTGAGTTTGAATTATTCCTTTTTCTTTGATGCCTGATTGGGGGCCACTCGTGCATTGAGTTTCCTTTTGCTACGCCATAAATTGTGGTTTGGTTGTTTCTGAATGTTGCTTTCTTTGAGATGCTAAAGTGCCCAGAAGTTCACCACCATGTATTTTGATTCTTTCCTTTTAGAGTTATTGTTTATGGTGCACTGAGTCGAGGACGGGGACATATACGGGTACGGATATGGGTACGGGAAACGGCATAACATAAATATTCTGGATATGGATACGGCAAGGATTAGTAGTATAGTCTTTGATAAGAATAAGATAGTGGTATTTTCTGCAAGGTTCTGTAACAAATTAGAGCCAGAAATTAGTAGATTTTTTAAACAGTAACAAAATAATAACATGGAACTAACTCTACTTGTGTTTCTGGATTTCCATTAGTAGTAGAATTCAGGAATCGGGATGGAAACGTTTCCTAAAAGTACCCATCAAGTATCCGCCACTATAGGGACGTCCCCGGCACGAGTTCTTCACCTTGGGAGCCGTCTACGTGCTACATAGGTTATTGTGTGATGGTGTTAGCATGTGCTAAGGTGTTTTTGGCTCTTTTTTTTGTCTTGAATTTCTGCTGACCCAACTATTCAAAAACATTTCAAGATTTCTTGTGAGAATGTAAGTCATTTTTTCCATAGAAGTCCATTTTAAAAAAAAATGATTTCTTGTGAGAATGTAAGTCATTTTTTCCATAGAAATCCATTTTTAAAAAAATTTAGTGTGTGGAAAATATACAAACAATGAAGATTCTGTTTGGTTGATGATGTTGTATTCGGTATTTAATCTTTGCAGGTGATTGGGTTTCGTGCTCAATAGGGGCTAATTTTACCCCGCGCATCCTTAATGTGAATGCTGGAGAGGTATTGTGCTTCTGACTATGTTAATACAGTATGGTAAAATAAATTCATTTCTGTTTCTAATGCAAGTGGAAGTTTCCCTTGATTCTTTTGGGGTAATATGTGGAGTTACTAAATATTTGACCTTTCAATGCAACAATGAAACAGTAAATGTGTTATTTGAATATGAAGCAGTAATTGGTTTTTCACTTGTATGGACATTGTTGGAGCATGTTGATGATTAACCAACTACAACTAGGGGCTTCTGACTGAGCATTGCTCGTACTTATCAGCAGAAGTTCTCTGATACTAATGATTCTTAATCTTGTCTTGTAGGATGTGAACATGAAGGTCATATCATTTTCTTAGAAGGGATCTTGGCCAATCTGTATTCTCAGTGAATGGTGTGATTTCTAGTGTCACACTCCGTCAGCCTGATTCTTTTGGTGGTACATTGACTTATGAGGTGCAGCACTTAACTTCTTTTTTCCTCACCAATCACTTTGAACTTGTTTCTTAAAGTATATGATAGAACTATAAGTTTCATCAGAAATTACAGACTAACATCCTTGCCCAATAGCATGGTCCTTAGCATTCTCTTAAATCATAGTAGCTCATTGAGTTTGAATTATTCCTTTTGATTTGATGCCTGATTGGAGGTTACTTGTGAAGGGGGCGGCGGGGACTTCGTCCTTAGTTTTCAATAATAAAATATTTTATGAATATTTAGTTTTTAGTATTTGCCTGTGCCGTTGAAATAGGTGTTGCATGAAGTAGAAAATTATGTTTATACTCCTGTTCCACTTAAATGTCTTATTTGATGAAGGTACAACTTTTCATTCATTGCGAATTACAATGAATATTACTTTCTCTGAAATTATTCATTTCAGGTTACATTATCTGATTAGTTTTGATTATTTTGATTCCAGTTCTCTGTAATTGGTAATGAGCAATTTGGTGTTTGCAGGTGCTTCCAAACGATGTTGATCTTCTCAACCCGCCGACTGAGTTGGAGAGAAGGAAGCACAAGCTCAAGCGCTTGGTTCCTCCTCCCAGCTCCCTTTTCATGGTGTTCTTCAATATCTTTATTTACATTTTCACGGAGATTTAATTGATTTTTTCACCGTTAACATTTCATCTGCTTTCTTGTTTTGTGTTTCTGCAGAGGCTGCTTCAAACTTTAAGTATATTGCTATTACAGCTACGACTTTATTGATTTTGTATCCTCTTTTTTATAATCGTAGTGTTTATCATTGTCTTACAAAGTTTTTAGCTAGTATTTGTAATTGTAGGGTTTAGAATTATTATGCAGAGAGTTTTTTAGCGAGTTTTCTACAAGCTGTGGTGTCTATATGACCATAGTGAGAATTTGGTTTGTTTGTACAATGTTTGTTGTTCTGTTTTTAATGTGTTTGTGCGATGCTGTGATGGCCGTGCATTATGGTGCCTCTTCTCATGCTGCAATTAGGTTTCCAGTTCTATTTTGTGGTAGAAACAGTTTCGTTTTATTGTCTCAGGGGACTAGTATTAGTGAATCTTGCATGTTTGGCTATGGTCGCATTCTACAAGTTGCTTTTAATTTTTTTTGCTGTATGTCTATTCCAGAATGATGCGTGACATTTTGATTTCTGTAGAGAATGTTTTTGCAAGTTGGATGTTAATGATGTTAATGTGGTATCCGGTGGTATTATAGTGTGAAAAGCTTGTTCGTTCTCTACACTTCGTTGGGGAGTTGATTTTTATTGTTTGTATCCTTTGGTTGCATCATTCCAGAAAGAATGATCGATGTGATCTCTATTGCTCTTACTGCAACACTACCGTGTTTAGCCATTCCCAGACCGTTGTTTGTGGAAATTGCCAGACCGTCTTGTGCTAGCCCACTTGTAGATTTGCTTAGGCCACCCGTTGGATAACCGTTACCCATATACTAATTTTACTTATTGGATAAGACTTATTGGATAATGACCCATTGGGTTAATGGATATAATTGGGTTGTAGTTATTGGGTTTAGTTGGGTTGGATAATTGGTTATCCGTTGGATAATTTTGGGTGGGTCGAGTTGGATTGGATAACGGGTGATCCGTGGATAATTTCATATCATAAGATAACAAAATTTTCACAAATTTGATTACGAATAATTTAATTTTTCCCTAACACATATAATCAACTTAGAAACGATCAAATTCTCGATTCATCATATTTGTCGATTTCGGTTCATGTTTTAATTAATGATCTTACGAAAGAAGTAGAAGTAGTATTTAAGAAACTTTTACTAAATTTGAAAAATCTCGAAATATGAAGATTTTTAAAAATATTTTCTTTTATTGAACATAAGAAAATAATAAATGAAATTCCCACATTTGACCACTCGAATAAATATTTCCTTTTTTTGTAGTTATGTACACGATTCAGCCTACATCAAAAAATGATTACGGTCAATCGTAATTTTTCACTCCAAGTAAAATGTTACGTGACTTATCCATTTAAAGTTTAAATGGTTGAAAACATCAATTATCCATTGAGTATATAATGCATTATCCATTGAGTATATACTGAATTATCCATTGAGTAAATACTGAATTATCCATTGGGTCATACCTGATTATCCATTGGGTCATACTTAATTATCCATTGGGTATAGTTAATTTATTTGGGTCCAAACTTACATTACCCGTTGAAACGTGAATTACCCATAAGTCTCTGTTCTTTCTCACTTCTCACTCACTTCTTAGTCTGCGCTTATTTGGTCCGATTATAATTTCATCAGTCCGCGTTTCATCGGTTGCGTTTTTGTTTCATCAGTTCTTAGTCTGTGTTTCATCAATCGCGCATCAATCAGTGTTCATCAATCCGCATCAATCAGTATTTCATCAATCCATCCTTAAACGCAACTCGAATTTGGAGCTGTGTTTAACATATCAGGTTAGTTTATTGGTTTTTTAATAATTTTATTGAGTATATTCAAATGATGAGGGATTTTGGAATGTGGGTTTTCTGGGTTTTGAGACGGTAGTAGACTAGTAGTAGGAGTTGTCGAAGAGGAGGTGGTCGTCCGGCCGTACAGGGGGGCAGCGGTGGGGTTGTCCATCTGCTCGAGGAAGTCGTTGCGGCAGTGGGAACAGATGAGGGGGAAGGGCCGAAGGGGGAGAACTGAATTCGTGGCACCAGTAGGCAGTTGGGTTGTCGGATTCAGTGGTGGCGGTGGGTGGGGATATTGACATGTTTGTTTGTTTTGGGCCAGTGAAGTGAGGTTGCTATGCATTCCATTCTGATTCTCCTTGTATGGCTAGGACTGATTCTGTTCTAATTTTTTTAGGTTGGCTAATCACAAGTCACATGAATCTTACCAAAATGAACTCTTTTAATCTGTTTTCAGGCACTCAAGGAGACCAGGGCAAGGTTTTTTTAGTTCTCAAGTTCAGGTACTGTTCTCTTTTCTGTTTTTGTACAGAATATGCTTTGCTTCTTTGAGTAGTGTTGTTTAGATCTCATGAACCAGCACAGAGCTTTTGCTTAATTCTGTGAGAACCATTTCCCTGGCTATATTTTGTTGTGAACTTCTGCATCCATAAATGATCCAAGCCCAAGCTTGAGCTCATCTTCTTTGCTTCTGTTTTGGTCTTTCATCAAAGCAATTATTTTTTTTTGGAAAGAGTAACATGAGAATTCAATCAACAACTGCTGTGACATCTTTTCTTAGCTATCCCATCGCTCCACTGCTGAACATTTGCAGACGAAGAAGATGGGTTGGTCTTGTTTGTAAAACATTCTATAAGTCTCAAAAGTGTTGATGACAGATGATCACATTGCTCTGTAGCAGAGGAGTGGCTGTGACATTCGAAGTCCTCCAAGATATACTTTTTTATGCTTCAGCTGTTTTCCATCACCTTTTCTTTTCGTCCTAAATTACAGCTTGAGCCCTTCTCAAATATTAAATCTGTAATGGGCAAAAAAGGGAATAAGCGCTCTGTTGCACCTATTTCTTATTCTTAGATAAGCTAACTATGTTAAAATGGTTTCAGTTGAGAACTTGAGATATTTATTATCGCCCTAATAGGAAAAACAACTTCGGTTATAGATATTTTTTCTGTTTTGAGGTAGTGTATGGACTAAATCAGTCACTACATTTGTTTTCCTATTCTATTTTTTAGGTTGGCTAATCACACGTTACATGAATCTTACCAAAATGTACTATTTTAATCTGTTTTCAGGCACTCAAGGAGACCAGGGCAAGGTTTTTTTAGTTCTCAAGTTCAGGTACTGTTCTCTTTTCTGTTTTTGTACATAATATGCTTTGCTTCTTTGAGTAGTGTTGTTTAGAACACTGTTAAGGTATTGCTTGATTCTACATGGTTCATGGGAACTGACCGGCCCATTGTTGGTTCATGAGATCTTTGAATATCGGCCAAGAGGCCCAAGACTATCTTTTCTTTTAGATTGATATATGTACTGTAGTTTTTATGAATCTCCTTTATTCTCTTTCTCTATATATAGGTAGTTGAGGCCCGAGGGGAATGTTTTTAGGAAAATAGAAAGGTCAAATGACTCAAATGAAAAAGGAACATAATTTTCCTATCTTATGCAATACTGGTGCACTTGGGAGGATTTTCCAAACCATTTATATAAGTACAAGAAAAAATTGCAGATTTGGGCAATCTGTTTGGCCGACTTGTCATTTTTTTCTAGTAAGGGGGAATCATATCTCTGTTTTCTTTTCCTCTATTTTTTGGAAAATAAAAAATAGCCCTGTGAGCAGCCACGAGTCAATAAAAAATCATCCATCTCTTTTATATTGCTAAGCGGGAATTTCTTCTTAACACGAAATTTCTTTGTCTTTTCCTTAGTAATGGCATGGATTAACATTTTTGTTTTTGGTTTTGATTTTTAGCATGTCGACTTCTCTTCATGGAGAGGAAAGTGGCGAGAGCAGTGTTTCTCGCAAGCATAAAAGGACTTCATTTGTTTGGTCTAACTTTGACATAGTGCAAGCTACGGAGCAAATAGGAATGCAAGCAACATGCAGGCTATGTTCGAGTCATTTTAATTATAATCCAGTCCAAGGAACCACAAATTTGAGTAGGCACTTGAGGATTCAGCATGCTGAAAGAGATTCTGCCACATTAAGGTTAGTGGATCCAGAAATGTACCGTGAGAAATGTGTGAATGCCATCGTAGAGCATGATTACCCGCTTATGTTTGTAGAGCATGAGGCAAATAGAGATTTGCATGCATTTTTGAACCCAACTGTGAAATTTGTGTGTAGAAATATAGCAGTAGGGAATATGGTTAGATATTATGAAAGAGAGAAAAAAATAATCAAGAAGGAACTTGATTTAGTGTTGGGAAAATTCTGTTTGACTTCTGATATGTGGAGTTCACCAACTAGTGATGGGTATATGGCAATTACAGCTCATTATGTTGATGTAAAAGGGGTATTGCAAAATAGGCTTTTGATATTTCGCCATGTTCCTCCCCCTCACAATGGTCTTGTGTTAGCAGAGAAAATGTTTGAGTTTCTCAAGGAATGGGGTATTGAAAAGAGAATTTTTACCATTACTTTGGACAACGCTTCTTATAATGATAGAATGATAAGATCTCTGAAAAATTACTTTTCTTTTGAGGGTTCAGCGGTTTGTGGAAATGAGTTCCTTCACGTCCGTTGTAGTGCGCATACATTAAATTTGATTGTGCAATCGACATTGGATGTGATTGAGGGGTCAGTTTACAAGATTAGGGAAAGTGTCAAATATTTGAAATGTTCTGAATTGAGGTTGAAAAGGTTTGCTACTTATGTTAGACAACTTTCTTTGCCGACAAATAAGAAATTGAGGCAAGATGTATCAACATGATGGAATTCCACATTTCTCATGCTTGAAAGGGAAATACTATTCAAGGGTGCATTTATTCGATTGAAGGATGATGATGATGGATATGAACATTGCCCTACGCATGAAGAGTGGGAGAGAATAGAAAAGATTGCATGTTTCTTGAAGCCTTTCTATGATTTGACAATATTGTTTTCGAAGAGGAAGTATCCTACATCTAATCTTTATTTTCAAAACGTTTGGAAAATTCAGTATTTCTTGGAGAAAGACGCAAGTGCTGCGGATGATTTGATTAGAGTAATGGCATTGAAAATGAAAAGTAAGTTTCTCAAGTATTGGAGTTGTTACAGTATGGTTTTGTCATTTGCCATTGTTCTAGACCCTCGTTTCAAACTTCAGTTCGTCGATTTTAGCCTCGAAATGATGGATTCTTCAACAAAGAGAGATAAAGTAGAGGAGATAAAAAGCAAGTTGACAGATTTGTTTGATGAGTATTCCAGAATTAGTTCTAGCGAACCTTCAGAGACTACTACAGGCGGTGGTGATTCTTCTACTGATATCATCGATGTAAGTTAGCCTGCAATATATAATATTTCACAGTTGATATATTTGTTAAATTTTAATTTGGTATATTTACTTGTTACGTTTATGTTTTGATTTGTAGGCTTTTGACTCGTATACTTCTCAATATGGTAGTAGTGGGGGTACATCAGAGCTAGACACATATCTTGGTGAAAGGCTAATGGATCGAAAAGTGCATCCACATCTTGATGTTCTTGGTTATTGGAATGATATGGCAGTTAGATATCCTCAATTGTCTCTTTTGGCTAAAGACATTTTGAGTATTCCAATTACAACCGTGGCTTCTGAATCTTCTTTTAGTCATGGTGGAAGAATTTTAGGCACGTACCGAACTTCACTTTCGCTTGAAAATGTGGAAGTGATTGTATGTTATCGTGATTGGTTGAGTGCCAAAAGAGGTATTTGATTATTTCTTTATTTTTTTATAGTTTGCATAACATACCTCAGTATACTTCTAAGTGTAAAATTGTTGTAAATATTTTGTTTGGCAGCTGCATTGCACGATGAAATTTGTGGAGTTGTTCTTGAGGCGGAAGAAAATTTTCTTGGAGTTGATATAACTCGATTTATTGGTGAGCAAGATATATCTTCACATGCGCAATGAAGGTAATAATGCATATTAGCTCAGTTTTATTTTATTTTTCACATATTTTATATAATGTATAATACATATATTGTGGCACATAGTTGAGCGTAGCACTGGGAAGTTCAGGAGGAGGTTCAGCCTGCAAGAAGGCATTGGACGAATGGAGAAGGCATTGGACACATTGTTTCTACTATTTAGTGTTTAGTGAGGAGTATCGTACCTTTGATCTTACGTATCATAATTTGGTAAAGAAGCCTCATCATATTTTGAAAGTCCAACAATCACATTTTGCTTTGTTTGTTGCATATGGATAAAATATGTGGACATGTATTCGTATACTTTTTAATTTAAAAACTCTATCACTATTTTCATCATATAATATAGTATAATGTACATAGAAAAATAAAAGCACAAAAATATAATTAATTATGGAGCGAGTTTAAGCTCAAAACGAGTCAAGATCTTACAGGCTCGATCGAACTCAAACACAAACTCGAGAAAAATTAATTTCGCTCGAGCCCTACCTCGAACGAATATATGAGAGATATAGTTTACCTCAAGCTCGTTCAATTATCCATTAAGTATATACTGAATTATTCATTGGGTATATACTAATTATCCATTGGGTCTATACTAATTATCCATTGGGTCTATACTAATTATCCATTGAGTCTATACTAATTATCCATTGGGTCGAACTAAATGACCAGTTGGGTATATGTCATTTATTTGGGTGAAACGTGAATTACCCATCAAGTCCGCGTTCTTTCTCAGTTCTCACTTTCCAGACTGCGTTTTGTTACATCAGTCCACATTTTGTTCATCAATCAGTCTGCGTTTTGTTCATCAATCGGTCTGCGTTTTGTTCATATTCGAGTTCATAATATTATATTATGTAATATAATATTATGTACATTATATTATATTATATTTAATAAAAATATAAAATATATAATATGTTGCCTTTGTAAACTCGACGAAACTAACGAACAATATTACTTGGGATCGAGCTCGAGCTCAAATATTGTACGAACTCGAATATTGTGCGAACTCAAATACTGTACGAGATTGAACTCGAATACTATACAAACTCGAA
The DNA here is from genome assembly GCA_037428765.1 of Rubia yunnanensis. NCBI lineage: Eukaryota > Viridiplantae > Streptophyta > Magnoliopsida > Gentianales > Rubiaceae > Rubia > Rubia yunnanensis. Next base: position 29,710,020 of record CM075071.1, on the reverse strand, counting down.
TAGTGTACGAGATTGAGCTCGAATACTGTACGAGATTGAGCTCGAATACTGTACGAGATTGAGATCGAATACTGTACAAAATTAAATACTGTACGAGGTTGAACTCGAATACTATACGAACTCGAATACTGTACGAGATTGAGCTTGAATACTGTATGAACTTTAATACTGTACGAGATTGAGCTCGAATACTGTACGAACTCGAATACTGTACGAGATTGAACTCGAATACTGTACGAGATTGAACTCGAATACTATATGAACTCGAATACTGTACGAGATTGAACTTGAATATTGTACGAACTCGAATACTGTACGAGATTGAGTGCGAATTTTGTACGAACTCGAATACTGTACGAGATTGAGTGCGAATTTTGTACGAACTCGAATACTGTACGAGATTGAGTTCGAATACTATACGAGATCGAATATTGTACGAACTCGAATATTGTACGAGATTGAGCTTGAATAATTCGTGAATTATAATTTGTATAATTTGTGAATTATAGCGAATATTTATGTTAAATATTACACATGCATTTAATTGGGTAATTTTGGATATTTATTGGGTATTTGTTACGTTCTTTTCGAGTTAACATAATATGGGACCCATGGAGATCAAAATTTTCCATTAACACAATTATTTTCATCCCGCTCAATCCCAAAAACTAATGAGCATTTAATAACTGATCCCATTGAATAATGACAACTTGTAACCCAAATCGATAGAAAATGTTTAATGATAACTTATTGGGTTAATTATATAATGACTTATTGGATAATGACTTATTGGTTAATATATTTTAACCCATTGTGTCATATGAATATCTCATGGGTTATCCAATGGGTTATCCATTTAATGACCCAACCCATTTATGACACAACCCATTATGACCCAACCCATTATGACCCATTTAATAAACGGGTTAATTGGATAATGACCCATTGGATAATGATCTATTGGGTTTGGATAATGGGTTTATCCAATTAACCCATTTGACAGGCCTAGATTTGCTAGACTCACAGAAGTATGTTCTCGGAGATTGAGAAAGTGTTTTTGAAGATAGAGAATGAGTCCCAGTCTCCTAGATTTTGTTAGCTTTAAACTTGTAACCCATTGGGATTAGTATTATGACCATGAATGCTTAGTATCTACTTGGGTTATTACTTATGTGGTTTCAGATTATATGATGATAGATTAAAATTTGATAGATATATTAATTTAGATGATGTAACGTAAGATTTAGTTAGATTATTACCGTATTTTTTTAATACCAAATTTAAATAGGCAAAATCAAGATCATATTTCCATAGAATTATGGAAAGACGTGATTTAATTTAAATAATACAAGGTAAAAGATTTTAATTGCAATATTAAAATTTATTATACAGAGTGTAGTAGTTATAAAGTTTATAATCCGATTAATGTAACCCCAAAATTTTATCTTTACTTCTTCTTATTTGTGCTTTAAACCTTGGTCTTTCCATGATTTATGGAAAGATCGTCTTTCAATAGACGGATTCATTTAAATAACTTTTAAGTACATTTAAAAGTATTAATAGTCAAACATGACTTTCCTGGAAAAAAGGTTAAACTTGACTTATCTTTTTTATTTAAAAAATAGGGGAAAATGTTTTTATAATCCTACCAAGTTGTCGTAAATGCCAATATAAAATTTTGATGATTGAAAGTGTAAATATAACCCTAGATAGTTGATGTAAGTGAAATTTTACCCATTCTGACAAATTTTGGTCGGAATTCGATAAAAAAACAATTTTACCCTTCCAAAAAATATTTAAAAATGAAAATAAGAAGGAACTACATTTATACCCTTCAAAAACCTTATTTTCATATTCTATTTCTTTCTCTCCCACATTTATTTCTCCTTCATCGAATCCCCCCTTATAACCCTCCCGCCGCTGTTAGTAACCCTTCGTTTCTCCGCTGCCGATAACCCTCCGGCCGCCGTTGGTAACCCTCTGTCTTGCCACTGCTAGGAACCCTCCTTCATCAATTATCGCCACTGGGAACCCTATGCCTGAGCCCCGCCACCACCACCTTCCGGTGAGCCTCAGCCGCGACCATTGCCACGTTCCCTGTGTCTGAGCCCCACCACCACCACCTTCCGGCAAGCCTCAGCCACGACCACTGCTTGAACATAGTCGTGTCCATGTTTAATTGAGTGAATTCACTTGATTGAGGAAATGGCAAAATCTGGCGAGAGAAGGTCAGAATCGATCAGGTGAAGGCAACAGTGGTGAGGCTGGGTTGATTGAAGTGGCGAGGGCTGGGCTGGCGAGTGGTGGCGGGAGCGGGAGTGGTAAGGGCTAAGCTGGTAGTGGTAGTGGCGGCTGGTGAAGGGAATGGTGGTGGTAGCCGGTGAAGGGGGATAGTGGTGGCCAAATGGAGGAGGTGGTGGTGGCAGTCGGTGGAGGGGATGGTGGTGGTGGCCGGTAAAGGGGGTGGGTGGCACAAGGGTAAAACCGTCTAAACACTTTTAGGTTCTAGGTTAAAGGGTATTTTAGCCACTGTATAAGTGGTCAACGCCTGAAACGGTGTCTTATAGTTATATTGACACTTTCATCAACTAGTTAGGTTTTTTTTGCAATAAAAATTTTTCGAGGATTATATTAGCACTTAGTCAAGTAGGTAGGGCTGTATAGGTATATATCTCTAACAAATAAAGTGAAAAAGATTTTTTAAAAAATGGAAGGAATATAAGTTGTACTCCCTTTGTCCAATTTATAATGGTACATCTAAGTTTGACACAAATATTTAAAAGATGTTAAATGAATGTCGAGATTTAAGTGAATGTAGGTAAAGTAAAATGAATGGATTATATTCATCTAATTTTTACCATTTTTGGCATAAAGGTAAAGAATGCCAAAATGAATAAATAAAATATCCCTGAATGGTAAGTGTGCTATAATAAAATAAACGGAGGGAGTAACTAAGATATAAACGTTCCATATTAGATTATCAATGTCCAATAAGATGTATATTCTAGTGGTGGATTCAGTACGTTTACATCACTTTTTACTAATACTATGTACCATACCAACAATGTAGGTATAATGTTTTTAAAAATCAATACCGTACCAAATCTTTGGTATAACAACACATCAGTATATAAAAAAAAATCGATTGGTATTTGTATGGTATGGTAGAATATCAACTATTTAAAATATATAATAAAATAATTTTTTTATTAAAAAACTATACATAATTAAAATATTCTATTGCATAAGCATAATTATAGAAAACTAAATATTCTCTAATAATAATAATAAAGTAAGATAACATCACATTAAAAACTATAATATTAAGTTAAAATTAGATCATGTGATTATGTGAGAAGAATGAACTTTTCGGTCTCCATCTTTCTCTGCTTTGAGGCAATTTTCTTCCTCAAATTTTCTCGAAATTGCCTAGCCTAAACCCTAGAATCCCTATCGGATTTTGTAGGCGCCACCGTGATGGCAGAGCTACTAAGAGCCCCCCCTTTATCTTATGCATAAATGTTGAATCGTACTCTCACTGATGAACTCGCTAAACCCTTTGGAGTCTCATTCAATCCAAAAGCCAAAAACAACCACCTTGAGGAACCCGGTCTAAAGTTTTCTGACGAGGAATGTGAACATTTAGAAGCACCTCTCCGCTGGACCTTACTGGGTAAATTTTCTCGGAGTCGGCCTCAAATGGAAAAGCTTAGGAAAGACTTCCAAACCACTGGGTTCAAAGGCCAAATCGACATCAATCTTCTGGATAACAGGAGAATTTTAATTCGGTTCAATCAACCAGAAGATTACTACAGGTGTTGGTTTCAAAAGATCTGGAACTTCGGAGCGTATTCTATCCGTATAACGAAATGGACTGCTCATTTCAATCCAACGCTGATTCACCAATAGTTCCAGTGTGGACTGCTTTATATGGACTTCCACAATAGTTTTTTTATCAATGAGTGATGATGTATATTGGCAATCTACTCAGATCTTCAATCAAAGTTGATAAAGCGACCTTAAATAGGACTCGGCCTCATGTGGCAAAGGTTTGTGTAGAGAAAGATATTTCAAAGCCACTGCGAGAAAGAGTATGGATTGAATACCGAGACTCTATTTTCTGGCAATATGTGGACTATGAGGGAGTTCCAGTGTACTTTTCTAAGTGTTTGAAGTTAGGCCATGTTGCCTCTGTTTGCAAGTTTGACTCTTCTAAAATTACAATCAATGCCTGGAGACCTAAAAATAACGTTCCTTTGAATCAGGTCCCAGGTAAGAATCTTGCCCCCAATGATGCACAGAGAATGACTACAGGTAATGGGGGCAAGGCTTCTTCTTCTGGTATTTCTATTACTGCTAAAGTTCATATTCATGTGTTAAGAATTAAATATGTAACTACTGTTCAGGAACCTACCCATGGGAAAGAAGTGTACTCCAAGGATAAAGCATCACCATCAAATGCTCAAGCTTCAAAACTCAATGGAAAGGGAATTCCACATTTAGATCCTAGAGTGCATAAGGATGCTACCCCCTCAACTTAGGGTTATGTTTTTTCTTCTACCTTAGCCACGAATAAAAATGATATGACATTCTCTTCTAAATCTGTGCCACAATATGTTAACAAGGCTATGGCTGAACAATATGCTATTGTAAATTCTTCAAATGTGAATTATGCCAAATCTAATTATGCTAGAGTTAACTTATCAGATGAATCTATCCTTATTGAGGAAATTGCTAAAATTGTCACTCTATCTTATGAGATTATGCCTAATGATCATATGAATGTTGTTAAAATTTCTGATGAGGCTGTTATCTTAAATGATCATGTGTATGAGGCTGTTGAGCATTCAAATATTGATCAGAATCTACCTGAAAACACAGAAATCTATCAATCTCATTGAAAGGAATTTCACAAACTTGAATTCACCTCAAATTGAATCTAATAACTCATCCAAAATCATCCTAACAACTCATCTGATAAGATACTTAAGGAAACCAACAGCAACTCTAAAAGTCATTACTCAAACAATCAGAACCAGAATTTAAATAATCTGAAAGGAGATTACGTTGAACTCGGTGCAGGAAGTTCTCCCGTGTTGTCTTCAAGTAATAGATAAGCTAAAAGAATGGAATGGCTTAATGCAGAACCACAAAAAATGTCCACTTCTCAGAACAAATTGAGGAATCAATAAAATTTAACGAAATCAAACAAAGTCTTATTGTATCCAATAAGTAGTTTAACACTGTGCTAAATTTTAAGGACAATTCAAAGAATCCTAACAATGGTGATCTGAAAACAAAACCTAAAAAATGCAATAAAAGGATCACACTGCTATTCCTAAAACGGTTGCAACCAGTTCTTCATTGAATAATCTAAAATCTTCTCAGTGATAGAGCCCAAAATTTGTGTCTGGAATGTTAGAGTTGTAGGTAATAAATCTACTCAAGTCAGAATTAGAGACATAAAAAAGAGATATAAAATTGAAGTGTTTGTGGTTTTTGAGCCCATGCTTATTAATGAAGACATTAAATCTATATCTAAGACACTTGGATTTCAATAGTGCTTCTCAGATCAAAAATCCAAAATTTGGATCTTCTGAATTGATGAAATTAATCTCCAAATCATTGCAGTGGAAGAGCAATACATAATCACCACCATTAAACATCCTTTACTACTCAAAGAATGCTAGATTGGATTCATCTACGCTAAACACACTAACAAGGAAAGGAAGAAAATGTGGAATTCACTAGCTGCATACAAAAATTCTCCACTGTCTTATTAGTGATTTTAATGTCATAACTAATACTGATAAATACATTTGCCCATCGGTACCAAATAAAAAGAACATCTTAGCTTTTAATAAATTCATAACCAATAATAACTTGACTGATATCCCTACATTTGAATCCTTATTCACTTGGACAGGGATGAGACCAAAGGGTAGAGTGTGGAAAAGGTTTGATAGAGGTCTATCTAATTACAACTGGTGGCAAATATTTCAATCCTCACATATACAAACACTAGCCAGGGATCAATCAGATCATAGCCCTCTTATTCCCAATATTTCTGAACATTCCAACTCTTCTGGTCACAAATCTTTCAAAATTCTTAATTGTTGGATCAACCATCCTTCATTTATGAAAATAATAGAAGAAACCTGAAATGTATTCTATTAGCTTTATGGGATGAAAATACTGGTTTTTAAATTGAAAATCTTAAAAAAAACTATAAAACATTGGAATACAAGCATTTTGGGAACATTTTTAAAACAATTCAAATATGTGATGATTCTCTTATCAGAGCTGAATCAGATCTTCAACTATCAGAAAAACCAAAATAATCTTATAGCTTTTAACCAAGCTAAAACAAATCTTACACAGGCTCTAGCGAATCAAAAATCTTTTTGGAGGCAAAAATCAAGAATTAAGTGGGTAACAGAAGGAGATTCAAACACAAATTTTTTTCCATTAATCAGTTAAAAACAATCATAAAAAGAAAATAATTTCAGGAATTAAAGACTCTAATGGTAACTGGATATATGATCAGAACCTTATAGGAAATAAAGCAGTTTTTTTATTTTTGTGATCTTTTAACACAAGAAGAGTCTGATCAATCTAAAATAAACACAGCTTGTTTACTGGAAAATTTACCTAATTCCATCACCACCACCATGAATCGAGAACTAACTTAATCAATAACTATGGAAGAACTAACTAACATTGTAATGAACATGAATAGTGATTCAACTCCTAGAGCTAATGGATTTCTAGGCCTGTTCTACAAAATTGCTGGCACATCTTAAAAGAAGATGTTCTACAAGTTCATGATTTCTTCAATCAAACTGAAATCCCTATATCCATAACTACAACACTCATTATCTTAATACCTAAAAAAGGTGTTTTCTCTTCATTCAAATACTATAGGCCTATAAGTCCCTGAAAATCTTAATACCTAAAAAAGATGTTTTCTCTTCATTCAAATACTATAGGCCTATAAGTCTCTGAAATTTTCAAATAAATTTTTTACAAAGCTCATTGCAGATAGGCTGAAACCTTTCATGAATGAAATCTTGAGCCATGAAAAATCTGCCTTTACTTCTTGCAGAGAACTATCAAAAAATGTACTCTTAATGCAAGAATGGGCTAGCAACATTAACTCAAAAATAAAGGGATACAACATGATTATTAAACTAGACATGATGAAAGCCTTTGACAGAGTATCCTGCTCTAAATCAAAATGGGATTTGTATAAAATTTTGTAAACCTTATCATTAACAATATAAGGTATGCATATTTTGTTGTTCTAGTTGATGGAAATTCTTTTGGATTCTTCCCAGCTTCAAGGGGATCGCAGCAAGGAGATCCACTATCTTCTTTGCTATTTTTACTAATGGCAGAATCCTTCTCTAAAACTCTGAATTTTTATTTTCAATATGCTGAAATACCTTACTACAAACTCCCAAAAAATATGCTTAATGTAACTCATCTATCCTTTGCTGTTGACACAACTATCTTTCTAAAATAAACAAAGACAGGAATTAAAAAACTTATGGGATACTTTAAAATCTATGAAAAAGCTTTTGGGCAAAATATCAACTATGAGAAATCATCTTTTCTCATTTCCAAAACTGCATCTCCAAAAATAATTAATCAAATCAAATATGAAATACAAATGATTCTGGGGAAATTTCCTTTTAAATATTTATGATCCCCTATCTTTATGGAAGACCCAAGAACTCTCATTATCTAAGCCTACTTAACTCTATTAATTCTAAGATACTTCATTGGCAAAACAAATTGCTCTCACCAGCAGGTAGGATGGTCTTAATTAAGCATGTCCTATCTTCTATTCGACTGCATATAATAACTGTTCTGAAACCTACTAACCATATAATCAATCAAATCCATAAGACAATGGCACAGTTTTTCGGAAAACCAACACATCAATAAATCAATCTGGGAGAACATGGAGGTCTTTTGACAAACTATGCTTCCCATTTGATGAAAATGGTCTTGGTTTTAAGAATTTGCACCTAATTATTAAAAGCTTTTCTTTTAAAATATGGTGGAAGATTCAACTAGGAGACTTCTTATGGGCTAAATTCATGTGGTCAACACCAATAAACCATCAATCAACAAGAACATGGAAAACAATTAAAGAAGTTGATGAACTAGCCATTAAATACACTCAGGTGCAAATTGGTAATGGTTAGGTTTCATTTTGGGAATCCAACTGGTCAGATTTAGGACCTTTGATGAATAAATGGAATCCTGATATAGATTTTCCATTTCCAAATCTTACAGTTGCTGAATTTCTATCTCAATCAACCTTTTTTCTAAATACACTTCAAAATAAATTATCCAATCAAATTACTCATAATCTCAAAACTAATCAGATTTTATTTCATGATTATGAAGATAAATTGATCTAGAAACCATCTTCTAATAGACCGTCTCACTAAAATTTGCGTATGAAGTAATCATGCCAAAAAATAATCCTATACAGACTTTCTACCATCTTTGGTCAAACTTTCTACCCAAAAAAATTAGCATCATGAATTGGAGACTGTGAAATAAGCTAATTCCTTTTCATGATGTGTTAGAAGATTTTACATTCAATATGCCTTCCAGACAGCAAGTATTCATCAGTCTTCTATATCCATAAGATTTTACATTCTATACTGTTAAACATGATTTTGAAAGTATTCATCATTCCTTCAACAGTTGTACTATTATAAAGAATATATGGGATAGAATTGACAAAGTTTTTGATATCCCCTCCCATTCTTTTGAATACTTATGGGACAAACATTTTCACTACTGGAATCTTAATATGATCTCCCATGAATATAATGAGCTTATTAAGATCATACCATATTTATGTATTTGGTTCATTTGGTGTGCTAGAAATAACTATTTTCATGACCAAATTAAACCTAATGCGGACATTATATTCAGGAAAATCATGTGGCAATTGAATGATATTATAATTGGTCTTGATATCAAATGTCTTTGGAACTTGACATCAGAGATACCTAGACTACTAATTTATAGGTCTAAAAGAGTGCTAGACAGGAAAATAATCCATTGGAATCCTGCTCAGCATTTCAAATTAAATTATGATGGTTCAGTGCTTAAGAATGGAAATGCAGGTCTTGGATTCATCATAAGGGACAGTAAGGGACAACTTGTTCTTTCAACAGCAAAACAAGTGCCATCATGTAGCTATTTACAAGCAGAAGTTAGAGCTCTTCAATAAGGTGTACAAGCTGTTCGGAGTTGTGGAATCAAGCACTTACAAATAGAGTGTGACTCAGGATTGTTGGTGAAGATAGTGAGAAGAGATTTCAAGATACTGTGGCAATGCACAAGTGGTATTCGCCAAATCTGGAATCTATTTTATCAAATGAAATGGACTATCTCACACATCTACGAGAAGTTAACAGTGCCGCAGATGCTTTAGCTAGGCTTGCTAGCGCCAAAAAGGTAAACTCTTTCTTTATTTTTGCAAGTCTACTAAAAGACATAAAATGGATGATTCACCTTGATTCGATCTCCTTTCCATATATTAGGAAATTGAAATAAGTTTTTTATTGTTCCCTGATACATTGAACTTTTTGTATTCTGAACAATGATTTTATCATGTATTCTTCCACGTCCTTATGTGAGTTATGAGAAACCATACGTCTAGATCAGGATTATGTATAGTTTACAGGTTTTCTCAGATTGTAATTCACAGAGGTAAGGTCTTATGTCCCCCTCTTCTTTTTGTATCTCTTATTTTATTTTAGTAAACAGGTAGGGGTGTGCCAAACCCTCCATCATAACATGGGGTGTTCTATTTAAGAAAATAGTAATAAGTTAAAACAAATAAAATAAAATATTTATTTTTATTTATTTTTTTGGACTTATTTCAAAAATATTAGTGGTAAAGAAATATTATTTAATAAAAATAATTTAAAATTTTCCAATATTCAACATATTAGAAACAAAACATACACTATATATTTCAAATATTGCTATTGGTTCTATTATTAATGAATGACTAAATATGAACTAAATAAATATAAAATTTTACATAATATTAATTATATTTTTAATATAGAGTTGTGTGATACGGTACGGTAGTACCATGGTAACATTTTCTCAATACCATTACCGTCCCATTATAAGTGCACGGTACGGTACTACCATACCACATCATTGGTTACCGACATATTCGATATAAATGATAAGTGGTTCGGTTAGTAAGTTCATTGGTACGGTATTTTAGATTAAAATGCCAGCCCTAATAAATTCTATGTTTAAAAATATAAAAATTAAAGAGAAAAATGCTTACATAAGCCTATATAATTCACATAAGTGTCAATATAACGTTTTGATAATTGAAATTGCCAATATAATCCAAAAAAAAAAAGTGAAAGTACAAACATACCTATTCCTGTAGATTTAGGCCAGAATTGGATGAAAAGTCAATTTTACCCCTTTGAAAAAAAGAAAAAAAACAAAAAGTGATGATTTTTTTATTATATTCCTAATAACCCTAATCTTCTACCTCTCTTCTCTTCTTCCTTAACTTCCGCCGCAACTTATTTTTGATCTCTACTGCTACAACCACATCATTTTGGCCTTCTTCTTTTTCAATGATTTTCCACCGCTACTTTGGTCTCCACCATTGCTCGCTGGTCATATGATGGCACAGTGGCGCGATGTTCGCTCTGTAGGTCGTGGCCCGGTGGCACGATGTTTAGAGCGTTGGAGATCGTCATTCACCATTTCCGCCGCTATTGGTATCCTCTTCTTCGAACTCTAGGGCCATCGTCATTCTTATTGTCATCCTTATAGTTATATGTTGCTTCATCATTGTGTCTAGGGTTCCAACAAAACAAAAGTTTGTGAGGGCTTTTCTTGTTTTTGATTTTTAATTGGTGTTGAGCGGTGGCGTCGAGGTGGCATATAGCCCGGGGAATGGAAATCAAGTGTTGCTAGGTGGTGTTGATGAGCCCCAATTTACTGCTGCCGCTGCTCTGCTGTGGGTGATCGGAATCTGCAAAGACAAAGCCCCCAGAGGTTTCTGGGGGGAAGAGACTCCGACGGCCAAGTAAGTAAATAGGCTACCCAAGTGTAATTAGGAATGAATAGTTGAGTTGTGTAGGTTTAAATTTGTCCTTTATATAGGTAGGCAAGTAGGGAAACTGTTTTGTTTGCTTTTGGAGCAAGCACTCTCACCTTGGGCCAGCCCAAAAGGCTTTACCCAAAGGGAAAAGCTATAGACTTAAGGTCGGCCGTATGGGTATTTAGGCCCATATGGATTTACACATTATCAAGAAGCCTTTGGAAAGCTTAGGTTTTAGCCTTCGAATTCCTCCCGGGGTCGTGGGCTCAAATATGTGCCTGAGTTCGCGGATTCGTCACGACTCCCTCTTGATAGGGGTGCTTCGAACTGACATCCAAGCGAGGGTTTACCCTCCAAAATCCGTTAACACATCCCGGGGTACAATGATCTACCCCTGGCAATGCGTTTGAAGGTTCATTTTAGGTTAAGGCTTCGAACTTACCATTCGAGCTGACCAATGTGTCAGGGGTTTGACCTTTGGCTTTCTAGTCTTTATTAGCACCCAAGGGCCTAAATTTACCTCTTTTTTTCCTCCCTAAGTACTTCCCGAGGGATCCGATCTTTGGGTCTTCTAATATTTGTTAGAGACCCACAGACCTTCGAGCCCCGAGGATGGAAACACGAAGTTCAATTTTCTCTCTTCTAATATGAGTTAGGAGACATGGAACTTCGAATTTTGTTATACATAGGAAAAGATAAGACGCCTCAAAATCCAGGGCTTCTAATCTGCGCTAGAGCCCAAGATCATGCCAGTCTTATATTTTCACCTCTAGGGGGTACGACCTTCAGGTCTCTAATTCTGTGTTAGCCCATGGTCGCTTGAATTCCTAGAGTCCAGGACAGATTTGGATGTCGGCCTTCCAATCTGCGTTAGAATTTTTATACGTCTGAATATGAATTTCTAATTGTATAGAGTTAAAATTCCCACCTTTTGAACTGTGCCAAAATCCAAGGATTCCACATCCTTGGAATAGTACGTTCATCCTTTGAGCGTCTGGTCTGCGCTAGAGTTTGGTGGGTGTGCACTTGCGTATTTAAGCATAGAGGTTCCAGGCTTCCAGGCTTCTAATCTGTGCCAGTGTTCCCGGAGCTCAAATTCACGTATTAATCATAGAGGCTATGGGTTTCCGGGGTTCAAATATGTGCTAGCGTCCCTGTAGCTCGAATCCAATTATAAGATGAGTGAGAGGTTCGATCTTCGGGCTCCCAATCTTCATCAGAACCTGAAGGGTTTGAACTCATAGCGAGAAGCGGATAAGTGCCATGAGATTTCCTCGATTTCTACAGTTCAAATTCAAGGCGAGAAGTGGAAGAGCCACGAGCATGGAGTTAACTCTCTACCTTTGGGGCACGTGAAGCCCCTGTTGAATTCCACGCGCACACCTTATTCCCTATAAATGCTTTGGGTTTGGCTCCCCCACGCAGCTCATCTCCCCATAAAGTTACTCTTTACTTGGCGGCCTAAGGTAATGATTACCCTTTAATGTCCTCTATATATAGTAAGGCTTTCCACTATTCACTCTTTACTTATTTTTCCCAAATTGCTTCCCAAGTCTCAAAAACCCTCTTTTCACTTTCGCGATTTTCCAGAGATCTTTCTCAGAAAATTTCAAGTCCCTTTTCCCTGCCACTCTACCAGTAAGTTCCCTCTCCCTTAACCTCTCATTTCAATTTTATAATGTCGCAAACATCTTCATTGGAGAGAAATCTATTCCGGCCTATTTCTCGGACGTTTCTACAGCCAATGGCGTAGAGAGTTCTCGCCTTCAGGATTCCAGTGCCATCAGCGGCCAATTTCTATCTGGCGAGTTTAGAGGCTGGAGGAAGTTCTACCAGCTGCTCGGTGCTGCCTCAGGGTTATCATTGAAAGTGGGTCTCTTCGAGGTCCTGGGTTCCAAGTTGGGTCAAAATTCAGGAGGACAAGGATGGTCATCCCTATTTCTTTGAAAAGATTCTAACTCACATCCTCAAAAGCCCTCTACACCCCATGGATCTGGAAGTCGTTGAGTTGTTGAAGAAGCTACCTTTATGGGTTTGGCTCCCGAAGGATTTACGGTTGGAGGTGCTTTGAGAAGATGAAACCCCGAGGGATACAAGGCCTAGTCGATGCACAGTCTACAACCATCACCTTCAGTTTGGCTTTTGTTTCCCATTGTCCCCCATCCTCTCTCTTCTTCTCGCGGAGCATCAAATAAGCCTGGCCCAAGTGCATTCGAACGTTATTCTACTCGTAATGGCCTTCCTGACTCGATGTAACAGCCTGAGCATCGAACCCTGCTTTGAGGGCTTTCGATCGCTGTACTATCTCTTCGGGAGTAGAACTGGGTGCATTTAGATGGGGGTCAAGATACGAAGCTTGGAGAGATCATAAACTAGTGCAACAGGTTTCCAGACCATTATGTAAAGCTTTCTTCTAATGGTAAATGGTGGCCTCTAACCCTCATCTACACGTTTGAGAAATAGGTTGAGGAGTATTATGTACCTGATTGGAATCTGAAGCTCATGTTTGAGAACCCTTCCATCTATGTTTCACCAAAGGATGTGATAGCTGATAGAGATTGCCTGCTGAATGAGCCCCTGGAAATTTCGAGGAATTTTGACTTTATCTGGCTGGAGAAGGGATATGATTAGATTTATCGCCAAAAGCCAATCTTGATAGAACCCCTTCCTCTGGTGGAGTCCGTGAATCCTTTTTTCGGCAAAGGGAAGAAAATGAGTACTTTGAAAGATAATAAGGGAGAGGATTTGGAGGCGCTCAACTAAAGAAGACAAAGTCAAAGAGGAAGGCCTTTTCGATTGATGGTGAAGAGGCTTCGAAAAAGCTAAAAAAATAGAAAAAGAAGACCGATATCTTGAAAACTTCTGGGCCTTCCTCGAAGCCCATGGGGGCAGAATTGGAGCCTGTCCGGGCAAGAAATTTTGGGGAGTCATCCATTGGGATTTATTTCTCCCCTTCCGATGCTGTTTGTGGCACCCTTACATTTTACATGCCCTTGATTTTATCTAGTCTTATTTTTTCTTTCTTTATGTTGGCTAATTTGTGTTTTTCCCTTTTTTTCTTTTGTTTAGAGGATTTTGCTGCAACTCTTTCCTTCGAAACCGAGATGGTGGCTGAGACAGTATTCATAAAGGCCTCTCCGGATGCCCCTCATAGCCATCCCACTTCCAGCCCCGTTGGACCGGAAGCTCAATCTGAGGTTCAGTTGGAGCTCCAGGGTAAAAACGGTATGAGCAAAAGGGGTCATGATGGTGCCTCGATGCCCAACCTTCCTTTAAAGGCCAAGAACCGATACAACCCTCCCTCCATTTAACCACCTGGCCAAACCTAGCCCCCCCAGGAACACCAGCTCGGAGCCTGCCCCCCTCTCTGGGAGGAGCAACTTACCTCCTCCGAGTGGGGAGAGTCGCTTAACCCTTGTACCAAAGGCACCTTTCTCAGTTTCCTTGACCCAGTTGTCCACGCCTATTTGATCAAGGTTCAGGAAGCTGAGCAGGCTATTTCTAATTCTAAAGAGCTCAAAGAGGAGTTGCGCGGGGCTGCTTCCCATTACAAGAAAGGCCTGGAGATAGTGGCCTCCAACTACGGGGTCGAGCGTGCTATCGATGCCCTTGCTTATTAGGCAGAGCTGGAGAAACAAGCTCTTATTCACAAAGGGGAGCTCAAGAAACAAGCCAATGTTCACAGAGGGTAGCTTGAGAAACAGGCCACTGAGAAAGATAATCTTTTGAAAGGGCTCGAGCTAAAACTCTTGGAGGCCCAGACAGGAATTTCTAGACTATCTGGCCTTTGCTCTCCCGAGAAACAAGCGTCCGCTTTTGAAGCTTATACAAATAGGGTGGTGAAGACCCAGGGGTTCCGAGATTTTTTCTCCTCCCTCTCCATGGTTTTGGTTGGGGTTACATGAAACAATTTGCCTCGTTCCATTTCCAAGGATCTCCCTGATGAGTACGCTACTATGATGAATGTTTATAAGAACAATTCGGAGCCCAAATAGTTGATCCATCTCTGTTGGAAGTATATCCAAGATGGGGGAGATCAAACTCCCCTTGCTCGACTATTTGAAGGCTTCAAGTAAGCATTTCTCAGCGGAGGAGATCCGCATCCTGGAGGTGGATGAAGACACCGAATGGAAAGAGCCGGATCCCCTTATCATTCTAAGGTCTCAGCGCAGGCCTGCCCCTTCTAGTTCTTCCCAGGAGACATCTAGAGTAGGAAAACTGTATGAAAACTTTTCCCTTTGGGGCTCCTGATGTACTTCTTTTCTTTTTATTAATTAAGACTTTCATTTTATCTTAATTATCTATTTTTCCTTTTGTCTTTCATGAACTTTAGACTTGGTACCCTTTCGCCCCCTCCCCCCTATCTGTAAAGGGATACTTCCTTCATTTCTTCTTTTAAATCATGAGGGAGTGGTATCCCGGATCGAGGAATGGGCTTGGGAGCATCAAATCGAGCCATCCCAGTTTTGGTAAAAGTATGTCCAGCCAAAGAGGAGCTTCGAGAATCGTACGATGAACTAGGCTTATGGCTCAGTGGTATTCACAAAAGGCAACAGGAACTCCTCGAAGCGTTGATCCTTTTGAGAGAGGAGAGGGATTCCTTAGCTGCCGCTAAGGATAAAATTTTGGGAGATTTTTTATCTCTCAAAGCCCGGTATAATGAAGTTCTCAAAGAGATAACTTCCAAGGCTGGGTTTACCTCGATGTATGAATGCCTTTCGGCTGCTAAAGCCTACAAAGCCACTGGGGGAATATCAACTTCTTGACCAAATGAGTCCATCAAAAGTTACCATCGTGTGGCTCAGGTGGCCCAAGAGAACGTAGTGATGGCTTGAGCAGCCCTAACATAAGCTACCGAAAAACTCAAGTAGTGGAAAGAAGAAGTTCGAACATATCAGCGAGACCTGCTTCCTGCGTTGGAGCGAACCATTAAGGAGAATTAGGCCCTCATTTTTTTCATTTCTAGGGACAAAGAGAAGGGTAATAAAAAGCTTTCTGAATTGTATTCAACATACGAGGTAATGACCAATAGCCTTCGAGCATTCGGGCTTCGATTAGGACATTTAAAGCTCCACTGATTGAAGATTTCAAAGGCTTTCTTTGAGACACTATCAATATCATGGAGCAAAAATAATATTACTAAGAATCCCAAGTATTACAAAGCATATGAAGAGGCTAGGAGGTGGCTAGACAGAGTGCAGTTAGTGAAAGCAAGAGCTTCAAGTTTCCGTACTGCCCCTAGGAGAAACGAGGCTTCTGGATCAGGTGAGGCCCCTCCTCCTATGGCTTCGACTCAAAGAACTAACACGACTCGAGGCCACTTCACTGCTGGCCGAGGAAGAGGTTCTTCATCTACTACTAGTTGAAGTCGACCACGGTCCTTCGACGATGAAGAAAAACCTTAAGTTAGGAGACCCCGACGCTAAGCCTTAAGGATCCTGTATTTTCCATCTGGAGTCCCCTATAAGTTTTCCTACTTTGTAAAATATTTTTAATTTATTTTTGTGTACTTATAAGCAGTACTAGCCAAATAATAATACGTTCTTCTCTTCGCCATTGTCAGAGCATTTTTTCTTTTATTAGGTAGTGCCATTGCCCCAAGCTAAATTTCTTTAATTTGTTTCTCTGACTTATTTGAGAAAATTACAAGGTCTAAGCCATGTGTGGTTTATACAATCAGATGTGGCTTTGTTAGTCCTTTATACATTTTACAAGGTCTGTATCTTGGGCGCTTGTTGCGCGTTCGATAGGGCTTTGTTGGCCCTTTGAATATTTTACAAGGTATGTGCCTTGTGCGCTTGTTGCACATTTGGTATTGCTTTGTTGGCCCTTCAAATATTTTGCAAGGTCTGTGCCTTGTGTGCTTGTTGCACGTTCGATAGGGATTTGTTAGCCCTTCGTACATTTTACTAGGTATGTGTCTTGTGCGCCTGTTGTGCGTTTGATAGGGATTTGTTGGCCCTTCGTACATTTTACAAGGTCTGCGCCTTGGGCGCCTGTTACGCATTTAATAGGGCTTTGTTGGCCCTTCGAATATTTTACAAGATCTATGTCTTGAGCACTTGTTGCGCATTTAGGTATAAGTTATTCTATTTTATGAGAGTGGGAATCAAGAACTTGTTTGAAGGTAACACATTCTGATACAAGATTATCAAAGGTAGAGGAATCCTCTCAGCTTATAATGCTATTGGGCCAAGGGCGTCCTCTGACCCAAAGATACCTCTAAGTAGGCCTTTTTTTACCTTCCTAATTCTATTGGGATCTTGGAGAATAATACCTCCTAAGGTTGGAGACGTTCCATCTGTGTGGAATCGATTTTCCTTGAAGGGTTTCTAACATATAACTGCCCCCTGTGCCAGCTTTAACAACTCGGTAGGGTCCCTTCAAGTTTGCTAACTGCTTCTCCTTTGGCTCTCTACGGATTTTATTGTTTCTCCTCATTACGAGGTTTCCTGGAGAAACTGGACCTTTCAAACCCTCTGGTCATGATACCGCTTCACCCTTTCTTTGACCCTCGCTTCATGGAGGTTTTCCTTCTCTTGGAGGAAGTCCAGGTCCCAACGATGCTGGTCGGGATTGTCTTCCTATTGTCTATTTCTTATAGCAAACCTTTGAAAGGAGGAAAGTCTTTTCTCTGCTGGAATGACTGCCCCTGAACCGTAAACTATGCCATATGAGGCTTCTCCCCTGGCAGAAGATTCCATTGTTCCAAATGAACAAAGTATGCTAGGTAATTTGTTGATCCAGTTCCCACCCGCTCCTTCGAGCCTCGATCGAATGCCATTGACAATGGTTCCATTGGTGACCCCCACTTGCCCATTGGCTTGGGAGTGATAAACACTGGTGACCCTTTGGCGAATTTTGTATTCCTTGTACAAACTTTTGAATGGGTCATTGACAAACTGAGCGCCACTGTCACTTATGATCATTCAAGGGATCCCAAATCTGCATATGATATTCTTCCATCAAAACCCAATCACCACCTTCCCTTTTACACCCGTCAGGGCTTTGGCCTTGACCCATTTTGTAAAGTAGTCTATGGCCACAATCAGGTACTGAAAGTAGCCAAGGGCCTCCGGGAAAGGTCCTACCAAGTCGATCCCCCATTTTTCGAATGGCCAAGAACTGTTAATGTTCATCATTTCTTCATGGGGGACATGGATGATTAGTGCATGCCTTTGGCATTGGTGGCAAACTTGGATGTGCTTGTTTACCTTTTCAAACATCTTTGGCCAATAATATCTATCCAAGAGAAGCTTCATAGCTACCGATAGAGCCCCCTGATAACTTTCGTAGGCCTATTCATGGGTTTTGCGGATCAAGTAAGCAGCTTCATGGGGGACTAGCATCAGAGGAGTGCTTAGAGATGTCCTCGGTGATATAAGACGTCTTCCTGGATCACATATTTAGTTTCCATTAACTTGACCTTCCTTGCTTCGATGGGGTCCCCTGGGAGGGTCCCATCTCGAAGGTAGCTCATGATAGACGTCATCCATGACTTTTGTTCCTCAACCACCATCACCATTGCCTCTTCCTCGAAGCTACGCTTACTTAGCGTTTCCACCATTAAATGCCCCTGAGATTGCAAGTCCAAATCCGACGAGGCCAATTTGCTTAAAGCATTAGCCTTGTGATTTTTTCTCCAAGGACATGATTGAGGGTATAATGGTGGAAATGTTCAAGGAGGGGTTTTACCACTTCTAAATAGCATTGCAAACTTCGCTCTCTAGCCTCATATTCCCCCTTGACTTGAAGGACCACGATTTGGGAATCACTAAAGATGTCAAAATTTTAAACTCCCAAATCTTTGGCAATTCGAAGGCCTGTGATTAGTGCTTTGTATTCTGCTTCATTATTCGTGGCCTTGAAGTAAAAGTGTAAGGCATAGGGGTAATCTTTCCGATCGAGCCTCGTGAGCAAAACTCTTGCCACACTACCTCCAGAGTGAGATGACCCATCAATGTACAACTGCCATGTCTCGTCTGGTTCATTGTCATCTTTGATCACTATCAGTTCGATGGATTTGACAATGAAGTCTGCTAAAGCTTAGCCCTTGATAGCTGTCCTTGGGACAACATGCAGTATGGAAAAGGACCAAGATCAGTTTCTCGAGGGCAGTGTAGCGGGTCTTAGAGCCATGCAGTGCCCTGCTTACGAAGTATATTAAGAATTGGGATTTTTCCTTCTCTTTTACCAGAATGAAGCTTATCGCTAGGGGGATGCGGAGATGTATAAATACAAATCTTCCCCCTTTTCTGGCTTCATGAGGGTTTGTAAGTGCTCTTTCAGCTCCTGGAAGGCTTTGTTAGAGTCATTCATCCATTCAAATTTCTTTGCTTTTCAAAGCACGCCAAAGAATGGAAGGTGTTTTTTATCCCCCCTTAGAGAGGAATCGACTAAGTGCCGCCAACGATCCTATGAGCCTTTTGACGTCTTTGACTGTTTTGGTGGGCTTCATGTTGACCAATGCTTCAACATTGTCAGGATTAACATCGATCCACCTCTTCGAAATCACAAATCCTAGAAATTTACCTTCTCTGACTTTGATGATGTACTTAGCGAGATTTAGCTTCAAATTAGCTTCTCGGAGATTTTAGAAGGTTTCTTCGAGGTCTAGAAGAAATTGGTCGAAGCCCTTACTTTTAACCACCATATCATCAATATCTCAATATTTCTGCCAATTGTTTTCCAAAGAGCTTATTGACCAAACTTTGATAGGTAGCCCCTGCGTTCTTCAATCCGAATTACATTTTCTTATAGCATAATGTTCCCCCATCAGTTATGAAAGACATTTTTTCTTGTCCTCTTCTACCATAAGTATCTGGTGATAGCCCTTATGGGCATTAAAAACCCAGGACATCATATCTCGTTATGACTTTGACCAGCACATCAATGGAAAGAAGGGGATAACTATCCTTGGGGTAACACTTGTTGAGATCTGTGAAATCGATACACATTCTCCAAGTACCACCATGCTTGGGGACCATCACATGATTCATTATCCATTCGGGGTAGAATACCTCTTCGATAACCTCAACTTTCAGCATTTTTTGGAACTCTTCCTTTATGGCCTCGCCCTTTTCAAGAGCAAAAGATCTATGCTTCTGTTTGATTGGCTTTTTGGAGGGGTCCACATTTAGCCTGTGAACCCTCAATTTCTTAGGTACCTCTGTGAGGTCGAAGGTGTCCTATTAAAACACATCGACGAAATCGTCTTAGAGGTCCTTCAGCTGCTGCTTTGTTGTTGGAACAATTTTTCCTACAAGCACCATTCCCCTGTCCCAAACGACAATTTCCTTGGTGTTCGTAGGCTTAATCTCTCCCTCAATTGAAGCCATCATGTCCTCCTTTCTAGCCTTTTTGAGGGATAGAGCTAAACAGCTTCTAGTCACCGGTTGATCCCCTCTAATAACTGCTATCCTCCTTTTCGTGGGGAACTTTATGGTCAAATGATAGGGAAACCGTACCACTCATTCCTGGCACATTCATGGCCTTTCGAGGATCACATTGTATGAGGACACAATGTCAACTACTGTAAAACTACAATCAATTGTGATTTCCTTGTCCCCCTCAGCTACTTTAACCGAGAGGGTAATCACCCCTACGAGTAGCACCATTTTCCAGGTGAAGCCGTGCATGGGAGAGGTTGTTCTCCTTAGGCTTTCATGTCCAAGCCCTAACTGGTCCAAACAGTTGGTAGACATTACTTCAACCCCGCTGTCGTCCATGAACACCTTATTGATATAAAAATCTCCTATGGTTGCATGGATTACCAACGGATCCGTGTGAGGGGTTTAGCTAGGCTTTAGGTCAGCCTTCGATAAGGTAATTGCTTCTTTGGGTCGAAAATGTTTTTGAAAAATTTCTCCAGGGGGCACATATCGGGACCGGGATTTGATTATTGTGTTCGAAGCTCGATCTCCTAGAACTCGGTTGATGAAGTTGATCACCCGATTTGCCCCATCCCTTCGGTTTCTATCCGGCCCAACCTTGGCTTTGGCTTAGATCCCTACTTGGTTTTTGAATTGGTCTCTGTCATTCACCAGTTGTTCTCTGCCATTTTGGTTGGCTCTCTTTTTGCCTTTCTAATGGCATTTTGCTCGGCCATTCAAAGAGGATACTCCTTTCAAACCCTCGACATAGTCAGGGAGTAAACCCTCCCTTGCACATCTTCCCACTTATTGTCTCAAATGGGTACACTAATTTGTGGCATGGCCCCGTTCTTTGTGGTGATCACAAAATTTGGGGGACTATTTCTTCCCATGGTAGTCTTTTCCAGGAGGGGGGCTTCGAAACATCCCTTTATGGGTGGAGTGTATCTCCATTAGAGACTTGGTTAAGGGAATAAAGCTTTCAAACCCTTTTTCGGGTGGTTGAGCCTTTTTTACCTAGACTCAGAATGTTTAGGTCCATTTTTGAGCCATCTATCTCCCTCCCATTTTCTCTTCGTGGCCTCTTCAATTTTTGAATACTGCTCTACGATTTCCTGCAATTGCTGTAGGGTCTCCGGTTTCTTTGAGACCAGCTTTTTGTACAGGTCGAGGTTTGACATTCCATTCATATATCTAAGAATTACCCCTTCCTTGGTCCAATTGATTATGGTAAGACTCTCATCCACATATCAATGGTAGAACGCCTCCGTCGACTCGCCCAGCCTCTGCTTGTTTTGGTATCACTCTATTAAGGTTTTTGTGAACCTCTTCTTTTGAAAAAACTGACTCTGAAGGGCCTTTCTAAAGTCTATGTATGAGTTTAGCATCCCTCTGGCCAGCTTGTTGAACAATTCTTGGGCTTTCCCACGAAGGTAACTTCTAACCAACTTGCATGTTAGGTGTTCATTAAAATCTCTCGAGTTCATCAAACTAAGGAATGTCTGTATAAACTCGCGAGGGTCTAAGTCTCCAATGTATGTGGGGAGCCATTTGGGTGGTTTCATTTCACTGGGCCATTAAGCGGTCAATCTCGCAGGACTGAAAGGGGATGTTGCAACCTGGCCCGAAGGCCCGATCAGCCTTTCGAGTTCTCTTGTCAAAGAGCCGCTTGGTTCCCCTCCTATCCTCAGGTCTCCGTATGGGTTGGTCCAAACAAAGGCATCAAAGCTTGGAGGTATAGGGAGGAGATGATTCGAAGCTATGTACCCTGAGTACAACCGTTCCCCAGCCTGACCCATAATATAACCCTGGTAGGTAAGGGTCATAGGGGGGAACCTCTGGACGAAGTCCTAAATATATTTGGCTTTCGAAACCTAAGAAAGATGTCATTAGCCCAACCATCGAAAGTGGAATAGTCTGTCTTGATGCTGAGGGCATCGAGATAGACATCGAGGTTGGTGCAGAGTATGCTATCATTTGCTGCATGCTCGGGAGTATCGGCTGGGGCCGTGTAAGGGCACCAACGTCAGCTTGATATGACACTCCCAGTGGGGTGTATGACTGGAATCTTGGCTGCAACACCATGGGCATCGAAGGTTGGGGCCCCATCTGCTGCTGTATCTCCCTATGGTAGAGTATAGGAGGCTTTACCTGATAGCCAACAGATCTGAGGACCTGAGTCTACGACGCTAGATCTTGCTACAAAAGGGGGCCCACCTTGCTCATATCCCTTGATGCTCGAGTAGCCCCTCTCAAGATTTATGTTTACAAATCCACTGTAGCCTCCATAAATTGTGGTTTGTTTACCATTTGTCAATGCGCCTGACTTTGAGAGGTAGGAGCTTCAACGTCACCTACCTAGGGTTTGACGCTGACCTCTATGGTTTGTGGGGGTGTGCAGCTTCTTCGCAAAGAGCTTCTAGACCCCTGCCTTCTGGGACCTGGTCCTAGCCAGCTTTCGGAGGCTCAATACCGGCACTAGAAGGAGTGGGACCTGGAGGCATATTGGATCTAAACCCTCTTGCTTTCCGGTACGGGGATTGAACCTTTTCGCCGAAGCCTAAAGCTTTGTATTTTAACCGTTCACTCCTACAGAAGGCGCTTACTATAGATGTGGACGTAAACAACAAGTATTTGATTGCAAATCTGACTGGCGATCACACCGGGCGTTCCACTTGATGTGCCCCAATTTGCCGTTGCCGCTGCTTCACCGTGGGTGATCAGAACATGCAAAGACAAATCCCCCAGAGGTTTCTGGGGGGAACAGACTCCAACGACCAAGTAAGAAAACAGGCTACCCAAGTGTAATACGGAATGAATAGTTGAGTTGTGTAGGCTTACCTTTGGCCTTTATATAGGTAGGCAAGTAGGGCAGTTGGTTTCGTTGCTTATGGAGCAAGCACTCTCACCGTGGGCTAGCCCAAAAGGCTTTACCCAAAGGGAAAATCTATGGACTTAAGGTCGGTCGCATGGGTATTTAGGCCCATACGGATTTACACATTATCAGGTGTCGAGGTGAGTGTTGAGTGGTGGCATCGGGGTTGGGGTTTGCTCGCATCGAGGCTGGGGTTGGGTGTTGAGAAGTGGCATGCGGTGGGCCTAGGCATAGGAGGAGGGGGAGATGGTGGTGGTCGGAGGGGCTGGGCGGAGGAGGAGGTGTGGTGATGGCGGACGGAGATGGAGACTGACGAAGATGGTAGTGGTGGAGCACGTCGGCAATGGCAGTGGTAGAGATAGACAGACAGAGATGGAAGGGCTGGCGTGCAACGGAACGTAGCGGCCATCCGTGGTGCGCGACGGAGCGTGGCGGTGTCCGGTGTAGTGCAACGGAGGTGTAGTTATGGATAGTACACTAGATTTTTTCACCTGTACATATGCATTTGTTAAATTACATACTAAATTTTAAAAAAAATTTTTACCATGTATTTATGTATTTTCAAATTCAAATACACAGTATTATTTGTTTTAACTTGTAAAATAGAACATTTATTTTTTTAAAATTCCAATTCTTTTTTTTGGAAACGAATTACTTTCATTACCAAACCTGCACATATAACTTTACAAGATTAGTTCACGCCTTACTTCCCTATCATAAACTGTACACATTTTTCTTTCAACTTGAATTTCATCCAAACTGTATATAGTCTATAATGCTTTCCTCCAAATTTTGTTCTCCTGCATTAGTGCCAAAAATCTGCTCATTTCTACACTCCCATATCGATGGGCTGTTTATGCCGCTGCAAGTTTAATAATTGTGACCTCCAGCCCTTGGACTTGCTTTTCTGTACAATCCATTCCTTTTCTTCTTCCCACCTTCCAGGTTCCCTCAAAATCTGCATCCAACTTAAAACGCCTTTTCATCTTTCCATTGATTTCCCACACTCAAAAAATAAGTGTTGGATAGTATCCTTTTCACCACAGAAACAACACTTTTCCTCCACTGACATTCCAAACTTCCTGAATCTATCCTTTGTGGGCAAACGTTGATGACACTACATCCATAGCGTAAATCTGGCTCTCGGTCGAATATGATTATCAACAATTACTTTGTGTCATTGTGTTGGCTCTTCTTCTCCTCTGAAAGCATCATAGATCTTCCTCACTTTAAATATGTTTTTCCCAATCTGCTCCAGCCATTCCTCCATGTCCCTAACTTTCCTTCTGCATTTCCCTATCTTCTTCATCATCCAAGAACATGTACCAGGGAAAACCGCATCCATTATCTACTCTTCTCCAATAAAGTACGCATGGATCCATTTAATCCACAAGCTGTCAACTTCCTACAGATATTTCTGAGTGTTTTAACCATATTTTCCTCATTCTATTCCTTCAGGGAAATGATATTCCCCCCTTGCTTCCTTTTATCACAAATGTTCTCCCATGCTACTAGTGATTTCTTGGTAATTACTTACCTTCCACTCCAAAGAAAAGACCTGCATAATGATTCCAAGTGTTTTAGTACAATTTTAGGTAATGGAAAGCTCTGCATCCAATAATTCACCACAGCAAAAAAGACACTTTTAATAAACTGAAGTTGGTCTGCATAACTTAGCAATCTTCCTGGATGGTTAACTGAAGTCGGCCTCCATATCTTCTTGACTAATTAACTGTACTCCATCTTCTCTTTCTAATTTTTAAAAATTCCTATCATTCTGTTATTCACTTATTGTAGCATGAAAATAAGAGTTGTTACCATCTCTAAGTCGAAGCCAATCACTTTTTTCTTTTTGTCTTGCTATTTTCTCATCCATTTCACTCCACCTTATAACATCTTCAATGCACCTTATCACTTTTTATGTCTTCTCCTTATCCATTCTCTGGTTTTAAAGCTCATTCTGTGCTGCATGTAAATCGGCTCTTACTTCCTCTAAATTCTTTTTAACCTCTAACATTCTCCTTGTATAAGTATTCATCTCATACTTCAATCTTTGTAGCTTCTTCCAGACTACAAACATTGGCTTTCCCTCTAATTTTTCTGTCCAGCTTCTTTCTATAACTCCCAAAACTTCCTTATCCTCCAATAAGCAATTTGAAAAAAAAAATTTAGCTTTTTTTAAAATTTTCTGTCTTTCCTTCTGCAATTTAATTCTCAATAGACCATGATTTGAGATACCAAGTTCCAGGACTTCAACTTTAACATCAGGGAATTTTTGGAACCATTCTAGATTCCCAATTGCCCTATCTATCCTTGAGTATATAATGCCATTAACTTGTTCGTTTGACCAAGTGAAGAAATCACCAACATTGTCACACTAAAACAAGCATGTTGCATTCAACACTTCCTCCAAATCCATATATTCATTTGCTTGAACCTTATTCCCACCAATTATATCATTCATGGATAAGACATTATTAAAGTTCCTCATCACAAGCCATGGTTCCCCCTGTGTTTTATCCTGCAACTTCCCTATAACCTTCCACAACTTTTTCCTATCCTTCAACTGGTTCAAAGCATACACTGTTGTGAACCAATGTAACGGTTAATCATAATCACCAAATACTCCCACATGCATAATTTGATCACTATAGCTCATCAATGTCAATTGTATTTTAGCTTCATCCCATAATATCCAAATCCTCCCATTTGGATGTGCACTATAATTATCCATCACACTCAATTTCTCCCCTAACTCACTCCTCACCAGTTCATCTTTCTCTTTTTTTTACCCAAGTTTCAATTAAGCTAGCCACTTCAATATCCATATTTATGAGATGAGATCCAGTGTCAGAAGATTTGGCTGTTTTGTTAAGCCCCCTCACATTACAAGTTATGATCGTGGAACTTTTCCATAGGGATCAGGCAGATCATTCTAAATCTCCTCTCCCTTAGAAAAATTCCACTGGCTCCAGCTACTATCTCTCCCATGTTTTTCTGCTCACTGCAATCTGTAACTTTTCCTTTTCCTCTACTATTTGACTACACTACTTCCCACTGTTTCACTGCATGTTTTCCACTCCCTGATACTTCATTGGAATTTATTTCCTACACATCACATCCTGATATATTAGTGACATTCTTTTGAGCTACTTCATTTTGTTACCTCATTGACCTTTATCAGCCTTGTCACCTCCTTGTTTTACTTATCATTTCGGAACCAATCTCTTTTCAGCATATTTTCTCTACATCTATGGCCTCCTAGTTGGCATTTATCACATAAAAGAAGTTTTCATTCCTGTTCAACCTTTTGTTTAATTCTATTCCCCTCATCATCCCTGATATTGATGCTTTCTGGAATACTCTGTGATATATCAACCTCTATCAGCAACCTAGCATAAGAGACTCTCAGCTTATTTTCTTTGCATTTATCAGTGATCAAAGGTTTGTCCAGCGCACTACTAATTTCACTCAGACTCTTCACACCCCAAAGATAAAGAGTCAGTCGAGAAAATTTAACCCAAATAGGCATCGTTCTTACCATATCATCCTTCAATGAAAAGTTCTCCTTCCACCCCTGAAGAAACATAGCCCTATTATATATGGTATACGGTTCTCTTCTTAAGACATAATTCCTATCACTCCTGTATTTAAATTTCATGATGAAATATCAATCCTCATTGTAAAACAAGTCCGGCAAAACTACAAAGTTCCAATACTAAATCATGAATATCTCAACAACATTCATTGATAGTTCTCCATCCAAAGCATACATAATTAAAGCATTTTTCCGATTTAACATCATTCACCTCAATTTCTACTTTGATTTCACCATCAACCATCATGGGAGGTACATATTCAATTTTCAAACCATTTGAATGAACCTGATTCCCAGCAATTACATCAACCCATAGTTTCCCACTCATATCCGTACCTTTCTGGAATCCAATCTCCCGCAAACAATACAGCGCCGCACAACTCCTCTCTCAAAAGTCTCTTCTTCTTCAATCTTCTTTCCCCCATCTCCCCATGAGCATGGGGAGATGGGGAAACAATAGTTTTTTTTTTCAATTGATATACTTTTAAAGTTTATGTTATTGAATAAGTGTGGATCTGTTTCCATTCATTAGTATTGTTCATCGATATGATAGATTATATTGATTTGTCCATGATGATCCTTTAATCTAATTGTTCATGTCGATATATTTTGTCCGATATGATTTTACAGATGGTGTGTTTGTGATTTGATCTATGTTTTTCTATTAAGAGTTCCATTCTCGATCTGTGTTTTTCAAGGTGTTTATAGTTTAGACAACATAGATTGTGGTTGTATCAAGTGGTGTTACAGTTGTAGAAGATCACTTTTTGGCGTAGTGATATTGATGTTGACACGCTCCTCTTTGCCAAGTGGTAATAATTTTTGTGTAAGTGAGTTAATATCCCTGAGAGTGATGTTACATTTTTTATTGATCTCTAATATGTAATAGTACAGATGGTCAGTTTGGTTGACATTTAATTTGAATATCCTTGCAGTAGATTGACTATTTCTATAGGCTAGTTAGGTTGGATGTCAATTCTACTTATTGTAATCGTCACTGGGCATTTTTTCAAGCATCTTGGAATGATTGATTTTTCAAAAAAAAATCCGTACCTTTATGAGTTTATTCCTCTAGCTCCACAGCTTGATTCAGTTCCGGACATACGTCACCAATATTTTCTCTAGTCTCCATTTTTTCCTCCAGTTCTTCTTTCTTCTGACTAGCAGCTTTTACTAATTTCTCACTCACAGTGCTGCTCCATTTTGTCGATTGCAAGGTCACCTTTTTCTTTGGCCTACCCGACCCTCGTTTCATAGTTACAGTGGTTACACATTTACTGTGTGTAAATCACCCTCATAGTTAAGAGTATTCATATATATGATTTTACACTTAGAATTTTGTTTTAAAAAGTAAAACGTTATGGATAGACCGCCTTTCTTGACTCTTCCCTTTCAGAATGGTTTGAACAATTAAAAATTCTCTCTTTATATCATGAAGAGTAGGTCTCCTGACAGGCGACCAGTTCAGAAGCTTATGGACAAGCCAGGGGCCTGTCTATAAGCTTATGGACAGGGAGGGGCCTGTTTACAAATAATGGAAACTTAAACAAAAAAAAAACACGCCATAAGATAAAAAAGAATTTCACGCAATAAATTTTACGCATACACATAATTTCACACACAAACACACAGTACTCGGTTTTTCTTCTCCGAAAAGCTCTCAACAGCGATCAAGTTTTCCTTACCTTTCCAATCTTCTCGCCAGCGTGTTTCCAATCTTCTCATCCATGACGCCTTTTTGATATTCTCTGACGACGACAACCGGCGTGATTCCGACTCTTTTTGTTCTTCAGAATCCTATGAACGCCGATCAATTCTTCCTCACCTGTCTGTCGGTGTGTTTCTAATTACTCTCGTTCAATCCGTTCACGGTGCCTTTTCAATGTCCTTCGACAACAACTGCTATGATTCCAACAGAATTTAAAAACCAAATCTGTTGCTAGATCCCATTGAAGCAGATGAAATTTCAGTTTCTTTGGTCATAAAAACTACTTCTATTGAATTAAAATTTGTAGGAGAAAACACAATTGTAAACACCAGGATTCAACTTCAAGCAGATGAAATTCAGTTGCAAGAAGCTGAAATACTACTCGATTCCTATAAAGGTATGATTTTCTCTCATCAGACTGAAATTCTAGTGTTCCATTGAAATCGATATGAATATAGCTGTTTTTTGAAACTTCTAAACACTTAAATTTAACTGCTATGAACATGTATAGACATATGGAAATACTAGAAATATAAACTACATGGTGCACAAAAATTTCGTATAATTTATGCATTTGTTAACTTAAATCATGTATAGGTTACAAATATACATGCATCAGATTAAAATGAACAAAACATAGAAAATGCATTTGTCAATTCCAACTTTTGACAAACTTGTGCATTGTTCAGATTATAACATGTACAAAATACACTACACTTTGCATATATTACATTACAATTAGTATATATTATGCTTATCAGAACAGAGCTTACATTAGAAATTGTATTCTTTATTATTACAGGTACAAATTTTCCAAATTTAAATGAAATTGATGCCACTGAAAATCTTATCGGCGTAAAAGCAACAAAATTGGAAGCACTTCATGCCCTTTACAAGAAGCATGCAAATGCTATTGGTTTCATCTACAAGAAAGACTGCCAGCGTCAAAACAACAAAAGCCAGATTCGTGAAAAGTACTACAAGTGCTCTACTGGAGACCAACCAAAAAGATTAAAAACCAGCACTACCAACCCTGTTCCTTGGATGTATAATGAAAATCATATTGAAAAGAATAAGAAGGGGAAGAGAAAGGACCTGATTACAAAAACAGGATGGCTAGCTGAAATTAGAGTGAAGCTAAAGAATGATTATAACATCTTGGCACACCACAACACCGTACATTATCATGAGTTAACAAAACCAGCCTGGCAGTATCTCAGTAGGAGTGAATGGAAGATTACAGAAGACAAAGGAAAGACCATCACAACAATGGAAATGGCAGGTTTAAGACCTACTGTATGATATAAATACATGTCTTTTGAAGCTGGTGGAGAAGAAAATCTAGGGCATACGATGAAATACCACCTCAACTTTGTGAGTTGACTTCGGATGAAAGAAATATAAAGTGGAGATGCTCGAAAACTTGTTGACACACTCATGGAAATCAATGACAAGGATACATATTTCTTCTTAAAAGTCAAGTTCGACGGGGAAACAAAACTATCAGCAGTGTTTTGGAGGGATTCAATGATGCTAGAGGACTACAAACTCTATGGAGATGTCACCATATTTGACACACATACAAAACAAAAAATTATAACTTGATTAGTGCGCCAATAGTTGGAATCAACAATCACTGGAACATAACAATGTTTTTTTATGCTTTTATAGCACTGTCCTCAACACTTTCAAGAAATTAATGGAAGGAAGGGAACCTGTCAAGATCAAGATCCTGCAATGGGCCAAGCAATAAATGAGGTATGTTGTGAAAATTTGTTGCTTACAGTTCTGAGCACTAAATATGCACTCTTGGACATTAAACCTCTTACCTTACAGTATGAAAAACATGCCTTATAAGCTACACTTGTTACTTTAGAAAACAGGTTTCCTGAAAATGATGCAGCTTTAGAAATTCTATTTCTTAGACCTGAAACTGAGTAGGAAATGTTAGTTTCTGCACCTGTTAGCTTACAATATATATACTAATCAACTTCCATTTCTTGTTGCAACTTGCAGGTCTTCCAAAATACAAAACACAGGTTGTGCTTGTGGCACATAAAACAAATGCAATACAACATTATGGGAGATTAAAGAAAGATGAAGCCTTCAAAAGTGATATAGAGTACCATATGAAAAGGTATCATAATCCAACAGAATTTGAAAAAAAATGGACCTCCATAATCACCACATACAAGTTGGAAAGTAGCACCTGGTTTTAATGCCTTACGACATCTATGAAAATGGAGCGCGACATTCAACAATAATATTTTCTCAGTAGGCATCTTATCATCATAGCGAAGTGAAAACACCAACCACACACTATGCTTCAGTGTAAACAAAACAATAACACTGGCGCATTTCTATGAGCTCTTACCCAAACAATCAGAAAGTGGAGGAGAGATGAAGCAGAAAAGGAAAATACATGTACAAAAGCAAAACCAAATCATCAAAACAAATCAGGTACGTTTACATTAAAGATATGTATTACTTAGTCTGGAACCCAAATTCGTTAACTTACAGTATGCATTTATTTCCCACTACTGGGCCTGTACAGGTTTGGTTAAATATGCTGCTCAGGTTTACACACTTGCATTGTACAAAGGATTCAAAAATGAATTTACCCTAGCAATGGAAACTAAGGTCGAGGAACTGTTCTTAGAACCACCGACAAAAAAAAATGACGCCAGCCTAGAACATGATGAATCCAAATACGAGATAGTCGAGTACAAAAATGAAGATGGGTTGGTCGAAGTACAATGCACATGCAAGTGCTTCGAGGTATTAGGTATGATGTGCTTTCAGACTCTCAGAATATTGCACCTTCATTCCATCACAGAAATACCTGCAAAGTACATCCTCAAAAGGTGGACAAAAAAAGGCCAAAATAGAAGTATATGACAGGATTCTTGGACAAGGAAAACAACAATCAGAAAACATCAATGGCGTAGTTTCATGTAGGAAGCATATGTACAGCAAATTCTACAATCTGGTTCTAAAAAGCGAAGGAAACTCAGAAGCTAGAAATGCTCTTCAAGAGATGTTTGACACTTGCTCAGCAAGAATAGAAGACTTGTTGGCATAAAAAACAATAGCCAATGCAACTCAACCATAACAAGTGCACCTAAGGTATTGGATCCAGCCTAAGTGAAGACAAAGGGAATAGGAAAAAGGCTAAAATCAGGCATGGAAAAGAAAAAAACCAAGGAAGAAACTACTGAATTTGGCACAAAAACACCAGATGTGAAGACCCTGTAAAGAGTAGCATTGTTTAGGATACGAGTTGCATTTGTTTACCTATGTATTGATTTTTTTTTTCAAGATTATATTGTATGCCTAAGATTTTTGTTTACCTAAGATTTTTTATATATTCAATAACATGTATTTTTTAGCTTACAACTATAAATTATCAAATTATAACTTGCATTTGTTTTGCTTGCCCAAGTACCAACCTTTGTTTCAGAAAATGTTATTGATATGGAAACACTGACTACAAACTAACTGATATGTGATTACTTAGCTTACAACTGCAATTTATTAACCTACGGATTGCATTTGTTTTCCTATAAGCTCAGAAACCCAACACAATAAATCACATAACATAATTCCAAAAATCCAAAAATTCCAAGGCAAGGCACACAAGCTCGGTCCCACTGGTTCTTCACCAAGGCACAAAATTCCAAAAATCTAGAAGCCACTTCTGATTTAGCCACTAATAAATAAACCTAAACAGCTCGGGAATAATTATCAACTATAGTAAAAAAATAAAATGCCCCACTAGAAGATGGTGTTCTATAAGGACCCCAAACATCACAAGAACTAATTGAAATAGTGCACTAGCATTTGTAGAACTCAATGGAAAAACTATGACTAGTCTGTTTTTCTCTATAACATATAGAGCAAGGAACATAAGTCTTATTAGTGCTAAAATCAATAGAAGAAATAGAAGACAACACCGTAGAGGAGGGATGTCCAAAATGCTGATGCCATAAATCAGAAGAAGACACGGAAGTAACTGTTGGAAGAAACTGCGGGATAGGAGGATGATCACGAGTATCCAGTAGCCGAAGCCAAAACACCCCCTTTTCTGTTCACCCATGCCAATCACTTTCCTCGTACTTATTTTCTGTAAAATTCAATAATTTTTAGTAATCAAAGCTAGACAATTCAAGGCAAATAACAATCTAAAACATGATAATAAGTTTCACTTCAAAGTAGGTTTATATAGCACATGAGTAAGCATGACAGCACCAAAGCAAATGGAACCATATTGGGTAGTGGATGACATAGAGCCAATAGGCAGAACAACATTCACAGTATCAATAGCAATAGTAAGATTAGTAAGAGAACATTTGTCACCAGTAATGTGATATGAGGCTCCCCAATCAAGTATCCATGGTAAAGTAGACTTACCAGGCCCATTGTCAGTAAGAGAAATAAACTAATTAAATAAATGCATGGTCGTGCTTCAGTGGTCATCAGACACAGCAGGGCCAAAGTCGAATGAGGTAGGGACGTGACTAGAGGAAGCCACCGCCGCTAAACCAGGCGGAGACGTGGCGGTGCCAGTGAATGGCAGCGGGACAGGAAGTGCCATGGTGGAACCTCCGGTTACGGCACCGGCGGTCGACCGAGAGGCTGATGCCATTTTCTTGGTGGCGCTAGCTTTCTCCTTCAACTCCTTGAACCATTCTGGTACACCAATACTCTAGAAGCAGGAATCCTTATCGTGACCCTTGCGATGACAATGTGTACAAATAAGATTCTTGCGGTCAGATGCAGAAAGAACAAATGGCGAAGAACTTGTAGGTGGTGGGTGTTGTGCAACATACGCCATTGAGTTAGAAGAAGGCTCACGAGCTTGAATTATAGCTCTATGATTCCCCTCCTGAACAACAAGGGCATATAATTTCATGACAGGTGGCATTGGATCAATGCTCATGATATGTGATCGCAGGGTGTGAAAGCCTTCATCGAGTCCAGAAATGAATTGATAGATCAAATCCTTCTCTCTCTCTCTCTCTCTCTCTCTCTCTCTCTCTCTCGGAAGACTCTCACGGAAATATTGCAATGGCACAGTGTCTTGCTCTCTTCACAGTCACAAACTATAGGAGGCCACATGCAGTGATAATATGCAAACAACTTCTTCAATTTGCCAAAGTAAATGTCGATAGGTTGACCGTTCTGCCTGTAACTCTGAATAACCTCTTGCATTTGCAAAACTTTCATACCATCGCTAAGAATAAATTGTGCGTTCAGGTCATCCCACAATTTCTTAACTGTGGCAAACAAGCTTGTAGGAGATCTTAATACCGGATCCAGGGTTTGCAACATCCAGCAGACAAGAGTAGCATTAACCCCAAGCCAATCAGTAGTATCAGGATGACCATCCTGGGGTTTGGTAATGGATCCATCAATGAACCTAATCTTTTTCTTGGCAAGGAATGTGCGGCACATCGCGTCAGACCATTCAATGTAATTTTCTTGACCTTTCAGCATGTTCGGTATAAATTGCAAACCTGGACCATCGCCTGAGCCAATAAAGTAAGGATCAGTTGACATAAAACCAATAGGTACAGTAGTCCGAGGGCTAGATTGCAATTGCAACTGCTTCATTAAAGTCGCAATCACATCATAACCACTTATATCCTGAAGCTTCGGAACCACGGGAGTAGTATCAATTCGGGCCTATTCTTCAGGATTTCTTCCAGAGTCAGACATAGTGTAAAATCAGGTACAGATCAATAGAAGGTACAATAACCAACGCCAGATCGGATGAGCAAGACACGACTGCGTGTGAAGTTGACTACGATGGCGCGTGAGGTGCAGGATCGGCTTGTGGGAAGCAACGCTCGATCAGATCAGACGGCTGACTAATCATCACAACCGGACGGTGGCGGCGATGATTGGTGAGCAGTAGAGAATGGCCGATGTGCGCCTGAGGCGGCGGTGCTTGAGGAAGACGCGCAGCTGAGGCAGCGGCGCTGGAGCTCGGTAATGGGAGGAAAATTTTCTTTAGGGTTTCAGGATTTTAGGCTCTGATATCATGTAGAAAATAAGGGTAATAATTGTGTGTCTTTATTCATGATCTCACGATACATTATACAGTGGTACATGATACCTATACAAGATAGGAAAAGGTAATAGAATATAATTACAATTACAAGTAATATTCTAATTTCTTAATATTTTGTAATTACCAAGTTGCTCCACCGGCTACTCTAGGTACTGAACAATTCGCCGGTCCTCGGTTGCCTTTGAAGGTTGCCCTTTTCGTCTTCACCTTATTTTCCCCTAACCTTTTCAAAGTCGCACACCTTCTACACCAGTTGCCAGTCGTCAGTCATCAATTTTCTTTCAATATACTAGGTTTAGATTTCAAACTCTTCCCTTTTCTATGGTATTTATAGTCATCAATTTTCTTTCAATATACTAGGTTTAGATTTCAAACTCTTCCCTTTTCTATGGTATTTATTGTAATTCGATGCTTTCCTTTTACCTCCATATGTGTGATTATTTGGGTGAGATATTTGTTGTTAGATTCTATGTTTTGGATATGCTGTGTTTATTGCACTCAGGTTCTGATCCGTATGGGGAGCTGTCCAAAGGAAAAGATGTTTTTCTTTCCCATCCATATGTGTGTCTCGTTTTTATGGGGTGTATTATACTTGAGTCTAGGACTTGCAATACAGTGTTTGATATTTGTCGTGTCTTAACAATTTTTTTTAAAGCTTAGGTCGTTTGATATTTGTCGTGAGTTAAAAAGTTTTGTAGACCTTACCTGCAAGACATTTTGGTTTTGTGTTTCCCCTTAAACCAGTTTTTATTAAATTTCACTTTGCCGTTCTTGTTGTTTTTCCCCTCCTGTTTATCTATGTGCATGATCTGTCAGTGATGGCCAAGTTTTTAATGGCTATAACTTGTCTATTGGTGTCACGCTGTGAGTGTTATCTTATATCAGCCATAATCTTGAACTTGTTGTACATTGATTTTATCATGTGAAAATAAAATAATGAAAATTGAACGAGCAATTTACATATGCAAGAATAACAAAGCATAAATCACGTTTCAAGTAATAACAAAGTGATGGAGTCACAAGTAAACTCGTTGTCCTTGAAACAAATGAGTCTCATCGTGAACATCGTTTCCTAGGGCAAAACCATCTAAGGTAACAATTAACACGTAAGAGTTACACGTAAGGTAACAATTAACAAGAAATTGTTCATCTTTAAGTATATGAACACATATAATATCGTAGTATAATATTTTTAAATCACTACACATATCAATTTTTTTGAGGTGATTCCGTTACATACTGCCAAACCGATGAATATCCAAAATTTTAATAAAATTTCGAAACAAAATTCCACATAGAATTCAAACACAGAATTCAAACCGAATTTGAATATCATGCAATTTTGTACACCGATTACGCATTCAATTTTGGACATGAGACATTGAATTTTTGTATACATCACATTGGGAACTTTTGGCCTGAAATTTCTGAAAAATGAGGCCATGTACAATATTTACATATTTAGCCATGCATAAACATGCAATTTCCTTAATGCATATTTAGAACATATATTTTCCATGCACAATTTACTCAAATTTAAGGCATATAGAATAGCATCTAAATTCAAACAGAATATGGTATGCAATTTTGTCCGCAACATCAAGCATTCGAAATGAAATTTTTGAATCAGTATAATTCATCAAAGGGAAAGTCTCAGGAAAGATGGCCTATCCGTAACATTATGGACAGTCCACAGGGGCATTTACTTTAAATGCTGTAATTTTTTATAAAATTTAAATATTGTACTTTATAAGTTAAAACAAGTCATAATATGTATTTGAATGTGAAAATATAAAAATATATGATATAAAAAATATTTTCAAAAATTTTAAAATTTTTATGTAATTTAACAAATGTAGTACATAAGGTAAGAAATAAGTGGCTTATCCATAAACTTATGGACAGACTGCATGTCAAGAAACCTACTCTTCAACAAAATGTCATTCGTTTCAAGACTGTTAGACATATATTAATTTTATCATGCGAAAATAAAATAATGAAAATTAAACGAGCAATTTACATATGCAAGAATAACAAACTTTTATTAATTATTCAAGCATACAATAAAAAAGCTAAAATAATCAAAGCATAAATCACGTTTCCAAGTAATCACAAAGTGATGGAGTCACGAGTAAACTCGCTGCCCTTAAAACGAATGAGTCTCGTCATTGACATCGTTCCCTAGGGTAAAACCATCGAAGGTAATAATTAACACGTAAGAGTTACCTCAGATTCATGCAAGGCCCGAAGGACTATCACCGACAGAGCAACAGATAGAAACTTCGAGAAAGACAGAAAGAAGACTCAAGATTAGAATATGGAGGGACTTGAGAAATGGTGCGAGTTTCCTGACTGACTTAGAGACTCCATTTTTACTGCCCTAAGAGACCTTAATCATGGAAACGTGATATTATGATTTTCTGTAATTAGAGAAGAATATTCTTCAATAACCTACTCACAAAATTCGAGACATTCCATGAATACTCGAATCAAATCTGCTGGAAATTGAAGAAATTTTGCACAAATATTCTTCAACGTATTAAATATGGTAAACCGCGTATTCATTTAAAATAATATATCTCACAAAATATGGAAATATTTCGTTCTTATCTTTTTAAGAATTATACACAAGAAATTCCATATATACTATGCAGTTGGGCCTTCCCGAGACTTCCACGCGGCCTATAAGCGTTTTGGATAGTCTAGAGAAAAATTTATTCTGGGCTAATTTCCGCCCATGTTTTCTCTTTCAAGAGTGACATTTCAAAGATCTATATCTCATTCACCCTTGATCCTTTTTTAGAGTTTAAATAGTTGATTTTATAGTACTCGCAGAGGAGAACCCAAAAACGATATAACCTAAAATCCATTTGGGTACCACTCAAAACGAAGCCTAAAAAGTTGACGAATTTCAACCCTTTAATCATCATTTTTCAACAATCCCCCACATGAATAGATATTCATGTAGGAATCAGAACAATCACATTAGACACGGAGTTTAACTTGGTGATAGATTCATTTCAACGGCATAGATGCTGAATAGGATAAGTAGGTGCCACCCTTTGAACTTTTCCTTGAGAGAGTACACTTAGTCCACTGGTTAGGAAGTAGACATGATGTCCTTAAACTTCCCCTATCGCTTGTGTGAAAGACAATGCACTTCCCACAGACATCTTTCCTAGCCCTTGCGCTTTCCTCGGTTGTGTCCATTAATTAGGCCATGACACAAGCCTACTTATGTAAGGTTTCTAAAGAATTGCGTCCCAAAAATTCCCTTTCGAAGCGGCCACAGTTCTCGCTTACATAGGTGATTCTTGGCGTAAGAGTAGTTCCGTAAACTATTACGCTCTTTCAAGTACTACACACTCAATGCCTTGAATCATTAAAAACAATTTAATGCTTAACCTCAATTCACATAATTGTTTCTTCATCATAGGAATAAGACAGGAGGTATGAAACCCCCACAGTGATCGCGATGGGTCTTCGCAGTTTAGTTGTCCCTTTGAACCTAGATCTTGGGATCTCCAGTCACATAGGTTGGGTGTCCACGTACGTAACCCACCATTTATTGGACTTAATCATATTTCTTTCGATGAGTTCTCAACTAACTCTCGATTCAATTTCCTCGTCAAGAAATTGATTCAATCCTTTCGTCAAAGAATCACAACTCTTATCATATTGACCTTACGTAGTCAACATCGATAATTTTTGTTGAGAGTAGTCGTCTAATGGTATAGTGTCTTTGTTGAGACACACCATCATCGATATGGCTTTACGCTACACCAAAAAGCATACACATGCTTTGGTCATCCTAGGTATATCTTTCCCAATTTTATCCAACACAATGAACTTAAATTCCTCTATGAATCTAGAAAGAGAGAACCATTTCTCTACACAACTCAAACCATATCTACAAGTCTCAAACACAACTTGTTTCCAGTGATCATTTCTAGATAAATCGTGTATCATCTTACTATCCATTGTAAGAATTATCTAATGTGCACTTTAATAAGTACATCATACTATCAATGACTCTTGAGTTCTCTTCTTAAGAGACACCTCACCTTTACAAAATGTAACTCATTATGTTTAGAGTCATTCCATTGAATATGACATATCTCCAAGAGACTCAATCATCGTATCAATTTTACTATCAATGAGAAAAATATCAATTCAAAGACATAAATGACATGGTCATTTTTCGTGTCCCTTAGCATATTTGCCTTCATCGAACTCATTGATTCAATATCATTGGCTAAACAACAATTAGTTTGGTCACATGATGGGTCCTTTAGAAGCATTGAGCTTTCCATTTTTGCTCTATTCCGATTGTTATTAATATCTAAATCTCCAAATAATCATTTAGGTCCATTAGATGTACTTCTAGCTTTCATAAAGCCTTGATAGCAAGTACCAACAACCTTGGACTCCTTCTCACGTCTGGAGAGCACCCATCAAGTGCACGAATATACTTACTAATTGTTTAAATCTACTAGTACTCTAGTGATTTGAACTCATTGTAGATCAATCTCTCTATTATTCACTGCTTTCCACAAACATCATTTCATGGAATTTCATTTCCTTTGTTGGTTTATCCCTGATCCTTAATGATTTCATCTATTGACTCTTAAGTCCATTTAAGATAAATCAGGATCTCTAACACAAACTTCAACAAAATACACTTTCCATCAAGATGTATTTCTAGTTTCCATATATTATTTCTTGTGAATTTCAAGAAAATGATAGCACTTCAACATTGTGCATATCTAGTAAAGATACTTTTTAAGTATTCCTTTTACTACCTTCGCAATACGCCGACCCCAACATTCAAAAGAATTTGTAGGATGACTTTATGAGGAGTTTTATTTTTCTCCTTGGGTATCTTATTTAAAAGATCGCCACCTAATGTAAAGGCTCCTCCTCATCGCTTTGATCCTTTCTAGCGATTTCGTTCATCCACCATATAACCTTGTGAATGTTTCAACATTGTGAATCACATTCACCAAAGGATTATGTGTCTTCACATCATGGTCACATATAACCACATATGGCTTCTATGCATCACGTAAGTGGTTTCGTTAATTTACAAACCCCACTTACTAAAAGTTTTGTGTGTTCAATAACGAATCAATACTAGGTTCTTACCCATAAAATTTCTTTTAGGGCTAGATCCTTTTAACAATCAAAACACCTCCATGTATTGATCTTTTATCGTGGAAGTCTCTCTTATTCCTTCAACTCCCCTAGAATTAGAGATAACTAAACTTCCCGATCTCAATTAATTGTTCTTCCTCGCATGACCAATACCACAACCAATGTAGTATCAATCAATCGAGGATTCGATTAACTCTCACTATGACGCAGTGTGAGTTTACCAACTCCATGCAGATTTTATGCCCATTTTAAAGCCAACTTTCAGTATAACTGCACTTTACTTTCAGACTACTTGAATCGAACTTGACTGCCTTTATGCTCGAAACACATTCAAGTCCATTGCTCGACTCAAGTTTGAGTGCACTGTTCGACTCGATTTCGGGTTACCCTTTAGGTTTGAGTTAAAGTCTTCCCGACTTGATCAACTTGATCAAGTCTCTCATGATGACTTTTCATCTCAAATACCTATCAAAATTCATATGGTCGTTGAATTTTTAGATTTTCGTCTACCCCCCTACATTGGGATGGTTTAATTAAACATCCCCACACGTGTTAAGTTTCTGAAAACCTCGTGTCTTGGGGTTCCTAGACCAAATGTCATAGGATTCCTCATCTCAGAATTCTAAGGCTTTCCAACCAAAAAACTAGAGAATTGACCAAATGTCTTGGGATTCCCTATCTCATGATTCTTAGATTTTTTAACCATAAATCAAGAGATTTGACCAAAAGTCTCGGGATACCCATTCTCGGATGATATGTGTTATATTGTGTTCATATTTTGTGGGATTATTATGATTTTATTGAGATATAATTTGCACTTCTAGGTGTTTTTGGTGCAGGAATTCATTGATTGTTAAGAATTGAGAGGGAGCTATACATTTTACTCTTTTTCCCTTAACCAACAGTTTTTTCCCACTGGATTTTTGAGGTTAAGGTTTTTAATGAGGCGATGTGCTCCTATGGAAAATGTTCTTATTTTATAAGACATTTTTCCAGGGATGAAGGAAGAGAGGCAAAAGCAGAATTGCTGAAGTTATGAGGTGAAAAATGAATAATTGAAGAGATGTGGATTTGAAGAAAATAAAGATATTCACTTCTCATATTGATAAGAATTGTATTATCTCCTTCCATTTGAAATTCCTTAATTTTAGGAATTAGTTATTTAGAGTTAGAATAAATATTATATTATTTCTTTTTTCTTTCGGAGAAAGAGTCCGATTTAGATTTGGATACTGGTTTATGTACTTTGGCAGCCGTACGCATGTATAAATACATGCCAATGTTTTTTGGAAAGACATATACGCAGACTTTAGATTAAGGTTCATTAGTTTAGTTTTCATACTCCCTTCGTTTCACTAATAGTGGCGCCATAGGTTTGGGTGTTTGGATTTAGGTGGAGAAAATGAGTGGATGAAATTGAGTGTAGAAAGTAAAAAGTAGAATGAGTGGATGAAATTGAAGGAATCTTGCCAAAAATGGAAAGTGTGCCAATATAAAAGAAACAACCCAAAAAGGAAAGTGTGTCAATATTAAAGAAACACAAGGAGTATTAGATTCCGGAGACAGATTGAGAACAGGTTGCAGTCGCAGTTCTGAAATTTGTTTCCTGAGTTTATTCGGTGCACATTTATTCATTGAATTTCGTGCACAAATTGTGTTGATATTGGTGCACAACCATTCTTTGGATTAAGTGCACCGTTTTGGCGATCGGCAATCTGGTTGTTTGGTTGATTTTGGCAGTTATTATTCTAATTATGTTTCATCATTATATTATTTATTTATTTAGTTTAATTATTATAAGTAGTTAATTTATATATCGGCATGGAATAACAATCATTAGTTTATGAATCGTGATGCCTAATTGTTTTATAATTGATTCTTATGTGTTCTTGATTGTTCTTGGTTTATTTTATTCTTGATACATTTAAGCATGATCAACTTGAATATTATTGGGATAATGCTATCTAATTCCACTAATATGTAATCGTTGGAAAGGGTTAGTAAGTAACAAATTCTTGTGAAAAACAGCTAACTAGCTAATATTGTAATAGCAAGATAGGGAACAATTAAGTGTGCGTTACTATTTACTTTTACTTTGGTAATTGCTGTATCAGGTTCTTTTCATTTTTAATGCTATCAAAATGTGTATCTGGTTTAGCGAATACTTTCCAGGGACATCTTGGTAAGAGAAACAATTAGTCAATTATAATTATTTAATTATAATTGGTTAATTGTCGATAAAGTACGAAAGAATTGGGGAGGTTAAGCGTACCTACTTTCCTATAACTGATAGATGCATATGAATTGATTTATCTTTGCGCCTATGATCGATGTTTAACTAATGTGAGTTATTTCGAGCCGATTACCTTATTCATATATTTTATAGATTTTTATATTTGTTAGTTACATTATTATTTTATATTAGTTAGTTGCATTATTAGTTGTTAGATAAATTTGAAAATTAAGGCGTGGAGGCTACACCAAAAGTGTTCTATATTAGTAGGTATTTTATTATAGTTTTTACTCCATTCCTCGTGGGATCGACTCTGCTTACTACTGTGCTAATCTCATCTATAGAGTTTGCAGATTATTTTGGTGAGTGAAATGACGATCACCAACGGAATTCTTAGTTTTCTCAACCAAATTCTTGAGATTTTCCCCCCAATTCTTTGATTACAAGTAATCAGAGTTTTTAGCATAGTCATGATATCTCATGCTTTAGGGTTTGTACCATGGTTCACAAGAACTAATACCCTAGACATAGTCGTAAAATAGTGTCTTCACGTTCACCTTTCTAGGTCATACAAAATAACCAGATATGTCGAACGTCGAGCCCATATGCTCTATCAGTGCAATCTAAAAATGGTCACTCATGAGCCGTATGCTCATAGGCAATCAATCAAGATAGCCAATTATTGGAAATAGTTTTGTCAAACCTTTCATTGAATCAAAAGGGAACTTTACCAAACAATTAATATAATCATAGCTTATAAAAGCATAACCCAATTTTAGACACAACATAGATCTAAATTTTTTGTATATGCAGCTAAATCAAGTCCCTAAATGAACGAGAATACATCATGGATCAAATAACCCAATGTCAAATACTTCATTCATGCACAAATATATTACACTCTTGCCGAGAGATGTCATGTTTAAGTGCAAGTGAAGTTTATCATTTTATCGCATGCAATTCTCAAACCAAACATATAAAAGTCATGAATCACTAGTAGCACATTCTCACACAAAATGTGGTTTTAAATTTTTTTAACCAACACGACAGCCTACACAACCAAATTATTATACCATGCAAAATAGGTATTTCAATGTTTGATCAAGTATTTAAACAAATACTGTAACATTTTGAGGGCTTAGGAAATTTAAATGTCTCATAATTTCCAACACACATGCACTTCTTTTATGTGATTTCATAATTAAAAGGAATAGTAATGCTTGATTCAATATTCCAAACTCATGACATTTTTTCTAACTTTAAGCTATTCATGCAAAGGATCAAATATGATTTATTTCCATGTCAACATTTAATCTCATAAGCATGAATATCACGGAATCAACATACCATATATCTTAGTTTGCGACTTGACCAAAAGTTAACTCCTTTAATTCTTTCATGTCACCAAGCAATAAATCTTGTCGTACCTCCATGCCAAGTTTCTCTTCCATATATGGAGATATGCAACCGTGTATACTCGGAATCATCTCTGATACTTACAAGAAATTGTTCATCGTTAAGTATATGAACACATCTAATATCGTAGTATAATATTTTTAAATCACTACACATAACAAATATTTTGAGGTGATTCCGTTACATACTGCCAAACCGATGAATATCCAAAATTTTAACAAAATTTTGAAACAAAATTTCACATAGAATTCAAACACAGAATTCAAACCAAATTTGAATATCATGCAATTTTGTATTCCAATTACGCATTCAATTTTGGACATAAGACATTGAATTTTTGTATACATCACATTGGGAAATTTTGGCCTGAAATTTCTGGAAAATGATGCCGCGTGCAATATTTACATATTTAGCCATGCATAAACATGCAATTTCCTTAATGTATATTTAGAATATATATTTTCCATGCACAATTTACTCAAATTTAAGGCATATAGAATAGCATCTAAATTCAAACAAAATATGGTATGCAATTTTGTTCGCAACATCAAGCATTCAACATGAAATTTCTGAATTAATATAATTCAACAAAGGGAAAGTCTTAGGAAATGCAGCCTATTCGTAACATTATGGACAGTTAACAGGGGCTTTTACCTTAAATGCTATAATTGTTTTATAAAATTTAAATATTGTATTTTATAAGTTTAAAAAAATTATAATATTATTTGAATGTGAAAATATAAAAATATATGATATAAAAAATATTTTCAAATTTTTTAAATTTTGTATATAATTTAACAAATGTAGTACATAAGGTAAGAAATAAGTGGTCTGTCCATAAGTTTATGGACAGACCGCCTGTTAGGAGACCTACTCTTCAACAAATGTCATTCGTTTCAAGACTGTTAGACACATATTGATTTTATCATGCGAAAATAAAATAATGAAAATTAAACGAGCAATTTACATATGCAAGAATAACAAACTTTTATTAATTATTCAAGCATACAATCAAAAAGCTAAAATAATCAAAGCATAAATCACGTTTCAAGTAATCACAAAGTGATAGAGTCACGAGTGAAATTTGGTTTTACCTAATTAGTTCAATTATCACTACTGTGTTCCAACATAACATATCTAACCAAGTATGCAATAAAGTAAAGCATAAAGACACACAACTTGGTTACGCAGTTCGGTGAAATCCACCTACATCTGCGGGGCCTGACCCAGTTCAGAATGAATCCACTAATCAGAAAGATATAGTACAAAGTACACCATACCATTATACTTATTTTATCTAACTATAACGTGAATCCTGCAAGCTCCCCTTGCTACCAATCCGCCTTCATCAGACTCCCTCTGACCTCGAAACTCA
Organism: Rubia yunnanensis; assembly: GCA_037428765.1. NCBI lineage: Eukaryota > Viridiplantae > Streptophyta > Magnoliopsida > Gentianales > Rubiaceae > Rubia > Rubia yunnanensis. The sequence goes on along the minus strand of CM075071.1, from coordinate 29,665,101 downwards.
TCGACGCTGGATCTCCTTCTCCCAAGGAATTAAGGTATACGATTCCTGATAACCAACGGGCTGCTTCATGTAGACTAGAACATCAAGAGCACCATTAAGGAAAGCATTCTTGACATCCAACTGATGAAGTGGCCAGGAACGCATGGTGGCCATGGAAAGAACCGTCCTAACAATGGAGGCTTTGACCATAGGACTGAAAGTGTGGTCAAAATCAAAACCCGGAATCTGCGAGAAACCCTGCGCCACAAGTCTAGCTTTGTGACGCTCAAGAGTGTCATCTGGTAGATACTTGAGCCTACAGACCCATTTGGAGCCAACAATGTTGACATTCGAAGGTCGAGGCACCAAATCCCAAGTGTGCTGACCACGAAGAGCGGCCATCTCATCATCCATGGCTGAAACCCAGGCTGGATCCTGAAGGGCAGAGCGATAATCAGTGGGCTCTGTCTGAGAGAGGAGTGCGGCAGTGAGACTATGAGCAATAATATCTGAATAATCCCAGCGCTGAATGGCACCAGTAGAAGACCGAGTGACCATCCGATAAGTACGAAGCGGGGGCGGCGAAGATGGAGGAGTCGAACCAGCTGATGACACCGAGGAAGATCGAGATGCACTGACCGAAGAGTGGCCGTCGGAAGTTGCCAGAGAAATAATTGCCGATAAAGGCTGAGACTTGGTGGCCGGTGGCTGAGGAGTGATGGCCAGCGGCTGAGGTATGGTGGGCATTGGCCGAGGAGCCGGGTCCAGGTCAACCGTCCAGATGGAAGATGGTGGTGAAGGAGGGGCAGCTGGAACAGGCACAGACACATGTGTGGTGACCCCAATCGATGAAGTAACAGTTCCATCAAAAAATGATGAAATCTCCAGATCTGAAATTGAATGACTGTCTGTAGAAGATGAGACATAAGGGAAGAAAGTTTCATCAAAACGAACATGACGAGAGATATATATGCGCCCAGAAGTCTGGTCGAGACACTGGAAGCCCTTGTGACGAGGGCTATAGCCAATAAAAACACAAGGAATGGATCGGGGTGTGATAGCGGGCGGTCGTCGCACCCCTATGCAAAAGATAATTTGTAAGCCCTTTTTGCTTACTTTCTACAACTAGGTAGATAGTGGCAAATTGGGGTCGTCCAAGGAGAAGAGGGATCTTCCTAAGCGCTTAAGCACAAATGGTTAATATTATGCTAGGATAAAATATATACACACACATAAAAGCAAGTAAAATGAGAGGGTTGGTTGGTTGGTTTTCCTAAGTTACGAAAGTAAAAAGACAAGATAACTAGCAAGGTCAAGTGACTATGCTAATCATCAAACAAAACTAAGAAAAGGGGTTTTAAAACTACAAAGATAAAAAGCCTTGGGGGCAAGGGATATCCACTTCCAAATCTAATGTAGGTCATTGAATCATTCTTTCATTCTATCATATAGCATTACATGACTCAACATCAACATACCCATCTAGCAAGAATCACAACACGTTATGCACAAGAAGTTCTAAGTTCACGCTCATAGATTTTCATGCAAAGGAGCTACGGAATTCGTCACGTTCCTAACACCTAACCAATTCAATCATACAAGCACTCCCTATGCTCAAGCAACTCATGGCACAAATGAAGTGAAACACACCATTAAGAATACACAAATGCTAAATAACAAATGCTTCAAGGATGAATTAAAATCATCTATTCAATACTTCAACTGCTTGTTGTGGAGACTAAAATCCTATCCTTCTTAGTTTGTAGTTTGCAAGAGTGAGTTCGACATCTCTCGTCAAACCTCACCAATGACTCCCGTTGTCGCGACCATGACTCAAGGTATCCCATTGGTGGCATTTAATCACGAAGAACCAACAAGCTTGGAAATGCTTATGACCACTACACCGTGACTAAGCATTTAACCAATTCATGCAATTACATGAGATTGGATGAACGTGCAACGCACATTCATCCAAGAGCATATAACTCTCTCGTTTGCTACACAAACGAACATGACGAAGAGTTCAACATCAATCACATTCATCTAGCACATTATCAATCCATCAACACAATCAAAAGCTCTAAATCATACTCATACATTCCTAACAAGAAAAAGGGGGAAAATCAACCCAAATCCCCCAAACCCTAGCTAGCAATTCATACAAGTATTTCATATGCTCAAGCTTTCAACAACATCAATGAAATCAACAATTAACATTCAAAGCACACTAAATGCACAATAGCAAAAACACCAAATAGATAGATAAAATGAGTTCTTGCTACATAGATATGGAAGCTTCAATCCTTGCTCCCAAGTACAATAACTACTCTAGAATAACAAAAGACATAGAAACTAAGAAAGGAAGAAGAGAAAAACTAGGGTTTTGGCCCAAGAACAGGGGCCAAAAGCTGTGGAAAGAAGGGGGTGAAGAGGTATTTATAGGGGAAGAAAAAGGGGAGAAAAACGCTGCTGCAGGGCTGACTGGACGCTGTCGTCGCGACTCGCGACGAGCTTCATCGCGAGTCGCGACCAAATCAGTAACTCCAGCCCTGTTTTGTTTTGCTTCCTCCGGGTGAACCGTTGATCCGTTTCGGGAGTTCTTGTAGTCAATTTTATAGTGCTCGAGAAGAGGAATCCAATGGTTCCACTCTTGAAGGCTGATTCTTCTCGGAAAATTCTGAGAACCCTGGATCATCATTCATCCGTTGCTTTGCTCTCCTTTCTTCACCTCTTCACTTCTTCAAATCTTCACAAAGCTCAAATGTAAGTCTTCAAATCTTCAAAGATATCTTTCAAAGTCTTCAAATCTTCAAAGTCTTCAAACAAATCACCTTGTCACACAAAATCATCTAAAAAGTGATAAAAATGCCAAAGTCGCTTTTATCGCTCCTTAAATGATTTCAAGGCAAAATGCCACATTCAGAGCACAAAATTGTCCAAAACCTAATCCTAAAAACCCTAAAATATCCGCATAAAATGGCCATCAGGGTGCAAACTTATCAGTAGCTGTGGCACGCGGACATGGAAATGCACGGCAACCAAACGGGTGAAAGAGGGTATAGTCAGGCACATGACCAAAAACAACCTCAAAAGGTGATTTTCCACTCATAACTGAACTAGGCAGACGGTTAATAATGTAAACCGCAGAGGAGAAAGCTTCCACTTAATAACAGTGCGGCACAGAAGAGTGAAAAAGCATGGCAAGATCAGTCTCTGTGATGTGACGATGCTTCCGCTCAGCCCGGCCATTCTGAGCAGGTGTATAGGGTGAGGACATCTGATGATGAATGCCACATGATATGAGATGAGCCTGAAGTCGGTGATTAGTAAACTCGGTGCCACCATCGGTCTGAAAATTTTTAACCCTAGCAGAAAACTGATTCTCAACGAATTTCTTAAACTGGATAAAAATGTCATAGAAATTCGACTTATGCCGCATCGGAAGAAACCATGTGAATCACAAAAAATCATCAATGAAAATGGCATAATAAGAGAAACCACCGACAGATAAGATAGGAGATGGTCCCCACAAATCACAATGTACTTTATCCAATAAACCAGTAGCGCGTTTGTCACTAGTGGAAAAGGGTAAACGGCTACTCTTGGCCATCTGACAAGGAGAGCAACTGACAGGTGCAGGCATAGCAGAAGTGACAGAAATAAGGCCCCGTCGATTCAATAACTGAACAGTATCATGAGACACATGACCGAGGTGAGAGTGCCACTGCTCAAAAGAAGCATGAAGCTTTGTAGAGCGTAGTTCGCCTAAAAAGCTGGAATCACCAGTCTCAAGAAAATAAAGACCTGAACTATGACGGCCTTTACCAATTATCGTCCCTGTATGCTTATGCTCAATGGAAAATGCATCGGCATAAAATATAGAACGGATAGGTAAATCACGAGTAAGCTTACTGATGGACAATAAGCTTCTAGTAATCTTAGGAACTACCAGAACATCATTAACAGAGAAACTAGAGAAATGACATTGGCCGATGTGACAAATAGATAATGATTCACCATTTCCAACAAGAATAGAATCAGAACCACGATAAGATTGTACCTTATCAAGATGACTGGTGTGAGCAGTGATGTGAGATGTAGCACCCGAATTAGCAATCCACTAATTTGATGAAGGATGATGATTGAGACCATTCACACTGGCCTGAAACAAAGCTTTGTCCGCAATCCAATTAGCGGAACCATCTACCCGAGAAAAAGGTGCCAAATAAACCATAGCAAGAAGATGGCCAGAAAATATGTACAAAATGACCTGGCGCATGCAAAAAATGCCAGAAAATGCTATTAAACAGCTAGGCGTGTGACTTCACGGGCAGAAAATGCTATTGAACCGCCAGGCGCATGACTTCACGCGCAGAAGATGCTGTTGGCTCGCCAGGCGCGTGACTTCACACACGGAAGGGTGTGCGCGCATCTGCACACACGAGTGCGTGGACGCACGCGCTTCTGGAAGAAACTGGCTCGTGGATCTGGCTGTTACTGGTTCGGCCGAGACTCGATGAGCACACTGGAGACGAAGCCGAGCACGACGGGCACGACGACGAGCATAGTGACGAGCACAATGACGAGCACGACGAGATGAGAGGAGGCTGAAATTTGATATCCGGAAATAAAGCCGCTGCCGCCGGAGATGACTTGAAGGTTTGAACGCCAGGGGGTTTGAACGCCGACGATGCCGGATACGAACGCGGGGGATGAGGAGTTTGATTCTTTAGAAAGCAAGAGACACCGGTAAAGAGGATGACGAAATAGGCTGTTGGGAGCCGTCCGATATTGCCGGAAATTGATCGAAAATTCGCCGGAAATTGATTGGAAATTTGCTGGAAACAGTTGCTTTTATCGGTCGGAAAAAGAAATAAAAATAAATTTATGATTTGGGATCAGAACTTGCTCTGATACCATGACAGAATGATTTACCGTAATAAATTGTATTATTGATATCTGAATATATAGAGAGTACAATAGATGTATAATAAGGAAAGAACTCTAATCAGAATAAATCATAATCTAATCAGGGGTCTGATTTAGTCTAACAACGGGGCTCGTGCAAAAATTGAGACAATATATGTACATAATATGCCAAATTGAGCCTTGTAAAGGCCAAATAAATTAGGCGACCAACCAATCGCCGATATTGCTAAACATTCTGGAACAAAGACATGTACGCCGAGCCAACTGATAATGTTGTTCCATAGGGAAACTGGCCGACTTTGCACCAAGCAAGAAATTTTCACATATGATGTGTTTTGTCTTCATTAGGTTTAACCCTATGCATATATATTACAAAGGGATTAGGCTGGACACACATATATAATAACATCCCAATTATGACATAAGCCCAATTATGACATGTATACAAATATTCCCTATACCCCCCCCCCCCCTACCAAGCATGTGAGTTAAAAATACAAATACCCAACTTGTAGAGAAGCTAATCAAAATTATATTTCCCTAAATCTTTAATAAAGATGTCCGCCAATTGCTCATTTGTAGGAACATGTGAAGTACAAATGATATCATCAAGAATAATACCACGCAAGAAGTGAAAATCCATCTCAATATGTTTTGTGCGTTCATGAAAAACATGATTGTAGGCAAGACATAAGGCACACTGACTATCATAGTACAAGGAGATATCTCGGGGTTGTTCTACACCCAAACATAGCAACAAACCTTTTAGCCATTTTAACTCACAAGCAACAGCTGTCACAGAGCGACAATCTGCTTTCGATAAATAATGAGAAACCATGGCTTGCTTCATAGTCTTCTAGGAAATAGGAGAACCATCAAGAAAAACTAACCAACTACAGAGCGATCATTGTGAAAGAGGACATTAAGCCCAATAATAACCTATATACAAATATAACATATATTCCTAATAAAGGATGATGGGTTACCAGTTGACAAGACAAATCCGTGGCTCTTGAGGTGACGGTACTCATGACATAAGGAATGACATTCGCAACAGAAATGAATAAGAAAATAAAATCCATGACGTTCTGGAAACATGTGACGCTTCCTCATTTTAGTGCGGTAGAAGCTTTAATATATGCAAGCACATCCACTTATATAGAACAATAACACATTAAACCCCAAACTCATCACACAAGCTGTGAATCAAACAAACCAATGCCTTTAAAGTTCATCAATGAATGCAATTTTACAAAAACATTTATTATATTTTATGGTTTCACACATATTAACTATTTTGAATAAGATAAAATGAAGATATCAATTAACAAATAAAAAAAATATGTACTCCTTTTATAGGATTAGCGAATGTGGAGGTGGGATGGATGATAACACGGAAACATTATCTGGGAGTTGTGCTAATATGAGCGTGGGGAAGAAGTAACATGAGATAGATCCCAATTTTTCTCCAAGTTGTAACCGGGAGAAGATGTGTAGCGCAGGCGCTGGGCATGTTTGCAAGTCCACCACTTGTGAGTAGGGATGGGGTGCCAGGGGAACGGTATTCACTACAAGAAATAGGACATTTTATCCCAGTTCTACAGGACTTTTTACCTCATCTTTTAGCCCATAAAAAACCGAGATAAATACAACCGAAGTAAAAAGCACATTTTGTACCTCGGTTAAAAACTGAGGTAAATAGTACCTTTTACCTTGGTTTTGGACCAACGTCGGTAGGTATTGTGACTGACGTCACTAAATGCAAGAAGGCCAACGATAGGAGACCATATCTGCGATATTGTTACGATCAACGTCGACATCCAAAAGCATGCGACGTCGACCATAGAAAGATGGCAACCGATGGGAGAGGAATTGTGGCGACATTGTTGAGAATGACGTTGGTCTAAATAGGAGAAATGTTGCAGGCAATGATAAGCGACATCGCACAGAGTGAGAGACCCACATCGTTTGCCAGCTGACGTGGAACGCTGATGAATACGACATCATTTTGAATGGTTAACATCGCAAAAAAAATGACACTGGTTTATGCGAGGTCGGTAAAGTGTCGTTTAGGCACTGGTTTATGCGATGTCGCAATTTAATCAGTTATATCTTATTTCTCGTAAAATATTATAATATTAAATATTTGATAATGCATACAATCGGTCATCGATCCGTTACATGTTATTTAAAATGTGATAAATTGTGAAATGGTTAAACATCATACAACATTCAATTATTGTTTAATTAATGCGGGAATGATTGACATGATAATTAAAACCAACAAAATTATGACATATGTTACAAATACATGTTACAATATGTTAAAATACATAAGGTTGATATAAATTTGAAACATTAATTGTATTGAACCTTCATTTTCTACGTTGTACGGCATTAAGATTTTCAGGGCGACCAATGAAAAGACAACTCCGTCCATCTACATGCGAGAAGTCCATCGATAAATCTCTTTGCTCCTATTACAACTAATACACGAGAAACAAAATTTATGTTACAATCGAGCATTACCCATAAATACACATAATATAGTCATACGTGGACGACATTAATCTCAATATGGATATAGTAACTGATCTGAATAAAAGTGCCGTCGCATGCGTAAGAAACTGATAGGGCTGATATTACCATATGTTTTGGGTTGTATTTGCGTGGATATGTTGATTAAATTAGTCAAAACTTATATTTAGATGGTATTTTGTTGGAATTTAGAATTTTGAAAAGAAATTGATGAGTTGATGCAGTTATCAGTTCGGATGACCATTCAAACCAATTTTCGGAGACATAGGAGCAAAAATGCAAAAAACAGATTTGGACGCTGGGCTGGAATGTACGTGTTACTTGGCATGAAGAAGACAATAAGGAAAATTATTGTGAAAAGAGGCATGGAATATTTTGATGGATTAAATTTGTCAAGTCCAAATTAGAAAAATAATTGGATTGCTTGAAGACTCCTAAATTTTAGGTGAAGATATTTTCTAATCTTCTTGGATTTTAAATAGATTAGGAAAAGACATATTTTATTCCTTATCTATCTGTTGGTTGTAATAATTTTTCCCTAGACTATTTCTTTCATTGACGTACGAAGAGTCTAATTCTATGCTGACAGTATTCACGTTTTGACACTTTTTCAGTATTCTATTTAGACAATTTTGATAATTTATTTTAATGCTTTTGATTGTTAATTCAATTATGTTTTTCTAGCTAAATTCATTTTTTCCGGTAAAGATCAAGGAAGTACGGTGTCGATTCTCGTGAAATCTAATTAGTTTTTATACTTTGATTGCATGCTTGCATCTGTTGTTCTTGATTATATTGTTTATGTTTGCTTTCATGTTAATGAGTAGTGTGTAATATTTGATATCATGATAGTTAATTTAATACCAATTGAACCAATCATCCGTAATTGTGATTTAAGTCTAATCAGTGGTAGGGAATAACAGTCTTAATTTAACAATCTGGCATCCGAGTTTGTTGGTTATGAATATGGTCATTCTCATTATTAATGTTGCTAGCATATTAAATCTATAGAGCGTCTCTTAGGTTATATGTTGGTTAGAGAATTAGTTGGTGAGGCGTCATCCTGATTATCGAAAGGTAAGGAAAGACTGGTGGCTTGCAACTATGACCAGTTTGTGTTCCCAGTATAGAATTGATCGAAACCGGAATTCTCTCATCATAGTTGAATCTTTTTGCAATCTGTAACAATTTTCTAATTTTAGTTGTTCTCAACTTTTCGTTTTTATTATTTATCATCATCAAATCATTTTTTTGGTTACAAAATTGCAGGTTAAGAATTAAGAAATATCTCACCAATCTCTTGGGAAACGAAATTGCTCATTGTTGTATTGGTCAAGATGATCATCCCGACCATCGAATTGTGAATTTGGAATTTGGCTTAGAGCTCAAATTATTTTTGGTGTAAAACGATGCATAAAAAACCGATGTCACAAAGACCGAGTGAAGAGCGACTACGAATATTCCCTTAACATGTGCGACATGGATCCATGTTCGGCACCATATCGTATAGAGCGATTAACTGTGACCGACATTAACATTCATATTGTGTCCAGCTGAATCTAAACCTTTTTTTCTCACTCTTTACAAGCATGGCATCATATTGGAAACAAAACAACATTTAGTACATAACATGTAACACAATCATCATACTTCTTGAAAATATTCAATCTTTGATGAGTGGGGGAAAAAATATATAGAAAGTATGGTAACAAAATTGCTAAATGAACATGGAAAAGATGGAAAACTACCTCAATTAATTTGAACCTAGAAATGCTCCATCTTTGGGTACTTGTTGATGGTTGAGGAAAACAATTTTATTGAGCCCTTTCATTGTTGTAATGGTGTTAATGGATAGGGTGGGTTTGTAGGATTTATGTTGGATATGGAAATGGGTGTTAGTGCTAAATGTTATTGACATGAAATAGGGTTGGGGGGAATTTTATTTCAAAATTTTGGCTGAAATTTCGGTTCCCACTAAAAATTTCAGATTGAGAAATGTAGCTCAATATTCAGTGCGACACGAGTACGGCGTCCCACATCAGGGCCATAGTCTAATTTTCAAAAATTATCATAAAATTCTCCCTTTGAAGATTGAGGGCTCTTCCGTCAACCCGTTTATGACCAAATCGAAGGGACCTAAATCGGAACAACATTGTCGTCACAATTTGAATTAAAAATGGTATCTCCAATTTTGCATTTCAACATCTCCCACTTTCTTGGAGGAACATAAGTGCAAAAATTTAAAAGATTACTGGTTGTCCCAAACTCAATTCCTATTGTCTCAAAAAGACGCTTTGTCATCCCTAGTCGAACTTATAATATGTGAGAGTGTTAACATGTATAGATTAGATACACATCAATCCCCAAATCAATGAGATTGCATCTTATCTTGTAGATAGTCTCATATCAATTTCCTAATCAATGGGATTGCACCATATCTTATAGATACCCTCATATCAATCCCCTAATCAATAGGATTGCATCTTATCTTGTAAACTCTACAAATTCATCATCTCTGAAATGAAAAGCAACACAAATGTTTTTTCTAAACTTCTTCCATTCTTTACATGGTATCAGCCTAACATTCGATTCAAGAATGTCTACTGAACAATCTTCAACAATTGGCTCCACCAACGCCCTTATTATTGTTTCCTCTGATTCTCATAATCCTAGTTTCAACTTCCTAAACTTAGTGATTCGTCTTGATCGCTCAAACTACTCGCTCTGGCACAACACAATCTGTTCGGCTCTTGAGGCATATGGCTTGGACGCCTTCCTCACCGACTATACACCACTTCCGGTAACCATCACCATTCTAGCTGTGCCTCCCTCAGATCCCCTCAACCCATCAACGGGCACTCCAGCGACAATAAAACCAAACCCGGCGCTGCCAATTTGGATGAAGAAGGACAAGCTTGTGCTCTTATGGATCCGCTCCACGCTCACCACTCCTCTCCTCGGCATCATTACTCGTGCAACCACCACCGGTGAAGCTTGGACAATTCTTGCTCAGACTTTTCAAGTTCAAACGAATGCCCAATTCACTTTCTCCAGCAACTAAAGATGCTGTCAAAAGGTTCGCTATCCGTTCTTGATTACTTTGAGAAGAAACGGGCCCTTGCAGACTCTCTCTCTTAATGTATATATGAGGTCTCCTACATTGACTTTGTTGGTTATCTTCTTCATGGGCGTGGTTCTCAGTTTGGCCCTCTCTGATCAGCTCTGTCTCTTCGGTCGGAACCCTTATCTTCCGACGAATTGTTAGGCATACTACTGCTGGAGGAAACTTGGCATTGCTCCAATCTCCAGCATCCAATGCCTTCAACTATTTCTCCAGCAACCGTCCACAATACTGGGACCGTGCGCCTGACCGCCTTGACCACGATGGACCATCGACTGGTGACTACCTAACTGATAGGTCTTGGTCTTAGTGCCAAATTTGCAAAGAGCTTGGGAACGATGCGCTCAATTACTTCCAGCGTGTGAACCTCCGAGCTTTTCCAGCTATGAATCGCAATGCTGCAGCAAGGCTCAGTGGCGCTTCCAGCAATAATGCTGCATTCATGACGTCTATGTCCAGCCCATCTGACATTGAAGATCCTTGGTTTGTGGACTCAGGTTCTTCCCATCATGTGACGCCAGGAATTTGCAACCTCACCCTTCAGACCACCTATAATGGTAATGACCGACTCATGGTCGGAGACGGTACATCTCTCCCTATTGCTCATTTAGGTCATTCTATGCTCTCTGTTGATCATGCTACTAAGCCTTTACAAGTTCGTAATGTCTTACACGTTCCAAATATTACCAAAAATTTTCTTAGTGTCTCTCAACTATCTCGCGATAATAATGTCTATGTTGAACTTCATTCAGATTTTTGTCTTGTCAAGAACTCGCAGGGTCAGACACTTCTAAGGGGAATTGTTGAGAATGGTCTATATCACCTCCCATATCATCGCCCTTTATCCAATCCCTCCATACGTAACCAGTCATCTATCTCAGTGAGCGCACATCTCTTCAATGTTGGTATCACCCACTGACACATCCTCATGAGTCAATTCTTCGTCGTCTAGTTTCTAGTCAGAAATTACCAGTGTCTTGTAATAAATTGGATTCAGTTTGCGGCTCTTGTCAACTTGGTAAAAGTCACCGACTTCCTCTTCCTAGTCATATTGAATCCTCTTTGAAACCTTTTAATTTAATTCATTTTGATGTGTGGGGGCCATCCCCTGAACTTTTCACAAATGGTTGTCACTATTATATCAGTTTCATTGATGATTGCACCAAATTCACGTGGCTCTACTTCATTTCTACAAAATCACAAGTGTTTTCCATTGTTGAGATTTTTATTAAATTGATTCACACTCAATTTTCCACTCAAATAAAAGCTTTTCAGTCCGATTGGGGTGGTGATTACCGCAATGTCTCCACCCTTCTCGAATCACTTAGCATTCACCACAAAATTTCTTGTCCCTACACTCCTGAACAAAATGGTTCTGCTGAGCGGCGCAATTGCACTATTGTGGAAAAGGGCCTTTCCCTTCTTGCTCACTCTCGTCTCTCTATCAAGTTCTAGGAACAGGCATTTCACACATCCGTCTACCTGATCAATCGTACCATAACCCCTGTTCTGAGATACAAGCCCCCCTATGAATGTCTCTATGGAAAACCCCCATACTACATCCTTCTAAAATCCTTTGGTTGTCTCTGCAACCCATTCCCACGTCCCTATACTTCCCACAAGCTAGAGTATCACTCTTTGCCTTGTATCTTCCTTGGCTATAACACTAAACACAAAGGGCTATCCTTGTTATCATGTACTGACTATGCATACGTATATCTCTCGATATGCTGTGTTTGACGAGTCTGTCATCCCTTACCCTAGTCATGTCTCTTCCAACTCATTCCATTCATCTTCGTCTCACACAGTCCTTCTCTCCACTCTCCAAAATTCCTCTTCCGATTAACCACCTCTATCGACCATTTCCACCTCCTTGAGTCAACCACCTATGTCACTTCCCCTCAACCCCAATCCTACTCCCTTGATGGATCCCACCTCCTCTGAGTCTCAACCTCACTCATCCTCACCATTCTTTCCTTTGTTCTCTTCTCCCTCACCCTCTTCTCCATCATATCCCAATGCCCCCAGTTGGTTTCGTCCGCTTGACAACTCTACTCATCATATGAAAACTCATTCCTCCACCCACTCACTCAAACCCAAAGCTCTTCTGTCCACCAACTACCCTCTCCCGGCTGCCTAGCTACTACTCTTGAACCGAAGCTTTTTAACCAATCCTCTAAAGACCCTAACTGGCAGCATGCTATACAGCTTAAATACTATGCCCTAATGAATAATAAGACGTGGGACCCTGTCCCTCATCCTTCGGGAGCTAATGTCGTTGGTTGTAAGTGGGTGTACAGGTTGAAGCAGAAAGCTGAGGGATCGATAGAACGCTATAAAGCACGCCTAGTTGCCAAGGGATTTCATCAGGAGGCTGGCATCGATCACTTTGACACATTCAGTCCGGTTGTGAAGCCCACCACCATTCATCTAGTTCTCAGTCTGGCTGTATCGTGTGGTTGGTCTCTCCGCCAGGTTGACATCAACAACACTTTTCTCAATGGCGATCTTGCTGGACTGTCTTCATGGAGAAGCCTCAAGGGTTCATTACTTCTGACAAGCTGTCACATGTTTGCAGGCTTCACAAAGCTCTGTATAGTCTCAAGCAGGCTCCCAGGGCATGGTTCCACAAACTCACCACCTCCTTACTTTGCCATAGCTTCTATAATTGTATCTCTAATCCTTTTTTGTTGGTAAAAAAGAATGGCTCTTATGTGGTTTATGTTGTTTTTTATATAGACGACCTCATTACCATAGGTTCTGATGCATCTTTCATTGATGAGTGTGATTACTCCTTACATTGTGACTTCTCTCTGAAGGACCTTGGTGATCTGCACTATTTTCTGGGTGTTGAGGTTACCCATATTGGTTTGGACCTATAGCTCTCGCAGCAGAAGTTCATCTGCAACATTTTAGATCGTAGCCATATGTTTGGAGCTCGCCCAATCTCATCTCCTGCAGAACCTGGTTCTAGGTTAGTTACCGATGGTGATTCTCTTTCTGATCCAACCTTATATCGAAGCATTTTTGGTGCCCTGCAGTACGTCACCATCTCTCCCCTTGAGATTTCCTATGCTGTAAACTGTGTTTGCCAGTTCATGCGCTCTCGCAAGAAAGCTCATTGGGGTGCGGTCAAAAACACTCTTCGCTACCTTAAATGCACTATATCCTCTGGCTTGGTTCTCCAAAAGGCTCGTGACTCGCGCTTAGTGACCTTCTCTGATGCAGGTTGGGCGTCTGATCCTGATGACTACCGATTTCAGTATGGCTTCGCTAACTACTTTGGTGGAAATCTTGTCAGTGGGTCATCTCACAAACAAAAGGTCATTGACCAATCCAGTACCCAAGCTGAGTAAATGGCAATTGCTTTTGCTACGACAGAACTCATTTGACTGCAACAACTATTACAGAAGATGCATGTTACAGTTCAGAGATCCCCAATTCTTTTGTGCCACAATCTCAGTGCCACTTTCCTATCTGCGAATCCTGTCTTTCACTAGTGGTCCAAACACATCAAGATTGACTACCACTTTGTTCGTGAAAAATTTTCATTCGGAGACTTGCTTGTCCGTCATGTTCGTTCTCTGGGCCAGATAGCTGACATTTTCACCAAGGCCATTGGAAATCAGCACTTTCTTACTCTTTGAGACAAGCTTCATGTTCATGCCCGATCATGATCTTGCGGGGGGTGGGGGGGAGGGGGGGTGTTAACATGTATAGATTAGATACACATCAATCCCCAAATCAATGAGATTGCATCTTATCTTGTAGATAGCCTCATATCAATCCCCTAATCGATGTGATTGCATCTTATCTTGTAGATAGACTCATATCAATCCCCAAATCAATGGAATTGCATCTTATCTTGTAAACTCTATAAATTCATCATCTCTGAAATGAAAATCAACACATAAAATTTTTCTAAACTCCTTCCACTATTTACAGAGAGCAACAAAGAAACTGTTCTTATTCCATATAGACTTCCACAAGTTCTTACATCTAACCCTCGTATACTTTTAAGTAATCATCTACAATTTACTCTAGACCATGTACTTTTGCTTTCTAAAATTTGATGGATGGAATTTTATTTCTTTTTATTCCATAAAAAACCTACAATATGAAATTTCATGGGTTCCATGAGGAGGAAATTATCGTTCCTATAATGCTTATCGTAAGGGTATTAATAACTAATACTATAAGAAAAAATGGACGATTACCCAGGTTCGTGTCCCTGTAAGACAGTACACATAATTTCCATATGAAATATTTGTTGTTATGTTCAAGTGCATATCTCTTAAGCGTAGTGAACATGCAAGGAAGTTTGGGCCATAGTGTAATTTCCCCAAAGATTCTTCATGTACTGACCGTGAATAATTTGTGCCCGTTCTGGTGATGCGTTCATGGCCAAATTGGAACATGGTGGTCATGACAATGTGAATTATATAAGGGTATCTCCAATTTTGCATTTCGACATCTCCCACTTTCTTGGAGGGAACTAAGTGCAAAAATTAAAAAGATAACTGGTTGTTCCAAACTCTATTACGATCGTCCCGAAAAGAAACTTTGTCATCCCTAGTCAAACTTATAATAATCGAGAGTAATAAATAAACTGATCTTATCCCACATAAACTTCCACAAGTTCTTACGACTGACCCTCTTATACTTTTAAGCAACCATTTACAATTTACTCTAGGCCATGTAGTGGAGCTTTCTAAAATTTGATGGATGGAATTTAATTGCTTTTTTATTCCGTAAAAACCTAGAATGTGAAATTTCATGTGATTCTAGGTGGCGGAAATTATCGTTGCCATAACACTTATCGTAAGGGTATTAATGGAATATAATGTGTGTTACATTGTGTTCATATTTTGTGGGATTATTATTATTTTATTAAGATATAATTTTCCCTTTTAGGTGTTTTTGGTGCATGAATTCTTGGATTGTGAAGAATTGAGAGGGAGCAATACATTGTACTCTTTTTCCCTTAGCCAACGATTTTTTCCCACTGAATTTTCCAGGTTAAGGTTTTTAGTGAGGTGATGTGCTCCAATGAAAAATTTTCCTATGTTATAAGACATTTGTCCAGGGATGAAGGAAAGAAGGCAAAAGCAGAATCACTGAAGATATGGGGTGAAAAGTGAATTATTGAAGATATGTGGATTTGAAGAAAATAAAGATATTCACTTCTCATATTGATAAGTATTGTATTATCTCCTTTCATTTGGAATTCTTTAATTTCAGGAATTAGTTAATTAGAGTTAGAATATATTTTATTTATTTTTCCTTAGTTTTGGCTGAAAGATAAATCCGGATTAGATTTTGATTCAGTTTCTATTTTCTGGTGGAACATCCTTGTATAAATTCATGGCTTTCGGCATAAAAATGGGATATGCAGACATGTAGGAGGAGTTTAGTTTTATAACATATTTTAGTCCGTTTTCTTTTCGCGGGAGGAATTGGTTTGTGAGCAACTTTGGTGTGAACTGGTGGTTGCATGCGTGTAACCAATTTCTTGGTTTGATTTTCTTGTATGTTTTTTTTATTAAAAACCATCCTAAGGTGGGGGTTTATATATTAGCTTCCCCAAACCTATTAAGAAACAAAAGAGCTACAGCGTTAGATTGGAATATACATCAACAAGGCAACCTCGTTGCCTCCAAAAGAATGATCTAATACTAGTGGTCCAGAGGTTCAGTTTGGGAGGAACTAGTAGACTATGTACAATACTAGAGGTGATGGAAGTTGCGTTTCCAATGTAAGTGATCTCCACCCCATGTGTTAATCACTTACTTTGGCCAGGCAACTTCGTTTACAGCTGCACAGTATAATCGGAGAGACTGGAAGTGGTAAGTGTTGGAGCAGGGATTGTTAAGTGCAGAAATTCAGATGGTCAATTGAAGGGTGTTTATGAGTTCCTTAGCTCAGGATATATCCTTCAATCCAATACCATAAGCATGCCCGCATCTTGTCATTTGTCTGCAATTCAGCTGATTTTCCAAAATATGTACCTGAAAAAAGTGAACAACATCAGCAGTATCTATTCTCCTTGGTAGCATGTTTATGTGTTCGAATGTATGGAACATGGCTTCTATCTAAATGAATGAGGCCTCTGATGTATGCTGGAATGTTAGATATGTTAATGTTTGGTTCATAAGGGTGAGTAGATCTATACTAAGCAATTGCATCAGCAACAACATCACATTCCCTATAAACATGCCTTAGTGTAGCCTGATTAAGTTCAGAGTGAATTTGAAAGGCTAGTGCATATAGAGACCATTTGGCACTTCTGGGATTGTTAATCATGTTCACCGCAAGCATGGCATCTGATTCCACTATGTAAGAACAACCCGGGTCCAGACTAGTGAAACTTTTTGCTGCAGCTTGGATAGCTTTCATTTCAGCTTCCAGTGGTGTTCTAGCAGTGGTAGTTAGATATTGAATTAAGCATGGGTTACCAGTTCAATCTCTAGCTATAAGGCCAAGTGTGGAAATGGTTGAGGACCAGGATGCATCCACATTTATAATTATGGTGTTTTGTGCCGGCTTATTCCAAAAGACAGTAGATATAGAAGGCTTAAGGGGTGGTCTCAGAGGTGGGATTAGAGAGGAAATGGGATAGCTTCTATTCAAGAACACATTAGAGTGAGCAGACTTAGCTGAGAAGGATAGGAAAATAAGATCCCTCACTTCCTTACAGATTTGAACTTGTGAGAACTTTTTCTTGTCTAAATATAATGCATTCCTGGCTTTCCATAATGCCCAACAAATCAATGATGGCAATAACTTACAGATATCTCTATGTACTTTAGACAAATCATTATTGTTCCAATATTAAAAAAACCTCAGAGTTAGACTGTCTAAGGTATGAAGGTTAATCCCCAGAATACCTGAAGTATCATCCCAAACCTTTTGAGCCAAATGAAAGGAGATGAAAAAGTGATCTATAGAGTCAGAATGATTGCATGCTGGACATTTCGAAGCTAAGCTAAAACCAGATTTGACTAGGACATCATCAAAAGACAGGAGGGAATTTAGCATTTTCCATGTGAAAATTGAGTTTTTTTTGGCAATCTAGGGTTCCAGATGAGTCTAGTTGCTGGGAAATTACCTGGTTGTTGTGTAAGTGCTCTGTAGGCTAATCTGAAGGAAAAGATTCCTGTATCTTCTAGTTTCCATATCAATCTATCATCCCTGTCAGTGCTAAGCGCTGCTTCCTGCAAAAGGTTCAAAGTATCATGTTCTAAATAAGGTGATATATATGGGAGTATCTAACTTTTTTCTCTGATGAAGTCAGCTATGGTGCAGTAGTAAAATGGTGATAGGATTGAGGGTGGAACACAGTTAGGCAAAGGACCATTTGGGCACCAATTTCCATTCCAACAGTTACTATTTCCTTTGTCATGTATAATGAGAGAATTATTTTCTGCAAAGGAGTTAATACTACATATCCTTTTCCAGGTATGGGATTTCCTATGGGATTGTGGATATGACCATATTAGTTTAGACCACATGGTGGTGCCCTGTTGTCTTTTCCACCATAATTTGAGAGAACATGAGTCAATTATTGCCTTTACAGATCTGAAACCCAAACCATTCTGGTATCTATGTGCACTTAGACCTGCACATTTTCTCCATCCTTAATTCAGTTTGCCCTCTTCCCCCCCCCCCCAGAAAAATCTTGTCATTTTCCTTTCTAATGATTTTATTATCTGCTTAGGGGGCTTTAGGACTGACCATATATGCTGTGGGAGGGAGTATTGACAAGATTGAATAAGCACCATTTTTCATCCCAAGCTTAACCATTCGTTTTTCCAATTCAAGAGCTTTCTATCTACAGTTTCCAGCAAAGGTTCAAAATAGAGATTTAAAGTTCTACCTTTGAAGATTGGACATCCTAGGTACTTAAATGGAAAAGCTCCTTCCTTCATTCCTAGAATTGATCTAATATGATTAATGTTTGTAGTTGTTGCTCTTGTACTAGCATAGAAATCAGATTTATCAAAGTTTATTTTTTATCCTGAGGTTAATTCGAATGTTTCTGGGAATGCCTTGATTCTGATTAGGCTTGATTTTGAGGCTTGCATGAAAATGATAGTGTCATCAACATATCTCAAGTGAGAAGCATGTGTAATGCTAGGGGGAAGCTGATAATAATTGAGTCTTTTATTCATGAAAATAAAGGACAAGCTTCTGGAGAAAGCTTCAGAAAAAATATTGAAGAGAAAAGGAGATAGAGGATCACCTTGTTTGATGCCTCTTGTGGCTCTGAAAAATCCAACAGGGTTACCATTTATAAGTACAGAAAAATAAGCATGAGAAAGGTTATTCATCACAGCCTTTAGAAAATTCCCTGTGAAACCAAATTTACAGAGAATCTTTTCCAGAAATTGCCAATTAACTCTATCAAAAGCCTTTCTCAGGTCCAATTTTAAAATACAATTTGGAACCCTGTTTTTTTTGTCTAAAAACCTAATCATTTCCTGTAGGTAGAGCACATTGTCAGATATGTCTCCATTTTTCATGAAGGATGTCTGATTTGAGGAGATTAAGTTTTCCATATAAGGTTTCATCCTTTCCATTAACACCTTAGAGCAGATTTTATTTGCTACATTTGAGAGACTGATAGGCCTATAATCATCAAAAGAGGAGGGTGTTTGTTTCTTTGGAATTAAGGTTATCCATGTGCTACTTATTCCTCTTGGCATTTCCGAGCCTGAAAGGAAATCATTTACAGCATCTCTCAGGTCCTACTTAATAAAATCCCAGCATTTAGCATAGAATTTTGAAGTGAAGCCATCAGGGTCTGGGCTACTATTTTTGTTCAGGCTCATTACCACTAGTTTAAGTTCCTCTTCTGAGACTGGTTTAGATAAAGATTGGTTGTCCTGAGGGGATATTACTGTTGGAATTTGGCTGAGAAAATGGGGGAAATAGGTGGTGGTTAGGCTAGTTTGGCTCTGAAAGCAGGTCAGAGAAATAGGATATGGCCTCTTCCTGAATTTCAGTGTGATTTTCTAACCAAAACCCTTATCTATTTTTGATTTTTGAAATGTGGAGCTTACCATTTTTTTCCTGTACAGTTCTATGGAAAAATTGAGTGTTATTACCTCCAAGTTTGATCCAATTAGTTCTTGATTTTTGTTTCCAAAATTTTTCTCTTTCCTTTAAAGCTCTAATTAGCAGTGACTTTTTCTCATTAAGTTTGATTAGTTCTGTTTGTGAATGAGTGGATTCATAATTTATTTCCCGTAGTCTCGGATTTTCTTCTGCAATGAGGACATTAGAGTCAATGTTTCCAAAGGATTCTTTGTTCCAGATTTTAATTACCTTCTTAAGCCTAATGAGTTTGAGATAAAGTCTTAGCATTCCTTGATGGGGGATTGGTTTGGTCCAATTTTCTTTAATCAAATCTATAAATTCTGGTCTATTGAACCATGTATTTATAAATCTGAAAGGCTTAGGATGGGAGGGAACTGTGGACGAGACTTGTAAAAATAGAGGGCAGTGGTCTGATGATTATCTATTCAGTATTTGAATGGAAGATACTGGGAATTTAGCACTCCATTGTATGGTACAAAGTCCTCTATCAAGTCTTTTGGATGTGGGTTTTCTTTGCCTAGAATTAGTCCATGTAAATAAATTCCCAACAGTATTAATTTCCTGGATTCCCTTAGTGTTGATCCAGTTATTGAAATCCCTTATACTACCTAGATTGGGAGTGGACGGTCCTCTATATTCTGTAAGTGAGGATATTGTGTTCAAGTCCCCTATGTACATAGTTTCAGAGGTAGGAAGGTTACTAAGGTCATTCCATAAAACGTTCCTTCCTTCCCTATTCCTAAGGCTATAGACAAAAACAGTATCCACTTCAACTTTTGTTATTACATGAGTAATTTTAACATGTAGAAATTGCTCATGATGTGAAAGTAGGGCAACATTTAAGGAATCATTCCATAAAATCCATATTTTCCCATTTTGAAGAGGCAGGAAATGAGAGTATTTGAGCTTCTCCATATAGGAGTGGCATTTGCTATTATCATGCATTGGTTCAATTACATAGAGAAGATCAATTTTTTTCTGTTTAATGAGGTGTTTTAATCTAAGCATTGAAGTCTCTAAACCCCTGAGGTTCCAAAATAGAAAATTTATAGTAGTGGTGTATGTCATTGATCACCTGATTTATGGCTTTTAGTATTTGATCTCAGCATCATCTTGTTTAAATGCCTTAGGTAGGTGGTTTTTTTTAGATTTGAACTTACCTTGGGAGTTCAAATTAGTTGGTTGAGACTGGAGTGGTGTCAGCCCTGGTTTTGGGATTGAGTAATGTGGGAGAGATCCTTCTCCTTCCATCTCTTCTAGCAATATTTGATGGAGTGGCTGTTCCAGTTCTTCATCTGTTTCTAGGGGTGAATCTGTGTCCTGTAAAACAGAAAATCTGTTTGCCATCTTTCTATGCTGAGAAAGTGGGGGGTTAATGGCAGAGAATTGATCGAAATTGAATTTTTGAGATCCTATCTGTATATCATCTTTAGCATAGATCATTTGAGTCTTATTTTGGCTGGGTTGTGCTGTTGCATTAATCAGTCTTGTAGTTGGTGATTCAGGATCAGCATGGGGTGATTCTTTTAGGTCAAGAATTGGAGAGGGTTGAGGTAAGTGTGTTGTATTTCTTACAGGACTTGCTTCCAAGGATTTCGGCATGTAGGATGAGGGTTGCAGGGTAGGGTTTGTTGTGGCTTGTTGATGCAGTAACTGGGCTTTGTTCTGGGAGATGGTAGTAGTATGTGGATCAGTAACCATTTTAGGGATCTTATCAAACTTGTTTCCTGTGGCTTGCCATTGTGGTGCTATATTATTCTGGGCAAGGGCTCTACATTGGTTAAGTGAGTGTCCTAATTTAGCACAGTTTCCACAATACAGGGGTATATCTTCATACTCAATGTTATATTTTTTGTTATTAGAGACAGAACCCAATCTAATGAAATGGTTTAAAGGTTTCTGGAGGTCTATCTCAACACAAAGCTTAATGGCAGATGGTCTAGTTAGCATCTCCGTGGCTAAGTCTTTCTTGATGAAATTACCTATACTATTGCCAATAGCCTCTATAGACGAATTATTGTAATAGTAAAGGGGGACTTCCCTGACTGTGCACCAAATTGGGACGATCGGTGATTCCTTCTGAGTGGAGAAATCTGGTGACCATTTTAGTATCTTCATGTGAACTCCGTTGAAGCTCTACATACCTTTGATCCAGCAGCGTTGGTAATCATTTGGGAGCTCAAAACGGATCAGTATGTGCTTTTAATCGAGCGAACCCAGCTGATATTTCCCAGAGAAACCCACAGTCTTGAAAGCTCCCTCCAACTAGTCCATGGATAGCCTACCCTTGGTGAATTTACCTACTAGGGCATTCGTATAGTGAGCTAAGAGTGTAGAAATATCCTCGCCGGAGTAGAGGCAGGAAGGTTCCCCTAGGTGTTCAGATTTTGGGGTAATCTCTGGGTTGTTTGGTAGGGCTGAGAGGAGTGGTGGAGCTTTCGATTGGAGGGCTGCAATGAAGGATTTTGGATTGATGTTTATGTTTGTATCGGCCATGGTTTTCGACGGACAGAGCAACTCTCTCGACAGGGTGAGAGAGAAGTCGTTATCAGCAATAATATGACCGTTTCCGGCCACTACAGTAAAAGGCAAATTTCAGAGGGAAAGAACATAGGAGAGAGAAGAGAGGAAAAAAATGTTGGTGATAACAACATTTTTAATTATGTTTGATTTCTGTCACTATTCTATTTTGTTTAATTATGTTTATTTATTATATTATTTATTTGTTTAGTTTAATTACAATGAGTAGTTTATATATTGGCATGGAATAACAAGCATTAGTTTATGAATCGTGAGACCTAATTATTTTATAATTGAGTTTTATGTGTTCTTGATTGTTCTTGGTTTATTTGATTCTTGATATATTTAAGCCCGATCAACTTGAATATTATTGGTATAATGCTATCTAATTCCACCAATACGTAATCGTTGGAAAGGGTTAGTAAGTAGCGAGTTCTTGTGAAAAACAACTAACTAGCTAAGACTGTAATAGTAAGATGGAGAACAATTAAGTGTGCATTACTATTTACTTTTACATTGGTAATTGCTGTATCGGGTTCTTTTTATCCTTAATGCTGTTGAGGTGTGTATCTGGTTTAGTGAATACTTTCAGGGGGCATCTTAGTAAGAGAAATAATTGATTAATTATAACTAATCAATTGTAGACTAGGTAAGAAAGAATTGAGAGGGTTTAGCAAATACTTGTCGTCCATGCATATGAATTGTGAGTTATTCCAAGCCGATTACCTTATTCATATATTTTATAGAATTTTTATATATATATTATTTTGCATTATTATTTCATATTTTTTATTAGTTAGTTGCATTATTAGTTAGATAAATCTAAAAATTAAGGCGTGGTGACTACACCAAAATTGTTCTATATTAGTAGGTATTTTATTATAGTTTTCTCCGTTCCTCATGAGATCAACTTTGCTTGCTACTGTAATAATTTCATCATTTGAGTTTGCAGATTATTTTGGTGAGTGAAATGATGCGCACTAAATTGGCGTCGTTGCCCTGGAACGGTAAGTCAATTTCTATAATTTTTTCCTTCTAATCTGTGTGTTATTGTGCTTGGTTTATGAGCAGATCATCAATGCCGAATTTAATAATCGACCCAGGAGTTGAGAAGACAGCCAAGCAGAAAGCAGTTTCTGCCGAGACCTTTTGGTTTGGCCAAACTGGACCCGTTACGGTTTTAGCAACCACCTATGATTCGGGAACTGATACCAAAATGGATGGAGCTGGATGAAATCCGAATCCTGGGTATAACCTAAACAATCCATACATGTAGGAAGTTACTGGTCATAGTGAAGATAATCCCCCCACTCCTATTCAGCTGCCAGAGACCAAAAATCCTATTGAGATCAAGCTGGCATTCCGAAACGTACTTCCAAAATTCACGGGAGAAGCACCGAAGACCCTAACAATTTTCTGAACGAATTTTTCTAGATTTGTAAGGTTCAGAAGAGGCCATCCACTGTGACGGAAGATCAATTCAAATTGGTGGCATTCCCATTCAGTTTGACAGGAGCAGCAAATCAGTGGTTTTCGAGCTTGCCTCCCAACTCCATTGCGACATGGGCAAAATTGAAGAAATTGTTCTTGGAGTACTACTTTCCAGCCACAAGAACAGATGCTTTGAAGAAGGAGATCACAAGCATCAAGTAGGAGTATGATGAACCATTGAGTATGTATTGGCTGAGGTTTAGGAAGTTGGTGGATAGTTTCCCTAATCACCAAATGACGGAAGGCCAGTTGCTCAAATGCTTCTACCAAGGGATGATATCCAGTAACAAGGACTTGGTGAACTCTTCCA